>CM068583.1:18389340-20789340 GCA_035048485.1 Pteria penguin | reverse complement strand
GTAATTATCCAAATGCTTCACTCACTATCTAATACTCAACAGGCAGGATTTATACTGTGGTGCTGGATTGGTGGTTGAGAAGGACATCTAAATGAAAGGGGACTTTTTGAAAAAGGAGGAGAGATGAAGGATGGAAAAGGAGAAAAGAGTATTGCTACTATATATAGTTTACAAGGCATTTAAGTACATGTACATATTCTGTTCATTTTCTCATAATTTATACATCCATTGTTCTACAAATTTCTTTGGTCTGATTTCAATCAGATATTGATTTTAAATTTTAAATTGTAAAATTTCATATTTCTTCAATGAAAAATTCAGGTCGTAAAAAGAGCTAGGACATACTCACCCAGTTACCCATTCCATTCTAAAAACATAATTTTCCAACAATGAAGACTGTACATGTATTTACAAACCTCATATTGTCCATTCATATAATACTCGAAATGTGCACTTTGACACCCGCCCCCCAACATAGGTGGAACTGCATGGATCCACCATTGCTCTTAATACTAAAGGATCTTGATAATACACATCAATTATTAGGTCAAACATAAAATTTCATGACTGAACCTGCAGGGTAGAAGTGTAGAGGAAAAGGATAGAGAAGGGGAAAATTGGGGTGGGAAGATTAAAGGGGACAGGAAAGCATGATCTCCTAGCTGTAAGGGAAACTTTCAAACGAGGGAGGGGGAGGTGTAAGAACAATTAAAGGAGGAAGGCATGAATGTAGTGTTATGATCATAACATGTTATGAATTCATAACAATAGTCTGTTGACAGAATCAGTGTAAAAAAAAAATTTATGCTGGTTCTGGCAACATACTACATTCACGCTTTTGGGCATGTAGGGCATATAATTAATATATAGGGTCTATGTACTATTTGGACAGAGTAGGATTAGTTTAGATTATCTGGCAGCATATGTCTAGAACATCGATTAATAAACACTGACAAACATTTATCTATGCACCGATAACACTACATGTACATCATGTAACCTATTTGTGGGCCCAGTACAGGCAATCGTATGGTAAGGAGTGGGGGATGGTTACTCCTAGTACATAAAACAGTAACCATCCCTCCCCGCCTCACTACTATAAGACTGCCTGTGTGTAGGCCACTCGAGTCCGAGCAAGTACCGGTACATTAGTACAGGTGCAAATCACAACCTCAAACTAAACGCTAAAACAAATAAAGAAAACGTTTTGATATTTTGATATAATAAGTTAGGCAAAAACAAGGACTTATAAACAACTTGTTTAAAAGTCTTTGGCAAAAACAACAGAACAGTACTAATCTTAAATGAAATTAAGCCTACCTTTTAACCCTGTTTTCTGTGGTTGCGTAACTTACTGTTCTGTTATGATAAGAACGTCATCAGTTTTAACTATAAATGTGTAAAATAAAAACCAACGCAAGAGTAGATTCCGTAATAAACTATTGTTCGCTACTTTGCCTTGGGTATGAGAAATACATTAGCAGTGGCGGATTTAGAGGCCCCCTCCTTTTCCACTAAAGTATGAGTAATACTTCAAATCCTGCACACAAGATGGCAAAGTATTTTGGCTCATACTTGACTTCCACATGTGGGTCTCCCTTTTTCGGAAATCCTGGATCCGCCACTGATTAGAAAAATGAAGTTAATTTTCACATACTAAGCAATCCTCTCACCCATACTGTATAGTGGGAGTTGCTCAAAACTGTCTAGTCTATGTTAGATCCCTGGCTGGGCTAACACCCCCCCCCTTTTTCATTTAAACTTTACCGGTATTTTCCAAATTGTAATTTCAGCATGCCTCATTATTTCAAACGGGGAAGTATAGTTTCTCTTAAACATATACATCCTTGTTTCAAGTTCCTATTTGGCAAAAATGTTCCTACTTCTAAAGCCATCTGGCATGACCATTGATATCTAAAGTGTCGAGATCACTGTAATTTGTTGTTGTTGCAGTGGGAATGTTCGTTTGGTATGGATGCATGGAGTTGTGCTTGTTTCTTGGTCGTCATGTATTTTCCACATGTATGCCTTGTAATTTACTTGCTGTGATCCTTAGCAGAGTTGTTCCTACTACTAAAACAGTGCGTTTTGACGTTTCCGAAATCTGTCATAATAAACTCAAGTACTAAAATGGTGCCCAGAACATAACTCTACGGTGCTTTTAATGAGTAATCTAACGATACAGTTGTAGTCCATGGTCCAAATATGTGCCGAGAATGTCGTCCAAAATCAAAATCTTCAAAGTCAAGATTACTGGATTAAGGCACAAATTTTATAATTTCCTTTAGAAATTACACCAAATTACATAAAATTACCGTACATGACCTAAATTAGAACACGTCATGACTTTGACTCAATGAAAGAAAGAATATTCTGACTCAGTGAAATAAAAAGAAGTCAAGCAGATAATTGAATATAAGCATAAAAATATTCGATTGTAAAAAATGTGTTATCAACTTAGAGCGGTCATTTGAAATGACGATTGTACCTCAATTACCAAGATTAACCGGTGTACGGGCACATCTTCCCACTCAATACAAAAAGATTACAATCAAAGAACATACATTTAAAGATATATATATATATATATATATATATATATATATATATATATATATATATATATATATATATATATATATATATATATATTATATATATATAATCCCCCATATAGAGAACAAGGATCAACAGGCTGCTCAAGTTGAGAAGTCATTTAATATGAACATGAATGTCATCATGGGATTAATATATAAATGCTGAGTGACATCAACATGAGCCAACCACGTTCTGCTCCGCATTTCAATGGTCATAGAACTACTTACTATGGAAATCAATTATGATTTAATATTTATTTTTTTACTAGAATGCCGTTATCCTGAAACTAAAATGAAGAATCTTGCTCTTTGACATTATATGCATGTACATTTCACAATGATCGACTCGAGAAAATGCTTTACACAGAAAATCCCTGTAATAAAAACATATAAAAGAGGGTTATACATTCTCGATGCATTCCAATTTTTTTTCCCTTGTGATAGAGATGACTTGATTTTATTTGATAGGATACTTTATCATAATAAGCAATTTTACAAATCTACCATTATGTTCAATGGGTTTCGAAAATTTACGGATCGAAAATGTGCATTGTGGGGGATCTTTTATTTCTTGCCTCAGCATATATGCTATCATTCCATGAAGAATTTAGTAAGTTTAAATACAACGATTTACACATTACACAAACGCTCACAGAAAAGGAGGTTACTTTGGAGAGGGTACGGAATACAAGAAATTAAATAGTTTCAGTATTTCTGGGATCAAAGTTGGCTAAAACTATACATGCGTACTTACGCGTATTTTATGAAGATATAATAATGGAATAAATTCAACGAACAAAACTGCTAAGGCTCCACAGTTTCAACTACTTCGAAATCCCCGAGCTAATGAAATTCCATCAATCCGTAGAAACTATAACTTTACGGGCAAAGAAAGAAAACTATGCAACATCGCTATTTGCATAAGCGAGAGAAAGAGTCAAATGCAGTAAACTGTACAGAAATAATAAAATGATGACAAGGCCCATACAGAACAAGTGTCACATGTCGGCTAGCCACACCGATCATGTATTATCCCACAGTAACCAGGTATGTATAAAACAGAAGAGGGCATTTTTTTTTTATCTAATCGAGGTTAAAGAAAACGATCCAAATGATAAGGTTTAAAACAGTGTAGCAAACCACTTGAGACAAAAGCTACGGAAAAAAAATTATCTGGTACTAAAGCTATGAAAAGGTCAAGGTTCATAATCTTATTCTAACTTGGGTGAACTATACATGGATGCATTATAAATTCATAAATTTGTTTACAATAGTCTTTTTACCTCGTACACTTGCCTCTTTACGTAGAACAAGGATACTTATTTTTTTTCTCACCGCAAGTAGCATGTCTTAGAAAATTTGGTGAGACACAAAGCTTAAGTAATACACTCACCCCAAGTATCCAGATATCGAAGAAAGAAATCTGGATATCACGGGCGTTATAAGGTACAGTAACAAGCATGACTGTAATCTTACATTCAGTTTAATAAAAATGAGTAGATTTCTGCCAAGTTGATAATTTTCAACTGTTTAACAGTGACATTCGGTGCAATCGTTGAAATGATCTGTGGTCAAGAATTGATATAAATGGAGTTGAGAGGTTTTACTTGTTAAATCGTCACTTAAATATATTCGGCATAATACTGTACCCAAGGTGGTCCCCTATCGCAGGAAAAGTCTTTTCTTTTCCTTAACTTGTCACTTCTGAATAGGTTTTGTACCAGAGGGTGCATTACCTTACTTTTACAGCATTCTGAACAGATAAGGCAGAAGATAATATATATATATATATATATATATATATATATATATATATATATATATACATACACATATATATATATATAACATGTACATGTACTATATTCAATCCGTGTTTTTTATCTAATCAGAAACAAAACATCAGTCACTGGGGTGTATTGGGGGAACCATCATTTTCATAACTTTATAATACAGCAACACTAGGCTTGAAAAGAAATGAACAAGATGTTTATGAAATATGAATGCCTCTGGCGGTAACAAAGTCTAAATAAGAGAAATTTTGTAATGTCCTATATCTTGATTACACAACATCCCATGGGAATACTCATGTGAAATATGAAAGCCCTACCTATTACGATTAAAAAGTTATAACCAATGTAAAAGTTTTTGAAATATAGGTCAGAGGTCACAGTCATGCTGTAATTTGAAAAGATGTTATTGGTGGAGTGTGTATGTCAAATACTGGTATGAAGTCTCTATCTTTCATGGTTCAAAAGTTATGGCAAAGGTTAAATTTGTCAACAGCCAGACAAACAAAGAGACATAACAAATACAATATGACCCAGATCTACTGATCCTGAGGCATAAAAATTTGAGGAATGTTTAAATTTTAAAAATATTGCTGATAAGTAATTTACACACAGTAGCCCTCATGGTTTTTTTTTGATAATCAACTGACATACTAAGGTTGACTACAACACTATATGCATAGACCAAAGCTTGTGATAAACAGAACATTTATTATTAAACAGTACATGAAAACAAGATATATTATTCTGGTTCACATTATTTTACTATTCATTTTCTTTCTTTTTGTGTTTTTTATGTTTTTTATATTTTTTATGTTTTTTGCTTGCACCATGATCACTGTCAGCAGAATCATTATGGAATACATCTCTGTTGTATTTTTCCCAGTTTATTGGATTATTGCTTTCAGTATTTTGAACATTGTCTTCATTTTGTTCAAGTTCTGACTTTCTATCCAAGTCATTTGGTAATTCTGTTTCTTCATCTGAATCCCATTTATTGGTTGATTTTACCATAAGATTGTCCACAAAATCTTTGCCATTTGTCTCCTCATTATTTATCTTTTCCTCCTTTGTATAGTCTCTTAAATCATACTCATCTATACTTTTCCTGTGCTTTGATTCTGACCTTGACCTTGATCTGCTTCTGTATTTAGATCTGTATTTTGAACGTGTTCTTGATTGTGAACGTGATCTGGACCTAGAGAGAGAATTTTTGTAGTGCTTCTTGTGTCTGTCTTGATTTTTTGAATATGCCCTTCTACTTCTGTCTCGTGACCTTGACCTTGAATATTTTCTGTTTCTGTCTCGTGACCTTGACCTTGAGTACCTTCTGTTTCTATCTCTTGATCTTGACCTAGAGTATTTTCTGCTTTTATTTCGAGACCTTGATCTAGAGTATTTTCTGTCTTTTGACCTTGATCTTTTTCTAGATCTTCTTTCTTTTGATCTAGATCGGTGTCTTTGTGACCTTGACACACTTCGTTCAGAAAAAATTCTACTTTCGTTTTTATTAGACCTATCAAAATCAAAATCAGCATCTCTAAACTCATTTCCAGGATTTCTAAATACATGCAGAAAATTGCAGTTTTTTCCTTTAGGACATCTTCCACTTCCAAACAGACCTACAAAAAACAGATACATTCATAATATCACTGTAAAGTGAAATGTTTTACATTATCAGTGATTGTATTTCAAAGCAGACTTGTTCACATAGGCAGTAATTTGTTTAATTCTATCTGTACCTTATGTGCAGGTACACAAAAACAGGATTAAATAATTACACATAGTATCAAAAATTCAACAACTAAATCCTTGAAGGATCTTCAATAAATTCCTCGACAAGATTCTCTTTTCTCATCTTTTTTTAACATGTTTGGTATAAAATTATGCTTCAGCTTAGGTGAGATAACACAGACATAAGACATAAGAGCAACGCCCACATTTGCATAATACGCCCGTCGCCTACTTTGAAGGGGAAAATTTTGAAAGTATGGAAACATTCCTCTCTTAAATTGTTCCATTCTCGATAGTTCATTCTGTATCCTGCCTACAAGTTTTTTTTTTAACCAAATAGTACTACGACCTTCATCTTTGACCTTGAAAAAGACTAAGTGTCTTTGTCTTGGTATGAGAAGTAAGTGTACCATGAAGAGTAAGTGTACCAAGTTTGACAGTTCTAGCCCCTACAATTTAGGCTGTATCCTGTCTACAAGTGTTTCTTATCAAGTAGTTCTATGACCTTGACCTTGACCTTGAAAAACAATAGGCGTCTTTGTCTTGGCATGAGGAATAAGTGTACCAAGTTTGACAGTCATAGCCCCAAGGATTTGATCTGTATCCTGCTTACAAGGGTTTCCTACTAAGTAGTACTACAATCTTGACCTTTGACCTTGAAAAACAATACATGTCTTTGTCTTGGCATAAGGAGTAAAGGTACCAAGTTTGACAGTCTTAGCCTCAACGGTTTGGTCTGTATCCTGCCTACAATGTCCGGACAGACGGACAACGCATTACTATAAAAAGGCATAATATGTCCCGTCACAGGTGAGCGTATAAAAATGAATGTTCTATGTCCCTGTCTTTTTAGTAGCAGAGGAATGCAAATTTACGATATCAAATTGTGTAATTTATGTTGATGTATGTTCAAGATTTTACAGATTTGTATATAAATCATACTATAAAACGGACCTTGGCAGTCAGATAGGCTAAAGCATCATGCTGAAACTTATTTCAGCTTCACAACTATGCTGAATCTGGGTTCAAATCCCAACATGGGCAATTAAGAAAGTCTTCCAGATTATCTGCTGAAAGTTGGTGACTGCCTTCAAGGCACCTCGAGTCCCCCACTAAATAGTGACCACCCACAATGTAGGTAAAATTATCCTGGTATGGCAATGAAATAAATCTGTAATGCTGACTCTGACATTTTGTATATAGGTAAATGTAAGACCATACCACACACTGCTGACTTCCACTTCTTGATATCTACATATTCACAGGATATCTGCTTTCCTCCATAATACCGACCATTGAACTTTACAAAGGCCTCCTGAGCATCAGATTCTCTACACAATGTAAAACCATATTCGGTTAATGTAACGGTTCACCAGTTTACAAAGTACAAGAGCAAGTGTACAAGCATTACACAATAGACAAACCGATACATACTACAGTACTTTATCAAGGCTTACCAGTCTAGTGCCACAGGTGATGGAGATGAAACTAGGACATAGTAAGCGTTACATAGTCAGTCACGTTTAGGGGTAAATGTACAATAAAATTAACAAAAGGACAAAAATGGTATAGATTTTAAACGTTGCAATGAATTTTCTCATGTTAATACACTAACATTTCAATGAATTTAAGCATTAGTCTAGCTGAAGCAAGAGCTTTATGTTAAAGTTAACGTCCAGTAAAATGGGGAAACAAAATCTTCACAAGAAAGATAAAACTAATAAAATTACCTTTTGTATTGCACATAAACGTTGCCCCGGAGATGTGATTCATAATTACAACAAACTTTGACTTGGATAACTCTGCCGATAGCTTTGAACTCTGGAATTATGTCTTCATAAAAATCTTTGAAATTTTGGTACAGCTCCCCATCTTCATACTCAAGTATTAAATCTATCAAAACAAATAAATCATTACAGAAGAATCTCAAAATGACGATATATCTTTTACAATGTAATTAATGATGATTAGTAGCAAAATTGCTTTTTGTTTTGTTATTTAATCGATAAGCTTTAAAATGATTAAAAATTAAAACTTTTTCTTTCACTTGTGGAGTAATGGAAAAACTTGTGTTTAAGATTTGAAGGAATACATATGTGACCTGTGTAATGTATACAGCTTGCCGAGGATACATGTGTGTCACATGTGTAATGTATAGTTTGCTGAGGATAATGTGAGTCACCTGTGTAATGTATAGTTTGCAAACGCACTTACAAGTATGTGGGACTTGTAAAGCCATTTTAAACTAAAAGTGTGACAGACATAAATTCATTACACAAAATGATCCATTTCCCTGTCCTTCCCAGCAACACAAAAAACTACACATTTTTTTTTACAAATTTTTAGTCCACATTTTCTTTGTCAAGCAAAAATTACAAATGAAGAGTTAGGATTTGCTTAACAAATGCATTTCTACATGTACAAAAATACTGAAAAAAAGAGGACTGATTCTCTTTTTACATTAGAAATGAAGGAACACAATATAATAAATCTGACCTGTATCATATTCATCTCGGAGTCCTTGTTCTAGTTCAAAATGAGTGTACATGCCAGGAAACATGAGAGTGTTACTGATGTCAGGATGAGGGTGGCCTCGGGAGCACCTGCACAAACAACCAGCAGCTATTTGTAAAAGTTTATATACTGAAGCTAAATAAGAAAATGCTATAATACAAATGAAGTACATATATTTCACATTTATTGCTTGTTGGTTAATACTGCATCCGAGACATTTCTCATTAATATCTTCTTGGCTGATGCTTTATGATAGATGTTGAGGAAACAGGTTAGCTGTAGAAGTGGTGGAATGTGAATTTGCTATGGATCAATTTGCAATGTTTTATGTTTGCAATATGGTCATTCCTGCAATATATTTTAACACTGAATACCTGAGAAAGGACTTGTTCTAGACCTTATATTTATGCAAAGAACCATCCTCACTAATTTCGCCCCAAAAATAAAATTCTCACCAAACACAGAATAATAAGTTCCAGCAATGTAGTAAACTCTACCCTTCTCTTAGAGAAATATTCATGACATTAAATTCTTTATTGATAAAAATAGCTACATATGTAAATTTCTAACCTGTCTCCAAATCTACAAGTTCCTGTCTTCGAAAAGAACATACACGTTTCTCTCTCCTTGCCCTGTATAACTGTGGCGATGGGATTATGCCATGGGCCATCCTGCAGTAGAAAGATATCTATAACTGGATCTTCTTCACTTTTTGATGTAAAAAATTTAGATTGAGACCTTTTTACAATTTCTTGTAAAGCAAACCTTTGTATAAAAGTTACCTTTGCATAAAGGTCATTATGAAAGTTTTCCCTCAGGTGGCCCCTATAAAGTTTTCCCTCAGATGGCCTCTATAAAGTTTTTTCCATCAGGTGGCCTCCAAATATAGATCTTACAGTATATTTAAAGGGAAAATGTGAATATATAATTAAATATCACATGAGGATCATTTCACCTGGGTGGAGGAGGCACCCTCTGGTTTGTTGCTTAATTAATTTATACATATGCAAAAGACCCACCTAAAACTGTGTCTTTTACACTAATATTTACTGTTACATATGTGACCTCAGATTTTCCTGTCTGGTCTGTTCAACAGGAAACCAATTAACTCTTGCTAGATTTAACCTCTGGACCTTCTAATCTTGATTCAAACACTCCACTCATGTTTTTTACCATACTTTATAAATTCACCTATATGATGATGGCCCACATTTAGCAGTGCAGCAGACCAGATTCAACATTTAATCTCTGGCACAGTGATGAAAACGGAGGTAGATCCGATTCTTCTTTTTGACTCTTACCTTATTCTCATTGGCTGTTGCTTGTCGAAGAAGTTCGTCCTACAAAAATAGCATCATGGGCAATACAGAAAAGGTCATAGTCGCTGAAGCTGATAATTCAGGTTAAGTTTTCACTGCAGAATGCACATTCCAAAGGACATATAATGAGGCAATATCAAAATATACTTTAATGAGATGTATTTATTTCTTGAAAAAATACTTTATAGATATATGGTGTACCTTTAAATGTAAGAAATTTATATTCATACTTCATGAGGAAAAACTTTGTAAGTCATTATTAGTAATACAATATCTGAGTCAACTTTGTTATTAATTTCTTTGATGACATTATGAAAAATCTTTATTCCAATATGCTTATTACATGTGTCTTATGCCTGTATGTGCACTGTTGGTAGACACAAGCTACGGCAGTTAAATCAACATGTTAAAAGATACACAGCCTGTATGACACTGCAGCTGAAAGTACTTTAGTTAAGGTATGATAATTCATACTATGGTATCTTTTTTCATTTTAATCTTGTTAAACTATAATCTTAACATCCTTATGAAAAACTGTGTTTCTTAAATTTTTTTAGGAATTAATTTTCCTTCATCAAATGTCATGACAACCGTAATTAAACACAGTGATTTTGCAATATATAATCAGAAATTGATTCTAAAACTAAATAAGTTACAAAGTATTCATTAAAATAAAGTTATCTACTGATCTCATATTGGGATCTTTATTAACCAACAAATCCTATACTGAAAAGCTTTATAATTACAAAATTCTACTTTAAATCGAATACATGTAATGTAAATTGCGTCTATGTAAAATAGGATATTGATCCACATCCAGGTCACCTGCTTTTCCTTCTTTTTTTCTTTCACTTTTTCCTCCTCCTTTTCTTTTCTCTGTCTTTCTTCCCATTCTTCTCGTATCTGTTTCTATTGTTATACAGATAAATATAAATATATATGTAATGATTTACTATACGTTGTATTTCATATTATATAAAGAAATATTCATAATGCAACAAATCATACTAAGCATTTCTTTATTCATCAAAATGAGATTAACATAGAATAAATTTACAATACTGTTTTATCTAAATCTTTTCAAAATTAAATAAAACACAGCACATTTATTCAAGAATGGAGCACAAGGTACGGTGATTAACATGTTTGGTTTTGGCCTAATCCTGTGTACTGAATTTTTCAACTGAATCCTTTGACAAAGTGCTTTATCTACACTGTCTTGTCCTACCAAATTATAAATGGATACCGGTATTAGGTGGTAGATTGACCTGGTGTTCCATCCACAGGGAGTTTGACTCTCATTCACTTCACGTTATAGAAACTGAGGAATGGTTGATGACTGATTGATTATTGATTTACGTCACTACACAATTGTTTCAGGTATATGGTGACGGCATTTGCCTGATGCATTGCATACAAATTTAGACCTTTGCAATGAACCCACCCGAAGCAGCGAGGGATCTTTTACGTGCCACGCCTACTATGACAAGGGACTTCAGTTTTAACTGTCTCGTTCGAAAGACAGAACACGAGTGTGCCCAGGGTGGGAACTGAACCCGGGACTTTTAAGTCATGAGCTAAGCATCTCATCCACTAGGCAACACCGGCTTCTCATCCACTAGGCCACTCCAGCTTCTCATCCACTAGGCCACAACGGCTTCTCATCCACTAGGCCACACCGGCTTCTCATCCACTAGGCCACACTGGCTTCTCATCCATTAGGCCACACTGTCTTCTCATCCATTAGGCCACACCGTCTTCTCATCCACTAGGCCACACCAGCTTCTCATCCTCTATTATGTAGACAAGGGGCAGATGCTGTACATATACGGTGTTTAAGTTTTTGTTCAGCAATGCAGGCTATTCAAGTTTGATTCCAGCAATTTGCTATTACCGTATAACCGGAAATTTTCACGAGTATCAAATTTTGCAATTTAGTATCAGAAAAGAGTGTCTTTATTTTCGCGAAAACAATTTTTTGCGATTCAAAAAAAGAAAAATAATCTTTAACTATGAAATAAAAACGACTGGACACACGACAAGCTATTCCCTCATCTCTGTGAATCAGTTTACTTATATATATGACTGCACTTGTTTCTGCTCACAACCACAGCTTGTAGCTTATCGGTGCAATCGGCGGAATTGTTGATTAAAAGAGACACTGACTTGAATGGAAATTTTTCTGTAATTCGTTAATGAAAGCAGTCGAAAATGACAAGTTTGTTTTTACCAAACGGCAGATAAAATTCCCGAATTTTATTTGACGCATACGGACAAATAATTTTTCAACAAACTGAATTATTGTTTCGTGTTTGCCCAGTGGTTTTCAGAATGAGTTATGTGGAATTCGGTGGGGAATCAGAATTTCTGGTGGCACTTATCAGTCTTCCCGCCATAAATGAGCATGGGAAGGAACACTCCGTCCATTGACCCAGCGAAAGTAGCTTCAAACAATAAATAAATATGTAAACAAACTAATTAAGGGAATACGGACACCAACATGTACAATGGTTTTGATTAGCATATGCTGTATTCATTCACATGTGGATATTGCTTGTTACCTATCGACAAATGTGTGAAACCACTGACATGAAATCATGGGCTTCATCAATCAGGGTTTCAAAATTGTACACACACATATTTTGACTTTGTCGTCGATTTCCTGGATTTCTACTAGCTTTGCCCCCTAGACGTCCATGGTCCATTGAGAAACGGGGATGATATTAATACCAGTTTGGTCCCCATTTTTTTGGAGTACAAATTTTCACGGTAACTTATTTTCACATGTTCAAATTACTTGCGAAAATTAGTATCTCGCGAAAATTTCTGGTTATACGGTATTAATAATTATTAGTTGTTTCCTGCATGTCCCAGCATGACTGGAAAATTGTAAAAAGTGACCTATACTCTTGAACAACCAACCTAGACAATTCAGCAACAAACCAAATAAGTAATATTGTTGTACAAACCTCTGTTTCTTCTCTTCTTATTTTTTCCTTTTCTTCCCACTCTTTTTTCCTCTTAAACTCTTCCTGTGCTAGTCTTTCTCTCTCTTCCCATAGTTTATGAAGGTATGCCCTTTCTGCTTCATCTCTCTGCTCAGAGAGTTTAATTCTTTCTTCTTCCTCCTTTTGCTTGGTAACAAAACTAGGAGAAATTTGTTTTGCCTCTTCCTCTGAAGAACAGAAATATAAACGGCGGAATAGATACATAAACTAGTTAAGTGTATAGATAACTTGTGCATTACTTACAATGTTTATACTGAAATCCTTTCTTTTCATTAATTATGATTACTGCTAGTTCATTGAATGATACATCCCTTACATATAACTACCCCACTTTCCTCATATGCATTCATGTTTTACTCTATCTACCTCTATGGTATACTGGGCAACTCATGCTACAAATAATACATGTTACATGTATAGTAACATCTTGCCTATCATCCATTGTCATATTTGTGTGGTGACACTAGCTTCTACGATTTATTCAAGTCTACAACTAGGTTAATAAGACAGCACATGTAAATGATTACTATCAGAGTTTACAACCAGCGAATCTCAACTTTGTACCCTTTTAACATCTATTTTTATCCTACCCTGCATATTATACCTAAGATAAATTTCTCTTGTCATTTTTTTTTTGGTCCAATATTGGAGTGCAGATTTCACATGGGTGTACATTATGTATTAGTGGATATATAGTACTTAATATAATTGCAAACCTTTCTTTTCTATTTCTTCTTTACATTTTGCTTCTTCCTGCCGTTTAAGTTTCTTCTTTCGCTTCTTCATAAGTGCTCTCCATTTTTTGTGACTGAAGTTAAAATTAAGAACTAAAAGAATGAGACTAATACTTGAAGAAAACTCAAACCACTTGCCTTAAAATAACATTCCTTAAATGTATATGGTGTCTACACTATTTTGATTATTGTCATATTACTATTAGGGCCAATGATATTCCATTCAAAAATTTTACTGAATTCTATTTCAGTTTCTGTGTTATAATTAATTTTTACATGAAAACTAGTGTTTAAAAATTACATGTGCTATAACACATTTAAAATATCATGTGCTATAACAATATGCCACAACTACGGCATCTGCCTGATGCATTGTGTACATATTTAGACCTTTGCAACTGACCCATCCGAAGCAGTGAGGGATCTTTTACGTGCCACGCCTACCATGACACAGGACCTCGCTTTTTACTGTCTCATCCAAAAGACTGAACACCGGTGTGCCCAGGGCAGGAGTCAAAACCGGGACCTCTCGATCACGACTCCAGCACCTTATCCACTAGGCCACACCAGCTTATATTATATTTATATAAATAAATATAATAATACATAAATAAATAACAAGACTCGGCATTGACAACATAGATTGCTGGCAGGGTATTGTCACAGGGAAAGCATGTAATTTTCAATATTTTCTTAATTCAAGGTCAAGTTTGAGGTAAAGGTCAAAAGTTAACCAGAAGAAAGCTCTGGTCACAATGAATCTACATATGAAATCCCTATCACTAATTTTTCAAAAGAAAAAGCCCAGACAAAAGTTTTTGAAAAGTAGGTCAAATTCCAAGGTCAAGCTCACAATGTCAAGTCATGTTATCAAATAAAAGCTCTTGACACAAGGGATCTATGTGTGAGGTATCAAAGTCCTACCATTATTGGTTCAAAAGATATAGCCCTAATTAATAATTTTCAATAGTAGGTCAAAGTTCAAGGTTAAAGGTCATGGCATCAAATGAAAGCTCTTGACATGAGGGACCTATGTGTGAAGTATCAAATCTGTACTCATATTGGTTAAAAGTCCAGGTTCAGTTTTTAAATGGTAGGTCAAAGTCAAAGGTCAAGGTCAAAAGTCACATTCTCAAATGAAAGCTCATGTCATGAGGAAATTATGTTTTAAAGTATCAAAGCCATACCCCTATTGGTTCAAAAAGATATAGTCCAGTTCAAAGTTTTTTTTTAAAGTAAGTCAAAAATCCAAAGTCAAGGTCACAAGGTAAAAAATCATGGTATCAAATGAAAACTCATCATGACGAACCTATATTTCAGGTGTCAAAGCTCTATCCCTATTGGTTCAAAAGATATAGTCCGGGTTAAAGTTTTTGAAAAGGACATGTACATGTAGGTCAAAGTCCATGGTCAAAAGTTATGATGTAAAAAGATAGTTCTTGACAAGATGAACCTATATGTATAGTATCAAAGTCCTACTACTAATGATAAAAAGATAGAAGAGGACAGAGAAGCCATTTTGAATCAACATTGTTATAAGAATTTGATATGCCATCAAACACCCTTTTTATGGCGGAAATGAAAACAAATGACAATAATGGATAATTTAAGATACATTTCACTCTTAAATAGCAAAACTCAAGTCCAAAAACACTTAAGTTTGTTGAAATTTGGTGTTTAAGCTGACTCCATCTTTTTGTAACTGGTAGGAGAAACAGATGTAGCTGGACCCAGGAATTGAACCCAGAACCTTCCTCTATCACGGTGGACACTTTTACCAATGGCTCTGACCATTGAGCTATCTGGGCCAAAACCCATCTGTCACACTCCTCCCATGCAAGGGGTTTCTGGAAACCAGAAATGTTCAACCCAAAGATCATAACTCTCACATGCAACTCCTGAGGGCTGGCCACCACTCCAAATGTAATTAGCAGGAAAAAATGATGTGGCCAGACCCAGGAATCAAACCTAGAACCTTCCACAATAAGGTAGACGCTCTCACCATGGGGATGGGCTGATACCCAACCATTACATATATGTATGCTTTTCCAGCGAATTCAAATTACAGATGCTGATATTCATTCTCAAAGTCAAACATCCAGGTATTTGATAACGAGCATTCAAAACATTTAGTGTAAAGCCATAGACCTTATCATAGACAGCAATGCATATTCTGGGAGGAATTTTGGTAAAAAGGAATAATTAATATATTTTGTCATTCAAACCAGTAAATTTTGAATACATATGTTTTGCACATTTCCAATCTAATTAAAACCATATCTTTATTCTGCTTCTCTGTTTGTTCCATTGCATATAAAAATAAGGTGAAACCCCATAAGGGGTCACGTTCTGGTGAACTCTGTTTTCAGCCAATCAGTGGATCGGCTACAAAATCCTTGGGAAGAAATTAACATCCACAGCGTGCGTGACCCACAAGGCATGACCCACAGTGATTGTTACATATTGCGTCACTATCACGTGCCTAGCCGAGTCACTGATTGGCCATGGGAAACAACGGTTTCGGTGACTGAGACGTCATCAGAGGTCACCAGAACGTGAACCCTTATGGGATTTCACAAGATCTTTATACGCAATGGGACAAATAGAGAAGCGGAATAAAGATGTGGTTTTAATCAGATTGGCACATTTCCAATTGTATTCTAAAATAAAACCCCTTTAGAACTGATACAGAAGAACTTAAAGTTGCATTAACGCTAACGATAAGCCCCAAGTTTTACCCCAATTGTTATGGCCATACTCCTCGGGTTTCTACGTAGAGCAACTGAGACAGTGACCTTACATAAAAGGAGGGGTAAGTAAAATTCAAAGCGGACGCGTATAGCCCGTCGATTCTCTCTACTGCAGTCCTCTATTTGAGGCTAGCAGCTCTGTATCTGACATTTCGATCTAGATCTTCCCTTACAAAGACAACATATAATTTATAAATTGACGTGGTGAACTTACCTTAATTTTGTAGAATGAGACACTTCAATTAAATTTAGTCGTTGTTCGTCGTTGTTCACTTGCATGGCTTTCGGTTTTGTGATCAATGTCAATCTCATGCTTAAAGTTTATCATTAATGATGAGTAGAATCAAACACAAAGAAGACGAAGCATATTTGTGTGCTTTCACCTTCGACCTCAGTGATGACGAATGTCACACAACACAACAAACAGAAGACGAAGTAAACAGCTGATATTTTAAGTAATGATATCATTCTTGTTATTCAGCTTTGACTAGTGAGGTAAACGAGTGAAGTTAAGAGATCGTGCAGGATGATTTTTGCATCCATTACGTTATTTTCAGAGTCATTTGATAGTCATATTGGCAGTTTGTTACTTTGTATATACAATACATATTTCTTTGTTTTCATCGTGTGGTCTTCAGACTTCAGTATTAAAGTGGAAATGCAATATGAATACTTAATGAACGGAAGTGCTTTCAGGGAGGTTATGTTTAGTGGTATCCAGACAACTCGTTAACAAGACAACTCGTAACAATACAACTCATCACCATGTACCAAAAAAAAAAGACCTCTCGTTACCATTCATAATTGGTCATGGGTTTTCCGGTCAACTTTTCACCAAAAATTTACACTTTCACATATTCTTCAAGATGATTCGTCCACAAAACTTAGATTCACACAACTGTCTCTGATTTTCCTCACAAACGGGAGATACCGCCATTAGCAGCGGTCCTAATATTTATAGAGGAAATAAAACATATTCCTTCAAAAATGATGTAAAGAACAATGGTACGTTATTGTGACGTCATATGGTTGATAACTCCAATTGATGTTACTAACTTATAGTACACAAACGCTGCCTAACGGACGGTACCTCCCATTTTACTGTGATGTGTTGGCAGGTCACCTATCCAGTCACAGTGGACGTTGCTTAATTTGCAACAAAGCTGGGCGAGGTAAACCACATCACCAGAAAAGATAGCTCACTAGTGAGGGTGTTAAAGTTGCTTTTATGTCTCCATCACATTACAAAATAACTTGTCACCAAAACATTTTTTTTGACAATTTATAGTTTTGGAGATGAGTTACCTTGAAAAATTTGTGGGAGACATCAGTAATAGTAATGTGAAAATCAAATTAAGTTTTGCTGATGAGATATCTTGATAAAGATTTAAAACAAATCTAATTAAGATTGAAAGCTCCTGGATTCAATTTCTACTGGAGGCTTGCCCTGTGTCCTTTTCTCACATGAAAAACTAAAATTAGTGTCCAGTATCACAATATATATCATCATATAAACAATTATGTTTCAGTGATTAATTGGATAGGTTTATTTAGGACTGTAGAAAACCCTCATTCTCTTGACAGTGGAGGGTGATAGACTAAATAATCCTTCTCTTCACATGGTAATGATGGTAGCTCCTGTTACTGATTTGTTGCTGTATCAGAGACTGAATTAGGTTACCTCTCTTATATATTGATCATGGCCAATTTAGACATGGTGAATGAAATTGATGAAGATTTCACACACAAATTGATAAAAATCTTGTGTCATTGTCATCAATATGATACTCACTTTCACAAGTCTTTCACCCATTACATGTTGAGAAATTGTATTTTAAATAAATGTTTTCATCTCTGTGACAGTTTTCACTTTCACTTTGAAGCAGTGGGATATTAAAAACACTCATTTCAAATATGATTATCAATACAAAATGTATTTAATCCAGATCTGTACATCTTTATTGTTTTGAATTCATAATTAAACACTCTACATATATGTATATATAAATAACTGAGTTACATGGATGACAGCCATTTTCCTCCTCTGCCAGAGGTTTCCATCCATGGAAACTGAAATAAATACAATGACCCAAAATCTGTATATTCATATCCCCATAGTATGTGGCCGGAAATATTATACCAACTAACAATACCTAATGTGATTGTACCAAATCTGTGAATGACAGGGTTAAAAAAAAAAGGTCAGACTGTGATTTAAGTCTTGAACCTTCTGCATACCATGTTGATAGTCTGTATGTGCATGAGCTATTTTGGTCATTACATGTATGACTCAGACTGTCAGACCTTCTTTATAAACTGAAAGCCATGTTTGTTTACTCTGTTGAACATATGATCTGAATACGTGTAGGTCACTCTTCTGCGTTTTGATAATAGCTTTTCATTTGGACCACCCTGGGCACACCGGTGTTCTGTCTTTCGGATGAGATAGTAAAAACTGAGGTCCCGTGTCACGGTAGGCATGGCATATAAAAGATCCCTCAATGCTTCGGGTGGGTCTGTTGCAAGGTCTAAATTTGTATGCCGTGCATCAGGCAGATGCCGTCACCATATACGTGAAATAATCATGAAGTGACATAAAACAATAATCAATCAATCATTTGGGCCAACAGATTTGTTTTGTCAACATACAAATGAGGAGCTTATGAGTGAGTTTCAATCTGGTTATCACTTTTCATTCTGCACATTATACAGATACTAATGTGAATGGGTTTTTTTTTTTGTACAGCTGAAGGGGTGATGCTGGGCTTCAAGGAAAGAGGTGTTAGAGAATTCCAATGTACAATCAACCTCCAGCACTAGCAGATGGCAACTTGCCAATCTTTGTGTTTCCTTCCTCCTTAACATTTTATTCTGATGATCAGTCATCCCATAAGCAGATATTGACTCTTTATAATCCATATGAATTTGCACTGAAGTTTAAAGGTATGTGAATTTATCCTGAAAAGTAAAAAAAAAAAACCCAAAAAAAAAGCCCAAAATGAAAAATAAATTGAGTCAGTGGTAACGGATTCTTCTGTGGAACATTCTGTTTTGTAATCTTCTTATCGGGGATATCTCTTAATCTTTAGGTTCATGTTCAGAGAAAAAAATTTCAAAATATATGAAGTAGGGGAATGCTGATAAATTTTGTAGAGTTTTCTGTAAAGAAAAACAAATTGAGATATTACTGTATATATGTACATGTGTAACTTTGGAGTTTTTGTTAAGTATAGACTAAAGAGTTCCTTGTTATAACGTACATATTGTGTTATTAAGGTGTTAAGAAAAACATTGCCTTCTAGATATGACTAAATACATGTTGCAATATCAAGTTTATTTATTCAATGCCGCTCAGATGTTTTGAAGAATATACACAAAGCACAGTGGAAAAATTACAGAACAGTGAGAATTCTGATGTCTATATTGATCTGTACTAGTTCACACCTTTGCATAGAATCACATTGTTTTATGTACAGTAAACTTCGTCTATAAGGAATAGGTTTATTACGAAATTCTGTTTGTAATGAAATCCCATTTCTCTCCATGTATTTCTTTGTGTCTTTAACAAATTTGTATATAGTGAATTATCGGCTACGATGCCATCTCGTGGTCCCGTGGTCATAAATTCCTGAATATTTTTACCTGTTGTAATGAAGTGCTGTACCTATTTAGTAAGCCTTGGTTAACAAATGATTGCTCATTATTGTATAATCACTCTACCTGTCTGTTATGCAATCCTGCTAATTCGGAAATTGTTTGATGATTTGCTCATGATCATCATCTCTAATTAATGAGTCATGTGATGGCCTACGTCACATCTGAGTCATGTGATGGCCTGTCACATCTGAGTCATGTGATGGCCTACGTCACATCTGAGTCATGTGATGGCCTATGTCACATGTGAGTCATGTGATGGCCTACGTCACATCTGAGTCATGTGATGGCCTACGTCACATCGGAGTCATGTGATGGCCTACGTCACATCTGAGTCATGTGATGGCCTACATCACATCGGAGTCATGTGATGGCCTATGTCACATCTGAGTCATGTGATGGCCTACATCACATCTGAGTCGTGATGGCCTACATCACATCTGAGTCGTGATGACCTATGTCACATCTGAGTCATGTGATGGCCTATGTCACATCTGAGTCATGTGATGGCCTATGTCACATTGTGATACCTCAGTAATTAGTTGATTTGGTAGAATTACCTAGTTTGTGTTGTACACTTGTGGGGGTAGTGATTGCCATTGATAACTCTACCAGTATGGGAATGTCAAGCTGTGAGAACTATTAGGTCAAAATTTTGGTAGTGAATACTTTCATTCATTTTATTCAAAATGGCTACACCGAGAAACGAAAAGCTTTGACCTTGAAAAGAAAAATATTTTGCATCAAAATTTTTGTAATGAAATATGGTTATAAAGAACTCTGACCAATTCAGGCAATTGTCCCCTGGGCTTTGCTATAAACAAAGTTTACTGTATTCACTATATTTACATCTGGGTCAGGCCTGCAGTGTTTTGTGTAAAAATTACAAAACACCTGGACTGTACTATTATACATAAAATTGTAAAAGTTTATCTTATAATGCAAGTAGTTTAATGATTTTCTAACTTCAGTACTTAGCACATCTCCACGTAAATATACAGTGGTGGATTCCGAGGGCGTCATAAGACCTAGATGTTGTGTCGACATGTAAGTTAATCTTTTGCAATACATGTATATAAAATGGTTTGATACTGTTTATTTGGAAATGTTTTGTAACTGTACAATTAAAATCTGTCAAGGTATGATATATTTTTGAAGACAATAATGAATTATTGATTACAATAAAAAAACACACCCCAAGAATTGACAAAAATTTTTGGTTGTCAAATTGACAAATTTGAGGAAACTTTGAATGACCTTCATAATATTTACTGAAATTTTAGGTTGAAGAAAGAGATTTTAGGTTATTTTTAATAACCAGATGACTGCTTATTTCATACCCTGAATATTGCCTGCAAATATTTATACAAGTGTTGATTTTTTTTTTTCACAGAGTTGTTCGCCATACTGACATTTGCATAAATAATGAAGGAGTCAAGGACAAGTTCAGAATACAAGTTGTAGAACATGGTCAAAAGAAAGTCATTGGTATATTTGATATCTACATTTCTATTTGAATTATAAAAAAAAGGAAAAGTGAAATGTTAGAATGAAGCATAATTATAGATATGGTACATTGTATTGGGCTGGTGTAGCCTATCATACTGGGCTGGTGTAGCCCATCACACCAGACTGGTCTAGCTCATTGCACTGGAATGATGTAGCTCATCATACTAAGCTGGTGTAGCCCATTATACATATACTGGGCTGATGTAGCTCATTGTACTGGGCTGGTGTAGCCCATGACGTACTGAGCTGGTATAGCATTGTACTGGGCTGGTGTAGCCCATTGTACTGGGCTGGTGTAGCTCATCATACTAGACCGGTGTAGTTCATTGTATTGAGCTGATGTAGCTTATTGTACTGGACTGGTGTAGCCCATCATTATGGACTGGTGTAGCCTATCGTACGGGGCAGATGTAGCCCATCATACTGGGCTGATGTAGCACATTGTTCTGGGCTGGTTTAGCTTATCATACTGGGCTGGTGTAGCCCATCATACTGGGCTGGTGTAGCTCATTATACTTGTCTGGTGTAACTCATCATTATGGGCTGGTGTAGCTCATTGTACTGGGCTGGTGTAGCCCATTGTACTGGGCTTGTGTAACTCATCATACTGGGTTGGTGTAAGCCATCATACTGGACTAGTCTAGCTCATCGTACTGGACTGGTGTAGGTCATCGAACTGGGCTGGTGTAGCCCATTGGACTGGGTTGGTGTAGCTCATCGTACTGGGCTGATGTAGCTCATCATACTGGGCTCATGTAGCTCATCATACTGGAATGGTGTAATTCATCTTACTGGGCTGGTGTAGCCCCTCATGCTGGGCTGGTGTAGCTTATCAAACTGGGCTTATGTAGTTCATCACACTGGGCTGGTGTAGCTCATCGTACTGGACTGGTGTATCTCATCATATTGGACTGGTGTAGCTCATCGCACTGGGCTGGTGTAGCCCATCATACTGGGCTGGTGTAGCTCATTGCACTGGGCTGATGTAGCCCATCACACTGGGCTGGTGTAGCTCATCATACTGGGCTGGTGTAGCTCATTGCACTGGGCTGGTGTAGCCCATCACACTGGGCTGGTGTAGCTCATTGTACTGGACTGGTGTAGCTCATCATATTGGGCTGGTGTAGCTCATCGCACTGGGCTGGTGTAGCCCATCATACTGGGCTGGTGTAGCTCATCGTACTGGACTGGGCTGAAAAGTAGGCAGAAAATATGAAGATTATTAACAACTATATTTTTGATTCTATTTCTTACAAAGGTACAGTTCAAGGCATAGAGTACTCAAGTCTTTTAGTTTCTTTACTCAAATCAGTAATTCATAAAAACTATGATTTTACACAAAGATGTGAGCTAACGAAGTTTAGTTTACACATGAGTTTTCCCAGTGGTTACGCCAGTGGTTTGTGTATTTTCCCTAAAACGCTTGAACTGCACTGTAAATGTGTTACTATGGTCATCTTTATATTGTAGGAAAAAAAGATGTGATATCTCTTTTACTTCCACGTCGTGATGCATCAACCCAACTGGATGATAATTTCCAGTCTCTCCCACCTACAGTTGGTGGTGCATCTGAAGGATCCAGATCAGCAACACAGCAACCAGCAGGTACTACATGTAGCAGGAAATTGTTACCTATACAAAGTTGGTTGTAACTGATTCAAATGCCATGTTTATTTGATATGACATTGAATTTCTTTAAAATTCTTTTTTGAAAGTTGTATTAAACTTGGGAGCAATGGTATTGATTTCCTGCTCAACTGTTAAATATTTCATTTTTTGGGTTTCAGTATTAAAGCTCATGGAGACATGATATTGTAGAGAGCTGTTGTCATACATTTGACGTCAGCGTAGGCACTGTCCGTAGACAAAAACTTTAATCTTGGTCATAGACTTGTAAATTCTCAATTGTATGAGGTGACACTCTTATATTTTCAGTGTTAAATCTTGTGACAAGACCTTTACATTAGTACAGTAATTTTTGTCCTTGTGAGCTTGACTTTCAACTTTGACCTACTTTTTGGCCTATCTGTTTGACGGCTCTTATTGCAAACTTTAACTCACTCGGCAAGCTATGTTGTCTTCTGACAACTCTTGTTGTGATTTTACCACAAATCATAGGTTCATGTACCCTTGATTTCCTGGAAAGTGCTTCTAATAGAAATATCCTATATGTCGTAAATCTAGGCATACATGGTGTAGAAAATAGACAAAGAGACTGTTTATGTGAAATAGCAATGCAGAATCACGGTCATTGTCAGTGATATGTAATTCATTAATAAATTGCCCTGTTAAATTCACCTTACTGGACTACTATGAAAACGATATAAATTAGGTCCCATGAACAAATAGTATTTCGCAGTGTTTTGAATGTATTTCTAAGGTTTCTGGTAACAGGTGGTACATTTTCATTCTGTAGTGATAATGGTGATGCTTTTACTGAGTAAAATGTTGTAACCACATTTGTTTCAAAGTCTCAACAGAATGAGGTTTATATATAAATGAATAGATAGATAGATAAATAAATGAAAAACTAAAACATGTAAATTTCAAGTAATGCATAGCATACCCTGATCTGAATGATAATTTTTTAACTACCTGGCATTGTAGCACCCAGAGATAGTCGTAGTGGACCTGGGGTCATCGTGATATTAACAGCTCTGTCGTGTATAGTAGCGTTGATGCTTCCCTTACAAGGAGATCCTGAAAGCAGACTCCCAGATTATCTACACCTGAGTGTTCATCAGAAGCTTATAGCAGCTTATTTACTAGGTCAGTAATCAATTTTTCTCCCATATTCTTAGATTGTCACAGGGAGTGATTTTCTTGTCCTCAAGAGGTAGGCTGTGGATAAGCTAAACATGCTTATTGTTTCATGATGTCCCATTCACATCAGTGCAGTCAGTGTTTAACTTTTCCTATTTTTGACCTTCTCCGAATGAGAAAATTTGGCTCAAATTAATTGAAATGTGTTAATAGAAAAACTAGGACTGTCCTAATGGACCAGATATCCCCCTGTGGCAAAGTCATACAACAATTTTGGTCATAGACTAACACATCATTGGAAACCCATTCTCGGTTGTGCTTGGGAAGTGCAACCAAGCGTGGGTTTCCGACTATGAGACTAACAATCACCACTAAGATATGACCTTGGGTCATGGGCTAAATTGTTTAAAAGTAAGTCACATGTCTAAGTCAAGGTCACTAAGTGAAAGTCATGATCTTGTTATATATCTATATTTAAAATATTAGAGTTTTAACTCTTACCATTAAAAGAATATCAAAGTCATGAAATAAAGTCATGATCTTAAATGAAAGCCCTAGTCATAATGTACCTGTATTTGAAATGTGAAAGCTACCAGTCTCACCAATTTAAAATACAATGTAGTTCACATATTAAGGTCAGTAGGATAAAAATCTTTACACTAAAGCTATGGTCTATGGGAATCAAAGCATGAATTATACAACCTCTAACCTTTACCATAAAAAGGATGAAATAAGGTTGACAAATCTAAAAAGATAAATTAAACTTAAATGTCAAGGTCACTAGGTCAAAAGTCTTAGTTAGAAATGAAAATAATGGTCATGAAGAATTTATTTGTGAAATATCAAACCCCTAGCCCATACCAGTAAAAAGATATGATTAAGGTTAAGAAGATTTAAAATCAATGTCATACTCTGAGTTCAAGGTCATATTATCAAACATCCCGATAACAATTGCATGACACTGATCATAAGCAGCCTATATTTGAAATATCAATGCATTATTCATATCCGTACTAAAGATATTAGCTTTTACAAATCTTCTTTACCAAATGGACAGACAGACAGGATGATTCCTATATATCCTCCAAACTGTTATGTGCATAATAATCAGTCACATGAAACTAATGTAATTCAACACATAGGTTTATGGATTTCTCTATCACTGCCAGTACCTAGTGATACAGTCTTTTAATCTCTGAAAAGGTGAATAAGCATGACATATTGCATATTTACTAATTTTATCTTTCTTTGTTATCTCCAGCCTCTCTTTCTATTATTTGGACGAGACAGTAAAAAGTGAAGTTTAGGGTCACAATAATTTGACATATAAAACATCTCTTTGTTTGGGTTTGTTGCCTAAGTAAAACTTTTGAGGCCATGCACAGACACATGCTGCAACCATATAGGTATTTAAATAATCGTGGTATTACTTTAAAAACAATAAATAAATAAATCTTTTTCTTCGTCGTATTCTTCACACTGGGTGCTACATTTCAGATCCGTATAAATTAAAGATGTTTTTACTGTAGTGTATGGATATTACATACATACATACATGACATAGTTTTGATTCAGTGGTATAATTGCTGGTATATATTCTCATTTATATTGCAGGACTAGTAACCATGGTTATCCTTCATGTCTGATCTCATATGGAGAAAACAAACACACTGTATCCATAGAGACAATCTGCAGTGACTTCCATACTCATGTACTGTACCTTTAGGGGTTTTTTTATTGCTTTTTCATTTTATGGTGCTTAATAACAAGTATTTTTCTGCACATTGTCATACTCATAGCTGTTTTATGTATTGCCTTTTTTTGCTACCTCGTTCCAGCTGTATACAAGTGTAATAAAGAAGGTTGTAAGTGCATGCAGTCATAGGAACATCTGCCACTGTTTTACCAAAGTATCATGATCATTTATTGCAAGTTCATTTTCATGAATATTATTTTAGTGATGAATTACAGTTTAATGTTTATACACAAGGAAATAGTAATTTGAAATTTTGCTTGAGAGGACTTATTAAGGAAATGAATTGATTTTGTACAATATGTTTTCTTTGTTGATTGATTCAATTATGATTTTCATGACATGATTATTCAAGTAATTGTGAATTAAGATTTGCTTCAAGTTATATGACATGCATGTTTAAGTTGGAGTTTGCTGAAAATATTACATGTATCCCTACTGAAAGATCAAAATTGCTAGGGTAACCAAAGACAGTGATAGGTGATGTTACAATTTCAGGGTAAGTCAGTGACTTACATCTGCAGTGAATGTCATAATTAAACGTTACAAATCATTGCAGGTTTATATATAAGGTATGTTTTACTTCTTTATCAAGGAAAGTGAAAACATCACAATTTAATATTAGGCTACGGAATAGTGGGGGCTGTAAAAATGTTAAATTGAAATTTTATCGAGATTTATTTTTTGCCGATCTGGTTTATTTTCAAAGATGTATATCTTAAAACTATAGAAATATATCACGATATATATGTAGAAATGTAGCTCAGTTAATCCTTACTTTGTGTAGCAAGAATTCAGGTGTAGATAAAATAGCTTGGTAGATTTTGTTAATATTTTTAAGCATTTTAAAAGCATTTATTTATGTGTACCCATGTTTCAGGAGATACTTCAGTGAGTAAACCATCTGGGTCTACTGCCTCCTTGTAGGCAGATAATGATGTTGTATATATAGATGTCTTTTCACATGCTGTATATCAATGAATCATATGCTACTTAATGTATGGATGTCATGATCAATCCTCTAATCCTCTATTTGTTTGTGTTTTATCCATGTATTATCATAGTGTATTGTACCGGTATAATGAATATAAGGTATTTGAAATGTTATTTATTGAATTTCATTTTATCTGTAAAGTAAATGCTGAATAAGTGCAATAAAGTATAACTGTGTGTTTCTCATTTGATAATGATTTCTATGTAGTCTTGTGTGTAAACCTTCTAGGAGACACTTTGTGCTCCGGTTCAAAATGAGACAAGTGTATATGGTATTTGGTCCATCTGTTCATTTGCATCAGTTAGGCATATTAATGCCATCAGAATGTAAGACTTTCACAAACACATCTCAGTATCTTGGTAAAATCTACCATAGTCTCAGTTTGTCTGATTCAAGTACATCATTTTGGCTATTGTCCATCGTTTTAATTGTTGACAAGATCTGTATAAAGAGAACAAAGTTTGCTAGATGAATTATAATGGGTGGGAATGAGATTAAGAATATTAGATGGTTAGTTGACTAGGATTCTATGTCTCTTTCAGCAATACTTAAGCTGCTAAAAACATATTGAGAAGTATATAATTGTTGTTGTGTCTGCCCGGCCGTCCGCATCCATATATCTTAAACCAGTCGTCAGAATTTGATTGACTACACGCAGCTGCCACTCAGGAAGTCGGCTTTTTGACAAAGGCTACTGAAGGTCAAGGTCAAGCAGAAAATTGAACCTTAAATACAAAAAAATAGGGGGGGGGGCGCTTATATTTCAATGAACAATGAAAAGGCAATGATCAGCCTTAATACAAATGTTAATTGTAACTCTGGATATGGACTTTTGGATACTCAAAATCATTTCTGATAGGTCAAGGTTACTCAGTAACTAGAACTTGAAATGAAAATAAAAGGCAAACATTGGCAGATTTTCATCAGCGTATGTTCATACTTCATATAAAAGATGCATGCAACCCGAACTCTTAAGCTCCCTGATAAATTATGATTCATTGATAAGGGTATCTTATCTGATGGAGTCATCCACTGGTTTGGTCCAGTTCAGGGAGCATCCATCTGTTTTACCGATTTTACTGTTCAGTCATAACCTTTTGGACATGATGACACATACTGGGAATCGAACCTGGATCGTTCTGCACTACCAAAAATATAATAATAATAAAATGAATAAACCAAAAATATAAGTATATGATGTAGTCATAAGCAAAATACTTGTTATCTATGAAAACCTTGTCGTTCGCTATTCAAAAATGTGGTCAAGGTTAAAGTTTGCTCTAAAGCCCCTGTCGTACTGTCACCATTTGGATCTATCATCTGAGTACGACATGTTTTCAACAAACAATTTCAAGATCTTTCTGCGACTTAAGTCGATTTGTAACGATGTATACGACCTTATCAAATTCTGAGTTTACCACGACAGAGACACACGTCTCTGACCACAAGAAATGTACGAGTGACGACGGCATATTGGCCCGGGATTTGCGTCTGAAAACTCTGAGGATATATCTACAACACGTTCGAATTCTGGACGGTAGCTTGGCGACATGTATTGGTCTTGTGTAACAAACAAAAAAAAAAAAAGAGAGAGGCCCAAATGGGCCTATATCGCTCACCTGAGCACAAATTGCTTATTTAAAATAAAATGACAGCTCATTTCAGTAGAAAATTTTGCTTTTTTCTACAAGACTTTCTATAAGGTTTGGTGATATTTTGTGCAGTCGTTTTGAAGAAGTCCAAAATGTCTCAACCAATCAGAGCCAATGGCGGCCATCTTGGATTACGGATCGGCACCAAAAACAAAAACTTGGTAGAGGACCTCGAGTACTTACTTCCTACGAGGTTTGGTGAAATTCTGTACAGCGGTTCAGGAGAAGAAGTCGAAAATGTGTCAACCAAACAGAGCCAATGGCGGCCATCTTGGATTACGAATGGCACGAAAAACACAAACTTGGTAGAGGACCTTGAGTACTTACTTTGATGGTTTGGTGGAATTCTGTGCAGCCGTTCTGGAGAAGTCGAAAATGTGTCTACCAATCAGAGCCAATGGCAGCCATCTTAGATTACGGATGGGCACGAAAAACACAAACTTGGTAGAGGACCTTGAGTACTTACTTCCTATGAAGTTTGGTGAAATTCTGTGCAGTGATTCTGGAGAAAAAGTCGAAAATGTAGAAAAGCTAACGACGGACGGACGGCAGACGACAGATGACGAACGGTGATTGATCACAATAGCTCACTTGAGCCTTTGACCCTTTAAATACTAGTCGCTGCGTGCCGAGTACCGGGTCCGGGGACCTAAACTGAGAAAATACTAAGTATTCCACTGTCAAACGTACAAATAAATTGTCATTATAGCATAATGGCATGACTTTATCTGTGAATGAAATAAAACTAAAATAAAAATCCCAGTTATTAATTAAGTGTAAAATAGACAAATTTCAAAATATGACAAGTATTTTCTCGGTTTATTGTCCCGGACATTGGTGATATGAAGAGACATTTTCTGCGATATACAAAGGCCACAGTTTGAGTCCTGCATGACATCAGAACAATTGTGGCGAGTCATAATCATATCCGTATTCTCAACTCGTGACAGGGTTACAGGGGCTTAAGGTGAAGATCAGTTCAAACAATAAGGCACATGTCTTCTGACAGAAAGGACCCGGGCTCGAGTCCCACTTCCGGCTTGTCGAATAAGACATTTAAAGCCAATCGTAACAACTCGTCCATTTCCGCACGCAAAGAAGATTTTTGTAAAAAATGGCGATGTCGTTCCGATGGATTTAAAGCTTAGGTCACATGACACAATAGACAATAATCTTAGGGTGACGTAAAACAACAATCAATGTAGAGATGCAAGAGATAAATCGTTTTGATGCCATTAAACTGACGATTTGATATGATGTTTAGATTATAAAGCGCTCCGTAACGTTTGAGAACGCATATGAAAAATGCCCCTTTTCAGAGTTTCCATGTCATTACACCGCACAAGAATATTGAATTTAAGCTTTACAAAACGTTGATTTTCTTTTTAAGTAGAAAAATCAGTCCACCCATACCCTGTCTATGCTTCCTATATTTATCTAGATCGCATTTAAATTAATATTTTCCGCTGTTAACGTTTATGACCTTCTAATTCATCTTCTTGCGATTTCCACTTTTCCTTGCCTGAATGTTATCAAAAACGTCTCAGGTAGATGCAGACGTGGTGAGGTTGTAGAGAGATAAGTGTATATAAGTGATTAGACTGAAGATTCTACGATGCACGAAGTTTGTGACAAATGGATAGGCTTACACTGCACTGTACCGGTTGAGAACACCCAGTTCGTTCACCTTTAATTATAACTCTCGCTGGAATAGCAACGACCTTGATCTACGATGTCCTGAATACTACCCGCAAAACAACAACATTCGAAATGCAACTAGTCCAGACTTTCTAAACAAAGAATAGTGCAACAAAAGTACGACCATATTACCCGGTACAAGTATAATGTAAAACTGTTATGTTATAATTATTTACCTCTGAAACAATACGGGATGGGATTAAAGATTAATCCTACATCCCAAGCGTAAGACTTGACTGATGTTTGGGTCTGACATTTTCGGACTAGTTCAAGAAGTGTCGCATCTGGCGGGTTTTTAATGATAACGGATGCAAGTAGGAGTTAAACAGAAATTGAAGTTAATTTATCAACTGTCTCCCTGTCTTCCAACATTATAGCAAAGGTTCCTTGATCCTCGAAATGTAGTTTAATGGAACATTGTCGTTTATCTTTATTAAACATATTCGTGAATTAAGTTTGTCGTAAAAATGCACAGCTACAGCAACTAATAGAAATCTATCACACCATTACCATCTCAAGAACAGTAACTCTGATAAACGGACCCAAGGGGGAAACCTCGGCAGAAACTGGCGCGGAGTTATTTCTTCCAATGATTTAAACAGCGGATGACCATCGACTGGGAATCACATGGAAACCTTTGACGTTGACACAGTCAACCGTACATTTGGGGTCCCTTTACAGTCGTACGTCTACTCTCGGAGAATGGGAGTCAGTGTAGTCGGTAAGGTAATTGTCTCGTGACCGAAAGGACAATGTTCGATCCTTGCCTGTTTCTCGTCGTTGTCCTGTCTTTCGGGTGAGACAGTAAAAACCAAGGTACCGTGTAGACATGACTTTTAAAGAAAACATTTTCTGTGCTTTACATCATGTGGGTGTTGCACGTCACCGCATAAGTGCAGAAATATCAGTGCGTCATAAAACAAGAATCAAACAATCGCATTGACATTGGAAAACAGCCGACCGTGCAACTGGTCTCGGTAGACATACGGCTGAGGAGAGGGGGGGGGGGGGCTGGGGAGGGCTCTGTAGACGTTTTTGACATTTGACATCAGAAGAGCATCCTTTCAAGATGCATGAAATGCTCGAATTTGGTCGTACGCACCTTGCACGTCCCCCCCCCGCCCCCCAAAAAATTCAACAGGCAGAACTTTATTTAATTTTTCTCCAGAAAAGTTTCTTTAATTCATATGCTAAACATATGCCTACTCTTAGTTTGAAAGTTTGAAAATAAGAATCTATCAATGATTGTTAAAAAACACCCCAAAGCTAATTAATCTTTTGATATATTTCATTAATTAGACCTATAATTAGACAAGTTTGTCATCTACATGTCATTTAGATAAATGAAAATACCCTTTTTTTCGTCCATTTGTCTCGTCATATTGAGGTAAATATGTTTATTTTTTTCTGTATTTTAAAAAAAAGAATACAATATACACATCATACTTTCAACTGAAATAACGAACAAAGTTTCAAAGCGTTATATATAGGATCTGAAATGAATTTTCATTTCATACGGTATTTATGAAACGAGTTGTTTAATTGTTTTATATCCCCTCCCGGCCCCAGTTATATTTTTTAGAGAAATCTTGAAAAGCGCTTAATTAACTTATTCTTATCATCATCATGAATGTTTAGTATGATGCTTTAAAATTGTAGTTGGAAATTGAAATTACCGCAAAGCAATTGAATCTAGTGAATTTTCTTGTCAGATTTGCGACGTCGTAGCTCATACAATTGACATCCAAATTCAAACATGTTTTCTGTATCTGCAATAATACACTATAAAATCTACTGAGAGACAATGACGTCATGCACCCAACTACCCTAGTTGTTTACAGTTTACAGTAGGTGAATGACATGCGGAACGGAAACTTTAAGGTAAGGTAAACATTTTGCATTGATTATTATACAGTTATGTTCTTGATATTTATTTTAACAAGTTTGCCCCCCCCCCCCCTTGAATTACTTCCTATGGGCTTGGCCCAGGATGGGGTATGGTTTTCAATATGTCCAGCCATTATACATGGCAGTACGAGATTCTCTGCCCTTCTCTCACTTTTGAAATCGGCGGTTTGTGGGGGAGGCTCTTCCCACAAATCGCCGATATCAAAAGTGGGAGAAGGGCAGAGAATCTCGGACTATATACATGGGTATGGTTTCACACTTTGCCCAATATGTGAGAATAAAGGGTATTAACGACTCGAGTCGAACGTCCGAGTCCGACTGAAATCATTGCAAGTTAACCCACACGCACACCCACCATAGTTATGTATCAATTATGAAGGCGTAGATTTTGTAGTGACACTGTATCAATTGTGCTTATACTCATAACTGACTGTATACAACGCCACATAGATCTAAATAAATGAATAAATAAATAAATAAATAAATCTCAACAGAATGCGCATAGACAGCAAGCTCGCATTCCACCACATAACCAGAGATGGTCTATCAATACCGAAGCCGCTAGAGTTTCCTGTGGCCACTCTGGATTTTATACGTGCAATAAAGTAAAATATGTTAAGCATTGTCAAGTAAATTTCTTTAAAAATTACTCATTACCTGGTCCGTAATATTTCGGAACAACCCCCGCCCCTATGACAAAATAAAAGTAATGCTGGATCCACCCCTGTGCCGTCTAATGTATGGAAAGGTGAGAAAGTAGGACGTTTACTTACAGTATTGTTGTGGTCGGAGATAAGTGTTTCAGAGATTGTAAGGTAGGTAAAATGTATGTATGTTTATTTATATGTGCATTACTGGTACATATGCTATAGATCTATTTACGATATGTATATGCACAATATATTATTTCCCAACGGCTAGCGGCTAGCTACAAACCCTGAACTTACGTACTCAGTAGGTACTGTGTAGAGCATTGGTAATTAATATATTCACTGTCAAGTTTGAAGCTAGCTGTTCCGAGAGGCTGGCGCTAATACACATACGGTATTACACAAATAATAAGACCACAGTCATCGTGAGGGGATTATTATTAAGATATATGTGTATACATGTATATATTAACCGCATATGTTATATAAAATGCTGTTTAAGGATCCTCTGGTTTTCGGGGAAGGGATTGGCAAATTCAGTTTAACAGGATTAACTATCCGTGATGTGTGTGCAGTTGTTGATTTACATTTTTCCTATGTTGTCTGAAATTGTCAATTATGAAAAGGGTGGGGGTTACAGGACGTTTAACGCGTTTCGGTATAAACCGTAAATTGATGGGAGAAGAACGTTTCGGTATAAAGTCATTTTGGTGCATAATTTTATGATGGTTTGGTACATGTACATATATAACACAAAGATATTGTGGTACATATAATAATGGAATAACTTGTAGTATATTAGAATCTTTTGTGAACGCCAAAATGGCAACGAGTCGGATACAGGTACATTGAAGTTAAAGTAATCTATACTGGAGTGAAAATATGTTTATTATTTCGCATGTGACCTCATACATTATATTGTCACAGCATCACGTAGCACCTACGGCTTTTTGTTCCTTCTTTCGCTCATCAATGAGCGAATGAAGCAGCGAAAAGCCGTGGGATTCACGCGATGTTGTAGCAGACAGACGGACTGCATTTCGCTCCCGTTGAACATCCAGTTATTACTTTATAGTTGCATACGTTATAGTGTGTTAAATTCAAATATATTATGTTCCAGTATTATAACTGAGAATGTATTTAAGAGTAGGTGTAGTCTAGTGGATGAGGTGCTCGACTCGTCACCGAGAGGCCCGATTTAACTTCCGCCATGGGTGTATCAGTGTTCTGTCTTTCGGATGAGACAGCAAAAACTGAATTTCCGTGTCTCGGTAGGCGTGGCACGTAAAAGATCTCTTATTGCTTCGGGGGGGGGGGGGGGGGGGTTCCGTTGCAAAGGTTTAAATTTCTGTGCGATGTATCAGGCAGATGCCGTCACCATATACGTGAAATAATTGTGGATTGACGTAAAACAATAATCTATCAATCAATCAATCAATCAGTCAATCAATCAACTTATGGAAAGATTTTGATGAAATGTGGTAGGAATGTAGTCCTAAAGGTCCCCTACATGGTTATTGTTTCTTTATTCAGATCCGTCAAGGGATGGATCCAGGGCGGGGCGACAGAGACAAAGAAAGTACCCTCCTTTGACAAATTACAAATATCTTCTTCAGACCGACCTTATAAGTCAACAAACCCAATGCATCAAAGTGATGTAGAAAGGTGCCGTAAGAAGTGTCGATGTTTTAGTTCCAATTCGAAATCAATTTTTGACGCTTTTTGGACACCTTTTTGAACTATAATATTCTGGCACTGTTTTAGTTAGTTTTTAAATACATTTTATACATGTATAAAGATTTGATGGACTACTTTTTCAGCAAAAATATAGGGATGTTGATATAACTTGGTAAGAAATGAAGTACTCAATGTCCTTGCAAATACTTGTGCTTTCTCGGCTGGATATGCAAGGGTAGATTCATGTTGAGGCAAATTACAGAGGTACCACGTTCTGTGAAGAACAATGTTAGATTGAAAAACTAAATAGAGTAGAGTGTTGAAGAACGATATGATGTTGTTTTGGTTCAATTCTGACTTACAAATTCTCAATATTCTCGGTAAAGAGAACATTGTGATACTTCCCAAGCTCCTGATCTGCTCAAGGTGCTCAGATAAGCAATATAACCCCATTTGGACCCCTTTGATGTCATTCGGACTGTGTTAATATATCAAATTTTCAAGTAATTTCTTTGGATTTTCTCGGCGTAGATTGATTTAAATGAACATACATGTATTTTGTGTATTGACGACGACGACGACGACGATGATGATATTAAGAAGGATGTGGTGTTGTTTTTGATTGAATCTGAAATAAAATTTTGGATAAGTGACACTCTTTTATGAGAAATTTGTCATTTTCTAAATTTGTTTTGTGATCATGGTACTCAGATGAGCAGTAAAAGGGTCATATGGGCCATTACATGATAGGATGATATTACATTATACTTTGTTATATATCATACCATAAAATATAGTATGATATATCATATTATGGATATACGAAGAAAACATTATTATTGAATTTATGTAACAGTTTTGAAGATCATCACATTTTTTTCAGATATGTGAATAATACTGACGACCATTGGTAATTGTTCTATATCAAGATGTTGCATGTCTCTAAGAGGCAAAAACTTTTGGAGGTAGTTCGAGCTGCGGCTACTTCCAACCATCTTAAAGTATCGACAGCTGTCCCTACGACACAGGTTGAAAAAAGAAATCATCTGAAATCCTTTGCGGAAATACCAGGACCCAGCGGAATTTATCGCATACCTTATGTAGGATTTATGCTTCATTTTGAACCATTCAGTAAGTTGTTACTGCTCTCTCTCTCTCTCTCTCTCTCTCTTTATATATATATATATATATATATATATATATATATATATATATATATATATATATATATATATATATATGATTTTTAGTTTACAAAAACTTGTCTAAACTTTTCACATATTCGATTTATTTCAGAACTATTGAAGGGATTTTGATGAAATTGAACTGTATAGGTTAAGTCGTCAAGGGGATTTGGGTTTTTTTTTTATTTGATAATAAGCTTTGATGGACTTCTCCTTCAAGTCTGATGGGCAAGATTTCCTGAAACTTTGTTCGGATGAAGTACTCAAGGTCCCCTACAAATGTTGCAGTTTTTTGGCTATATCCACCACTGGGTGGATCCTGAGCAGGGAGACTTATGGTTGAAGATGTATAATGTCTTAATTCTCATGTCAAAATTTAGTTTTCTTGATTTTTATAATTTTTTGTCTTTTTGACGTAAAACCACTTCTGATATACTGAAAAGCAGCAGTTCAAACCCTTGATAGAGACAAAAAGGAAAATCATTTCAAAATCATTGTTGTCTTCATTTATTCAATGTAGAGAAGCTAATGAATATCCATTTGCTGTCTTTTATTAGAATTTATGTATGTCAAGAAGTATTAAAATTTTATGTCCAAATATAATTTTCTTAATGTTTATGAACTGTTTTCCGGTTTTAAGTCATCACTGGCAGGTAACACTTCATCTATTTTAACCCAAAACTGGTTGTAGAGCATTATTTTGCTGCATATCACAAGAATTTATGAAATACAAGGTGAAATATAATTTGACAAATTTAGTTTCTGACTTGATAATCTCGAGGTTTATTTATTTTGTCTGTTGTTTGATATGGTCGGTACCAACATGCTTAAGATTGACAATTAGTACTACTATTTGTTTGTAATCAAAAACACAATAAGCAAAAGCAATGTATCTGCAATTTTTTTCAACCTGTCAAGTTGTTTCTGAACGAGCACATTGTGTTTTTGTGAGCGATATACATGTGTAGATAAGTTTCATTAGCAGAAATTTAGTTGGAGTTACCTCCCGTTGTCGACCATGTTTGTGGTCAAGCATGATTTTTGCCTTATATTCATACTAAGTTTAATCATTTTAATCTTTTTAGAATTTGTTTATATTGACACTTTTTAGAAACTTTTTTACATTGTCTAATACGTCAGAATCTGCATCGGCATTGCAAAAACACAGGAAATATCACTAATGTGGCGAAATTACCTATATAATTTGGTTGATTTATGAACAAATGTTCATTTATATACCTCAAAGATGGCGGACAACTTCTCACAAGGGAAGTAACTCAAATACAGTGCCATGCTAATGAAACCTATATATATATAGGCCCATTTAGACCTTTTGTTTTAAAATTTTAAAAAAGTAAGGAATACATCAGAAATTTTTAAAGGATTTTGATGAAAATTGTCAAGAAACAAGTATTAGATGTCACTCATAAGTACCGTTGTTCTTATTAATCTTTTGGCAGAGTTTGTCAAGAAGTAGGTCCATGGCTTAGCAAAGTAGATTCTGAAAGGTACTCTCTTTTGAATTTTAGACGTGGTTACATAGGATAAAAAGTAACACTACGTCTGAAAATGATATGATGTTAATGCTGGTTTGATTCTGAAATTTCTGGTCCTCTCAGTTTTGAAAAATCGGATGCTCTATAAGTTCCTTATGTGTTGACGATGTTCAAATGAACCACATTAGTCCATTCGGACATTTTGTTTATCAAAGTGATTAAAAATAATAAAAAGGGGAACCATAGACGCCTTTAACACAGGATATTACTACATGTGTTGTTTCAGAATAAAATAACAAGATAGAGAACAATGACAGCAATATGCCCTTTGTTGGCTGGTCTGCTATATATCTAATTGGTGTCAAGTGATGTCACTGAATGCTCATAGATTAAAAACATAAAAACACTCAGACAAAATCAAATACAAAAGAAACAAAAAATAACAACCCCCCAACCCCCCCCTCTAAAAAAACAACAAAAAACAAAACCTCAACACCCCCACCCCAAGACAAAAAACAAGACCAAAAACGAAAATCAGCAAAACACAAAATCCCGACAAAACAAAACAAAAACAACAAAAACTGAAAATGAGCTGTGTTACGTGCAACCACAACCAGTCGGTGTCTGCAAATAGTCGACATCAATGAGAGTACTGAAACCAAAAATATGTATAAAACATTTATTGATTTAAATCACAGTTAAGTAAACCACCAAACACAGTACTAAATATTAAAGTTGTATGATCAGAGTCTTGATTAGAGGGATAAATTATTGTGTATCCATCTTATATGATGCAAACAGGCAAACCCATGTCTCTTTATTATCAAACCCCTCCCCTAAAGACACAGTCCTTCTCCAAATCGTGTTATTTGTAAACAAATGTTTATTGCTGGAGTTATAAATATCTATGAAGAGAGCAAATCCGAAAATTATCATGCGATTAAAAAGATAGAATGAAATGTAAGTACGCTGTTGTTTACAGAATTGTAGGAGTTCCGAAGGGAAATATTTTTTTTTAACCGTAATGTGTTATTAGTTTGTAGACTGTGTATGGTCCTCTATTTTATATTTAAACAAATATTTATTCCATTGCTTATTTCAGAGACATAGTAGTCTATGTCTCTGTTTATTTGATAAATTTCTAGTCTGATTATGAATATAGCGAAAGGCAACGCTCATCCATTGTCTTGGATTTGAAGGGCGCCAACTTCGCCGACCACACTTTCCTTTTGATATTCCCTCCATATTATTTTGATTACATATTGTACACAAGCGCGCCCATATAACAGAATATTTATTCATAAATCCACCTAGAAGTGTAGGTAATTTCTCCAGACTAGGACACTTCCTGTGTTTTTGCAATGTTTAAGCAAATTTTGAGGTATTAAACAATGTAAAACGGTTTTTTAGAAGTGCAAATATTAACAGCTTTCTAAAAAATAAATAAATAATTAAACTTACTATGAGTATGAGGCAAAAACATGCTTGACCACAAACATGGCCGACAACAGGAGGAAACTCCCACTGAATTACTGCTTATGAAACATATCTGTTGGTATTTCCTTTGATTTCATAAATTCCATGGTGCTAGAAAAATAGGCATAAGTCTTATTTTTCCACATTTATACTTTTATCGCAAATATTGGGATCATACAGCTTTAAGTATGAAAATCTAAAAATTAAGGCATCAATAATATTATTGTATTTTACCGTATTACCTCTTTTGGTATCTTAACATTCCAATATATAACTTTACCAACTCTACATCAAGAGTGAGTTTTACTAAAGGTCGTATGCCCAATCGTAGACATAGACGTAAACTTTGCGACTAGATTTACGTCTACGTCAATTGAATTTTTCTCGAAGTCTATGTTAATACGTCATTACATTGGTAATCGTTGTAAAAGGTGTACGTTACGTTTGGAACTCTTTAGGGAAGAGACAAATATTTCTTAGCAAAGTTTACGTCTACGTCTACGTTTGGGCTTACGACCTTTAGTAAAACTCATCCAAGAGGCGTGGGATAGAAATCCAATGCAAGAGCGGAATTAACCCCCCCCCCACACACACACACACACTCCCTTAAAAAGTGTGCGGGATAGTCCCTGCCTATTCAGATATGTTATTAATACCATGGCGTGTGAATTTGTTTCAGCCAATGAAAGTAAATACAAATTATACAGACCAGTCCGTAAACTCTTCAACAAGTATGGTTCCATATTTCAACATGAAGTTGGTGGATATCGAAGTGTATTTGTGTATGAACCTGGTGATATCGAAAAGGTGTTCAAGGTAGAGGCAAAGAATCCTTTCCGAACTCCAATCAAAGTGTTTGAAGTCTATTGTAATGAAAAGTCTCAACCCAAAGGACTTGGTATCACGTATGTACATGTAGATAATATTAGTATAAACAATATTTATTCATTAGATAATTTACATCAGATCAAACACATATGAAAATATACATCGTTATAAACTGAGAAAATTGTTAAGTCATTTATTTCATTTTAATTTATTCCATTGTCAAATGTTTTAATCAACTGTTGAACAAAAGAATTTGAAAAGATGACTTTGACAATTTCTTAGTTTATGGCGGTGGACCCGGATTGAGCAACAAATCTTAAACTTATTTTAATCTCTATTTTAAGGTCTTGGTCCCTCATCTTGAATAAATAATAGTTGTCTTCTCGGCATCAATAGTACGGCTGCCTAAAGCCCAAATAGTTTGGTTTGTTTCATATTCAGTGGACAGACAGACCCAAAAAGAGACAGATGCACTGCTGCTCTATACAATCATATGTCAGGCCGTCTTTGACGTGCGTATAAAAATAAACAGAATATCTGTAGAGTATCGAATATCGAATACTAGTATAAACAATGTCAGATTGTGTGATTTCAGAAATGGAGAAGAGTGGGCATCTTTACGCAAGCCTGCCCAGTACAACATGTTGCGTCCACGCACTGTACAACGATATTTCCCTCTGATCAGCGAAGTTTCCGACGATTTTGTTCGAGTTTTAGCCAAAAAGCAGCATGTTCCAGACGTAAGAAAAGAATTGATGGGTTTTGCAATAGAAAGTAAATATATAGCTAGCATATTTTATAGTAATATTGTTATTATGGTTAGTGTTGTTTATAGTTTGTATGTATAGGTGCCGGGGTTGTGGGTGTGGATGTGTGTGTTTTACATACTGTAGATCGCTTATATATCGTATGATATTTTTTTTTCGTGAGACCTCAGTTTGGACTTATTCATAGGATAGAATTTATGTGAGAAGAAGTGCATGCTTCACACTATCATGTATCGTAATAATGAAGACTAGGATAGCATACTGATACATAGACCTTCATTTTCGTTTGGAATTATACTCATGGATTTACACGAAATTATAAATATATAAAGTGATTAACAGTATTCGGTTATCAATAATGCTGATCATAACTTTATACCCATGAGCATACTTGATGTAGTGATTAAGTACAAACGATCAGGGTTCGATTCCCAGATTGTGCCACTCTGTTTAAATACTGCATTACCTCTAGCTTTAAAGTAGCATTATAACTGAAAATTAGGGTCAGAGACCTAAACCCACTTTTTATATAGCCATTGTGTGGGTTGGGTCAGAGACCTAAACCCACTTTTTATATAGACATTGTGTGGGTTGGGTCAGAGACCTAAACCCACTTTTCATATAGACATTGTGTGGGTTGGGTCAGAGACCTAAACCCACTTTTTATATAGCCATTGTGTGGGTTGGGTCAGAGACCTAAACCCACTTTTTATATAGACATTGTGTGGGTTGGGTCAGAGACCTAAATCCACTTTTCATATAGACATTGTGTGGGTTGGGTCAGAGACCTAAGCCCTCTTTTCATACAGACATTGTGTGGGTTGGGTCAGAGACCTAAATCCACTTTTCATATAGACATTGTGTGGGTTGGGTCAGAGACCTAAACCCACTTTTCATATAGACATTGTGTGGGTTGGGTCAGAGACCTAAATCCACTTTTCATATAGACATTGTGTGGGTTGGGTCAGAGACCTAAACCCACTTTTCATATAGACATTGTGAGGGTTGGGTCAGAGACCTAAACCCACTTTTTATACAGACATTGTGTGGGTTGGGTCAGAGACCTAAACCCACTTTTCATACAGACATTGTGTGGGTTGGGTCAGAGACCTAAACCCACTTTTCATATAGACATTGTGTGGGTTGGGCCAGAGACCTAAACTCACTTTTTATGTAGACATTGTGTATGTTAAGAGTAGGAAAATCTAACCTTACTTTTGATTGTAGATGAAGAATGAAAAGATTTTAAATTCAAACCGAGAAACATAGCTTTTAGGAGTAAACATATGTGTCTAGCAATAATGATGAATAGCTTTAGAAAGAAACAGTAAAATGGAGTATATGATAGAGATAAAATTTTATTTTAGATGCTGCATATCTGGCATTCAGTAGACGCTTGCATTGTCTAGAAAACGACAATAAGGAGTTTATTGAAGCCTTCCACGACTTCTTTGATGTAATAGGAAAAAGTTTGTTCGAGATACCAGTTTATACGTTCTATAAAACTAAAATGTATAAAAAGTTCGAAAAAGCGGCTGATTATCTCTATGGGTAAGTAATTTGGATATATACATGTATATTATCTAAGACGACTATGATTCGCGAAGTGCTTTTGTTTGTTGTAGAAGTATTTAAAACTGATAAAGGATTTTTATCCCAAATTAAGTGCAGAGAACATGTTGAAAATTTATAGTTGCTTTACTATATCTATGGTGTGTATTGTGTATTCATAAGACATTCATACACATTACTCTAGGGTTGGAATTTCAGTCAGTCGATCAAAAATATTTTCGAATACATATGTACAGGTATTGAAGTAATCCAAGATTTGGCATGTTTTATCGACTTTTGGTTGTAGCGAAATTATTGTACATGTTCTAGTAGCGAAATTATTGTAGATGTTCTTCTGGACAGGTGGTTGTAGCGAAGTTATTGTAGATGTTCTTCTGGACAAGTGGTTGTAGCGAAGTTGTTGTACATGTTCTTCTGGACAGGTGGTTGTAGCGAAGTTATTGTAGATGTTCTTCTGGACAGGTGGTTGTAGCGAATTTATTGTAGATGTTCTTTTAGACAGGTGGTTGTAGCGAAGTTATTGTAGATGTTCTTCTAGACAGTTGGTTGTAGCGAAGTTTTTGTAGATGTTCTTCTAGACAGGTGGTTGTAGCGAATTTATTGTAGATGTTCTTTTAGACAAGTGGTTGTAGCGAAGTTATTGTAGATTTTCTTCTGGACAGGTGGTTGTAGCGAAGTTATTGTAGATGTTCTTCTAGACAGGTGGTTGTAGCGAAGTTATTGTAGATGTTCTTCTAGACAGGTGGTTGTAGCGAAGTTATTGTAGATGTTCTTCTAGACAGGTGGTTGTGGCGAAGTTATTGTAGATGTTCTTCTAGACAGGTGGTTGTGGCGAAGTTATTGTAGATGTTCTTCTAGACAGGTGGTTGTGGCGAGGTTATTGAAGATACTCTTCTAGATAGGTGGTTGTGGCGAAGTTATTGTAGATTTTCTTCTGGACAGGTGGTTGTAGCGAAGTTAATGTAGATACTCTTCTGGACAGGTGGTTGTGGCGAGGTTATTGTAGATGTTCTTCTGGACAGGTGCGGTTTATATGTTAAGGATAGATCAGAGGATGGGTGAAAATGTCAAAAATGGTGACCTGATCTGAGCATTTTCATGCCTCGTCAAAAGCTTCCTGAGCATATAGCGTTGAATTTGGTTGTACTGCCATCATTCCATCATTTTGTCTGTCAATTTGGCTTCCAATTGTCTATTGATTCAATGATTTTTCCAGAATTATGACAAAGACCAGTAATATTCAGTTTCCAATTATAATCTCAGTTATGACAAGAGGAATTAAAGTGACGTGCGATTATTAGCTGTAGTATGAGAGGTCATGTTCTTAGCTGTTCTAGTCAGTTATTTTTAATAAAATTAGTTAAATTATGTTATTGGATTTCGACAGATTTCAATGATTACCAGTTTCAATCATATTCACTAAAGGTAGATTGATTGATTATTGTTTTACGTCACTACAATTATTTCACGTTTATGGCGACGACATCTGTTTGATGCATAGCACCGAAATTTAGACCTTTGTACGGCCCCACCAGAAGTAGTAGAGTATCTTTGACGTGTCACGCTTACCAGGACACAGAGACTTGGTTTTCATTTTCTGATTGAAAGACAGGGCACAAGTGTACCCACGGCATGAATCGAACCCGGAACCTTTCTGTCACGTGGCAAAGACCTCATTTATAGATCTACCAAGGCTATACTGTAAATAAGTATGTATAAGTCTTGTATGAATAAGTCTAGTCTTTTTGAGTGATGTTCATACAGGAATGCTATCTGGAATATGATTTTATTTTACAAGCAAACTTGACAATGCATTAAATTGATTGAATGGGGTTTTGATGTCGCTTTCAACAATTTTGACATGAAAGAAGGAAATAACCAATCTTTTAAATAATGAGGCGCAATCCGGCAATCGAACCTGGATCACCTTCACAACACGCCATTGGCTTCAACATTCTGTTGTCATTTCGTTATGGCCAACATCTTTTAGAAGAGTGATTTTCGCATTTTGAAGAGTGTCAATTTCTTTCCGACAAAGGCATTCGTGTCGCTTTGATAAAACATGTATAAACAAATTGAATATTGTTGCGACAATTATGGTGAAATTGTCGTGGAACAGTGTTTGAATGACCATCTTTTCAATGTATTGGTGTAATTTTTACTAATATGTAAACCCAAATGATAAAATGTTGAGGCATTATGAGTGTTTATATATGCAAAAAGGATTACTAGCGTTTTTCTTGCTTGATCATTATAATATTTCTCATTATTTATCTATGTTTATTTTGTTTGGATGGTTTTTGTTTTGTTTTTCGATCAAAATACATAATAAAACTAACTATAACAAGAAGTCCAAGTGAAAATTCAACCCATAAAATCCCCGCGATCATCCTCATAGCGAGAAAAAAGATACAAAGAATTATCATACTTGTTTCTCTGCTGGTCCTCGGTCAAAATGCTAGGGACCCATCTAGCCGAGACCTTACACATGCCTAAGACGTCGGTTGAAATTGATTGAACAGCACCATAATAAAAGTTTCTGTCACACAACAAAAGTGTGTTCAATATCAACGCTGTCGTCTGCGGTGGCCTTCTTGGGATGTCCATGTCGTTCATCATCTTCAAATTCAGCAGCCCATTTTTAATAGTATTATAAGGAGTCGACTTGTTCCAATTGTTTTTCATGAAGTTCTCATGAATTTCCTCGAGAGTCATCCCCTTTTTACATAGATACTTACTCACTGCTCTAATTTCAGTTTTCTCCAGTTAGGCATTTTGACTAAACCTTTGAAGAACTTTTAAAAGAGTTTGAAATACCACTTTACTACACTATACCATATATATATATATATATATATATATATATATATATATATATATATATATATATATATATATATATATATATATATATACATATATATATATATATATATGTACATATATATATATATATATATATATATATATATATATATATATATATATATATATATATATATATATATATATATGCTAATGTCTCGCCATTGGTGACCAAGTCCAGAATACATAGTGAATGCAAGTAAATACCAAATTAACTCGATGGTTTTCCTTTAAGATTCGTTGACAAAGAAACCACTCGAGCTTTACAAGAGCTGAGAGAGGCAGAATCCAAGGGAGAGTTCGACGCAGACTCTACCCCACATCTACTACACCAACTCCTCACCGATAAACGTATGCCATCAAGGGAAAGTGTTAATTCTATGCTTATAGATATTTTCAATGCAGGAGGCGATACGGTACGTGTCATAGTATTATACACACATCTTATATCAAATACCGGAAGTGATGACTGATGTAAATGTGGAAGTGAGAGATATGACTTATATAGAAAGGGAATATGTTCCCAGCCAAATCAAAAATGAAAATAAGATGCGAATTAAATATCTTACATAGAAAAAAATCCTTGTACCAACATAAGACGGTCACTACACACTGAGAATCCAGTATAACCTTATATTTTCGTAACATCCTCTGTGTGTGCGTACGTGCGTATATGTGTATGTCTGTGAGTTTGTGTATATGTGTGTGTTCGATTTTAATTTGTCGGAAATAACTAAAAAAAAAAATACAGTAGTAGTTTTTTTCTTTTATCCCAACCATTATTTGCTTGACTTGAGTAAATGTGCATGTTTCAATCTTTTTACGTCACTCCAAGATTATTTCACTTTCATGGTGAATGGTGATGGCATCTGCATGATGCGATGCAAACAAAAGAATATCTACGTTAATGTAACACTCACCGGTGATTAATTTGTCCATTACGACGTCTACCGTACATGGGACCTCAGTTTTTATTACGTCATTCGAAAGACAGGACACCATCGCCGATTAAATTCGAACTCGGACCCTTTCAACACCCAGTCAAGACGACTACTAATAGAACTTCATTGACTCAAATTAAGAAAGAATGGATTTGTTTACTTACCATATTTTCACTTTTACCTTTCCACCTATTTCCCCGATTTTTCATTTACATTTTTGTTTTTACGAAAAGTAATACTACAAGGACAACATTTTAACATTCCATTTGGATGAATAATCTTTAGATTCATCAGGATTTCGGTTGTATTTTTCAAAACGTGCATATTGCCCTAGTGTTCTTTATGTATTTCATGAATAGATGGAAGAAGTTCCTGCAAGTCTAGAAGTATAAATTTGAAAAGTATCACTGGATGTCCGACAATCAAAGCTCAGTTAAAACTCTGTAAATTGGGTGATGCTAGTTTCAGCAAGAACAATTGCGAATCCCAGGTGGAATTAGACAAGGTGACCGGAAGGAGTGAGCTTCTCCTGCTAGTATATTACACCCGTCGCAAATTCTCCGTAAAACCTTTCGTGCACTATGTTTTAAAAAGTCAAATAAATAGCTTAATAGATCAGCAAAGAAGACGTCACTGTACATGATCGTCTTCCATAAGATTATAAAACATTCTGGAAAAGGGGACTTCATACTGTCCAGTCCTTGCATCGACTTTAGAACTTCCTCAGTGACGATTTCATGTGTTTTATTTGACAAAATGACAAAATGGAAGACGTGTCAAATGTCTCCTTTTCATTTCAGGTATTTCATATAATGTTTCTTAATTCTCTTTAATATTAAGTATAATGAGATACCAGGTAATCAAAGAGTGCAAAATTGTAAACATAATATTCTTGTTATATTCTCTAATTTTTTTACCACTTACATAGACTGCAAGTGCGATGACCTTTCTACTGTACAATTTGGCCAGAAATGAAGATGTCCAAGAAAAGCTTTACAAGGAAATAGTTAAACATCTTCCTCCTGATGGCACACTAACAGACGATGCAATGAAGAAAATGTCATACGTGAAAGCATGCTTGAAGGAATCCTTTAGGACTAATTTTCCGCTTCCTATTGGCGTAAATCGACAAATTGGGGAAGATCTTGAATTACAGGGATACTTAGTACCAAAAGGAGTAAGTGAAAAATTTACATTCCTTATTATCAATTAAATATCATATACAATATTATTCCATTTCCGAGCATTGTTTCGTCGATCGTTGATGAGAAATGTCAGAATTTAAATATAAAATTTGACTATGCACATAAGAACAATTCAAAGTTTAGGGGTACTACCATCTTCACGAGTCAAGGGAATTTCCTGCTCGAGTCGACAAAATAAACTTATGTCATAAGGGGTTTTTTTTAGATTTTGTCAAAAGTATACGTATTCTTAAAAACAAATCTCAGAATATTGATATATACTGCAATATTAGTGTGTAGTTTTAAGGAACTTCCCAAGATTATTTCAGCTTCCTCAATATAAGCGATTTGACTCGATAGCATGGCAGACTCTTGCGCCAAGCAGATCTGAAAAGGCGAAAATATATGCGAGAATAAAGTAAACGTCACAAAAATATCCGTTTTCGATCAGTGACACGAACGACGATTTGTAGTTGATTGATTTCAATATAGCTGAGATCACAATGAAAGACAATTTCTTCACATTCAGTAAATCTTCGTACTGGCTAACTCATATTATACAGTGTTTTATATTAAAATGTGTAGAAATCTGAAAGGGATTTTGAAAGACTCCGCGATTATTGAGCTTATACAACATGAGTTAGGAGGTGTAATGAAATATGCAGTTATACATTATTCTATATAATGGTAACGATAATATGGTCAGTGCGGCTGCTTGTCAGATATGGTCACTCAGATTTAGTGTACAGAAATATACCTCTCTGGGATATTAAGAGGCGGAAAATCATTATGTAAAAGAATAACTACCACCTGAAATTATTTAATTTTTGCAGTTCAAGAAACAGGTAGACTACATGCACTTTGTTTTGAATAGAAAATTATGCAGGTTAGCATACAGAAATGTCCAATGTTGCCCTTTCTATTGATCAGAAACTTCAGCAGTAAACTCTCTTTGTCCTTAAGGTACTCGTACAGTGTATTGTCCGTAAAGAGTTCTCTTTTGAATTGAATGAATTGTATTAACCCTAGGATGTCGAGATAGTAACGAATATGTTTTTGTTTTGTTTTATTATTATTATTATTATTATTATTATTATTATTACATGTATTATCATTATTATTATTATTATTAATATTATTATTATTTTCAGTTCTCTTCGTAATCTTAAAGGTAATGCAGTAAATAGTATCAATTTCATTGTAAGCTTTATTTTGCTTTATGTATTGTTTGTAATGCTTTTTAAAACTGTTTCCAGAGTATTATAGTGATGGTCATGAATGATGTTTTGACTATGAATCCAGCTTACTTCCCAGAGCCAGAGAAATTTTATCCTGAAAGATGGTTGAGAGGCCGGGACGATGGTGCGAAAATTCCTTTTGGAATGTTGCCTTTTAGTTTTGGTGCGCGAAGTTGTATGGGTCAAAGATTTGCTGAACTTGAAATACATGTTGCTATCACTAAGGTAAGAAATAGTCGCGTTACAATTTTAATTCGGTGTACAGGTTCATCGTGCAACCTCTGGTATTTCATATTTTTGATTCAGCATTACCGATGGGGTTTGTGCATCGTACTGTGTGTTTCTTGTTTTAGGTCACATCAGAATTATTTTACTTTTTTTAAAGATACTCCTTATCAAGGAGTATCTTACTGTTGTCGTGTTCAAAGTTCAAAGGTCAGATTTACGTCCACCTTTGAAGAAATAGTACGATGTCTGTGTCTGTGTCATTGCTTGTCAATTTTAGCGTGGACAGCTGTGATGATTTAATCGATTCAGTGTAAGAATCCTAAAGATAAGTTTTGACCACAATCGTGTGAATTCTTTTAGAAAACGTTCCCTCCCCCGCCAAGGCGAAAGCGACGGTGTATGAATTTATGTTCATCAGTCTATTCGCACGATCAACATTCGTGGTGACTAACATTCGTACGCGTAATCTTCGATTTCCTCGTCTTTTCTCTTTTCTCTTAATTTTCACACTTTGAAAATGAAATGGTTTTTTCGCAGATTCCATATAATGATAAAGATAAAACATTTAAAACTACAAATGTATAACGATGTGTTTTATGAACGGATTTTTATTCGTACTTTCTTTTCCCCGAAATACGGTCAAATCGAGTTGTCTTAGGACTACATGTACATTACAGTTTTCATTGTAGTCCGAGATTCTCTGCCCTTCTCCCACTTTTGATATAGGCGGGTTGTGGGAGAGGGTCAGATAGACTTTGTTCATCAAAAGTTTAAATTTCCACAAACAGCCGATATCAAATTTCGGAGAAGGGCAGGGAATGTCGGACTATTTTGATTGCAATACCCTGTCTTTACTGAGAATTAAGGACGTACGTGGAAAATATCATAACCCAGCATGTAGCCTTCACTTGAGGGAAAATGTGTTGCGTGGAACATTGTTGCTTTTAGTTCAACAAGCTCATCGTATAATTTGAATAACCAATGTAACCTTTAAATATACAAATCAGTATAAAAATGTAAAAAAAAAAACCCTAGCTGGAAAAGATGGACACTTCATGCAGTGGCGGATCCAAGATTTCCGAAAAAGGGGGCCTACATTTATATACCGGTAAGCCAAGCTACTTGGCCATTTTTGGTGCCAAATTTGGATTTTTATTTGTAAATATGTGGCGGAAGCCCCCCCCCCCCCTTCTTGCTGTTGAATCACATGATTGGAAATACTTATGAGCAGGTTTCTCTGTGCACTACCTTATTTTCATTCATTTGTAATAACATAACTTATTTCAATCAACTTCGTACAAAATCAGGTCGAGGCTGTGTCCTTAGTGTGATACACATAGATCTCTACTCACAAGAAGATGTGAGTAGTAGTATCTATCAGGACCTCAGGTCCTTTGATTTTAAGAACGGCATCTCCGGGATGCATTGGGATATAGACGACTATTGAGTCCATCCTAAGCATTCAGAGATCTTTTACTTGCTAACACGGGCCTCGTTTTTCACAATTTCATCTGAAAGACCCGACTCAAGTCTAAGACCTCTCTGCTTCGAGCCAAGCTATACAACATAATACGTAGCTTGCTTGACTCGAGAGGGAAATGTCCAGAGTTCGAGCTCAACCAGTCTTCTGTGACATCTGTCTTTTAGACTGAGCTATAAACCGGAGAGATCTACCGTGTCACGGTACACGTTGGCATATAAAACTTCCTCACTGCATCTTAGGGGTCTATTGCATAAATCAAACGTCCTTTGCTATTCATCGGGCAGATGCCATCACCTAGCCAGGTACCCGAGGCCTTTCGATGTGCCAATGCTTTGGCACAACGGAAGGCCTCGGGTACCGTTGGCACAACGGAAGGCCTCTGGTACCAGGCTATGCCGTCACCATGTTTGTGAATAGTCTTAGCCTGAAATAAAACAAGAATCGGATCAAACCAAAAATATTTGTCTGGTACAGTCGTCTTCGATGCTTACAAGTTTGTTTAAGATTGTGGAAGCTATTTTCATTGTAGGCTAATTATAATGCTCTTCTCCTACACTGTGTGTATTTGTTTTGTTTTTCTTTTTTGTTGTTTTTTGGGTTTTTTTAGCTCACCTGAGCCGAAGGCTTAAGTGAGCTATTGTGATCAATAGTAATCCGTCGTCTGTCCGTCGTCCGTCGTTAGCTTTTCACATTTTCGACTTCTTCAGAACTGCCGAACAGAATTTGATGAAACTTGGTATGCATGAAGTACTGATGGTCCCCTACATGTATTGTTGTTTTTTGTTCAGATCCGTCAACAGGTGGCACCACCACAGGCAAAAGTAGGTCACAGAGGGTACACTCCTTTAACAAACTTCTTCTTCAGACCGAGGGCATACAGAGATAAACCGAATACATAGGAATGATCTAGAGGGATGTCTGAAGAAGTGTTGTTATTTTTGGTTCTGTTCCAAAATCAAATTTTTGACGTTTTTAGCTCACCTGAGCCAAAGGCTCAAGTGAGCTATAGTCATAGTGCGCCGTCTGTCGTCGTCGTCGTCGTCGTCGTCCGTCGTTAACTTTTTCACATTTTCGACTTCTTCTCTGGAACTACATTGCAGATTTGGATCAAACTTTGTGTAAATGATGTACTCAAGGTCCCCTACTAAAATTGTGTTCGGGATCCAAATTCCCTCAGGGGTGGATCCAGGGCGGGACCAAAAGTGCCCAAAAGGGTACCCCTCTTCAAACATCTTCTTCTCCAGAACCAGTACATAAATGGGGAAACTAATTGCATTTCAACAATCTATAAAGATGGGTTATTAAAAATTGTGTTCGGGGTTAAGATCCGTCAAATAGAAATTTACGCTTTTTTGACGTGTTTCTGGACTTAGTCATTTCAATGAAGAAAAGTGTCATGTTTTTCAGTTAATTGATATTGATGATTTCTTAATGACTATTTTGATCATAATTGTGGTAAGGAATATTATTGTGAAAGAATTTTGTCATTATCTCAATTTTTGGATTTTTTATGAATTTTTTAAGACTTCCAAAAAAAGGGGGGGGTTGGCCATTTTTCACATTTTCAACTTTTTCTACGATACCACATGAAAGATTTTAATGAAACATGGAATACATGAAGTACTAAAAGTCCTCTATCAATTTGGTAAATTTCATCCAAATTGGTAAACAGATAATGCCACCATGTCTAAAAAGTAGGTCTCAGAATGGTACATATAATACTTGGTAATTGAAAAATGTAGAGTAGCGGATCAAATCCAGCTGTGGTCAAAAAAAATTTTTTTTTTTACACATCTAAATAAGTTTTTAGATGTTTCTTAACATTCAACATATGAAATTAGGAATTTTACGTTTAAGACTTCCAAAAAAAAAAGGGGGGTTGGCTATTTTTCACATTTTCAACTTTTTCTACAAAACTGTTTGGAACTACATTGCAGATTTGGATCAAACTTTGTGAAAATGATGTACTCAAGGTCCCCTACTAAAATTGTGTTCGGGATCCAGATTCCCTCAGGGGTGGATCCAGGGCGGGACAAAAAGTGCCCAAAAGGGTACCCCTCTTCAAACATCTTCTTCTCCAGAACCAGTACATAAATGGGGAAACTAATTGCATTTCAACAATCTATAAAGATGGGTTTTTAAAAATTGTGTTCAAGGTTAAAATCCGTCAAATAGAAATTTACGCTTTTTTGACGTGTTTTTGGACTTAGTCATTTCAATGAAGAAAAGTGTCATGTTTTTCAGTTAATTGATATTGATGATTTCTTAATGACTATTTTGATCATAATTGTGGTAAGGAATATTATTGTGAAAGAATTTTGTCATTATCTCAATTTTTGGATTTTTTATGAATTTTTTAAGACTTCCAAAAAAAAAAGGGGGGGGGGGGGGTTGGCCATTTTTCACATTTTCAACTTTTTCTACGAAACCACATGAAAGATTTTAATGAAACATGGAAAACATGAAGTACTAAAAGTCCTCTATCAATTTGGTAAATTTCATCCAAATTGGTAAACAGATAATGCCACCATGTCTAAAAAGTAGGTCTCACAATGGTACATATACCACTTGGTAATTGAAATATGGAGAGTAGCGGTTCAAATCCAGCTGTGGTCAAAAAAATTTTTTTTTTTTTACACATCTAAATAAGCTTTAGATGTTTCTCAACACTCAACATATGAAATTAGGAATTTTACGTTTAAGACTTCCAAAAAAAAAAAGGGGGGGGGGATTGGCCATTTTTCACATTTTCAACTTTTTCTACAAAACTGTTTGAAGGATTTTAATAAATCTTGGTAGAAATAAGTCACTTATGATCCTCTTCAAATTCTGTTGTTTTCGTCCAGACCTCGTTACAGGTGGCGCCACCATAGTCAAAAGTAGGTCACAAAAGAGTTCCCTCCTTTAACAATATTCTTTTTCATACGGGCTGTATACAGAGACAAACAGAATGTATAGAAATGATCTAGAGGGATGAGTGAAGACGTATTGTCATTTTGGTTCCCTTCCAAAATCAAATTTTAGAATTTTTTTTCGACATTTCTTTGGACTTGGTGATTCAATGCAGAAAAAAAAGTGTCATATTTCCTAGTTAATTGATAATGATGATTTCTTATGGACTATTGTGATCATAATTATGGTAAGGATTGTTACTTTGAAAGAATTTTGTCAATATCTCAATTTTTGGATTTTTTATGAATTTTTTAAGACTTCCAAATGAGGGTGTGTAGGAACAATTCAATCACATTTTTCACGTCTGCTGTTATACCACATGAAAGATTTTAATGATACATGGAATACATGAAGTACTAAAGGTCCTCTATCAATTTGGTAAATTTCATCCAAATTGGTTAACAGATAATGCCATCATGTCTAAAAAGCAGTTCTCACAATGGTACATATACCACTTGGTAATTGAAATATGGAGAAATTTTTTTTTTCATTTCTTTACACATCTAAATAAGTTTTTAGATGTTTCTCAACACTCAACATATGAAATTAGGCAATTTTAAGTTAGATCTGGACAATATTTGAAACAATTGTTGTTCATGACCCAGACTTGAAATCAGTCAACAAAAGGCCCCACCTAAAGAAAATGACTAACTTGTTGCCCTGAATGACTTCTTGCAGAGACAAAGGAAATGCTTAATATCAAAATCACCTGAATGGATGTGCAAAAAAGTGTTGTTTTTTATTCTAGCCTGAAATAAAATTTGACATATTTTCCACATCTGTGTTGACTTAGTCACATTAATTAAAAAATAAATGAATTCTTCCTTCATGCATGACTGATCATCTAGGTTCTCAGGTGAGCGATATAGGCCCACTTGGGCCTCTTGTTTCAACATTTTTATGGACTTAGTAATTTCATTGCAGAAAAGTGTCATGTTTTTCAGTTAATTGATAATGATGAGTTTTTATGGCCTAATTTGATCATGATTATGGTAAGGAATATTATTGTGAAAGAATTTCGTCAATATCTCAATTTTTGGATTTTTTATGAATTTTTTAAGACTTCCAAATAAAAGGGTGGGGTTGGCCATTTTTCACATTTTCAACTTTCTCTGCAAAACTATTTGGAGGATTTTAGTAAATCTTTGTAGAAATAAATCTGTTATGATCCCCTTCAAATTCTTTCGTTTTCGTCCAGACCTCTGTACAGGTGGTGCCACCACAGTCAAAAGTAGGTCACAAAAGAGTACCCTCCTTTGACAATCTTCTTTTTCATACTGGCTGTATACAGAGACAAACAGAATGCATAGAAATGATCTAGAGGGATGAGTGAAGACGTATTGTCATTTTGGTTCCCTTCCAAAATCAAATTTTAGAAATGTTTTCGACATTTTTTTGGACTTGGTGATTTCAATGCAGAAAAGCGTCATATTTCCTAGTTAATTGATAATGATGATTTTTTATGGACTGTTGTGATCATAATTATGGTAAGGAATGTTACTTTGAATGAATTTTGTCAACATCTCAATTTTTGGATTTTCTATGAATTTTTTAAGACTTCCAAATGAGGGTGTATAGGGACAATCCTTCACATTTTTAACTTCTGCTGTTATACCACATAAAAGATTTTAATGAAACATGGTATACATGAAGTACTACAGGTCCTCTATCAATTTAGTACATTTCATCCAAACTGGCCAACAGATGGTGCCACCATGTCTAAAAAATAGGACTCACAATCGTACATTTACCACTTGGTAATTAAAATATGGAGAGTAGCGGTTCAAATCCAGCTGTGGACAATTTTTTTTTATTTCTTTACACATCTAAAGAAGTTTTTAGTTGTTTCTCAAAACTCATCATATGAAATTAGGCCATTTTAGGTTGGATCTGGACAATATTTGAAACAATTGTTGTTCATGAACCAGACTTGAAAGGCCCAACTTAAAGAAAATGACTAACTTGTTTTGCCCTGAATCACATCTTGCAGAGACAAAGCAAATGCTTAATATCAAAATCACCTGAATGGATGTGCAAAAAAACTGTTGTTGTTTTTCATTTCATGTTCAACATTTTTATTGACTTAGTCACAGTAATGCAAAAATAAATAACTTCTTCCTTCCTGCATGACTGATAATCTAGGTACTCAGGTTAGCGATATAGGTCCACTTGGGCCACTTGGTTTTTTTTTTTGGTTTTTTTTTGGTTTTTCTTTTTTTTTTTGGTTTTTTTTTGGTTTTTCTTTTTTTTTTTTGGTTTTTTTTGTTTTTTTTTTATTTGCTTTTGTGTAGAATTCGATATATACAGAAATGTCATTATATCTATCTGATAATAATGAAATAATGAGAGAATTACATGTAAAGATTTTAATGAAATTTAATTCTAAAGCAAAAAGGTGTCGTACATGCGCTGAGAAAGTATCAAGATAAATTTAGAACATTCGAAAGATTCTCAGCAATTCTGGGATCAAAATACTTATTAAGGTTTAAAGTTGAAGGTAGTAAACAAATCTACGTACACTTCTACAGATGTGCTTACAGGAAGAACTAGACCAGTCAGATTGCGCTCTTTTACATATAGTCTATAAAGCTAGGATACTTGGAATACCTTCCAGTTCATTACAATAATGAAACAAAATATTTACCGCAAATCATCGACAGAAAAAAAACCACCTAATAAATTTATAATCCTGTTTTTATTTTGTTGCAGTTGATTCAGCACTTTAAGGTTTCTCTGCACGAGCCAGGCAAAATCTACGACATCGTGCACAAACCGTTTCCTGCTACAACGGAACCGCTGGCTTTGAATTTCACACCACGATAATAAAAGACGCGCAAAATACTCAGGGTAGTGAGAAAACCTCATAATGCAAAAAATTTATTACATGTACTTTTTTTGATTTTTTTGTTGCAAAATACTTCTTTTCACATGTAATGGGAATAACTAGGAATTGTTTTGCTTTGAATACCCAATGCCGAAATCGTTTACATAATTAATTGTTTCATCGTAAGTATGTGTAATACATGCTAATGTAATCAGCTCGATGTTGTACGTGAATTTCATTAACTGTATGAGCTAATATAGACACACAGCTGTGAAGTTGAACGTAAGAAAGTCCAAGTTTGACCATAACAGGGGTGCCAGCTTATACTAGATACGGTAGATACATATCGATGAATTAATGCTTCACGCATGAACACCCCTATTATCTAGCATTAGACTTGTTTCTGTATGACTTGATCGCTTTGGGATTAAAATAATAATACTTTTCTAGGCCCGGTGCCGTAATTTGAGAAAATACTTAAGTCATAATTTCAAATTTTGCCGTTCAACAATAAATGAATAACTGTGATTTGGATTTTACTGAGTTTTATTCTATCGATAAACAGAACCATTCAGCATAACAATTTATTTGAAAGTTTGATAATGGAATAAATTCAAATGAAAGAATTGATTCAAGTATTTTCTCAGTTTATGGGGCCGAACCAAGGATTCGTTTTACTACTTACAGTGTTATTTATATTAACGTTATTATCCTTTATGAACACTCTATAAGTAAACTTTGTATATTTGGTCAATGTATTCGACTTGTATATATCATTTTTAATAATAAAGTATCGCATATTCTTGTATTCGATTTCGTTAATGTAATCATTAAGGAAACTAAAAGATTTTTTTTGCGTAAATGCGAATTATTTTAATTTTTGACTTTGACCTTGACACAAGAGCCAATTTTCAAAACTTTGACATTGGCCACATATTTCCAATGATAAAAAATCTAGATTTCATAAAATCATTTATATCCCATGTAAGTAAAACTCATGATTGCAAAAACAGGTACTGTGTGACTTTGTAACCTTGACTTTGACCTTAGAGTCAATTTAAAAATCTTTAACCTAGGCCCTATCTTTTCAAAATATGACTGACTTTGACTGATGTCGTATCTTCTTTCCTTGCGAGTTTAAGAGTCAATTTTCAGAAGATTAACTTTGACCATATCCTTTGAGTGGTAAGAAATCGGACTTTCTAACAGATATTCTCATTAAAACTTTTACTTGATGCTACATTTTCTGACTTTGACAGTTTAATTACTTTTAACAGCTGTAACCTTTGTCTTATCGCTTTGAAAAATGTTGGACAAATATTTCATGTTACAAAGGATTTCGTATTTGCATGTAGTTTCCTCAGTGGAATACCCCTAATGAATCTGACCAAATCCTTTCCAAATGATAAGAGCCCCAGCAAACAAAGTTTGGGGTGTATACAGGAATCGCCATGTCCGTCTGTCTGTCCATGAATCTTGTCAGGGCCATAACTTCTTCCTTTTACTTTGGAGGGAGATATTATTTTACACAATTGTAGTCCATGACCCAAGGGTGAGTCATGATCTTGAACCAAAGTCATATCTACACAAGGTCAAGGTCACAGTTCACACTTAGCCAGAGTAATTGTCTTGCCATAACTTCTTCCTGTTACGTGGTAGAAGATTTTATTTTACATAGTTGTTGTTCATGATCCAGGGGTGTGTCATGACCTTGAACCAAAGTCATATTCACAAGGTGTAGGTCACAGTGCTTACAAAGCCAGAATTTTTGTCCGGGTTATAACTTCTTCCTGTTGCGTTGGAGGGATGTTATATTCCGCACAATAGTTGTCCATGACCCAAGGGTGTGCCATGACCTTAAACCAAGGTAATATCTACAAATTCAAGGTCACAGTGATGATATATCAAAAATTATTGTCCGCTTTACACCTTCTTCCTGTTATGTTGGAGAGAGATTATATTTCACAGAATTATTGTCCATGACCCAAGAGTGTGTCATGATCTTTAACCATGGTCATATTTTAAGGTCACAAGATCATTGCACGCATAGCCTGAATTTTTGTCCGGGCTATAAATTCTTCCTGTTACGTTGGAGGGAGATTATATTTCGCACTATGTTGTCCATGACCTAAGCGTGTATCATGGCCTTGAACCACGGTCATATCTTCAAGGACAAGATCACCGTGCACACATTGCCAGATTACTTGCCTGGGCTATGACTTTTTCCCGTTATGTTAGATGGAGATTGTGTTTCGCACAATTGTTGTCCGTGACCCAAGAATGTGTAATGAACTTGAACTAAGGTCATCTCTTTAAAGTCAAGGTCACAGTGCACAAAAAAAAACCCCCGTTGAAGGGAGATTATATTTCACACAATTGTTGTCCATGACCGATGGATTTACATTAAAATAAAGTTTTGGGGAATAAAAGTACTTTACAGTATTTAAATCCATCCGTAAAGTTCGGATGTCTTCTCACAACTCTTGTTAATAAAAGAAAAAGAAATACATGTTCATTTACACATATCTATGTATTTAATATCTAGATCACAAATCACATATATAAATGTTTTATGAATACATTCCGATTATGATTTACAGTAAATATGACGTAACTATCTTAATGATGTCATCGTATATGTACAATCATCATGAGGACTAACAGGATGAACATTTCAGCTAATCATCAGCTATTATAATGTGCGGTCAAGGCCACGGCGACGATGAATGCTCCATACATAAAGGTCACGAGGATTCCAAACCTGATCTTCTCCCCAGAGCTGAGCGGCTTGTCAATGCTTTCAAACTGTTCTATCTTTACTTCTGGTTCCGCATCAGCTTCTCTATGACGTAAGTCGCCCTTAAAAAAGTGCAGTATTTCAATAAAACTTTTCAAAGCTTTAGATTTATTTGGAAAGTAGACTGGGTGGAAACAATTTCTCCCTTTACTCTACCAACCCCATATTTTAGGAAATCATCGGAATTTCATGTAGAGTAAAGGATAACTGATATGTTCAGGAGAGAGAGAGTGTGTGTGTGTGTGTGTGTGTGTGTATGTATGTGCGTGTGAGTGTGCGTGTGTTTGTGCGTTTCAGTAAAATTGCTTAAAAATGGCAGGGAGACTCGCATGCATAATCTTAAAAAGTACAGATTTACAGGGTAACCGCAAATCCTGTCATTGTTTACTTCCTTGTGTTTGTCGAGCATCGCAAATAGAACACTCCTGTAAAGTTTCATCAAAATCTGTACGACCGTATTGAAGAAGAAACGCAAACGTAAGTATCAGCAAAACACGCCTCTACCTGTGTATTAATATGTACTTTTGTATCTTTATTTCGTTCGTTTCCACTCCATTTGTGTTAACGTAAATTTGTTGAATATAGAATTTGAAAAGACATACATGTTTTGACATCAGTGTGTAAGATAATGATTAGGCATGTAAGATCAAAATTGAAACACCATTCCTACCATTTCCGTATCGCATTTTGTTGACTTTCGACTTCTTATTTATATATGCAAACGGAAACCCCCAGCAACGACTTGCACAGTGAGAATTTGCTCCACTTTACGTTATACCTGGTATAAGGTAATTACACATGAATATAAGCTATTCTCTCGTACATCCGAAATTACATAAGATATTTTGAGGTTCATACAAAATTTATTTACCTGCTTTGTGTCGCCGTCCATAATGCTTGTAAATTGTTTGTTTTACCTGTTCAGGTAAACAGACATGTAAACGTGTAGTTGACTCCTTATCTTGATCGTACTCGGTGATCCGTGTCAAGATGCCATCTAACGCAGTGTATCTACAATACCATGGATGGGTAACAGGGGTGGATCCAGGGATTAACGGTTCCAAAATTTTCTTCTGACAGCAGAAATATTTTATGCACTAGTAAGCAAATTTTACATACAAGTCACGAAGGAAAAAGTTTTACTTTTTCAATCTTATTTAATCATTTCGTAATAGAAAAATAAGATTGAAAAAGTAAAACTTTTTCCTTCGTGACAGTGCTCACTTTAAATCATAAAAATTTAAAGTTAGAAAAAGACATGCATTTGTCCAAACAGAGATGCAGTTCTAAACTCCATATACATGTACATGTACCTAATGAAATTCTGCAAATGGACATTTTTAAAATGCGCCGTGTTGTTTAACACCACAACAGGGGTTTTTAAACCTATGTAGTTGTTGTCAGTATCTTAGGAAGTATTTAACGATTTTGGTTCTATTCCATATTAAAATTTAAAACGCTTCTTGATTTGTTTTCTTACTTGGTCATTTTCGCACATTTTGAGATAATTTCCATGGTTTTACCATGTACATGTGTATGTTATCTTACTCCTAGGAAATAATTGTTGTGGAAAAGAAATTGAGAATGAAGTGAGAACTTTTTAATTTGTGTGTGTGTGTGTGTGCTTCCGGAGATTTTTTTAAAGGTTTGCCGCATACAAACCTGCGTATATACTGTTAGCCCCAGACAGACAGACGGACGGCACAGTGATTCTGTAACAATAGCTCACTTGAGTCTTGGTTCAGGTGAGCTTAATCGCATGGGGATGCACTATTTGTGTTATATAAAGTTATAATAGATTGTAATGAATGCGAGTCTGAAAAGAACTATATCCTAAAGAAAATTCTTATACCTTCTATTGTTATGATGTATTCTTAGTAGTTTAATGATATTATTATTGTACTAGCATGAACCCCCACCCTCCTTTTTATGCGCTTGACCTCTGTGATATTTATAGCTTCCAAGTTCCATGATTTACATAGAGGCGGGTCCAGCAATTACGAAAAAGGAAGGTTCAACTGGACATCAGCCAAATGTTTTCTATTGAAACTTGGCTGTAAGCAAGTACATAAGGTCCTCTACTTGTCTTGAATTTCATCAAGATTGCACCAGATGTGGATCCAGGGTGAGCAAAAAGGCAAAGTGGATACCCTTCTTTGAGAATCCTCTTTATATGAGCAGCATAAAATGAAAAACTAATTACATCAGAATGATCCAAAAGGATGTATGAATTAAGCTTCTTTTTCTTGTAAAAATCCGAAATCTTATTTGACGTTTTTACATGGTTTTGATTTTATCATTTTTGCATATTTTCATTTACGTTTAAAATTAACTTTCTCATTCAAAAATTGCATTATGCATTGAGATTTCTATTATTTTTCCCCATTGCTGATAAAGACGAATACTGGCATGCTGTATGGTAGCATTTCACAGCCAATTCAATTTGCACCAAAACAAATTTTTAAAGTTTTGCAGCACTATATAAATTACTGTAAAAATGGAAAAAAAAATTCTGACATGTCTTTTTTCACACATTTTCTTGGGTAATTTTCTTGATTTGTTTATAGAGAGAAACAACTGAATATTGGTTTGCTGTATTTTCATTGAAACTATACAACTAGTAGTGACATGCTGAATGGTAGCAACCCCCCCCCCCCCTTCCTCTGCTTGGGACATTTTGCACCAAAATAGGTTGAAGAGCATTCGTTTGCTATAAATCATTAGAATTAAGAAATTGAAAGGTAATTGGAAAAAATATGGAAAATTTTAGAAAAAAAATATTGTCTGTGAAAATATGTCATAGAACAACTTTCAGTAGCCCTTTCATATAATCGACAATGTATCAGTTTAATTGGGAAGTAGCAATACATAATTCATAACATTCCCTTTGTAGTCAGATTCAGGTGACTGATGTGCCCATTGGCCTCTTGTTCCCGTTTTGTAACATTTGTTAAATTCATGAACTCTACCAGAGTTCAATTCCTAGGACACTTGAAGCAGGAAGCGTGTCGTTGTAAATGATCCAAGGTCGATACTCTGTATGATTTAATTTTTGATCTACTTCTGCACATGGTCCTTGGATAAAAGTGCAGTTAAAATGATTTTGATAACATGCCATTCATGTATTTTGGCAAGAACTTCGATTCTAAATCACCGCAATTTGATTTACTCTGATAAACCATATAAGCCAAAGACTGAATCTACTAATGTCTCTTCAGATTTAAATGAGACCATTCAGTCAAATCAAGTTCTTATAAAAACAAGCTGTGCTTGTGAAACACTAATGCCCCTAGCGGCACCAAAGTCCAAAAAATCATTTTTAGCGTGGAGGTCAATGTCAAGGTCAAAAGGTAATCGACCTTGGTGTCATTTGAAAGGGCTTCATTAGTTGGGTACGCATGTCAAATATGAAGTCTCAATTGTTCACGGTTCAAAAGTTATAGCCAAGGTTAAAGTTGACAACAAACAAACAAACAAACAAACAGACAGGACAAAACAATATGCCCCAGATCCGTCAATCTGGGGGCATAAAAACAGATTCTTAAAGAACTACTAGTGTTGAGATGTACCAATGAGAGGTTCAAGGGCCAAACCCTTTTTCATCCATATTTCATAACGTTTGTCATATCATCTAATGAATTTCAACTCGGGTTCAGTGATCAAATCCCCTCTCCTAAACTCTTGGATATGCCATCTATATTATTTCTAAATATCATCTATATTTCATAACGTTTGTCATATCATCTAAAGAATTTCGAGTTCCTGTGACCACATCTCCTAACTCTTGAATCTACCACGGCCCTGTGGTACCACAGTGCATATCTACCTCAGACTATAGGAGTATGTAGATATCAATACTGTGTACCAGATGCCACTAATACTGTCTCTGCAGTGATGGTTTCTCAAAGAACAATATCTCATTTAAAAGTACACATTTTATTGACTCCTTTACCAACATATATATTATAATTCATCACTGGCATGTTTTTGCATTCATAGATTTCAAATGATTAATTCCCAAGGGAGATGACTCATTCTGTAACAAGTGATGTAACTAAAATTTCAATTTCTATAGATAGTTTTCGAATGCATGAAATTTAATCAGAGTAACTTACTTTTTCAGCCATTTTGGAGGAGAAGCTGGAGTGTTTTGCTTCATATTCATACCAATGTTATTGAATGTTTTTGAGAAAGTTGTTTATATTTTCACTCCTCTGAAAACATTTTAACATTGCACAATGTCGTAATAATAATGGTTAAATTTTATGCATTCAAAAACTATCTATTGCATTATACAATGGTTTTAAACTGCTTTGATGAAACTTAATATCAACTGCATTACATTTTAACTTTCAGGATGTAAAACTCTGGCATAAAGACAATACCTTCTTATGACATTTTAAAATAACAGATTTATAAAGTATCAAATATGTACATGTGGAATAAATGTAAACATTATATTAAAATAACAAAAAAAAAAGAGATTCACCGGGATGAGTTAATTTCTTGTAGAAATATACATTGCAATCAAACTAAATAATGTAGACTACAAAAATACTGCTATCTCCTGCTTAACTTATTTATGAACACAATACAAAAAGTTGAATAGTAGACTATTTGCAATTGTATGATACTTCTAATTTATAATTGCGTAATTAAGTTATATAAAAAAGTTTTCCCTGACAATTATAACAATGCTTAATACTCAAGATAAAAGTTTCTCAACCATCATAATTTTATCCCAACCTAATAAAACAAATTCTGAATCAGTAAAACCTGCTTTACATTTACATACTATTTAGGTAATTATTTATATAAATAGCAGAGGTCAAGGTTGCCAAGTGACACTTCTGTGACCCTATATCGCTACTACAGTGTTACAGACAGAGCTAGGTAACATGGATCCCTGTGGATCAAAGTAGTCAACTTCCAATGTTCTTAGTTCACATTTTCATGAAAATTAAGTTTGTATGAAGAGGTTATACGTCTTGAATGGAAACTTTTACTAAATTAAAGCAACATTTTAATTAACATAATTCTGACAGTAATATGTAATATTACATGTAATATATATAATATTACATGTAATATATATAATATTACATGTAATATATAATAATACGTGTAAAATGTAATATTCAATGTTACATAATATTACACTGTTATTTAAGCTACTTTTCAAACTACAATGTCTGAGAGTAAATTAAAACTGAATTAATATGAGTCACAATTTTCATATACAGTATGAGATTAAGCATTAAAAATGCAAATCACTGATAGAGTCAGTTTTTTCTATTCAAATTCAGTTTTACATTTCAATTTCCACCTATCCAATATTCTGAGAAAAAAAGCAAAAATAAACATATAAAGATGATATTTGTGACTTGATTGGATGTTTCATAATACATAGAAATACATGTGCTATTACCATGAAATAAGTTTATAAACATCCTTCTTGAATACAAAATTCACATCAACACGTTTTATGCTAACAAATCATGATATTCAAACTAAAACTAACAGCAAACATTGCAGTTACATTTCCACTACCACCTCACTGCTAAGCAACTTAAATGTGATCTGATCATAAACCCATATATTGTTAGCATAGATGAAGCTCTACAAAATTCTCCCGTGATCGAAACTGTCCCCATGATGCATTTCTGGTATCCAAAGGGACAGGAACATGACCAGCTTTATCCTGCGACTGATACATGGGATAGGTCTCTTGTCCAGCTTCTTGTCTGGGTTTGGGTACCTTATGTTTTTCATGGCTGTGCAACAAATAAATGAATGAACAAAAGTTAGAATCAAACATTGAAATTAATTTTCTTAAATAATGAAAAAAAATATTACTGTGAAATGGCTTATTACAGAATTGAGTATTTTTAACTTCAAGAATAAAGACTTATTAAAGTTTATATTCAGTTTACTGCATTACATTGACCAAATATTTTCAATACCCTTATTCTTACAAAGCCATTCAATTCTTTTAAAAACTCAAACTTTTACATTATCTGTACTTCACTAGTTACTCAGTAAATGCAACTTGAAAACATACAAATCAAATCTGATTTACAATGTACGTTTATTATATTATACATGTACATGTGTATCCATAAACTTAAAAAATTCCTTTTAAAAGACTTGCATTTTTATTACTGTTGGTTTCAATATAAATCTCAAACACTTATTTTTTTAAAATCAAGGCAAATTTTCTTCTTTTAAATAAATACAAACTTAATAACACTCTATCAAGATATATTTGTAACATACCAGCATTTCCTGCCATTTGCATCATGTTTACAGACGTCTTTCACCATGGTGGATGTACGTAGTGTTGCTCACCCTTTAAGTGGTCAGCTCGGAAGGTGGCTCTGTGATACAAGAACACAAAGTCATTGAAAAATATAACAAAGATCTGGATTTTTTAACTTTGAATTAGTTTCTCACTCTTAATTTTATAAATTCTAAAATCAAAAGTTTAATAAATTAATTGCCGAAAGAGTATATAATGACAGCTTGACAGTTTTTTATCTAGCGTATTACATGAATCAATTCATCGATTTGATGGCAACCAATGTTATAGTAAGTCATAGAGAAAACAGATCTACACAACCATCAACATTCAAAGAGCAGCAGGTCATTGGTTATTTATTGTTACTGACCACTAGCTTTAGGTTTTAAATATGCAAAACATCTAAATCATTTACTCCATTTATTGCCACTTCAAATGCGACACTTTTATAAAAAGAGCAAGTTTTCAGAAGTAAAATCTAATGATTCTGTATATAAAGAAAATTCACACAAAACACAGAGCCACATTCTATTAAGAATAAATAAATACATAAAACACCCCCACCCCCCACCACCAAACTTTAAGAATTCACATTTAAAATATGGAAGTTATTCTTAAAAAATGTAATCAACATAGACATATTATATAGTCTTTTGTATGCTTACCTTATTTTCACTAAGTCTGGTGGTCTCAAGTCTGCCTTCATTAACACCAATTGTACATTTATATAGCTCCGTAAAATCTGACAAAAAAAAATCAAAAACATTAAAGTGAAATACAAGGGACCATTTAGCAGCAGAGTCAAATTGCATAAAAGGATTTTATGACATAAAATTTCGATTAATCACGCCTTTTTTTTACATTTCTGGTACAAAATGATACATGTATTTATGGCTATTTATCTGGAATTGAATAATTTGCAAGACTGAAGAGGAGGAAGGTTTCTCTTGTGTCCACCCTTTAATCCACCACAGATTAGATTCTCAACAAAGAATTATAGGTACATGTATGTGCAACTGTACAAAATTTTAATTCTTGTAGTCAAAACTCTACAATAATACTTAATAGCAGGGAAAATGTTATGAATATTCTTTTTAAATTTTTCAACATTTACTAAATTGAAATTATCAATGATTTATTTCAAATGACCTTGTCTGAAAATAAATAAAGGAAAATAACCTTGTAACTTCTATACTGTTTTTAGAACATTGTAAAGTTAAAATTCTTAATGACCTTGTCTAAGAATAAATATGTTAAAGAAAAAAAAAACCTTGCAATTTTTGCAATACCTCATTAAGGACATGTGCACCAAAATCTGTTCCATTGAGGGTCACAAGATAAACATTACTGACATGTACTAGCTGGTGACTCACAAAAATATTATGGTTATATGGATAGCAATTTCAAGGTCATGAGCATGATATAAGCAGAAGACAAATGAACTACATTTTAACCTATATTAACTGTGGTGTTGTCATACATGTATGCAAATCACGAACTTAATCTGTCATGCAAGTACAGGTTTTATATGAGCGACAATGTCTTTCTCAACGTTACAGAAGTTTTAAAAATATGATGTCTCACTTAATATAAATATGTAGGTCTCTCAATAACCAAGACTACAATCTGAAGCCTAAAATAATCTGTACTACATATGTTTCCGTCAGCTGTTACTCAGTTAATGCAATATCAACCAAAGCTAATGACCCAGATATATACATTGTAACTATTTTGACTGCATGGATTTAAATATTTCAGAGCAATTATTTGATATTTAAGGGGGGATTCTGGTTTGTATTTTTTTCTATTCTATTTGTCATTAAAGAAGTCCTCCTCTATATTTCATCACCTTTTATTGAACGACAAACTTATTCTAACCACTAGAATTTTTACTCAAAGACTCAAACATATAGCGGTACAAAAAGGCAACAATGGGCTTTGTCGCCATTAGATTGAACATAGCTGCCGTCCTAATAAGTAATATAGGGAGGAAATAAAACATATTCCCATGAACATGACGTAAAGAACAATGAGACGTTATTATGACGTCATAATCAGTACCACTTATAACCCTTGAATTCCTCATAATTAAGCTACATTACGGAGAATCCTTTTGCTTACATTTGTACTCTTTAAAATCACTTCATCTCTTTTGTATCATTATGGGAAACTTCAAAAGGATTCTTATTCTCAATTTTGTGTATGCATACATTTTTTCCCTAGATGTGTTGGAAAAGAAAAGTTGTTTTGAACACTGGTCTATTTTTATGGCCTGCCCCAATACTCTAAGGGTGTAAGTACATGTATCGTGAAATTCTCAATTTACGTTCCTGTTTTTTCATAAAATCACAATTGGACTAGAAGTTAAAATTATATTCCAATGAAATTTGTTCATGGAAGACCAATTAATCAATGATTCAGGTGAGTCTAAAAAGGTTATCTAATACATTGTACTTATGTACAAGTATTATGAATGACATTGTGAAGATATTGTATTGAATAATATCTGTCTCATGGGTTAACTATTCAGTATACAGGTGTGAAAGTAATACTAGGGGTATGTCTACCCCTATATTGAGATCACAACTGTGTATTGAATACTTCACCTGTGATCTGTCCAAGAATAACCTGGCATATAGGGCTTTTGAGAGTTTTAACTGCGAATGGTTTTAAACTTATTTTTATGGAGTACAATATGAAAAAAAAAACCTGCCCAATAAACCACAGGAGACTGAAAAATACATACCTTTGAAAGCTCTGAGAGGACCCCCTCCCTTTTGCAATCAAAGCCCAAAAGATATATGATTACAAAAAAGGTGGATTTCAGAATTTTTATCTTTTCATGCAGTTAATTCCCAAATTTACCTATACATGTAAAAATTCTTCCATTTAACAATTTTTAGTTAAAAATATAAAAAGAGGTATACAGCAAGGTTTCTTCTTTTCTGTTTAATTTTTTCTTCATCGAATGAAATTGACAACAGTTTTTCTGTGCAGTTGCAGACCTGCGGGTGGGGTCAATGAAATTTGCTAAGAAGCAGATACCCCCCCCCCCCCCCTTCCTAATACACAAAAAGATGAAAAACACCGATCCTAGGTTGTGTCATTCCATAAATAATAATTAAGAGCTCTAGGATGGCTATAAAATCATTTTGACCAAATATCGACAAGATCTACAATCAGCCGGCATGACAATATGCCGTATTCTACTGTACGTGTATTAACCCAGCATTGTCACTGGCAAGTGGTATAAAAGCAGTATTCATTATTTGAACATTTCTCCGACAGAAGCGCTAACAGCTGACTTAGTAAGTAGAAAATAACTGTGATTTGATCATTACCAAGCCCTGGTATAAACTTGTATTATCATACATCCATCTACAAGTTTAGCCCAAAAACCAATCTTACCTTAAATTTATCCGTCCTTCCTCTAAACGAAGAAACAAAGTAATCCTCGCTAAAATAGGTCACAGCATTTCAGGGTTGTACATGTCAACATGCCATCGGATTGCCTCTGACTTTTACCATTTAATTTCAAGCATAATGTTTCTATGTCATGTTTCCGAATGGAAAATCATCCTTTACTGATGTGATCAGGAACAAAGTCCGTCGTGCGTTCTCTCACGTGTGTTTTAACTTAGTGGTCTATTGCACGCACATCTCTTTTAGAAAGACGTCACTGAATTGACTTTGTATATGAGTTATGACAGTATGTACGCGCCCACAAATATTGAAAGGGTCTTTTTAAGAAGTAGTGCGATGTACGGGGGAGGGGTGTCGGATGGAAACATGGGTTTGAACAGAGGTGTCTCTGGTAGGAAGAAAGGAACTTGATGGGGAGGTGTGGCCATAACGCACCCCCCCCCCCCCTTTCCTACTCCTTTTATTTCATGATCAGTCCCACAGTTACAATACCAGAGAACTGGGGATGTTTTAGTAATTCTTTATTCTCCCAGTAAGACGCATCACGTAGACCGTACACCCTCGAAATCCGTGTATCAGCTGTCACAAAAACATTAACAATATTCTTGGTACAGTTTAGTAGTTTGGTATATTAAAAATGAATTTTAGAGATGAAATTTAGAATAACATAACCTTCGTCAGTTAGCGCTTTCAGCCCTCCAGGGCTCATCCAGTAGCGGATCCAGAATTTCCGAAAAAAGGAGGGGGGCACATCTGTATCATCCAAATTACTAAGCAATTTTGGGTGCCAAATCTGGATTTTTACTGGTAAATATGCGACGAAAGAGGGGGGGGGGGCGCCGGGCTCCCTGGGCCCCATCTAAATCCGCTACGGTCATCAGACAAAATATACAACTTAGACTTATAAACAAGATTTTTGCCCATATGATCTACCTGGCAATAGCCTACCCATAATGATAAGAGGAAGAATTTATGTATTATAAACAGAGACAAACTACAGAAAGTAGTTCTAAGTCTCTGATTATGAACAAAGATATTTTCATCATGAACAGAGACATATATTTAACTTCTGCTGTTATACCACATGAAAGATTTTAATGAAACATGGTATACATAAAGTGTGTATATATGTCTCTGATATGTCTCTGCATAAACAAGCACTCAAAAAAAAGTGCTGTACATAGCACCTTATAATATGGCCGTTGCTTATTTGGAGTCACATTCTCTCAAAGTCAAGTTTTTTTTTATAAACTATATCATTGTCTTTCGTCCTACACGAATAGATAGATCTAGTACAGAAGTCCTGAACAAATTCTGCCATGCATGCCACTATGGGTCACGCTAGCCTACCTGCAACTCCTTTACCCCGCTTTTAACCAAAACTCCCTATCTTTGACAAATTTCTATCAAATTAAAAAAAAAAAAACAAAAAAAAAACAAAAAAAACCAAAACAAAAAAACGTAGGCCTTCATTGGCTTCAACGCCGTGAAAGTAGTCTATGAAAGGTATTGACAGATAGACAGTGTTAAAATCGTATATGCGGATTCGTGTTCGGTTTTAAACAATATATACCAATATACAATGTCTTGTTTGACTAAAAAAGACACGTTGAAAAAATACATGTAAACACAGACGTATCGTAGCCATTATCATAAAAAGTTGGTGTTTTGGATTTTTTAAAGGTCACAGTGTAATCGACTAACATAATTCGACACTAAATAACGGTACTATAAGTTTAAAAGTTAAGCGTGATATCTAGAAACAGACATTTACTTACTTATCATTATGGTTACTTATCAGTTGTATGGTGGATTTCTTACTCGGGTCTTTCTGGGTCCTCGTCGTCAGACTCAAAGTGTCTTGCTGTTCTATTATTTATACTGTATACGTGAGATGTGGCGATGTCGGATTTGTAATTGTGCAGCACAGGTTGATCTCTACGGCAACGTAGAAAGGTCATGAAGAATAAAATTTTAAGTCATACTAACGACTTACTAAGTTGTACAGACGAGTTATTAAGTCGTACAAACGACTTCTAAGTCATACAAACAAGATAATAAGTCGTATATACGACATACTAAATCGTACGTACGACTTAGTATCTCGTACGTACGACATAGTATGCCGTAGGTACCTGGTGGCGAATCCAGGAAGTGATGATAATGTGGCGGAGCGCAAATTTAAGCAAAAATACACGTGAAGGCAATGCGTCTGGGATTGCTTTGTGGTGTTTAGTGAATCCAGGGAAAAACCCTAGTAGGGGGACCTGGGGATGAAGCCTTGGTAGCTTGTGTAATTTCTTAAATCATGAAGGGTAAATCGTAGCCCACAATGAATAGTATTTTGCCAATTGTATACTTATACTTTTAATTTTCTTTTCTAATATGTAACGGAGAGACTGAGGTATATCAGATACAACCAATGTACATAGTGTAAAATACACCATGTTCCTACTAGCCAGGGGCGTCCACATCATTTTCGCAAAAGAAGAAGAAGAAGAATGAGATTGAAGTTGTCATACACAGTCTTGGGTATAACTTGACCTGGTGTTTCGTACTTAACGTGACTGCTGAAATACATGCAATATTTGTATATGTTATATACATAAAAGAAGATGGAGAAATTTCCTCTTATCATTGTTGTTTTTAACCTCTACTACTATAATCTGAACTTCCAATTCAAATTTATATCAGATGCTTGCTTTGGTCCAGAGATCAATTAACCATTCTAATTGATGGGCTTCCACAAAGGAATTGGTTGTCCGGTTATATCAAAACTTTCGTGTCATTTTCTATGTTTCTACGTAAAATTAACTGCTGGTTAAATCAACGCAGCGAATAAGGCCAAATCATAAAGGCCAAGTGGTCGAAAAGTTGTGGATACAGAGTGTTATTTATATTATTCATGCTATGACATCTTACGGAAGTAGTCAACAGGTTTTACAAGTCCATCACTTTTACACAGTTATGCATGAGCAATAGTGACATAACTATCTACAGAATATATACAGTGACCGCTGTTAGCACGGTATTTGGTTGCACGAGAAAGACCATAACTTTATAAGTTCTTCAATGAAGACTGACTGGCGAAGATCGTTCTTGATAAGGTAGACCATGTGCAACTACGGTACGCGATGACCGTTATGATCATGCATAGCGTTGACGCATCTCTGTCAACGTCATTTGCCAGCAACAGTAACGGCCAAACGTTATGGTGTCAATGCGCACACCATACACGTAATATGTTAAGGGCTATAGAAGTAGGCCGATACGAGCTTACAGACCATACTTTGGACAGATTCTGACACCTATTCATCGCAATACTCGCATTAACTGGTGTAGACATTATTAATTGACATTTTAAGAGGAATGACTGGAATAACGTTTTGTTTACTGGCGAATCAAGGTTCAACCTTAATCATAGTCTTAGTCATGATGGTTGAGCCAGGGTTTACCGTTGACAAGGAGAATGATATACTGATACATTTCCTTCAAAGAAACATGTTTGGTGGTGGCAGCATTGTGATATGGGGTGGAATCATGGGCGGCGGGAAAACACGCATTTGTAGTAGTAAATGCTACTTTAAATGCACAGGCCTATATTAATCAGATTCTAATTCCAGAAGTAGTTCCCTTCATCCAGAGACATGCACTAGGGGTCACCTTGCAACACGATAATGCTCGCCCGCATACCACGCGACTTACTCAACGCTTCAACGAAATAACGTTAACATCTTCCCAAGGCCAGCAAATAGCCCTGATCTCAATCTGAGCCAGCACATATAGATTTATTGGGTAGAAAAGTGGACATGCGACATCCATTGACCATTTAGGAGCTACAAAATGTTCTTATAGCAGAATGAAATAAACTAGCCCTAAACGTTATTACACGTTATGTGAATGGCATGCGAAGTACAAATCGTGCTGTTTTAGCAAACAAGGGTGGTCATACCCCATATTAAGCAATAATGGTTTGATTTGACAATAATGCTATCTTTTGATTCCAATCAGAATTTTGTCATTTTCTGAAATGACCCCTTACACATTTCTCTGCCTGTTGAAATGCTTATCAAATTTTGACAAGATTGTTGAATGTTATCATAAGATGTATAAATTTCTTATATACCAATTTGATTTTTTATTGATTGATTGATTTTTGTTTAACGTCACACCACGAATATTTCACGTATATGGTGACAGCATATACCAATTTGAAAAATATAGCAGTTACATTTTAGAAAATAACTCAAATTGTATAAAGTGGATGCTGTTTTTGCATAGTATATGTAATAAAAAGGTTATTGACTGAATATCGGGAAGCATATTTCCTAATACTCAGTTAATATTCAATAAATAAAACTGTATGAATATATACATATATGAATGTATGCCGAATGCGCCCCATTAACTCCGCTCCTGAGTATGACTAATTAACTTGTCCGTACGACTAAGTATCTCATATGTACGACTTAGTATCTCGTACGTATGACTTAGTTACTCATTTGTACAACTTAGTATCTCGTTTGTATGACTTAGTATCTTGTTTGTATGACTTAGTATCCTGTTGGTACAACTTAGTAATTCGTTTGTATGACTTAACAAGTCGTTTGTATGACTTAGTAACTCGTTTGTACGACTTAGTATCTCGTTTGTATGACTTAGTATCTCGTTTGTATGACTTAGTATCTTGTTTGTACGACTAAGTATCTCGTTTGTACGACTTAAAAAAAATTTCTTCGTGACCTTTCTACATTGTCGTAGATCTCTCCAGAATTTATTTAATCTATTTATGAATGTATTTGTTGTTTTTGCGTTGATGACATGTTTTGGCAGTACAACTTGTTCCATAAGTTGGCTACCCTAGTGTTGAAGCCATATCTCATTATATTTAGTCTCCTCTCTGAATGAAAAGTTGTTTTGAATTTCCTCTCCCCTCAGGTCCCTTGTGGTATGATCTTTCTAAGTTTGATGAAATTTGATGCTTGCATTGGACATATTTGCCGCTCGGTATTTGTATCTTTGGTATTTGAGTGTGGATAATTTTAATTTCCTTTAAATCTTCCCTTATATGATAAATCCTTTAGTCCTGGCATCAGCTTTGTTGCTCTGCAGTACTCTTTCATTAATTTCTAAGTGCCTTTCTTTGTATGGATACCAGAGTGAGCTTGCATAGTCTAAGTGAGATCTAACCATTGTTTTGTAGAGTGGTATGATGATCTTTTCGTCTAGATGTTGGAAAATTTGTCATAACAGCGCAAAGATGGAATGAGCTTTTATCACTTTTAATAAGGTGTTTGTTGAAGCTTAGCTTGTCACCTATTATAACTCCTAGTCTTTCTCCTCATTAACCTTCTCTACATGTAGGTTGCTATTCAGAATTTGATAATTAAGGTTGGGCTTTTCCTATTTAAGAAGCCATGTGTTACTCCATGCATTTTCTCTAGATCTCTTTGGAGAGTAGCTGTGTCCTCGTTGTTTTTTAGCTCACCTGAGCCAAAGGCTCAAGTGAGCTATTGTGATCAATCACCGTCCGTCGTCCGTCGTTAACTTTTCACATTTTCGACTTCTTCTCCAGAACCACTGAACAGAATTTGATGAAACTTGATAAGCATGTAGTACTCATGGTCCCCTACAAGTGTTGTTGTTTTTCGTCCAGATTCATCAACAGGTGGCGCCACCACAGGCAAAAGTAGGTCAAAGAGGGTACCCTCCTTTGACAAACTTCTTCTTCAGACCGGGGGCATACAGAGACAAACCGAATGCATAGGAATGATCTAGAGGGATGTGTGAAGAAGTGTTGTTATTTTTGGTTCCGTTCCGAAATCAAATTTTTGACGTTTTTTGACGTTTTTTTGTACTTGGTAATTTTAATGCAGAAAAGAGGTATTTTTTTCTGTTAGTAAACATTGATGCATTAATTTGGTTTAATTTGATCATTTTGATGGTAAGAAATACTACTGCGAAGAAATTTTTCAATATTTTATGTTTTGGATTTTTTATGAATTTTTTAAGACTTTCAAGAAAAAGGGGGGGTGAGATAATTGGTGTAAACATTTCACAGTTTGAACTTTTTCTTCGGAACCACTTGCTGGAATTCAATGAAACTTGGCATGCATCAAATACTCAAGGTCCCCGACAAATGTGGTCATCTTTGTCAGGATCCATGAACAGGTGGCACCACCACAGACAAAAGTAGGTCACAGAGGGTACCCTCCTTTGACAAACTTCTTATTCAGATCGGGTGCATACAGCGACAAACCGACTGCATAGGAATGAGATAGAGGCATATGGGAAGACGTGTTGATATTTTTGGTTCCATTCCGAAAACAAACTTTTGACGTTTTTTCATTTTCATTTTGGACTTTGTTATTTTAATGCATTAAAGAGTTATTATTTTCTTTTAGTAAACATTGATGCATTCATTTGGTTTCATTTAATCATTTCTATGGTAAGGAATGCTGGTGTGAAGGAATTTTTTCAATATCTCGATTTTTGAATTTTTTATGAATTTTTTAAGACTTCCAAGAAAAGGGGGGGGGGGGACAATTTTTAATATCTTCAACTTGATCTACAGAACAACTTGAAGGATTGTGATAAAACTGGGTAGGATGCAAGTACTCATAGTCCTTTTCAAAGGTTTTGTTTTTTGTGCGGATCATCCAAATTGGTTAACAGATAATGCCACCATGTCTAAAAGTAGGTCTCACAATGGTACATATACCACTTGGTAATTGAAATATGGAGAGTAGCGGTTCAAATCCAGCTGTGGTCAAAAATTTTTTTTTTTTTTTTTTTTACACATCTAAATAAGTTTTTAGATGTTTCTCAACACTCAACATATTAAATTAGGAATTTTACGTTTAATACTACCAAAAAAAAAGGGGGGCATTTTCAACTTTTTCTACAAAACTGTTTGAAGGATTTTAATAAATCTTGGTAGAAATAAGTCACTTATGATCCTCTTCAAATTCTGTTGTTTTCGTCCAGACCTCTTTACAGGTGGCGCCACCATAGTCAAGAGTAGGTCACAAAAGAGTTCCCTGGTTTAACAATATTCTTTTTCATACGGGCTGTATACAGAGACAAACAGAATGCATAGAAATGATCTAGAGGGATGAGTGAAGATGTATTGTCATTTTGGTTCCCTTCCAAAATCAAATTTTAGAATTTTTTTCGACATTTCTTTGGACTTGGTGATTCACTGCAGAAAAAAGTGTCATATTTCCTAGTTAATTGATAATGATGATTTCTTATGGACTATTGTGATCATAATTATGGTAAGGATTGTTACTTTGAAAGAATTTTGTCAATATCTCAATTTTTGGATTATCTATGAATTTTTTAGGACTTCCAAATGAGGGTGTATAGGAACAATTCAATCACATTTTTCACTTCTGCTGTTATACCACATAAAAGATTTTAATGAAACATGGAATACATGAAGTACTAAAAGTCCTCTATCAATTTGGTAAATTTCATCCAAATTGGTTAACAGATAATGCCACCATGTCTAAAAAACAGTTCTCACAATAGTACATATACCACTTGGTAATTGAAATATGGAGAGTAGCGGTTCAAATCCAGCTGTGGTCAAAATTTTTTTTTCATTTCTTTACACATCTAAATAAGTTTTTAGATGTTTCTCAACACTCAGCATATGAAATTAGGCAATTTTAAGTTAGATCTGGACAATATTTGAAACAATTGTTGTTCATGACCCAGACTTGAAATCAGTCAACAAAAGGCCCCACCTAAAGAAAATGACTAACTTGTTGCCCTGAATGACTTCTTGCAGAGACAAAGGAAATGCTTAATATCAAAATCACCTGAATGGATGTGCAAAAAAGTGTTGTTTTTTATTCTAGCCTGAAATAAAATTTGACATATTTTCAACATCTGTGTTGACTTAGTCACATTAATGCAAAAATAAATGAATTCTTCCTTCATGCATGACTGATAATATAGGTACTCAGGTGAGCGATATAGGCCCACTTGGGCTTCTTGTTTTTTTTTTATAACATTGAGAATCTTTGTATCATCTGCAAATAAATAAACACTTGAGTCTAGTGTATATCTCTGATACTGTCATTACTGACACTGATAGAAACTATGTTTTGTGATACTATCGCTGTGGTAGTGGCCTTGACCTGCACTGAATATGATTTTAAACTGATTTATAACTGAGCTAAGTATTGATACAAAGGATCAAGAGGGACCTTCTGCACTGAGCCATTTCATTGTAATAAATATATCAATGTCCTGTGAATGTATGACACCTTTGGTTCAATAGGTAGAAAAAATCAATTAGCATAAGTAAAAGTAAAAGTTATTTTAAGTTAGTTCTTTAATATTTTAAACAATCTGATTAAAACCATATCTTTTTTCCGCTTCTCCATTTCCCCCATTGCAGATGTTCTAGTGAACTCTGATGACGTTTCAGTCACTGAAACCGTTATTTCCCATAGTCAATCAATGACTCGATTAGGCATGTGCAAGTGACACAATATGTAACAAACACTGCTCAGAAATACCTTGTGGGTCATGCAAGTTGGGTATGTTTATTTCATTCCTAGGAATTTGTAGCCGATCCAATGATTGGATGAAAATCAGAGTTCACCAGAAATTATGGGTTTTCACCAGATCTTTATCCGCAATGGGACTAACAGAGAAGCGGAATAAAGATACGGTTTTAAACAGATTGATAATTTAAATAAATTATTGGGACTCCAGTCTAGGTCTTTTTAATTGCACTGAAAATGGGGTGAGAGAGCATTGTTTAAATTAGTTTCTATAAATAGAGATTTTTTTTTACCATACTCTCATTTCTCAATTATTACAATATTTATTAGATTTATTGATACTTTTTATTCTATATACATGTATATTTACATATTAAAGAGCATATAAACCATTGGACTGTTGGATTTAAGGAAATCTCAGTCAAAGATCTAAGAGTAAATAAAGCACAAAGCTAAGATAATTACCAGACAGAATTGGGACATGTAGCGAAAGGGGGGGGGGGGGGGTGAGGCAGAAACCTAACTGTACCATCATTACCAATATCATTTATTTCAGGACAAAATTATATTTTACCATTTGGGATTTTACTTTGTATCTGTTCTTTAAAAGTAAGCTCTTTTAAATCCTTACAAACCACCCTAAACTCTTCTAGATAAAAAATCTTTACATCTCAAACATCTTTTTATGACCCAAGATTGATAGATCAGGGGCATATTGTTTTTGGGCTGTCAGTTTGTTTGCCTGTCTGTTGTCAACTTTAACCTTGGCTATAGCTTTTGAACATTGAGATAGTGATTTCATATTTGACATGCGTATTTAACAAATGAAGCCCTTTCAAATGACACCAAGGTTGATGACCTTTTGACCTTGACAATGACCTTCATGCTAGAAATAACTTTTTTGACTTTGCTGGTGCCGGAGGCATTAGTGTTTCACAAACATAGCTTTGTCATTTATTATGATTATCATATGCCATAAACATAAGTTGTTTTGTATTTGTTTAATTTTCAGTTCAAGTTTTATTTGATAGTAAGTCTTCTGATAATTTATTTCAGAAAAAGAACGAAAATGTCTACTTCAATCAATTCCTCATGATGATGACATTATGTAAAGATAAGGATGAGAAGGACCAAGTGCCTAGCACTTGGTGTGGCATGCTGCCTGATAATTACCTTGCTGATTTCCTTTTATCCTCTTCAAGAAACTGTGCCCTGTACTTGTCAGGAAGGACTGAGTAAATGTAGCAGCAAAGAACTCCACCATATCTTCTCTAAGACTAATGTAACTAACAACACAAAAAATGTGATAAACAGTGCCAGATCAAAGTACCTTAACAATTCAGATACTTTAGAAGATGATGCTAGGTGGGGCCCTCACAAGATGGCCATCTTGGTTCCTTTTCGAGATAGGTTGGAAGAACTGACTACTTTTGTGCCATATTTACACAAATTTTTAAATAAACAGAAAACTAGACATGCCTTCTATGTGATTAATCAAGCTGATTATTTCAGGTAAAAATTTACAAACAAATGCAACATTCATTTGATGTAAATGTAATGTCTAATGTATACATGTATAATGAATTACTACAGTATGAAGATTTGTACATGTAATGCTAATATCTGTGTGTGTATTTGAAGATTCAGAGAAGATTTTTGACGATACAACTAGATTATTTTCAGTCTGTACCTTTGAAAGAGATATTATCATCATGTTAGATGTTGTTATCATAAAAGGGTTGAAGCCTAAATTCTAGATCCTATTTTGTGAGAGTATGGCCATACATGGACAATGTCTTACTGCATGTATAATTTTAACTTTGTTTCCAGTATCTGCATATATTTTTATGTTTTAATACTGATGATTGAAAAAGAGTTTCATGAATTCTTTACAAGAGCCTTCATAAACCAATTATTTATAATAATCCTTACAGAAATACTACTAGTCTATTTCCACAGCAAAATCTTATGGATAAGATAGAAATATTTAGATCGCTGTATAAAAACACATAATCACTTTGTTTTGAATGCCTTTCAGGTTTAATCGAGCATCCCTGATCAATGTTGGATTTATTGAGTCAAAAGGAGACTGTGATTATATAGCGATGCATGATGTGGACTTGATCCCTGTGAATCCAAATATCACTTACCCATATCCTGAGAAAGGACCTTACCATGTAGCTGCACCAGAGTTACATCCCTTGTGGCATTATCCTAAATTTGTTGGTGGCATCCTTTTACTAACTAGAGAGCACTTTGTAATGGTAAGTGTCCTAGATGGGAGTATTATTTTATCTGTGACTGCAGAGAGCCCTTTTTGGGGGGTAAATTTACAGATGAGAACATATTGTTTTTGTTAACTGTCTAAGATAAAAGCATTTGGTTTATTGCTATAAATGAAAACACTTTATTCAGAGCTCTTTATTTACACAGATGGGAGCACTTTATTGTAGAAAGCATCAAAGATGGGAGCCATATTAATATTCTTTTAGGAACAGGTGTTGCAGGGACTAGGCATAGTGGTTGCTCATTGGGTGTATTTGATTTCTGGATTGTGCCCTTTTATTTAAGAAGTTGGTTACTTTTGGTATCCATCTTGCAATATGACTTTGAATTGAGGGGATGTAAAATACCAATAAAGAAAATCCAAAATCTATGCAGTGATGTGAAGACACTTCTTGACATCATCAATGTAATATTATATTGAAACCTGCTTAACTAAGTAAGTGAAGATTATTTATACAAAAACATATCTTATGTACAAATAAATTAATTTTGTTTAAGACTGCAAAATTTGATTGGTTGTCACTCTATAAATTGGTTACATATACATGTAGGTTCCTTACACGTCCCAATAATGGAATTGCTCTCATATATATTCTTCCAGTCTTTTTTTTTATTATGTTTTATTATGCTTTTTTCATTATGTTCAGTTTACGTTTTGAAATGAATTTATTGTTAAAAATTAAAATGTGAAAACAAGTTATTTTTGTTTTGAATTAAACTATAACTATAAGGATTGTCTTTAACAATTTTGCAATTTATTATAAACTGATTATAAAAAAAGTGTGTGTGTCAAACCATATTATTTTTCAGTATATTGCAAAAGTGTTAAAAAGTAGAAATACATGTAACCAGAAACACTTACACTGCACACTGTGGTTATCTATACATGTATCACAGACTTTCCTTTTGGGAGGATTATAATATATTTTGTTGCAAAGTAATTCCTAATTAAAGCTTTGCAAGTTGCAGGACTTCAAGTCTGTCCTTAAAAAACCCTAAAAATCCTAAATTTTCAGACAGTTTGCTAAAATCATAAAAAGTGAAAATGCTTATAAGGGGATATGAATGAAACAATCTGTTCAAAACCATATCTTGTTTCCGCTTCTCTATATGTCCCATTGCGGAAAAAGATCTGGCGAAACTCCGTAAGAAGTCTGCGTGACCCACAAGGTAGTTTTTTAACAGTGTTTGTTACATGTTGCGTCACAATCATGTGCCTAGTCGAATCATTCATTGGCTACGGGAAATAACGGTTTCGGTGAAGTCAATAATTAAAAGCTGCTTCAAAGTAAGTATATGTCCTAAAAATGTCCTAAATTTTTTCTGAAAATCTTAAAATTATTATGTATTTGTTTGAAAACATGTGATTGCAATATAGCAATGTAGTATTCACAACAAACATACAAAGAGTGCTAGAAAGCATTGCCCAATGTAACATTGAAATTTTGTCGTAAATAATGAATGGAAGTTTATAGTCCATTTCAATAAGATGTCTTATCTGCCCTTGTGTGTTTAGGAGGTTCAAGAAAGAGGAAAAGGAATGGTATAAGGTTGTGCAGTGACTCTTGATTCAATTTACTTTTCTCATTTGTATGGTCTATTTACCATGGTGAGTTATGACCAGTGTAGTAGCAGTCATCTGTACATGTATATACCTCACCTTGATATACAGAAAGTCTGAGAGCTCTAATCAAGGCTAGACAAACCACCTTATTGAAAAGGCCTTTCGATCATATATATTGCTGGGCCAATCTGGTAACAGGTGCAAATTGTGCATAAATACTTTATAAAACAGCAGAATGATGTAATTTTGCAACAGCTGATCTAATTAAATCAAATTTCCATTGATATTTTAAAATCCAAGGGCCATTTGAAATACATATAGAACAATATTTAAGCGAAATTACAAATTAGATGTTGTCGAGGAAAAAGTTGCGCTGCAGCATTTTTCTTAGTATCTTGATTTTTGCAGTTTCACCCATTTCACATAAAGCAGTAAGCCTTAGTGACATCAAAATGACATCATGTTATGGTTTTAGAGGTTTTCAACAATGTCCTGTAATTGTGCAGTGCCTTAAAACAGTTGCTTGAGATTTACTTGAAGCATACCACCATATCATAGTCCTTCTAATGAATGTATACTACATGTATATGTCACTGTTACTTATTTTCAAGGTGAATGGAATGTCAAATAAATATTGGGGATGGGGACGGGAAGATGATGAGTTTTTTGTACGTATGAAGATGGCAGCTCTTACAGTAAGTATGGTTAAGATAGAGGAAAATTGAAATGTTCCGGTATTTGGTAGATATACACCCATTTCTATACACTGTACTGTAGAACAATTGAGTCTCATTTATTTCCAATTGAGTAACTTTAACTTTTTAGCAACTAAGTCTAGAGTAATTTTTTAGTCTAGATTCTAAAACTCTTTGTCATTCGTACAGTTTTGTTTGGTTCCACATGGATTGATTTAATTAGAGTCATCTGTGTATTTATGATATGTATATGTTTCAGATCAGAATTATCATAGTTTCTATTCCAGAATTACGAAAACCATCATGTGAAACCCACAGGGTAGATGGTATCTCACAAACCCCATTGGACAATACAAACAAAAACCATTAGAACTCATTAATATTCATGTCATCAGACACTGCCCCCACAACCAATCTAATCAATGCTATGAAAACATCACGTCTCTCCATAACCAAAGCTTGCAAAGCATGTTTCTGAAAATCTTCTAATTTGAAATCTTGCAGCACCTTATGCTTGGTATATTATACATCTTCGAACGCCGCCAAAATTACAACACAGTAATATAATCCTGTATTGCTGATATTAGGTGTTGTTTCATTGGACTATCACAATGTTGTGGTGGACTAATGAGATTGCATGATTTCAGACACACCTTCGGAAGGTTTTTGGTGGTATTGGGATATCGTCAACTGCTAGATAAAATGCGCCAAACAGGTATTTTAGTTGTGAGATCACAATGCAAATTCATGTTTGACGGGCCATTTAATTGTTAAGTCAAAGTGAAAAAGCATGCCAAAAGATGTGATGTCGGGCATTGAGCGATCTGTCAATTGTCCCATAGGGTTTGTTAGGTACGATCTAACCCGTGGGTGTCACACAATGTTACAAGGCAGATATGAAATAAACTAGAAATAATATATAACTTGTAAAATTACTTATACTAATATGCGCATAGTCATCCGTGGATTTTAAGTTTGTTTATTTTGTTATATCATATAGGTACAAAGACCAAGCAATATAACAACAGGTTATAATACATTTAAACATATCCACGATAAAAGAAAGAGACCTCGAGATCAAAAGCGGCTCTTGGATCAAAAAGTTGTAAGTGAGAGATTAAATGATCTTTAGTTTACCTCCACCAATAACGATTAAGGGGGTATAACTAGGGTCACTGTGTCTGTCTGTTTCTCTGTTTGTCAGCAGGCCTATAGACAGATTGTTCCCAACTGAAAATTGATGCCTTATAAACCTAGAGTCATAGTCTTCACACTTGAATGCTCATAATCAAAGGAGGAATTCTGTGGAGTTTGGAATGAAATGATTAAAGGTCAAGGTCACCGGACTATTGTACCAAAAGTGTTTTCAAGCTGTATATCTGTGCTTTTTCAAATCAGAGTCAAGATACGTTACATTTAATATGCCTAGAACAAAGTAGGATCCATATTGTTTTTGGGGTCAAATGTTTAAAGGTTAAGTCTCAGGAATTTGTTCTTTTTATGAAATGCATTTCTGTCACAATTGTAAGATATGATACAAGAATGTGACATGACCTTGACTTAAGGACATATTTCCAAGATACGTATCCCCTTAGGACAAGTCTAGTTTTAATTTAAGTGTACCATAGTTCACAAATTTTATGAAAATCTTAAGGTTGTATCATTTTGTAGTAGGTTTGACTTGATCCAGTAGTATTATTTTGTAGTAAGGTTGGCTTGGTCCTGTGATATCATTGTGTAGTAGGGTTGGCCTGGTCCAGTAGTATCATTGTGTAGTAGGGTTGGCTTGGTCCAGTGGTATCATTTGTAGTAGGTGTGGCTTGGTCCAGTGATATCATTTTGTATTAAGGTTGGCTTGGACCAGTGATATCATTTTATAGTAGGTTTGGTTTGGTCCAGTGATATCATTGTGTAGTAGGGTTGACTTGATCCAGTGATATCATTTTGTAGTAGGAATGGCTTGGTCCAGTGATAACGTTTAGTAGTAGGGTTGGCTTGGTCCAGTGGTATAACTTGGTAGTAGGTTGGCTTGGTCCAGTGATATTATTGTGTAGTAGGGTTTGCTTGGTCCAGTGGTATAATTTGTTAGTAGGTTGGCTTGGTCCAGTGATATCATTTTGTAGTAGGAATGGCTTGGTCCAGTGATATCATTTGGTAGTAGGTTTGGCTTGGTCCAGTGGTATCATTTTGTAATAGGGTTGGCTTGGTCCAGTCATATCATTGTGGACTTCATATTTTGAGAACTTGGGTTTGATTCTGGATGTTGGCTGAGATTTTGCACGGGTGATTGATCCTCTGCTGCCTCCCTCCTTGTCCGTGGGTTGGGACAGTATAAACAGATGCTCAGTGTCAAGGCACATGATGATGTGTAAAAGATTCCTCACTGCTTTCTGGGTCCTTAGCATAAGGTGGAATCATGGACCATGACACCAGGCAGGTATCACCAAAACAGTTTTGAAGTGGTGTAAAACAGTATCAATACAAGCACAATTTCATAGTATCAAATGAATAACGTAATAAGTTAACGTTTGCTATTGATTCTTGTTTACTTGGACTCAGATAATGTGAACTTTGTTGTAAATTGGAAAAATGTCTAATACCCTGATTGAAGAGCAATGAAGATATTTTAAGATTAGTTGTTTAACTCAGATTATTTCTGTCTTTCTTTTAAAGTTCATTTAATTGAGAATCAATTGTAAAAGAAATATTTTTTGATGTTCCGTATATGAAATGTTTGATATAATGAGTACATGTATGTCAGGTATCTCTGATGTAAAATTAATGATATATCCTCTGAATCTAGCAGTACATACATGAATTTGTTTGTATATTTCAGAAAACAAGCAAATTAGATAGAGTTACAGGAGTGTCAACAGTGCAATATGATATAGATAAGCGTACTGTTCTTACAATAGATGGCGTAAAAGTGAACTTACTAAATGTGCTTTTAGAATGTGATATCCACTTTACCCCATGGTGTTTACAGCCAGAAATGTTGAAAAACTATCAGAACAAAGGATTGTTATGATGTCTGTTGCTTATAATATAGATATTTGTTATAGATCATGACTATTATTGAAGAGTGTGTGCATTGCGAGGAGTCGAGCACACTCTGACCATAGCTTTAACATTCTATAGGATATCAGAAATGACATGTTTGTTTTGTATGGAGAGACTCTTTCTCCTGCCAAAATATTATTAGGCTGTGGTGGTTTGTCGAGTATTTTATGAATCTTAATTCAAGAGGTTCTCATTAAGGATGGAGCACAGCTGTATAAACTGAAAAATGTCTAACGGAATATCTGCATGATTCACTCTCCTCAGAAAAAGCCAACTCACCAAAGATTTTTGAGATTTCTCCAACACTGGATAGGCAATACCAATACATTGTAAATTTAAAAATGGGTATTTAATCATGAAAATGCAAGCAACTTACTGAAAATGTATATGTATTGCTAACCTGATTTATTTGTTGTTAAGGTCAACATAATGACAGTCTGTGTTTTGATTTTAATAACGGTCCGTGAAGTAAAATGAGCAAAAATATCTACTTGTAAACAAAGTATCCAGTATGATGTAAGAAATGTAAAAATGTTGTTTTCCAAAAATTGCAAGTGTCAATTATGGCATAATGTAAGAATAAATTTTAGGCATACTGAATTAAAACATTCTGGTTTTTATGGTGTAGAAATCGAAATTATTTAATATTATGTATTTCAAAAATCATAGAGTTTTTTGTTCGTTTCATTCTGGTTTTAAATTACACACGACTCTTGCATCTGCATGGTCTTGTGATGGTATCTGCTTGATGCAATATACAGAAATTTTAGAGCTATGCAAAACAAGATGCCCCCAGTGGCAACGAAGTTCAAATTTTGAAATATAGGTCAAAAGTCATGGTCAAGATCACTAGGTCAAGAACTGTGGTAGCAACGTAAAGGATTCGTCAGAAGGAATGCACATACAAAAAATGAAAGTCCTACCTGTAATGGTGCACAAGTTATGACGAAGGTTAAAGTTTTTTTTTCCACAGACAGACAGACAGACACACCAACAGGCCAATAACTATGTGCCCCGGAATTTCATCCTGGGGGCATAAAAATCATACAGGAATATACATGTGTCTGTATTTCTCAATATCTCAGTCTCACACTTCAGCCAGGTCGAGGTCGAGGCAAATGAGTTGCTCTGCCATTGTGGATACCTCCAGGTGAAATAGCTTGGTATTGTAAACAAACTCAGTAAGTTTGGGCCTTATGCAGATTTAAACAAAGTAATCTTGTTTTTACCATTGTATTATCAAATTAGAACACTGCTTTAGAGTATTTATTAAATGGATGCAAGTGAAAAATGAGACTTCCATATTTTTTACAGTTCTAATTTTGCATAATTGTTCGGATGGTAATAAAACAATAATATTTATAAACATATTAACAATTTTTGATTTAATTTGTAATATTGCTTTATAAACAAAAGTGGTTGTAAATTTGGTATTACCGTCAAGATGTTTTCAGGTGAATTATTTTATTATAAGACGTGTAAGATGTTTAAGGCGATTTGATATATAATAAAATATGTATCAACACTGAGCATTAAAATCTACATACCGGTAGAGAAAACCAAAAAAATATTTTATAGGACATATTTCACAAGTATTTTGAATTTATAGTCAATATATACATGTATGTTTAATCAATACCTGATTTTTATATTGAAATAAATGAACTTGCCAAAAAAGGACATTTTCTTCTTTATATCAACTACAGACAAATTTAAGTGCTGAATCAGTATTCTTGTCTCCTAGTCCTACAGGGGAGAACAAATGTGTATGAATGATAGACTTGGTGTAGTGGTTAAGCAAAAAGTATGCGATACAAGCAATATGGGCTTGATTACAGGATACAATAAACTGCATGTAAAATTGCAGAATACTGAAGTCCTACTGACAATATTAAAGTGTATGTGATACTCAGGCAAGTGATTTCACTTTTGTGGGTAGTCTGTGATCTTTTTCAGTAATCTCTTCTTCTTCCAAGATACAAAGCATATTTTCACAGATGCTGAATGCTCTCCAGATACACTGTAAACCATATTCCAGAATGAAATTTTTTATCTCGCCTTCGTTTTCCGTAAAGTCTTTAATAATGGGTTTTCAGTGTTACTCCTCAGAAAGTCAGTTCGTTAGGTGTGTGATTTTCGATGTTGGTCTGGACTCCAGGGCCCAGGAAAGGGATAGTACTATTCCTTTAGAAGACTGTGTTATCTGTGGACTTTGCTCTTCATTTTTTGTATTAATTTTAATGAGAGCTAAGGGGATACAAATGATAAACATATTCAATAGAATCTAATAGGAAACACTGGGGTAATTAATATGGCTGCAATGATAGTCAACTTGAGAAGAATTTTGTCAATGTTTTATCAGTTATGAAGAATCTTTTAAAGAACTATTCTTCTCCTGATACATGAACTTCACAAATGCAAAGTATAGTATTACATAATTCTATATGGCCATATATTGCAATCATAAGCAAAATACATGTATTACGAAAGGTTTTTATCAACTGAGAAACTTTGGTCACAAGGAATATATATGGTCAATATCAAAATCCAGGCATAGCGATTTGATGAAAGTTGGACAGAAAATCAAATGCTATATATCTCGGATCAATGTGAATGAGGTTCAGGTCATAAATAAGAAAACATGTGGTAAACAGTCATTGGTATATTGTAATGCACAACATCATTAGTAGGTGAAATATAACAAATACCAAATCAGTTTTAACTTTTATTGTTGACAATAAGTTGGAAATTTTTCTCAAGTTTCTTACAACTTAAGCACTATACAAAATCAAACTGGACAATTTAATTGCAAAATACAAGTTTTGAATAAATAAACACATACTTTAGATATAGTCCAATAATTCATTACGCAGAGGTATTCAACACATTCTTCCAAAAGAGATCCATCCTCTTGTAAAGGCAATATGAGCAAGCATCATGAACAGTGACCAAACTTATAGTAAATGGATGCTGCATTAATAAGATATTTATCTTAGCACTTTAAATATATAAAACATTGATTAAAAATCTAATACTATTGCAAACACAGAACATTTTCTGAAAAATACAAGTACCATATGCTATTTAATCTAAGTTTCATCTATCTTGTGAAAAAAAAAAACTTTTACGATTATTTCTCTCAATACATGTACAGAAAGCAAGAACTTTTTTGAAGTCACAATTGTAGTATTCTTCTCTTATATAACAATATTTCAAAATAACTAATCATATACCCATTTTTCAGAAAAGTTTAAATATCTCCTTTTTCTTTTCTATTTAACAAGACATCAACATGCATTTAACGCTTTAATGTATTTTGTAAAATAAAACATTGCATTGCATACCCAAGTATTCGTCACAATGTCCTTTTTTCCAGAGTTAAAAATCACAGACTTGTCATAATTTTTAAATCTCCTCAAAACATGCCCTGTATAATAAATGTATATATTCCCTTTTGGAGAATTGGTGAGGTAATGTCCCAAACATTCATGAATAAACATACATACACAAAACAACGAAACATACACATGTATTCAATCGATCAACAAGAATTTAATACATTCAATGACAAATTTCTTAATATAGTCATCCAATAATAAGAAATACGCTAAGCATATATGCAAATAAAACCTTTCTAACATATTCACATAATATAGTACTATTAGTATTTCTGCTGCTTCAAAACTTTTCAAAGCATAATATATCAAAGTAGAAAAGCCATACATCAAATTCGATAGAAAAAGAATTTCCTTATACTGAAGGACAACAGCAAGATAATGTGCATATATCAATTAAAATGACCAAAGGGATGGTATGACCTTGAACATTATTCAGCTACCTTTGAGTTATCACTGACTGTTTTTCTACCTGATCATCAATTTTGATGCCCCCCGGATCGATAGATCAAGGGTATATTGTTTTTGTCCTGTCTGTCTATTTGTTTTTTTATTATGTATTTTTATTCTGATTTCTGTCTTGATATCATTATAAGTTCTAATTTTGCCATACTGCACATGAACAAAGAATTACTCTGGCAGGATATTCCATGGATCTTCTCTTTGCACCCAGAAATAGTAAATGCATCTTGAATTAGATGAATCTAATAGACATCAAAGATCTATACAGCTTACTGTACAATTCCAATATGGAAAAATAGGCTTCAGACAATGAAAATATTCATTTTTATAAGCTGCACAAAAACAAATGTCACCTCTCCTTTTCCATTCATAGACTTACTACTCATACATCACAGGTGAAAAATAAATTTTTAACAGTGAAATAATAAATGGGAGAAAAATTCACTACTACAATCTGGGGTAGTAAGGTAAAAAAAGTGGTCTTACGCTTTTGTGCTATTTGATATCGAGTAACTGTAAGTGAAATATGTACATGTGACATGTTCCTTTCAAAATATTCTGAAGACAATTTGAAATTCGCACTCATATTTTGTCAATTAGCCAATATTCATGGTCATTCTCAATTATATTATATATTCCATCAGTGTGATTGTGGAAGTACATGTAAATAAGTATATGCAATAATCGTTTCTGTATTGTTTCAAAGCCACCAATAACAATGAATCATGAAAGCAATAGAAAGCAAAACAATGTAAGTCATATGACAAACTAACCGGTGTGATACCTACTAAATGAGCAGACAGACAAACAACAGATCCTAGTATGTGAAGCTGCTCCACAAGTGACACAAAACAGGGAATCCTTTTTATCTATTGTGCATTTGTCACCTTATTTTACGCATAAATTCTTCCTACTATCTCTTTGATGGTTACAGAAAACATTTCCACCATGTCAATTATATATATTTAATAAATTGTTATATGGACTGCCAAAATAGCTGTAGAAAATACAGAACCCCCTCAAGAGGAGTATACTTATTCAAACTATCAATTAATCACTGCAAAACACAATGATTTTCATACTAATGTGTAAAACAAACTTGTAATATTTGTCATTTTTTTTAAAAATGATTATGTCTTAACTTCTTCATGATTAATTAATTGATGCAGATTTGCATGTTTGCATCAATGACATAGGAATACATTCAAGTTTGACATACAGCACCCCTGCTGCATATTTCTTTATGCACAAGAGCAAAGTATACAGCTTTTAATTAATTAAAGAATTCATACAGAAACATACAAATTCTCTGATAATGTTATTTCTTTTCAATTCCAAATTCATGTTTGAAGGGCTTGAATAACAATGTTATCATAAATTGATCTGGTATTCTCCCTAGGATGGTATACTCTTCATTTTTTCTTTTCTATTTTCAAAGATACAACAACTTTTGTGAGATAATGACCAATGACTATCTGAATCACTTTAATATGAACAATGATTTCAGTGAATAAACACTCACAAATAAGCAACCAGTCAAGGGTTAAATGACATCAAAATTAAATGGAACAACCTACTGGTACATATGATTCATAAATGAAAAAGACTCTCTGCATTATTGGATGCTATTAAAGGACAATTTTAGAAACAAGTTTTAACCTATCACAGTTGAATTTAACAAAAATAATTTCACTTCAAGGTATTCACTACAGAAATAAACATCAACACACGGTATGAGATACTGACACATCCATTTCATGGCAAGCATCCAAAGCTAGTACAAGATGAGTCCTGTACCTCTACTAGGAAGCATACATGCAATTAAACATAATTTTCCTACTTTGGGAAGGCAGGATGAAAATTTGCAATGAAAACCAATGAACAAGATCAGTTTCCTGTCTGCAGACGGCATCTTTCATTCAAATCTGTTGTGCCACAATCACTTATGGTCCATCTTCAATTTGCGAAGTTCTTTCCATAAAACTTAAGCTCTCACATTCTAATTACAAGCTAGCAGTCAGGGATTTCATCTCGTTACGTAGGTATATGTGCGGGATGGTGAGCGATTTGCTGACTGTCCTGAGGTTCCACTACCACCTTCAGCAACTGGCACATTCAGAAAGTCCCATATGAGAATAGTGTCATCATGAGAACTGCTCACTATCTGGAACTCGTCAAACTGAAGTCGGAATACACGGCCAGAGTGTTCCTGAAAAGGAAGCAAGGAGGCGTTAAAAAGGAACACGTACTAGAGATTTCAAAGACTCCAGTTTAGTATGACTTCCATCTGCCACATAATGGGATGAATACTTATTCATACAAGAGGTCCAGACTGTTTTTGGAAATTTTCAAACTTAGCAAGGCATCCTTGCTAAATATTTAAAAGGGTCAGCAAAATGCAAATTCTTGACACTGATGCTGATGCTATACCTAATTCGTCTCAAGATGTATCAATGGTACAAGTGTAAGGGATGTCCCATTTATAAATTTTGTGAAACTTGCTTTGTTAAACCTCTTAACTGGGCAAATGGGTGGATGGGGTGATTCATTTATACCCCTCAAAATTTGTTTGCGAGAGATATAATGATGATACGCATCTGATAAAGTTCAAATGTATTATGTCTGGACTATAAGCTGACTCAGTGTCTACTGAGCCATGAGGAACATTAACTTTTCATAAACCGATTATGTTTAAGGTGTTGTTATATCCTGAACACCAGATTCTTACCACAAGCGTTCTGAGACAGAGTGTTCCTGCTGGCGCCCTGGGATCTAGTGCTGCTGCCAAATCCCACACCTTTATCTTCCTATAAATACACAACACAGTTCACTGTACTCTAAACACTAATATATTTAAAAAACAAATTCCAATACATGAAATTCCAATAGACAGTTTCCATTTGCAAAACAGTACAAAGAAACCTGTACTTGCAGACACCTTGAGTCGAGAGATTGCCAGATCCAACTTTAACCATGCCCATTACATAGTTCCATTGTGACGTCATAGTTAAATTCATGTTTGATGGGCCATTTATGTATGACATCATAACGAACAAGTGTGCCAAAATGTGTGATGTTGGGCTTTGACGATCACTCCATTCCCGGACACCTTTGCATGTATGACAAACATATTTCTTCAGTCCCTTGATAGTGCATTTAATATGAGGTTTACTGTATTAAAATCACTTAAAAACCTTTCCATAATATCAAGCAAAAAAAGCATTTCTTCATTACTGATCATCATTTAGAGACTTTTCCTAATTTATTACAATATGCTGCTTATTAGTCTATGCCCCTGATTTACTGTCATGTTTTCATTTTTTAATTCGGTTGTTAAATGACCCTTGTACACTTGTGTCTGCATGATTTATATTCCTCATACATACACAAACTTCAATGAATCTCAATAATTATCTATCTAAAAAGCTAATTTTTAACTACTAGTCTCAAATATCCATATCAGTCTCTTGCATTTACAGATAATAGTGACTTCACTGTGACATACCCATCATATGCACCACTGACAATGCGTTTGTTGTCAAATCTGATACAACGAACCAATTCTTCATGGCCTTCCAAAATACGTAGACAAGCTCCGCATTCAATGTCCCATAACCTTCAAAATATCCAATCTATTAGTAAGGAATCACATGATTATTTATCACATGTAGAAAGTATTGATCAAATAAAGTTAAAAATAAGACCCTAGATTCATTCAACATACAAATCCATCTATAAGAAATATGTTACTAATCTACGATATCTTCAGAAGCGTGCAAAGGTTAAGGATTTTCCTGTACTTAGTACATGTAATATGATAGGCACATGAATACTGAATATTGATGCACAATATATAGTTAAGTCAGTAAACATCTGGAGCCTTGGTAGCTTAAAGCATTGAGTTGAAACAACTGCAATCGCTCACCTCTGTCAAGTCTCTCACTAGGTTAGATCTTAGCTGTGGGTAAGGAGGCAAGTGGCCAATATAGCTAAAGAGGTCTCATTACTTTCATTGCATAAGCTTCCTCCACACTAACCAATGCCAGCCATAGGCTAAATAATCCCAGTGTGGTGGGATACCCAATCTCAAATCTTGAGCTCAAGTGAGACATTCACTTGAAAAGAAAAGGTTAGTGGGGCATAGAACAGAAACCAGTATAACATACCAGTCTTCTTGCCGGTAATATGGTGTACATTGTATTATTATGCTGTATATGTAACAATTATTTCATACTGTCATCCTAGTAACTGGCTTATCAATGGAGTAGGTGTAGATTTCAACACGAGAGCTTGCAGCAGTTACTATGGTGAGAGTACGAAATAACTGATTTGTCATATACAAATATTTCACACTCAGCATAATCACTGTACATTTTTCACTGTCAAAAGCCAAGCCAAAACAAAATGGGAGGCGAGGCCATGCACTTATCGTATATGTGATAATAAACTTATGTAAAATTAACTGATTATTGTATGGATAGAACAAAGGGAAAACACTGTATATATGTAACAATACCTTATGATGTATCATTATGCTGTACAATACGATGTTGTTTTATTAGGTATTATCATACTGCACAATACCTTATTGTGCTATGGTTTATTATACTATACAACACCTTACTGTACTATTGTACTTCACAATACTTTTTATACTATAGTGTAATATCATACTGTGCAATACATTACCGTACAGAAGTGTATTATGCTTTATTATACATTAATCTATTACAGAGTATTATCATACTGTAACGATACCTTATTGTATTATCTGAGCTGCCACTAACTACAAGTCTATCTCTATACTGCAGACATGCTATTCCCCGCTTATGACCATTCAGTGTCCTCACAAACTCACATGATGATGTACTCCACACCTAAAATGAAATAATTTTATTTAGAACTTTACATATCAGAAATTATCCTTGATATGAGGGACAAGTTCTTACACTACAAAGAAAAACTTTTCCTTTTTCAATACAAATTTATTTCACTAATTCATATTAAAAAAGAAATCCCCTCTGACTCTTTATTTAATAAAGATTCCTTTACTATACCTTTATAGTTCTATCACCCGAAGCGGACACAATGTATTTCTCATCAAAATCTACAACATTTACTGCAGCCCTATGTCCAACTAAAACTCTGCGTAAATTGATTTCTGTGGATGACTGCATGTCCCATACAGCTATTGATCTGTCCTGTTAAAAAAATCACAAATTTCCGTAAGGTACAAAAGGGTGTACACAGAATGAACAACAGGAAATGAGTAAATGAAATTCACCATGAACTGAGATACCTTACTACATAAATTCCATGCATTATACTTCATAGTATTACTGTTACATAAATGTATTTCACAAATAAGCCTAATAAGAAAACTATTGCTGTCTTAACAAGACAAATTACACCCCCCCCCTCCCACCAGCAACATAGGTTGAAACAAGCGATAATTCATTCAAGATACATCACTGATATAAGGGTAATGGATGTCCCCACTTGTACATTTTGAGAAACGTACATTGTTCAACTTCTTAACTCTTATCCTGCTGATTGTGACATGTGTCGTTTAAGAGTGTTTGCACCGGAGTGCTGATCGCGGCATTTCTTGTTTTCTGCACAACTCCACTTTGTCATCATAGTTTCAGTTTAAGGGAATTTCCAAATAGATTGTAATAGACCTTTTCATTTCTACATACATTTTCTAATATTTTCCATGCTTCGTGACATTGACATTGATCGTCTATTCAATGAATATCTAAAAATACTCTACCTATAATGATAGTAAACAACATGGCGGCGCAGGATGTACTTTTTGAAAGCGCCAAGGAATACAAAGCATTATACGTCAATGTTTGAATGAAAGTGACAAGCGTGACTTTGGGGTTTTGAAATAGATGATTTGCTACAAGATTAAGAAATTACAAACACCAATGAAATTGTCCAGGCCCCTAGAGAGGTAGAGATTTACGATGTTGACGCAATGCCGTGAATGGTTATGTCACGTCATGATAGTGAAACCGTGAAACACCCTTCACAGCTACCCCAGGAACTAAAGTTCCAAAAGATAATTCTTCAGAAATAGACTGTATATTACTGATTATTTTCTAGAACAAGTTGTGACTGAAACAAATAGATATGCTCAACAAGAAATTGAAAAGAAATCCCTTTTCATGAAACTTTATAGTGTCTCACCTGTATGAATTCATTTATTAATTAATTGCAATTTGTTAAATCTTTTCATTGTTGAGTTTTAAAATTCTATATGAAAACTATTTTCATGCAGTTGTATACCCATGTTTTATGGAAGCAGTATCTGCAGAATTGAATAAAGTAAGCTATGTCGATGTTTAGAATTTTTTTTTGTCACTTGTGTTCACCTTAAATCATAAACAACACATGTGGTTACAAAATTGGTAAAACGGGCAGATTGCCATGACAATTCGAAATAGAACTGATACTTAATATGTAATAATATGTCGGAAATTAAGACAATAAGAGCAATACAATTACAGAGGGTCATAGTTACTCAAATATTCATATTCATTCAGCAGCATGAGCATTTTCAATATATATATATATATATATATATATATATATATATATATATATATATATATATATATATGCAGCAGGATAAGGGTTTACTGGACAGACGAATGGATAGGGTAATTCCTATATACCTCCCAAACTTCGTTTCCAGGAGGTATAATGAGAACAAAAATTCCAAGATTTTCTTATTTACAAACATAATTCTTTGGCGACAAATGGTTTATACATGTATATAGATACCTTTGAACAGGTGACCATAATTCCATCACAGAATCGTAGATGAAGGACTGCCTCACAATGGTGTATCAAAGTATTGAGCATTTCACCTGTGTGTACATCCCATACTCTAAAAAACAATTTCAAAAACCTCTAACAACTTGTATATACTGTATAAACACTTCAAGGGTTTTTTTCATATACACGTAGAACAAACTTTTTATCTTCAAAAGAAATTACAATGGACCAAACTAAAGTAAAGAAGAACTTCGTGACATAAAATATTACACTGACCCTTACATTCCCCTTTCACTGCCTTGTTCTAGAATGGTGGGAGACAAATAACTGTGCTCAGATCCATAATCAATATAATTTACCTAATCGTGTCAATGTGTTTCATTGTCAAAGAGGAAATATTTACTGATGCCAATTAATCTGTACCAATTTAATTTGCATCAGTTTTGTTCTACAATGTGTTTTAATATAATTTATATTAAGTAGTTCTGAAGTACGTATATAAGTCTTTACCCTACTGAAAGGTACGCTAGTGTCAGTCAGATAAGTATGGGTCTTAGATATTCCTAGTCTGAACTCACATGTTACATGTATACCAACTCATATGCAGACAATACACACAGAGTATCTTCCATTCCTTGAAAACACTGAACCAATCAGCAGCTCAGCTAAGGAAAAATGGAAAGCACTGCTTTGCTTTAATACTGTTATGTACTAAAGTGTTAGTCTGTAGGTTTTGACTGACAACATCTCATTCAGACTGACAAAATTCTAAAAATTTTCTACATATTTCAGTGTCCTGACTGACAAAATTTTCAGAATCGCTGAAAATAACTGATATGTTTGATAACTTTTCAACGACTCTGGCTTTAACTGTTTCGTAACAGAAGCAACAATTGAAACACATTCATTACCATCATTACTGTCATTAACATTTTGCAATCAACCATCAGTGGCAGATTTAGAGGAGGGGCCCGGCCCACCCCCCTTTTGGTCAACTATTTACTAGTAAAAATCCAGATTTTGCACCATAAATGGCTAAGAAGTTTGGCTAATACCCATGCGGGCCTCCCCTTTTCGAAAATCCTGGATCCGCCACTTAACATGTACCAGTAATAGAGACTTACCTCACCGTGGAATCACTGGAACCTGATATAATGATATTGTCATCATACTGAAGGCAAAGAACAGATCCTGTGTGGCCTGTCAAAACCTGTGTACACTCTAAAGTATTTCTATCCCACATCTACAAAATTGACAATTTACAATTTAAAGACATTTAGTATAAATCATAGATAAATTGTTGCGTATGTTCTTTGTTTGAGTGTAAAATGAATTAAAAAGACAAAATATGGTTGAAAAAAAATAAAGATTGGTTACTCATGCAATGATTCTGATTTAGTTACCACGTTTAGATTTTTCATGTTGTTTTAATAAAAGAGGGGGTTTTCAACCACAGTGGGGGATTTTTCTGAAACATCAAAGTTATTTGTATTTATCTATTAATGACATCGATCTCAAGAGCTACAGATATATATATTTTGAATATTGTAATAAATGACCAGAATCTGAAAACATGAAATCATCTATATACCAATACACATGATATGTTAGGAAGAAAGTAAAAATTTTTTTTACCATTTTGGATTTCCATACTTTGATAGTGTTGTCCCTTAGACCACTGATTATTCGTGTCTCATCATACTGGAGACAATAAACCCCTTTACTGGTCTCACTTCGACACTGAATTCTCTGTAGAGTGTGTTTTCCTGTCCGCCAGTTACTTTCTATTCTCTGTTAAACATAAGATGAAGCATGTAGAATAAATAAACTATAGCATAACGAACAAGTAAAAATAAATTATAGGTCTCTTAAATGCAACAAACTTAAGAAGATCATAACTGGCTTTTAACAATTTTGAAATCAAGTCACTCTACTACTGACACTTGACCCTGACCTTTAACTCTGAATGCTTCATTGAAAATGGGTACTGTTTTATTAAGATCCCTAATTAACACAAACGATATGGTTGAACTTCTATAATATGCATAAATGTGAGTGGTCATCTGCAACTCTGGGCCCGAATGTAGGCTTATTCAGATACTGACATAGAAGACATAAAGATTACTAGGAATGAAAACATAGATTACTTCTTATCTGCACAGCAGTAGTTTCCACTAAGTGAGATCATGTCTCGCAAATATACATACAATTGGCTAATAATAAACATATACGAGAAAGTATGTCACTGTAAAAATAAGGCATGTTACACATTTTAAAGGAATGTCGAATTTGCACTTCGACAAAGGAAAGCTCATCACGTGGGATATTAGAAACTTGCAGGTATTTTTTAAGAGAAAAAATTATTATATTTTTTATTCCTATGTATAATGCGCACCTACAAAAGTGACATCATAAATGTGCATTATACACAAATGATTTTTGTCAACATAGTGAGAAAATGGCTATGCTATCTTTATATGATTGTATTTACATATGATATAAGTTATATTCAATCTACACACTATATCTACTTACATCAATGTCTTGTATAATCTGTGGATAAAGATTTCTGTAAAACTTGTGGTCCTTGGGTGTTTCTCCTTGTTTAGGTTTGAACATGTAAATACCCCTGTAGAAATATAAATATTCTTAATTAAGATATAATTATACATAATATATCCCTCATAGACAAGGTGTATAATAATTACCATTTATCTTTGTAATCAAAATATTCATTATGCATATCATTAAGTTAACAAACATTTATATTTGTTCACTGGATCTTTTCTTTACTCAACTGTCACTGAAAGAAGAAGTTTCCATGAACCCAGGATCGATTTTCTTATGTATATGTATGTATCCATACACATACGAAAATCGATCCCGAGTTCAAGCTTTGTCCCTGTGCAACATGCACAAGTCTGACGTAACAAAGAACTTTGGTTTTCACTGCCTCAGCTGAACGACAGGGCACTAATCCTTGTGGGATTCAATCTTCAGATTTTCCAATCCTGAGCAAAACACTACACCTACTGAATCATAATGGCTCTCCATATTTTAGAAATTAAACACATCTTAAATGCATATATCTTACCATCCTCTCCGCTCGGCCAGTCCTCGCCATAAACTATCAGTCCGAACCATTCGTTCTATCAACTTCTTCCACAACATGCCCTCTGAGATCACTCTGTACCATTCCTTGCACACCAATTCTGCTGCACATAGTGATGTGGCGTCCAAAAAGGACAAAATGGATTCTGCAATATGGTCTAAGCCTTTGGCTGGTAAATAAAGAAATGCATTTATTTACACTTCATAAAGTCAAATGGAACAATTTAAACTGAAATGGTTCTAGATTTAACATATTTTGACATTTTCAGTTATATTTCTTTTATTTACACGCATAAATACTTATTTATGCATTACAAACATCTATGACATTTTATACCTTAATTTCTTTCTTTATAAGTACTGAGAGAAAAGACTTTCCAAAATGAGTATCATTCACAACAAAAATACAAATATGTGTGTGTACACACACACTATATATATATATATTTAATTATATATAAATGTATATATACTTTAATATTTTGCAGAAAAAGATATATAATCAGGGGCTTAAATAAAATTTTATGCTGCTGCATTTAATAATGATCAGAACAAAGGATTACATATACATGTATGTATGAAATTTATGGCAGGGTGTATCCATTTCTCAAATTCAGCAAACCAAGCATCATGAATACATGTACTAATATTCCATAATTTGAAATAAATCCCACTTGTATACATATTGAACTGATCGAGATACTTTTTTGGTTCAGTATACGAGGCTTGGGCTGAAACGATTCACTGTGATCTCGAACTGGTCTGATATTTTCTTTCAAATTGGATTCAATACATTTGTCTGAAATTAATTTTCAAATTGGCTTCAAGAATGATTTACAAGAATTTCATTCTATAACCTCTGTTTATTTCTCTTCATTTATTTTGAGTACAGTTTTAAAGACAGTAATATATTTGGAACACATTTTATTTTATTACAGGCAGTTCTGAATACAGAAAGGCAAATGACCTCAAAAATGTAAATGCCACATTTAAAAATTGAAATAAAATCATGTTATTTAAAACTTTCTCTACATCATTATGAGTATGATTGATGTCAGATAAGTTGTATTTAATGCACATGCATGTTAATATCTAATGACCACAAAAAGGTTTTACCAGTAACTATGCACTTAAATGGATAAAGAAATTAAGAAATTGTGGAAATGTGACATGTTCTTCTTCTGTTTCTATTTTAAAATGCAATGTATATATTTATCCCGATATTATTGATGGGTGTACGCCGACTTAAAAAAGTCACTGTGTACATGTCCCACCAACACCTCGATGAAACTATGTAATGGGTGTGGTAAAAGTCTGTCAATCACTCAATTGCAGTTTTTCTGTATTTCTAATCTAGATGTTTCATATCAAAATCTTTGCATCGCTTCTGCAATAACATAATACATAAATTGTATTGTGAAGGGGTATATTGTTTCAGTCCTATACAAGACAATACACAAATCAAATAATTCTCATCACTGATAGGGGCTAACTTGTTGAAATACAATGTTATATGAATAAAACCTATTTTAAATATAATGTACATGTATTTATTTTATTATATATGATGTTTCACCTGGTAATGCTGATATGAAATCTCTCTGAAGCATAGGTTTGAGAAATGAATTGATCTGTCCATGTTGATGATGACACATGCGCGATAATAAATGTTGCACAAAAGTAGTTTGGTCATATTCAGTCCAGTTATCGAAGTATTTGGTACATGACTCTTTATCTTTTAGATACTGCTCGGAAGCTTGTGGCTTTTCTACTTGATAATCTTTCAACTGCTCAGATGTTGAAATCTAAAGAAATGGGGAAAAAAATAGCATTAATGTTTCATAACAATCAATACACGTCCTAATGTGTTACTATTTGCAGATGACAAGAATAATGTATATATGTATAACAAAGCACAAGAAAAATTATATAAAACTGAAGCTTATTCTTTTCTGACTAAGCATTTTCATTATACCATTTAAAACGGCCATATTTTCCATGCAACGAGTCAACATAGGTATGGGATGACGGACTGATTTGTCTGCATTATGTATGTACATACTGATACTCAAGCATGTTTTAATACATAATGTCAATTGGTAGAATTTCATTTTGACTTTATTTAAGTTTATTTTCTTTTTTTTGTACATGTACATGGAATATGAAGTACAGTAGGGACAGAATTTTACCCATCCCAAAGAAAATAAAGAAGTCATTAAGATACTGAATACATTCAACAAATAAAGCACAACCTCTCATTCAACAAAAGAAAGGTTGTGCTTCACTTGTTGAATGTATTCAACAAACGAGAGGTTGTGCTGCTTTCATTGAATACATTCAACAAGAGAAACACACCCTCTCCTCTGTGGAGATAAATTTATTGTAGTCTAAGTATTTTACACTGATTGGACATAATCTTTCAATATGTCAGTTTCAAGATACAGATCCAGAACAACATTTTCAAATTTTTTGTGCTCCTTGAAGCAAGCAAAAGGTGGGACATTGATGGCTGTTATAGTAAAGGATATCCCAGGTACTGTGATTAATAAAGAATTTTTCAGTGAAACCAACACCAGGAATTTGTTTAGCAGTGTCAAAAAGAAGTCTCCTTGATGTTGATGTATTGTATTTTCTGTAATAATTTTTTCACTTTTTTGGAAAAGCAAATTATTCATCTTTACTGAAGATCTAAAATACCCAAATAATGTACGGAAAAGTCACACTTGAAATTGCTAGGTATCAGTTATCTTTCTGAAATGCAAACACTGTTATCCCTCATGTAATTGTTATTATATTCATGTTCAAACAGCAAATCATTAACTAAATGTATATACAGAGACAAATGTAATATCTCCCACCTTTGCCACAAGGAGCACATAAAATTTGGAAAATGTCTTTCCGAATCAGTATTTCGAAACTGCCTCTTTGATGGATTTTCTCTCAAATGAATAAACTGTTTTAAGAGACAACTTTCAGGTTATTACGATTCATTCCCTTCTGAAGAATTTCACAATTCCAAACAAAAATTTTTACAAATGACTGAAATTAGTTTCACTTCACATTTGTATAAATGTCTTAAGTGAAGCTAGCCCAGGCTAAGTAATGTTTTGGAATCGTGTGTGTAACGGGTTGAAGACTCGGCTACTGGGACGTCTCTTTAGCTCACTCGGTAGCGCACAGGATTGTAAATCCTGGGTTCTCTGGATCGAGACCAGACTTTCATCCTTCATTGTTCATCGAATCACTTTGCTGGCAACCAGATTGGAGGAGGGATGTGTGTTCCTCCAAAAAATTAAAGGGGAGAAGAGCGTTGTGGAATCAGGTGTGTGTAGCAAGTTTAACTTTAAGACTCAGCTACTGGGACATCTCTTTAGCTCGCTCGGTAGCATGTAAGACTGTAAATCCTGGGTTCCCCCTGGATCAAGACCAGGTGTTCATCCTTCAATGTTCATCGAATCACTTCAGTAACAATGAAAAGAAAGTGAAAAGGGTGGTGTCCTTTGTTTAAATAGAACAAAACAATGGAGGCAAAAACTGACATTTTCTTATGATTTATGTGTTATATTCGTATATGATAATTTTACACTTTTTACTTTATTTCTTTTTTATATAAAATTGATATAATTTCGCTTTATAGGTAAACTCAAGGTGTTGTCAAACAAATAAAATGGCGTCGATCTTGACATGTACTTTAGAAAATCACTTCGTAAAGAACATCCAACAAACCTACCATTTTAGTATCTGGTCTATCGTCTGATGAACTACATGTCTCCATTTTAGTTTCATAAGAAGACATGTTTGTTCAACTTTATTGATAACAAACGTCAAAACAAATGTCACATTCGTCTCTGATAGAGAGAAAATTCGTGACGTCACTTGACTTACAGGAAATAGCTCATTATAGTCAAAATATAAAGATATTAGAATATACATCCGTTACTGTCTTTTTTGTGATGAACAATCTCAAAAAAACTTAAAACTTAAAATATTGGAATTGATATTCGATATCTCTCTTTTTCTCGTATCAACGGTGATGGGGAGATGAAGATATATAAAATTTGAATCGAGAACGATCGGATGCAAATAAAAACACGGAATATACACATAGAAGATGTTTTCAGTACTATAATAATCCTGATCATGGATATCCATGTGTTACTCACAAGTTGATTGCTCCTTTTCGTGTTAAAATACCAAAGACGTAAACTACTGTCCCAGTAAATTACACGTTAATTAATATTTTCTAGAATTACTAATGTTAGAGACATGCAATATGTTAAGGGGTAGCGTACGGGAGGGGGTGTGCCCCTGCTGTAAGGGGGTTGAATCCGGGGGCCTCCCCCGAGAATTTTTTTAAATTTCGAATAAAATGGTGCAATCTGATACATTTCAGTCTTTCTTTCACTGCATTAATGACACAGGATTCTTTTTCTGTCTGGTGAAGAACAAAGTCATAAAATTATATCTATGTTTTCTAGTAGTACTAATACTGCATATAGATGAATTCTTAAATCTATCTCGATCTAATTTAATAGCAAATATATTGATATGAATAATCATTGAACTCCGAACAAACGCTTTATCTAACAACAAAAATAAAATTAGAATAAAATTAATAACAGCATTTTCATGTAACAACAAAAATAGTTAGATTTGGAATGCATGAGTTCAATCAAAGTAAGCACCATGCAGTCATATATGTAGCAATCATGTGTACGTAGGAAAAACTCCGAAAGTTAACCAAAGATTGATCAAATCACGAAAATAGAATATGATCGGACAAAAATTCGAAGGACATGAACTGACAAAAAATAAATAAATAAATAAATAAAAAATAAAAATAAAAGACCCCCCCCCCTAAATCCGCCCTTGCATCAGCTACGGGTAGGTCAGCTCATATTAGTGGCTTATTGACCATGAGGTCGCTGTACACCAGCCACGGGTAGGTCAGTTCATATTAGTGGCTTATTGACCATGAGGTCGCTGTACATCAGCCACGGGTAGGTCAGTTCATTTTAGTAGCTTATTGACCATAGGGACGCTGCACACCAGCCATGGCTAGGTCAGTTCATTTTAGTAGCTTATTGGCCATGCGATCGCTGTACATCAGCCACTGGAAGGTCAGTTCATTTTAGTGGCTTAATGACCATGAGGTCGCTGTACACCAGCCACGGGTGGGTCAGTTCATTTTAGTGTCTTATTGACCATGAGGTCGCTGTACGCAGCCACTGGAAGGTCAGTTCATTTTAGTGGCTTATTGACCATGAGCACGCTGTACACCAGCCACGGGTAGGTCAGTTAATTATACTGGCTTATTGACCATGAAGTCGCTACACCAGCCATGGGTAGGTCAGTTCATTTTAGTGGCTTATTGACCATGAGCACGCTGTACACCAGCCATGGGTAGGTCAGTTCATTTTAGTGGCTTATTGGCCATGAGGTCGCCGTACACCAGCCACGGATAGGTCAGTTCAATTTAGTGGCTTATTGACCATGAGCACGCTGTACACCAGCCACGGGTAGGTCAGTTCATTTTAGTGGCTTATTCCTTATTATTTAAATTAATAGTCGGGAATACATCCCAACTATATATTGGTCTCCTCTGCGATAAATAAATAAATAAATAAATAAATAAATAAATAAATAAATAAATAAATAAATAAATAAATAAATAAATAAATAACAGATATAATCTTATCTGTAATGATTAAATAACATTAATCCTTTGTAGTACGAAATATCCCTGAGTGAAGTATAAGACCAAGGACTTAAAAACCTGTTTATAATTCCTTGAAAGGACCAAGACACGCTATGGATCGGACATTGCTTGTGAGCCGGAATTATATATTTGACTTCTGTTGGCGCTATCAACGCTTTCCGTCAAAAACTTGTCAAAAAATGATTTAGAACGAGAAAACTTCGTAAAATCAGTCGCCTGTCATTTTCGCAAATCTGTTTTTCATGGAAAATTGTTAAGAATTCAATAATTACAACGAGATGAAATCATCTTAGATATAACTACACCATTTCTCTTATTGTAATTTGAGAATAATATCAGTTATACTGCGGTTTCTCCATAATCTTTATCATGCTATTTGTTTTTAACAGTGACTCCTTTTTGTACTGAAAACCACTCTACCATTATAAATCTTTCTTTCTTTCTTTCTTTTTTTTTTTGTTTTTCAATCGTTTTGAAAAACAGTTTCCTCTTTTATAAGCTTATATATGATCACTAATATACGCTTCAAGAAAAATATATAATTTTATTCCATAATATTCCATAAACGTTTTGTTCGAAGCTTTCTTTGTTCGCTGAGGCTGTAAAAATCAGTATTTGAAAAGATATGATGATTTTTTCCTGTAAAAAAATTTTCAATAGTGACTTCAAGGAATTAGGTCACTTTCATATCAACATTTTTTTTTGTAAATTGCTTTTGTTCTGCTGTAAATCATTATTTTCGAAATCTTTCACAATGCTTTCACAACCATGTGTAAAGACTTGAGATTTTAAATTATTAGTTTGATTTTGAAATATAATTTCATAAAAATAAACTAAATCAGTACACGTAAAACATTTACAGATTATCAGAGATGAAATATTCATATAGTCTATAATCTGATTTTTTTTTATTTCAACAGTATTTCTGGCTATCAATATTGTGTTTCAGCAAATTCTTATCAATTTTATACTCTGTACATATGAGAAATATGGTGTCCTTTTTATTAATGTATAAGAAATACATAATAACAATTTTTGATTCAAAAACAATTTTCATGATTTTTTTTTGCCCGCGATTACACACGCTTCATTCATGCGCAATAACTTTTCAACTTAAAGAGGGAGGAAAAATAGTGGAATGTTAGCGGTCACCGTACCCCGGCCAGGTAACAATGAAGATGATGTTATCTCACGCGACACATTATTCCTCTATCTAGCAATTTATCTCTGAAACCTTGTACCTTATGGTTCCGAAAATGTTTGTCACAAAATAAATTCGTACACTTGAGTCAAATTTGACCAGGAATTTGTATAATTGACACCACTCTCTTTAATCAAGCAACATCCAGGAACCTTAATGTCCACAGATTAAAAGTGATAATGTTAACGAAAATTCGACAAAATGTTCTATAATATTCCGTGACAGTGTTCAGTAATTTTAAGATATTGGGCAATGCTCATGAAAATAAAATGTTTGTGATCATTGTCCACTACAGGGTTTCTACGGCCACGTTGAGTCAGGTAGCGTCTCAAAGTCTGGATTCTGGAGGGAAGCCGATGTATCGGCCAAAGGTCGGTGACCCTCTTTGGGACTCTCGGTTCTGGTTATTCGGGAAGTCTAAGTACGGCCAAAGGTCGGTGCTGCACTCCGGGACTTTCAGTTCTGGTTATGTATGAAGTCATTGTATCGGCCAATGGTTGGTGGGTCACTCCGGGACTCTCGGTTGTGGTTACGTAGGAAGTTTGTGTAACGACCAAATGTGGGTGGGTCATTCCAGGACTTTCGGTTCTGTTTATGTAGGAAATCTGTGTATCGACCAAAGGTCTGTAATACACTCCGGGACTTTCGGTTGTGGTTATGTAGGAAGTCTTTGTATCGGCCAAAGGTCGGTGGGTGACTCAGGGACTCTCGGTTGTGGTTATGTATGTATTGGTCAAAGGTCGCTGGTTCACTCTGGGACTCTCGGTTCTGGTTATGTAGGAAGTCTGTGTATCGGCCAAAGGTCGCTGGTTCACTCCAAGACTCTCGGTTCTGGTTATGTACGAAATCTGTGTCGGTGGTTCTCCCAGGGACTTGGTTCTGATTATGTAAGAAGCCGATGTATTGGTGCAAGTTCGGTGTTTTACCCCAGGTAATGTTGATTTCTCTGAACACCGCAATTATATATATATTTAATATAAAAAATCTCTTAATATGTGCATACCGTGCATCAAAAAGTTTAAGACTTCCCTTTCCCCCTAAGTCTTATCATATATTATCATAAAATTTAGAATTAATTATGTTCTCTGTGTTGTTGTTTTTTTTCTCTGGTAAGATTTTCAGGGATGATTTCTGATATTAGTTTACATTATTAAATACCTGAAGAAATGCTATTTAAAAATTAGATTGTTCTTTAATCTGATTAATATTCTTTACGTAACAAATAGAGTAGGTACATCATAGATCATTAATCAATTAATTAATTAATTAGTATTTATTTATTTATCTATTTATTTATCTATTCAGTATTCATTTTTGTATTCAATTAAAACGAGGACATTTCCAACTCATTTGTGCATTATCGAATGAAATTGTTTGTTTGTTTGTTTTTTTTTAATTTTTTTTTTGGGGGGGGGGTGGGGGTTGGGAGGTTTTTTGTTTGTTTTTCTTTGCTTGTTTTTGGTGGGGTTTTGGGGGGGGGGTGTTTTTTTTTTATTTTTCACTACTTTCAGTAGTCTATGTCTCTGATTACATGTAATTGAGAAAACAACGCCCTAACAGAACCTTAACTGCTATAATGCCAAACACTTGCTTTATAATTACGTAATGTACGCTTTACTTACACATGTTCTATTGTGTGTAATATTAATTCTATTCTAAACAGCGATGATCTTAGCGATAAACTGTGGGCGTGCGTGAGTAGAAACACGTACAGTTACACAGCGTGGAATGATGGGACATATGCCGCATAAATAGAAGATTATGAATAAATATGTTTAATTATAGTGAGATCTGATGTCTCGTGCCTCCCAATAAACCCTCAGGTAACAGAGTCGGCAATCGATTGGTCATAATTATAGCACGCTGGCTGGGACGTCGCTCTTCACAATCTCGGCAGCTGAGACAAATCGACTGTCTTTTCGTGTCCATAGAAAGTTACGTCGGCATCAAAGAATGAGTTAGGACTTACGAGCAAGTGTATTTCTTTCAGTGGTCAACTTTGGCCAATGGTCAGTTGACTACGGTCCATCTGAGAAGCTGTATAGCGTGTTAAAGGGAATTCATCAAGTAGAAAACAGTGATTAAGGCGCTATTAAAGTAGCACCGCCCCAAGAAAAGATGGTCGATAAGCGCCGTACTAACTATGCTCCTATTACGGGTAGGGTTACAAATTGAAAGTTACACTTATCACGTACTAAATCATTTGGTCCAACTCGACTTAATTATAATCGTTTACTGACCACTCAAACCGCTTGACTTCGCTTGACCAATATAAAGAAAAGAATGTATTACTAATCGCACAGATGACCCATGTTGGTTTCAGCCCCCATTTGTGACGTCGCAAGTATCTTTATCATGCAATGATCTGTTTGAAATTTGCCGATACTCGGTACATAAAATATCAATATAACCACGAAAATGTGTCATTTTCTACACTTTACTCGTCGATGAAACAGTAAAAGGACATTCACGATGACGAATACAGACAAAACTAAAAGTAGTTTGTTTTCTATTGCGAATATTTTATCTAATAATTGTGAAAACGTGAAAGATGACAGGCCAAGTGCTTCCCCTTCGGTTTTGGAATCTAAATCTGTCATCACCTTCACCGATAGTCGGTCTTTGAACTCTACATGCATTAAAAGTAAGTAGAAATTTTGTGGAATGCAATTCATTATTTCTGAACTTCATCATAATTTATGTACATGTACAATGAAAAATAAAATCCTATAGATCGAGATAGAGGGATGATATAAATGATAGAACAACATCTATTTCTTTATTAATAATAATTATCTATCAATATATATGATGCAACCTACTTAAGTTCTAGGTTTATTGAAGTTTAGAGTATGTGATGGTATATAAATATGAATACAGTACATGCGTCATATTTTTTTTAAATTTATTTGGGGATAATAAATACATGTACAAAAATTAAAGCAAGACATTTGCATTTACCACCCCAAGTAAATTTAAAAATGAAAATGATGACACATGGCCGAATTGTACATTGTCAAGTTCGAAGGCAAGATATCTAGGAGGTTCACAGCTTTGTCTAGAGTTGTAAAAATCTAACCAATTTTAACCCAAACTGTCATTTTTTTTAAATATTTTAGGCCGGCATCATTTTAAAAACTGAATAAAATACCCGATTTAATAATAATTTCCTTTATAACTCCTTTTCATTGCAATCATCTCACCTATTCAATAAATAGTTGGATCCTCTTTGCTACGCACCTCTCGGTTTTACAACTTTGTGTTAATATATACATGGAAGGGAAGCCGATTCTTCTATATACCTTTTTATCTATTCAATAGAAACTAGATCAGTATCTACAAGCCTTTCATAAATACAACTTAAATTTAGTTGAAATACATGTATTATGTTCTCTGGATAACATTTTTGCAAATTTCAAATAAGTAAAGCATTTTATCAAAATCAAATCGGTATTTTTTTTTTCAAATAGTAGTTAAATAAATCGAAATATAATAAACATGTACATAATGTATAAATTATATCTATATTTAAACGATGGATATTCATTTCAAACAAATGTAATCATTGTTCTTAATCCCACTATTCACTATTCAACAAATAAAATCATGATGAAAAAATGCACTAGTGCATAAGGCAAACGATGTCTGTTAGTCATATTTTTTTTCTAAAACATTAGCTGTAAAAACAATGCGTGTAATAGGAATAACTACTTTGCGTAATTTACATAAAGATATTTTAAACTACATTTGGATTACTCTGTATCAATCTTAATCCTTTTATTTATTTATTTATCTATCTATTTATTTATTTATTTACTTATTTATCGGTTGCTTTTTGTTTGTATACTTTTTCGTTGTTTTCTTACTTTAGATAAACGATTACATGTATTTCATTTGTTTGTTATTTTCAATGTATAAATGGAATATTGTAAATGTAGATTCTTGAGTGGACATATTAGATAATTCATGCTTTTTCAAATATAATTCTTTGACTTCAGTCAATACACGGAACAAACCGGTCAGGGTTGGATAACAGGAGTTTCAGGTGTTTTTAAACCTTAAAAATATAATATACATTGACAGATATATAATACCCAAATTGCTCACAAACTGACATGCTGTAGTTGTCGTTGTTGTTGTTGTTGTTGTTGTTGTTGTTGTTGCAGCAGTAGCTGTAATAGTAGAAGTAGTTCTTTTTGAAAATATTGATCAGCCAGAATATTTATATCTTGAATATTTTCCTTTACAGATCACCGCTTTGAAAACCCGTATTTTCACAGATATTCACCTTACTTTTCAAAATCCTCCTTGCATCTGAACAGAATCGAAGGAAGGCGAAGGGAGCGACTTGCAGTATCCTCATCGAGTGAAGGTGACCTTCCCACAGATTTATCAACACCATCTGAAACAAAACACCGTAAAAATAAAGAGGACAGCAAAGAAACAGCACATGATCGTTTGACTGATGACAACGATAGTGATTCCGATAACACGTGTGACAACGAAATAAACATTTCATCAACAGATGAACAAAACGGGGACAATGCAACGAAACCCAAAAAGAAAACCCGAACTGTTTTTTCGCGACATCAGATTTTTTACTTGGAATCTGCATTTGACACTAAGCGGTATCTGTCTAGCACAGAAAGAGCAGAAATAGCAACGGCTCTAAACTTAACAGAAACTCAAGTTAAAGTTTGGTTTCAGAATAGACGCAATAAATGGAAATCACAACTAACAAGTCCAGAACAAGGAGTTCCAAATGAACGTTATCCTGGACTTCTGTTCGGTACTCATTATCCTTTATCGCTAGCAGCGGCGCCACCTCCACTTCATATGTATGGACGGCCGATGTTTTATTTCTGAACTGAAACATTTCAAACTTGTTATTGAAATCCAATAGTGCAATGAAAACGAATATACATAAATATATGTATTTTAGTCGGCATAATATTGAAATAAAAATGTGTTATTGTACCCCTCTTTTTCAATTTTACTCTTGGTGTTTTTGTATTTATTTCAATCAATTAATTAAAACAATTATTCAATCCAACAGTGAATTTAGTAACATCTTCAACAAAAGCAAAACAACGAAAATTCCCCATGCACAATATAACGCATTATCAGTAATAACATTTGTTTATATAAATAAATAAATAAATAAATAAATAAATTAACATGAGGTAACCAACCTCTTAAACATAGTGGCGCAAACCGGGAATCGAAACCGGATCGTCGGCGCCGCTAGCCAGGCGCTTAACCGCTACACCAAGCTTGCCCCTAGAAGAAGAAGAAGAAGAAAAAGAAGAAGAAGAAAATAAGAAGCAGTCAAGTGTCCTAACATAAAGTCAAATCTGTCCAGGTCATGGATCCTATATTATCTCTGTTTCAAAAGAAGTAAAATTTCATTTATGCAAGCATTCATTAATAATATACACATAAAATTTCAATGATTTTGACACAGTAGAATAAGATTTATATATACTTAATAAAACACAACCAGTAAACTGGGAAACATGGGTAACTGAAATCGACATATGTTGGCAAGAACCATGGAGAGAGAGAGAGATAGAGAGACGTGAATGTGAAGTAATGTAAATCTTTAAAACATATCGTGACCTACTGAACTTTGATGAAGTCATAAAAGAGTGAAGCGGTGTGGCCTAGTGGATAAGGTGCTCGGCTCGTGATCGAGAGGTCGCGGGTTCGACTCCCATCCGGGGCACACCGGTGTTCTGTCTTTCGGATGAGACAGTAAAAACCGAGGACCCGTGTTACGGTAGGCGTGGCACGTAAAAGATCCCTCACTGCTTCTGGTGGGTCCGTTGCAAAGGTCTAAATTTGTATGCAATGCATCAGGCAGATGCCGTCACCATATACGTGAAATAATCGTGGAGTGACGTAAAACAATAATCAATCAATCATTCAATCAATCATAAAAGAGTGTGTCAGAATGCCTGCCCACAGTGAAAGGGACATATAATAGCATTTTTGTCCGTTGATTCATTTGTTTTAATTTGATAGATATATTTTGCTTAAACAGTTATTTCCATTTGGGATGGTATCTGACGTAAAAAAAAACTAAGACATCATACATTTCTATTGGAAACGTCATTTATGTACCATCATATCTGTCAGTTTTAGCGGAACGTATATGCAGAAGTGTTATATATACTCAATCTGATTAAAACCTTTATCTTTATTCCGCTTCTCTATTTGTTCCATTGCGTATAAAGATCTCGTGAAACCCCGTAAGGGGTCACGTTCTTGTGACCTCGGATTTTCAGCCAATCAGTGGATCGGCTACAAAATCCTAGGGATGAAATTAACATCCACAGAGTGCATGACCCACAAGGTAGTTTTTGAACGGTATTTGTTACATATTGCGTCACTACCACGTGCATAGCCGAGTCACTGATTGGCTATGGGAAATAACGGTTTCGGTGACTGACGTCATAGAGGTCACCAGAACGTGAACCCTTACGGGGTTACGCAATGGAACAAATGGAGAAGCGGAATAAAGATATGGTTTTAATAAGATTGTATGTATACTAAAGTTTAAAACATTTATTATGTTTAAAATTTATTTGTTATAATAAATTTTAAACATAAATAATGTTTTAAACTTTAGTAAAACAAAAGGACTTCGCGTCTCTGACGTCTTACTCTATGCCATTCTTACCAATACTTATGGCGATATTACGTGCGTTTCGCTATTACGCACGTTCCGTCTACGTCACTTCCTTTACGGCGCCCTTCTGATTCGAGTTTTCCCGTCTACAATACGATGCCAGCAAGCCTATGAAGTTCGATGCCAACACGCAGTAAGTTCACATTGGGTTACTACAACGTCCATGGTACGAAAAGGCTAGAATTCATGCAACGTTTAGTATAAAATACAGTGAAACGTGTTAGTCGCGAGAGTTTTATTTTTGTGTTCTTTCGTATGTGTGATTACATGCAAAAACAAAGTCCTATTCACCGTGGATTTGATTACAGTATATTTAGATATAACGAAACATAAGAGATTTACAGTAGAACGACTTTTCAAATGCACATAGTAATTCATTCACCCATTCTTTGGAGTTAACAGTGGCTGATAATGTAAGATTTTGATGATGCAATATTCAGTTAAATCTTTCTCCTGTGCTTTCTGGCATTCCTTTATCAACCATTGGAATCGGATGGATTACAGGTGTTTTGTTGGAAATGTAAAAGAATATTTAATGTTCCCGGATAATACATAATAATCATAATTCAATCATGTTTATAGTTATGCTTATTTATACTTCTATCGATTGTTACGTTTTTATGTTCAACTTCAAATAACACGTAATATATATTCGTAGTAAAAATAAATAAGAATTTACACATAATATGTAAATCGTTATATACACACGTATATGAATAAAAAAGACTTATTTCTTCGGGTCTTATCGTGACAAAGTGTTATCTGGAAGTAGAACAATTGTGACCTATACAAACCAGTTCCATGAAAACCAGTGTAAAATTAATTAAAATAAAGGCACAAAAATGACGCTTCCATAGAAATTATATGACGTCACAATGATTTTGACGTCAGATACCTGCACAAAGGGAAATAACCGTTTCTAACGAGAGTCGTCAACTCACTCCGAAGGACGTGTAGTATTTATGCTTATTACAGAACTAGAGCTGTCCTAACGGTTCAAATACCCCACCCCCCCTTGCGGCAACAAAGTTGAAACATGCAAGATACATCACTGGTATAAGTGTAGTGGATGTCCCACTTGTGCATTTTGATGTATATTCAATGACAACAATCTGATTTGTGTGCACTCTGACCTTGAACTTGTAGATATGGTCTTGGTTGAAGGTCAGTAAACATCCTTTGGTCATGGACAACAATTGTGTAAAATATAGTTTTCCAGCAATGTAACAGGAAGAAGTTATGGCCCAGACAAGAATTCTGGCTATGTGTGCACTGTAATATCGACATTGTAGATGTCACCTTGGTTCAAGGTAATGACACACCCTTAGGTCATGGACAATAATTGTGTAAAATATTATCTCCCTCTAAATTAAAAGGAAGAAGTTACGACTCGGACAGTAATTCTGGATATGTATGCACCGTGACCTTGACCTTGAAGATATGACTTTGGTTCAAGTAAAAAAATGAAGTTATGGCCCGACCAGGTTTCATGGCACAGACAGACAGACAGACAGACACACAGACGGACAACACGCTCCGTACAATTTGATACACACCTTTGGATCATGAAGAAAATGGTGTGAGAAATTATCCAGATCCTACATACCAGTAAGGAGCTATGACCCGTACAAGGATTTTGAAAATGCGTGCACTGTGACCTTGACCTTGGAGATATGATCTTGAGTCAAGGTCATGACACACCCTTGGGTTATGAACAAAAATTGTGTGAAATATTATCCAGATCCAACATGGACGTAAGAAGTTATGGCATGTATATGGATCTCGGCTATGCGTACATTATTACCTTGAAATTGAAGATACGACCTTCGTTAGAGGTCATGACACACCCTTGGACATGAATAACAATTGTGTGAAATGTTATCCAGATCCAAAATAGCAGTAAGGTGTTATGGCCTGGGCAAGAATTTTGACATTTGTGCACTTTGACCGTGACCTTGGAAAGATGATCTTGTGCCAAGGTCATGACACATCTTTGGGTCATGGACAACAATTGTGTGATATATTATCAAAATCAATCATGGCAGTAAGAAGTTAGGGCTCGGACAAGGATTTTGGCTATGTGTGCACTCTGCCCTTTACCTTGAAGATATGACCTTGGTCAAGGTCATGACACATCTTTGGGTCATGAATAACAATTGTGTAAAATTTGATCTCCCTCCTAAGTAAAAGAAAGAAGTTATGGCCTGTCATGCATGTAATTAATATTATTAATGTCCTGCAACGCACTAAGAAACATATACTAATATGGAGAAATGTAGTAGAGATACATAATATAAATATAAACCGTAAAGAAATATGTAATGATAATATTATTTAATTTATGTTAGTTATGATGTTTTCAATAGCATTCCATTTATTGGTGAAGTCTTTGAATTTTATATTAAATGCATATGACATTTTTCCTGCTGTGTAATATGATAAGATGTTATGTTTTAATTCGTTAAACTGAGATGTACATTTCGTCTAGACCTGGTAAACATATAGAATTTTACTAGCAGCAAAACAGTTTATTGTTCTTTAAATATGATTAATTGTAAAATTCATGTTCAGCAACAGATTTAGAGGGGGCGGGCCGGCCCCCCTTTTCGCCACATGTTTACTAGTAAAAATCCAGATTTTGCACCAAAAATGGTTGAGAAGTTTGGCTAATACGCATGTGGGCCCCCCTTTTCGGAAATCCTGGATCCGCCACTGATATTTGTATTACATGTACTATATACTGTGATTTAAGCCACTATTTCTGTTGTAATAATAATTTCGAGGCACAAAAAAAAATGTATTTGTTTTGTTCATTGATAGTGAAATAATCTCAAAAGTGATGGTTTAACGCGTCAGGTTTCATAATACGAAATGCTATTTATGGATTGATTATGAAACGACATGACGAAATTGAAGTTGAGGTCGTTTTCGGAATGTTTCTGCATTTATTATTAAACAAAAATGGCGACAGTGGGTAGCATGTGTATCAGAACTGCGAGTAATATTTCAAAGAACTTTACAAATTTAATGCTGCAGCGTAATTCACAGTCTTGGTGAGTATATTGATTAGCATATGGATTGTATGGAAATAATTTTGTACCAGGGAAATCCTGAAACTGCGAGGTTTTTAAATATTAGTATTTCAAGGTTACGAAATAGCACGATACATCACTAGTAGAGTGGATATCTGCATGTTGCATAATATATTTATTTTTGTACCACAATTATATTTAGACTTTGTTTCAAGATGAATGCGATTTGTTTTCAAAAAGAATACAATGTATGGAAACCAGTCTTATATGCATATTGCGTTTCTTCATGTAGAATTTCTAGATAAATCTGTTTCACTTTCAGTCTTCAGATGATGAAACATAATTGAATTGGAATTTGGGTAATTGATGAAATCTTTTCGTTTCCTTTTGTTGAGAAACATTTTGAATTAAGTACCTGATAAAATAGTTTGGAAAAGTCTATGATTTTCTCATGATATTGTAAAATTATACAGTGTAGCAGTACATGTAGTATGAGGTTGGGTCCAAAGCCATTGGAGTTACAGTACTACATCATGCGGTGCTTCTAAATACCAAACTCTACCAATCTTTTACGTTTTTTTGCTTTTAAATGCAATTTCTATGTGTTTCACACATGTTTTATAGTACATATGGTCACTATCCATAGATTTTACCTGAAAATTTTACACTTTGGAGTCCCATTCATAAATGAAGAGGAATAAAGGAATTGCGCACGACAGCGCGCTGCCATAGTAAATCAGGAATGATAATGGCTTACGTACAGGAATGCTGTATTAAACTTTCGCTTTAAAGAATTTTTTTTTCTAAATACTTATATGTAATCTATTACATTCTTCACTTATTACAGATTTAGAAGTTATTGGGCATTGTTTCTAAATCAGAGTGGAATCTGATGAAACTAAAAGAAAAACTGTTAATTATATATTACTTGTTTATTTAGCCACTGCTGGCATACATTATGTTATATTCTTAAATTTTGTGAATATCTATTTTTCTAAGTGCAAATTCTGGAAAGGAATAATAAATTGAAAGGTAGAGTTTGGTATTTAGAAGAACCCTTATCATGGGACTTAATTTTCCCATGAAGAAACAGAAGCACTGTGGGCTCATGGGTGATTAATTTACCTGTAGATAATTAAGAATGTTAGCCTGCTATGTATATACATGTATTATGTCCAGGTTGGAGATTTAATTTTGATGTACGTAATTTACATTTTCATGTAAAAGATCCTTCACTGCTTCGGGTTGGTTCCTTGCAAGGTTATAAATTTCTATGCGATGCATCAGACAGATGCTTTCACCATATAGGTGAAATAATCCTGGAGTGACATAAAACAATAATCAATCAATCCTTTGTTAGCTCACCTGAGCCAAAGGCTCTAGTGAGCTATTGTGATCAATCACCGTCCGTCCATCGTCTGTCGTCCGTCGTTAACTTTTCACATTTTCGACTTCTTCTCCAGAACCACTGAACAGAATTTGATGAAACTTGATAAGCATGTAGTACTCATGGTCCCCTACAAGTGTTGTTGTTTTTCGTCCGGATTCATCAACAGGTGGCGCCACCACAGGCAAAAGTAGGTCAAAGAGGGTACCCTCCTTTGACAAACTTCTTCTTCAGACCGGGGGCATACAGAGACAAACCGAATGCATAGGAATGATCTAGAGGGATGTGTGAAGAAGTGTTGTTATTTTTGGTTCCGTTCCGAAATCAAATTTTTGACGTTTTTTTGTACTTGGTAGTTTTAATGCAGAAAAGAGGTATTTTTTTCTTTTAGTAAACATTGATGCATTAATTTGGTTTAATTTGATCATTTTGATGGTAAGAAATACTACTGCGAAGAAAATTTTTCAATATTTTATGTTTTGGATTTTTCATGAATTTCTTAAGACTTTCAAGAAAAAGGGGGGTGGGATAATTGGTGTAAACATTTCACAGTTTGAACTTTTTCTTCGGAACCACTTGCTGGAATTCAATGAAACTTAGCATGCATCAAATACTCAAGGTCCCCGACAAATGTGGTCATCTTTGTCAGGATCCATGAACAGGTGGCACCACCACAGACAAAAGTATGTCACAGAGGGTACCCTCCTTCGACAAACTTCTTATTCAGATCGGGTGCATACAGCGACAAACCGACTGCATAGGAATGATTTAGAGGCATATGGGAAGAAGTGTTGATATTTTTTGTTCCATTCCGAAATCAAATTTTTGACGTTTTTTCATTTTTATTTTGGACTTTGTTATTTTAATGCATTAAAGAGTTATTATTTTCTTTTAGTAAACATTGATGCATTCATTTGGTTTCATTTAATCATTTCTATGGTAAGGAATGCTGGTGCGAAGGAATTTTTTCAATATCTCGATTTTTGAATTTTTTTTGAATTTTTTAAGACTTCCAAGAAAAGGGGGGGGGGGGGAGACAATTTTTCATATCTTCAACTTGATCTACAGAACAACTTGAAGGATTGTGATAAAACTGGGTAGGATGCAAGTACTCATAGTCCTTTTCAAAGGTTTTGTTTTTTGTGCGGATCATCCAAATTGGTTAACAGATAATGCCACCATGTCTAAAAGTAGGTCTCACAATGGTACATATACCACTTGGTAATTGAAATATGGAGAGTAGCGGTTCAAATCCAGCTGTGGTCAAAAAAATTTTTTTTTTTTTACGTTTAAGACTTCCAAAAAAAAGGGCGGGGGGGGGGGGTTGGCCATTTTCCACATTTTCAACTTTTTCTACAAAACTGTTTGAAGGATTTTAATAAATCTTGGTAGAAATAAGTCACTTATGATCCTCTTCAAATTCTGTTGTTTTCGTCCAGACCTCTTTACAGGTGGCGCCACCATAGTCAAGAGTAGGTCACAAAAGAGTTCCCTCGTTTGACAATCTTCTTCTTCATACTGGCTGTATACAGAGACAAACAGAATGCATAGAAATGATCTAGAGGGATGAGTGAAGATGTATTGTCATTTTGGTTCCCTTCCAAAATCAAATTTTAGAATTTTTTTCGACATTTCTTTGGACTTGGTGATTCAATGCAGAAAAAAGTGTCATATTTCCTAGTTAATTGATAATGATGATTTCTTATGGACTATTGTGATCATAATTATGGTAAGGATTGTTACTTTGAAAGAATTTTGTCAATATCTCAATTTTTGGATTTTCTATGAATTTTTTAAGACTTCCAAATGAGGGTGTATAGGAACAATTCAATCACATTTTTCACTTCTGCTGTTATACCACATGAAAGATTTTAATGAAACATGGAATACATGAAGTACTAAAAGTCCTCTATCAATTTGGTAAATTTCATCCAAATTGGTTAACAGATAATGCCTCCATGTCTAAAAAGCAGTTCTCACAATAGTACATATACCACTTGGTAATTGAAATATGGAGAGTAGCGGTTCAAATCCAGCTGTGGTCAAAATTTTTTTTTCATTTCTTTACACATCTAAATAAGTTTTTAGATGTTTCTCAACACTCAACATATGAAATTAGGCAATTTTAAGTTAGATCTGGACAATATTTGAAACAATTGTTGTTCATGACCCAGACTTGAAATTAGTCAACAAAAGGCCCCACCTAAAGAAAATGACTAACTTGTTGCCCTGAATGACTTCTTGCAGAGACAAAGGAAATGCTTAATATCAAAATCACCTGAATGGATGTGCAAAAAAGTGTTGTTTTTTATTCTAGCCTGAAATAAAATTTGACATATTTTCAACATCTGTGTTGACTTAGTCACATTAATGCAAAAATAAATGAATTCTTCCTTCATGCATGACTGATAATGTAGGTACTCAGGTGAGCGATATAGGCCCACTTGGGCCTCTTGTTTTTCTTTATTCAAACCATTTTTATGTACGAACATCATTTGCAAAGCAATCATTTATGACCAATTTGCATTTTTCTTTATTATTTTGCAGCTGTCAGCACCTGCGACATTACTCTGGGACTACAGAACCTAATGGCAAACAGCAGGAGGGAAAAACTCCAGTAACAGAGACTGAAATCCCAGAGACAAAGTCCGAACAGTCTGTACCAGAAAATGATTCAGCAATGAAGGAACTTCAAGAGAAGTTAACAAAACAAGTCAATGACTACAAGGTTTATGTCTTAATGCATTTGATGTTTGTTTTTTTGGAATAGAAGCATATTTTGAAACCGTTGAAAGATGATATTGCCACTCTAAATTTTGTCCTTTGTTGAAATATATAAATTAAGAGTTTGATTATTGACACCCTGAAACAAACATCAGCCATCTATTCTACATGTATGAAGACATTTCTTTACAATTAAGATGAGTACTTTGATGGCCTGTGATTAGTTAATTTTGAAAATTGAAGTATGAAGTGATTTGTTTTACCCCAAGAAATACTCTGAGTTTGACTAAAACATTTTTTGGGATATAAAATTGCAGTATCTTTGTGCCTTGTGTGTGGGTTTACAGCATTAGTATAAGATAGTGAAGTTTACTATTGGCCTTGCCATTAACATGGCACTGAAGATTAGGAATCTTGATTATTTGAAATAAGTAGACAGCACAAATGTCTGTCAAGACTCAACTACATGTAAGTGTCTCCCAGTTTTTAATTTTGACTTTCACTTTTGAAATTACAGTATGACGTACTTTGGTAGGGTATTTAACTTTTTTTTAAAGTTTGAATTCCCCTTCCTCCACTTGTTCATGATATAAGGGGCATTATTCGACATATGATGTTTTGTTGCTCAAATTTTCAAGTTATTGTGACGTCACAATCAAAGCAATGAGGTCATAATGAAAATCCGAGCAAAAAATTGGTTTGTCAGACATTCGGTTGCTTATATCATGAAAAATTTGATGAAGGTACGTTTCATGTACAAAAGGGTTTTAAAACTACGGGATATAACAATGACAGTTTTGGTTTTAAATTAGGTCAAAATCGTACGGAAATGAGAAGCAGTTGAATTATATTAAGCATTTTTAATGGTGTTTCATTTCCTTGATTATTCAGCTAGGGATAGTAATAGAACTGATTTGAAATATATAGTTAAGTTTATTAGGGACAAATTTTACCCATTTGTCAGATATTTTCAAAGGCATCCTTCTCCAGAATTGACATTTTGGGTAAATCTTTACAGGAATGGGGCAGAGTGAATTTGAGCTCGTTTCCAAATACCTATATTCAAAAACTGAAAATTTTGTTTACCTCAAGACAAAATCTAGAGGTAGGTGTAGGAAAATACAATCAGTATGAAAGTTTGGCATTATAACAACAGGAGATCATTTTGAATTTACAAATCTAAATACTGTAAATGTAATTGGTTACTGAAATGTGAAATCCAATCTGTCCATTGGGTGTTACAGAAAAAAAGAACTTAGTTAGTAACACCATAAAAGTTCAGAAAATCTATTTATTTAGACATTTTTTCATAACTTTTATATCATTTTCAATTAATCTTTGGTGGAAGATTTAGTAGGGAGGCTTAGTTTGCAGCACATTTATACTGTAATTGAATTCTGAAAGTTCATGAAGCCGGCGTGGCCTAGTGGTATCGCGTCAGACTCCTGATCGGGAGGCCGGGGTTCGATTCCCGCTCTGGTCATGCCGGTGTCATGTCTTTCGGATCAGACAGTAAAAACCAAGGCCCCGTGTCGTGGTATGCACAGCACGTTAAAGATCCCTCACTGCTTCGGGTGGGTCCGTTGCAAAGGTCAAAATTTGTATGCCCCGCATCAGGCAGATGCCGTCACCATATACGTGAAATATTCGTGGTGTGACGTAAAACAATAATCAATCAATCAGTTAATCTGAAAGTTCATGAGTTTGGCCCTTCTTACTTACTGACTTAGTGACTAATTTAAGCATCCTAAAAAAAGAAAAAAAAAAACAACACAAAGGTCTAGGAAAGTCAGAGATACTGAAATTGAATGTACTTAAAACTTGTAAGTCATTTTAACTGACCAACAAGAATTGCAAATCTCTACTTTAAGTCCTTTACAGTTCTCTTGCTTATTTCTTTTGTGTTCAATATAAACAAAAACGAAATTCTTTTAATCATATTAATCATACATGTATACTAGCAACAGTTAAACAATGTAAACAGTATGTTTTCTATGTTTGAATTTTACAATGGGAAACTTGAAAACAAAACGGAAATAACATTTTAGATTAAATCATAAATGAATACTGCAAAGTAGAAATGAAAGCATCAGATACATATACATGTATTGAAAAATTTGCATTAAAACTTTTCACAATTTTGTGAGTCTGCAGTAGGGATATTTTTATAGTCGTACAGTATAAGATATTTTTCAAACTTCTATTTTTAGGATAAACATTTGAGAGCACTAGCAGAAACAGAAAATGTAAGGGCACGTATGACAAAACAAGTAAGTGACATGAAGAAATTTGGAATACAGGGATTCTGTAAGGACCTCTTGGAAGTTGCCGATATTCTTAACAAAGCCACAGAAAGCGTACCAAAGGAAGAGCTAAACGATAAAAATCCCCACTTACTCAACTTGTTTAATGGACTCACTATGACAGAACAGCAGTTACAGAAAGTGTTTTCTAAGCATGGTTTACAAAAGATTGAACCAAAAACTGGAGAAGTTTTCGATCCTAATGTGCATGAAGCATTGTTCCAGGTACCAACAACTAATTCAGAAAATGACTCACAAATAGCTGATATACAAAAAGTAGGATATAAGTTACATGAGAGAACAATAAGACCTGCACTTGTGGGTGTATTCAAGGCATAGGGGTATGATTAAATGGGAACAGAAGACTCTTATCTCATTGTCGGAGTTGAAAATTGTCTTTCCTAGATTTGAATTTACATTGTGATTCATGAAAGTCATTATGTGTATTGTATTGAGGCATATTTTAGGAAAACATATTCATGTGAATTAATTTAAATAATGAATATTATATAAGTTTCATCTGCATTTAATTTCAAATTGTGGTTTAGAGGTTATCATTCCAGTGTACATGTAGTAAGGTAGCCAGTATTACAGACATGTTTTCACAGAGATGATATTCAATGTTATTAAACCAATAACAGTGAAGTGGTTTGTTTTTTTTTTTTGTTTTCAAAGATCTTAGTGTATATCTTCAGTATTGGACAATATTATTACATTGTATGGCGCTATCATTCGACATGCATTTATTGAGTCTTTTTGTTATACAGAGTTACTTCCCATTTGGGACGGTATCTGACGTAAAACAATTATGACGTCATCAGATTCCTATGAAAACGCCATTTGTAGACTATAATTTCCCTGAGTTTTACATCATTTTCTATAGAATTTGATTACATCATAAGTGTTTATGTCATAAGTGTTTTACGTCAGATACCGTCCCAAATGGGAAGTAACTCTGTATAACACAAAGACAGAATAAGCCTTTAAATGTGAATGATCTAGGAGTATAAAGTGTGTGACTTAATCATCTGTCTTTCCCACTTTAAAGCCAATTGTTGGTTGGGGGGATGGATTTGTGGCATGCGAACACTTATTCATAGGTCATATGAAAGGAAAATTTGAAACTGCATCAGTAACACAATTTGTGATTCATGTTATCATATTTGCAAATAATGCAAGTGACAGTGTTTGATCATTTTTTTATGGTTTTGGTGATATATGGAAATACGTGTGGCGTCAGCATCGAAATAACAAGTTGTCAATTTGCCTGTATTAAAAGGAAATTGAAATGAACATTGTTTAAATTTATATATACATCTGTATGTATGTGTGCATCACTACATGTAAACATGATTAATCTTGATACTGTATGCAGCGTAGGTCTTGACAATGAACTATATGAATGACAAGTGTTATTGTTTGGTTTAAGATGCTCACTGGGACCAAGTCATTCTTTATTTTTTTTTTTTGGCAAGTGAGGTTTTGTGATCACACCTATGAATACATTTGCATTTACTTAATTTAGGTTGGTTGGTTGATTGGTGTTTTACGTCGCTTTCAACAATATTTCAGTTATATCGCGACATGGAAGCAGGAGGTTACCAACCTCTTAAACATAGTGGCGCAACCCGGGAATCGAACCCGGATCGTCAGCGCCGCAAGCCAAGCGCTTAACCACTACACCACGCCTGCTCCTACTTAATTTAGGTACAGTACTCGTTTGAAGATGAACCTAACATTGTACAGCATAATCCCTCAATTCCAGCTTGGCACTTGGCCAATAGACAAACGCTGTATAGATAGGCCCACGTCTGAAAAAAGGTCTCAAGTTATACATTGTGTCTTAAAAGCCATTGTATCTGTGATTGTCAGCGTTGTTACAATTATTGTCATGGTTACCAGATACATGTTTATATAAAAAGTTCAGGTCTTTTAAAGTTACACAATACAGTAAGGTACAGACCGTACTGGTACCTTTGTACTACATGTAGTAACCTAGAATGCTCAATGTTAATACACATACTCCTCTAAAAGCATGTTCGTGTTTAAGTCAAAGTCACATTCAGAGCATACAGCTATTAACACCCATATTCTTTGCACTGTCAGATGCCAGTGCTTTGGATTAGACATTTATACTTTGTTCCAAGGATGTCATAATCTTGAACTAAGGACATACACCAAAGATCAAGGCCACATCTTGTGTATGGGATTTTATCACATTTCAGTGTAATTTGCCCATTACCTATGGGGACTGTTTGGTCATGACATTGACCCAAGATAATAGCTTTATAAAGGACTTTATTGGAATTTCATTCCCTGCTCAATATTTTCATTCCCCATTATCATTTAAAGTTCATTATTTGTTGAAAACATGGTATGTCATAATTGTGACCCATTGTCAATGTTATGAAATATATTTGTTCAGCTTCTGTTTCTATCATGCTTCTTCCTTTAAAAATTAGATTGTCCTGGCAGGAATGTTCCAACTACATGTATTTAGACTTTATGACCTTGAATCGTGGTCATTTTACCTAGTTCACTGTGGAATGAGGTAATGAAATGGTACATTGGCTGTAACATTTTTAACAGCAGCATCCTTTTGTGATGACCTAGACCTAACCTTCATATTGTCAACCAAGGTCGCAATGAAGTATAGTACTGAAAACCTATATGGGTTATATCAGTGCACTTTGTTTAGGAATATTTATTAACACAAGATAGTTGTGTTAAGCTGATATGTATTGGTTCTATCTCGTGGTAGTATCAAGATCATACTGGAGTGAAGTACTGAAATGGAATTTTTTGTTTGATCAAGATCAATTCCATCAACAAATTTTCTCAATAGAACTAATATAAAGAACAAGATGTGTTTGTGAAACACTGATGTCTCTGGCCGGCAACAAGGTATAACTAGAGCTAACTGCGCAAGAGTTTATGTTCACATGATAAAAAAATTTTATATCAGTGAAAAGCTCTTGTTGCAAGCAACATGTATGCAACATATGAAATTCCTGCCTCTTATGGCGCAAAAGTTATGGCCAATACTGTCTGTCTATCCCGCTTTCAACGAAAGAGGTACCGGTATAACATTGTAAATTTAGGTGATACTGACAGGACTTTCATATTTCGTGTGTATTTCTTGTGGGAAGAACTTTTACTAGTACAAAAATTCTTAATCTCGACCTTTCTGTATTTCGGAAAAAATGCCTTATGCCATAACTTGATATTATCACATGTTTTGCTGTATATGCAGTGAAATATGGCTATGTCATAAATTAATTTATGGCAAAGGTGACGTCACAGTTTACGTAGCGCATCCCCTTGACTCGTTAAGATGGTGAGGTCATAGCGTGGAAAAGAATTGTGTCGAGCCAGTGTTTGATGAAATAAACACCTTTAAACTGAGTGTAAACATGTGATAAAAAGAATCTGAAATGAATTTTCATTTCATACGGTATTTATGAAACTCGTGTGTTTTATATACCGTCGCCAAGGCTCGGGTATATAAAACGAACAACTCTTTTCATAAATACCGTTTGAAATGAAAATTCTTTTCATATCCTATACTTAAGAGATAGGGCTTTTATATTTCAAATGTGTATTTCGTCGTAGAAATACCTTTCTACTGCTACCAAAATATATGGCCTTGTGACCTTTGCATTTGAACAATTTTAACAGTTTCAGTGACTGAAACGTCATCAACTCAGACTCAAATGTTAAGGTCAAAGGTGCCATAGGGAATAGTACTTGACCTGCTGCTCTTCCTCACATTCGTCAACGACCTCACAGAAGACACAAAGTCAGAGGTCAGGTTGTCTGCAGATGATTGCGTACTATACCGTCCAATCGACAGACAGAGGATAGCAACAATTTATTATAAAGCCTTGCAGCACTTGAGAAGTGGAAAGAAGAATGACAAATGTCTCTACAGCCAGAGAATGGTGCTACTACATGTATACAGGTGTCCCATTAGCGAAAAACTATCAACGCAGACTACATAACAAACTAGAAGTAGTCAACTTAAGCAAGTACATGGCGATCTACAACAACTTGAAGTGGAATTAACATATCGATGCTGTCACAGCAGAAACCTATCAGGACTCTTGGCTTCCTCGAGGGAAATCTCAGAGTGTGTAGAACATAAACACATGCCAAAATCTACAAAGCCATTGTACGTATAACACTGGAGTATGCTCTTCTGTATCATATATAGAACCCCTCATACCACCAGACAGATTGAGCAGCACGATTCACTACAAGAAGCACAGTAGCACGATTCCCTACAAGAAACATACGGTAGAACAGCACGATTCACTACAAGAAGCACAGAGCAGCACGATTCACTACAAGAAGCACAGAGCAACATGATTCACCACAAGAAGCACAGAGCAGCACGATTCACTAAAAGAAATGTAGAGGAGCACGATTCACTACAAGAAACATAGAACAGCACGATTCACTACAAGAAGCACAGAGCAGCACGATTCACTACAAGAAGCACAGAGCAACATGATTCACTACAAGAAGCACAGAGCAGCACGATTACAAGAAGTACAGAGCAGCACGATTCACTACAGGAAGCACAGAGCAGCACGATTCACTACAAGAAGCACAGAGCAACATGATTCATCACAAGAAGCACAGAGCAGCACGATTACAAGAAGTACAGAGCAGCATGATTCACTACAAGAAGCACAGAGCAGCACGATTCACTTCAAGAAGCACAGAGCAGCATGATTCACTACAAGAAGTACAGAGCAGCACGATTCACTACAGGAAGCACAGAGCAGCACGATTCACTACAAGAAATGTAGAGCAGCACGATTCACTACAAGAAGCACAGAGCAGCACAATTCACTACAAGAAGCACAGAGCAGCACACTTCACTACAAGAAGCACAGAGCCGCACTTTTCACTACAAGAAATGTAGAGCAGCACGATTCACTACAAGAAGCACAGAGCAGCACGATTCACTTTAAGAAACGCAGAGCAACAGGATTAACTACAAAAATATAGAGCAGCACGATTCACTACAAGAAGCATAGAGCAGTACGATTCACTACAAGAAATACAGAGCAGCACGATTCACTACAAGAAGCACAAAGCAGCACGATTCACTACAAGAAATGTAGAGCAGCACGATTCATTGCAAGAAGCACAGAACAACACGATTGACTACAACAATCATAGCAGCATGATTCACTAAAAGAGGCACAGAACACCACGATTCACTACAGGAAGCACACAGCAGCATGGTTCACCATAAGAAACTACTAGAACTGGAAAGCAGGCTCTGTTACTAATATGACAAATCACTGAGATTGGAACCATTACAGATGAAAAGAGTATAAAATCGTTCACTTTATGTTGTTATTCAAAATCCAGCACATCCTAGTGACCTTTCCAGCAGAACAATACCTCATTCAATCAGACATCAGGACAAGGGGTCACCATACTTTCCGTATTGCATTAACAAAAAGGGATGTGTACTGGCTTTCCTTCTTCCCACATTCCATCAAGGATTGGAACATTTACAATGTTAGGCCTGTTTTATTGAAAGCAGGATGGAATGACGGACAGACGACCCAAACGCTGTATAACTCCCTTGGTCTGCAAGCCCCGAAGGCATAAAAAACAAAAATGAAACAAAACATGTACCGTAGACACAGTTTATAAAACTTACATTCTTAAGACACAATGAATTGAATGCTCTGAAACAACACGCTACATGTAATAGGATTGTCTTATTAGTGGTGGCTAAAACAGGTGGGATTTATTTTTTTTGAATAACAAGTAAGAGACAAGTGTCCCTCGCTTTGCTTGGATCCACATGCAGTACATCATCATAATTCGGTTTTTTTTTCATGTTTTGTGAATTATTTGAATGTTCTACTTTTTCTTCGCGCAGCGATAGCAAGCAAGAGTAAGTAACTCCAGTCTACTGTTTCAAAAATATTTCGAGTTATCTCTCTTTACTTGCCTAAGTAATTAGTGACAATCGCATGAGCAAGTGGCATTTCCGTAAAATCAAAATCAATTTTTAATATTTGCTTTCAATACAAGTTTACAGATATCATTTCATGAAATATTCATGTTAACATTTTTTAAAAAAGTAAATGTGTTGAAATATATAAATTAAGAGCAGAAACTAAGAAGGGCTTTCAGAAGACGGAAAATGATGAGAAAAAAAGAGAGCATTGGTAAACATAGATGGGGTGCTCAAACTGCAGGACAGTCTCGTACAATTCTAGATTTATTAAATATACCTACAGCTGAACTCTATGCGCCAGTCAGTGAGATTTATGTTTAGACAAGTGAAAGTTACTATCCCACTTCTATATTGTTTTATTTGAAGTCGATGTTGCTCTGTGGATGAGACCCATCATGAGGTACTCGGCTCATTACAGGGAGGCCCGGTTTCGACTCCCGTCGTGAGCACACTGGTTTCTTTCTTTTGGATGAGACAGTAAAAATAGAGGCATGTTCAAACTCGATATTCTCGAAATTGAAATTTTGGCAGAACAAGTCCATGGCGGCGCCTTGTTTTACACCAAACCGTCATTATTTCATTTACACCCAATTGTTGAGCAGAGAAATTTCGACCCATGCAATGTACCACCCGAAGCAAAGAAAAATGTTATATGTGTCAATTTCAACGACACGAATGGCGCCCATCCTTCGGTTTTTCCGTCACATCAGAAACGCCGTAGAGTTGCCAGTCGAATTGGAACATGAGACCTTTTGATCTCAAGCCAAACACACGATCGACCGAGTTTCACCGGGTTTCTTTACCGTTTTGAAATGATCAGTTATATCGTTTTACAGATTTATCATTTAATGTATAACATTGAAATGTAAAATCCATCAAGAGCATCAGTCGTTAAAATGTTCTATTTGATTTTGTATTACAGCAAAATTTATATTAGCTAGACGAGATGAAAGAGAGAGTCTGCCGGAGGAAATATGTTCATAAATGTATAACAACCTTTACTATTATATGATATTTATTGTCTGTTATATTCCAAAGTACAAAAAAACCCTCAGTGATTGATGGAGACGATTAACTGAAACTTGATATTTGGCTGTATCATTATGATGCAGATTCAGATCTAACTCGGTTCCTGTTCATAAATTTCAGCAGTATGGCCATTGGACGTAGTGAATTTAAAGAATTCTGCTTCCGTTATTTTCTCATCAATAAATAGATATATTAAACTGAAATGTGGTTTGTAGGTATATGAAAAGAAGCAGGTGACGTTCTATCTTCAGTAGAGCTATGGCCTTTGGATTAAGAAATGCCAAGAATTTCGAGTTTCAGATAATTTTCTCAGTAACGAATGGATATCTTTGAAACTGAAATATGGTTTGTAATTATACACCAATGTCATGTCTACAGGCCATCCTAAGTCGGCATCGTGAATGCCGTATGATGAAACATTTTGGTCAGTTTGCATGTCGTTTTCCTCTCTGGTATATCGGAAAACGGTGGGGCGCTGCCATGTTCTTAATTCTTATCTGTCACGGGATTTGGGTTTTACGGGAATGATTTCTTAAAAGTCCTTTTTGGCATTACATGTTGGTTTGACAGTAATCACTGATAAGGTATCTATAACCTAGGCTAGACTTTAGTTTGCTTTGTACCATACTAAGGCGAGAAAGGTATCGCACTCAAGGAAATTACACGGAATCTCCCAATGGACTCTAGACTTATCCAGGGTGATCAGTACTTAACAGTCTCGTCGTCTCTGTTGTTTCATGCTGTTATATCCTGGGACCCAAGTCAGAAAATGACCCCTACCCAACGTATTTTAACTAAATTCATGTTAAAAGACATTGCTTTCGGAAAGACTGTTCTTGTACTACATCACTCCAAGATTTATTGACTAACAACGTGACATAATCTGCCTAATGAATGTACAGAAATTGACTGATCGTCAAATGCCCGACATCACACCTTTTAGCACACTTTTTCATTATGGCGTCATAAATAAATCGCCCGTCAAAGATAGTTTTAACTGTGGCGTCACAATGAAACTACGTATTGGGCGTGGTTAAAGTTGGATCTGGCGATCCCTCAATTGACACCTACATACAATGAACCAAACCCAAGCAATTCGGGATCTTTTACGTGCCAACAGCTACCGTGTCAAGAGACCTCGGTGTTTGCTGTCTTAACGGACAACAGATATCGATGAACTCTAGTTGGGATTCGAACATGAGACCTATCGGTCAAGAGTCAAAGATGTGATTGACTGTGTTCACTCAGAATGGAAGAAAGAAAAGATTATTTTATGCGTTCACGAAATCATGGACATTTCAGTAACTTGTGATAGAGGTGCCAGTGTAATTTATACTGAATCCATATGAGGTATCTTTTTCCGTTACCAGATAGAAAAAATTGTACGTTTCAAAGCCACCCTTCTGTAAACTGACGATCATTAATATAATGAAAGTACATGCATTATGGAAAACGGAGACACATTACCGACATAGTTAAAAACTCTAGGAAAAATAATTTGTTATGCTTCTGAAAATCAGAAAGTTAACCTGAGGCATCTTCACACTTTATAAGAGTGCTTTATCATTATAATTTTTACTAGCTTTCAGTAATTTTTCAACAATGTTGTGGCACTAATGCTTCAGTTTACACACCATTTCGGGATCGAATCCGGAAACCCCGTACAGGAAGCCAAGCACGCTCATTTACTACACTCCTCCCCCTTAAACTTGTGCGAGAAATAACAAGAAGTTACACTACACTCCATGTTTTATTTAACAATGATGAGATGCTATTTGAGCAACACTATGATAATCGTGACAACATAATTTATTATGATATATCATTATATGATAATAGTGATATTGTGACTGATGACGTCATTCAATGTGATAATAATTATATCATATTGTGACACATTCTGAAGATACACATTAATCACGATTTATTTCGTACCATATGAAATATTATGTCATATTCTATCTTTTCCATTTACTGGGTGGAAACAGATGCAGACGTATATTCAGAACTTAACGTAAGCTTTCATGGTCGATTTTTTTTTTAAATATTGTCATCCATCCAGATAATTACAGAACTAGGAAAGTGCAGAATAATAAATACTATAAAAATAATCATTATTCTTGTCCGCCATTTTATTATTATTATAATAACACATGTAGATCATACTGTCTCTCAAAATGAAATTAATTCCATGTTCATTAAAAATTTCAAAAGTTGAGATTATATTCAATTCGTAAAAATTAAACGCTTTTCTCAAAATTCAGACACCGTAATCTTAAAAATTTACCTTTATTAGAGAATATTTACTGAATCAATATATCTGCATCAGTTGGGGAATCTGTTAGAAAGCAACATCGTAAAATCATTACAACGACAGACTGTAATTTCACACTATTTCAATTGTAAATTAATAGTATTTCAATTTATATAAAATGAGCTGGCAGTGAACTTTTAAAATCAATGACGAGTACTTTAACCTGAATGAATTAGTGGAGGGCATATGCAACCAACGGACAACAAAAGAAAGTATAGTCATATTCTTTTTTTTTCAAAGATATCATATTTCACGTGGCATCTAATTTCAAGTTCAAATTGAGAGAACTACCATATGGCAAAAATTCGAGTTTTTCTTTTAACATGAAAAGTCTTACTTATATACATCTGGTATTCAATCAAAGTACTTCAATCTAATGATACAAAGTAAATTTTATTCAAAATTGCCAACTAGCCGAATGTGAATACATACCATCAAACGAATTTTTTTCTTTAAAACACATTATGCAAATAACATACGAACTCGACCAAACCGACAAGTAGTTTATAATTTTCATGACGTAATCATTAAGATGGCATCATTTCCGAAAATGACACAAGATCACTGTTAAAATCATCATATATAAACTAGTGTAATCGAAGTTGCACGTAGAGTCTGATGTCAATTTTAAAAGAGGGCGAGTCCTTCCAGAAAAAGTGACCGAGAGTTGCCATTCCTTGTACTCGCTTACATTTCTAGGCACTATGAATCGAATATACAGTCTGTACCCATTATTCACAACACGACGATGAAAGAAAAACAGAAAAATGTCATATCATATTACTGCACGGTGACCCTGTGTCAATGATGCGAGTGCAAGTAGAGACAACTCTGGAATAAGAATGGCTTCAAAGGCGACACAAAAACCGCCAGCCCCCCTTTCGCTTTGTCGAGCTCGTATGTGTCTTATCGAATTGTGACGTTGAAATCATGTTAAATTACATTCAACAACACAATGTAGTCAGATTTTCCCTGAAACATTGAATATAATATCATGATGTCCATCATCGCTCGCAATATATGAAAAATGATGACGCAGATTCCCAAGTCTTTAACATTAACAACTATCCTCATATTTTCAATGTTATGAAATATTTTCTGAAACATGAAGCAGTTTAATTGCTTTTGACATTTGAAATCAAGTTGCCTTTGTGAAAATTGGTGAATGAACATTTATATCTTTATGAAAGTGTGCAAGGCAGTCGAATTGATAAAGACCCGTCGTAATAATAATAAAAAGAAATATAAGAGGTATGATTTGCATAAAGCCAAAAAAATCTACGTTTGTTTCGGGTTACACAGCAAATAAATGGGGTTGGATTGTTTGATATTTTGTATTTTACCTGACATTTAACATGAAACGTATAGGACAAATCTTGAATTTTTTGAAAAATAATTTTTGCCTATGTTTTGAATGTGCAATCCCCCTCTTAACATGATGGAAAAAATTATCACGAAAAGGAAGAATGCCTCCTGAAAAAGTACTTGAATCTGTAAGTGAATACAACATTAAAGTTGATATAAAACAAGGACAAGAGGTGTCACCCCAAACAAACATGATTTTGTGGCTTTACAGAGAACTCCTGCAGTATCAACATGAAGTAACCTTATTTGTGAAATCTAGACTCAGTATATACTTTACATAAGTAACACGAATTAACAATGAAATAACGTACCTTCAATCTTGACAATTTATTTGAAAATAAAATATTTGTCAACCATAAATATGAAGTCAATACGACATTGATGCACACGGCTAAGATATTTCTCTTCACTCGACAAAACAATAATATATGATATATTATGAACAACAAACAACATGTGTGTATTTCCACATAAATTCTTTAACGTGCACTTGTGAAACCGGTAACATCAAGGACATCATCACAGACAGTGGACGTAAATCATATGGCGTAAGAACTTCTGTATCTTGATCTAAACTAATATCACTTATTGTAACGATCGACTTTAGCAGTCGTGCATTCTCGGAACTCTCCGGCAAGAAAAAAATTCACCTAGTGTGTGAATGCATCACTGGGTGATCATTACAAAGGTACATGCTCTTAAAATATATTCAGTAACATAACATGTAGTATTATGCTTTAGCCTTCATGCAAGTTGTCGTTCTTGGAACACAAAATGATGCAATAAAAATGGCATAACATCATTATATCAGAGTATCAAAGTTCTGTGATTACGTCACTCATACAAAAAGCTTGGTTCATATTTGATTGGTTCCAAGTGTATCACTTCGAGCCAATCAGAAAACAATTCTCAGTAAACAACACGTTGAGATTAAAGTAATCGAATTTTCTTGTATACACAGCATTAAAAGTCGCCGATTGTCTGTACGGCTGTCGATTGAAACTTTTTTTTTCTTGTTACAATTTGAAAAACATTATTTCTATTTATGTACAAGCACACCCAAACCATTTTCATTGGATGATTTATTTATGAAAGTTACACCGATTTGCTTTTGAATAGCGATTTTTGTCAAAGGTTTGCATCAGGAACGATTTCACAGAAGCTTGATATTATGACAGCACGAAATAGGAGGGCAAAACTCCCGATTTCCTTTACAATCATCGTTATTAAAATACTAATAGGGTGGTAAAGGAAAACAAAGTAAATCAAGAATAAAACGGCGTCAGAAAGTTGTGAAACACGCCATATTTTCATTTGTAGATTTTGTTTTTTAAAGGTCAATTGCTTCGCTCACATTTGGACAAGAAGTTATATCATTGATGCTGATGGTAAATCAATTTCAAATGATGCATGTAAGTCATTACAAGATATCTTATTCACTTTGAGGCTGGGGAAACTAACAGACCACTTCCTTAAAATCAACACGAAGGTAATTAAGAAAACCATATTTTATTTGTGTGAATCGAGGTAGAAACAAAATTGCAGTCAGCATTGCTCTTAAAGAATTTCATAGCCTTTATTATAGTTTAAAAAGCTGACTGTCGCTTTGATAATTAGAATAGGGTAATTTAACTTCTACTTGTTGTTTATGCATCAGTGCTCTTTGAACAAAATTACACGCAATTTACAACGACCTCAATTCTACCCATAACATGTAGCAGAACATATTGCTTCTTCTACAAAATTCAAAATACACCCTAAACAAAAACGTGAATTTCTTATCTTAGAGATTGATAATATATCATAAACAAGATGACAACCAATCTGGCATCCAATTTACCAGTTAACTTAACGCAAAGATCTCATGGATCACTGTTTACGTATAGCTATATATAACAGACTGTAAATGTTAAAACATCTATCAACGTTCAATACCAATCAGAACAAATGCAAGACGCGTGTATTCTACCAGGTATAGTGTTTTCATTTCTCAAAGAACAGTTGTCACAATTCCACGTGCATTCTCGCATTGCAATCTGAATTTCTAAAGCATGATCAAAAGAAAAGGAATTTCATTTGCCAGTTAAAAAGGAAAGAATTAAATAATCTAATAATGTTTAACATTATTAATTTAGTCAACTTTATCGTAAAATACACTGTACACGTGCGTCGAACATGCAACACTTGTAAGCAGTGCTAATGACCCAAGATGTACAAAAAAAAATTCAAACTTGTAAAGTGTATTTGAGAAGACATGGGGTATCTTCATATTTTACAGGAAATTGTCATGAATCAAAGGCGATTTTTTCCATGTTTAAACATTTCTAAAGCATGATCAAGGTGATACATATACGAAAGTCCATGACCTTGCAAATGTCGTGATATTTAAAAACTTGATATTGAAATGTCTTTGAGTATCTTCGTTTCGTTAAAATTTTAATTCAGTGTTTCAAGACTATGATTGGTGGAAATTTCGACCAATGGTGTTTCTTGTGCTTCTGTTTGAAAATTTCAAAGTTATAATTGCAGTCTCCCTCAATCCTCATAAAGAATTGTTTATGAACCATATGATTGGTATTTTTACACCTTGGTTGTTGTCGTACTGCTGTCGGTAATGTAATTTTGTTTTTTTTTTCTACGTAAAGTAAACCTTAAACAAGTAACTTTATTTTGAATAACACACCTCTAATAAACACTTTCTTTAAACGAAAGAAAACAAAAAGAACCATTTTTACGAAGACGATCGCGTAGGTAATGGGGCACTTAAAGCACATACACATATAATTATATTGAAAGATCAATTATTATGTAAGATGGAGGAAACTGGCCTCGAAAAAAAAATCATGTTTATTAAAATTTACTTTAAGAAGAGATCAAATCAACAGTGCTTCATCTTATTCTGACACACCATCTCCCGAATTCTGTATCTATTGATCGCTAAATACCATGATCGAAAAAATATCCCACATACAAATTATCAAATGTGGAAAAAAATACCCTACCTCTTAATTATAAAATGTGAAAAAGGAATGGAAAACTCAAATGGTCACAAAGTTACACTCTGATTATGACCTCTACTAAACATTAAGCATGGTATTTATAGATATATTTGCCCACAGCATTCTTAGTTGCACTATCGATTTCTGCAAAGGCGTCCTCGTATAATGTACTGTTGGGAAATTGTACTGTTGGGAAATTGTAAAGTCGGACAGTCTTGCCTCAAGGATGTAAGTAAAGAAATTCCACAATTTTAGAAATGAAAAGACCTGAACCTAGCTTTAATCAGAATTCAGTCCATGGAATTAAAATATGAATGCATAATACATAATAATAATAATAATGTTGATATGATTTATATATCTATATTTTATAATTACAAGTGTCATGGTGGTACCGGTGTTTTTGTCATCGTCTATGGTGATTCTGGCAAGTTCCTTACATGTCATGGTAGTATCGATTTTCCTCCAAGAATGACGGTACCGTCATACTACAACACGCCATGTAGGTACAGGTCTAAATATCACTATGGCGATGCTGACATAATTTAAAATCATGTAATTTAGTACTATTACTTCAAAAACTCGCATTACAGTAATGCCATTTTGCCGTCCGCTATCTCTATGTAGGACTGGTGTTCACTTTACAACCTTGGTGGTAAAGGTTTTTTTTTTGAAGTATTTTATGTTAGCTGCCGTTTAGGATAGTGGAAATGTTGATACACTGCAGTGTCGAATGAAATGTGAATGTTGATATTAATTTACGAAAAGCAAACTACGTACAAGATTGAGGAGCTTTTGTAAAAGTTCTAAATGATTACACATCGGAGTTTGGAAACTGAAAATGTACAAAAAAATTTACAATTAAAATTTTATACTGAATTATCGGTAATTATTTTGATGAAATTGCTTCTCAATATCTAAATACGTTGTACAGATGTCTTCAGGGGACATAACATTGTGTGCGTGTATATCGGAGGAGTATTATATGATATAATGAAAACTTGGTAATATGGCTACATTTGATAAAATTGTCACTTTCAATATTTAAAACTGATAGTAAGAAAATGACAAAACGAATACGGTGAACACTGATTCACCCATCTGGTCATAACCCCAGCTTGTATGAACAGTAAGCACACAAAACTAAACAATAGTAGAGACACCAGCATAAAATGATTGGTGAAGAATACACGACACCGAGTCAGAATGTGATCATAACACCTAAAACACATATGATAATTCCTGATTGGCTAATAGCACTGACGTGGGTATCTAATACACAAAAAGGTCATATTCCGATTGTTTTTAAAGTGGCACCGCCGTTGTCGAATTCCCAACGATGACTTCACGTCCCCTGTCACCTTAAGAAACGACAGTGTCACATTTGTTGTCGAATTCCATAACGACAGTATCACACACTGTTGTAGAATTCTGAACGAAGGCTGTCAAATTCGTTGCTGAACTCTACAACGAAGTTGTGACGAACGTTATCGTATTTCCTATCAAAGATATAACATTTGTTTTCAGATTCCACAACAATTGGGGAAAACTTGTCGAATTTAGCAACGAAGGCGTCACCGTCCGTTGTCAGAACTTACAAGTTAATATTGATAACATCATTTCTGTAAACTGAAAATTTCAACAAGCAGTGGTTCTAGTCTTGTGATGTCCAAATGGGACGCCAGCTGTGCACTACTCTCTCCTAAACTCCGAACGTCCAGCAACTTCATGAGTAACTTCGGGTAGAGCTGCCTCGCCTCACTGATTGGATAGATGGATTCCAGGTAAGCTCTAAGCCACATAGAAAACTTTTCTTGTCCTTTTGACACGAGTTCTTTATTTTTTAGGCAAGGTCTATCCGAGGAGAATAATTCGATGACAAACAAGAGAGTGAGAATCGTCTTATTGGTGCGCGTGAGTTCATTCAGACTCATGACGAATCTCACGTGCTCCATGTACATGCCACTATCTAGGGCCTTGATCATCTCCGGCGACAGCTTGGTTTCTTTCACACAGTTTTGTGTGGCTGTTCGCACTTTCCATCCCATGCCCTGACTGTCAAATCCCATGGCTGACCGCAAAACCATTATTTCCATAATTCCGCCCTGAAAAACAACAATCAATCAAATTAATTATAAGAAAAAGCACAGAAGTGTGTGAAATATAATTTAGACATATCGTTTAACGCATTCGAGAACATGTTTACTCGTTTATTCATAAAGAACGATTCCAAAAAATCGAATAAAAAGAATTTCATATACATGTACTTTATTGCTTTACGGTCGTGTTTCTGTACTAACCAAAGAGTGAACATTGCGAATTCCCTTTCTTACAGAAAACCTTTCACCATTGCAAGTACTTTGTATTTCGATATATTGATCTATTTGTTGAACTGAGATTATATTTTGCGGAATTCGTTCACAAAGTTCTTTAATGAACATTATAGACAAGACATAATTATTTATTTACTAATTATATAATTATATCTACATATATAAATAAATTAAAGGAACTGCGATCATTTGAAATAACCCTAACTATCTAAGCATATCCGACACCCACAACGCCAAGGGTATGAGATCATAAGGTCTCCTTGACATCCGTCCCCGCAAGTTAAAACATAACTTCCAAAAAAAAAAGCCTCACTCGGGAATTCATCACATGGTCATTACTTGTAGAATAGGTCACATCATTTAGCAGCCGCCATTACGCGGCAGAAACTCAACTAACGAGTTGTCTATATTTGCACTGACAATCAGGATTCTCTGAATTGTCATTAGACAACTCGATAAAGATAATTATCTCTGTCATTAATCATATTTTACAGAAGGATACCTGCTGATATTCAAGTCAATGCTCTATCAGGATAGACCTTTCAAAAGAATAATAATCGTCACATGTTTTCAAGTGTACTAGTATATTGTTTATCTTGATCATACTTCAAATTCCATATTCTTTTAGTCTAAAAAACATCAAGTCTTCCATTAAGTTCATGTGTTTTCGACCCCAATACGTTTACATGACAAAGATTCCTGGTTTTCTTCGAGTGCTCTAGTTAAGAAGTAAGAGTCACAACCATCTAAATTAAGCGCTCATGGTGCGATTTGGAGTTCTAATTACAAAAATCGCTTGCTATCTTTGTTGCCCCGGTTTGTACATGCACCAGGAAGTATCAGCCACAACCAATATAAATGGAAAAGTTATGGTGCGATATGTAGTTCTAACTACAAAGATCACTTGCTCTCTTTGTGTGTTCCAGTTCGCTCATGCACCAGGAAGTGCTAGTCACAACCTTAGAAATGAAGTAATCGTGGTGCGAATTGAAGTTTCCATTGCAAAGATCGCATATTTGTCTTCGTTTGTTCCAGTTGCATACACCAGAGAGCGCCAGCCACAATCATTTACAGTCGACTCTCGTTTACTCGAGCACCGATATATCGAATATTTCGTTAGTTCGAACTGATTATAATTATAAAGTTCTTACATAAATATATATTCCTTATTTGAACGGCGCCTAATCCGAACTGTAATGTACTGGTAGATCGAAATGTTAAGAGACCACTGTATATGAAACGGAATGTGGCGCGGGTTTAAACAGCAAAAAAAAAAAAAAAAAAAAAAAAATCGCGGGTTTAAACAGCATAAAAATAAGCAATAACCCCCCCCCCCCCAACACCCCCTCAAAAAAATCCAACTGCACAAGAAGACAAAACTACCTACGACAGATCGGAATGTTGTGAAATACTTATATTTTTACCCCCTGAGTACACGTATATTATAGTTGTTTCATGTACAAAGAAATTAAACTTATGCAATGCAAGTTTAACGTTGCATGAAAGCCAACCGCAACGTTTACATAATGCAAAAGACATCTAAGGCATTCAATGAAGCAATGCTCAATAACTAATGAATTAGTGTCGAGACACGTACAAAGAACGATTGATTTTTTTGTTATATTATTTCGTTACATGTCGCAGTCATATTAACAAATGAATGAAAGAGCTCATTATAGAGTTTCATCTGACATTTCACATTAAATTCATTAATACAAAATTCGTCATATACAGCGACTGTACATGAAAAGAAAAAAAATCATTCATGGACAAGTACCGTTGCACCGATATTTATCTAATCGACAGAATGTACTGTTTGGCAATGTATGATCTCTTTAACTATTGTTTATTATCTGTTAATACATAAAAAGTGTACATCATGTTCGGACCTCTTTGGTCAAGGGGATTCAAATTCTACCGCGTGGACCTCGTTACTGCAGCGCCTCACGCATTCTTCTTATGTCTTAGATGATCATCGTCGAAACGACTGGGAAGGTCTGCTAGTGTAATCGAAGGATAATGGTCTTTATCTTCCGGTGCTTTTTTAAAATTCCTCAATCAATAAAAAAAAAATGACCGCCACTACGTGCCGCTATGTTTAACAAGCGAGAATAGTTCAAACAATATAAATAAATAAATAAATAAATAAATGAATACCGATCTAACACAATCGCAGAACGCAAAGAGAATCATGGCTCGTTGAGAGATACACCAAAAGACGCTTGTCTCAGAACACGGATAAAACCCAGATTGCAGAGGTTAGTGGTCACAATGGGTTCCAGAGCTGCGCCTTATTAAATCTGTCGATCCATTATCGAGTTCCCTTGGGGGACAACCATTTGATTCTGAGGGAGGGGGGGGGGTTTGGCAAATTTGGCAGACTCAGATTATTTATTTTCAGATCCTTGAAGGATAGAATATTTATTTCCTTAATATCCTGGGACAGATTATTTATTTTCTTGACTTTTTTGTCACCAAGAAATACTTGTTAGAACTGCATTGTAATATATGCTATTAACACAATCATCCTTCTATAATTATATTTTGTGAACAAAACACATTCTAATGTAAGATAAACTCAACAAATAATATGCAAACACAGTTACTTTGAATGCAAAGACTCATCTACTGTCACTAAGTCAACACAAATGCTGAAAATATGTCAAATCATAAATTACTAAGTCCAAAAACAATGTCGAAAAAAGGTCAGAAATATGATAGTATTTTATAGTATAGGGAGCAATCTGGCGAGCAAAGCGAGCCGGAAAAAAATCAACATGTTTTCTATAAAACATTCAGCTTTATATTTGCATGATCTGGTATATGTACATGCTAGTAGCCAGAATATTTATTTTCATATCAGTCAAAGCCAGATTTTTTATTTCCAGCATTTTAAGGGTCAGAATATTTATTTCCAAAAAGTGCCAGCCCCCTCTCAGAATCAAATGGTCGTCCCCTTATTATGGGTATGTATGAGCAATACTTAGAAGGCGGTTTAATGTCTCCATCAACAGACGTCGACTAGAGCTGATGGACCATTTAATATCTAGAGTTGTCTGCATTTCAGGACTATACTTTACCAAAATTAAATTTGTAACTTATCTGGTTTTAGCACACGTGTGTAAGTGATGATACTTGGGAAAACTGCATGTGTAAATGAAAGGACTGAAAGTCCTGAGGGTCGAATGCATATGTTTATCGTCTAGTGTAATATTCCTCAAGGAGTATTTTCCCCAAAGTGCAAGGCTCACGTACTGATGCATCCCTCTTTACCTAGACAAGTCAATACTGAAAATTACACATGCAAAAGTATATATATATAAATATATCCGTTCTAAAACTTATTTTGTGAATTTCTTGTCACTTAGGGAATTATATAAGACACAAATAATCCAAAACTGTTTCGAAACTACCTGTGATTCGATTTCTCTTATTTATGACTTGAATGTATGTAATGGGTATAAATAGATTGCAGTCAAAAAACCGAAACTATAAATAACCTTACAAACATTATCTCGTATTTATGCATATTAAAAATGTTACTACCTCTCAATGTATCCTTTCTTATCTGAACATATTTTTCTCCTATATCCCAAACTGACTCATCTGTACTAACCAGAACTGTATTTTTTGTACATGTATACACTAATAAATAGGAATGAGGTTTTTCTTGAATTTCCAGAATTCCAGTTTTTATTTATGTTTACCATGCCTAAAGGTCCAGAATTCCAGTTTTTATCAAAGCTTACCATGCCTAAGAGTCCACAATTCCAGTTTTTAATCTAAGCTTACCATGCTTAAGAGTCCAGAATTCCAGTTTTTATCAAAGCTTACCATGCTTAAGAGTCCACAATTCCAGTTTTTATCAAAGCTTACCATGTTTAAGAGTCCGGAATTCCAGTTTTTATCAAAGCTTACCATGTTTAAGAGTCCAGAATTCCAGTTTTTAATCTAGGCTTACCATGCTTAAGAGTCCAGAATTCCAGTTTTTATCAAAGCTTACCATGCTTAAGAGTCCAGAATTCCAGTTTTTATCTAGGCTTACCATGCTTAAGAGCCCAGAATTCCAGTTTTTATCTAGGCTTACGATGCTTAAGTCCAGAATTCCAGTTTTCATATAGGCTTACCATGCTTAAGAGTCCAGAATTCCAGTTTTAATCTAGGCTTACGATGCCCAAAGATCTCAACTTACTGTCACTATTCCGACCCCAAAATAAAGACCCAAAAAACCTGTATCGGAGAGGAATTTTAAGTGCAAACAGTGACTACTCTCGGAAAATGTAAGATATCAAACTAATTACCCTTCATACAGAGCTACTCATTTTTATCTTACAGTGAACAAAGTTTTATTAAAATCCATACAAAAGTTTCGGTAGAGCTAGAGTGTCAATGTTAATATTTATAACTCTAAAGAAAAACAAGTATCAAGAACTGTAACTGTTGTAAATTCTCATCTAGATATGATAGACAACCATGAGGATTCGGTTGAAATCGCGATAAAGTTTTAGAGCTATCAGGCGAACAAACATACAAATCAACGAACAGTCAAAGTTTTTCTTATATATCATCATCGTGTAGGGAAGTCATGATTTTTAACGCGGAGACCTCCTGTCGTCGAGTCCAATTCTCTCACCATGCAACAAAACGAGGCTTTATATTACCCATAAGAATAACCCAATCTTTAAGGTGTAAATGTATGTTTTATATACGGTGTACATGTATACGACTACAAGAATCAATATACCATTTATAATGCCACACATATAAAGTCTGAATAATATCAGCTAAGCAATACAAGAGATAAACTCATGGTCAATCGAAAGTTTGCCAACAATAGGACCGAGTTTTAGTGACCAGCTTTTAAACAACAAAACACTCATCCATCTGTTACTTGTAATATATTCTAATATACGTCCGTGAACCAACTAGACATTGGTTATAGCAACACAAAGATCGCCTGCTCGGGATTTGAACTCTGGTCTACACTGTATTTTTTCGTAATGACATAAGATTTTATTGCACAACGACAATACGTATATTTATATGGTATTTTGTATAGAGAACCTTTTTCCTTTGGTATAAATAATCATAACACTGTATTGAACCTGATTCTGTGTTATGTCTTAGTCTCAGGTGCAAATTTAACTCCTTTAAAGGTTGACTTGATGGTCAATAGTATCATGGATAGGGGAGTAGGTCTCCTGGATCGAAGGTTCGCCAATCTCATATTGTTATTTTCACAGATACTATTACATATTAGTGTTCAATCTTAATTGCATATGCATTCAAACCTAAAATAAATGTTGTATTGACAATCTTCTTACCCAATATACTTTTTAAGCAAGCCATAATTTCTGGTTTATATCTATAATTTCCTATCTATCCACATTGTTTCATTCAAACACCGAAACACCACATTGCATTTTTTTTTACCTTAGTCTATATAATTGTAAATGTAACTTTCAGTAGAAATGTACCTTGAGTAAATGGATCTGGTCCTCCTGCTGTAAGTCCTTGAATTCGGGTACATGTTTTGCAAATTTGATGAGCCTGCGTATAAAGATATCTGTCAAATTAAACAATTCATTAGGCGTTCTGGGATTGTTCGTCAGTTTGTTGTACTGATCTTCGTTGTAGGGAGTGTCAAACACAGAGGAGTACTGAAACTCCAGGTTTTCGATTTCCGTTCGGTAGTCCTCCCGGAGAGGGCGGGGAAAGTCGTCGTCATCAATTTCGTTCTTAAATGGAGAAAAGTTGTCAACGGGCGACCGCGTGGAATCATCTGATGGATCTGATTGATAATTGGTGGAAATTTCAGATGAACTCATGACCTCTGATGAACTGATTGGTTGGTCGAAAGGTTCATTAGGGTCATCCAGGCGCCGTTGTTTAGTTCCATTATTGCCGTTTGGTTTTGGTCCCTTCTGTCGCCTTTTGGCTAACTGTTCTTCACCTACAATGGATATCGTTCATACAAATGATATAATCATCGAAAACGTGCAGTTCGCCTCTTGACGGAATGTTCGACTCTTGACGGAGTCATTCAGTCCCAGTCGGTGCTAAGGACACACTTTATAGTTTGTTATAGCGAAACGGCTCGGTAACTGAACATAGTGCTGACAGTTCCGCCATAACGTACACGAAAAAACGTTAACTGTTCTATATTACCAAACAAACGAATTACAAGCATATTGCGAAAAGCAATCAAGTTCAATGTAACTTTCATATTAACAAGGAATGGAATGATGAATTCTAAGCAACTGCACTGACCCCTAAAATTTTTTAAACCTCCGATGATAAAGTATATACTCAAGTAACAAGTAATGCTTCACTCCAGGTGACAGGCCCACGCTATATATAACACATGTAAGTTTTCGCATTTCTGAGAATTCATCACTCAAGAAAGGTGAAAGAGATAGAATATCAATGAAGGAATCCTACGCAATATACAGCTGTTCAAAATCTGACAAGCTGATTGTTTTTGTTTTTCGAGTTGTTTATTGAGACTGTTTGTTGTTTGACATGATTCAACTGTCCTTTACTTAAGTACATTTCTATATAAATGCACATTAATACTTAAAAGCAACGTAAGTATTATTTTACCTAACTATATTGATGATCACTATTCTGCGGTGGGGGATACAAAGGTACAGGAGGACAAGTGTTACATCAAAAGTTTACAACATTTATTATCCAAAACTCATCTACAACAATCTAACTGACCAACAAGCGAAGGCCATATTGAGTTCAATATGCGGACTCGATACATATATTCTTGTGATTGATTTTCTGAATTCATACCGGTGAATTGCGAATAATTGTTAGATTCAATTATCTAAATATAGCTGCATGTAGATATAGGTCAAAGACAGACAATCAACTTAAGGGAGCTACGAGTAAAATCGATTCCCACACGGTTACTGACTAAAGATGCCAAATGTTTAAGAAGGCTACAAAAATGTTCAAGAATGAACATAAATCGACTTTTCAGAATAGAACATATGTATTTAATCTCAAAGCTAAGTGCATGAATACCATTTTGTATGCCTCTCCAATTGAAACAATCGCAACTTATTGTCCCCCGCTTTTTGCGAAAGCGTGGGGACATTAAATCTCATTCGTCTGTCCGTCTGTCTCAAAAACTTTAACCTTGGTCATATCTTTTTAACTGTCAGACGTAGGGCATTCATATTTGGCATGTGTGTCCCTAATTGCAATACCTTTCCGTTGGTACCAAAATTTTCATCATGTGACCTTGACCTATATAATTGACATGATAACGAGTTAAAGGCAGAATGAGACAGACGAACGAACAGTGCGATGAAAGGTCGCATTGACGGAAGACGAATATGGTAAACATTACGCCAATCATATGCATGGTGGGTATATAACGTTCAAATGTCTATCAAATTGCAATCTGAGGGGAGATAAGACGTGTGTATCTCATATAACTTGCGATTTCACCTAGTCAGAAGGCACATGAATCTAACCATATCTTGATTTTCAGGGAACATTGTATCATTTTATCACGTATTCAAACAAGAGAAAAATCGTGAGTGTTTTATCATTTGATATTTTTTGGCTCTTTTCCTGAGGTAAGATGATCTGATACTAGCAATGACAGAGTACACATCTGACAATATCATATTCACACTAGCTCAAACAACATATGGACTATTAAGTATAAAGTTTTCATCATATTTGGTAAAAAGGGGGAGACAGTCAATAATGACACTATCACGTCTAGTGAGAAATTTCGAATACACATTATTTATAGTATTAATGATTGTAAAAATGTCAACTAAGAAAACACAAATACTCGAATCCCTAGAGTGTTCGAAGAACCATATATGTTGCCTGCTACCCATTTTCAGAAGTGAGACTCCTATCAGACAGACAGACGGAAGAACAGCGGATAAAGTTATCTACATGTGGCATTTTTTTCGTATAGGATTCAAAAATTTTTTTTCTATATCTTTTTGGTTCAATAGAAAAATTGCTAGCATATAAAGGCGCTAAAAATTAACCTCTACCTCCGTAAGCCCCAATGGAAGAATGTATTAGCCCGAATCAAAGACCATTATATTAATCCTAAATTTTAAAACCTTAGGGTATTTACTGTGCAAATGCGAAAAGTATTGTTCAACTTTGTTTTCAAAATAAATTTGCATTGTAATGCCGATAATATAAGATTACCATCTGAAGGATCGAGTTGAAGTTGTTTTTAATCATCAAAGCGAATATAACTCGCAAGACAATGAAAGCAGTCATATAAACTCTTACTCAAAATCCAGTCTTTCTTCATTCCGACCTCAAAGCATTTCTTCAATCGACAGCCAGAACAAAATTTTCTTGTGTGAGTATCAAGTTTACAATTTCCATCGAAGCTGCATGTAAAAACCTGAAAATACAAGAACACTCATTATACTGAATTATGAATGAATTATTTCAATTTTCTGATAAGAAATATTCATAACACCGATAAACTTGAGGTATGCATACAAGCAGTGCTATTATATTCTACATACGGGCAACAAGATTTGAACACATCCGATTTCATTCGAAAGTCTACTAAAATGTAACTTAACCATTTGCAAGATATTGGGAGCATTTTTGCTACAATTCTAAAAATCGCCACAAAATCCCATGACTAAAAACATAATTCTACCAGATTCCCATACGTGCACTCTAAATAGCAATGTACTGCCAAGCATGTAACTTACCATATTGAATTTAGTTTAGTAACAAAGAACTGTAAAACATAGCACATTAAACGTAATAAAAGGTTATGACCATGAAATAAAATAGTCGCTGACGTCAGACATCCTCTAGGGTGGTCTTGTATACATAAATGTGGACTTTCCATGACTTCGTGTGCAGCGGAGGATTTAGAAGGGAGGCACGGGGACCAAGAACCCGTTTTGATCAGAATTTATCATGATACAATGTTAGTTGGTTGGTTGATTGGTGTTTTACGTCGCTTTCAACAATTTTTCAGTTATATCGCGACATGGAAGCAGGAGGTAACCAACCTCTTAAACATAGTGACGCAACCCGGGAATCGAACCCAGATCGTCGGCGCCGCAAGCAAAGCGCTTAACCACTACACCAAGCCTGCCAAGTGATACAATGAAAGACTCGTCACAAATTATATACCATTAAACTGAAATCTCTATACTATACAAATGTGAATTTTGTAATCTGAACATAAATTGTTTATCACAATTCATTAATAAAATTCATACACTTAGCACTATTGTATTTCTTCACATTAAAAGGACTGAATCTATTATGTAAGTCAAAGGAAAGATCACGATCTTATTTGAAATGCTTCAAGTAATGGAACTTCCGTGACATGGACTACCCTTCTATGTAAACTTCATAGAACATTAGAATGAGTGTAAAAGATATACCCCTGAAACTTCCGGAATATATCTATTTTGTAAAAATCTATCCTGTCAAATGTCCCATTCTAGCTAAGATGACTATAGATATAATAAGATCGATTAGATTCTCATTTCACATTCCAGTGATTAAACAAACAAGGGCGATGGCGTCTATACAGCGTCGGATTAACAGGTGCCCCTACTTATACAGAATTTAAAAACAAGAAACAAACAACATGCAAGTTGCAAAAATAACTCTCCAATAAAATTTACGACGAAGTCACCGAACCTCACAACTGTTCGTAAAGTATGTATTTCATATCCAAATTTCATCTTTTAAAACCCCACAATCTGAATCCACGACTGAGACTGTTAGGTTTTACTTGACATCAACACTCTGATTATCGATACCTCCCATCGACATCATTAAAACGTCTACATGACAAGGAAATCCTTTATGACAGATCTACATGACTGGCACCTGGATCTAAATAATTTACGTGTCTGATCGACAATTCTCCTTTACATCTCTTCTTTACAAAATTTCAAACATTACGCAACATTACCCTATCTTACCGGTACGCTGATAAACATAAATCGGGAAGATGCTGACATTTGAAGAGTTAGCAATTTCATAATTAATAAATTTCAAATATTTCACGATTTCCTCGTGGTGATTCAGACACGATCTTCCAAAAACAGTGCTAATTATTTATTTCGGAAGACACCGGTGTAGTGTGCAGCAACATATCTTGTCTAGGATCGGACACATTTCAACTTTCACTCAAAAAGCTGGCAAAATTTACATATTTTCTTCTTGTTCGCCCATGATGATTTAACATAATAAGTTTTGTTCACATTTGATGTTGATTTACCTTCAGCAGGTGTTTGGTGCCGTCATAGCTATGTAATGGGTTTATAAATAAAAGCATCCTCTATATCCGATATAGACTGTACTAAGAAGTCTTACACTACTGTATACAGTTTAATAAAATAATACGAAAGTTTGGGTTGTTTCTCAGCGTCTTACAGATTGATTGTCCGGTGTCTCCACGGCTGGAGTCGAACCCGGCATCTCTCGGTCACGAACCAAGCACCTCATCCACCGATTCTCTCGGTGTCGTACATTCAGTGCATATGGACATAGATAATATCTGTTTTGCATGTATACTGTTAACGGCACATCAAGATTTAACTGATATGTCGCCACACAATGTTGCTTTTTATATGCTGCATAATCCGAAAACAGAATAACACCTTACGATAAAACTATATGACAACAGCTAGTGTTCAGCCGAACGGTGGCGGATCCAGGATTTCCGAAAAAAAGGGGGGCGCATCTGTATTATCCAAACTACTCGGGCATTTTTGGTGCCAAATCTGGATTTTCAGTAATAAATATGTGGCGAAAAAAGGGGGGGGGGGCTCTAAATCCGCTACTGAGGAAGTACTAAAGTTCTAGTACAGTGCTTTAGCGCAATCGATCATGGAGGGTTTTGTTTTACATGTTTCAATGTTTGCTTCTATGTCATACCGATCTTATTTTACCCATACAGTACCGGAATCTGTCTGATGTAGTGCACAGAAATGTAGATATATGGAAGGCACCCATTCAAAGCAATGAGGGAGTTATAGCGTGTCGTTGTCTACAGTGGGCAGGGATCTTAATTTTTATTGACTGTCCAGCCGCCGATGCCGCTCGAATTCGGGAATCCTCGGATCCCATCTACAACGGCTCGAGCTTTAATACGAGTAAGACTGGTTGGTTGTTTAGTTGATTTGGTGTTTCACGTCGCTTTCAAAAATTTTCTAGTTACATCCCGACATGGGGGTAGGAGTTTACCATATCTTAAACGTGGCGCAATCCAGGAATCAAACCCGGATCGTCGGCGCCGCAAGCTAAGCGCTTAACCACTACAGCAAAGTTGCCACATATATAAATAAGAAGATCACATTATACTTTATCTTTTAATACTTTTGCACAATATAATTCTGGGTTGTGATTTTCACATATATTGGCAAACAGTAAACTACATGAAAACATAAAGCACCAACTGCGGTACACGTCTTGCTTACCTTGGTTTTCTGAGCATTTCTTCTGAAGAATGCTTTACAAGACTCGCATGTGATGGCATCGAAGTTATATCCCAATGCTTTATCTCCACATACACGACAGACGAGTTGAGTGCCATCCTTGGGCTTGGGCCGTCTCTTCTGTTCTCGCTTACTCTGAGCATCAGTTGGCACTCGTCCGTAATACTGTAAGTAGAAATAACATAGAATTGTCAAAACTCTATTCCACTGCTTAAGACAAACATGTTAAAATCTATATTTTAAGTACCAAAGAAATTAAATCATTTTGCCAGTTCGAAATCCGAGACCTACCCAGTGCTTGTTCAAGTTACAAGATAATGCGGTGGTATTATGTAATTTGTTTGCACTAAATGTGTTAGTTTATGGATTTAATTTGTAAATCCCCATCCCACCCACTCAGAGAAAAAAAGATATATATTCTGACAGAGAATCTTTTAGACAGCTGTTTCTGGATGAACAAAATACATGTAATGTCACTGTGATTTGCTCCGAGGCAAATGACCAAGTATTCATATTTCGCGGAAAATACTCGATCATTGCGAAACCCTACTATGACTAAATATCCCGACTTTTAACTGGCCTTTTTTTGCTTTAATCTGTGTTTCCCTGATCTTTAATTGGGCTGTCCTCGACTTTTCATCACGATATACAAATGCACTACGTGCATTAATCTACCGCCCAGGCAACACCAAAGGTTCTGGTGACCTATATAGCAGTGAACAGTAAACGAATGTAATATATGGGGGCAGTTATATCCTAGAGTTATTTATTTATAGCCGTCGATCAAATAAAAAGCCTTTTTTTCAAGGAAACTGTTCAATGTTTCCGCGAATTTCCTTTGACCATAAATTACAAATGGCTCGATGTTAATTGCTAACAGAAACAGATGATGAAATGAACATTACCTACATTTTAATCATTTCTTTAGAGTTCTTTTCACGCCTTTCAAGTGAGCAAATCCCAGTTGACAATTAAACTCGACAGAAGATATAATCATTTTCCCAGAATTGATGGGAAAACGGAATAAAATGACGATATGAAAAGGAACATAGAGAAATGTTAGCCTGTTAGGCTCAGTCGCTCTTAATAGGAACGCTTAATTTCTATAATTCATCACTTGATCCATTCAACAGATGCGACAGAATCGATTTGGTCGAATGTTATGAGTTCGAAATGCCCAATATCTGATAAAAACAGGGTTCTGCTAGCAGACACACATATATATCAAGTCTTATTCACACGACATTTGTATAATTACCCAGCCTGGAGACCTTTCTGTCACACATCTCTCCCCTTGCTTTGTTTGTTTGTTTTTTCCCCAAACAGTATTTTTTTGTAGTCACAGTCCTTAAAGTAGCATATTAAGTATATCTTTTCACTCAAATTCTAAATATAATTTTCCCCATTTGATCCCCAGAATTAAATCATTTACATTATTGAGAAATCTACACAAGTATTACTTGTATCAAACATAAATTATATACAATACTATTCGGAACTTCCTCGCCCTTTTTCTGCGATTTTTTACGCATGCATAAGTAACGGGTGAAAAGTTCCGATTATATTATACCACTTATAATAAAACAGTATAAAACATTTGGACGTCTTGTCGTTGTTCAATAACAACGCCACATTCTTAATTACAAAAGAAAACCTTGTCTGTATTGAAAATAAAATAATGTGTACCGGTACTTGAGGATCATATTTAAGTTAAAATTTCACTGTACTATAAATATCTATTTTAATATCCATTGTGTTTTAAAAAGAAATCAAGGCATTTTTTAATCTTTAAAATGCAGTAATTAAACCATGTAAAAACTTTCCATTTTTTTGACATAAGACATTAAATTTCAGACATTCGGGATGATTTTGATAAATTTAAATATCATTTTTATGCACTTTTCTTATGTCGTTGAACATTCACACGTATTATTTTGCTATATACATTGGTGACAATGACCTGAGGTAAATAATTACTTGTTTATATAGAATAGTACTCGACAGGTGTTGTGTATAAACTTACATCGTACGCCTTATCAAAACACCTTTGTATACTAAAATTACTCCTTTTATGCTATTATTCCGGTTATTCGTAAGAAGATTTGTGAAGAAAGCTGACGCATCTCTGGCAGCCTAAATGCCAAGGTTTCCTGAGGATTATTCTTTTACAACATTTATTTAAAAAATACATGTATATCGTTTATACATGTATTTGGATATTTTGTTAATCATACACCATAAAATGAAACTTTTATTTAGGATAGAAAACAGAAGACATCTGACCAAGCTATAAGGCACAAATCACCAAGGACATGCACATAAACCAACAAGACCACAACTATAAACCAAAATACGTTTTACCAATAGTACTTATCCTGATACCTAATAGGAGAAGTCATGCCAAAAACTCCAAAACGTCCATCGTGAACATCAATTTGATACTCAAATGTCTGAACACTTTTTATGGGATCAAGTACATTTTGTACACTCCAAGTATTAATCAAGTGTATACTCTAAAATTCAGTCAAATTAAGGAATCCTTTTAGTTTTATCATTCATTAGAAGTAGTAACATAGGAAGTCGATGTTCGGTTGTCGTTCTTTTAAAAGAGTTTCCGATAATGAAGTAGTAAAAAGAAATCGATCTGAATGGAAGTCATGACGGTCATTTGAAAACTTCAGCTTGAATTTCATTGAGGAAAAACGACAAATTATGTAAGATAATTTAATAAAGTTCATATCATTAAGATTCATTGTTCAATTATAAATCAAAGAAGATCATCATTTTGAAATACTGAAGATTCTGAATTGCATTTAGGACAAACTATAGTTCAAACCATATTAACCAATCAAAGGTCCTGTTACATCCGGATGAAAAATAGCAATCTGAATCATACAGAATTTTCCAATTCTTACTAACAAGTGATATACGATGACATACATGTCCTAAAACATACTAAAATGCAAAAGTGCAGATGGAACGCAACTCTATACACTAAAAAAATCAGATTTTCTCTTAAAATATATCCGGTACATAATCGTGGCATCTTATCTAGCGTTGTGATTTACTGTATGACATCTCTCCGTCTGAGGGGAAATTGTTGCATGCCAAAATGCTTCCCCAAGCTGCGCAAGAATTTCGGATGCATTTTCTGGTTTTCGAGAAATGCGCTTGCTCTGTTGTTGGTACTATATGTTATTAAATCTTGACGGAGTCGGGTGATTTGTGAGAAGTAATGAACTTTTGATGACAAAGGAAATGAGTACATCAAGCTATGGTTAATAATATATCAAGCATAAAGAGTCATATCCATTCCAGAACACACTTCCTGAGGTGTGCGGTATGTATTTACTGGAAAGTCTTTTTCCAATTAGAGCTGTAGGTGATAATTATACTGTTTGGATGGCCTTTAATGCCCACGAGATGCCCAAGGATGACTCTTAATTGCTATTTAAGAAGTTGTAAAATATTATGAATGTCAGGTTAAAACTTGATATTTAATTCCTCATATCTAGAATCACGAAATTTTTATTAGAAGTAGTGTTGAGGCTGGGTAAATAAACTTGTCTAAGATAACCGAAAGGAAGAAGTCGGGAACTTCCATAAAGAAAAAAGTGCTACATTCCGTAGAAATCATCATTAATCTGCAATAAATGCAGCAATTAAAGTGATAATGCAGTGGACCTGAGAAGCAATCTCAAAGCCTTATGGAGTTTTATTTCAACACTGTCAATAAACTTTCTTGAAAATTATTGGGCACTACAACGCCAATGTCTAACTACAGGCCAAGGTCGGTGAACACAGAAACAAAAGAAAAAAGTTAAAAGTGCAAACATTAGATAAGGAAAACGTCACCGAAATATTGACATCCTTAAGAGACTTGAAATTTTAAACAAATAACCAGGTTATGACTTAATCATTGATTACTTTCTTTAATAATAAGAAGAGAAGCTGAAGCAGTCCGTGTTCAACCTAATTCGGAATGTTCATGTCATGGTTTAGAAGAACTCTGTGCTTCTTTGTTGACTGCTTCTATGTAATACTCATATAATAGTAAGATATTTATAATAATGCATTTATTAAAACTTGAAACTTCCCTCTACTAATAATGCCAAAGAGTGTACCAAGAGGTGCATCATTTGCCATGGAGAGCTGGCATTTTCTTAACCAATCACATCCACCGTGATGCCAAAGAGTGTACAAAGATGTGCATCAGGTACCATGGAAGAGCACGCATCATCTGCTAACCAATCACATCCACCGTGATGCCAAAGAGTGTACAAAGAGGTGCATCAGTTGCCATGGTGGAGCACGCATCATCTGCTAACCAGTCACATCCACCGTGATGCCAAAGAGTGTACAAAGAGGTGCATCAGGTACCATGGAGGAGCACGCATCATCTGCTAACCAGTCACATCCACCGTGATGCCAAAGAGTGTACAAAGAGGTGCATCAGGTACCATGGAGGAGCACGCATCATGTGCTAACCAGTCACATCCACCGTGATGCCAAAGAGTGTACAAAGAGGTGCATCAGGTACCATGGAGGAGCACGCATCATGTGCTAACCAGTCACATCCACCGTGATGCCAAAGAGTGTACAAAGAGGTGCATCAGGTACCATGGAGGAGCACGCATCATCTCCTAACCAGTCACATCCACCGTGATGCCAAAGAGTGTACAAAGAGGTGCATCAGGTACCATGGTGGAGCACGCATCATCTGCTAACCAGTCACATCCACCGTGATGCCAAAGAGTGTACAAAGAGGTGCATCAGGTACCATGGTGGAGCACGCATCATCTGCTAACCAGTCACATCCACCGTGATGCTAAAGAGTGTACCAAGAGGTGCATCAGGTACCATGGAGGAGCACGCATCATCTGCTAACCAGTCACATCCACCGTGATGCTAAAGAGTGTACCAAGAGGTGCATCAGGATCAATGTAGAAGCATACTTTTACCATCAGCCATAGCCAAGCAAGTGAAACCCATAGTCACATTTAGTATAAACTGTATAATGTAAGTGATGATCAATAAGAAGTTATGACTGGCATGAATTGTGTAACTTTACACACCCACAGTACAAACGGCATAAAAAGAACTACGACTGAATAAGGCCGCCAAAATGTCACATAACAGTTTCTCATATATACAAACAGGACCATTAGCGACCGTAAAGTGTGCGGAACGTTGACCGAAAACGTGATGTTTGGTATCTATGCGATCTTAAATTTTTCATAGCAGTTTGCCTAAGCAAAGAAAAAAGTCCGAACTTATACATCACTGATGTAAATTCTGGTAAGAAACCATCAGTGTATCGGTATTTTGATACTATTTCCATGATTATTTTGACGTTGTAACTTTCACAAGACTTAAAATACACGTGTAGCATCATGAGATGGTAAGAAAATGTGCAGATCTTATGAGACAGATTTTTCGATATAACTGCTTGATACTTGAACACATGGGTAGATGAAGCGGCATTTCATAAGCAGACAATACATTCGCACCAGCTTTGTATCGGCTTGTATGAGACACCGCTCAATCATAAAAGAATGGTATATTGATTTGCAAGAAAATGTTCTTTAGTCCCGAAAACTATTGGTAAAACGGGAAATTAAACTTGATTTAAATGTACACGAATGGATATTTGCTAAAGTTTGAATTCAAGCAACAATTCCTCTATGGAAATGTAGTCGAGCATGTGATGTCAAGGCAAATATAACAGAATGACATGAATTCCAAGTAGAATTCAAATTCTACACGAAATGTTGTACTGAATAGACACTCGTGTGGATTCCTTCTTCACTTCAAGGCCTATTCGTACAATCTGTTAACACCCATACCTAAAATGTAACATTGCTAAAACGTATCAGATAGGCAGAATACACGATAATCACGTGACATGTTCAAGCTTCGAAGCTGCAACCTCAAATATTGCCACATTAGTACAAACCACATTTTGAAAAGTATCTGTTTAATTACGAGGAAATGATTAAGAGCACAAGGCACATTTCGCCCCTCTCTGTCATAAGCATCAAAATGGGAGAACATTAAAATTTCGATGTTTACTAAATAAAGACATTCTTGTCGCAAATTTTGGCCATCTGGCCTGTATTAAGCGATATAAACGATGTTAATTTCTCAGCTCAGCTAAGTAAAATCCACGATAACGTTACAAATAATGAGAGTTAATTACAATATTAACGACATCATAACTACATATATGTATCGTGGATACATATTTTCAGCGATATCGATAATTTCACTTGATAAATGCCAAGTGACCAAAAACTTATGAAATGAATGTTTTTTTTAAAATTATATTTCTTAAGTATCGACTTCCCTCATGAAGAGTTGACTTATTTTGAATAAAATTTCGGAATTTTATCGACCAGACTGAAATTCTCACATTGACATTTTTGCATAGTACAAGCATGACCTATAAATCCTAGACAAAGGAGAAACCATTTCTCTTTTTATTGCAAATACATGTAAACGAATATATTTCATTGCCATGCTATATGTTTCACATTAACACAAACCAATATAATCAAATGTAACAACACAACATAAAGAGGAGAGTTCCCTTTGGTATAAATTGATTTCATAATTTAATATCATACGGAAAATTGCAAATCCTCTGTATGTAAATATGAACATAGTATTTGTAGGAGAATGAAAGTCTGGTAATGGATGAGAAACATGGCAATCAAGATGTGGAATGAGGGTTTCAGTGATTACGTCATCAAATGGCAACTAATCATCAAGGTAATTTCAAAAGATATTTGATGAAACAAAAATTCAACCACAATAAAACACATCCTAATGATGTGTTGATGACTGCCAAGTGACTGACCCTCTTCAGATCGGTATTTTTCCCCAGTGATATTCTCTTCATTTGGATTCAAGCGAACTATCAAGTCATTATCTATCGTCTTCCGGAAATTAAGTAGATTCCAATGTGTTTTCCTTATAAAATATGATATCTTGAATGAAACTAATATTTCAAAAGCCAATAAGCTTGGTTTTCGCGAGATACCATTCCACAAATGTCGTCTTTCAGGCTTCATACAAAATTGCTTTAGTGTATGAAAACAGAACTCCTCCCCACTTCTTTTATATTTTCTCCGATCGTAAAACATGGTCTTGCTAGAAATGTCATACAAATTTTCATCACATCTACTACCATTCGGATAACATATATTTTTGTGGAAGGTAATTGAAGGTACTCAAGAACAGGGTTAACATCCGAACAGTTCAAAAACTGCAAGTACGTAATCATTTTGTCACAAAATCATGTGTTTGTTTATCGTACTTAAACACAGACCGACGACGTACCGACCGCATCTTTTTTTTTTTTGGCGGGGGGGGGGGGGGGGGGGGATAGTTACCAAAAAAAAAATAATAATAATAAAATACGAAAGTGTGCACCGCCTCAAATATGTTAAAGCTGATCTTTATAATTTAATTACAGACTAGAATAATTTGAATTATCAACATTAGATTCTTTTTAAACTGCAAATGAAAATGTATCAACAAGAGCGGAGGAAAATATCCGCATAGCTGATTGCTCTTAGCAACCACCGACGCCGGAAGTGGGCATGTCTAATGAACCAAACCAATTTATGAAACTATAATATGCTTTCAACGGCCAATCAAATTTCTTGTTTCATGAAAGAATTAAATTATTAATTAATAAATAAATAAAGGAAAGAAAACCCAAAACAGATATAAACTTATTGCCAAATGGTATTTACTGGGACAGACGAACAATAACCGCCCTATCATATCGGGGCCAGTCGTTCGAAACTGGTTAAGCTAACCAGTGGTTAAAATTTGAGACACATTAAGTTTTAATTTATAAGATTTATATATAAAAATCTAAATTACTTTACAAAGCTGGTTTCATATTCTACAAATCAGTACACAGACTATGACTTAAAGTCTTTTCATTTCAAAGATACAGTTAGATGAAATTTAACCATTGGTTAGCTTAACTAATGGTTAAAGTTTCGAACAAATGGCCCCTGGGTCCGGCGCCATATACTGAGAAAATACTTAAGTCATGATTTCAAGTTCTGTTCAACAATGAATAAATAACTAGCATTCGGATTTTATTGAGTTTTGTTCTATCAATAAATAGAATTAAACCATTCTGCATGACAATTTATTTGAACGTTTGATAATGGAATAAATAAAAATGAAATAATTGACTTAAGTATATTCTCAGTTTGTGGCGCTGGACCCTGGTCATAAAACTCTGCCTTAGCGATTCTAGGTTATAATGGTTATTATTTTACACCATAACAAGATTACTTCACTTATATCAGCCTTAGCGAAAGTTTTGAAAACTTACCAGACATTTTTCTAATTTTGTTGAAATTTACTTATAAATGATAGGAAAGTTGAAAAAATTTTACAAGACCAAAGTCAATTTTACCAGATTTTGTCTGGTGGTCTGGTGACTTTTGAATCGTCTGTTATATGGTGATGGCACCCGCCTGATGCGTAGCTTCATTATATTTTCTCTTACGTAAAAGACCGACCAGTAGCAGTGAGGGAGGTTTGACATGCCAACATCTTCATTTCAACAGGAACCTAGGATAAGGGGACAGTAGGGCACAATCCCCTTCTCTCTACAAAGTGGGTTTGTGCCAACTCAAATATTTTGTAGAAAATTCTCATCCAAGCATGATTTTGTATCATACGATTCTACAATAATTGCCAGAAATCAGAAGGAAAAACTATTTTGTTTCCAAACTCAGCTACGCCAATGTTCAAAAGAAAATATCATGAATCGAATGACTTCATTCCACTACATGTATATGTTTATAGTTCTTCATATCACAGTTCTGCATAAAGACGACACACGTATAGGTTGATAAAGCACAGAATAATTTAAATTTCTGATGAACTGTACACCACATTGATATGTGTCGGTAATAACAATATACATGTACGTATATAAACTTTATCATAAAATGTCCTATATTATATAAAGCTAAGAGATAATTATAACAATACTAATCGTAATATTACGCCCAGTCTATGTTTATCATTGTGACGAGACATGCGTGGCACCTATCTTGTTTCAATTTTTGTACATGTTTGCAATTACATGTCAGAGTCTGTACGGTCCCGCATCAAATGGGTTTTTTTTTCTATCTACAAGGGTCACCTGCAGATTTAATATATCAATATCAACATGTCTTCGGACCATCCTTCCTTTGCCGCCAGTAAAAAGTAAAAGCACGAGGCGATTCCGAAATTTTCAGCAATTTCCATACCTTTAAAGCTGACCTAACGATTACCTATTACATATAATTGATCAACCATTTTTAACATCTGTCATTATATATTGTTTACAGCAATTTCTCATTCAAAATCAACACTAAATGAGAGTCCACTTCCGTTAATAACGAGTTTACCTACAGAAAAACATATCCTCAAACTTATGCCTCGGAATTATAACCATACAAGTGAGATATGAAGATAAAAGAAGATTAAAATACATCTAAAATTTCTTCTTCTCGATAAAAAAAGTTAGAGTACAAGTGATCTCAAAAAGAATAACCTTATCCCGATTCAGGTTATCTACGAGATACGTACGGGAAGTAAGGCATCTGATGGTCTGAAATTTTTTTTAGAAAGATACAAGCCAGAATTCCGAAATTGACAAGTGAATGTATATCATGATACAAAAATATACAGATGCAATAAGGTTTTATAGAAAGTGTGCCAATTTGGCATGGAACAATAAGGTTTATTTCTATAGAGAGGGAGAGAAAGGGAACGGGTGGGATTGTAATTGCACTGCATGTATCATCTGCGAAGTTTTGATTTTTTGTGCTTTTAAAAAGTCTTGTGTTGATTTCATAGAGCTGAGGCAGAAGGGGTTGCGTGCTCGACTGTCGAGTAAGATATCAAGGGCTATAACACTAGCGTTTGACAATCTTAGACATGCGCGGATACTGAGGGGGGTACCTGGGGTCTGGATCCCCCCCCCCCCCGGCATCCGAAAATTTTACCAAAAAAGGTCATATTTGGGCATTTTTGGGGTTGGTCGTCTAAGAGAAAAATTTACCTTTTTTGGTTGGACCTCCTCTGACAAAAATTTCTGGATCCGCGCATGTTAGACCCCACGTCGCTTCTGTAGGTATAACGCAGTCTAAATTGAGACCATGCGATAAAAGGTACGGTGACTGTTTCAAATGAAAATTTTACCGACGTTGTGTAAATCTTTTTAAAAACTTTTTCAAGTCACTTTTTCAGTCATACCGTAAGGTCAGGTAGTCACTTACTTTAAATGTCAACTCTAGCTAACGAAGACCACCTGTATTAAGTAATCGCTGTCTTCAACAACCACCTTAATGAGCAAGTGCAGTTCAGTGGATGAGGTGCTTGGCTCATGACCGAGAGGTCCCGTGTTCGATTCCCGCCGTGGGCACACCGGTGACTCGTCTTTTGGATGAAACAGCAGAAGCCGAGGTCCTGTGTCACTGCTTCGGGTGGTTCGGTTGCAAATGTACAATTTTCTATGTAATGTATTAGGCAGATGCCGTCACTATATACGTGAAATAATCGCGGAGTGACGTAAAACTATAATCAATTAATCAACGACATTACTTGTTTATGATTATTGCATTCTATCTCTGAAAAGGGACAGTCTAACTAATGAAAACGATTATCTTTTACATAAGAGACCTTCGATATGATTATGGCATGGGATTTAGGTATATATACATACAGCCCAAAAGACTTCATGCGAGCTGACCATTTTCGATAATCACTGATAATGGCGCAAAGGAAACTGGAGCTTGTATTATGTTCTGTCTGACCGAATGAAATGCACATTCAACATATGATGTGACAATGCGGCCAAAATATATGCTTGACCCTGATATTCTATCATTAAAATGTACAAATGAAAACAAATCGACATTTCATGGTGTTAATAACACTTCAATAATTATAGCGTTCGAAGGAATATAGTAGTACACGTCGACTGCTAACTATTTTCAAGTGTTGCGTTCACCAAACAGACAGTCAAACGGACGCCAGACGGAGTAATCCCTTTTAGTCAAGTTACTTCGCAGGCGATACCAAATTATGAAATAAATTATGACAAGGAATAAACATTCGAACAGAATTGTGATTTACATACACTGAGTTTGGTGGACGTTTGGGCTAAAACCACTGTCCACTCTGGGTTGGATTGATTCGAGGTCGGGTTAAGTAACAAGGACAGCCAGTATAGTTGCCATGGCTTTAGTCCCCCTCTCTAAACACTGACCGTTATCGAGAGAAACTAGAGCTGTCCTAACGGAACAAATATCCCCCCTCCTGCCCCCGCGGCAACACAATAATCCATCCTAAGTTACATCACCGGGATAAATGTAATGAATGTCTCACTTCCACATTTTGAGAAACTTAGTTTGATTAAACTTCTTAACCGGATGGACAGACGGACATGGTGACTCCTATATTCACCATAAACTTTTTCGGGGGGGGGGGGGGTTGACATTAAACACCCTCAGAGAATGAAACAGCTTAAACAGAAAGGCATCATACTAGTCAAATCGGATCATATAGTGCACGTTTACCTTGATCATAATATGAAAGAACATGTCAACACATCCTGAATTAACATATTCTCGGCTTTAACAGCATGCCTTTTACAGTCAAAAGATCATGAACTTCCCGTCAACATGTTGTATTCAATACAATACATATTTACCAGTAACAATTGTATGAAATTCGAATAACAACAATGAGAAATATTTACACGGCCATATTCCGGATGGTTATACATGATTTCGTTCTTTTTGTGACGTATAGAGCTCAGTTGACACTATACTATCGATGATTTCTTGGACAAAGAAAACGTGATCCATGTTTTCCTTGTCAAATCTAAGTTTTCTTTGGTCAAGACAACTTTAATACTGTTAGATTATACAAGACGATATTCTAATTCACAAAAGGCCATAAAGATCTTGGTCAGAGTTTGATCAAACTTTTCTTTGAGCCTTGACCCTAAAAAATCCTTAAACAGTTTGATAAAAATTTTCTTTGTCCAAGGGAATTTTGACCACCGAACTACTTTTACTTTCTGAAACATTTCATCTTTAAACTGGCGGCACCAAACGCAAATGTCATATCTACGGCCGAAGATCCCCGCTATCAGTAATGAATGATTTCTATAGAGCAAAGCCAGCTTTTGATATAGACATAGATTAAAGATTTACCATAAAGCGTCTCGTCAGAGCAACCTCACAACACCAAAGCTTTGTAATTATGTCCCTAATACGAACCCCTTTAAAAGTCAACAAATCGGCAAATCTCACGAGTAATTCCGTCCTTGATTCATTTGAGTCGACAAATTTTACAAATTTACGTAACTGTTTCCCAGTCCCATATACCATTATCATATAAGATGCAATTGCTATAGCTTGTTTCTGATTTCTTATAGTACTGAATCACCGAATATTATTTTGTTATTAATTTTTCACCTTTTAAAAAACAAACATACAATTTAAAATGTCGTGAAATGTAACACAATACGAGAAAAAATACCTTCCGGTTTTTCTCGAATACACCATACATATTATCATTGCTGATGATGGGAATCTAATGACCTGAACAGGCCATTTTTGTACAAGTTCAATCCGAACCGAGCGATTTCATTGGATAATTTATTTTCAATTTCATCGCGAGCCCAGCGTTTGAATAGCAATTCACGTCGACGGCATGTGTGAATGACATAATCATATGGCCTTGACATTGTGAACATATAAAGCAGAATCGATGTCAAAGACCTCATTCTCGAGGTCGGCGTTCTAAAGCGATTTTCTTATAAAATACGATCGAAAATGTGTAAAACATGTATTCTAAATTCACTTGTTTGAATGGTAAAATATTCTAATTACTCCTTTTTACCAAAATTCTTCTCTGAATACGCATTGCTCTCTATGATAAAGTCTGATGCTTTACCCCAAATGTTCCAAATGCTCGTTAGCAAATACCCGGATGTCCGACTTCAAGAATATATTTCGAGACCATCTTCCTTACATTTCAGTCATGCTTGGTTTAATTAAATACAAACAACAAATTCTCAATAACAATTGTTTCGAGTTAACATTCTTAACTTAATTTAACACGTCTTGTTATTCAAAACTCAAGTCAAATAACTTCAACAGAAACAACGCAACTAAGTCGGTCGTATTCATAACCGCCTAGGGTAATTTCCTCTCTAGAAAGAAACATCGATATGCACCGTTAGCGGTGTATTTAAATTATTAAAGGAACTGTGTCATGTGTCAGTCATCTGAATCAGGCTGAGACAGAGATACTTTACAAGGGCCTTATAGTGTCAAAGCAGGTTTACGTGGTATCCAAAATATTACCATAAAAAGCGAAGACATATAGACGAACTGTATTCCATGCAATTACCATCTATATACATATTTGATTCCTTTTAAAAATCTCATGTAGCGTAGGATAATCGCGAGGCGAACATAATCAGAAAAATTTGGAGCGTTGCCCTCTTAGGCAATAGACTGTATGGGGGATGAATGATGATTAAATAAGATATATTAATCACAATGACTGAGCAAGTGTCTTCTATCATCACTAAATCACAAAAGCCGCCAATGCTTTAGTGGATCCAGGAGGGTGTAAGTATATCTCCCACACCTTTGGGGTTTTATAAAATTCCAGCAATTTCAACAAGATTGGGCCCGTAATCCTTTTTTTATGACCAAGAAGTGAAGATTTTTATTATATCACCGAATTTTCTCAGATTATTGGATTAGATTATAGCGAGACAGATTTCCCACTTAAGTTCTGGGGAATACATACAGATGTGTCTAAAAACTCTGATTTAGCGTACATTAATATTGTTTTAAAAAATGCTGTCAGAATAACCAACGTACAAGTATAACGGATACAATTTGATGTAGTATATATCAAGATTGTTTATGAACTGTTTTGGTGCAATCACATCTTTCATTTATGTTTACCATTATAAATCCAGTATTTATGAAGTTTGAATGTTTTAAATAAGCCCTTTCGTGGAAAAATACATCTACTCACGAAAGACAACTAAGGTAGTATTGCACACGAAGGCGAACATTTTATCTGTAGAGATACGTAACACTGAAATGAGAAAATACATCCTATCACTATCTACCAGGCTTATCTAATGTTCGTCGCTATCACATTTGACGGACATTTCAAGTTACACGAAAACAAACCCCTAGCCATTTGAAAGCAATTGATTCTATGATCTATTACATCATGTAGTTTTGTTCGACATTTGAAAGCAACAAATATTATTATACAACTCGTGTCAAAAACTTGTTGTGATATCGGTCGTGTTTGCCGGATCTTCAAGTTACCGGCAACTGATCACACTTATAACAGTGCCTTTGAGACGAATACTTTCACAATGCTTGCATACTTTAATAAAAGAATCCACAATATATATTTGACCAGCCAATCATAATAAATTTTAGTCACAATGGCCTTGATATACTCTTCTAAAATGATCTCGATATTTGGTTCAGGAGACATCAATTTGACATGTCTATCTTTTTTAATACTTTTCTCAAGTTTTGCTTCATATCCATTATATTATATATTCATATTAACGCCATTCCAAGAATTTCACGATGCCTTCTGAACTAAATTACTGGCGAGCATGCTTGTTTATGGTATTCCTACACGAGGTAAATATATCCAATTTCTGTAGGTTTATTAGCAAGTCGTCCGTACTGTCGAAATTGGAATCGGACAATGGCTAGTTTAACATTACCACAAACTGCGACATGAGCATCTCGACATCCACTCAGTAACGCATGTCTTAGCCAATACTATTTAATTCTCATTCTTATACTACTGTTTAATTCTCATTCTATTTTTGTTTATTGCCGCGGGGTATTCTTGTGATAACAATATCCCGATTAAAGTTTCAACAAACAAAAATCGTTCAAACTAATTCGTATCCAGTCAAACCGATTACGTTCCGTGTGAGAGATACTTCAACAACAATACTGTCGAGCCAAACAATGTACATGTACATTCCAAAACATGTCAGCAAAATACGACAAAAAACGGGACCATCTTCATACAATCTGATCGTGACGATCTCTAACAAGAATTAAACGAAACATAAAGACGAGGTCCCGCTGGCTTACCTGATCATAAGACGTCTCACAGTCCATGTAAGATTCCTGCTGAACGTCAGTGGATTCCATCGGGGTTTGGTGGTCCCCATTGGTGGGTTGTGGGTTGTACAACCACTCTTGGAAATCGTCGAACATCATACTGAATGTTGATTATACGCGACACACAGTACTGTAAAGAGCTAGATTTACCTACATGCTACGACATAGGTAGATCACCTGTAGGAAAAGAATGTGTATCGCCGTATATATCTTACGACAACTAATCAGCAAAAATCAATTTCACTTGCGATACACAGTAAATGACTTTACACTGCCTCTACATATAACGAAGGCTTCCAGTCTCCCGAAGAGAAATGCTATTAGCTAGGAGTTGTTTCTCAACAATTTCCCCTTTAAAACCGCCTTGGGTAGATTGGTTCCTCTGATGAAAAAAAAGTCTCTCACGTCTACACTGGTAAAAAAATATTGTCGCACGATGTACACACACAAGGATATTGTACAAGAGCTTGAAAAAAATCTCCTTAATCGGTTTCACAAAGATTACTTGCTCGCAGATCTATATGGTTAGCCCCGTTCTCTCCGATATTTAAATAAGCTATGAAATATTATTACTTCACTGAAGCGCGTACCTGTGTGAACTTAACGGTCTTTTAACCAATTTTGGCAAGCCCACTGCATGCGCGATGCTTTTTTACACAGTAAAAATTGTTGACACAATAATTTTGCTACTGCACCATTTGAACCCCCTTTTTACGGCAGTGCAGTCGATGAACTCAAGAGCGGAGACTAAAAATCCAGGCGACGCCTTCTCCCGTTTAAGATTTTGCAATCCAAAGTCGCCTAATCTGATGGACGTTGGACTAGAATTTACTCCACTATATTGTTTACAATATGAAATAAATTCCAAATACGAAAAATTATATAGCTTTGTATGCCGATCAAGTTATAAAACTGGAAATAAAATGGCCCTGCGTTTCACAGATAACATAAAACTCTAACTCGCACAGAACAACACGTGCAATCTCTGTTTCACCTGGTAATATTTAAAACAACAAAAAAATCGTTTGCATAGGCAGCTCTAAAAAGTAGGTCTAGCGACCTTAAGTAAACGGTTCACGTAACACCAACACAAATCGAGTAATAAGATAGGGGGTATAGCGGTCTGTTTGTGGTAAGATAAATATCTACATACAATTAGTCCTTTATTAAACAGCACAACATTTTTACGCAGTGTTTAAAGTTAAAGTTACACGGAGAATGTTGCATGTTTGACTGAGGAAAGTTAGCGTATATCTGCCAATATTTTTCTCCTCATTGCAGTAAGAGGATTTCGAGCTTGACGAAATTCATTCTTCAAGTTCACTGCACAGAAATAAGTTACAGTAAGGGCGAGGCTCCTAATCAACATATCGATTTCGTGTATGATTGAAAGATTTCCTGTATTTGACTCCTAATTCCTTTTGTAAATAAGGAGATACTGTAAAAGGTTATACATACATACACAATGGCAAATAAAGGTATAAAGCAATTATAACCAATCTCAACGGCTCACAAACCAATTACAAATGAGAAAAGACAGATAGAGGTGTTCTCGAAAATATTCATAGAAATTTTGGGCGGAGCAGGTTCGAACCCCGTATTGCGCCACTACTGACGAGAGCTTGGTATCTTTTTTTTATATTCCGATGAAAGTGAACATTCAGTAGCAATAATAAACAACAAATCAAACTAGTGTTTAAGAAGTTTAATGTCGACTATTTTTATTTTTTTTAATTCCACTATGCTATATGGCGAGGGAGTAAAAGGAAACCGCCATTCGTATAATTTCAACTGGGGTCTTATCAGTTAACACGTCCTTGGCGATGAGTGCATGTTTACTTGAAATAAGCTTCGTCCTTGAAATTTAAGCGTTGTCCTAATTCCAGATCTTTAAATGACCACGGGTAGATCCTGATTGCTCCAAAGCTTATACTGAACAATGAAAATTCTGTTTACGTTAATTCGATCCTTTATTTTAAACCCATGTTATTTCAACCCCCTCCCCCAAATGGGGTATATCAGATAACTTTACATCAATTTGGGTGATGGCAGCACGAGTAGGTAATCAACAAAGGGACAATTTCAATGTCTTAAACGGCTCATTAATTCCCACTAGGAAGACGAAACCACGACTAAAAATTCTACCAAAAGTTAATTTGCATACTATATTACGGTAATAACAGCTTTCGGTTATATATCAGCCTCAGTCGATATATACATGGAAGATCTTTATCATGCGATGTATCTGACGACAGAAGCTTAGGATCAAATAACACTGATCTAATAGTTCAATCTGTACTCTGGCTTTTAACCCCACGTTCGACAATTTTCTAAAGTGTATCAAAAATGAGTGCTGCGTTGAACTTTTCCAATCGTTTACAACGCAAAGATTTCCATTAAGTCACAGGCACTGTGTTACATGAAGAGTGCCTTTTTAAAACTAACCCCCTCCTTTATATATCGTCTCGTTACCCTTTCCCCTAATGAAAGAAACGACGGTCAGAATGCAGCCACTTCAACCAGTATTTCCTACAAGTTCCGATGATAATCAGAGGAAAGAAAAGTACCAACATGTAAAATAATGTCTATCCTTTTGATATCTGTCCTCAAAATTTCATTCAAGCATTTTTAAGGCACCAACAAACGCAAATTTGAACGGCACAACTCGCGGACAGTTTGCTCGCCAGTCGCCATGTTGATACAACATCGGCAGGGTGTAAAAGACAAGATTGGTATAATGACAAGATTGTCAAGTTCGTGAGAAAAAGGAATATTAAAGCCATAAAAAAAGGAATAAAGATTTAATGTTAATTTTGTTTTGGCCATACATTAAACTACTGCTCTCTAGCGTTATTATTCAAGTAAAGACGGTAAAGTCCTATTATGCAAATAAACCTGTAATAGATTGCTGGCGAGGAACTTGTCCGCGAGTTGTGTCGTTCGAATTTGCGTTTGTTGGTGCTTTTAAACATGCTTAAATGGCATTTTGAGGACAGATATCAAAAGGATAGACATTATTTTACATGTTGGTACTTTACTTTCCTCTGATTATTATCGGAACTTGTAGGAAATACTGGTTGAAGCGGCTGCATTCTGACCGCCGTTTCTTACCTCAGGGGAAAGGGGGAGGGGGGGGGGGGGCGAGACGATATATAATAGAGGGGGATAGTTTTAAAAAGTCACTCTTCATGTAACACAGTACCAGTGAGTAAGTCGTTAGCCCCGCGGACTTTTTATTTTTATAAGCCTTCGTTATATGCACATCAGTGCAGCGTGCGTATGATGGCTTCGATTTCCCCGACTTAACAATATTTGGGGATTAACAACAAAGTGTACAATCGTACGTCCAACTTGCTGTTAAATCACAAAATTTCACTGGTAGACTATATAGCTTTTACTGAGGAATTTCAATATGGAGTTTTTTTCTTGCGTTTGATAGAAAACCAATTATTATCTTGCCTTGTTATCTAATGCTTTGAAATACATGTACCTACAGAGTGACATGACAAGTTATTTAGTTTGAAATTCTTTTCAGTTTTTTGACCTTTTTTTTCTATGAACGCAACAATAAACAAAATAATGAGCATCTATGGACATGCATACCGCCTCATCAGTCTATTATACACACATGGTAGCCGACATTAAGGGTACACTAAGACGCCCCTATAACGAGGCAGAGAAATCACAGAACTCATTCGGGTATGAATGGCGCATTCAATATTTTATTTTTAATTTTAATCAAGTTTTACATAACATTTCCACACCTCATTGATTTATTATTGGACATGTTTGTGTTACTTTTACTGTGTTTTAATTGAATTTAACACAGTAGCCATCAATCAAGACATTATCGATGACCTATAGATTGTACATGTATTTACAAGATATCTCCTTCAAGGTTTGCATCTGCTACACCCAAAAGTAAATCTTAAGCACATAGGTATTCGCACAAATCAGAAATATATCAACCAATTAAAAATATGATCGAAACAAGACTTGTTTAGAATTATTCATGATACGAGAAGCATGTGTTACATGAGGCATGTACATTACGTTTTATGAACTAAACGGAGCAAGTTCTCGCTATAAGAAATGTACATACTGCACATGACACGCTAAATGAAACGAAACAATTTGAGAAGAGTTCATATACAAGAAACATGTTCATAAGGCTTCATGAACTAAATTTAAAACTCATAATATAAGACGCAAGTGTTTTGCGAGAAGAGACAATTTCACTAAAGTTCCAAGATAAGATATACAAGAATCATTTGCAATTCAAGAAACTTCACAAGGCTTCATAAACGAAATGAAAAAAGTTCAAATATGTTCATGATAAAAGACGCTTGTGTTATAATAAAGGGCACACAGCAAAGTCACATGGTTTCATGAATTAAATGAGGTTAAACTCTACAATCCATGATTCAAGTCGCAAGTGTCATACGGGAGTAGTTTGTGAGACACAAATGCCCCCGATGGGAACAAGTAAAATCATGAATGAAAGACTGACTAAACACAATACAGGTCATTCTTACACAATACATTTATTAATATTTCACATTTTATAAAATTTGTTCAACTGAAAATACAAAATTCTTTTAAAATATTGATTTGGAAAGATCTGTTTAAAGATGCATGCAATATGAAAACGAGTTGCACTTTTTGTGATTAAGAAATATTAATAGTTCAATGTTCTGAAATATACTGCGTAATATTCAAATTATCCACGAATAAAAATTTCCAAGTTCTGATTTAACACCTGGATGAAAAATAACGCCTGTTGCTTCATGTCACATATTTTAAAATTTATAGTTATAAACCCGCTCTCCGTGGACGTAATATATGCAGTGATATGAAAATCGCAAAAATCGTAAATCTTAACGGTGAGTGTACGGAGTATACAGAGTGTTTGAACAGTGGTAAAACAGGAGAGAAAAGAATACTTCGGAAATCTTCAGATGGGCGCACCTATCGCTTTCAAGGACCAAGAATGACATTGAATTAGATTTTATACTGTATAAAGCAACACTCGCTTGGGGCCATCATCTTTGCTTCATTTGTATCAAAAACATGAGCTACAGGAAGCCGGAGAATCGATAACTTACATGAAAGTCATTATGTGAAAGTTGAAGGCGCCAATGGAGCCCCCTTAACATGTGATGTAAATAATTCAAAGTGGCAACTTAACACACTTCTATATTACAACCATACACTGATATAAAACATGACAATCGAGTCTGTGAAGGCGATAAATTGCAATAAATATGATTCGGTTTAGTGTGCTGGAATATTAAAATCTAAACCGTCTAGGAAAAGAGGGGGGGGGGAGGGCATTTGATGGCAATTATTCATTATACCTATCTAGAGACAAATGAAATGAGTAGTGTTTTTTATAATTAACTGTTGACAACCGATTCTAATGAAACGAAATTAATTCTGAAGGAATTCTATTGCAGCATATATAGGTTATGTGAATGTATGTGCTATGTAGCTAAAGGACATGCGAATATCCTGCTTTGCAATTCCGTCCACAGTTAAAAGTAAGGTCAAAGTCATTCGATTTTGTCATGGTTGACATCTTATTAAAAGAATGAATGATACTGAATTTGGTATGTTGCTTTGTATTAAAGTAACCGTAAAACCAAACGATGCAAGTCAAAGGTAAGGTCAAAGCCAGTGAAATTAGATATGGCAGAAATCGTTTTCAATGTACAAGAACTTTTAAGAAAGAATGTGTATTTGAGCTAAGGTAAACAACATAGATTAACCTCGCAGACTTATTCTTATACTAATCATTTAATTCTTCAGATTTATAATCAACCGATTTCACTTACGTAAAACTTAGCATTAACATGGTTTTAAGGGGCCACTCATCTATGTACTGCATACGGCATATTTGATAAACCTGTTGGTATCCATATAGCATAATGCTGTTACATTTCCAAGATTCCGAATGCAAACATTTTACAAATGATTTTGTTGGAGGTTTGCGACGCTTTCGACATTTTCTAAAGTGGTTGTGGATATATTTAAAGATTAATTTTGACAGTTTTGCAAAGTATTGAGAGATAATGTGGTTTGAGGCGGTGCACACTTTATAATCCGCGAAAAAGTGCGCTCATACATACTGTATCTCAATAAACTGCAAAATTGTTAAGTAAATCCTTATAATTTGATTAAAGACTAGAATAATTTGAATTACCGGTATCAACATTAGATTCTTTTCTAAACTGCAAATTAAAATGTAACAACAAGAGCGGAGGAAAATATCCGCATAGCTGGTTGCTTCTAGCAACCGCCGACGCTGGAAGTGGACGTGTCTAATGAACAAAACCAATTTGTAAGCTATAATATGCTTTCAACGGTAAACCGAATTTCTTGTTTAAAAAAAATTAATTTATCAAGAGATGAAAACAGGAGATCTCAAAACGCTTAAATATATTGGCGCAATTTAAGACTCGAACCAGGCGCGGTGTATCCCGAGCCAAATGCTTAACCCTTACATCAACTCTAGCCATATGTGTCAATAATATTAGATTGCAACAGCATGTGGCATAGAGAGATAGCATGCAAATAGATATATGAAGATACGAGGTATATCTCATGAATTCCATACATCCTTTTTATAATGTAAACACGAAATATAAAATATATCAACGTTTCCTGATAGTGACTGCAGACATTCTCATTCAGTCACGATTTTGAAAAAGCAGTTGAAGTAGAACATGTGTTCTACATCCGATTTTTTTCAAAAATTTTATAAATAGTGCGAGCTCTACATAGCAAATGTAAGTACTAAACTACAAAGCAAATATAAGTACTAAACAACACAGCAAATTTTAGTATTAAACTTCTATTACATCTAGTCATAAAACAACGCATTACAAGTTCATCTTGTCAATTTCTCGACAAAGCAGATAACAACATCTCAATCGATTTTGGAAGAGATTAACAAACCAACGTGATTTAATTGTAAATTTGGTCTAAAACAAGCAGGTCATTTCCTCGTCGCGTGACGACTGGAATCAGGCAGTACTACTGCATCTTATATTCAGGGAAAGTTGCTTGGTTGATTTAGTTTTGATGTCGTTTCAGGAATTTTCCTGTTATATCACGACTTGGCTGGTTGGTTGGTTGATTGGTGTTTTACGTCACTTTCAACAATTTTTCAGTTAAATCGCGATATGGAAGCAGGAGTTTATCAACCTCTTAAACATAGTGACACAACCCGGAAATCGAACCCGGATCGTCGGCGCCGTAATCCAAGCGTTTAACCACTACATCAAGCCTGCCCCTATATCATGACTTGGAAGCCAGAGGCAACTAGTCCCTTAAAATACACGTATAGTGTTCAATCCGGGAGTCGATCCCAAATCGACTGTACAAGAAATCTGACCCTTGTAGAGGGAGTTAAAGTAGGTACTGCTACAGTCATGTAGATGACGATTTCTGTACATAATGTATATCGTACAACGTTATATATAGATAGAAAAATTTTTCTGACAGTACATGAGTGATCAATATAAACATACAACACTGGAACGTGAGAACAATACATTTACACAATAAATGTACGTTACGCAACAGGCATGCAAAATAGATATACAAGATATGAATTTATTTACATAATATGAATGTACATGTTTTTCATCTGAGCAGGTTCAAATGACGTAACAGCCAATTAAAAATACAGTGGCAAAGCGCTCTGTGTGTTATATAACAAGTCATGTGATCTACTTCATGAGAAGAAAATTGCTTTGAGTCGCTTTTTATAGTGGTATTTGGGAAAAAATGCAGTTGATATGTTAGCAAAATAATACCAACAATAAGCAGAAAACATATTCTGAACCATGTCTTTAATCATATTAGTACTTGACTAAGCTTAATACGGCAGAAGCTCTATATAAAGTAGTTGGCATAAAATCTAGACCAAAAAAATATACATATGTATGTTAATGTGTGCCAGAAAGTCTCCAATTTTGCTGTCCATCCTTCAGTTTTATTGTCATTTTGGACAGAGCCGGCGTAGCTCAATTTGTTTAGTGTTTGGCTTGTGATCGAAGGGTCTCGGGTTCTAGTCACGTCTGTGGATCGTCTATGTCCTGGTTTATGTTTAATGAGACAGTACAACTCGTGTCACAGTAGACGTAGCACGTGAAATATTGCTTACTGCTAGGATTTCGTCAGTAACAAAGTCTAAATTTCTGGGCACTGCATCAGGCAGATGCTCACACCATCTAAGTACAAAGACATCTTGGTGTGACTTAAAACAAAAATCAATCAAACAAACACATAGTTTTGGATAAAGTACTACAAAAATCGCGTGTGCAATTTCCATATCGAACATTAAAATTTCAATAGAAATTCAGACGTTCGTTTCGGTTCGTTTTCGTTACTATTCAGATAGTAATTCATAATCAACCGCCCATGGAACGTAACATGATCAACAACTCATGGAATGTACCCCATCAACGGTGACGAGAAGACATGATCAAAAGCTCATGGAATGTTCCCATCAACAGCGACGGGAAGACATGATCAACAGCTCATGGGATGTAACCCATCAACAGCAGCGGGAAGACATGATCAACAGCTCATGGAATGTACCCATTCATAGTGAAGGGAAGGCATGATTAACAGCTCATGGAATGTTCCCATCAACAGTAACGGGAAGAGATGATCAACAGTGAATCGAAGACATGATCAACAGTGAAGGGAAGCATGATCAACAGTGAAGGGAAGCCATGATCAACAATGAAGGGAAGACATGATCAACAGCTCATGGGATGTTCCCATTAACAGTAACGGGAAGACATGATCAACAGTGAAGGGAAGACATGATCAACAACTCAAGGAATGTCCCCATCAATAATGATGAGAAGACATGATCCACAGTGACGGAAAGACATGATCGACCGCTCATGAAATGTTCCTATTAACAGTGAATATAAGACATGATCAATAGTTCATGGAATGTTCCCATCAACGTTGAAGGCATGATCAACAGCTAAGGGAATGTACCCCATCAACAGAGAAGTAAAGACATGATCAACAGCTCATGGAATGTATCCAATCAACGATGACGGGACGACATGATCAAAAGCTCATAAAATGTGCCCCATCAACAGTAACGAGAAGACATGGCCAACAGCTCAAGGAATGTACCCCATCAACGGAGAAGTGAAGACATGATCAACAGCTCATGGCATGTACCCCATCAACAGTAACGGGAAGACATGACCAACAGCTCATGGAATGTACCCCATCAACGGTGAAGGGAAGCCATGATCAACAATGAAGGGAAGACATGATCAACAGCTTATGGGATGTTCCCATCAACAGTAACGGGAAGACATGATCAACAGTGAAGGGAAGACATAATCAACAACTCAAGGAATGTCCCCATCAATAATGATGAGAAGACATGATCCACAGTGACGGAAAGACATGATCAACAGCTCATGAAATGTTCCTATTAACAGTGAATATAAGACATGATCAATAGTTCATGGAATGTTCACATCAGCGGTGACAGGAAGACACGACCAACAGTAACGGGAAGACATGACCAACAGCTCATGGGATGTACCCCATCAACAGTGAAGGGAAAGCATGATAAACAGCTAAGCGAATGTACCCCATCAACGGAGAAGTAAAGACATGATCAACATCTCATGGAATGTATCCAATCAACGATGACGGGACGACATGATCAAAAGCTCACTGAATGTACCCCATCAACGGTGAAGGGAAGGCATGATCAACAGCTCATGGAATGTACCCCATCAACGGAGAAGTGAAGACATGATCAAAAGCTCATGGATTGTACCCCATCAACAGTAACGGGAAGACATGACCAACAGCTCATGGAATGTGCCCAATCAACGGTGAAGGGAAGGCATGATAAACAGCTCATGGAATGTACCCCGTCAACGGTTAAGGGAAGGGATGATCAACAGCTCATGGAATGTTCCCGTCAAAGCTAAAGGAAAGACAATCAACAGTTCATGGAAGGTGCCCCATCAAAGAAGAAGGAAAGGCATGCACTGTGAAATATACTTAAGAAGAAGTAATGTCGATCTCAAACAAATGTTGCCAATTATCAACAATTACTGGTTTCATGAATGCAACATGGTTTTGTAAAATTTCAGAAAATTTCACTGCCTGCTACAAAGTTACCTAGTAACTAGAAAGGAAATCTTGTCCTGGACCAAAGAAATATATGTGAGTTATGGATCAACTGACACCACAGCATCGGATCAGTATATTGGATAAGACGTCAGAAATAAGAGATCAATATTGATTTATGACAATAGGTGATATCTCTAATAATTATAATGACTCTACACCACAACAGCATGTAACATATGATGGTCGATTTTGTGAAAATTCAATAAATTACCAGATTACGTGAACATGTTACATGATACTGAATGGAAAATCGGAGATTAATTAAGATTAACGATGTAGCTACTTATGTAAGAAAAGGGCATTATCATGTCACGTGTAGTAGATTTTTTCACTATGAAGCGTCTTGTTGTCATCGTGACATTTAAACTCTTCTATTTCGACTTTTTTTAAATAATATGACAGGGTACGGGATATATGGGCATATTCTGTGTAAACAAATCCACACGGAGGAGAAATATATCATTGACATCTGGTAGGTAAAGTGGCAGATTTTCCAACCTGGTTCCATTTGAGATTTGAACTCAGATTTGATGGCAGCGAGAAGTCACGGTGAATAATAAGGCTACATTGTAGGCAGCTAGATTTGCGTCGGAATTGGCATCAGGCTTTGTGTGGAATGGACCACGGCTTCCAGAGTGTGAGCAATATAGGCGAAGGTGTTGACACATGTCAAGTATACCATTAAGCTCTGTTGACAATATCAAATGTTACGAAACGAATACATAAATGTTCCGCTTAGGCTTCGAATATGGAATCGTACAAGAACGGAAAGAAGTCAGGCTAGATATCAGTTGCCCTCCATATTCTTTTTCAAGAAAATCACATTAAGGATCCCACTTGGCATCCGATCTTGTGTGGAAGGGAACAGGACAACGTTATTTGGTTGAAGCTGTTGACACCTGTCACATATACCAGTCCATTAAGCTCTTTTGACAATATGTATATACATAAAAATATGTGTTTGTGAAACACTATGCCCCCGGCGGCAACAAAGTCAGAAAAAAGTTACTTTTAGCGTGAACTTCATTGTCAAGGTCAAAAAGTCATCGACCTTGGTGTCATTTGAAAAAAATTAGGTCTTTGTTGCAACTACATCGTCATTATACCTATGTACTAAATGCTAATAAAATTTGCTCTCTTCATACTATCTTACGGCAAAGAGTTTGCAATTGCTTGTATCCGAAATGAACGTGCAATCGACAACTTCATGGCAACAAATTTTACTGCATTGTTGTCACGAGTCGAAGCTGGGCCAAGGAACGACATTTCTTCAAGTGGGACATTAAATAACCATCTTATTCACGATTCTCATAATGTTTTAACATCATTTATATTTAGAAACATACAACATTTACCTAAATATTTATATTGCATTTTCATTATCAGAGGAAATGCGGGGAGATCGATCTTTTAATTTGTCATATATGTGAAAAAGAACTAAAGTTCCAGAACATGTTGGGGAAAACTTTAATTGAAATATCTCGATAAAAACAAGCGATACAAGATCAAGACAAATGCTTTGTCCGGAGAATTACACAATCGAGTACATCCGACGGTGTCGGTGGTAAACACATCGTAAAGTAGTCACAACTACATATTATTACGCGAAATTTGAAAACATTATTGCAACTCCTTTTTCGAGTTATTGAAACTAGTTTATGTTTAGCTTAAATTAACCGAGCTAAAGGTACATTGTGCTGATCAAGAATTTTTAAGACAACATCAGTAATTTTTCGGCACTTTATTTTTCAGCGGCGTAGTAAGCTCTATATCGGTAGTGAAAGTTATAACCCCTGAAAAGAAAGTGATTGCAATGAGTGCAGCTTCACCGAAGCCGACTCAAAAATCACACTAATAATTCCCGTTGAAATAAAGAATTATTACAGTGTATGCACTAGTAAATAACTCAATCGTGATAGGTTAATAACCGTCAAAGTCCCTCGAAGTTTGATGGAAGAGAAATAAGACGAGATGTCACTCCATCAAAGTTCATCGGTATTTCTTTGTCGAGGTTATATCAAAGTAATTTTTGACTCATCAAAAACTTTATCCCAAAAGAACTTTGATGTCAACGGGGCGTTAGATCTGTTCGCAGGGTTTCACAAAAGTTTCAGCAAGACAATGCGTAGTAAATTTATAATTAAGATCTATATAACGTCATAATCATACATTTAAACCTTTGATCTTAATGAAGAAAGCAAACTAATAGATATATTGATCATATCCCCATTAAGACGCCCTGCAATGTTCGTGACCTCCCTTCGTAAGGACCATACACTCGATCTATGAGTAGATATATTTTGCCAGTTCTTGTAACAGTTTCTATACTACAATAGCGCAATACAATACCGTTCTACATATTTTGACTATTTAGTATTTACTGATGATGAATGCGATCTATACCGTTTATACTCACCACGAATGAAGCTTTACTGTTTGGTAAAAAAAAGGGCCAATTCAACCGCCAAATGCTCTACTTGTTAAACAGTGTTCGACGTTAGCGACCGAAAATCGCCGCCGTTGGAATGCGCTCACTACACGATTTCTTTAGAGATTTTAGCATTTGTTTTCTCCTTGTGTGTCTCTGGCGTTATGGTATTGTGTCATTTATACATGTAATTATCCAGTATATTGATATTTGACATTATGAATGAATACTTAAACTAAAAACCTCACATATTCAGAAGGGCCCCATAGGATGCCTGTCACCATAATATAATTTGGTACCAACAGAAAGGTCTTCTCATGAGGAACGCAGATGCCAAATATGAAAGCCCCACATCTAACGGTTCAGTAGTTTTGGTCAATGTTTAAAGTTTTTAAAATGCTGGTCAAAGGTCACCGCCAAGGCCACAAGATAATAAATTTTGGTACCAACGGAAAGGTCTTATCATAAGCAACACACATGCTAAATATGAAGCTCTACCTGTGACAGTGTCTTAGATATGGCCAATGTAAAAGTTTTTGCTGACGGAAAGACAGACGAACAGACAAAGTAATTACTATAGGGCACCCGCTTATGAAGCGGGGCCCTAATAACAAAAAGGTAATCTATCACACACACACACACACACACACACACACACACACACACACACACACACACACACAGTAAAATCAGTCTTTCTGCAAATGGCAAGCGAAGATCCCACTATGTGCACAATTAATTAGCCTTATCTTCTATCCAAAGAAAATGTCGCAACGATTTAATTTGGACAAAAATAAATCACATCTTGAATTCAATTATAAGCATTTCATATGTCACATATAGAAATGTCTTTGACATATTTCGCTTCCCACTGCAATCAACGACATACAGTGAACTCGACAACGCCGTAGAAACCAAATTGAGAGAAAGCAATCTATAGTAGTCTTGTTTTACACGAAAACACTTTTTGTGATTACATCTATTCTCTCATTTATTTTTATGTTAACAAGTGAATGACATTTCAATTTAGAAACTTCTTTTTCCTCCTCACATCGAACTACTCCCTGTCAATCCTTTATTTAAACCCGTAAATATTATCAGAAATTACATGGATTGTTATGTTCTCTCAGTAGATGAAATCGCCGTGAACTTGGCTCGACTGTCAAATAAATTTCACTCCTTACATATATTTTCCTGAAATGTTGATAAATGAATGACATTTTGGGTTGTTATAGTGTATTTATTGGTATATTTAATGCAACTGACGCCTCTTTATATTGTATAATATCATTGTTATAAACACATGCGCTTAACGTATATTTAGTTTAGCCCAATCAAATTCTACTGCCTACACATGAAAGAAAATTTTGTGGTATATTAATGTAGTCACAAATTGGCGTGACTTGTGACCTTCCCGCCAGAGTTTGCTCCTGTTTGCGAAGTCGTAAATTAGCGCACAAACGACGACACATAATTCCAAAAGATATAAATGTCAATAAAATAAACATACATTCAGTATTAGGCGCAAATATAAACGGTTCTGTATTATGGGGGAAGGGGATTACTCTTGTTATAGTACTGTCATTTTCGAACGATCTTTGCCTACCAAATTTCAAGTCGATAACCTCAATGTTTGAAAATAAAAATCCGGAAAACTGAAGTGTTTCAGACAGACGGGCAGACAGACGGAATGGAAACCTATAGTCCCCTCAGGTTTTACCGATTTAACTGATCCGTCCGTTGGAGCATGTCTCTAATTATACAGCGTATTTAGATTTTGCTGATAGAAATAAGAATTACACATCGGTAATGAGGGATGGGAAAACACGTCACCTATACGTTTGTTTTTTCACTTTTAATTTAATCTTTTATGTTTTTCAATTAAAAATTAATGAATATATCAATATATTCATTGACTGGTTTGTTATGTCGATTACCATGGGAACAAAAGGTTACAAAGCACTTAAACAATGTGGTGCAATAATGCAATGCGGGGATCGAATCGTGTATATCAATGATGTAATTCAAATTTTCAAGTAAGTCAAGCGGAAAAAGTAGGTTATCCTACAACTGAAGCATGCATCCAATGCATCATCTGAGAAGCATCTCACGGCAAGCAGCTATTATACACGTATTTCTAATTACAAGCGATGGACTACATGTATACCGGATTGATTACAGGATGTAATAAATACGCTTTCAGAATAAATCACTAAGTTGTCTATAAGAGTATGTTGAAAAGTTCTTTTGAACGGTAGAATTTCTACTTTTGCACAGATCATGTGTCGTCGGTGAAGATAGTTAAAACAGATGCCACATAAACGACTTAAATCGTAAGTGTCACGTTGTTTCAGAGTACTACCACTGACCTAGATAACTGAACTATATATACACTTGAGTCTTCCAACAAAACCCATTTATATCTTAACTGATATTACCCTTCAACATTTGCGCCAAACTCCAATTTAGAGTATATATAGCACATGTAATTGTCTCCCACTGACTTCTTAAAATAAAACATAGATGGATCTAGTCATGTTTCATATTGCTAAATGTACAAAGAACAATTAATTCACGAATATTAGCTCACATTCATTGTAAGTGGTATATGATATTAGAATTCCGGGAATGCAACCTAGATCAAGGTGCAGTACTGTATAGTATATTATTACACACTAATTGTGCAAAAAAATCCGATTTCCCTTTTTACTGGGTTAAATGGAAACAGACGTTGAAGTTAATGGTCGAATCACGTGTCTTTTGACGCCAAAAAACCATCATAAAACGACAGTTATAATTAATCATGAAATTACATAAATAACGCATTTTGCAAGGGTATGCAGATTTTGGCGATATTAAGGTGTATCACGTATCACCCGTTGCAACCACAAATCTCCATCGATGAACTAAGCTTCTTGGTTACTTATTCCGTAGTTCCACATTCCTCTCCCCTAGGAAGAGATTATAGATAACAATACCGCAACGACACACTGGTATATTTCTGAATAAATAAATAGATAAATTATAAAAGACTAATAAACAGATATTGGAAAAAAAAAGAAACAACTTTGGAATTTTTTGCTCACTACTCATCCGATTTCGCGTACGTTCACATCACCGGAAGCTAGCCAAAAAGCCAAAAATAAAATTCGACAGCCATCTGTGACAGGACTAATCAGGTTCATACAGGAAAGTCAATGTGCCGAGAAGCTTGCATCGCTACATTACATACTTTCAAAATAAAACATGCACGTGTTTGTATACTTAACCCCGTATCTGAACAGCCAGCGCAAACTGAGACGTGAAAGCATTTGTGCAACGCATGCATCCAGACATTATTGCAGCGCGTCTATTTTCTTTTCAATCATACAAGAATAGCCGCATTCAAGTGTATTTATTCCTGTGGTAAACCATACAGCAGTGAATTTCCTGTTGACCGAACACAGAAAACTATATAATTAGAGAAAGGAATAAATTATTGCGGTTGACCAAGGTACATATCAATAATAGTCTGAAATTCATCTTCAACGATATCAAATCTGATCTCAGATTACAATTAAGGCTATATTGTTTAAATAGAAAGGGTTTTATTTTATATGTGTTTCCCCAAAATATTTACACATTTAAAATTGGGAAAATGGGGGGGAGGGTTAAAAGAGTTTAAAATCTGGAAAACCAACAACCACTGTCTGCTAATAATCTATTTCACAGCTGTTATAACGTTTGTTCATACACACAATTTTGGGAAAGGGAAGCTGGGGTGGAAGTAGCTGCTTCCGAATGAAGTTAATTTGATGATCGTGTTTCGGATAAATGTTTTCAAATTCAAGTCCTTTCTTCTATGACAAAAGTCCGATAACTCTAAGAAGACAGTAATACAAAACACGCCCGACGTCTAAGAATTGTTACTGTATATAAATAATCGAACAACATATAATTTACATGCACTAAGAAAGAAACAAATAATATAATAATAAACATAAAAAGACGTAAAGAATTATCCATAGTCAAAATATATTTGAAGCCAAGAAAATATAGCTATAGACACAACATTAGCAAATTCTAGTTGGTAACATTCGTAAAATTTATTTTGAAGGAATTTTTAATACAAGAAGACTATAAATCTGCCTTTATTACAATAACGGTTAACTAGAGAACCCGACGATTCTGAAACTCTTCTGGTCATTCCTATACTGTGTCTTGCGACTAAAAAAAATAGGTTTACCCACAGTAAAACCTTTCTATGCGAATTATCACATCATTAATGATTCTTTACTATCATCACTACAAAAACGAGAATACATTGATGTTCCCACCAAAAGATGCATATAGAAATTATGGTGTACAGACAGCGATGCCGTTCTTCGTTAAAATCAGATTTTTAACCGTGATTAGAAATTCGGAAAGTTGCAACTTTTGCGAACAGATTTATTATCAAACGAAAAATGACGATAAGTTTAAGAGTTAAAGATAATTAATAATTGCAATACGTTTATAAATCCTAGAAGCATTATTAATCTATCACTTAGAGGAACTTTTTCTTCAGTGCAAATTTGCAAAACAAGCACTGATATAAAGCTGCACCCCTAATTTCACGTAAATAAGTTCAATGGTTGCAAAAAAGTCCGGAAAACCAAAGTGTATCAGACAGACTGTAAGACAGACCAGTGGGGGACTAACAATCAAGTATTCTCACAATGCTCGTCGTTTTGCGACATCATTTGACATGCTGATTCTTCCACAACAAAGACTTATATTTCATGAATGATTAGCAACCTTCAGTTTTCTCATTTTCCTCTCTCACTTTAAAATTCTCATTTATTTCTCAAGTTCTCCAATAAAAATTTGCACTATTACACGTATGAACATGTATGCAAACATCAGCCCGGTACTGTATTGACGAACAAGGTATGTATATATTCTCTATATATCCTCTGTAAGCTAACACCTCCGTTTCTGCTGTAGTCTAAATCTCGGAGGAGTGAAAGGTGGGGGAAAGGTTGGTTAAGTGGTATCGCACAGGGTTCGATTCATGCTGTCGCCTCGGATTCTTCATATATGAATTATCTGCCTTTCTCTCTGTCTTTCGTATGAAATAGTATAAATTGAGGCCCGTGTCAAGGTATACGATGGCATGCCAACCAGTACATCGGGAAGGTACGTAGCATAGGACAAAATTATGAAGCAATATGCCAGACAGGTGCCCCTATTGTATAAATGCAATAATCTCGGAGTGGCATAAAACAGTACCGAAGCAAATACTAGCAGTAAATAAATCTCGGAAGTTTTTATCAGCTTACATTTCTATAGTTTTTGTATGCTTAAGATCAATATGGGTACTGTAAATTTTAAGATCCCTATTAATGAAAACAAGTGTGTTTGTTGTAAATCTACATTCGCCTCTGTGAACTTTGATATCAAAAACTACTATGAAAGTCATAGATCTCTGTATTTGGTGTTGGTTGATGTATTTGCTGAAGTTACAACTGCATATAAAGATCTCTAAGATTAATCTTAGTTTGGTTGTCTGGGGTTTCTGTCTTTTCAAATACCTTTTGCCGTAAAACTGAGATCTTTTTGGCTTTGTAAGTTTAGATTTCTGTTGATACTGCAAGTTATTTGATCTATGGAAGCTATAAGCATTTTGAACTCTAAGGTTGCTGTAAATTGAGATCTTTGTGGTTGCTTAAGTTTAGATAACTGCGGTTGCTGTGGTTTATTATCTACCTTTAAGTATTTATATCTTCTAGGTTGTTGCAAGTTTAGATTTCTGTGGTTTTTCTAAGTTTAAACATCTTCATCTGCCTCTATGTTTTAGCTTGAGTTGCTGCAAGTTTTTATTTCCAAAGTTAATGTATGTTTAGAAAGCTCTTTTGTCTAGATCTTTACTTTAAGTTTAGAATCCATTTTTGGGTACAATTTAAAAGAGAATTCTTGAATTCAACCGTTATCTGAGGCGTATATAAATGATCAACGTGTATATATAATTGTAATATTTTTCAAAAGAACGAAGTTTTGAAAATTGAAACCTAATTGTACAAATATTTGCCACCAATCAAAATTTTAGATAATTACCATTTCTAACTAAAGTCTTTTTTACGAGGTAGTCATGTGATCACTTTGATTAACACCAAAAGTTATTAAAAAACCAACTATATTCAAAAGGCGATGAAATACTAGTATTCAGCTATGCAGATGTTTCAACTTCATCGTTATATACAGCTGAGATGCTTTAAAAGGCCTATCTATGTTTCAGAATATTTGGAATATGTTTCAAGTATTATCATGAAGCGGTTGATAATGTCAACCTATTGAGATACTAAAATCGAAATGATCAAACCTGCCAGAAGTCACCTGTATTAAGCGATCATATTAGTATTTATACTCAATCAACCTGCATTAAGAGGTCATTCGTCATAAATACTTATTCATTTCCTGTCGGTGGTCGCTATCAGCAGGTTTGGTTAGTATGTAGCGAACATCATAATAAAGTATATTTTGTGCCGCTTAAAAAAGTAGTCCATCTCTATAACTAGCTCATCAAAATAGAGCATGCTCCAAGGGATATAATCTGCTCATATACAATGATTATAATGCGTTCGTTATGTGTTAATCGTACGTCAGTTTGATCTCTTTGTAACAATTCCATAGATACATGTATAATATTTATTCTATATCACATGAAAAAAACCCACGCATTAACATACAGATCTTGGGAACTCTGAAAGATGAAAAACAATGTCGCATCGTATTAGATATCCCGCGGTTCCCGTGTCTATTATGCGCTTGAATGAAATGAAATCCCAAATCTCTACAACCCTTTGATATTTACATTTCATACGTATGTAATAATCCGCATTATGCAAATCAATTGTGCAAAAGGGAAGTCTAACACTATTCAGTGCTTGATAAAGACGTTAAACAATTCCTCCCCGTTATATCCCGCGTCAATAGCGTAGGTTTTCCGTATCCGTTTGATTTTGTATACAAAGGGGGCGACTAAACAACGAATCTTTTTTCTGTGAATGAAAAAGTCAAATTCTGACATTAGGAAGTTAAGTAAAGAACGCGGTGTACGGGATGCTTTGCTGTCTATAGATCATATTCACGTTTGATCCAATTTATAAAAACCTATCTTGTCATTTCTCCAGTAGCTCTCCATCCGGAGCGTTTTAACAGTAAAATGGGTATAAATCAAGTCTGTGTGTGGGGGTGGGTGGATGGGTGGTGAAATATCAAAGTAATAGAGTATTTTAACACAAAATACTAAAAGCCTTATCATCAGTCATTTTGTAAATATTCAAAATTCTTAAAAACAGAATGTTATCATGCAGTAGATGTCTACAGGAAAACGGTAAGACAGCGTATGTAACTTAACTTTCGATTATATCACGATCAAAAAAGACGAATGAAGAAATAACAAGAGGCCCAAATGGGCCTATATCGCTCACCTAAGCACATATTGCTTATTTACAATAAAATGACAGCTCATTTCAGTATAAAATTTTGCTTTTTTTCTACAAGACTTTTTATAAGGTTTAGTGATATTTTGTGCAGTCGTTTTGAAGTGTCCAAAAGGCGTCAACCAATCAGAGCTAATGGCAGCCATCTTGGATTACGAATCGGCAAGAAAAACACAAACTTGGTAGAGGACCTTGAGTAGTTACTTCCTATGAGGTTTGGTGAAATTCTGTGCAGCACTTCTGGAGAAGAAGTCGAAAATGTGTCAACCAATCAGAGCCAATGGCAGCCTTCTTGGATTACGGATGGGCACGAAAAACACAAACTTGGTAGAGGACCTTGAGTACTTACTTCCTATGAAGTTTGGTGGAATTCTGTGCAGCGGTTCTGGAGAAGAAGTCGAAAATGTGTCAACCAATCAGAGCCAATGGCAGCCTTCTTGGATTACGGATGGGCACGAAAAACACAAACTTGGTAGAGGACCTTGAGTACTTACTTCCTATGAGGTTTGGTGAAATTCTGTGCAGTGATTCTGGAGAAGAAGTCGAAAATGTAGAAAAGCTAACGACGGACGGACGACAGACGAAGGACGGCGATTGATCACAATAGCTCACTTGAGCCTTCGGCTCAGGTGAGCTAAAAATTACGTATGGTGTGTTGAATAGATCGTTTATACATGTACAGTTACATACACGATGTTTATCATAGCTATACAGCATACATTATACGACGTGACATTCTAACAGAGTCTCGACAGAGTAAACAGACGACGTACCTGTTACAATCATTATCTGTAAAAACAGCTCTCCGTCAGGATTAAATTTACTGTCACATGTAATTCAATAGCCTTTTTTTTCTCACACTATAACACCCGCACAGGGACAAAGCTTTACTTTACTTGTCGTGCAGCTTTCAAGAAGGTGGAATAGTGAACGTTACCTCAGAAACCGTATTGCTCTGTACGTTTTTTTTTTATCAAATTAATATTTGACAAATATACATTACGATTCCGAAATCTCCAGGAAACAATCGTTTGTAGGTTAGTTATCGTATCAATGCAATACTTTGTACGTCTAAGCTGCCTTCTATAATGTTTGATATTACCTCTGTGATTTAACGTCTTTAATTACGACCTTTTTAAAAAGAGTTACATGTCCTGTACATGAAGATATTGAAACAAAAGGTACTGAGAAGAAGAAGAAGAAGAAGAAGAAAACACTTAAATGGAAAACTCATGAATGAACCTGGCGCTATACTGGTTAGACTTTTTGTATCCCTGCTTTTCTAACGACGGGGATATATAGGATATGCCTTGTTTGGACTGTGTTCGTTCGTTTACCCTCTCCAATAGATCTTGTCAGTCACTTTTATAAAAGATCTTGACCACACTTCACACAAATATTCCTTCGAACCCAATAGTGTGTCATAACCTTGACTCACAAAAGGTGTGTTATGAACTTAACTCTATGTCATGTGACCTTTTCCAAGGACAAGATAGCGGGGATATTTTCAGTCTTTGTTTTTAAGTAATCTCAAGTAGTGCATTTGTCCGTTGCATCTTCCAAACTGACCGATTTCTCGATCACATTGAAGGCCTACCACGGACAGAAGCTAATTTCGAGTAAACAGAAACTGGGCCATTCCATAGTTTGGATCTGTACATCTCATATACTGTGAATTTTGTGATGGAATTTGGTGACGATGTAGCGTAGTGTAATTTAACACTAATTTCCTTCGGAAGAATTATCGTGTATTATTCTTAATCTAAATAGATTAAAGGAATTTTTTCGTCTTGCGGAAAATATCAGGACACAATCAAGAATAAATGATAAATTAATTAGAAATATTGCAGGTGTGTCCACGAGCCTGGAAATTAAACTTTTACGACAGCTGACAAGGATGCACTGGACTACAAGAGGATCATTCAAAGTAAGATCACCTTTAACGAGTAATCTTAATGGTTGTCATATCCCCCTACCAAACAAAACAACAACAACAAAATGTCACTAACACTTGCGATCCCTGAACAAGAGTGTTTTCTGTGAGCACGACTGGCGAGAAGTAACATAAAAGCTTTCAGCATCAGCATGTACATAGGGAAGTCCCAGAAGCGAACAGTCTACTAATTTCTACTCGCTCTCGATCGCTGCACATTTTAGATACAGTACATTAACCTTAATGACTTTGCACTGTGGAAACCTAGAACGCGGGAGCCAAAAATCATACATTACTATAAATCTCGTAATTCACCAAGATAAATTTCAAATCGCATGTTTTGCCAAAAAGATAAAAGAAATTCCAGACGGTTTCCTTGTTGACATCATAAGCATCATTTGTAAACACTCCACGCTCCGTTAGCACTTTACTTCCTTCTGGGAAGTTCTTGAGTGCACTTTTTCACGCTCGACTTAATACATTAGTAAACTACTGAGAAACGATTAGGAACACTTATGAATGTACCTTAGAAAGCAGTATCTGCAGTAACTCATGCGACAGGAATTATTTTAATATTTTCAATATAAATGGAAAAAAGAGAAAGAAGCTAACATTGAGTGTCTGTGGTGTTCTAAATAACTTACCACTTTGGACCTCAAGGGATCTTTGAAAATCAAAGGCAAGGTGCCCGAAATGAATTAATATACATGTATTATGGTAGGGGGTGGGGGGTATAATTGAAAGGAAAAATCCCCAAAATGAATTAATAAATAAATACATATCTTATTGAATTATTCTTGTTAAACGTCATATACTGACTGCTGTACTTATATGGTTAAGGAATCTGCCTGACGTAATGCACAGAAACTTTCACCTATTCAACGGACGAACTCCAAGCAGTGAGGACTCTCTTACGAGACACGTTTCCCGTGCAACGGGAACTCGGTTTTACTGCATCATACATCGTCTACCGTGACACGGGACCTCGGTTTTACTGTCTCAGTTTACCGTGACACGGGACCTCGGTATTACTATCTTATAAGAAACCAGGACACTGATGAGCCTTCAGCACGAGTCGAACTCGGCACCTCTCGGTCAAGAGCCAAACAAATAAAACCATAAGCTACTCCGGTCCAAAATAATAAATGAACTGTATACAATATTTGAAAACCTGAAAAAGGTTATAGCATGTTTGTATAACATTTACCAGAAGTAATCTTCACTCTGACCTACTAACCCTAAAATCAATGGATATTTTCCCCTTCTGATAAGTATCCATATATCCGAATCCGATTTCGATAAGATGCAAGAAATTTGAGTTTTCTCCCCAAATTGTGTGTCGAAAGAACGGAAGGACGGGCAAAGCAAACACCTGATGTCTCCGGCTATGTCTGGCGGGGGCATTAAATAATATGACATAATCCCTTTTCTTTTTTTATTTGGTTGACTTAGATTAATTTTAGCAAATGCAACGCATATTATTTGATATGTAATTAAAGACCACCAGCACTATCTCGATGTTCCTGCCAATGACATACTAAAATCTTGGCTCATGTTTTAAGTATAATCGCTCTTTAATTGACCACACAGTGTTATTTCCTATCTAATGTTTTCCTTCTTTGAACTCAACGTGAAACTAATTACATTGGTACGAGGGGACGATATTCAAACATACGATTCCCACATTCAAGTAAAAAGTTAGATAACCTCGTTTAGAGCGATGAAATTGAACAGTTGTGAGTAATGTTCATTTTCTTAACCGTGTTGTCGCTCTCGGAATTTACTTTATTTAGTTCCATTGCGTGCCATTTATCGCGTCTCAATAAATGGCCATTTCCAGCAATTTACGGCAATCCCCATGCTACTAAAACATGTTAGCATCTTCAAGCTACAAAATTCAATATCAAAGCGCAGAAAGTCCTGACTGTTGTCTCTCTCAGAAATCGGTATTCAATTACATGCTGAAAATCACATGCATGTTAAGCTAAACAATATAAACTAGAACTGTCTTAATGGGACAAATATCTCCTGCGGCAGCATTTTAATAACTACAAACTGTTCATGTGCTGACAGTGACCTTGGGTGAAGGTCGTGACACAACCTTCTGTCAACTCAAGATGCATCATAACAACAGCTATATAAATATGAAAACATTAACCCTCCGGTTGTAAAGGTATAATGAAGATTCATAAGAGTATTTAGAATCAAAAGTCAAACTTCAAAAGTCAAGGTCACGGGGACAAAACCATAGCATCACTAGAAACCTATTATTATAAGCAATACTGAAGGTAAAGAGTTTCTAAAATTCTTTTTAATTGATATTTGCATCCCAAATCTCTAGGGCACATCCTTGACTCATGGAGAGTGTGTGTGATATTTCACGACACTCGGTTTAAGGATAGTTCAGTTACGGTCCAGAAATCATACTTAGACATCCATGTTCTGTGTTTGATCCTTTGTCATTCAAATTAATAGGACACATCATTGACATTGACGTAAAGTCTGTGTATTAAGTTATAATGGGGATTCAGTAAAAGTATACGGATAGCAAATTCAGTTACCCATGCTCTGTAACCATGACCTTTGCTCTTCAAATCAATACAGCACATCCATGACTCACTGTGAGTCTATGTATGAAGTTAAATGTCGACATAGAGGAAATTCATTTACGATTCTGACACCCTTTCAGTTACCCATGCCGTGACCTTCACCTTTTACCTCCTGACCTCAATATCACAGGACACATCCTTGATTAACTGAAAGTCTGTGTAAGATGTTTCACGACAAGGTCTGTAAAATAATAAAGATATGGTACATAAACTTTACTTAGTCGTCCATGCTCTGTGACCTTTTGACCTCTAAATCAAAAAATCACATCCCTGATTGACGGTGCGTCTGTGTATGAAATTTAACATCGATATGTGTAAAGGGAATTTTGTTATAATCCAGAAACCATATTCCTTGTCCATTTTCAGTGATCTTGATTTTTGATCTTTTGACCTCCAAATCAATAGGATTTATCAGACAGCGTCTGATAACCTCAGACACTTTGTTCTTTATCCTTATGACTTAATCAACGGACTTCAAAATTTTCTGTGTAGGAAATGCTAGAGCAGGAGATTTCCATTAAGTTACCTATCAACAATAATTGCTCATATATCTCCTAATTAATTACAATTCCGGTCAAATTGATTACGTAACACTAATCTTAACATGAATATGTAGGTATCACTTACGTTTAACAAAACAATTACAAAGAAACATGTACCGTCAATGTTACATAATACAAATCTTACATCCGTTTGTTGAGGATCAGGAGAGATGATTCCGGTAAAATTTCATCAAAAGAGTAAGAACAATTAGATGTGTTTTTTTGTTGTTTTGTTGTTGTTTTCTTTTTTTTGGGGGGGGGGGGGGGAGTTGTTATTGATTTACGGCACACCATTATTATACTACATTTATATGGTGGCGGCACCTGCATTACAAATAATTTTACACGTGTTTTATGATATATAAATAAATCCTGTATGTCTTCATCAAAATTACCATGAAAATGACACCGGCAATGCAGTTCTTAGATCTTCAGGATGACCACGATGGTCACCCAACAGTATCGCACAACACTTTTCTCTAATATGTATATCGGATAGTATACCTGTGAAATTCCATTCATCAAAAAGAACATTAATTTCAAGTTCTAAGATTTCAAAGATGATCGCATGGATTTTTTTTTTCAAAATCAACTTCTTCATAACTATGTAGTGATAAAACTTTTACCATCATCATGTCGATTAAAATATATGGATATGAGCTTTGAGATGCTTACCCCGGATTCATTAGATTATCAAAATGTTTGTTTTATACCAAACATTACATACATTGAATTAACAATTCAACAAAGACAATAAGATACACAATCATGTAATGAAATTAACATAAATGTGCAAGATCAGTAGATAAAATAGCTTATGATTGTATTTTGCAACGCTCACACTACTTCCTTGTTTGTTTGTTTTTTTCTATATAAATATATATATATATATATATATATATATATATATATATATATATATATATATATATATATATATATATATATATATATAAAAGAATTTCGCATATCAGAAGTGTATTTACTGAAAGATCCAGTAACTGCATAACAATATTAATACATGCATTACTCGACGTCAAAATGATGCAATCGTTAACATTTACTGATGCTTTTTTTTTTTTTGACAGCGCTTCACTCTTTGACAAACCAACCGTTACTTGTCCCTAATGTCATTTTCCCATGATATGATGAGCTTATGCATGGAAAATACCACAATGTTAAACGAAATAGCTTTCGGTATTAAATACCTTTATAAACCTAATAGTTGCGTTTTGCAAACGGTTGATTCTTGCAAGGGCAAAACTTCCAAATGTTTGCATGTACATGTGTTTTGTACAGCGATCGATGCAATCACACAAGTGTTTCCAAATATGGAAATAATTATAAAGAGCACCTAATCAGTAATGAATTTGCCACGACCGATTTTCACTCACTTTTGATTATGTGCTATACAATTACCAACGGTAGTTGTTCGTGCCCTCTGACACTTAAAGGTTTCCATACATACACTCACCTCACTGTAGTCATCGTTGACGGCCATTGGCTCTGTTACGGACGAACTTCCATAATTATAGCCACCCCACTGTTCGCCCATGGAATGCTGTGACAAATCTCGCACCTGCTCCATGGCAGTGAACCTCTCTACAAAAATAAAATAAAGTAATTCAGCATATATATATAAATCAATATCTCAGACAATATACATGTATACAGATTGGCTGCTAATAAAGCACATAATATAAATATAATTAGGATAAATCACAACACTGAAAGTGACAGACTGGCAACATTTTTGTTTCGTTGGTCTTGTTTATAGTGAACATACGTGATGAACAGGCTCTGAACGTCGTCTATAAATATCGAATTTAAGTCTTAGGAACTAGAATTCGGTGTTTATTAGTTCCATCTAATATATGATGATTTTAATAATACCTACAAGTGCAATGATGTCATCAACAATAACCATGGTGAGAGTGGCGAGAAACTCAATAAAGTCAACAACTCTCATTATGGTATTATATATATCGCCACATAGATCTGAAGAACTTCACAGTAATATTATTTGAACAACCTAATATAAAACCTTTTCATCTAAAAGATTGACGGACCTACTTGCATGCGTAATAGCCTTTCCTAAAGCATCGATGTTGAGCCATGGTGCCATATTCAATTAAAATCGCAATACATATGTAGGCGAAAAAAAAAGTACACGTAAAATCGGATACACTCGTAATAGACAAAAAAGTGACCAAACCCCTTTCTACATCTTAATAACAAAAGAAATAAACAAATAAATGAAAGAATAAATTAAAACGAAAACGTTTTCGTTGATACAAGTGCGACTTCATTTTACTGTTGTGTGAATCCGATGAAAAGGAATTCATTGTACATCAGTTAACTGTGGATTCGTCTCAAGCTAATAGAAGATTTCCCACAGTACCAGCCTACGATCAGGAAGCCTCCATCACTTTACACTGGTGGTTACCATATATGCACTATAAACACAACCCTCCCCCCCCCTAAAAATAAATAAATAAATAATCCGCGTTATTATTATCTAATGTACAAATATTTAATTTATGTGTAAGTAAACAACAGCAAGTTTTAACACCCTGTACTCACTTCATAAAATGTAAAGAAAAAAAATCCGGTTAAGTCACCAGGGATGCGTATCCCACCAAATAATGGTGTCTTTTCCCGGACAGTACATCAAAGTGGTGGTTTCTTATGACCTCACCTGACTCGATCTACCGTATGACACAGATACTCTTTAGAGGATTGACTTACAATGGCTTCCTACCTTCTGTGGATTGAGAGCAACCCCTAATACGTGTAATAAAGGAAGACAACACGATAATCCGTGTTATACCATAAGAAACACATTGCTTCATTACACACCGCCGTCATAAACACAAATACAATTGATATGAAATCGGTAACACGTTTCATCTTCGTACAATGTATATTGTATTTTTCGACTTTGATGTGCAGTTTCATTACTATGTAAGTTTGTTTAATTAACTCGTATAAGTTTCGTTCCTACGTCGTTGTCGACCTAAAAATTTTGGACCTGTTGTCCAACATTCGCTCTCCGCAACTTATGTCGATGAGGAAAAAAAATCATGATTAACATGTCATGATTTTACGTCACAAGTCACGGAATGCAAAACTTGCTAGACCTAGTTTTCCAGAAATCCATAACCATCTCATTACAAGACAATCACAAGCCACAAGGCCATGATGGTTTTCACTACAAAATGGATGAACGATTATAGAATTCTATTGATGCTGCCGAATACCGGAATCAGTCGAACGTCCTCTAGATCTATTTCTTATTATGCGTTGAAAGCTTCTATTAGGGGGTATTACATAAACACTTGAAAAATAGTTTACCAAACCAAGTGCAAGGATAGGGCGAGAGTTTATCTAAACCAAAATGATAGAAAATGGTCTACAACACCATAAAAGTAAACCAGAATCATTAAAGGATACCAACTAAACCAGATAAACATTAGTTGAAACGAATGATGCAAAATTATCTGATACAGTTTAGAAGGTTTACAGAACCAATAGGAAGATGAGACACAGAGGATGGGTAGGTCAATGATCGCTTCATTGAAATGTAAGCAACTAATTCGTTGGACTAATGTTAAATCGTTTTCAGGAGCGACTGAACCACAACCGCGAGGTGGTGTCGGGAAAATTCCACGTTTTTATGAATGAATATGCTCTGACCAAAAAACCACACAGCACCGATATAAGAAAATGGGTTTAAAGTCTAATGTTAAATGGAAGACAAAGACTTGAATTAGAATCTTAATGGTCCCCATATCAAATCGGCTATGGAATCCTCAGGGCTACTGGAACATTATCCGGAAAATTCTCATCTCTTTCCTCGTATTTCATTTCACACGTCTGACACTGGACACTCTCGAATAAACTATTCTGGCCTATATTCAATGGAAGTACCAAGGGAAATATCTATGGTTCATAATATGACCCATCATGTGTAATTTCATAGAAATAATGTTCATTAAAAATCCATGGTCAACAATGATCAAAGAGGATGTGGGTAGATCAAGGTTCCTTGACTGAGGTCTACTGTTTTGAGAAGTTTGATGCAATCTTCAAAATGACTGCAGTTAAGTCCTGGGCATCAATTTGATACTTTGATTATTATCTTGACCTTGTATGCACGACCTTGAGTCAATGTCATTTCACTCAAGTAGTTAAAACATTTCACATCATCTAAGCAGTTGAAACATTTCTTCCATGTATAAATTTGAAATGATATAAATGTATGCTAAAAATAAAGACCGCACAAGAAAACTGTACCATCCACAGTAATCTTGACCTTGAAGTTACAACCTTGGGTTACGGCCATGACACACCAGCAATGGAGGAACATCTGTATCAAGTATGATCGTGCTCGGCATTTCAGAAAGACATTGTCATATCATAATGGGTAACATCAAAGATGGGCGTATAAACAATGACTCAGTAAGACAGCCGTTTGCTTAATACAAATATATGTATCTATTTCCACAAGTTCAGCTATACATAAGGTGGTATCCCCATGAACTTCAAATTTGAGGACCCGGATTCGATTTCCGTTGTCGGCTCGGGTTATCTTCTTCTATGTCTCAATCTTTCCTTTAAATGAGACGATGTGAGCCGAGTCCCTGTGTCATGGCATCAATAGGCAGGTGCGGCCATCATGTAAGTACATCACCTTGGAGTGGCGCAAAACAATAAGGAAACAAAAATCAACTTCACCTCGTGTACTTCTTCTAACGTCAATCTCTATGCTCGGCTCTCTATGCTCTGCTAGCTAGACATTGCAAGAGCACAAATTCACGCCACACTTGTACACAGTACAGCTCTTAACGTCATTCTCTATACTATACTAACCCGAGATTGTTAGAGCACAAATTCACGTCACACTACATTTACCACTGAGGATAAACTTCTGCAAGAATTTAAAAATCCACTTAACGAAGTTCCTGTAACTAGGGCTGAATTCGTAATTTGCGTCATGAAATTTATAAAAGGATTGTTTGATTTATAATTATTGAACGTTTTTAATCGAACACGAAAATTGTTTTACTTAGCGGATTGAACAATTTCAATATGATTAGTAAAAAGACAAGATTTTCTCAGAATAACCTTCAAGTGGAAGGTATTTGAAAGTCAAATGAAAACGAAAGCACCGAGTTGTATGACGAAGGTAATGTGTTTACAATGGAGCAGAATACAAGGTTCCTGGGGAGTTTGGAATGAACAGGGATTTAATGTAGAAATTGGATTTAAGTCTAATCAAATAAAAAATAATCAAACTTTTGCATCAGAGTACAAGTAGACTACATACGTACTTTTGATGGCATAATTTAAATTTCATGAATGTAAATGTATCTACAACTCCAAACGAACAAGTATTTCCTCCGTTATATTTTAATTTGAAAATGGCAGTACGTGTCTCGACTTCGACCCGTTGTCCCTAAAGCCTTAATATCTTAAAATTACAATTAAGTCTAACACGGGCAACGTTTTATTATATTCCTATCGTAAGAAATTTTACACTGAGTAGATGAAATTCCAGTCTATTCAATTTGGATACAATCATAAAGGATATGGGGTTAAGAATGTGAATGCCTTCTTTATGCAAAAAAAAGCCTTGCTGTTTTGATCACAAAATAATTTCAAATAATATCATACAAACTCCGCGCAATATTTATGGGTACTCCTTACTTCTTTGATGCCAAGTATTTCAACCGGCAGGGCGCCTGGACCATGACTCAAGAGTCACGTGATTTAGTCCAAATGTTTATTCGTCCCCATGTCACGGTAGACCGCGGTAGGCAAAAAAAATCCATCGGGTATGTTCGCTACAAGGTCGAAATTTCAGTGGGAAGATATCGTTACTATAAATGTCAAATAATATCAGAATGACGTAAAAAATCATGTAATGGCATTTAGGGTAAAAGGTTATTTATTCGTGTTCTTGTACGCTTCGCTAATGTTATCTCACTTACATGGTGACGCCGCCAGCCTGGCGCATGGTATCACAATCTTTACCAAAGCAACAGATCCACTGAAAGTAGGGAGGGATCGCTTACGCTAAAATGTGTATCATGACACAGGGCATTCCATTATACTGTATCCTCCAAAAGACAAAAAGGGATGCAGAGGACGAGGAATAATCAAATTCTTATCAAAATCCTTTCCGATTTCCAAGATCGAACCAAGGTCGTCAGATTATAAAACAGATAGCAAAAGAGATATCACTGGTCGAACACTCCCCTTAAAAATTGTCCATTATACCTCGCATCACAATTAGAAGATAGTACGACGCAAAAACCACCAAACCTCCCATTATAGTGACGAGCATTTATCAACCTTAAGTCGACCCCCCCTTTTACTTAGTATGTAAATAATGCACCAGTAATTAAACTTTTCAAGTAATCAAAGAGAATTTCAACTAAATGGCACCATGAGACTCGAAGTTAAGGCCTTTCCATTTTAGTCTGAATAGTCAAATACTAAATTCGTTTATCTGTTTTATAAGGATATACAGACGACGATACTCCAAGTTAGAGAGTTTTCACCCTTTTAAATTATAGCCTTTTCCGCGTTTCACAACCACGATCTTTCAAGCGCATTGATCAAATGAATATTTTTACAACGTGGTGAATCGGCCCGTTGTCTGTTCTGTAATGATAAGGAAGTGCAGTCTTGTAATACTGTTTTATATTATGACCCTTCGTTCATTATGACTTAATACGCCCAAAATGAATCGTTTACTTTCATTTTGTATTCTGTAATGTTTGTTGTTGCCAGAAGGGCGTTTGCATGATAATTGTATCGATGTAGATAAATGACTCGATTTTCATCATTTGGAACCAGTACTAAGAGAATATATGATATATATTATATTATACGCGAGAAAAATAATGGAACTAATTTACCAATAGCGCCATACATTGTTGTGCTGTTTGTGTGTTTGATCTGCGAGTGTAAAAACTCTTTATTGCACAGTTTATTTTTATATGTGCCGACTGACTGGATATTGCTCACGCGACTAATAAATGAGACAAAATAATCATAAGTTTTGAGCTTTTCCTGTAAATATCATAACTAAGAAAATAATGTAGTTACTCATATAATAATTCTACATTTTGATTTATTGATACATTAATTATAGTTTTACGTCACTCCTATTTTTTCATTCACATATTTGGTGGCGTCATCTGTCTGATGCATTTCATAGAAATTTATACGTTTGCAACCGACCAATCAGAAGCAGTGAGGGATCTTTTATGTGCCAAGCCCGCCGTAACACGGGACACCTCGGTGTTCACCGTCTTGTCCGAAAGATAGGACACCGGTATGCCCACAATGGCAGTCGTGACCCGTAACTCTCGGTCATAGGACGAACACCTCATCCACCGAGTCACACCGGCTTAATTCTACAGTTGTCTTAACAGTTTGCAGGTGTAAGAGTACTCAAGTACATCAGCAAGATATGTTTGTTGAACAATACGCCCCAGAAGCAACAAAATTATTGATGACATTTTTTAAACGTCGGTCAAGGTTACAAGTCATAAATTATGGTATATCCTTGCCAGAAGAAACACACGTGAAATATCAAAGCTATATTTTCTTTGGTTCAAAAGTAATAACAACATGGACAGAAAAAACCGCATATGTTTGTGTTGTAAAAATGATATCGAGGGTGAATTTCGTTTTATACTGATATGTCCATACTATCAATCTATTCGTCAAAACTGTTTCAAATTATATTATTATAGAAGACCTTCTGTTTTCAAACTTGTGCAATTATTGGCATCTCAAAATGTTTCCTAATTATTCAATCTCGGTACATACTTACATAAAGCACAAAAATTGATAGACTCTCTGTTGATGTAAATGTCTCTCCTCCGCCTGACATTACTTGCCATTACTTTCTGTTATTGTATATTTGTATTATATGTTGTATTTGTAAACCTATAAGCATGTGCTATTGGTTATAAACTATTTATCTAAAAGTGAAGGCCAGTGTTACATTTTTAAAATTTAGTCAGTGTAGGTAGAACTGGACGGTAAGAACCACGAGGTCATAGATCATGGGATCACCGAAAAAATTTTTCTCCATATAAGGAAAACACATGGGGAATATGAAAGCCTTAACTCCTATCGTTGAAACATTATGGTGAAAGATTATTCCACTGAAAAGTAGGTTAAACGTGAAGATCAAGGTCACAAGGTGATAAGCTATGGGACGACTGTCCACCATACACAAACATATATACAGAACGACATATACACAAGATCCGGGGGCATAATAATTTATAATGATTTCCCTTCAAAATTACTTCACTTTACTTACAAGATACATCAACTAGATAACAAACTTACATTTGTAGCATTGCTTAGTAGTGCGGAAAACAAAAGACATCAGCTGGACTCACAGACAGCATTTTAGGACACGCATTCAAAAAGTCTTAAAACCTCAACAAATAATTATTGAAAAGACTTACATATGCAAAGAAACATGAAATAGTGGAATTACACCAGAACCGAGTATTTGACCTATATCACGAGGAGTGATGCACAAGATTTTCAATTAGTCTATGACGAGATCAAGATCTGAATCAATTGTGTGACATGTTCCATAAAACGCTTATAATTTCTACATCTACAACGACGGCTCAAGTTCTCCTCCGAAATGTAAAGGATTCTCTGAATTGATCTTTTAACAAAATTATTCATAGGTTGCAAGAAACATTTTTCCTGAGAGCGTTAACCGGAATCTCCTTTCCCTCATATCTATCCTCCGTAAATCGCAACTGCTTTCCATTGGGTAACGATTTCCAGCTAGTTAATTTTTCAGGAATTATGAGCTTATCAACTTGGGGAAGTGATGGGATAATAATTTTAAAATTCAATGACGATCATGGACGCCTGAAGTGCATGACTATCTTCTTGTCATATAATTCGCTACGGATAATTCTTCTTTGCCTTATGTATTCGCCTACGCTTGTTTGCATGATTTGTCCAACATTAAACACAATTAATTGCGCCACTGTGATTAACAGGTTGTTAACCTCCTGCTTCCATACTGCAAAATTGTGGAAAGCGAAGTAAAACCAAATCAACTGACAAACTATCAAACTGTCTTGTGCGGAATGAATTGCAACAACATGGTGAATCATTATCGTCATTATTTCTACAAAAACCAGGGCGATAATAAAGTTTAAAAGACTTTGAAGATGGTTGCAATAGCAACCATTTTCGATTACGTAATATCTCCTACCGTGTATTTGTGAAGTATCAAAAGTAGGACTATTCCTCTTAGATTCTTAAAAATCAATATAACAATGAGGAATAAAACAGTCTAATTTTTAAGAAGCCGTCATAGCGACTACAATGCAGTAAATAACACCGTTTTCTTGACTCGCGTTCGTCAAATATGCTGAAAAGAGCGTACGTAAATTTTAATTGGAATACACTTGAAACAGAGGGCCCTACTTGGCTTATATAGACCACCTTAACAACTTGAGTATTCGAGATTGAGAGACATAGTAATGATAGATAGTATCAAAATATTCTCTGACAAAAGTAACCTATGAAAATATTTCAAAATTGAACTACAAATTACATCACATCAATCTAGCACATTCACACATTATGAAAATTAAATAAAACACCTAAAAATATGTAAAACAAAAGAGTTCAGAAAAATATCAAAAAGTGTCAAAACTTGATTTCGAAATTGTAACAAAAACAAGATATTTGAAGATACTTTTCTGTATCACTCTGGTGGATTCGTTTTGAAAACATTTGCAGTTGTTCTGAAGGAATTTCTCTGAAGAAAGGAAACTTTTGATCTGTCCGAAAACAGCAAAATATGTAACCTTGAGAACTCCATACCTACCAAGTCTTATAAAAATCTTTAGATTATATCTGAAGGAGAAGTCCGTCAAAGCACACTAAAAATAATTATTAAACAAATATTTACGTATAATAAACTAGTGCACCATACGGGCATTTCGACAAGTTATGTCCTGTCAGTGATGCTCAAAGCCGTAACTGTGGAAATCGAAAGTATAATTATACAGGGTAAACAAATTACCAAACTGACCTAAAATGAAAGTAAGAGATCATGACATATCTAAGGATCGGTCTATGTATGAGAGGGACTTTTTAGTTTAGGAATATTTAACAAATTTGTGTTTATACTGATAGTATATACTGTCCTCCCCTAATCGTAAAAAATGTGCAAAAATCCTAAACACTGCGTTTCTTCCCAACTGACTTTATTACAATAAAATGGATTAAAATACAGGAATCTACTGGGAGGAAATAAACAAATAAATAAATGAATAAATACTATTACATACTACTACTACTACTAATAAACCCCAAAAACGTGAAAATAAGCAAATAAGACAAATAATAACAATATACAGTCGATCTAAAAAGTTTCTCAAAGGAGAATACCATATTGGACTTACATTGCCCGACCCTGGGTCCACGCCTTAACGGATCTGGTTGAAAAACAGCATCTCTTTTAGAGGATTTTAATCAAATTTCCTTCAATGATTTTGTGAAAATGTTACGGACGACTAACAGACTGACGACACGCCATGACAAAAGGGTGCCTGAGCAATCGACCCAAGTGAACTAAAAGGAGGAAAATACATTTTAAGATTTCAAAAATGGCGGACATACTGAATTATACAATTCCATTTCCTTCTTAGGTTTAAAACTTTATAAGTTTATAAAAATCAACTGACGAAGATGGAAAAGACACATGTAAATCTTTAGATATTAATGTTTCCTATTTTAGAATTGTGTACTATCACTTCTTTACCTATGTTGGCCATTTTGAATTACGTAACGCCATGTACTTGGTTGTATTTTATCAAATATGCTGAGCAGATCACTTCTACATACTTTCATCGAAATTGTAGGAAAAATAAGGAGAAAACACAGTTTAAGGTGGCAGTCACGTCAGCCGTATTGACATAACATATCGCTATTGTAATACTTATGGATAATATATGTCGACCAATAGAACTATAATCCCAGAATACCGAAACAGAAACATGCAAAAAATCCACACACAATGTATATATATATATATATATATATATATATATATATATATATATATATATATATATATATATATATATATATTGCATCCGTCCCCCAAGGGGTTTTACAACTGCTCGCAGAGCATTTGGTACCCTCTCTCTCTTACACACACACATACATATATATATATATATATATATATATATATATATATATATATATATATATATATATATATATATATATATATATATATATATATATATACACATACATACATTATGACATTACTAACTGTACAAGACACGACCGGCGCATTATTTAGTTTATAGTATGTAAAAACGAGACAGTAAATGTATGTGTGCAGTCTATGGAAATGACGCCTCCAGGCCACGGCAAAAACGCATCCGTCACCTCCAGGGTATTACAACAGTTCGCAGGGTATATGGCCTGATATTTATCGAGATATTACGAATCCCTAACATTAGACGTACTTTCATCAAGTCTAGGCGTTATTCTAAGAGGACAGATATGAATTATTCAAGAAATCGACTGCATTATAAGAAATAATCTTGACCTTTTAATATGACCCCAAACGTTCAATGCAATTTTCGCATTTGTAAATACAGTGCATCAAAATTGAAACACTTATATATTTTCTGACATTTATTATTACATTTCAAGTCAGCCTTTATACAGAATATGAATAAAGAAGTAAGGTTACAGACAGAATGCAATCCAAAGTTAAAAAACACTTTTTTTCAAATGAACATATAAGCCGGTGTGGCCTAGTGAATAAGGTGCTCGGCTTGTGACCGAGAGGTCCCGGATCGATTCCCGCCTTGGGCGCATCGGTGTTCTGTCTTTCGGATGATACAGTAAAAACCGAAGTCCCGTGTCACGGTAGACGTGGCACGTAACAGATCCCTCACTACTTCGGGTGGTCCGTTGCAAAGGTCTGAATTTTTATGCAATGCATCAGGCAGATGCCGTCATCATATACGTGAAATAATCGTGTAGTGACGTAAAACAATATTCAATCAATCAATGAAATGAACATAAAGATGAAGTAATATACTCACTCCTCTTCCCCTTTCTCTCGTTTTCCGCAAGTCAACGTTGAACCACAACTTATTTCGTATACAACATATTCGATGTATTATTGTGTCATCGTCATCATTAATGACGTAAATGACACCTGGGTTTGATTTTCTACTAATTGTCTTTTGTTTATAGTGCCATGAATATTAAGAAACATGTCGCATGTTTTGCTCATAGCACTGCAATATGCAATAAAACATATCTTTAAGGTTTGGTTTGTTTTTAGTTCAATGTCGCTTTCCCAAAATGTTACATTCTATCAGTACATGGAAGCAAGAGTTTATGAAATTCCTACACATAAGGGATCGATCCGGGATCGAGCTCGGATCCCCTGTACCGCAAGTCAACGTTGAACCACAACAATGAGCACAAATTGAACACTTTATATTATAAATGTCTAAGACACTTTCCTGGTTTCATAACCTCACTCTATCCTATGCGCATTGAATTTCGAAACAATTATGTGTACTCGGTTTCAATGAACAACACACAAAAATTGATTGTATAAACATTTTACATCACTGAGTTTTATAACGTAATTATGCAGACACAAAAGTATCTACAAATAAATACAACTAACGAAAGACAAACATCGCTTATTCTGTCTCGCAATCTGTCTTTGGAGGAGACAGTTAAAATCTAAGCACCATGTAACAGTAATACGACATATAAAATATTCCTCACTGATTCGGGAGGGTGCGTCACATATGACAAAATTATCAAGACATAACCCCATGGCGGTGCCGCCACCATATAGGTAAATCAATCTGGAAGGGGCATGAAACATTTTTTATTGCTACACCATGATTATTACTTATATGGTGGTGACCAGTGTTTAGTGGTGGAGGGCTTCCTCAACCTTCGGTAGGAACTGTGGTGGACCTATTCACAGAGACAACTGGCTATGGAGGGTCCAAGCGTGGCCCAACAGCCAACTCGGTTACCGAGGCATTTCAAATAAAGTATTATTGACCTACCCTTGTCTGAAAACAAAGTAACTGGCAACCCTAGTCACTCGGAAGCGACAGGAAAAGTAAATATGTAAAAATAGAGCCCTAAGAATGCACTTCAATAGTAAATATAAATGAAACAAAACAATATTGACGAAGACAGCACGTATAGAACAGAGACCTACCCCTGCCTGAAGACGAACAGAACGACAACCATGATCGTTGATGCTGGAAGGCCATACGGTAAATATCACAAAGAACACAGCACCTAGACAGTTACCACCCTTTGAAATGCGACTTATTCTATACTCATATTCCAATATGACGGTCGTTTCCACTGATAGCGTTAATGTCTGGATTGAAATGAGGCGCTAATGGTTATGCTGTAATGCTTCGATCACTGACATTGTCGGTTCACGGGAACTGTTCCAGTGGCTTGTACATATCCAAGCTCATTAAACTACACGTTCATTTTCTACGGAAAATATTCTTCATCGGATATACATAGATACATATTCTTCATTCAGAGATTTATTTTTCCCTTCTGACCTGTTCACACGATTGGTATGTTCGTAAGGAGCATTAGCTTTTAACATCAAGGCGAACAGAAAAATGCATTTACTTAGACACGAATGTTGCTTAACACGATGATTACATTGGAAAAAAGGCCGCTTATGAAGTTTAACATAACTTCAAAGCGGATAATACAGGCTGAACAAGAAGAACGCTCGTTAGAACAGGAACGTGACGTCATTTTATACATTTTTGTGAAAAAAGTGAATATTGAGTTGAGAAAGAGTGAAAATAAGGTCGCAGTCATAAAAGGAGCAGAGACAAATAAATTAGAATGTAGATAATCCATTGACTTAATGATATCCTACGCAAGCATATTTTTCCATACGCACGAATACATCTTACGTTTAGAAATCAATTGGCCCAGATGAGTTTATCAACCCAGACTCCAAGATCGACTGTTCTCCGGGTAATATGTATCTATTAACTTGGACGAAAAGTCGACATTTATGGCAAGAATTCACACCTTCACACATTCATGTATAGGCAACACTTTATGCATTGTACACGAAGACATATAAACTAACTGTGATTTTCAGTAATTAATTGAGCACGCTATGGTAACTAAATTCCTGTATGGTAATACAACACTGTAACGAAATATGGCTAATTCGTGGCGGCCCCAGCTATAATCTTTCTGGTAAGTTCTATAATTAATAATACAGCACTGTATTGCTTTTTTGAGATGGCCTAGATAAAAAATGAAGTCCTATAGGCAATTGTCAATTTCGCTGACCTAAGCTGGATCCTGATCCTTTTCTGATCATCATTTAAAATACTATCATTGTCAAATAGAGTATCTAATGCACACTGTATTCTTTAAAATGTCTAATGCATATACTTAAGTGTGAAATTCCTTTTTTTATCTTTCCGAAATATCAGCAACAGTGTTTTATATAAACTATGAAGAGTTTTCTAATAGCTACATTATATGAGAAATACCACTAGTATTAAGAATGAAATGAGTAACACAACTTAAAATTACAAAACTACACTGATGTACAAAATTTATGAAAAAAATCTCACCCTAAGCAAAGAATTTAAGATTTTTAGCATTTGAATAATCTCAGGCGACCTAAATCATGTGTAGTGCCGTTCACATACGTACTTCTGTATAGAAATGCACACAAGTACATGATAAACCATTTTAGTAAGGTGAGTTGTCTGCCCTTGATTAGTTTGGAAGTCCGCGGAAGTAGGAAAGAAGTGATACAAAATTTGTTCAATGACCGTTAACTCTTTTTTCCTTTCTTATTTGTATGATCAAATGACCATGGTGAGATATAATTAGTCAAGTAACAGTCACTATTTTTTATTTCACTGTGATATGCAAAAAGTGAGAGAGTTCTTATCAAGGGCAGACAGATCACTTTGATTGATTGATTTTGATTGATTTTTCTTTAACGTCATACCACGAATATTTCACGTATATGACGACGGCATCTGCCTGATGCGGGGCATACACATTTTGACCTTTGCAACGAACCCACCGAAGCAGTGAGGGATCTTTAAAGTGCCATGCATACCACGACACAGGGCCTCGATTTTTACTGTCTCATCCGAAAGACAGGACACTGGCATGACCAGTAATGAAATAGCTTGTAGTGGACACGCCTTTCTAATGGGTCTCCAAAGAAAACAATGCTACATCCCAAGATGAACCTGCGTTGCAGGTTTGGTAACTGTAGCAACTACACTTTCTTCAATACTGAAATACCTAAAACTTCTTAACCCAATTATTCAAGAGGAAATTGTAGGTCAGATGCATCATACCGGTACGATGCCATGCGCTTAAGTCAGCATCCTATAATGTACCGGTACCTAATGTGCAAGTTTGGTAACTTTAGCACCTATACTTTCTCCAATACTGAATTACCCAAAACTACATAACCGGACGCGGACAGGAACACGGACGCCGGGGTTTTGCATAAACTGCTTTCAACTTCGTCGAGGTCAGCTGATAAAACTTACTTATAAGAAAAAAAAAACCCACCCAAAACCGTGACAGTTAGATTTTAGTAATTATATGGTCTAGTAATAAGGTGCTATGAAACTTACCAGTATATTTATCACAATCACATCACAAATTCGGGTCATGGAAGACAAACTGCTTATCTATGAATTCATGATCTAGGTGGTACCAGACTATATAATATAATATCTATACATTATCTACATAAATTACAATAAATTCCGAATTTAGAGAAAGATCTGGACACCACTACGAATAAACTTCGAGTTCAACATTTACTCGGCATTTAAAGCAGACCTTTTACATTGACAAGAATGTTTTCGGGTGAGTGGGTTCCTGTTCATATGAATACAGGAAGATTTCAAGGACCTGAAGATTTCAAGTTTTCAGGTTTCTTTCTGACTGGTATGCCTGATAAGGTTCCTCAGACTTTATACATGTAATTTTTTATCAAATGAATGTTTCAACTTCGATCATGGACTCTAAATACAAATGTATATTTAAATTAGAGCATCTATATTATACACAAATCATGCGTCCATAACTCAATCTAATATCCAAAGACAAATATCATTTCTTGTCCCTATTGCAGTTGAAAATTTCAATTATCAAGGTTGAAGCCAACATCAGCTGCGTATTGATTCGTAACTGCTTGATTTTTATTAAGAAAAAATATTATAAAAGAAAAAGACATCTGATCAAGTTGTAAGAGAAAAGTCGTCCAGGATATGAAGCGCATACAAGAATAGGCATACAGAAGACATCACAAAAATATCCGATTGTAATGTACGAGTGGTACAAATGATATTTAAATCGTCACTCACTGGTATGTTTACCGGTCTGTAAAAAGTAGTAATACCAAAATGATACACATTTAAAAATTCACAAATAATCCTCCATATATAGAAAAAGGACCGAAAGGTTACTCATGTTGAGAGGTCACAACAATATTAACACAAATATTATTATGGAATAAATTTAAATATCAAATATGTTATATAACATTAACTTGGACTAAACGTTCTTTGCTCGTCTGAAAGGTTCCTAATCTTTAGAAGTCCTGACTACCAATCAGAGCTGACGAGGTTCCGAAACTTATCTCCACTGAAAAGGTTTATATAATGCCCATCATTTAGTCCCCACCGCCCTGTTAGATTTGATAAAAATATGGGTATTATGTGCAAGTCGTATATGTTCAGTTATCTCAATATAATAGTATCATACTACCACTTAGTTTTCCGAAATTCAGAAGAGCCGGTGCAGCTTACTTTGTTACATGCTAGGATAAAAATCGCGAGGTTCAGTACTGGAGTTCCGCAGGTGTCTTATCGGTGTCCTGTTTTTCGGATGAGACAGTCAACCGAGGTAACGAGTTGACGTGACACACAAAAGATCCCTCACTGGTTCTGATGAGTAACCCTGAGTTAAAAGTTTAGTAGTAAATTTAAATTGTAAATTTCGTTTATGAAAGTCCAATACATCGGTGCAGCCTCTGACAAATCGAACTAATTGAGATATATAGATACCATATGATGGGAGTCGAGGGACATCGCCATCCAAGTAAGGAAAATTTACAATAGGAAATCCAAAATCCTCACGTTTATCATAAATATTTATATATATTAGGTGGTCGATGATTTTGATGTTCAAATCTAAGAAAGGTGTAGATTTATCTAAAGTATTAGCTTTATTCAATTTGAGCTCTGGTGGATATATTTCTGATATAAATTGTTCGAATTCAGGGTTGTCGATAACCAAAATGTCATCCAGATATCTGCAAGTATTATTAAATTTGTCAATGAGGTCGAAACGTTTTGATTTTTGAATAGAAACCATGAAATCCCTCTCATAACAATAAAGAAATTAATCTGCTATCAGAGGCGCGCAGTTAGTACCCATAGGAATCCCAACTATTTGTTGATATATCTTGCCATCAAATTGCACAAAAATATTATTCATGAGAAAATCTAGTGCTTTACATAATTCCTTGCAAGTCCAGTATTTATATGAAGTATATTGTTAGTTGGAAAAGAATCCGAAGTTATTGAAAGTACATATGTAAGTTTTAGATTCTCTGTGAAAACACCATTGTATAAGAGACAGCAACTTGCTTTTAATCAAATCATGAGGCAGAATTGTATAAAGTGTGGATAATTCAAATGTAGAAATATGAGTCGCTTTGAAATTAAGTGAAAGAAGTTTGTCTATAACTTCATGAGAATTTTTAACTGACCAAAAGTAATTGATGTTACTATTATGAAATGCGACATCACAATATTTGATAATATGATCTTTCATAGCAGTTAGAGCAGACGTAATATGTTTCGATAGTAGCATAGTAGAGCAGTGGCTAGAATTAGATATGAAACGTGATTTATATGGACTTTTATGTAGTTTTGGGATACAATACATGGTTGGTAGATCAGATTTATCAGTTTTAATATTGAAGTCGGACACGGTCATGAGGTGATCGTGTAAGGTGCTGTCTTTTGAGGTAGGGCTTTCCACATATGTATGAGTGGAGTTTAATTCGTTTTTAAGTACTTCAATATAACAAAGTTTCAAACAACTATTATGTTATTACCTGCTTTATCATCAGGAACAAGGACATATTTAGCATGTAAGTCAGCTATCCTCTTTTTAACAGAATTTGCCGTCAATGTATTAGGCTGTTGAAATGAATGCGGATTTTCCGTAAAGTTCTTAATACGGATATCGACAATTCTTAAAATCTCGTATTTCCATTCATTAAGAGCATGAACCTTTACCTGTTCTTTTTTACACCAACGTTTACAATATGTAGTTAAAGCATCTTCTGTAACGTCACGGCATTTACAGAAATCTATCCTGGACGGTAACCTATATTTAGGTCCTTTTCCAAAAAGGGTGCGCAATTTCTTGTCCGAAATATAGTTTAGGTCACCAGTAATGACATGACCTGCCGGTTTATAAACATATTTAGATTTTTTCACAAGAACACGACGAAGAAATAGAGTCTGAAATATCAGGTTAGATGTAACTCTATTATAATTTAAAATAAGATTTCTTATAGGCTTTTTGTACTGGTAACAAATAAGTGGAGGTTCTAAATTCTCAAAATATTGGGGGATTTAGATGTGACTCTATGATCACGGAAAATATTAGAAATGTTAAGTAGATCGAAGCCTTTATTAATAAATTTAATTTTGAGAAATTGCTGCTTGGGTGGAAGAGACGGAATACGAGGTAAGAGTTTATTATATGAAAATAAAATAATCAATTTGAGTTTATATCAATCAGAATTGCGTAAACTTCGATGATCAGCTTTGTCCAGGATAGGTTTCAATTTATTTACCGGAATAGAGGATAGTGCATGCAAAAGTTCATGACGGCCAAGATTTTATTCTGGTATTTTTTTCAACTGTGTTGGCATTCAGAAATACCAATTGCTAACAACAATGTTTCATTATTTAGTATTATTTAACACGTACATGTACATTTTCGTTTTGTGATAATTAGTAAGTAAAATGTGATAAATGAGTGTAACCTTTAAACTCCAAACACTGCAATATTATTGGATGATTTAATTTTAGACATCACGTAGTGCTTATTGCAAATCCTGCTTTAAGTCAAGAAATAGTACCTACGATGGACAGTCAGAGTCATAAAACTTTGATGTTTTGATGATGCTAATAATTTTAAGTACTGAGTTTAAAGTTGGAATAACCTTTTAATCAGTTCTCTTCAGACTTTACTTTTAAACATCGAATATAACATAAGTAATTCATCGCTTCTTTGCCACACTCTCACAACGCTAACATTCAGTTTCAAACACACCACTGAGTTATAAGTCTTCTCAATTTCAAGGCTATTGTGATTCTCTCGCACAAACCCTTGACAAAAGTGGTTATTCGGAAGCTCGAAGCTGATTTGTCAGATTTGGAATCCAGCCCAATACCACTTAATCATCCTGTCCTTATATGTGTATCCTGCCCAATACCACTGAATCATCTTGTCCCCACATGCGTATCCTGCCCAATACCACTGAATCATCCTGCCCTTACATGTGTATCCTGCCCAATACCACTGAATCATCCTGTCCCTACATGTGTATCCTGCCCAATACCACTGAATCATCCTGTCCCTACATGTGTATCCTGCCCAATACCACTGAATCATCCTTTACCTACATGTGTATCCTGCCCAATACCACTGAATCATCCTTTCCCTACATGTGTATCCTGCCCAATACCACTGAATCATTCTGTCCAAACATGTGAATCCTGCCCAATACTACTTAATCATCCTGTCCAAACATGTGAATCCAGCCCAATACCACTGAATCATCCTGTTCATACATGTGAATCCAGCCCAATACCACTGAATTATCCTGTCCAAACATGTGAATCCTGCCCCATACCACTGAATCATCCTGTCCCTACATATGAATCCAGCCCAATACCACTGAAACATCCTGTCAAAACATGTGAATCCAGCCCAATACCACAGAATCATCCTGTCCATACATGTGAATTCAGCCCAATACCACTGAGTCATCCTGTCCAAACATGTGAATCCTGCCCAATACCACTGAATCATCCTGTCCCTACATATGAATCCAGCCCAAATACCACTGAAACATCATGTCAAAACATGTGAATCCTGCCCAATACCACTTAATCATCCTGTCAAAACATGTGAATCCTGCCCAATACAACTGAATCATCCTGCCAACACATGTGAATCCAGCACAATACCACTTACTCATCCTGTCCCTACATGTGAATCCAGCCCAATACCACTGAATCATCCTGTCCAAACATGTGAATCCAGCCCAATACCACAGTCCCTTCATGTGAAATGACAGTGACAAAACAAGACAATACACACATTTACATAAAGAAGAGTTAAAAGCAACTAACTATTAACCATCTTCGATATGTGCAAAATCAATCCGTGAGTCCTTCGCAAAGCCTTGCAGTAAGAGAGAATTTAGGAAACTATGCATTTTAAAGACTTGCACATGGACTTGCAGCATGAGAGCATTTAGAAACCTGTCCGTAAGGTTTTGGCATGGCCTTGCAGTAAGGGAGAATATAAGAATCCATCCGGGAGTCCTTCGCATGGCCTTGCAGTGAAATAGCAATAAAAGATTCCATCGTAAGCTTTCACAGGACCTTGAAGTAAGAACATTTACGATTCCATCTGTAAGTCCTCCGCATGCCTTGCAGTAAAAGAGCATCAAGGAATCCATCTGTAAGTCCTCCGCATGGCCTTGCAGTAAAAGAGCATTAAGGAATCAATCCGTAAGTTCTCCGCATGGCCTTGCAGTAAAAGAGCATTAAGGAATCAATCCGTAAGTTCTCCGCATGGCCTTGCAGTAAAAGAGCATTCAGGATTCCATCTGTAAGTCCTCCGCATGGCCTTGCAGGAAGAGAGCATTCAGGAATCCATCCGTGTCTTTAGCATGGCCTTGCAGTTTTAAATGACATAGACTAGGGTAATACTAACACTTGACATAGCCACATAGCCGCTAACATTCAGCAAATAACCTGCAGTTTATCAACATAATAGGCGGTATCTATCACTGAGCATTACATATCAATGTCTGATTACCGGTATGTATTATCCTAGCAAGATAACAAGTTGTACTTGAGTACAAGTGTACTTTCTTAATCAGCCAAACGGGTATCTAAGTGTGCCATTTTACACACAAGGTATTCTAGGAATAAAGTTTTTAGTATTGTTTGCACGAGATAAAGTAAGTCTGAATATCAAAACTCGACGAGCTCAAAAGAAAATATATAAGCTAAATTTTCAAAACCGTTTTCACACTTTACAATGTGGAGATCAGCTTTAACTCCGGATAGTATGACTTACATCTGTAACATTTTCTCTACAATGTAAATCAACATTCACCTCGTGTGTAGTGCGGAAATATTTTGTCATTACGCAAAGACATTAACAGCTGGTGTGGGTTGCCAAGCAGGAAACGCCTCCTGATCCCGGGCTCAACATCTCACTTCTGATTTAAAGGGCTTCACGATCTTTCATCGAAAGACATTGTTGCAAGTACCAAAGCTACATAACACAGATATTTTCGTGTTTCACCATGGTATAGCAAAATATAACTATTTTGTATGCATGTTAATAAACAACCAAAAATGAAGACCATTTATGGTGATATAGTAAGGTATACACATACCAAGATTTCGCGCTGAGGTTATAACACACCCACCCTCGGTTCATGATATACAATAATTACAGTAATGAGAACCATGCTCAAGACTCAAATGCAATACAACTTCTTCGTTTTATGTTTAACGCCACACAAAAATTATTGCATTCAAATGATGAGGATATCAAGGGACTCTGTGTAAACTATCGACAAACTCTGGCAGATGAACCTACTTGCCTCGTCCAGGATTCGAACACAGGCGTGATTTTAATAAAGAGAGTGAGTTCCAGAACAGTGCTTTAGTTTATTCAGCCACCAAGGCCTTTTATCGGAACACAGCAAGAAACTGATACTGATAGGCAAAATATTTCTGTTATTGATATACTATTCTCAAACCATAATTTGACCTTAAAACACCAGGTCATGCAAAAAAACCCCTTAAACTCTACATCTACTGATACACAGGAGAAGAGCTCCAAGAACGTTAGCAATGACTGGATGGGCTGTAATTCTTATACATCACAATCCGTCCGTATGAAACTCTCATAAAGATATAATATATATAGAGAGAGCTTAAGTGCTGACAGCAAATAAAATAAAATAGCGTCTAAGAGAAGGAATATAGTCGACTACGTCGTCTTATCATAAAAGACTGTCAACTCAGATTTAGAGCCGTGTTGCTGGAATAAAATCGGATCTTTTGAGGAAATTCATGAAAGACATATAGGAAAAAACATTATATGATGAGTACTATTTTCACTACATATTTGACATGTTCGATTCCTGAGTTGGCATACGAATTCGTCAGTTAGACGATGAGAAGTATCGTAAAGCGACAGGAAGCTCAAAACAAGTACGTGTGTGTGTGTGTGTGGGGGGGGGGTCTTGTTGTGATTAAGCGTTTGGATTGCGGCGCCGACTATCCGGGTTCCATTCCCGGGTTGTGCCACTGTTTAAGAGGTTGGTTACCTTCTGCTTCCATGTCACGATATAACTGAAGTTGTATCATTGCGCTCATACCTAGAACATTTTAGGAAAATGACATTCAGTCGTTTCCGTAAAACATATCCATAAAGGAACATCACGGCAACCAGTTGAGCCCAGAATATTCCATCTGAGCCCAGAATATTCCATCTGAGCCCAGAGACCAGAATATTCCATTTGAGCCCAGAATATTCCATCGGGTGTCTAGTGAAGAACTTAAAACCTTGCTATTTTATGGAACGATATTCGAGATGTTCTCATTTCCTAAATCCGTCTTGGCTGTTTGAAACGATCCTCCTTTCAGCTCATGAGGAAAACAGCTTAAGAAGTGTTTGCTTGCATTATCATTTGCAGAACAGCAGCGGATAACAATTTGTTTAGTGACTTGCATTAATCATCTGAAGATGACAGTTACATTAGAGGGTTACGTCAATATCTTCTCGTTTAAGGAATCTCATTTCAGCTAACTTGTACCCTGTGATCTTACACGAATGAGATCAAGCTTTCCAAGTCCATGTCTTTGTCTTATCACATTCCCTCCTTATTCATGATTCGTATCTCATTTTGTAAGGAATCATACTTGAGGGATAGGGCACTTGAATTCTTAGAGCCATTACAGTAACATCTTTATTACACACATCCCAGATCAAAGAACTTTACAAGAAAGAATTAGTCTCTAAAAGAGGTTTGAAACTAATGTTAGAATTATCGTTTATTATGGCTGTACTAAATCAGACAATAAAGGGACTAAAACTCCGACGAAACGGATACCTTCGCAAAATACATATGCACTTTGTTGGACCCAAGGGGTACTTGTGTTAATGGTGGTAGGTGCTGAATCAAATGATATATGGATTCAGTTGGAGCTTAAGTGAAACCTTGATGACATGAAACCATAAAGATAGTTAAGAATACGAGAAGATAGAGATACTCGGAAAAAATATAAATCGTGACTTTGTGGGAATATACGAATGTATGGTAAATGAAGAGAGAGAGAGAGAAAGAGAGAGAGAGAGAGAGAAAGAGAGACAGAGAGAGAGAGAGTTTAGAAGAAAAAAACACTATTTATCTTGATAAATGATCATTTCCGATTCTCGACTTATCAATCTAATATTAAATTTCAGACAATTTGTTTTTTCCTACGATTCTAAGTATTCAACACCTACCAAATTCAGAATCTGATTTGTTTATATATATATATATATATATATATATATATATATATATATATATATATATATATATATATATATATATATATATATATATTTTAGGGTTGTCAACGAGTACCCGGTTAACCGTTATCGGTTAGTAAACTTAGTACTCGGTGAAAAAATATAATTTACAGAAAAACAGAATGAAGATGTTATTCCGCTCTGTTAGTCTTGCATTTGTTAAGCGACGTTGTCGCTTCTTTTCTAGATCCGCGTCCCGTTAAGATGTATAAACGGGATCGCGTCGATCCAGACATCGACCCACTACAATGATGGAAAACTTAATTCATCGAAATATCCCCGGTTGTCCGTATTGGCACGCCGTTATTTGGCTGTGCCAACGCCTGGCACATCAGTACCATCGGAGAGAATCTTTTCGCAACCGACTTTCATCTTCTTGTGTTGACAAAATTATTTTTCTGAACAAAAAAAACTTACTTGCACTACTTGATTTCCATTTGTCTGTTTGAATAAGTTTGTCTACTAGCATTATATATGTAACAGACGTTGTTTATGATAAAGAGGGCCCCTGACAGCGTACATGATTGAATCATGACTATTTTGAACAAAGTCTATTGATACGAGTAACCGGTTACTCGATCGGAAAAAGTACCGATTAACCGGTTAGAGAAAAACGTCCGATTTGAAACCCATATATATATACTGGCTTTCAGAAATTAATCAAATCCCCTAATATATAGTAATGTATACATCCGTCCGTATATCTGTCTGTGTGTCTGTCTGTCCATCACACTAGATGGTTAAAAAGGAACTGTAATCATGTAACCATTAGTGGATATTTCCTTCTAGTTCATAGTAAAAAAAAAAAGTCATATGTTCAAGTTTCAAGAGGTTTCAAAGAACTATTAGAACAAATGTTTTCGTCTGCAACAGCTTCCTTGCAAACCAAACATTACAAGTCAAGACTGATTTTCGCTACGTTCAAGACTTATGCCTTCCCCATGCAAGAGTTACGTCCCCTGATACAAGCTGAAATATCTCTATTTTCAAGTTTCCAGATGATTAAAGGAAAAATATTAAAACAAATGTTTTCATCTGTGGCAGCTTCCTTGCAAAGCAAAATATACAGGTCGTGATCGATTTTCGCTACGTTCAAGACTGTATTGGAAATGGCCATATTTTCAAGTTTGCAGATGATGGAAGTAAATCTATTTAAATATTTCTTAATACTTCCGCCCTTACAGAGTCTGGGAGTATATAATGACTGAAATGTCCACGCGCCTGTTCTAGAGTCCGTTACAATTACTACTTGATGGGGAAACTCCGATCAACTTTTTATCTATTTTTATAGTCCCGAAACATATCTTGGCTGAATACTATTACAATGTATCTAAAGTCACGGTGCACCTTATTTGTAAACTAAAAAGTTTTAACTGAAATTGTATGCCAAAGAAAAAAAAGGTTTTAAAAATACATTTTTCTTCATGTCTTTGCATGGTGGAAAGTTCCTCTGAACCCTTTGACTAATCATCTAATGTATCGTACATTGTTGATTGAAAAACTCGCATAATTTGTGTGGAATGTAACGTCAATGCACTTCCTTTCGCAAGCGAAAGGATTTATTTTTAACAAATACGATTAAGAAGTTTAAGTTCTGAAAACATGGAAGAATTCTCGTTTCAAATCATTTCAAATCGATTTTTGTTTGCTTCTGTCTTGCTTTACGTCACCCCTATATTATGTCATTACTGTGCCTCGTCTGTCTGAAGTATGATAGAGAAAATTCGTCATATGCAACGATCGACCTGAAAAACACTTACCTAGATAGAAGATGACTTTAATCATCAGTGTGCAGAATATGAAATGTTTTGTTGTATTATGGGATTAAAAAATATCATCATACTTATAACATAAATTCAATTTAATGATTTTCAGTTCAGATTTCCCTCTATTTAGGTTGAAAGTTACAGAACTCCGTTAACAATTCTCAAGAACTTTTGTGATATGACTTGCAAGACAAAGAAAAGTGTTTTAATAGACCTTTTCCAAATTTATTTCATCTCGCATTAAATTATAATACCTTATAATAATGAAGATATTGAATGGTATGTTCCTTTTTTTTGCAGCATCAACATTCGCAGATAAGCCATATTTATCAAAAGCCAACTTGACTGTAATTATACAGAAAGCAATTTCAAGCTTCTGATTCTGATTATGTCCTCTGATTATGTCCTCTGAAAAATTTGATTGGTCGGTGGACTGGTAATAACGTCGTTTTCAACAAATTTTCATAGCGCGCCATAGACGGAGGAGTTTACCAGAGACATGTGTATATATGTCTCTGAGTTGACCAACTGTTAACAAAGCGTAAAATCCACCAGTAATTGTTTCATAGCCTCTAGAATGTTCTGAGCACATGTCTTTTTATTTTCTACTATTATTTAAGCCAATCAGTGCATCATCTATGTATGATAAAGAAACTTTGGGTTATAAAGAAGACACCGAGTGAAAGTCGTATTTAATATCTTGAGTACCCTTAACCTTGATGATTTCCTGGGTGACTAGCACACGGACTTACTGACTGACTTAATGGGTATCATTTATCATAATGGAAGCCGCTGATAAAACGCATGAATGGGCATTGTTTTGTATCAGATAGCAGAGGAATATTTTGAATACATTCTAACATGCCAACGTAACAAAAAAGCAACATAATAAGATAGAATGTCTTAAGTTGCTTGCACATTGTCAGTTGATCACATACAATGGGATTACACTTAGCATTTATATCCAACAATGCAAAGGAAGAATAAATGTCAAAATCATCCTGCCACTTGCCCCTCCCCCCTGTATCAACGTGTATTATACCATTATAAAGACCAGGATTATTTGCCACTCTAAATTAACGAATAGTAAAATAACATGGAAATAAATATTGTATTCCGTAAACTGAAGTAAGGCATTATTAAACCCTACATGGGAGCTACACAGAATGTACCCATCGATGGATGAGCTAGTATATCGGTATTACCACAGGCAGTAGACATACAAGCGACATAGCTGATCAAAATAGAAACTGTTGTCTACGCTCGGTAATTTCTGCAGCCCTATCTTCATATCATTTGATATTGGCGACACTTGCTTCCGATTCGGGATCGGTTTCCTGATTTATAGGCAGATACGGATGCATGAGATGTGGGTGTTGACTGCACGTTATCACAAACGAACGGACACTGGACATGTGCGGACCAGGATAGGGATTGGGAGTCAGAAATATATTTTCGTGTAAAATAAGTAAGTTAAAAACCTTCGAAATAGTGGGATCTCCCTCTCTTGGGTGGGCCCCTACTTTAAATTTCTGTATCCGTGCCTGGAGTTGTATCATACTTGTATTTGAACAAAGCGTTTTCATTACATGTGCATGAACATGCATCATATACAGTGTGTAGATTGTACACCATTCCCAAATCACGTGGGAGAAAATCGGTACATGTAAATGTGTTCGTAGACACTCCACATTTCAAACATTTATCTTACAAAGACTAAGATAAGAGGGCATTTATCTATTAATGTTACGTCATAACATACTGTCCTACATGTTTTATCAATGCAGTGTTCCTCTTTAGCGTCCTCAATAGCTTATAGTGTACATACACATTGTCATTGTAGTTCCAAAAATAATGAACTCCACTACGATGGCAGTCTGCCAGTACGCTATTGCGTTTTCCAGTGATGATCTAAACAATGTACAGGTAAAAGAATTTAACATGTAACTCTTCTTTTTGAACAGCAAAACTAGGAATGAGTTACACCTTTCAAAATCACGTCCCAGTCCGATTTACATATTTTAAACATAATTATTTACGTATATCCTTTAGGTAATACAAACATAGGAGATATACAGTAGTGCCCTCGTACTTGTAAATACACCTTACAGATAAACACAACTCGTTCTTTCAAGAGAAGATCTGTGAAACATCGACATAAACGACCACTTACCTATGAGGGACACCATTGGATTATCCTCTTCCTCTCCCACCCCTTCCATGCCGACGTATTGCGCAATCTCCTTATAACAAAATGCTAGAAACACACGCGGTATGTGCACGCGCTTCGACACAATGCATTAGGCTGGCGACAAGTTATAAGTGATGTATTGATGTGTGGTTTATCTACTCTAACCCTGGATAACCTTTACACGGGACCAGGATATTACGGCCCTACCACAAAACGCCGCACATACACAATATTGACGAACTATAGATTATGTTGTATTGATTCACACCTGACTGGTATAGGGGAAGTTTGCGAAAGCAAGATCTTCGTGGAAGCTTTGAGCGATTGATTGGCCCTGGGGACAACAACTAATAATATGCAAACAGAGAAGGAACTGGGGCTGAATCAGAAGTCATCACGACTAATTTGAGTGTACCTATACTGACGAGGAGATACACCGAACAAAAAGATATAAGGGTACGATGATCACCCGAATATCCTGGGGACAACAACTAATAATATGCGAACAGAGGAACTGGGGCTGAATCAGAAGTCATCACAACTAATTTGTGTGTACCTATACTGACGAGGAGATACACCGAACAAAAAGATATAAAGAGTACGATGATCACCTGAATATCCTGGGGACAACAACTAATAATATGCGAACAGAGAAGGAACTGGGGCTGAATCAGAAGTCATCACGACTAATTTGTGTGTACCTATACTGACGAGGAGATACACCGAACAAAAAGATATATAGGGTACGATGATCACCCGAATATCCTGGGGACAACAACTAATAATATGCGAACAGAGGAGGAACTGGGGCTGAATCAGAAGTCATCACGACTAATTTGTGTGTACCTATACTGACGAGGAGATACACCGAACAAAAAGATATATAGAGTACGATGATCACCCGAATATCCTGGGGACAACAACTAATAATATGCGAACAGAGAAGGAACTGGGGCTGAATCAGAAGTCATCACGACTAATTTGAGTGTACCTATACCGACGAGGAGATACACCGAACAAAAAGATATAAAGGGTACGATGATCACCCGAATATCCTGGGGACAACAACTAATAATATGCGAACAGAGGAACTGGGGCTGAATCAGAAGTCATCACGACTAATTTGTGTGTACCTATAATGGCGAGGACATACACCGAACAAAAAGATATATAGAGTACGATGATCACCTGAATATCCTCATGTATTCACCGCTCTCGTTCTTTGCTTGAACATTGTACGCCTACGTAACGTTATACTTTATACTTATTCGATATCTAATGTATAAATAGTTTTATTAAATGATAATTCCGCGAGCAAATTGCTGGATCTTCGGATATACCATTATCAAATTGATAATTCTATGAAAATTCACTTTCGCCCCCGTTTTTTTTTTCTGTACTAGATTACTGCTGTCAAGGGATTTTGTGTCAGAAGCCCTTTAAGCTGTTTATTCCTTAATAACCAGATATCATCAGGATGTGGGTTACTTAAGTGTAAAACACTTTTCAGTATTCCACCCCTCCCTTTCGTAAGAAAAATTCTTTGTTTAACTAATTTTTCCTCAATGGGTGACCAAGTGGGCGTAAACTGAGCGATGACGATAGGAAGGGGTTAATGGAAGCACCGTTGATATATGAAATCAGACAACACCCAATGCCTCTCATTTCCGGAATCGATCTCTAGTTGAGACAGGTGATACCAGTAAACTAAAATGAAGGAAACTTTTCCTTTGATCCTTTCATGAGTGAGAAAGTGGGCCCGTAAACCGGTTAACCACCAACTGGCATCAGATGCCATGAAGGAGTAAGGATCCCCAGCTGTCACATCCGCCGCAATATTATAAGACTGAGAAACATGTAAGAATCTTCCTTGTGTGATTATATTCCTGTCCCTCTCTTCAAAGGCAGCAATATGACATGCATCTCAGTGTAATTTCAAAGTCAAATTTCAGTCAAAATACAGATAAATACCCAACTTCCATATTTGTATGAGAACTATTGACATCCCCTTCCACAGTGTGCACACTAGCTTATAAGCGGGAGACTCCAATTCTTCTCAATAATTTACTTCATCACTGACCGATTTTTTATTCCTTGACGATAGACATATTGGTTTACAATACAGATCCCTCTATTGGGAATATAATCGAGCATTACATAATGCTTTAATCTACAAAAATATGAATTTAACGACTTAAACGTGTTACCACATCCAAAACAATATTCAAAGACGTCAAGCGACAGCATTTTATCAACATCTATTCAAAACTAAATCACCCAGACCAACATCTTAAAGAACACAACATGTAACATGAGGATTTTAATGAATTAAAATCGATTTCATCCGATATTGGCTGCACGTGCAGGCAGTTGTTCTATTTGTGTTACGTATCTTAATAACCCTCTTAATCAAGTTAATTTTAACCTGCTAATGTTGTCCTTGTTTTACTATAAAATCGTAACCAATTTTTATGTGAGCACATGGCTGAAATTGGTCAAAATTTGAAAGTTAGGAAAGGAACTACATATTCTTGATTATATGTTTAGCTATTTTAGAATTCTATCTTTCAAACTTTCATCAAACATTATACATTACTATTGTGAGGAATAAAAAAGATGATCGATTGAGTAACGGACAGATCCAGATTGGGCCCTCATGCCTTTTCGAAAACTTTTCCTCTGTAATGCTTTTGAAATTTTGAAATGAAATATTTGATATCATTCAATGTTTGATGCTTGAATGCTCGACAATGAACTTAAGATTACTTATCAGTTCTGATTAAAGAACAGTTTAGTTTATTCAGGTTTGAAAAGACAAAAGTTGAATGGTTGGTTGATTTGTGTTTACGTCGCTTTCAACAATTTTTCAGTTATATCGCGACATGGAAGCAGAAGGTGACCAACCTCTTAAATATAGTGGCGCAATCCGGGAATCGAACCCGGATCGTCGGCGCCGCAAGCCAAGCGCTTAACCACTACACTAAGTCTGCCCCTAAAAGACAAATGAAGTTTAAAGCAAATTGAAATTTTGATAATACATGGTATTAAGAATTTTGTGTTTTAGAGTTTTGTTTGATAAGATATTTTTTTTTTTCGTCAAACAAAGCTATTTACTCGTAATCACAATCTGTAAAATTTATGTCGTATAAATGAACTAAATGAACCCACATGATTACAATATTGGGGAATTTGAAATAAATGTATTAATAATGTGTCCGTTGTATGACTTAATTGCTTACTTATATAAAATAAATACTAAATTGTCAATTTTCTCTTTCTGATAGTTATACAACAGTAATTTGAATGTTGTTATGTAATAAACGCATATTTACGAAATCAAGAGAATATATCCGTGTATTGATCTAGTCATTCTCAATAAATCAATTAAGAGAGTCCGTATTACATAAGTTATCACAACACGACCTGCTCTACAGTCTTATACTGCAATCTGTAATCAATATGTGGAGCATTGACAAACTGATAAACAATTACTTAATTCGTTACAACCTATCACTCTTACTAAACCATTAAATACCTTATATATAGTATATTTTATTCATCAAAAGCAATACAGCTTATAGATTGAATATAAATATCATACAGAAGTATATATATATATATATATATATATATATATATATATATATATATATATATATATATATATATATATATATATATATATATATATATATATATATATTTACACTTTTACCGTATCTCCACATAATATCACATTAGACAATGAGTTCTTGTTTTTTTTTTCAAATTTTGAAAAAATAAATAATGAAATGAAATAAAATAAAATCTGATCCAAGCATGAATCTTTATTTCATTCATCTAATTTAATCTAATGTATGCAAATTACGAGGGCAGATGAAAATTACATGGAAATTAAACCAATTCAGTATTTCCTTCATGTTCTGTTGCATTCTAGAGAAGACAGATCATACCTCTGTTTGATTTATTATCTATTTACCCTAATATTTCTAAGAAACACTTTAATATTTTATCACTCGCCCCTTAAGCAAGAAGACATCACTCTAGATCTGCCAGCATTGGCACGTAATAATATATATTGCCTTACCTCGCAGTATCAATTAGGTCAGCAGTCTGTTGTATCACCCTCCCCTTGGAATCTTCTAATAACAGTGCGTCCAGCTAGTTATACCTAGCGCCTGAGCACGTCCTCGTCCACTCGCACAACCCCCATTACTTTACCATGAGACTTTTATGGACAATATCCTTCTTAAAGGTGTTATTATTGATGTAAGGATATGCAAATGGAGACTTCGTTCTTTTTAATATGTAAATTTTATTCAGAGTTTTAGTACTATTTTATACTATAAAGGTTCATTAAAATGACAAACCGCAAATTAATGCCAGCTTATTCCGAAACATTATTAGCAGTTTTTAACGTTTTTTGAGTGTTTTACCATGTTTTCGTGTGACCACGAATACATATTCATATTTACACTAGTTTCATTATGTAGTAATTATTCAAGACTTTTAGACCGACAAGGTTTTTGAGAAGAATTGTTTTGTATCCAGTTAAAAGTATGGTCGGGTGTTACATTGGGCCTTATGTCTCTTTCAAAACTTCTTATCCCTTACCTCATTGGTCAAATTTTTTACCTTTGACCGGGCATTTATTATTTTTTGTGTGTACATTGGACTTAAAAGAATTTCTAACGAGCAAATTCTTGACAAGAAATATAGTATCAAATCAAGAATGTATACCAACATGAACAATTTTCCATACGTCCTCATTGCATTCTGCTTAAAAGCCGAACTGGTTTTCCACGAGAAAGCGCTGAACTGGCTTGACGCTAAATGTTTCCTGAATGTTTCAGAAAAACATCTTTTAAAACTTCTGGAACGTTTTACAACGTTTACTAGATAAGTATTGCTGCATTCAAAAATAAAGATAAAAATAAATGAATAAAAAAAACCCAACTTTGGTCTTTTCGGCGCGGTCCAATTTTCAACCACACGAAATGTTCTTAAAGGAATAAACTGTATTGTATAATGACCTAGAAAACAGCGTCAAAGTATGATTCTACAACATTAGCATATTCACCTGTATATAATAATGTTTACCCTCTTGGTATGTCAACACGACAGACATCCGCTGTCGCAATCATAATTAAAATAACAGGAAGAAGTTGCACTTCCATCTACTTGATCGTACGCTAGATTCATGTAAGAACAGTTCGACTTCCACACGCACACAATTCACATACTTCCTGATCGCAATATTATTTTCATTTTTAGTTTTTGTACATTTCATTGTAAGGCACATTAGTTATGACGGATTCAGAACAGACTGGGCCATCGCACGACCCGGTTTTTCCCCTTTATTACCGTAAGAGGTTGATCACATGACAACAAAACATTCCCATAAACTCGTCCTCTCTTTATCATCCTGGCATTCTTGTGTGAAAGTAATCCCAGATTCTAAATTTAATGATCGCCAATCGCTTTTTTTTTTTTGGGGGGGGGGGGGGGGTGTTTACATACATGTAAACGGCCGACGAGTCTAGCCAGCTGGGAATGCTTACTGATTCTTGATACCTGACCACGATTTTGTTTAAATGCTCACTGCTTTCATTTGACTGTCTTACGAATAAGTGTAGTCTATTGTCCGAGCTATACTTATTTTTCCACATATATTTGTTTCTGTTAGATACAGTTTAACCCCCCCCCCCCCCCCCCCCGGGATTTCGAGATAACTGCGAGCACGGTACATCAGGCGGTTCATTTACTTAACAGACATTCATGGTTGGTTTCTACCGCAGTTCTATCGCGATTATTTTGCCTATACAAGGTGGGGATTTCTAAGCATACCTTCAAATATAGAATAAAACTCTCGCTAGGGCCAGTCTTTCACTAACAGAAATAATCTAATAAGACAAAGTATTCTACGACTTCCTATTTGTAACCTTTAGATTGCATGTCTTGTTCACTAATCGCAGCTACACGCAGGGTATAAACATTTAAAAATATTAACGTGTTAGTATATAGCTAGAGATCACTCGTGCTCTACATTTATGAATGAAACTGGTTCAAGACCGACAACTCACTTTCCAATGCATATTTTATTAAGCGTTTGACTGTCGTTTAAAAGAACAGTTATGCTAATAAAATGTCAATAATGTGGAAAAAATCTTATTTGTGCACGAGTGTGTGTTTGCGTGTGTGATTAGAAGGGGGGGGGGATTGGTTCTTGTTTTACGTCAAACTTATTAAAAACAATGCACAACGAACCCAACACAAGCAGTGAGAGATTTTTTCTCTACATGCAACGTCTACTGTGACACGGGACCTCAGGTTTTAATGTCTCTTTCAAAAGGAGTCATCGACTGGACTCGAACTCTGAATCACTCGCTAACGAGCCAAGCACCTAAAAACTGACTGAACTCCAAATACAAAAGTAGCTGATCACAGTGGCACATATAGCAACACACTAAAGTGGAAATTGATGGACCCAAAGAAACAGAGGTGACGTCAGGCATACCATAGAAGTAAACGTTTCCTGTTAAGTTAGCCACCTTCGCTATTAACACCAAAGACCTTACAGAAAGCACGAGCTAGGTTAACACTACATACACAATATGGATGTCGGGTGTACAGAAAGGAATACAGTGTTAAGAACGGATGTCTCTGTGAACGGACGCCCTTGGACAACGGCAATACTCTAACATATTTTGAAAAATCAAAAATCACAGTGACAACGTCAACAAATTTCATACTAACTAAATGAAATATTTTGTAACTATGAATATACCCCTGAAACATCAAATTCATTACCAAAGAACATGTTTCTGGCGGTAACTTAATAAGGTATCTTTAGGGATGATATATTTAATAGAGGGAAATTCTTTGACCAAAGAAATCGATTTTGTGTCCTTAAAAAAGTAATACTGCATCACTACAAGTGAAATTTGTTTCTCAGAATTCTCATCCTATCAGTCGTTCACCCCCGAATCAATATGAGAACCTTCGTCAATGCCACTAAATCACTGACTAATAACGGTACAAATTTCACGGATTATCTAAATGTTACATATGAATCATTGAAAATCTACAAAAAGACATAAATATATTTCACACCGAAGCGCAATCTTTTAATAAACAAGTGAAATATTTTTTGCAAGTCTCAGAACCCAGAGATGAGACATTATGGCGGTGGATCTATACACAACTATACTATCAGTCGCAACTCATTAAAATTTGTACAAAAATATATATAAATATATAAATGGAAGTGCATTCCTAAAACTATGAACGGAAATATGTTTGTCTAACGATACTGTATTTTCCCAACATTCAGACATATCTTTACGCTTCACAACACGGCAGCATTGATTTAGAAAATCCAGCTTGCAACAAATCAAATACAGAAAATACATCTGACAATGTATTCCAGACATCTGTCCATCATTGTGTTTATTTTCTACCCTTCCTTTCCCACTGGTTAAAACAGACGATCCGAGTTCTGATCGCTTATGGCATCACAAGTCGCTTTGGCGTGCAGATAACGGCGCAATGATACCGATGTCAAACAGACAAAATCGATCGGATGGTAATCAACAGTAAATAACGTAATTTACGGTCATGTAATAGAATTTAGTCATATTTGGTCGAGTGGATATAATTAAGATACCAGCTTCTGATTACGCACAGAAATATTGAGGTCATGTCTAAAGGGTTATTGTACAAAGGATGTTGAGTGGTGCTTCACATCGCGGGAAACCTTGATAGTTCACCCCTGCGACAGCTGAGTAGGCGGGGCTCATGTCATTGATTGCTGTCTTACATAAAGTGACACATAGAGTCGATATTTTACCAATTGACTTGTCATTAAAACTTCACACAGTTTCATTGACTATTAGTTCTTAAAAGAGTGCTAGCTGTTTTACCGTTTTCATGAAATTGGGTAGGCGTTGAATTATTTCCGTTTTATCGACTTTTTAAATCGTAGCAGCGAAGTTGAGAATATTTTTGATTTCAAGTCTGAAAATAACAATATTAAGATCGGAACATTTATCCGAAAGTATGATAAACATTTACATTCCAGGCGAAAACCACTATTTTACACTCAAAAATCAATTTTTTTTTCATATATCGGTTATGAAATATGATGGATATTACATAACTTAAGCCATCAAATACTAATAAAATTCACTGAAAGAAGGTCAGGAGACCGAAATATTGTGAATACTGAGTTAATTGTTCTTTGTTTTATGTCACTTCCTTTCGGAGGACTATTAAGATGTTTTTATAGGTATAATTTTATCCTCTTATTGATTTCGTCTGTATTTAAATCGAAGGAGAAACCATGAAATTATTTGTACCTGAAATGTCAAAATATATTCACAAACTCAGAATTAGATTACGAAAATGGCTTTAAAGTTTACATGCATGTTATAAAACAATGCATACGAAGACATGCCACAGACAACAATATTTGATGAATACTGCAAAATGCATCAACATGTCATGATGCCCTTGATCTACCACTGAATGAAACGTTTACAATCCTATGGTATTTGATCCCTTTCGCCATTTGATGAATCGTTTGAATCGGTGACTACGAATATGTTGTGCAAAATGTGATTTTTAACGAATATCTTATATACGAGTATATATAGTTTTTGAAATCGTGAACTCTACATGTATGTCGCTATAAGTGTAAGGAAAGTGCATGTCTTTTAATGAAGCCTGGCATTTGTTATTGTTGACATGTAGGTTTCAACTATCATTTTCATAAACACAGACGAAGTCCACTTACGAAAATTTTTGTATATCTTTAGTGGGATTATTCCCCAAAATAAAAATAAATCCGACCTACCGTTGATATTCATTTTGCTATCCTAATCAAGCACATATAGTTTTTGGGTCTAGACTCCTCAGGAGTTATATTTGTTTGGACGGTTTACCTTATCGAACAAAAACCTTTCAGTTTTGTATTATTCTGATGGCAAAAGTCTTTAAACAAGAGGCCCAAGTGGGCCTATATCGCTCACCTGAGCACAAAGTGCATATTTACAAGCAAGCAAGAAATTCTGTGCAGGGGTTCTGGAGAGGAAGATGAAAATGTGTCAATCAAACAGAGCCAATGGCGGCCATCTTGGATTACGGATCGGCATGAAAAACCTATACTTGGTAGAGGACCTTGAGTACTTACTTTCTATGCAGTTTGGTGAAATTTTGTGCAGTGGTTCTGGAGAAGAAGTTGAAAATGTGTCAACCAATCAGAGTCAATGTCGGCCATCTTGGATCACGGATCGGCATAAAAAACACCAAACTTGGTTGAGGACCTTGAGTACTTACTTCCTATGAAGTTTGGTAAATTCTGTGCAGCAGTTCTGGAAGAGAAGTCGAAAATGTGTCAACCAATCAGAGCCAATGGCGGCCATCTTGGATCAAGGATCGGCATAAAAAACACAAACTTGGTAGAGGACCTTGAGTACTTACTTCCTATGAAGTTTGGTGAAATTCTGTGCAGCAGTTCAGGAGAAGAAGTCGAAAATGTGTCAACCAATCAGAGCCAATGGCGGCCATCTTGGATCCCGGATCGGCATAAAAAACACAAACTGGGTAGAGGGCTTTGAGTACTTACTTCCTATGAAGTTTGGTGAAATTCTGTGCAGCGGTTCTGGAGGAGAAGTCGAAAATGTGTCAAACAATCAGAGCCAATGGCGGCCATCTTGGATCACGGATCGGCATAAAAAACACGAAGTCGAAAATGTAGAAAAGTTAACGACGGACGACGGACGCTGCACTATGACAATAGCTCACAAAAAGCAACGACAAATATATCTTATTTTAAATTTTGCGCAAAATATCCAAAATATTTCCACGGTTACATGATAACCTTTGAATGAAGTCAACTGGGTCAAAAGATGTGTGTTGTAAATTGAATCAAAAGACAACACCACGATGCCATATTATTGAAATCTTTAGAACTGGTTTATATTATCTGCAAAATACAATTTTATCGACTTCAATATTACTATTCATCTGGTATTCTACAATTACACTGCCGAAGTATAGGCGGTAATGAGATACGACACTTAAACAAATACTTTTATACGAAATGTGGTAACAAAACAAACAATACATCCCTCTATGAACTCTGGGTTGTTGACATAATCGATATAGAAGTATCTGAATCAAATTTATTAGTTATTCCCCGAACCCAATAAGGACTCATTCATCTGAAATATTCTACTTGTCTCTTTTTCTTACATTAAAGGCTACGATCAGCATCTTTTGATAACATCGTAAGACTCACTGATGTATTATATGTTTAACTTGTCGTTTTTTTCTACAATAAAATCCACGATTGGCTTGTTTTAGTGACATCATGCGTCACACAGGGCGTCACAATCTGTAAAGTCTGTATTTGTCGTCAATACAACCCTCAAACAGATATTCACACAGTTTGGTCAGAAACAGGGTTCCTGAATTTTTACTGTCTAAGAAAATTTATCACAAACCCAAAGAATCAATGTTGGTATCGAACCTACTATTAACTGCCCTTGCAGAGCATCCGAACACCCCCAGCTCACGTCACTTGCTGATCAGAAAGACAGTTAAGTCATACTCTTGGGTCCATTCCTCATGCACATGTTATTTCCTGTACCTTGCAAGAAATATTCAAATTTTTTACTTTCCTGTAAGAATGAAGTCTGAAGTATAATTGAAGAAATTCAAAGGTTTCAAATGCAGAGATGAAGCACACTGTATTTTCAAAGGAATAGAGCGAGGATGTAAAAGAATGTTGAAATTAGAATTACATTTAAAATTTTAACAAGTTTTATGAATGAAGAGGCTCTAATGATCCAGTGATGGGCATCCCTGGAAGAAAATGATGATATATTTAAATCAAATTTAAATGAGAGTTTGCTAATAAGGTTTGTAAGTACCGTCACGTGACCCTCAAGAACTCTAAAAAAATTGAATTTGGGCCTAACTAGAAATTGCTTTGATACACAGACGAGCCAAGAAATCAATGTACGGCGCTCTCTGAGACATTTAAATCTGATTTTGTGGTCGTGGAAGTAAAAGATAAACGAGGACATTCAACCTCAAAATGTGGATGAAATTCACACGACATTTGATCCCATATGTCCATTTCGATTTTCCTTATGAATTTTCATCACAAACTGTAGGAGAGACTAAAGTGCATTAACATCTTTTCAAACTTTAGGTATTTATTTATACCGAATCATTTTATCAAAATGCACCTATATCACAAATGAATTTTATGGAGATAGGGTAGGGATGTACCGAGTGCAGTATCTGTACACCATGGTCACTGACCAAGAGTACTGTAATTGACAAAGAGCGATAATTCATCTCAAATGGTAAAATTTTACCTTTAAGATATTTTACAGAACCCATGTGAACATTTCACAAAGACTTGTTCATATTGCCCATGTCCTTTAGTATACAGGAAAATGTCCACTTGACATACGTTATCGTATCGCACATCCATTTTTTGAAGTTCTGATTACTAGTAGTAATGAACGATTACACAAATTATTATGTTCATTTATATTCATTTTACAGAATCATTACTAGCATTAGCAACAACATTCCAAAGTCAAAGCTGAAAGTCATAAATGTCAAATATAATGAATGCAATATAAAGGAAACAATTTTGTCTCTGATAGGTGTTTATTATTTTTCATTTCAAAAGAGCAATTACAGTTTCGGAAATGAACTTATACTTTATTGTACACATAAAGGGAAACAATCTATGAAATATGGTCGTCAAAATTTAATTTTAATGAGATTTTGCTAACAAATGGCAAGTATTAAATATTTCGGATTCATTAAAAGACCATAAAATCAAATAACAGCACCATACTATCATTTCTTCTCTTAAGTGGACAGCGACAATAAGATTGTCTATCTAGTATGCTCTTTGTCAAATGAACACATTTCATTTGCTCACTTTTGATTGGTACAATTTAAACATTAGGAAATGACAATATAGTTATATATTTCGTAATTAGACTGTTCTACATATATTTTTGTACGACTATAGAATCTGAGATACTGATACATACATGTATGCAATACTTTAGGTCTTATCAACCGTTAGAAGCTGGTGTGGCCCAGTGGATGCGTGGATGCTCTGCTTTTGACCGAAAGGTCCTGGATTCGATTCCCACCGTGGGCACATAGGTGTTCTGTCTTTCGGATAAGACAGTAAAACAAAAAGTAAAATCACAAAGCCTTGACGTTGTGAAGATGTGAAGATGTTGCAAAGGTAGAAATTTCTATTCGATGCATCGAGCAGATATCGTCACCATATACGTGAAATAATCTTGGTGTGACGTAAAGCAATAATCAATCAATATCGACCACTAGACGTCTGTCTATATCAGTCGTGTGCACTCGACTGATGGAAGAGAGGTACCGGGCGCGAGTCCCATTGTAGATTAGTCAGTGTCCCGTCCTCTGATGAGGTATTACAACCCGAAGTCTCTTGTCATGGTAGACGTTCCTGCACTGTTTCCGGTATGTCCGTTGATTTTAGGCATAAATTTCTGGGCAATGCATCAGACCGATGCCGTCACCATAAAAGTGAGGAAATCTTGGCGTGACGTTCAGCAATAAACAAACAAAATTACTGGTTTCTTCAGAGAGGACGAGATAATCGACGTCCAATCACCGAACAAACTCTTATGTTTCTTCCATCATGACAGCTGAACCCTGATACACAGTCATCACAACCTTATTTCTTGTTTATAAATAGACTTTCATTAAAGCCTCGTCGGTAGCAGAATTAGACCCAAAACGTAGCCAAATACGTTAAAAAGGTAACGTACATTATTCAATAGTCCCTCTAGAACGCTTGTTCTAATAAAAAAAAATAGATAAGACGTCCGTGTCAATCTGCTTCTATGTAGTAATATGATTAGATAAATAGTTGGTGTGATAAAAATATACTTCTCTTCGATATTGCATCAAAATTTTAAAGTTGTTATTGAATGCCTCACATACATGTTAAACTTCCTGTAGATGTTTCGAGTTGTAACATCAGGGAATTACCATGTGGGAGGTATGAACAGGATGGTGTCACCCGAAAAAGAATTAAAACTTATGACTACTGCGACCTTGACCACAGAACTTGACCCTGACCTTATGAGGTCAAAGAACAGTAATTAACGAGAGTCGTGATTGGCTGATGTGATATAGGGAGAGAGGGACTACTATTTCAGCGTATCAGGAGCTGTGATTTAATGGATAAAATCATTTGATCAATCTATATAAATAAAGATTGATTCTGCTGTAAAATCACGAATTTCTATCTCATTTCGCTAATGTAAAAATCTTATGAGATAAAAACGGGTGGTTGTTTACATTTGAATTTTGGCCCAATCTGTGGGGGTGACCCCCTTCCAGTATGATTTTTTTTTTCGAAGGTAAGGTGTATAACCTATGGTAAGTGTTAAAATTCTGATAGACGACGATCTGACATACATTTTGATACATGGATTGTATATAGCTAAAATGTAGGATGTTGTGTAAATCTTGCTGGAAGCTTGGTAATTTAACAAGGGATCCTATGGGAAATGGAATTACTATGCGCTGACCATGATTTTGAATCTTGGTAAGTATTGGCGAGTAAACCAATGTTCTTCTTGGTCACATGCCCTCGGTTAATGTGTCTCAATATCCTAAGGAATTATGTAATTCCAAGTAAATTATGGTTGTGGCACGGCATAAAACAAACGCTGACAGGTGGACTGAGGACAGACATCGGTACCAAATCTAATGTCTTCTCTTTAAAACATTTACTACATCGACGTCTCATAAATGTTTAGCCATTTCTTGCGTTAATAGGTGAATTATTCATTATTATTAAATCTGGAAAATGTAATTACACTGATGTGATTAATGAGCTACCGTAATCAGTATTCAGGATAACGAGTTGATGAGCAAGATGAAATGTTTCTTTTTAATTAGGTATATAATTCGTAACTTATCAAAAACAGTTAATTTTTCAATACAAACAGAGACACTCAAGCTGCTACAGAATGAATAACAGAATGTCTCTGATATCTTCAGATGGGTTTTTTTTTCAGGTAAAGTCTTCTTCTACATATTGATCACGAGAACACCGTGACTGATAGCGAATACATGCGTGATTGGGCGAATGCCAAGAACAGATGGCGATTGGTTCGATTTTTGCTGTGTCCATAGTTGTTGTGAATGTACATGCATGTCCGTTCTCACAAATAAAACGGCGACCGTGCGATAGAATGATCAGAAAAGTGTAACTTGCCTTCTTGTGAAGAAGAGTGAACAAGAAACAATGTAATTTTGTTTTATCGCTGTACATGGATAGTGAAGATGATAAAAATATTCATTTAAAATGCCAACTTTTCTCCTGCACTAACTCCACTTCTGCAAAATTTCATCAAAATTGCTAGGAAATCGCTTGATTATGACGTGAAACCAAAAACATCAACAATTATTAAAACATCCTTCTATATCACTGTGATACATTCTATTTAAAGAACAAATTTGTCAAAAAGGGTACCCTCTGGGGTTTATGTCGCTCCACCCCTGATCAATCTCTTGACAGATCTGGCCAAAAAGTAACAACGCTAGTAGGGGACCTTGATGCTTGAGTTCTTCATCCTTACCAAGTTTGATCCAAAATCTTTCTAGTTTTTCTGAGAAAAAAATCGAAAGAATGAAAAGTTAAAGCGGACGGACATACGGATCACAGACAAAAGTTATCACAATAGCTCATTTACGCATTCAACTCATGTGATCTAAAAAGCCAGAAAATAAAATTTCAACACGTCAAATAACCCTTGAAATAGATATCTGTAATCATAGCAAGCAAATAAATGCCTTATTGCTTCTTTATACTGAATAAATCAAGAAAATGTGGAAACACACGAAGAAAAAAGACCCCTCCCCTTACACACAAAGTGTCAAAATTTTGGAATGGAACCAAGAACAGCTCGTCTTTAGGCACCCGTCAGGATCACTTGGTTCATTCAATCTTTTATGTAGCCGATCTGACGATACCTATCTACAGTAGGTACTCTTTTGGGGCCTATGTTGCTGTGTCCTGGATCAACTCTTTACGGATCTGGTCGAAAAAACCCCCCCAGCAACACACAAAGGGGACCTTGAGTACTCCAACTACCAACTTTCATAAATATCCTTTCATTAACTTGTTATTACCTACATATAGTAAATCCCACCCCCATTTACAATCTTAAAACCTTAAAATTTGCAAAAATCAAAGAAATAATCTTTGTACTTCATTTCTTCCAAATTACACTTGCTTCAATAAAATCTGTTATTATACCCCTCCCCCCAAAAAGCACCATAAGCAAGGTGATTACAGAAAATAAAAGAAACAAAGGCAACGCCAAGTGTGGCACCCCCTCGCACCAAATCGCACAAAATCTATGGTACTAAATAGACCTTGACCTTTGACCCTTTGATCCAACAATCAATACGGATCTTCCTCTCTTTATACTAAAGCCATATGTGAATCCAATAGGGTTAATATTGTGGCTTCTACGGGGCCTAGAAAGTTTTTGCCATGATGCTCTCTAGTGACCTTAATTTTTAACCCAAAATCAATTGGGATCTTCCTTATACTAAAGGTACACATAAGGTATAAAACAGATAGGGTCAAAACTGTGACTTTTTATAGTGTATACAAGGTTATAGACAGCCACACACACTCATGCACTAAGAATCTAAAAAAAACAAAAAAGACATTAAAAAGCGTCAAAAACGTGAGCTTTGGAGAATTAGTATCAGACAAATAAAAATCACAAATAATTATTTAAGGTCACACGGCCGTAACAGCAAGAGACACAATTTGATCTAGCATGAGCTCAACTGGTCTTTGACCGGTACAACGAAAAATTATAATTATAAAATATTTTTTTCTGATATAGTTTTTAGCAAAACAAACATTTCCCCCAAAATGATCGCATTGTTGTTTAGTGATAAAGCTCGAAGCCATCGTTCATTCCTTGGAGCATTAGTTAATACGGATACGTTTATGGATCAGTAACAGAAATAATGTACACTTAATTCCATTCATTATCGCGCATTGTTCCATTTCCATTGACTATGATTGACTTATAATAGTTATTGAACGGACTTTCATTAATAAAAATATAAATTAGGAATTGAGTTGATATACGTGCAATGCTAGAATTCATTGCAACGTTTTACAAGTCCCAGTTGGAAATCCGGTCGGAGCAATCAGTGTATCCCTTTTAAAAAGGTCACTGGGTTTCCCTGACGTGTTCAACTTCTAAATACCTATCATCACCATAGCAAGAACAACGCCTACATTGCAAAACACACCCGTCGTTTAATTTAAGGAGAGCAAGTTTCTTCAAGGGGCAAAACATAACGTGCTAAAATGCAAAAATACTAATAAATAAAAAATTTTGTAGTGAAGATTATGCTAAGTACCATTAACGATCCTAGCTTAACGTTTCGATCTGTATCATGTTTACAAGCTTTATCAACAATAGTTAGTGTGTGGCCTTGAACTTTGACAATCGACCCTAAAACACAACAGACAACATCCTTCTGTAATAAGTATGTGTACTAAGTTTGACGGCCCAATCCAAGCACTTCAGTATTATGAATTATATTTAAAATGTTTATCAACAATCGACCCTGAAACACAACAGACAACATCCTTCTGTAATACGTATGTGTACTAAGTTTGACGGCCCAATCCAAGCACTTCAGTATTATGAATTATATTTAAAATGTTTATCAACAATATATAATATGTGACCTTCACCTCTGACATGGAGATGTAATAGTTGTCATTCTCTCGGCATGAGTAGTATGAGTACCAAATTTGACGATCCTAGCAAAATCGGTTAAGTCTGTATCATATTTACAAACTCAGTTGACAATATAGACGGACAGACCCACAAACAGACAGACGTCCTACGCCATACCACAATACATCCGAATATGAAAATGAAATAATCCTTTGTCGGGTTTTGACAAAAACAACAAAATCAGATAACATATTTTTTAAATCCATCAAATAACAACATTTCTGATACAATACGCTGTTGATTTCTGATGTTTGATATTAGGACCATTGGGTATAATATTCTTGTCCGGACCAAGAAATGTTAAATGAACATCAAGACCCCACTGGGAAATTACTGGTGCAATCTTACATACCAATTTTATAAATCTGTATTATCATATATGACTACTGAATGTAAAAGCACGTCATTCATGTCCCACTAGCCCAACTTCCTGGTTTCTGTCAAAACTTTCTTCAGAATTCAAAAGGGCAACCGATCTATAATTTGATGAATTGTCATTTCACATAAAGATTTCACTTATAAATGAGATCTTTTGTGGTATTTAGACTTTCCGTTGAGTGATTTAAGAAGACAATGATACTTATTGAAAGTTCAAGTTCGGTAGCATAGTTTTACCGTGTCACATGCAAACGATACTTAAATATTTCGGTCTTAGTTAATGGATGAAAAACAGTGGACGACTTTCATTTATAAACTTTATATTATAAACTTTCGTTTATATCAAATGCCGAGATCTAGCTGAAGAGGCATTTCAAAATTAGACTTAATCACAGACATTAATGCTCTGTACATGTATAAGTTTGATGACGGAATATTAAAAACAATCAAATAAATACCACATTACCGTATATTAACATGATAAACTGTATTTTGACATTTGTTATAGATCATACGCAATAGATTTTAAACAAGACGTAAATCGTAAATGTGTACTGCATGTATTTACCAGATATCCAGATCACATTCAAGGTTATTATCAGATCTTTAAGTAAAGTGATGGGAAAAAACTCATCGGTAAAGAAATTTCTGAAGATGTTTGGTGGATTGGTCGACGAGTTTAATATCGCTTTCAGCAATACTATAGTCAAACCACGATATGTAGGCAAGAACTTATACTGGTCGGTTTTATAGTGGATGAAGCCCGAATGATCGCAGAAAACTTGACGACTTGTCGAAATTAAAACGGTATACCGTCCCATTGACCCCACATACGAACCGAAAACAAAGATAATGTGCAAGAGTGAGTTCAAACGCAGCTTACTCGACCATTGCCCCCCCCCCCCCCTCGCTAAAAAACCAACTGTAAGAGTACAAATTTCATATACATATATATATTTGTACTAGCAAATGATGTTCAACAATGTAGCTTTATACGTCAATTACTTTTTAAAGAAATTATAAATACATTTAAGAATGCAAATCATGAAATTATGGTCTTATGAATTTATAACGAAATACTGGAATGAAATCTATATGGATAACACACAACACCTTGATCTCAGCACATAAAATTCTAATGATATGAAGCATTGGTTTAAATCTTTTCACCATGAAGATTGGCTTTTAAGTTTTCAAGTACGATTCGAAAAAAAAATGTCTTCAGGTTTATTCCCTCGGGTTTCACAATTTAATATTTTTTGTCTTGCAATGTACAGAAAAAAAAACTCCAAACAAACAAAAACATGAAAGGACAAAGTCCTCAAGGTCGGAATTGCATGGTCAAGTACATCAAAGGTAATAAAGTCGTGATCCACCAAGAGATCACACACCAAGCGTGTAATGTTTAGGATCAGTACTGACAAAAACACGGTCTGCGTTGAACAGAACAAACAAAAACAATGAAGGACTTGATGCATCGCCTTCGGGCTTTCGCCCATTCACACATAAAGAATTAATGTACAATGACACCAAATTTCATTTAAAAACTCCAAGCACTTCCCGAAATATACGAGGTAAAATCCGCATAACCATGGGCCCAGCTAAGCATCCGATCGTATGACGGTCCGTTTTGGAAATGTAACAGACGAATGAACTATATATCACTTTTGACCTTGACAGTAGTATGAAATTAGCAATCTGGACAAAGTCTCCCGCTGTACATGTACATTTGGGGAAAACCACGTCTACACATGTAGATCTATAAATAATTGGCTATTTTTAGTAGCATTACACATCAACAACTACCAAGACGTTTGTTTATCGTTGTGACGAGAAGATTGTAGAGTACTTCGAATTCCACTATTATAAATAGAAGCGGTATTCTCAAGTTTTATTAATTATAATACAACGGACACTAGTACGGACTAGTAGTGTACTTCTTATTACGGCACAGCTACACCATAATGTTAATCGTACTTTTTCGGGACTTTCCGTCGAGTATTCGGAAAGACTTTATGAATATAACTCGTCTAAATCGATGGAATAACGGCACATCTATTTTCTCATCTGATCAAACTTATCTTGCATTGACTCGTACAATATGAATTATAAGTACTAAAAGTAAATCTAATCACGCTTTTTCTAAATATCGACGCACTATTTATACACGAGGAGGTATTTTCTGCGTTCCACGTGTTCCCCACAGCATATTGTAACGACCAAAAAACGAAGAATTCAAAACAACAACCCGATGTATGAACTGTACTTTGCACTTTGTACACCAATTTTTGTCTATACATCGATGGACATTATAATTTAATTACATCTATGATAATATCAATCCAATTAAAAACCGACCTCTTTATCAGTCAGAAATTACTCGAAATATTGAAGCAGAAGTAACCGTGTTCTGTCCGTTTACGTGCGGCTCCAATTATGTTTAGAAATCGGCATTGTCTATATAAAAATAGATAAACGTTTGTCCCGTACTTTGCACACCAATTAGGCGTTATACGGACAATTAAAAATAATTAAATTAAAAGAAAACAATCGATGGGAGAGCCATAAAATATGAAGGATCTTATCCACCTCGTTGTCAACCACAGACCGCTGATATCATGCATTTATATAGGTATTACGTTAATGTTCTCGTCATAGTTAACGATAACCAAGGGAAAATATTGGAATTCAGAGCGCCAAAATTCAAAATTGAAAATGCACACATACCGATAAGTCGACTTATTTAAGTCCAATTTCCAACATTTTGGTATGCAAATCTCAAAAAACGTCTGTACTGTTATCGTCTACTTTTGCCAACCAAAGTCCATCTGCACTTTAAAACATTAAAGTTTACACGGTACCTTCATACGAACAAAATATGTAAGTTCTGTCATTGTAGCCAATTTTCGGTTTGAGTGGTATGCGCATGTGCAGACAGGTGTAAACTCGCACTGAATAATATACGTCAAAACTACGTTATATATATACATACAAAGTTGACATACTTTCAGTTTGGATTCTAGTGATTTATTTATATTTATAAAATTATTCCATGTCGTTTTGAATAAATTATCTTTAAATTTGAACAATAACTTTAAATATTCGCGTAATTAACCCTAAATTATTTATATAGAATATTTAATTAAATATGCACTATTCAGTGCCAGTCTGCACCAACTTGCTCATGCGCATACTATTAAACCGAAAGATGGCTAAAAAGACAGCAAGACGTTTGACAGTGCGGAAAGTACCGTCCGAACTTAAGTATCTTAATGTGCAAATTAGGCTTAGATTACAAAAAAGGTGATCACAAAATAAACAGAGGCTTTTACTGAGACATGAATACTAAATTATTGGAAAGTGGACTTACCTATTCTAGAAACCGGTAGGTGAACTTCGCATTTTCAATTTCGAATTTGGGCGCTTTAAATTTCGTTGTATGTCTTTTTCTATTCTTAACTATGACGAAAACACGTATAATGTTGACGCCTGTAGTCACAATGACCCACATTGTACTTTAACCCTGGGACTTCAGGCGGAAGAGTATTAAAACATTGTGAGTGGAAATAATAAGGTTTGGATAGAACGAAAAGGTGATCACAAAATAAACAGTTACGATGAAATCATACAGAAGCAAAATCTCCTTGATGCATTGCCTCAAATTAAGATATATCCAACAGTCACCCCAAAGCAAAGTGCCGATTCTAAAGTGTGTAAACGTATATATTGTGACAAAGACTTGCGTTGAAGTTCCCACCGATGGACAGGAAATTGAAAATCAATTAACAACAATCGAGCGCATGCTCTCTCAGTCTCGAACCGAGCACGCTGCGACTGAGTTACGTCAACTCTGTATTAAGAAAATGCAAAGTATTTGAACTATGTATTATTTACCATAACAAACTTAATCGTTACCTGTCCAGAGCGCATCCGAAAATTTTGAACATTCCCATTTAATTAAAAACTTGTACAAAGAAGATACCGTGTCGTAAATTAACTGAATCTACGTATAACAGCATGTGAAAATTAAAAATTTATGAATGAGTGCGCGATTAGATTTATTTTCTGTATGGATAAATATTCATTATACATTTTATTTTCAACGCATAAAAATCGATAAAATTTCATTACACTTATTATTACATAGATTATTCATCTATCAAAGGTACTTTGTATTGCACTGTCAATGCAGATCATTGAAAATTGATACATGAAAATGAACCTGAACTATGTCCCTCAGTGAAATAAATTGTGGGATTCAAAGGAATTATATAATGAAATACATATAGATTAACTACCTGATTTATACAAAGCCGTGTTCAACCAGGAAAAGGTGGGGGGAAACGTTTTTGATATCACAAGCACTTACTGTATACTTTAAGTTTTATGAAATTCTGATTATAAATATTTATTGTCTCGAGACTGATCCTCAAATGGAATGTTATGTACGGCGAAATTCGATAGAAATAAATAGCATCCACTTACTCAAGATCGCATGACCTTGATATCGATCGATAATTCTTCACTCAACAATATCCATGTGAAAATGTAAATAAATATATAATAAACAAATGTGGACCATCACCTTCGTGTACTAACCTTGATTTACACACTCATTGTACCACATACAGCCGTTCGACAGATGTGCTAGAAAATATGCAATCCTTGAGCACTAAAATATTCTATCATAAAAAGCAAGACCGAAGCACATGTAAATATTGCACTACCTTACCTTACCAACTCTTGCTACGTACTAAAATTAGGTCACGGTGAACCCGGTGCATGGTTGATATATCTTAAACACAAATATTTTATGCAAGATTTTCGTACATCAGTTAAGACCTATTGTTGCATGTCCCAACCAGGAATGTCGCCGATCATCGCCGCATGTTTTTCACGTTGTTTACATTCAGCGAGGAAGGAGAAAACATCAATGAATGGAATTAAAGCGTTGTTCATATATAAATTGCAGCACTGCAGCTTTGATAATAATTCGATGTCCTGAGGAAAAAAGTGTTTCTGAGATTGTGTGCCACTTAAGGATTCAACTATTGTGTAATTCTTACATCACGGAGATGGTCGAATTATAACAGCACTGCATCACTAAATAAATCTGTAAATGTTAATTATAAACACGATTTTGATAATAGCAGGTTCCTTTCATGATCTATATCTTGAGTTCATAAACAGTATCATATATAATCAAACGTTTGATTCATTACAATAATTTGAAGGTTTTCATATATTTTACATAAATTTACATAGTGTCGCAATACTGTGATATGCCCTCTCCCTTTATTAATAGGATATGTGTAATTAACATACACATCGCATGTCATCCCCCTTTTCCTCTCAAAGAACAGGATACTACATTTACAAAAGCGCCTTACCTATGTCCACTTCATCGTCTAAAGCTTTACTGGAATGACGGGAGCAGAACGGTGTCTTCCTTCCTTCCTCAAAACTAGGGTTGAGTCGATTCCTCCAATGTTCTCTACTCTCCTCTTTCACGGACAAATCTCTCGTTTCTATCAAAGAAATGTCACTGTTACAGAGAGCGTATAGGTCCAATGGATCAATGCCCTACACACACATGACATAATATATGGCGCCTAACGAAGTCACCTTACACTGATAGTCAATAATTCCTTTGAGATTTCAGCAGGACTGTTTGAGTTCCTAAGTGGCAACAGAACATGGACGGTAAGGTATATACATGTGGGAGATGTATCCACATTAAATGGCAGCGGATGCAGGTGCTACATGGCGATATTTACCAGAGGTGGATGCAGAGACATGATAAGGGATTGCATCCTCATGCCGTACTTGGACAGGAACTAACCAAAATATGGACTCGAAATCTGTATGATGTGCTATGGCGGACTTAGAGGAGGTGCTAGAAATTCAAACACTCTACCTCTTTCCCTCTTTCTTTTTACCCAAATTCATTTAAGATTAAATCTATCATTAAACAACTCCGGCTTCTCACAAAATGCATACCCCCCTTTTTTCCATTCTTACTTTCTTCCAATTGTCAACTCCTGAATCCGCCATCGTATATTTCTTTATAATTTCTTCCTGTTTTAAGATAGGTTATCTAAACTATGACAGTGTAACGTATTAATAACGAGGATAGTGGGCGGATAAAAGAATTAAGCAGATAAATGAACATTTTCACACTAGGAAGTTTTATCGTTCAATGAGCTTGCAAAAAGTCATGATATAACAGGCGACATACACGGTCACACATACCTAAAATTATGTTTCATCTATGACAGTGCAAGGCTGAAAGGGAAACACGTTAACAACCTTTTTATCATAGCAACACCTTTGAGAGGCTTTGTTGTATAACACGTCCGCTTAATTTCACAGAAGTACCTTCCTTCAAAGTAACTCTTGTTTAATACTGTCATACACAATAAAAAGGAAATGGATTTTTAATTTTTCACAAACTGAATTTCAGTCCTATATCTTAAGCATGACACTAAAATTTTCACCTGTTTTGATAGTGACTTCGACCTAAAGTGCGTGATCGTGTTGTCAAGGTACACACAACCTTTCCATTTCGCACATTTTCCTAAGTAACAATGTGTTTCAATAAAGTATGTATAAATTATGGGACGGGCAACAAAATTTTATCAAAGTTGATGGTGACCTTCATTTTGGATATATAATGTTGATTCAAAATCATGTTTCACTCCCTTTTTTAAAGAAAACTTTCTACTAAGTATGAACAAATCCTAATGAAGCGAGTAAGATCATAGACTAGCAAATATCTCCTAAGATAAAATTAATCTTTACCTTCTGATACATTACCCTGAGTCAAGGTCATACCTTATAGGGTACTTATACCAAGTATAATGGGTGGGTGGGACAAACAGATTTCCAATAACTGAATGGTGACCTTGATCTTTTAAAATGCATAACACTGAGTGAAGGTCATAACATATACAGAATAATATATGTACCGTAAGCACATATTATACATCTAGTATATGTGATTTGCTTCTACATTTTTCTACATCCACCTTTTCCAACCTAAAACAACGTGCAAAGTTCTAGATATTTCTACTTTCATCAATCAATCAATCAATTTAGAAAAATTTTGTTGACTGGTGTTTTACCTCGCTTTCACAATTTTTCAGTTATATCGCGACATGGAAGCAGATGACCAACCTCTTAAACATAGTGACGCAATCCGAGAATCGAACCCGAACGTCGGCGCTGCAAGCCAAGCGCTTAACCACTACACCAAACCTGTCCCTAATTTTTGTATCGCAAAGTAGTTATGAGTTTTATATCGAAGGAAAAATGTGTAAAATATGACTTCATATACCAAGCCTGTATCTAATTTTTGTATCGTAAAGTAGTTATGAGTTTTATAGCGAATGAAAAATGTGTAAAATATGACTCCATATCAATTAATCTAAACTAGAGCAGTCCTAACGGGACAAATACCCCCGCGGCAACAAAGTAGAAACATGCAATAATTCATCCCAATATACATCACTGGTATAAGTGTAATGGATGTCCCACTTACAAGCACATTTTGGGTTATAAGCAATAAAAACCTGATTTTACCTATTCTGTCTATTGTGACCTTGATCTTTGACCTATGACATAAGGGTGTGAAATATTATTGAAATCTGTGCACATGGAAAGAAGTTATGCCCCGGACAAGGTTATACAATTGTGTTTATTGTGACCTTGACCTCTTACCTATGACTGCGGTTCAAGGTCATGAAACACTCTTGGATCCAAAGCAACAATTCCGTGAAATATAATTGAAATCTGTGCATAGAATGAGAAGTTATGGTCCTTACAATTTTTTTCTTATTGTGCCTATTATGGCCTTGACCTTTGACATATGGCCTTGGTTCAAGGTCATGACACACCCTTGAATCATAAGCAACAATTCTGTGAAATACTATTAAAAATTGTGAACAGGAAAATAAGTTACGGCCCGGACAAGGTTATACTTATCGTGTCAATTATAACCTTGACCTTTGACCTAGGAACTTGGTTTCAAGTCGCCACAAACCCTTATATCCTAAGCAACAATTCTGTGAAATATTATTGAAATCCATGCTCAGGGGAAGAGGTTATGGAACGGACAAGGTTTTACTTATTGTGTCTATCATGACCTTGACCTTTAACCTATGACATTTATTCAAAGTCATGAGACACCTTTGGATCCTAAGCAACAATTCTGTGAAATGTTATTGAAATCTGTGCACAGTGTGAGAAGTTATGGCCCCAACAAAGTTTTTCTTATTTTGTCTATTATGACCTTGACCTTTGACCTTGGTTCAAGGTAATGACACAACCTTGGATCCTAAGCAAAACTTCTGTAACATATTATTGAAATCTGTGCACTGGGTGAGAAGTTATGGTGCGAACAAAGTTTTTCTTATTGTTTCTATTATCACCTTGACCTATGACCTTGGTTCAAGGTCATGACACACCCCTGGATCATGCGCAACAATATTGTGAAATATTATCTAAATCCATCCACCCAATAAAAAGATATGGCTAGGACACCGTTTTAACAACTAAGTCCACAGTGACCTTGACCTTTGTCCTATGACCTTAAGTCAAGATCATGACACACTCTTGCGTCATGGGCAACAATCCTGTGGAATATTATCTAAATCCATCCACCCATTAAAAAGATATGGCCCGGACACGGTTTTAACAACCAAGTCCACAGTGACCTTGACCTTTGACTTATGACCTTGGGCCAAGGCCAGGACATACCCTTGGGTCATGGGCAACAATATTAAGAAATATTATCTTAATCCATCCACCCAATAAAAAGATATGGCCCGGGCACGAATCGGGACGGACGGACAGACGGACAAGGTGATTCCTATATACCCCCAAACTTCGTTTGCAGAAGGTATAATAAACGAAAATTTTGCCTTTTATCTTGCTTGCATTTCTTGTTGCAAGGGCATATGTTGTTTATACTATAAGAATTCTTCAAAAATTCTTTTCAAGAACCAGTCAGTTCTCGACACACATGGTACCATGCTAAAACACTGGTATCCATCATTAATGCAACTAACACGACTAAATCCCATGTACAATCGCGGGTTAAGTCATGTTTATTATAAAAAGCTTCCTGTAGATCTCAGCTAAGCTTTTTTCATGATACAGAATCCGTCAATACATGAAATAAATTGAATTGACCCTAGATCGTGTTCACGGCAATCGGTGACGAATTTACTCTCTGACTATTCAATATAATTATATTGTTGTATTTTGTAACGACTTAACCAAAGTAAAAGATTGCGTTATGGCAGAACAAATGACACAACTAATATAACAGGCAAACTGAGACTTTTTGTGTACCATAGCTAATATATGATACAAAGTACCTAAACCACTAAAGTATTAAAGCAAACTGTATTTATGGCACTGCTATATATATATATATATATATATATATATATATATATATATATATATATATATATATATATATATATATATATATATATATATATATATATATGAAGTGGAAATTACTTTCAAAATTGAACTTTAAAAAAATTCTACCAAAACAGGGACGGGCTGTAATCACTGTATCCCTCCTCTGGATCCATCATTCAAAATCAAAGGGAAGATGACATCTGATTCTACTGTATAATAAAAGTCTCCACGCATATCAAGTTCACAAAAGAATAAGCGCATAAAGATACATCACACGAATATTAGATAGTAACGCAACTGCAGTACCGACTCAGGACGGTCTATTGAAATGACAACAGTAGTTAACAGGTTTACGGACTCATTTTCCCGTATATCACAAATGCAGTACAATCATAGAACACACATTTAAAACTCTATGAGAAATCCTCCATAAAGAGAACAAGGATCAACAGGTTACTTAAGTTGAACGAGTCCCGGGACCTTATTATCTTTGAATAAGTTTAGACAAGGCCACGTCATCGAGTCCCAACCACCCTGATAGTCAGCTCATGTAAAGTTGTAAAGTGCACAAGGCTGTGGAGGAGTTCAATAACAAGATATGATTATTGCAATCTACTCGTAATCTTTGACTCTCTTAAGCTTCTATATCAGATCAGCGTAGAAGATAGGATGACACATTTTGCGGGAAACATACTGCTAAAAAGTTAGTTTTCCACAGTTCGATTAACAAAAATGTCTGAATAATACCTGTACAAAAATCAAAAATCTTTCGTGGTTTATGCCTTATGGTATATGTAAATTTAAGTCAAGAGTGTGAAAATAGTTTGTAGTTCTTGTATGGAAATCTCTTAGTAGGGACATCGCTATTTAGCAAGAGGAAATTCCAAAGTCGTCAGGTTAATCATAAACGCTTGTGAGTATTTTGTCAATAATTTTGATATATGTGCTAAAGAAAGTTGTTTCTTTATAAGATATGATGACTTTGTTCAACTTAAGTTCAGGTGCATATTTGCCACTAGTGTATCTTTCAAAATAAGGGTTATCATATCACTTAGATAGACGTGTCATTAAACATACCAATAAGGTTCAAACGTGTATATTTTTTTAAGTCGATGCATAAAATCCCTCTGATAACAGTATAAAACCGGTCTGCCACACGAGGAGCGCAACTGCCGCCCACTGGAATCCCAATAATTTGCTGATAAACTTTGTCATTAAACTGCACATGCATATTGTCCACCAGAAAGATGATGGCGTTACCAAACGCGACATTTCAGTACTTCATAACATGATCTTTAACTACTGTCAGAAAGGAAGTTATGTGTTAGAAAAAAAATAATGCTAGAACGATAACCGGAATTGAACATAAAACGTGATTTATACCGGGTGTTGTATAATCTCAAGAACCAATACATGGAAGGAAGATCATAGTTATCCATGATTGATTGATTGATTTGATTTTTGTTTAACGTCACACTACGAATATTTCACGTATATGGTGACGGCATCTGCCTGATGCGGGGCATACAAATTTTGACCTTTGCAACGGACCCACCCGAAGCAGTGAGGGATCTTTAACGTGCCATGAATACCACAACACGGGACCTCGGTTTTTACTGTCTCATCCGAAAGAAAGAACACCGGCATGACCAGAGCGGGATTCGAACCCAGGCCTCCCGATCAAAAATCCAGCGCGATACCACTAGGCCACGCCGGCTTACATAGTTATCCATGCTTATGGATATGCTTATTGAAATCGGATATAGAACTTCGATGTTCAAGGCAGATGTCGTCTTTTACCTAATGAGTTCCCACATATGTACACGTAGCTATAGATTGTAACTCATTAATCAGTAATCCAATGTAGTATTTTTCTCAAACAACGATAATATTATCAACTGCTTTGTCAACAGTGTCAGCAGGTAATCAGACAGAAGTATTATGTAGATCAACCTTTCATTCATGGATTGGACTGACTGTTTATGAGGCTGAATGAATAAATGTAAAATTATAAGGTCGAAGGTCAATCATAATCAGCATTAAGTAGTTTGACTCTTTTTACTTTTATGGTCTTGCGTTTACTATGGGCTCTTTAGGCGACAATATTCCGGCATCTCATTCTGGTGAAATCTATCCTGGATGGCAATCTGTATTTTGGTATTTGGTCGTAATTATTTATCTTATATACAGTCAAAGTCAAATAACAATATTATCCGGGTCCGGCGCCATAAACTGAGAATATAGTTAAGTCAAAAATTTCATTTTAATTTATTGCATTATCAAACGTTCAAATAAATTTTAATGCAGAATAGTTTAAGTCTATTTCTCGGTAGAATAAAACTAAATAAAATCTAAATCCCAGTTATTAATTCATTGATGAACAGAAGAATATGAATTTTTGACTTAAGTATATTCTCAGTTTATGACGCCGGACCCGGGAGGTTGATATACCAACCTGTATTTATCACACGAACAGAAAAATGGATATAGTCACGGATATAAGGATCAAATGTGCTTGCATTGTAATTGAAAATAATGTTTCTTGATGTTTTTGGCGACTAACAATCAGTGGTAAAGCAAAGCACTTATTAACCGATCGAAGAATGCCCGACCTAATTGTAAACTCCTTAAGGCATGTCGGTGATGGCTCAGTTCAATGAAATTACAACTTGGTGAGTGGTGGACGTTGCCCAAATTGCAAATTTTGAAAATGTTTAATTTACAAGTTACAGAACACAATAATACGACGAGCAAACGAATGTAAAGGATGAAATTTCCGGCAAACCTTCAAAACAGCAACATCACATTCCCAATCAATATCGCTAAACACAACGAATGTCAATTTCAGTGTAAACTACACATTCGTTTATAGAAATATTCGCACATTCATCAGAGTATTGCCATAATATATAATAGGTGCGTGTAAATGCAATGATATAATATCTGTGCCAGAGTTCTACTTATGTAACCGAAGATCTGTCGGTGGCATAAAACATGTCTGTGAAAATATGATTTATAATGACTTTAAAAATAAAATGTTTTACTATCTTGAAATTCTAAATGGTTAATATGTATGTTTGTGCGACTACCAGTATTATTATTCTGGAATACAGTTAATGTTTCATATCATTAAGATGAATACCTCAATAGAAGTATGAAATAGCATTGTCCCAACAAGGCGAACAATCCCTGTGGCAGCAAGTCGTGACAACAAGGCGAACACTCCCTGTGACAGCAAGTCGTAAAACAGCAAGTTTAGTCAAAAAGGTACATGTCATGACACACTGGTACCATGAGTAATAATTGTGACACCCTTTTTGTGACATATCATGAGTCCAGGACGGAAATGATGAGATACAGTCTTACCACCATGTCCTTTGATCTTAACCTTTCGACCCTATAACAAGAGGGATCCTCCCTTGGGTTTATGAGTGACAAATGTGCGAAGTAGCATTATTCTAGGATCAAAAGCAATCAAGCAACAGTCCGGAAACTTGTGGAAAATGTATTTAAAATATAGAGCCATAAAACAAAAAACTACGAAAGTAAGTCAAACATGACAAAATTCAGTTTTGGTCTGTAGTTGTTCATAATAAAGACTTGTACCAAATATTCAGCCTGACACCGTTTATGAAAAAATGCGGAACTAATTTTAGACAAAATGATTCAATTCCGGTAAAGTAAGTTAACACATGCACACAAACACACGACTACACACCTCACACCGCAGCAGAGTCGTGCAGCAACATCTTATATCATAGGCTCACGATGATCTTGGAAATATGAATTTGGGTCAAGGTCATAACAAACCCTTGTCATGGATAACAAATGTGACATTCTTTGTGTGGTCAACGGTTAAGTCGCTGCAGAGTTAAGTCGCCCTAAAGTTAAGTCTCCCTATATCGGTTAAGTCGCCCTATCTGTGATGTGTTTTATGTATAAATGAATAGAAAGATTTGTATGATTAATATTGACAGTAATAAAGTATTATGAATAAATCTATCTATTGTCTTATATGTTTTCGAAAATTATTTCTTTGACGTAATGATTGCTGGATTTTGGTCAAGACTATTTATTTCATGTATGTTATTCGATCTAATCTCTTCTTTCGTTATCTTCTTTTCTATGTATATCAGCACATGTACCTCCAATATTTCCTACATCTTTTAACCAAATGTTAATCAGTACAATTAGGAGAGATCTTTGAAATGATTGATAATAAACATAAATAGTGTTTTAAAAGTTGGGCTGACTTGAATTGACATCGTGGGGCGACTTGACCGATTTTGGGCGTTTTTACTTTGGCGCGACTTAACCTTGGGGCGACTCGCTTTGTGTGAGGTAAAATAATTCTAGAATAAATAATTATCGATTAACAATCCGGGAATTCTTTTTCAAAGAACAACTCCTGTTACCATAACCTTTGACGTTTTGATCCCAAAGCTGTAGGGAGCCTTCTTGAGTAATGAACATCCTGTCTACGAAGTATCACAATTCTAGGAATAAATACATTGACTTACACTCCAGAAAATCTTTTGAAAGAACTAAGGACTGTGTCCTTAATATTTCATTTTTTTTCATCCTCACAGTACCAGATCTTTTAAGAAAGAGTTCTGGATTAACACTATTCCTATCAGAAAGGAATTCGGACTTAACATCAACCTATTCAAAGTTTAGGACCAGCATCACCTAAGAGGATATGGGGACATGACTTAGGAGTTGATAGCCGATCACAACTCTCGAACCAAGTGGTTGAATGGAACGTGAAGGCTGTGAAACAATCCCAAAATCAAAGCTTACAACAATAATAGTCTTGAATTAACGCTTGATCTGTCAATACAGATACAACACGATACTGAAGTTAGACTTGTTCAAATTCAAAAATCGAGTCTTCAAAGTCTTATTCTGAGAGTCTGAATTATAAATTCATTGACTGGTATTGCAGTGTGTCATTTGATCAAGACGGTACAAGCGTCTGGGTAACACAGACAATCGGAATTTAGAACAATCAAAGCGAAGTAATTACGAATCTTTCTATATACATGCTACGTCAACACTTTCCCATAACTCCACTCACATCAACAACTATCTTCTATCGAATTGGGCAACATTAAGATATCAATATTTAATGTAATTACCCAGCTGACTAAAAATCTGATATTCAAAAAGAAAGCTTCAAACACACAAGTGTCTTTTACACCATCAATATCGAGATGATGTCAAAAAGTCCCGGAATCCGGAGCCAGAAAGGAAATATAAAACGTCAGATTTATGCTTTTTGCTTGATTGGGGCCAACAAGTCGGATATACCATTACGTAGAGCGGCGGTCCCGGGACCATGGGGTCTAGACCTCAAAGATTTTATCAGTAAATTGAAAGCGCAGTTACGAAATTGGCTAGTATCCTTGTGTAGAGAAGCCAAATAAGGCAGGCAATCCTACAAAACAAATTACAAGAATCAGAAATGAAGGCAAGATTTTATAGACGCATCTCTATAAATGCGAAATATAAGTATTGGCGATCTCTCCGTTTACAGCAAGATAAACTATAATTGCCTTTTGACCTAACTTTTTGCTTCATATACTGACCCAAATAAGATTTTTATGGTTAAGTTTTACACTGAAGAATCAAGTGAAATACCAGGATCCAATAATGGAAACCAACGTTCAAGAATTAAAGTACAGTAGTATTGTATTGCTACTGTCGTTTACTCATGTACATTTATATTGAAATGCACACGAGTACACGAATATATAAATATATATATATATATATATATATATATATATATATATATATATATATATATATATATATATATATATATATATATATATATATATACGACACTATTGTAAGTAATTGGAAAGGCTCATTGACATCATCGAAGAGCCGCCGCATACGGTCGGGTTAATAGGTCTCTGAATAGTCTAGTCTGAGTTGGACTACTCTTTAGCTGCGTCGTTTGGATACAAGATACAAACAATCTCATGCTTGACTATATTTTAATATATATCTCATTTTAACAAGGGCGATAATTCTTTTCTTCGTAACAGCAACATTTGTGTACTTCTACAAAGGGTCGTGTGTCCTCGTTATATGGGTCGCCGAATACCTTAAGCGTGTCAGACTCGTACACTTGACATGAATATGATATGAATATAGTATGATACGATATGAATCCTGAAGGACGGACGCTGACATGACAAAAGTATCAAGCGACATTCGAACTTCACAACAACTGATTACGCATCGAATTCCCATATAACATGGAATTTCTATCAATGCTCATCATGTAACGATTGGAGTAAATACATAATGGAACGCTATTTCGAATGAGTATTCTGTTTACTTTCAGCACTTGTAACCAAAAAGGGGGGAAAAGTTGAGAATACGATGCCTAGTGCAAAAAGAATAAAAATCGAAAAGGAAAACTCAGATCAATAGCTGCTATTAATTGAGATTGCGTGTGTGAGTTAAACAGAGACATATCATGAGGGAAAAATCTAAGGCCTATAGACAATTTTCAAATGCATAACATTCAACTAGAGTCTGTAAGAGATTTTCCAAATCTCATGCTTCTTGCATTTTTACACTTGTTATGCAAATATATAAACTAATAAGCAATGTTAAAATGTTTTCAAGGGAGTGTAAATAAAGAGAACTTTCTCAGAAAAAAACCAAAACAAAACAAAAACAAATAAACTAAATGAATTTGGTATATGAAGAAAAAACCTTCAAGTTTCACCTCCAAGATGGAAGAAAAAGGAAGAAACACTAATTAGATTTTGCGCATTCGAAACGTATCTACATATTCGGTCTTTTCGTTATGCAGAGTTACGTCCCATTTGAGACGGTATCTGACGTAAAAGAATTATGACGTCATCAAATTCTATGGAAACTGATCTAAAACTCAGGGAAATGATAGTACATAAATGACGTTTTCATATGAATTTGATGACGTCATAATTGCCTTACGTCAGATACCGTCCCAAATGGGAAATAACTCTGTTTAACGAAAAGACTCAATACTGATTAGAATGTCGAGACTATGTGTCTTGTAAGAAACTTTAACACTCAAGGTGAATACATGCTTATATTCATCCTAAGAGTAGGATATTCCCTTCGAACTTTATATGTGTCTGATGTTAACTCTTGCTTCATAAAAGAAATAATCATACAGTGCGTGTCTCGGTATATTTATGCTTATATGCCACCTGATATTGCATCTCTTGATAATCAGCAAATACATACGGTCTATTCACTTTTACATACAAATTGAATCGCGTTACACGTGCGTTCAAAGAAAAAGTATAAGAAAAAATTTCTTTCTTTTTTAAAAGCAATAAGAGGGCACGGAAACGACATGCTGCCAAAATTGTTGATGAAATCTGATTATTTGTGCAAAACAGTATGCAGTTAGCACGAAATACATAGTCAATCGAGTTCTACGCTGTTAGACGACGGGTTTCGTTCAGTTTTCTCACAACCTGTAAGTAACCAGTGATTCTAAGCATGATAATAGTTGTAACATTTTATCTCATGAATAAAAACAATTATATTAAAATCGAGTTATCTAGTTAGAGGCCTACTCTCAAAGCATCAGTAACAAACCTCGTAAAAGTATAACAGCTGGCTACATACATGTACTCCCGTCGTGTAAAATCAACACAATGACGACAAGAAACACATATTATATACATTTTTTTTTTAAATTCGGGCCTCAGGGATAAAAATTCTAACGCCCACGAGGGAAGCCAGGCAAATGTAGATTAGAATGCTGGCTAATAAGGTGATAAAATGCATGGCTTTTGAGATCGATACCAACGTTCGTTGACATAGAAATAATCATAATACATACATAAGCATTGAATTTAAGTAGGGAGGAAAATATTAGGTCATATGTTAGAAAAAAGACAATGTAACTATAAAACAAGAGGTCAAAAACCTATCGGTCTCACAAGTATAATGGAAGCAGCAGACTTTAAGAATCATCAGGTTGTTAGAGGGCGTCATTATTTTCAAAATTATGCATACAATTTATAACCACGTAAAAAATCCATCGTGAAACTGACCAATTCCGCTTTGTCTAAGATCCCGAGCCCCTCCTTTAGAGGTCATGAATCATGACGTCTACAAATTCTGTGGAGGACCTGCTTTTCATAATACTGCACACAATGTACAATGTATCATCACAATGTACAGGAGGAAAGAAGATTTTCTACGAATACATAATCCTGCTCTAAAGCCTGAGGTCTTGTCTAAGGAATCATTGATTTCACGGTTTGGAATTTTTCATTTTTCATAACCGTGTATACAAGTGATCATAATAATAAAACTGATGGGGAAAACCACCCAATTTATAGCCATATGGGCCTGTCCTGGAAATTGAATCGCTGGGGTGATAAATTCAAATTTTGATGCAGCTGCTATGCATAACCATGCATACAATTAATCGTAAAAAAAAACCCCGAGGTAATGATTACATAAAGCCAACCCATGAAAAAATCTTCACAAAATGCATATCGATCTCTACTTTACAAACTCAGATGCATTGTCCTTATTAGTAATATAATGGCATAGTGCGCCTCATTATGAACACCTACGCCTTCCTTGTGAACCTTTATTTCTTTTCTGTAAATGAACGAAATCTAGAAGCCTACTCCCTTTTACTCAAAAATTGAATTACGAGCAAATTCGATGTTAGATTAAAGTAATTCTTTAAACCAATTGGCAGACACTCGGTTCGCTGTTCAATACATTGGTATACAATCAGTATCCAATAATACTATTCAACTCTCTTTAACTGGAGTTCTTTGATGTATCCATTCAAGAGATGAAAAGGTTTACGAGTACACTGTGCTAATTATATATCCCACAAACTTCTATTCAGATTACAAAGATGAGAACACATGTAGAAGGAAAGGGATAACAGATCAAACTTTACACACGTTCCAAGTTGGAAATATCTGGAATGTCCCATACATCGCCTGCGTAACTACACCATTGTCTGAAATACTGCAGTAAACAGAAATGCAATTTGAGGTGAGTTAAAGTATGTTTACATAAAGATTTCAAACTAATGGGACTATTTCACTGTACGTATTCGTTTTGAGTTTTACATATTGCAGCATTCTTTTATGAGTAAAGGCGGGAGAGATTCCGAATGCATGAGGAGGTATGACTTTGGTTTTATCCTAGGCCATAATGCAATTTTTCAGTAATTTTTTTTTTACAAATACTGTTAGAAATATTTTGAAATCCACATTTGAATTCAATGAAGAAGTATACATACATTATATATATTTCATTATTTTCTCATTTAAGATAATAATCATGGTAAACAAAAGATTAAAAAATAAGATTTTTCTTAGAAATTGAAGATAAATCCCGAGGAGTATACCTCATAACAAATCACGAATCTGAATCATCTAAGCGTTTGTGAAATAGTCTCATTCAAATTATATCGTTGAAAAGTTTAATAACAGGATTACAACCATTAAAACATACTTATGACATATTTATATCTGAATTACAGGCCTATATTATTCCTTTTTGAGATACACGTATATGAAAAATAGGTGTCCATCATCAAGGCTTTCTGATGAACGTTGAGACAAATAATCTGTCAATTATGAACTTCTCAAAATCAAAATTATAATGTCTAAGTTAAGCAAACCATTCACAGAAAACAATGATGGAAATATACTGAGGTAAATGTCTGTTTTTAAATCTATAATAACCTATTTGCCAATTTTACATGATGTAAGGGTAATACCGGACAAATGCAAAATTGCCGCTCAGATTTGCGCCAAATTACTTAGACGTCACATTCCAAGCGTCATCATAGTGAAAATTCCGGCAAAAAGTTATTTGTCCGGTATAAGACCCCTTACATCATTTAAAATTGGAAAAAGGTCTATTTCACAAAAAAAAAAATCAGTTTTAAAATGGAATCCACCTTGATGACAAACCAGAAAAATTTAGATCGCACACATGCCGCACTCTTACTATTCCTGTGAACCCCCTGCCTCTTGTGACAATGGAATTTGATATGACACTTTGTTACATACTATATGAATTACATCATAGCAGCACACATCTGTAGTGAATCTGTCATCACCAATACAACACAACAATAAAGGATGAGAATATTTCCCTCCAGTGATTCTTATGACCATTTGAGCGCATGTATGTAAATTCGATTAAAGGATGGGCATTGCCATATTAGTACTTCACGACGAGACGACCTTATAGTCATCGACCTCATGACCGACTTGTTCATTCAAATAACTTCATATATAGAAATTTGAATATCAATGACAATACTAGAACAAAATGATGAAAATAAATATATAAATAAATAAATAAATTAATTAATTAATAAAAGAAATGAAATATCACCTTGACTTTTTACAAGGAAAACCAGTATGTGGCCAGCCATTCAGGAGATGCTTACTCATTTCGGGCACCTAGTCTTACCTCTGAAATTCTGGGACCCATGTATGTTCGCTGTGGTATATTGTTGTTAGTACCATAATCTCTTAACACCAGTTACTTTCGTATTTTTTCTTTATGAAATTAACAATAAGTACTCCATGTTTGATAAACCTCCGTTGCAATGTGTCGTTTTGCACTGATTGTATGCATATTGAGAGTGAAAGAATGAAACGATGTTGACAATAAACTAGAGTTTTCATTCCCCTACCGTTTCCTTTATAAATCAAAAATTATTGCAAAAATCGCACAATTTTCTTCTTTTTTTGTGATTTACGTATGTTGTTATCAAATAAGAGACTTCTACTCCAGAAAAAATCATATTCCAAACTCAAAACATTAAACAATACGCCGATCTCTTAGAGTGGTGTATTCTTGCGACAACTTTTCAGCCTCGTAATACCCTATGGCACACAACAGAAAGTTAAAAAAAAGAAATCCAAATGTTCTAACGGGACAAATACCCACTGCGGCAACAAAATTCGAAGTAGGACAATGACCAAGGTAAAAGTCACGAGGTCAAAAATTCTGGTACCGACAGACAGGTCTTGCCACAGGGAATGCACATGTGTAGTATTAAGGCCCCGCCTCTTTTGGTTCAAAAGTTATGGCTAAAGTTAACGTTTTTCAGAAGTAGGTCAAACGTCAAGATCACGAGGTCAAAACTTTTGGTACCGACAAGAAATACACATGTGTATGAAGAATTCATCTCTTCTGATTCAAAATGGCTAAGGTTAAAGTCTTTCAAAAGTATGTCAAACGTAAAGGTCAAAGTCACGCGGTAAAAAATTTTTGGTACAACAGAAAGGTCTTGCCACTAGCAATACACATGTTTAGAATGAAGACCTTATCGCTTTCGATTCAAACGTTATGGCCAAGGTTAAAGCTTTTAAAGGTAGGTCAAACGTCAAGGTCAAAGTTACAAGATCAAAAATTTTGTTACCGACAGAAAGGTCTTGCCAAAAGGAATACACAGGTGTCGTGTGAAGACCCCATCTCTTTTTGTTCAAAAGTTACGATTAAGGTTTAAGATTTCTGGACAGATAGACAGACAGACGGACGGACAGGGTGATTCCTATTTACCCCTTCCCTAAAACTTTGTGTGCGGGGGTACAACAAAAACAAAAATATAAAGAGTACTACTGAAGCAATACACATCCCTTCAGGTTTCAATAAATTTTGATAAATTTTAATAATTCCAAGAGCCGTAACTCTTTCAAAAATAGGTCAAGCATGACCAAACTCGAACATGAACCGTGACTAATCGATACAAAGCTACATACCAAATTCAAATCAATAACTTTAATGGTTGCAAAACAAATCCAGAAAACCAAACCCAGACATACGGACAGATGGAGTGGAAACCTACAGTCCTCTCCAGTTTTACCTGTGAGAGATTAAGAAGCCTGATTTCTATCAAAATGCAGATTCAAATATGCAGAAATAGTATTACAGCACAAGCAGGGTGATGTTCCCATTAGATATTGAATATTCCGTGCATGGTACTTGAATCAAGGGAGGAAACTGTAGTCTAGTACTTTACTCCTGGGCAATAAGTTGCCCGAGAGGATTAAACCAAACTCATTGCCCGGACAATGGAACATCATTAACCTTGGAAGTCTGGAGATAACGACTAATGCACCGAAGAAAACAATGTCAAAATAGCATTCCTTCAAACAATGCTAGAGAGGGTAGGAATCATTTATCTCATCGTTATCTATAACCATGATAACATAGTTTGTTTTGAAAACAAGACGTGTCATTTCAAGTCTTCAGCAAATGCACAAGCTTGATTGCATCTTGACAATCACAATCTTACAGGATGTATGCTTCCTGAATAGCAGAGGCATCGTAAAACAGAGAATCAAGAGGTCGTGTCAATAGAGGTCACATTCTTTTGTCATTGAAGTTTATTTAATAGAGACGAGCAAAGAATTATTTTTCAAATAACATGACAGTTGTATGAAGAAAATATACACCGGTCCGTATGAAGATGGGAGTGTGGCATTTTAATTGGTGACGAAAACTTTGAAAGAGGACGACCTGCATGTCTAATTCCAAGACTAGCAAAAATAAATCAGGAACTCTGTCGACCCTCAGGCTCTAAATGCCATGCCAAAATCTAATTACTTCTAATTTTAAATCCATGTCTAGACGTGAACATGTTATTGTCTTCAAACTAGATCACATATTATACTACGATTTTTTTTTCTGGGAATGGATAACTACATTCTGATGAGATAATACATTTTTGAAAGATTTTTAGTATGACGTCCGTGCTGACCATACTGGATTGTTTCGCTAGGTTTTAATTTGCCTTTGGCTGGTATCACAAGGAGAGCAATCTTGTGGGTTCATAACTATCACTTCAATACTGAGGAATAAACTGCCTTTTTAGAATTTCAAAATGGCCGTCATGACGTTCAACATAGATTGCGTAGGAAAAATTTCTAATTTTATTCTGATTGGTATCAGATGATACATTTCTCAGTTTTATAAAAAAAAAACAACATTATTATAAAAAAGATAAAAGCAAGTACAAGGTAACATATGGAGAATGGAAACGCCTCTTTCTTCTTCACCACATTGAGGGAGCATGACAAAAATCGAGCATTCGTGAAGAAATACCTCTGCATTAAACCTTTTCATGACTAGTCTCAGAAAAATAGCTCACACACAATTATAACTTTCTGGGCGAACAACATTCAAAAAGGTATCACATGGGCCTTAACCCCCCTTTCTTCCTATGGAATGTAAATATCTTAAATGCTATCAGACAACCTTCCTCTAATTATATGACGTTAGGCTTTTGAAATCTCGGTCCGCCTACAAAAGGGAGTACCTGTAAATATCTCATAGCAATAATGACGTTGTGTGACAAAGATCATGATACTGATAAGTTCGGTACCATCTAATTGAAGAAGAGTAATTACATATTTACAGTAAGGTCCTGTGCTTTGTATTTATCGCATACTTTTGTGTAAAGGCCTTCTTTACCGAACGTTTGTGGTCATATACGATAATAGTAATTGAATCGTGTGACAAACGGGTATTACTTATAAGGTAGATACTGCTGGAAAGCTTTGTGTACTGGAGGCTAGGAATCGGTCAGGTGGCACGAGCGAACTCCATGCACTCCGTTTGTTGCGTGCAGCAAAGAGCAACTGGTATTCACAGGCTATCCTTTTTCCTTTACATTGACTGTGCGAAGGAAACTGCGCTACATGTCATTAATTAACAATACAAATAATAACAATAGCATAATAAACAATTTTCAATCAACAATATTTTTCACTCAGAAATGATTATTGGTTTACGTAGGTGTTTAATACTGTTTAGGCGAGAAAAGGAGTGTTGTGCTTTTCTATATACTAAAGACATGTACTTCTGTTTCAGCCAAAAACAAACAAAAAAGAAAAAAAGGGAAAGAAAAGAAAGAAAGAAACCCTCAGAAAACCGAGAAGTAACAAGAGCAACGATAACGTAGCATATGCACCCCCCCCCCCCTGGGTATATTTGTAACATGGGCATATAGCACTGACACTCCTTTCAATTTTCTATATCGGTGATTTTCGATTATTGAGAACTGAATCGGAATCAGCATATTATCCGAATCAGCATATTTTCAGTGTTCAACAATCAATCATCGGCGATAATTATTTCATCACTGTGCATAATAAAACTTGACCTAGATATCTTCATGATGTATCTTTATACCAAACATCAATTCAATATCTTTATCCATTCCTGAAATGATAAGCTGAAACTGCATATTTTAAGAAATTTTCAAAGTCCATTGAAGGTAACTCTGACAAAAATACCTGAACCATATCTAAATTATAACTTATTAACTTGACCTAGATATCCTTAAGATATATTTGTATACCAAATTTCAATTCAATATATCTATAACTGTTACTGAGAAAATGAAGGGAACTGGTAATAGCAAGAAATTTTCAAATTCCAAGGGGAATAACTCTCACAAAAATTATTGAACCATAACCAAAATTGTTCTTGCCCTAAATATCCTTAAGATGTATCAGTATGTCAAATATAAATTCAATATCTTTATTGGTTTCATAGATAATGTGCGGTAACTGCTAATTTTAAGAATTTTTCTAAGTCCAAGGGGGATAACTCTCACAAAAAGTATTGAACCATGACCAAATTTGAACTTGACCTAAATATCCTTTAGATTTATCAATATATCAAATACAAATTCAATATCTTTATTGGTTCCGGAGAAAATGTGCGGAGACTGCTAATTTGAATAAATTTCCTACGCCCAAGGGGATTAACTCTCACAAAAATGACTGAACCATAACCAAATTTGAACTTGACCAAGATATACTTAAGATGTATCTGTATGCAAAATATCAATTCAATATCTCTATCCGTTCCGAGCGGAAATTGCTAATTCTAAGAAATTTTCAAAGTCCATGGGGGATAACTATGACAAAAATTATTGAAGTTCAACAATAACCAAGTTTGAACCTGACCTAGACATCCTTGACATGTATCTATATACCAAATATCAATTCGATATTTTTATTGGTTCCAAAGATAATGAGCAAAACTGTAAATGAGCCGATCGACAGACCGACGCATCGACAGACCGATCGACCGACCGACTGACAGCAGCAAAACAATATGCCCCTCCTTCTTCGAAGGGAAGCATAACAAGGGGTGGACAAGGTCGGAGGCTTAAAATACGATAAAGCCAATTTAAATATTTCATATCGTATTTGCTTCGGTTAAATGTCACACTAGGATTCTGTCACACATACTATGGCGGCACCTGCCTGGTACAAGGCCTCGCAATATTACCTTCATGTATGTAAGGGTCCTATCCCAAAGAGAGATCTTTGCAGGCCAACATATACCGACACGTGGGACCTCAGTGGTGACTGTTTACCCGAAGATTGGATAGAGAGGCAGAACAAAATTCTATTCTAGTGGCAGAATCGAACACCAGACATTGGATTTGAAATATCGTGCGATACTACTGAATCTTATTGCCCATGGCATCCATTATAGATTTAGTTTTAGATATGAAAATACGAGATTACATAATCTTTACCAAAACATTTAACACCTCTCCCTATTGCCTTTGCTTGGGGCAGTGAGGTTGGTTGCATGGGGATATGATGGTTTGTATTTTTTTCTCTCTTAAAGTGTTTTTTTTTTAATTTTCGTATATATCCCACCTCCCCCTCTCCTCTTTCTCTCTTTCTCCATTGACTTTATTTCATGTTAAATATTCAATGAAGAAATGAGGCGTTGTGGTAAAATGAAGTTAAGGGCTATATATAGCGTATTCACGTAAGAGCAATAACTCCAGCCCTTACGCACATGAAAACAAAATTTTAATCGCAGTTATCTTTCTCGATATAACTTCCAATATCCCTTCAAATAGATATTTTATAAGAAAAATTGGCAAATTTATAAATGCATTATGGCCTCTCTTTACATGTTTAGTAAATAAAAAAGGGGGGACACAAAAATGTGTGAAAGAAAAGTCAGTAATTCTTTCACAAATTTCATGAGTGCTGCAAAAACACTTAAAACGTGTTTCCCTTACGCACATGAAAACAAAATTTTAATCGCAGTTATCTTTCTAGATATAACTTCCAATATCCCTTCAAATAGATATTTTATAATAAAAATTGGCAAATTTATAAATGCATTATGGCCTTTCTCTTTACATGTTTAGTAAATAAAAAAAAGGGGGGGGGGGAGGCACAAAAATGTGTGAAAGAAAAGTCAGTAATTCTTTCACAAATCTGATGAGTGCTGCAAAAACACTTAAAACGTGTTTCAGTGTAAAATGAAATAAAATCTTTTTGCCTCTGACGGTGTTTTAATTACTAATCTTAAGTATGAAAGAACTGCACTATGTAATAAAAATCAAAATATATACCGTCTTCACGGTACTTTTAAAAACCCCTTGAAATAGATGTTTTCAATAAGTCGTATTCTTCGAATAAGTATTAAATAAATCTATAAAATAACACAAAAATGTGTCGAAATAACTAAGTCCAAAAAGACGTCTAGAACAATTTATTTCAGAAGAGAATAAAAAAACCAACATTTGTTAGACGCCCTTTTTAATCACTCTGATGCATTCGGTTTGATTATCTATGTAGTCAGTCTGAAGAAAAAGTTTGCCGAAGCAGGATACACCCTGGGGCTTAGAATATCCCTAACCCCTTTTTATCAATGTTTTAAACAATGCAAAAATCTTAAAAATTATATCCGTATTACATTTGATTTCCAATGCAAAATTAAACCTCCCAAATAAACAAACAAACAACCAAACAAAAACAAACAACCCCCCCCCCCCCCCCAACAAAACAAAAAAGTCAAAAACTTGATTTCATAATGGAACTAAAATCATCAACACTTCTTTTAAGAAACACTTTTAGATCACTTTGATGCATTCAGTCTGATGAACAATGCAGCTGGTCGATGAAGTTTGTCAGAAGACGATATCATTTTGGGCCTATGTTGCCCCGTCCTGGATAAACCCTTATACAGATCTGGTCGAAACAGCAACATTTATAGGGGATCTTGAGTACTTCCTACCTACCGAGTTTAGTCAAATTTAATTTTTTTCATTGTTTCTGAAGGAGAAGTCCATCGAGTCTATTACAAACAACATTAATTCACATAAGCTTTTCATGTCTCTTGAACCAATCATTCTAGTTAAGTTTAATGAGAATTTCTCAGAACATTCCTATCCTAAGACGCCTACCGTATCGACCACATTGAATAATGCAATACAATGTTTTACATATGTTTTCAGGTATTCTGAGTACTAGTAGACCATTACTGCAGTCACAAGTGCTTAAAGAAAAATTCTTTTAAAAATTACCGTGGTAATCATATTGGATCACACAATATGTTTAATATACGTTTGTATGGTATAAGAATGCCATTTTCGGAGAAGCTTTATCAAAGCTGCTATAAAACGAGGGAGGAAACCCATACAGAAATGAGTACCATGAGTCATGACGGCAATTTTGGATCACGTTACACCGTTTTATACACATTTTTTACGTTTCTTGAGAAAGATCATTCTTGTGATGTTTCAGCATAAATGCTTTGAAAATGAGTGAAAAATTAAAACTGAAACTAGTTTTAAGATTTTCAAGGTACCTGACATGAAATACATATTTGGACAGTGTAACACCATTTTTCACAACATACGATCATCGGGAGTCTTGAGTAAATAATTCCCGTAACGTTTGATCAAATTACTATGAAAAGGGAGAAACCTCAGTTGCAAGATTTTTAGATAATTGTTACGACGGCCATATTGAATGACCTATTTTTTCCACATATGTTTGCCAAGTATTCCCACGGGACTATTTCTGTGAAGTTTTATTGAAATCCTTACAAAAATGTGAAAGGAGGAGCATATACAATATAAAAGAGAGTTACAAAGTTCCATATACATATAGGATAAGAAAAGTGATTATGTCCCTTTTCTGGAGCCTAGGGTCACGACATGGACCAGAACCCCAAAATCGCACATGAATAACTAGCCGACATGCCTGACAAAACGGACTATGAGTAATTTTCTGTATTGTATAGTCTATAATTTGTTGCTGTTCAAAAACTCTGAAAATTGTTTCTCAAAACAGATATTATTTTCAAAACATTTAAAGACTATCCCTCAAATAAAAAGGTGTGTCTGACCTGTAAAACGCTATGAAATGGATTGCCTGTGTAACACCAATAGATTTCACCGGCTTTCACAACTTTTCTAACTTGTTACTACAATTCAATACGAGCTGTTTGCACTTACCGGAGATGGAACTCATTTTTATTGATGTGAAATTGATTATTGTTTTGTGACACACCAAAATTATTTCATCGTTTATATGGCAGCGACACCTAGTGGTGCGTGGCTTAGTCAATCTTGAACAATGCAACAGACATGTTACAAATATAAGAACATATCTACGTGCATGTTACAAAATCTACTAGTGCACCATAAGCGCATTTCGACAACTTATGATTCTTCAGTGATGACTTAAGGTCGATACTGTGGAAATCCCAAGTGTATGTATGTGAAAAGCAAACTAGTCTAACCAACTTATCTAAAAGTCTAAAAGAAGAGAACCCCCCCTCAAAAAAAATCAAAGGACATAGTTGTGCATGAAGGAGATACTTCCTAATTTAAGAATAATTTACAAACTTTTGTCCATTGTCAGGAACTTGAGTACGTGCTACTAATGTATGGACAACTATGTCGTCATTGATGAAAACAAAGGATTAAAGACCTATAGTTTGGGCACTTGATCAATGACTAAAGGTGTACATGAATTGAATTCCAGAAAAAAACCCAAGCATATTGAGTATTGCTGAAGCAATACATCCCCCCGGGCTTCCAAAAGTCCAAAGGCCGTAACTCTTCCAACAAGAGTTGTCAGAAGACAATAGAACGCCGGTGGCAACCAAAATTAAATAGCAAAAGTTTTTTGTAAGTAGGTAAATCCTCAAGGTCCAGGTCAAAACGTAAAACATTTTGATACGTAATGAAAGATCCTGTCACAAAAAACATAAACAAGAAACATTTTAAAAAGATCCTATCTCTTACAGTTCATAAGGCATGCCAAAGGTTAAAGTGTTTTTAAAGTAGGTCAAACTTCAAAGTAAAGGTCACAAGGTCAAAAATTTTGTTACCCAACAAAAAGCTATTGGCACAAAGAATACATATGTGAAATCTTAAAGCCCTGTCTCCAATGGTTCTAAAATTATGATCAAAGTTAAAGTTTTTGTCTTCGGACGACGACGACAAAAACTCTCCGGAAATTCATCCTGACAGTAAAAATAAGTCAATCATGACCAAACTTGAACTTGATTTGAAGTCATTGATACAAAACTACCTACAAAATCTTATATCAATAACTTCAGTGGTTGCAAAAAAAGTCCGGTAAACTAAAGTGTCTCAGACAGAGAGATGGACAGACAAACAGGAGTGGAAACCTATAGCTTCCTCCGGTTTTACGAGTGAGGGGACTTAAAGACAGATGATAGTTTGATATACGACTTAATTAAGAGGAAATTGTAAGGTGTACTAAATCCGCATTCACATAACGATTTACAAAACTCTTTAATAAATTCTGAACATGAGCATCATAACATTTTAGCATTTAAGCAACTGACGGAATGAACATTACAACATTTCAGCTTTCCTGCGATGGACGGTAAGAGTATTACAACATTTCAGCGTTCCAACGATGGACGGAATGTGCAATACAACATTTCAGCGTTCTTGCGATGGACGGAATGAGCAATAAAACATTTCAGCGTTCCTGCGATGGACGGAATAAGCAATACAACATTTCAGCTTTCCTGCGATGGACGGACTGAGCAATACAACATTTCAGCTTTCCTGCGATGGACGGAAAGAGCATTACAACATTTCAGTTTTCCTGCCATGGACGGAATGAGCATTACAACATTTCAGCGTTCCTGCGATTGACGGAATGAGCAATACACCATTTCTGCGTTCCTGCGACGGACGGAAAGAGCATTACAACATTTCAGCTTCCCTGCGATGGATGGAATGAGCATTACAACACTACAGCGTTCCTGCGACGCACGGAATGAGCAATACAACATTTCAGCGTTCTTGCGATGGACGGAATGAGCATTACAATATTTCAGAGTTCCTGCGATGGACGGAATGAGCAATACAACATTTCAGTGTTCCTGCGATGGAAGGAGAGAGCATTACAACATTTCAGCGTTCCTGCGATGGACGGAATGAGCATTACAACATTTCAGCGTTCCTGCGATGGACGGAATGAGCAATACAACTTTTCAGCGTTCCTGCGATGGACGGAATGAGCAATACAACATTTCAGCGTTCCTCCGATGGACGGAAAGAGCAATAAAACATTTCAGCGTTCCTGCGATGGAAGGAATGAGCAAAACAATATTTCAGCTTTCCTGCGACGGACGGAATGAGTAATACATCATTTCAGCGTTCCTGCCATGGACGGAATGAGCATTACAATATTTCAGAGTTCCTGCGATGGACGGAATGAGCAATACAACATTTCAGCGTTCCTGCGATGGAAGGAGAGAGCATTACAACATTTCAGCGTTCCTACGATGGATGGAATGAGCAAAACAATATTTCAGCTTTCCTGCGATGGAAGGAATGAGTAATACATCATTTCAGCGTTCCTGCGATGGACTATAACAACACCGATTTCAAATCCTGTTTCTGACTGAAATTCTCGGTGTTGATCATGAGTCGTCAATAGCCGGTGTATGGATCACTTCAAGGCATACTGATTATGAACAAACTACTGGCCGCTAAAACGTGAACCGCCATGGTAGTATAATCATTTATTTCTAGACACAGCCGTTTCTACACGAAAAACCAGCGGTGGCGGGGGTTGATAAGAGTCGGAAAATGGCCATCAAAACTACGGTAAGTAACGTAGGTCAAGTAACAGGAAAAACTTATATCTTAAGATATAAACATCCTGTTGAGTTCGAAATTGCTTACAAATGTAGCAAAAAAAAATCCCAAAGGTTTTCAGGATTGCCGGGTATATTTCTACTCTACGAATAATAAATTTCAAATTCATACTTGTGTTCTTTGTTACGGAAATAATAATTTCATTTGACTCGGGAATGAGATAAAATACAAAGTAACGACGATACAGACAGACAACGTAGCATAATATCAGTCAAGCTACACATCTCGACGTTTACGATAGGATTCGTGTATTTAATTGGTCTTTTTCCTAGATATTTATTATATATATAGCTTTATGTGTATATCGATATTACACCTGATGTGTATTTCGCATGTATATTACAGTTGTGTTATCGAGTGATTATAAGGCAAATGGGTTAAATCTGAGAGTATGAATAAGCGTTTTAATAGTGAATAATTTCTTTAAATTTATAGTGTCGCCCAGATCTTGTTTACTGATTTACATGTATGTGGTGTGCGCTCGACTAGGCTCTTCATAGCTTTGTGTTGTTCCTAATGGCGTAAAAAGAATGGACATATGTCAGCTGTAGAACCTTTGCTAGACCTACCAAACTCTTCCTGGTATTTGTGGACATATATCAACTATAGAACCTTTGTTAGACCTACCAGGAAGTGTTTCAAATGAATCAAAGATTCTAGAGCTGACATATGTCCATAAGTGCCATTCTTTTTACGCTATTAGGAACAACACAAAGCTATGAAGAGCCTAGTCGAGCGCACACCACATACATGTAGATCAGTAAACACGATCTGGGCGACACTATAAATCTAAAGAAATTATTCCCTATTATAACGCTTATTCATACTCTCAGATTTAACCCATTTGCCTTATAATCACTCGATAACACAGCTGTAATATACATGCGAAATACACATACGGTGTAATATCGATATACATATCAAGCTGTATATATATATATATATATATATATATATATATATATATATATATATATATACTTTAGTTATATATATATATATATATATATATATATATATATATATATATATATATATATATATATATATATATATATATATATATATCACACTATTAAAATATTACTTAAAAAAGAAAAGAAGACATCAATATTTACAATTGGACTTATAAATTCAGCGATTAAAAATAAATCACTCTAAAAGCTTACCAAATCTCTTGTCTTTGAAACCTGCATACTTCTTCCAAAACATTAAATACATCTTAGTGCATGTTTACCTTCCCCATACGACGGAGTTGAAGGACCACGACAGGAATTTAAGTCCACGCACAACGTTACCTTTACAAACAAGTTACATCCATGTATAGTAACTAACCTAGTCTATATCCAGATGCTGCTTCCAATACGATACTCGTAGCCAATGACCTTTAGTATTGAATAAGGACTCCGGTAAATCATTGATTTTCATTAAGACTATATTATCAAAGCGAGTAAGTGTCATAGCAATGAATTATACCGAGACAAGTCATTTCACTCCTGATCTCGTGTAGCATATAGTACAAAAAGGATTCGATCCATGGACACTGGGGTCACCTGAGTGCTACTCCTGTCCATCAAGATATGATAGAATATGTTAAGCACCCGATCACCTTGTACGATTGCAAGTAGTGATTGTATCGGAGTGCAGTTGGGCAATGCCAAGAGAACAATGCGATATGTCAATATGCTTACTTCAACACTTCAAAGTCAGATATCCATTTAGTGTACAATACCCCCACTGAGACGCCATTTATTGTTATCATGTAAAGAAGGTAGGTAGTTTAAAAGTCAACCACTGTGATAAAAATGCTATGTATGGAAAATGTGAACAAAACTTACAAATACATTAACAGTTAATTACTCAGAATGACCACATTTTATGAAAAGCAGATGTGACTGATGTCTACCTTTAAACAAAAAAAAAAATGTGATAAGTGTATTCAGATAATTGATCGATAACTATCATAAGGCGCAGTAAGCGTCGAGTCTTGGTTTCTATTTGTTATATTATTAATTGCATCATCTTTTTAGACATATATTATTAGGTACTAATGTATATGTAGGGAGTAAAGCTCTTGAAATCATTTGTTTCTGTATTAAATCAAGGTCTGATTAATTGTGTTAATCTTTTTTCCATCTCATGACCCCGATGAACCTGAAGCTCTAATAGTAGTATGGATCATATCTTCGATTCTGTTACGTTCTTTACTATTAACCGTGTACATAGTAGATATGTACATAAAATAATGTTCTATTACATAGTGGCTACAGTTTACAGCTACTGAGCTAATGTCATTGTTAAATTATTTCTGTAGAATTGCACCCCCCCCCCCCCCAAAGGGAGAAAATGCATCTTCAACATTATCAAGAAGTCTGCTAGTGTTACCATATAATTACAGTATCCTTTTTAAAAAATGGTCTACATATTTAAATAATTACCAAATCGTCAAATATAAATTCTACATAGAATTCAACATAAAATAACAGCATAAAAATATGTCAAATCAAGTATTTCCTTCATTGTTTGCCTACCATACCACATGCTGAACCAAACACTTTCACCTCCACCGAGTATGTTTAGAGATTTGGATGATCATTTCGGTCGAACAAGCAAAGACTTTAGAAGTTAGGGTTTTAAATCCCTTGCATCATACTTTACACAGTAAAACATATAGAAATTTTACACCAATCTAAGGCTATTTCATTTTACATTGGTCAATATTAATACTTAAGGGGTTTTCACTACTTTCACTATATCCCTATACATGTATTTCACTTACCAGCATAAGAAACTGAAAATTAAGTACATTTGTTACTAGAACAACGGCAATTCTATATTGTGGTGCTTCAGATATCGCAATTAAAGGTCTGCTAGAAGCGCGAAGCCTGTTAAATGACTAAAATAACAATATTATCCTCCATGTCTGATATGCTCGTCTATGTTTCTTTCTTTCAAATCTTACTTGGAACAACTTTCCGAGTTAAATAAATCACAGGAACGACATCTGACTTAGGAACAGCTTCTGGTAGTACATGTAACATCATTGATACTTTAAATATATCATGAACACATACAGGTTTATGAGACACAATTTCCTTACTTGCATTTATCGGAAATTATGAATACACCATCAACATCGCTGCAAAAATGAAAAAAAGATGCAAAAACAAAATGACAAGGCGTTACATAGTTAAAGTGACTAGATCCCCTTTCTCTCTATGGGCGCCGAGATCTGGGACCAGAACTCTTATCACACATGCACAACTAGTCCTCGGTCATGACAAAATCTGAAAATGAGACCATATATCTGAATTTCTGTGATGAAGAGATTCAGAGGAGAAGCGCTCACAAACTATTGCCAATCTCCAAAGCAGAGTTACGGTCCTTGCACTCCCTTTAATCTCTGCCAACTACTGAAAGTAGTCCTAGTCAGAAGGCAGAAAATATGGACTGTTTTGCGTGTTTTGGGAAAAACTGTCATCGTATTCAAGTTATCTGCGCAAAAATTAGACAATGAGGTGCTAATAATAGTGTTATTGACAAACTGTATTACATAAGTTCGCTGAATTGTACGCTGAGAAAATATAGTGCGGTATAAATTCGGGGTTTATTTCTTGTAGAAGCCCGATTAAAACTCATTGTAACATGGTAAATGCTTTAAATTTAACTAATAAAGCCACAGAAGTCCAAGTCATCGTCTAGAGGCAAAACTCTGATTTTACAAGAATCTTGTAAAACCCGAGACTTTGGCAGAGGTGTGCGTGGACTGTAAAGGAACGACAACTCTGCTTTGGAGATTGAACTATTGCATGCAGTTAGATGGGCAACAGACGAGGAGGTTTCACGTGTAATTCATTTGTCTGGACCAGATGAACTTAAAGCAAGTGTCGTCGTATTTAAAGGAAAATAATCCATAATAACCAAAATACAGTTTTCAACAAGGAGATCAATGATGGTGCTGTTGACGGTATAAAACAAATATTCATCTAGAGTATATCGGATTCCGCTAATCACTTTGTAATGCTTTGCTCGTGTGATTTGTACGAAGCCACCGCGACGTGAGTGAAACTGGATAATATTAAGTCAAAATAGTAAATCCTCGATTGTGGTTTTGTTTTTGCTTTTTTACTACAGCGTCGATAAGTATACATGCATTTGATTCTACATTGCGCATGCAAGTCAAAACACATATTTATCACATGTATATATAACAGTCAAGATTTTTTTCAATATACTACTCTGATATTCGACACTTCGGGTATCGGGCTATTTCCCTTCCATCTGCACACATAAAGACTTACGATGTATTCTAAAATTCAAAAACAAAACACCGTATTTGTCTCAGTTTTAAGACGAGAGACCCACATATTTCTAATCTACAGGTCGCATTAGTATAATTGAGTCCTAAACTGTTAATCATAACTTCTACGTCGTTAGAAGGCTTCATGTACTTCATATTTTACCATAGTATTACGACTTGTAATTGCTATAAAAAAGTGTTATGAATATTATTAGTAAATGAAAATAATAAAATGGGTTCACCCTCTCTAGCTTCTGAACCAATGCCCAAAGGGAAAGAATTTTACAAGTTTTATGTAGGGCTTCATCATAATCATTTACAGATATCAATATAAACGCAAAGGGGTAAAGCAGATTTCCGAGATATAACGTATATTCACTATGTTACCAGATGGGCCTCACCGTAGATCCTCAACCCACAGGGCTTTCAGTTCGTTGCCCCTCCCCTAAAATTACACCAATATCTTATATTGGTATAAATTTAGGGGAGGGGTGTAATGAGCCGAAAGCAATGAGCTTAACCTCTGGCCATGGAATTATAAATTTCACAATTTCGAAAGAGGGCCTTTTATTGTCACGAGACAAAGGGGTAAGAAAAATTTTTATGAATTCTCAAAGCCGCCTAGAAAAAATCCTTGCCAATGGCTAATGAATCTCAAAATTTTGGTAAAGGGAACCATGCTACGTATAACCATTAAACATGAGATGCAACGGTGAAGAAGGAATCTCAGTTTCATTGAGGACTTATGCTTTCTATAACCATGTATCCAATTTATCAAAAGAAATAAGTTGCATGAGTAAAGAGAAATTTCCAAGATTTAATACATTTTTACTATGCAGACATACGCCCGATAGCTTGAACCTTTGACCAAGGGGCGATGATTTTCACAGCTTGGATAAACGATTTCATCCTACTTTTTACAATCAAGATCATACATGCAGTTGGTCGGTAGATTGGTGTTTTACGTCGGTTTCAACAATATATCGCGACATGGAAGCAGGAGGTTACCAACCTCTTAAACATAGTGGCGCAATCCGGGAATCGAACGCGGATCATCGCCGCCGCAAGCCAAGCGCTTAACCACTACACCACGCCTGCCCCTCATACATGCAGTTCATTAACTGATTGATTATTGCTTTACGTCACTCCACGATTATTTCGTGGCAGAGTGATTAACAATTAAGTTCTTAACCGCTGATCCATTCTCCTTTTCATTCTTTTCGGTCAAGGTGATATTAGTCTTGGTCGTCGCCCGTTGTGCGATGTCATCTGCCTATTGCATCGCAAAGAAGTTTATACCTATACAACCGACCAACCTGAAGCAGTGAGGGCTCTTTTACGTGCCTTTCCTACCGTTTTTACTGACTCATACGAAAGACTCTGAGCTAAATCGGATTGTATACGCAGTTTTTCATCGCGATAAACAAGGGTAAAGGCTGTCTAAGATATAACAAAATTGTTACTATAGTCATAGCAGCTCATATGGATACAGCCCAAAAGTCTAAAACCCGTTAAAGAGGGGAGGGGAGGGGGGGGGGGGTTGTCATGGATTTAAGAATGTAGGCAGAGGGCTTCATGTTCTTAATAACTATCCATACAGTTTTCCTTTCTGATGTGTAGTAGTACTGAGAGAGAATTTTGAATATTGGGCTATTTTCAGCAGTTTTGACACGCCCCAAGGTCCTAGGGTGCTGGGATCATGTAATTCACAAATTTATCCTAAAGATGCCTCAGGTGAAATATGGTAACAATTGCAGCAGCAGATTTAGAGGGGGGCCGGGGGCCCATCCCCCCCCTTTGGTCACATATTTACTAGTAAAAATCCAAAAATGGCTAAGTCGTTTGGCTAATACATATGTGCCCCCCCCCCTTTTCGAAAAACCTGGATCCGCCACTGAAATGGCTATGTACATGTAGTTAAGTTTTCAATATGTGTAAACAGTTTAACTGTCAACAAACGACGCACGCCGCATAACGGGCGACAATGACCAAAGACCAATGTCACCTTGACCTAAAAGGAGATTTGATCAGCGGTTAAGACCTTAATTGTTAATCCTTTCCCACAAAAAGTAGGTATACTTAGGTTCAAATCCTACATTGGTAAATATGTCTTTTTTTTGACAAATTTCGAGACGGAAAGGGGTTTCAATCCAAGAACCCTTCGCTTAGAAACAACACAGTCATTATCTAAGATTTTTACTGTAAAATTCCCATGCGACTTACCTTCGATCCAGATCGGTTAGAGGAAGTGCCTTCTGCATATATAGGAAACCTTATGTGACAACAAGTTGAAAAGATGAAATCGTCGTCAAGCCTGGAATAATACGACTCCAAAATAAAATTTACAATAAAGCAAGATCTCTTCTAGGTAACTCTGATTAATATCAGACTACAGAAACCGCATAAAGCCAATTGCTATTAACATATGTCTCATTTTAAAGTGTTAAAACCTATTCTAGATGCCACTGTTTAAAAGCGAGACATAAAAATGAAATATAAATATGACTGAATTCTTCCAGTCGTTGAAATACTTGTATTTCGAGAACTTTAGCCTAGTTTGTTCGTATTTATTTGAACGAATATCAACTCTATCATAGTTTCTAAAAGTGAATGCTGTTATATAGGTTTACATCTTGAAGTTAACATAAAAAAGTTGATAAAATTTTAAGAAAAAATAGCCCCCGTAGTTCAGGCGTACTTGACTTAGGATCGAAGGGTCCCATGGGCGGCTCGTCGGTGTCCTGTATGCACGGTTACCGAGTTATCAGAGGAACTGTCCAGTCGGATGCTCTACTAGTCATGCCGTTAGAAGAGACTCTTAAGATTATTTTTTATCATTTGACATATTGTATTGAGATTGGACTTTGAGCCACTATAATTTAATCTAAAGACAGAAAGGTTTTGTGGGTTGAAATTGTGAAGAGAGTTTTTATCCCAGTATTTACTTCTGTGTATGGTCGGCCTGGCAAACGGACGGAAGGATATACATATATACGTCAGGGTATAATGTCATGTGTAAGCCTAAACTGATCTTAGACACGGGTTACAAGTCAAACAAAAAATTAACTGCAAATATGACCGATTTGTTTCAGTTGTTAAAATATTTCTATTTTGAGAACTTCGGCCCATTTCATTCGTATTTATAAGAACTAATAACAAAAGCTACATAGTTTCTAAAAGTGATTGATAAATATTGGTTTACACTGTAAAGCCATATCAAACCATACAAAAATTTAAAGCACAATTCGGCAAAGCATGTTGATTCAGACATCAATCGATTTATTTAGGTCAGGTACAGGGGTAGTCAAGTGCATGTTCTAATGTGCTCCTGGCACATACGATAAGACTCATATGATATAGGTTCGATCCCTTGTTGGGTTGCGCTGTATAAACTTTGCTAGCTTCTTATCACATTAGCTCCGTAATTTTAGATCTTTTTCTAAATTTATTTTTATTTGCTATTTTTTTTATCAATCCGATAAAAACAAACTACTAGTTGTTGCTCTCAAGTTTCTATCGATTTAAAGTGTTGAACAAGGGAAAGAATTGAATAAATCGGAATAATGGAAAATTTGCTGTTTAATAACTAGCTGACACATTAATGAATATACATTGTACTTGGTATGTATTTGTGAGAAGAGGGCAATATGAAGGTTACATAATATCAAAATTATACATGTATACAGACATGCCTGGATATTAGTCTATGGTGAGAAATATGTTTCAAATACATGTATTTTGAAATAAAGAATAAGGAAAAGATTACATAATTGTATGTAATTAGTAAGCGCCCCCTCCCCCTCCCCCATAACATGATATGTATGTGAAACACCCATGCCCCCGGGAGCATCATTTTCCTAAATGTAGGTGAAAGGATACAAGGTCATAAAATATATTGGCATCGACGGGAAGGTCTTATCACTGAGCACACATGTGAAATATGAAGGCCCTACCTCCTATGACTCTAGAAAATGTTATGGCTATGGTAAACATTTTATGAATGTAGGTCAAACATGAAGGTCAAGGTCACAAGGTAATAAATTATGATATCAGTGGAAGTGTCTCGCCACAAGGATGCACATCTGCAATATGAAAGTACTTAATTGTATGGTTGATATGTTATGTTCCATGTTAAAGTTCTCCAGAGACAGACAGACAGATCGAATGCATATTGCTTTTGTCCTATCATTCTGAGGGCATAAAAAGTGAACACAAGGGCAGATTAAGTTAAGTCTTATTACACGGCAATCATCTGCTGACTAGTAAAAATAGGGACCACACTCAAAAATTAAAATGTGCACCAGAAATTTTCATTGTAGTGTTCTTTTATTAAAACATGATGGGTAAGAGGAACATAAAGTGAATTAAGAGCTTTCTCAGCACTTGAGTAAATGTTATGTTTCAACTTACTAAATCTTACTATTCATTTTACACCAAAACAGGTTTTTAATTGTTTTGTAGCACTCAACAAATTAACCCAGTCACTTTAGAAAACAAACTTTGGGAAAAAGAATTCTGATTTAATATTTTGCACACTCTTGTCTCATTGTCTTGATAGTTGATATATTAGAGAAGCAAGTTTACAGAGATGGTAGAAAGTGTCAGTCTGCAGGCGATCTCCAGTTGATACTGATTACTACATGATGACACTCAACATTTTGATTTTATCTCTAATTATTTGTATAAATAAATCTATGAAGTCATTTTCCATTAGAATCTTTGGGACTGTCACAGGCAATTCTTTGAATCCGAGGTTCATTATTTTATCTCTGGATGTTACCCTTTCTTACACTCATTTATATCCTGTTATGATTTGACCAAAGGCTATAGTTTTTTGGGGGTTTTCTCCTGTTGTTTCCTTGGTAAATTAAAAAAAATTATTTCAAAAATCCTACCACTAATTCTTTTCTGAAATTTATGTATGTTGCTATATTTATATTATATAAAAGATGTCATTTCTTCTTCTACAGAAAAAATTGCACACGCCAGACACAAACTATGTGTATCTATCAATACATATCTTGATATAGAGTGTTCCCATATAGCCCTGTTTTCCTCAAATTTGCTAGAGTTATCTCCCTCATTGGAGTACAACTCTCGGACTTCATCCATCAATGCTCATATAAAACTGCTTGATTTAACTTAATTTTATGAAATAATCACATTGTTTATCTAAATGTTTTACGGAAAATTTTCATCTGATTGATTATATTTACTGATTAATTAAGACTGAGGTCATGAAATCTACCCTGATAAATAGTTAATTTCTCAGAAATTTAATGAAGTTTTCATGGTAGAGATGGAAAAAGTCCGAGAGTTGTACTCCAACATGGCCGCTAATGCTAGTGGTGTGACATCACATGGGCAAACTCTATATATATATCATCATGTATACACACACAAGTACATTGTGCATTCAATTTTGATGCAATATTCTTTGTCCTGCAATTTACCCAAATCCAAATTTTCGACAAATTTACAGGACAGATTGTACTTATTTGCCATATCTGAAGTTTACAGCTATTTGGCAGTTGTCAAAAGCACGATAATGATGGCAAGATAATTATTTTTATCTACAATTTTTTTTCAAGCACTCCGCAGTTGTTTGTGAATGAGCAAATTGTGTTTATGTGACTGTAAGCTATATAGACCCTTTTGGGCCTCTTGTTTTTAAAGATCGGGCATGTACGACCGAGTTCCAATCCCCAAAACCCCTTTTGCTGGCAAAAAAATGGTTTATCGGTAAGACCCCCAACATCATGTAAAACTGGAAGATGATTTAAAGGTCTAATTCTTGAGCAAGTCTACTTAACTCAAGATTATATGGGCATAATTTTAAATTAATGGGACAACTACACTTTAGCGGGCACAGATCCTATTCCTGCTAACTACAAATGACCCTAGTTAATAATAATTTTTTTTTTAAGTTGAGATAGGCCTTTTATTCCCCTTACTTCTGTGCAATCCTTTCCTCGTTTTGCATTCATTTGTTTTGGTGGGGGAATAAAAACAACATCGAGCCCATAATTTTTTTTTTCAAATCTTAGACTTTCCATGTGCGAGTTCGGCAAAAGTCTTTACATGCACATGTATCTTATAGCGTTGAATTAAAAAGAGTGGTTTAATGTCTTTTCAACTTTATTTCGTCCCACCTTTTTACTTATTTATTTTAGTTTATTTATTCATTGGGGGGGGGGGGGGTCTGACTTTTTAAAAAGCATTTCTGTAACTTGATTCCAGTTGAGAATAAAGGTTTTACAGTGCATTAATTATAAATCAAGATAATGACACACTATTGGGTCATAAGTATAAAATTAGATTTCTAATTCGGCCCCTATTGTCGATTTGCATTTTTCTTAGCAGTGGCGGATTCAAAGGGGGTTGGGGACGAATAAATTATCTTTCGAATAAAATTTCTGGTATGGACTCCTCTAAAGAACATTACTGGGTTCCTGCTTGCTTTATACGACGTTGTGTACTAGAGGGCTATACAAACAACGTTTGTGTGACATTTCATACATTGTCATGCTCTATGTACAGTTATGGCCACCAGCATCTTGTTTTATTGCCAACAACAATTAAATTACCGTGAAATTTAGTATGTCTGTTCTTTTCTCATGTAACTGTCGGTAGGGCAGTTTGTTTCACTCTTTTGTACACGTTTTGCATTCGATGAAATTTTCATATAGGGTGTTATAGCAGATTGTAATACATATGATCTACATATACCCCCTCCCTCAGGGGCAGGCTTGGTGTAGTGGTTAAGCGCTTGGCTTGCGGCGCCGACGATCCGGGTTCGATTCCCGGGTTGCGCCACTATGTTTAAGAGGTTGGTAACCTCCTGCTTCCATGTCGCGATATAACTGAAATATTGTTGAAAGCGACGTAAAACACCAATCAACCAACCAACCAACCCCCTCCCTCCATTAGAGACTCTGTACCCACGTGACGAATTCTGTGAACACATCTCTTACCTAATCTATCTTAACTTGATAAACGGGTTGTCACTCAAGACAGTAAAGTTTCTGATTATTTTGTTATGCCATCCGTTATTTTATATCCTTTGTATAAGTTTAATAAATAGCGGATTTGAGCCGGCATATCCCAGTCGTACAGGTGCCGGACTCGTTACCGAGAGGTCCCGGGTTCGAGTCCAACAAGCGACTCGTCGGTGTACTGTATTTCAGATGAGATAGGGAAAACCACGTATGTTGACGTGGCACGTTAAAAATTTTCCCATGCATAAGGTCAAAGACATATATACACGTGTACATATGTCTCTGATAGGGTGGGTTCGTTGCAAAGGTTTAAATTTCTGTGTATTGCATCAGGCAGATGCCGTCACTATAGTAACACAATAATTTCGGTGAAACAAAAATCAAACTACAAACAGATATATCTGATTTAAACAGATCTGCATTCTATGCTAGTTTAGAGTATTTTGTCTAGTTGTAAAATTTAAACTTGGCGGGTGCGGTTAACTAGCAAGAGATATTCATTCATGCCAGTCAAGGCCTTGGAATACCTTCCGGAACGTTCTCATTACATCACTTTCAATGCATTGCAATCTACCCATTGTCAACATTGAATTTATACAATCCCTTTTTGTTTCTTGTTTTGATATTTGAAAAGTACCATCAGTGGTTAACCAGAGTTCGTAAATGAAATAGACAATAAGCTTATCTCCTAATACATGTATACAATGTAGTTTTGATTAATGAGAATCTGATATTGGTACATGTATAATCGATATGGATGAACAATTTGATAGTCAGAGCGTTGATAAAACAGGTCAGTCACATTATATCCGATATCCAAGCATATAGTTTTTGTATGCAATTATCATAGAGAAGCAGCAATAGGAAGAATTCCGAGATAACCGTCGTTTTGGAGGTTGGAGAAAGCCAAGTGCACACAGTTATATTCATATCGTACTTTAGCACCCAATCAGTGTTCCACATTTTAAAGATTTACATTGAGGAGAGGCGATAGGTAATTCAAAATGACCATCACTGACAGCCATTTGAAAATCGATGGGGTGCACAATAAATATTGACGTTTGACTGCACCTTCAAATATAAACTTTGATCTCTTTAAAGTTGTAAGGAGAAAAGCAGCATCGTATATGACCTCAAGTTTGTTCAACAGACCGATGAAGGCCAATGTTTACAAAAAATAATGATAATTACTATCTCATTTGAGGGATTGAGAAAGTGGTAAAAGAAATTCCTCTTGACAGACTGGAGTCAGATATCTGGATTAATATAGTAATAGAAATGCAAAGCAGAGCATCGCCTCACGTGACTTTGAAAATCAATTTAATAGTTCTCCCTCAAATCATGAGTGTACAAAGTTTGATGAACATTACCGAGTATTATGAAGTCGAAAGTTCAACATAAAAAGCTGAACGTACATGTACATGTATGCACGGATGAACTAACGAATACATGTATATGGGTGGAAGACAACACTCTTTCTTCTCCAAGCAATATGAGTATTACAATATACTTTTCAAAAATCCTTTTCGCATTAATTTATCAAAGAATAGCATTAAGTAATTAATCTGGTATTCTAATAAATATATATTTTTAATTTCAAGTAAATATACAAACATCAGAATAATGTTCACAACAATACACAGAATAAGAGACCATACATGTTTCAGTTAGTCTGAGAATACACAGTACTTATGTGTAGGAAATTACTTTCATAACAAGTTGATGTATTTTAAAAGCATGAAAACAAATAGGTAAATAGACATTGGTAGGTTAAGATGTACAACTGCAGCACAGAGCACAAAAGTATTGAACAAAATCCACAATTAATGTATATATATATGCTTTTTTTCTTTTTGGCATTTCTAAAAGTGAACAACAGACTTTTAAATACCAACATCATAAGCACACACTTTCCACTTTAAACAAAAATGATCCTAGTCAAAGCTTTTCTTTTATAAGATATATCTGAAGGAAATGTTTGGTAATAATAGGGGATAAACATACCACACAAAGGTTTCCTTGAATATTTACTATCTATTCATGACTTTGGATGGTTCAAAAAATAGCTATATTCCTTTATCTTCAATTATTTACACAAACCTGACAAAGTATAGGTAAGAAACACTGAGTTTCAAATACATAGAGACATGTGTGAGAAAATCCTTAATGTCAGTGAGTACACACATACAAGTAGGCACTCTCACTACACATAGCTTTTAATTTAGCTTGAGTGGGGATGACCTTGGCTACAACACTGTTTAAATACCTTACCTTCTAATAAGCATCCAAAATCGTTGCTTTATAAGGAAAACAAAATTACAGACATTGCCATTTTTACAATCAGACTTTCATATAGATAGGATTGCTGTTTAATGTAAGACACTATTACTTGTTATTTCAACAAAACAAGGAAAAACATCAAAACCATCATGGTATAAAGTTGTTAAAATAATATCAACTACCAGTTATTCAAACCTTCATAACTCTATTTTATAGTTTTTTTTCATAAAAGCAGTGCATTGAAGTCAACAGACTAAGGAAACTAACAGTATATGCTTGTAATTTATTGTAAAATACCACATCAGAATAACTGTTTTCTCTTGTGTAAAACTATTTAGTACAAACTTGAATGCGTTGGTGACATTAAAGTTAAGCAAGTCCAACATATTAGATGACATTAATAGAATAACAACTGATAGTCTGCAAAGTGTTCCTTCCCTGAATGAAATATGGTGTGATTGAAAATAGTGTTGACTGTCCCACTCAGAGATTGAATCTATACTAGAGATGTTACAAAAAGTTCCAGCACTGGAATGGTCATCAAGGCTACTTCTCTGTTCAACAGAGACTGTATCAATTTCTCCCTATTTCGTTCATCAACCCTTATGACTAATACATGTCACCATGGTTGTCTATGCCTATGGTCAGTCACAAAAGATGGGGATAAATTATTTGCGAAGTCTGAGATGTTCAATGTTTCATCCTGTTGGATTATCATAATCATCATCTACATGTTTCCGCTTCAGTGAATTTTGTGGTAGTGAAGCATGACCAGCAAGCATAGGTGATGCTGAATGTATGCTGATGTTTGGAGATGCAATATTGAAGGACTTTGTTTGGCCAAGAGAACCTAGGCCTGTAAAAGAAAAGAAAGCTTGATTTACAAAGGTTGAGTTAGAATTAATTCATCAAATAATAAGAATATACAGTGTTACGAGTGACCATCCTTCCTGCCAACCAAAAATGACCTCTTATAGCAGGTGATTTGAAATGGAGATTTCATTCCATATATTCTAGTTACTCATAAATCATACCACTACTGTCTGCCAAATATGCATGTCACTGGACACCATTTACAATCATAAGACTCTGTTAGATGAATGCATACAAGAAGAATGTGTTAGGGTCACTCTTAGGTAAAACAGCCACGTCCACAGGGAAGAATACATATGCATTCCTTGTGTTTATACTCAATATCTAAAGAGGCAATAAACTTTGAATATAATAAGATCAAATGACAGATTCTGTAGTGATGATGTAAAGGATAAAAGGTGCATGAAATGAGAACTAAAGTTATCACTTTAATTGATTTATTTAATATGTGTATCTGGTATTTATTAAGTAGCATCAAAGACAGAAAATGTGAAGAGTGAATATCAATGTTTATAGAAATTGAAGGAAGTAGTGAAGGACAAGACCATGGTCATAAACATACTCCGTCTGCATATTCAATGATAATGAACGTTAGTTCATAAGTAAATGTTTTCTTTTTCCACATTATCTACATGACCTATATATACCTTCCCCTTAATTTCTTAGGAATTTTTATGAACATGATTAAGGACGTCAACCCTTGAATATCGTCACTTCATTTATTGCAGCTTGTATCATCTTTTCTATAGTCAAACTGCTGCAGGACACTTCATATTTAATGATGTCTGTAATCAGTTTTTAATGGTGAGAAGCTAGTTCAAATGGTGTTAAGAAGACCATCCGTTATTAACACTTCATCTGTAGAGGCGATACTGCCACTGAATTGATCCAAGCTATTATTACCTGTACAACTTATTTCCGAAATCTGAGTTAGAATGTTTAACACTTGTAATTTTCTTTCTTGTCAATTACGCAAGATGAGACATTAGTTGATTACACAGGAATAGACAGGATGGGCAATATTGCAGCAATCATGATATACATGGAACTGGTCAGTTAGAGTAAACTTTTGCAGTTAGAAATCATGTATTACTTGATAGTAAAATATTAAAGAGGTTTTAAATAGCAAAATGAATTGGTGCATTGACACTGTGGTCACATTTGAGAAGCAGCTGTAAAATAGGAAGGTTGTTCTAAATAGCTAATGTCTGACATTGTTAAGTTATTAATGATTATTTGTCATCAATTTTGATATTTTCAAAATAGGGAGTCAGTTTTCTTCAACTTTACAAGGTTATATCTAGAATTGGCACTGTTACAACCTTCAAACTTAATCGAATACACGCGCTGTGAGCTGACCCTGGAATATTCCAGGTAACAACTAGGTCGACTATAGCTTATTTTTAGATCGTATTTATAGCCTTCCAATTGTTGTAAACGTTATAAAAAACTTTCTGTATATGGAGACAGAATTCCTATCTTAAAAACATTCCATGACGTCGCCTTAAATTTGATTTCGTATATTAAGATGGGGGAAAAGGTGAGATCAAAATTTGTATTTCAAGATAGAGGATTTATCAACACAACTCAATTCTTTCTTCAAATAAGTCTTTGGAAATGATGGTAGTGATGGAAATTGATGCATTTAATGTCGCAGATATCACTGAAGACAATGATTACAAAAAAAAATATATATGATCGGGTAGATTTCATGAATAGCTGACGTGCACGTGACGGCGGCTGGCCACGTGTTGACCTGGGATTTTACAGGTGTTTGTAAACATCACTGAAGACCGTTGACCTTCTTTGGATTTTCTTAATTTGTTTATCAATGACAATGATTACAATGGCACATAAAACTTATTGGTGAGTAGACCAGTGTCTACGGAAAATGCTGACAACTTAAAGCATACCTACTTTTTCGTAATTGAATTTTCACAAAAATGAAGGGAGAACTGAAGGTGTTTACGGACTAATTATAGTGATGCTGATGAGCCTTATTGTTACTGGACAACATTTTTAGTAAACGTGATTCCATTCTTTCTATCGGTGATCACTAGATATTGACTCTGGCACTTAGACGTATTTTTCATCTGGCCGATACTACCTTACAGGTATGACGTGGAAACCACGATTTTAATCGGTTATTCAAACTAGTTCAGTCATATAACAACACTGGGCATCATTTTGGAGCAGCATATACCCTAGTCAGCATTTGCCATTAGTTATACTTCATATACTAATAAATGTTACCCAAGTTTTACCTGAAAAGTAACTACTGGCCTACTGGTGTGTGACTTTTATTAAATCATTATTTCATATTTCAATATTTTCAATCTTTATTATTGTATTTTTTAAAATAAATTCATATCTTTATTGTTAAATCTAGCTTTTTGTCATTTTACCTGTATTTACCTGCAGTTCACCTTTACTGAGCATAAATTGTGGTCAACTTTTACAATATTTATTATAAACTTCAAACATTCCTTAACATTTTGGTATATGATATGTCTATATTATCATACAAACAACCTTCACAAAAAGCATATAAAAACATGCTTCTATTTTTTAAAATACATAGAAAAATATTCAGCTCACAGCTCCATTTCTGTGTATTTTATATAGCATGACTAGGGTTAATAAATTCAAACAACAGTTTGAAAAATTTTCACTTCAAATCACACTAGTAATCACTTTAACAGTTATGTATTATATATTTCTAAATTTTTTCTACCTGCTGAGATCCTAATTGCAGGTTTGGGTATCCCCTGCTGTTGTTGTTGTGAGGATTTTGTCACTAGTGTGACTGTGGGCATTCCCATGCTTTTTGTGACTACCAATGATGTGTTCTGTGAACCAGCTGCCGTTCCAACTTTACCTAAAGTTATCAATTTCACATTTAATGCTTTATCCAACCTAACTGTAATTATAAATGTTTACCTGTAGATTTCATTGAAGTATCAATGTAACAGAATTACCCTTAAATCTAATACACACAGATTTTTTTTTTAAGTTTTATAATTTGTTCTTGACATGATGAGTTCTCATTGGTGACTGTCAACAGATGTTCCTCATCAAATTGCTTTTCTATGACATACAAAAGAATAAATGTTTAAAAAAAGACTTAGAATTTGTATTATGGGGGTTTCATACAAAATCAATATGCAAATAGTGATTTACATGTATAGTAGACATATGTTATTTCTGGCAATTGAAAATCATACCATGCACAATAGGGTTGAGACTCAATCTCTGTGGAAACTGCCCCATGGGTAAACCAATCTGTATACGAGACTGCTGATTAAAAAAAGAAAACAGATGCTTTGAATTACAATTTGCTCCCTTATTTTTTTTCTTTCTTTCTTTTTTTTGGTTTTTTTTGCTTGTTGTTTAAACACCCATGAAAATCATTTCACCTACCGAGTGACTGCCAGGGTTTAGAGATATAAAACCAGATTGGAACAGAATACCCCTTGAGGAGCACTGCCTTTTAGTCAATACACTTTTAGTCAGTACACTGAGAATACCCCTTGAGGAGCACTGCCTTTCAGTCAGTACACTGAGAATACCCCTTGAGGAGCACTGCCTTTCAGTCAGTACACTGAGTACATGTAACTGACAGTCCTTCCTACATTACCTTCTGGTCAGACTAGCAAATACAGGCGAGTGATTCAGTGTGTTCAAATGTTAATCTTTAGCCATTTTTGTCACCAACATCCACTTGAATAAAAGACTTGAGTACTACATTTTTTTTCAAACTCTTGTTTGTATTTCTTATCCATTCTCTAACTACAAAATGCATACAAAGAAAAGAAAGAAATTATGAGAAAAATATCAACACTAAAATAGTGATAAATAATAGACTGTATTTTAACATGGCTCTGATAGAACAGTTCAGCATACCTTCCTTGCTGCCCTTTGACCTGCAAGTTTGTAATTGGTGGAAGATAGGCAATATCTGTCAGGTGGTAGTCTTAGTCCAGTGTATGGTTTTATTAAGGGCAATACTTGGCTGTTTTTGTGTTTGGCAATCTCCATCAACAGCTATATAATATAAGACATTATCATTTCTAAGTAACAAATATAATCATAGCAAGTTAGTAACACCTAACCTGCACACTTCAGAAAATGTATTCATTATGTAAAATGTTTAACCTACATGTATGTGCAAGGGACCAGGAAGGAGTTTCACTAAAGGGCTTGCACCTAGACCTACGCTTAGCCTATTTCAAGGTTTGTAAGTAGACTCTATTTCTCTTTTATATGTCATCACTATCTATCAGTGTGTGCAATTTGACAAAATGTGCATAGTCAACCATCTGTCCAGTATTTTAACAGTGCTCAAGATAGAATGCATCAAGATAGATAGATCTGTCTAATTTACAGATAGCATTTTAATTTTGACAAAATATGTATAGTCAACCACTTAATGTGTAGCGAATGAGTCAGCTTATTCCCATATTATGGATCTGCTTTCATATAAGCTCTGATTCTAAAGCTCGAAAAGTTTTCAGGAGTAAAATGTTTTGTGATTAGGTAAAAAGAATGTTGTTTTGAAGGAGAGTAATTTTGCAGTATTTCACAACATGAAACTAAAAACTTCTTTGGGCCTGAACGAGAGATGTTACTGTTTTGCTAACAAAATGTACCTTTTATTGATTCATTTTAAATCTGATGAGTACAGTACTCATTAGGTACCAAATATAATCTGTAGCACTGATGAACAATACTGGAGTAAACCTTATGTACAGGAAGACTGTCATCCTTAAAATTATAATCATATCTCTAAAAATATAGACTATAAATCATTTCTCATCATACTTCTGGGATTTTTTTTTCTTTTTCGCCATACATAAAAATGTATTTTGAATTCTCTAACTTTCTTATGTTACTCAATTTGAGCTTAAATTTCAGTCAGATGAACCAGACATTGTCTAATTCTATACTTAACAAATAAGCAATAAGAGACTGAAACAAAAGTGAAGATTTGTATAAAATTCTCCACAATACCATTTACAAATCTACTTAAGTTCAAGGCCTGTATCAATAATCCATTATTTTTTCCTCATGTGCACTGCAGATGAAATTTATCCAAATTTAACCTGGTTTTAAAAACAGAATCACTATTTTAACTACATGTAAGAGAAACTAATCAAACATCTCTATATTCCAGCAATAATTGAATGCTTATTAAATCCTAGTAGGAAATGAATTGGCATGATATGAATCCAGTAAGCTATTCTATTGTTAAAATCTTACATCTCTAGGTGGTGGTGTGGTGAATGAGTGATCCATTCTGCACTGCACCGCTAACTTGACATCTTCAGCATCAATACTTTTCTTGTTGGCATGATTTGAGTAGACTTTGGCATCGTCAAGAACATCTGTCACATATCCTAAAATCACATGAAATAATAAGAAAAGGATCCAAATATTACATACAATGTACCATTGTTGATTTTACCTCTTGTTTGTAAAACTCTGTTCCTCCATTGAGATATTTTAGTACAGTGTACATGTACGTAGTTTATTGTGATGTCAAGAAGTCAACAAACATTGACCTCATCTGAATGAACCTAACTACTTGAATATGCATTAATCAAATAAGGTGTAATGTAATCCACTTTAGTTCAAAAGCATTTACTGAATATGTACTAACTCAATTTTAGTGCAAAATGTTTAAAATATAAAATTATTATATTTATAATTAACTGAGTTGAAGTACAAATGTATTAACTGACATAAATTTTTGCACAAAGGATATAATTTATCCCTCTGCTCTTAGATACATGTTTTTTTAATGAAACTGAGAAAAAAGTTTTGATAAGAACTTCCAGCATGTAGAATCTCAAACCTAGCAAAGATGAAGATTTTTTTTCTTATTCAACTTATAGCTTTTTTAAAGTTCATTCAGGTATGCAACCTGCAAGTTTTTTTCCAAATTATTTTGATATTTTGTCAAGAAAAAAGAGATTTCATTTTCTCTGGATCAAGGTATTTCAACCCGACCAAGGGAGGTAAATACAGCAAACAAGATATCTTCAAATCCCATAATACAAAGCACATTTATTTGATTTGCAAAAGTTCCAGGTTTCAGTTCCAGCTATATTTTGTTCATTACTTCATCTGGCCATCCTTAAAATAATACTGATTTTGCAGTAATCTCACTGATTCATCAAAATTGTACCAATTCAAAAATGTTTTTGGTCCATTTGTGTTCCGATTTTTTTTCCATTCCTCTTCATTCATGATTTTTCTTTCTACATGTACCACATAAAAACTGACCAATGACAGAACATATATGTATTTTCATTCCAGGGGGTTTTTTTTCGTAAGATTTTAAACTGGTGCTTTCTAGTCAAAATGTAAGCTTCCACTGTCAGTGAAAAGGCAGTGCTGAACCTAGCAATTACAGTTACACTATCTGTGTCTTTACATGTAAATTTAAAGGGCCGAAATGTAAAAGTACAGTCAAAATGAAATTGATGACTCCATTTCACAATTTTAACCTACAGATATGAGAGGAAGTAATATACCACGTCAGAAAGAAAAACTAAGTCTGAGTTGATGATGAAAAATGTTGATAAAAAGGCTGTACAATTGTACTGAATTTGAAATTGACTTTTTCTTTATTGTTGTTTTTTCTTATGTTGAACGCATCAAAGATATTAAATATGGGGATAAGTTTTGTCAGCAGAAGTGCCAAATAATAAGTGGTCATTTACAGTTTGTAAGTATCATGTCAATTCTCGAAGTCAGTGTGATGTCACTGTCTATATTGGTCTACGGTATGTAGATACCCAAGGAGTCTGGTCAGGACATTTGGGGTAAAATTCCTGTTAATCGTAAGCAACAATACAATTTACAACAACAAGTTCTTCTGAGTTCTGTATCGATTCCAAAGAATATTGCTGATAAAATATGATTGAAAATAAGTAAAACATGTATTCAAAATTTGTTTGAATGATAAAATATTTCAATTACTCCTTTTTACCATAATTGCTTCTGGAATATGCATTGCACTCTATGATACAGATAAATCTGATGCTTTACCCCAAATGTTCTGAATGCCAATTATGAAATACCCGGATGTCCAACTTCAAGAATCTTCTACGCAAGGCAGATATATGTATGTAATTCTCAAAGTCGGTGTGACATCATTGTATCTTCTGGTCTATATAGATACCTGAGGAGTCTGGCCATGACACTTAGGGTAAAACTCAGAGTTTATCGTTAACGTTAATACAACTTTAAGCTCTTAATTCTGTATCAATTGTAAAGGGTTTTTCTTATAAAATACAATCGGAAATGTGTAAAAATTTATTGAAAATTTACTTGTTGAATAATAAAATATTTTATTTATTCCTTTTTACCAAATTTCCTCCCGGAATACGTATGATTGGTTGATTGATTATTGTTTTATGTCACACCACAATTATTTCACTTATATATGGTGATGGCATCTGCATGACGCATTGCATAAAAATTTAGACCTTTGCAACGGACCCACCCGAAGCAGTGAGGGATATTTTACGGGCCATGCCTACCGTGACACAGAACCTCAGTTTTTATTGTCTCAACCGAAAGACAGGACACTGGTGTGCCCAGGACAGGATTCGAACCCTGGACCTCTCGATCACAAGCTGAGCACCTTATCCACTATGCCACACTGGCTTGAATATGTATGTGATGGTACTATAATTGGCAGAAAGTGTTACAGGGCGAATAATAAGATGCTGCAAAAATAACACCTTAAGCAACTTAAAACACACAAAACCACGACAGATAAAAACATTCGAATGGATCACAATGCAATGATACTAGTAATAGTGTACTGAATTTCCTCTGACACAGTTTTGCAAAAAGATTATACAGTCAATTATCCTTACTATAAACAAATTCTAGCATTTGATTTATAAGACGAGGTTCATAATCTGAGACACCAATATCTTTAAGAATGGCTCCCATAATTTGCGCATCTCTGGGGGAACTTTTTGCCGGAGTACCCGACATCTTTCTTAACTTTCGAATTTAAAATTGCCCAAATAACAAAACGAAAAATCCCCACGCATATCCAATTTGTTTTGTTTATATTTTCGCAACTGCGTATCAATTTATCAAATGTTACACATGTCTCTGGTCTATTATTATATTTCTAGCAATGTGGTACTGTTTAGAGCTAACGACACTGGACTCCGTCTAAATATCGACTTGTTCGTCTGGTTCTCTACGATAATTTAAGTTTAATTTTAGTTAGAGTGTCTGGGAACAACAGTGACAGATAGAATTCCATCTACAAAAGCGGTGCTTCTAAACAAAATACACCAGAGTACACTAAATTATACACGCATTTACTGAGTAATTATCTTGAGGACCCCCCTTTTTTTCCACCTTTTTTCCAGTTCCGCGCCCCTGTAACGGATTTCCCGGAATCAAAAACAAAGTCAAACGTGTTTAAAACACACCATACCTCTACATCTACACTATGCAGAGGCTTTAGTTAAGTACTGTATATATGTTGAATTCAAGTATTGCAGTCCCATACTAAACCAAATTTCCATATATGATTCTAAATAACCGGCATCTTGAGTAGTTAGTTATTTATTTATTCATCTATCCACTTGTTTATGGACAGCCTACACATTGAATAAGATCTCTACCCCAAAGACGGCTTTATTTAGCCATGCTATGGGCAAACTTCCCCCACTCTGAAATTGCCCTCTACCTAGAATTAGATGATAAATGTCCCCTACACATTATATATTTCCCAACTGCGTTTGTAAAATCCATGGATAAATTGCGCCTACTCTGAACTTACCCTCTGTCTAGAATTAGATGTTACGTATCCCCTACATATTACAGATTTCCCTACAATTTATAATTTCCACAACTGCACTTGTGAATATAGTTCCAAGACAGTGGCCTAGACGCAATGAGGCTAACCCCATCCCCATCAGACCATTTCACTCAGTATGACTGCTCTTTATTTATGCAACTTGGTTGCTGCTGACCCAAAACAATATAATTATTATTTTACCACGTGCACATACTCCTTTTATACATTTTAATTTTGGTCCTTACTTTTAGTTTTATTAGTTACTCTTATGTGATAATTGGCCCTTAGTGTTTGGCCCTTATTATTGTGTTCTTACTATTGTACATATGTTCTTAAAACCTAAAATAGATTCTTATTTTACCCATTTGGAGTGCCCCTTTACCAGATCTAGAGGAGGAAATTCCAAGCTGAAACTGAAATGGCGGTATAGGAGGGCATGCAATAATATGCGTAAGGATGTGTTTTTATGAATTATTTTACTGCTTAGCATAGAACTGTCAAAATTATTTCTATAACTGTGTCTTTCATGTTTCTGTAGAGTTGTGGCTTTTAGTACGGACAGACATTAGTGAATTTGGTCAAAGTTTGTAACAGGTGTAAAGTGTAAAGTAATGTACATGTACTCGTCATGTGCTTTCCTCACTTCCTTTTGCGTAAACGTCCTCTCCGGTTTCCCATAGGCATAGGGAACAGTCCTCGACCCTTTTGTATTTTCTTTCTTCATCAACGACATGCCAGACTGCACGTGATCTGAAATTCGACTCTTTGCAGATATCATCACACTGCAAAATGATTTAGCAGCTCTAGAGAAGTGGGAAAATGATTGGCAAATGTCTTTCAACCGTAGAGACATGAAAGGCTGCAACCCATCGGCTAAAGACGATCATAAGACCAACCTTAGAGTACGCAGAGACGGTCTGGGCACAGGGGTGACCTTACATTGAGAAATTCCCAAGACCTAATCCATAATAGACTAGAGAAATTCCCAAGACCTAATCCATAATTACTAGTATATTATGGATTAGGTCTTGGGAATTTCTCTAGTCTATTATGGATTAGGTCTTGGGAATTTCTCAATGTAAGGTCACCCCTGTGGTCTGGGATCCGCACACCGACCAGCACATCAATACCATCGAGATGGTACAGAGAAGGACGGCAAGGTTTGTAGCTAACAACTACCATGACTATATTCCCCTGGAATCATCACTACCATTTTAGAACAACAACAGTTGGAAACCCTGTGAACGAAACGATCCAACGCAAGACTCACTATGACACATGTACGAGATCCTCCATGGTGAAGTTGACATACCATCTATAATACCATACTAATACATCTCGGCAAGAGACTCCAGTACCAGAGGTACACACCGTCTGATGGAAATTCCATCATCTAAGGACGTGTACAAGTTTCCATTTTCCCCTGGAACAGTAAAGTAGTTGCCACAACAACATCAGTAAGCAGGTTTAAGGTTATGTTAAACAGGCTGTCAGCGGACCACAACGCCATATCTTGAACGACCAGACAACTAGAGGATTTCAACCGTCACTGCCATGCGTCTGAGCTAAAAATGTTCTTTGAAGAGTATCATTAGTCAGGAAGAAGAAGAAAAAGAAGAACAGAATTTTCTTGAAATTTATTTATTTTTTTTTTCTAAATATCTTTAAAATATGAAAATACGGTACATATATCAATGACTCCCTCTTCTACTTCATTAGGCAACTGGCAGGACGCGGTATGTACACCTGAATATGTAAAAGTATTAATTCAGTTTACTAGGCCTATATATAGGCCGGCGTGGCCTAGTGGTATCGCGCTCGTCTCCTGATTGGGAGGTCGGGATTCGAGTTCCGCTCTGGTCATGCCTGATGAGATAGTAAAAACCGAGGCCCTGTGTCGTGATATGCATGGCACGTTAAAAATCCCTCACTGCTTCGGGTGGGTCCGTTGCAAAGGTCAAAATTTGTATGCCTCGCACCAGGCAGATGCCGTCACCATATACGTGAAATATTCGTGGTGTGACGTTAATTCTAACATGACTTGAGAATTTTCCCATATATGTCCCATAGAGTTTAACCGTGCTTTATTCTCCGATATATCCACGGTCAGAATCACCACGCCTACTAAGCAGTCATGAGTTTTAGACAAAGGGAATAAAATCAATTTCCAGAAAACCGATTTAGGTCATGCTATTTAGGTTTTCTGAAAGTTAAATTATTGACTTTTACGTAAAATCAAGGATGTATAAACTATACTTCCCTGCTAACATCAACTTTCAATACACAAAACTGTCGTCTGCTTCTACTTTCTATACACATAAAGTACATGCACAATGGATAAATCGTATATGACCTGAATTTATCGTTGTTGAAATAAAATATTAATACTAAAGTACTTATTTTCATACTTGTTTCTACAGTTCATGTCAGAATAGAAATAATGACGTCCTAGTCGTTATCTAATGTCCAGTAACCGCCCCTCGTCGCATTAACCAATCAAATTATCAATCTGATTGGTTAATGCGACGAGGGGCGGTAAGTGTTACTGAACATTAGATAACGACTAGGACGTCATTATTGCTTTAAAAAAATCAATCAATCTAGGCCTATAATCTATAACTATCATCGACTCGTCTCTGTTTTAACGATCTTTATAGATAGTTTTCGAATACATGAAATTTAATTGGAGTTACATCCCTTTTCCGCCATTTTGGAGGAGAAGCTGGAGTTTTTGCTTATTATTCGTATACCATTTACAGTGAATCAGAGACATATATACACATGTCTGTGAGTGAATTATTGTGAGAAAATTGTCTATATTGTCACTCCACTAAAACATTTTGGCATTGTTCAATAGTTTAATTATTGCACAACAACTGCAAAAAAAAAAAATCAAGAAACATTCTTTGTTTGGAGAAATTCCTTACACAAATTGGTTGCCGGTTTTATGTATAAATAATCAGTCATTTACCGCCAATATGGTGGAAAAGGGAAGTAACTCCAGTTAAATTTTATGCATTTGAAAACTATCTATTGCCATTTAACTCTTCTACAATCCTTCAGTGCAGAACAGCACGATTCGCGTTCCTTGCAGTTTTTCTACATTCTCATTATTACAGTAAAACGTATCAAGTCAAGTTATATCTTACCGTTTCTGTAATTTATCCATTTAAAATTCTGTGCCAGAAATTTTGCATAATCCAGTTTTTGTCACCTGATCATGGAAACTTTTGTCGATATTCATGTATTTTTTTTTCAGATGCATATTTTTCACATCGAAATAAAGAACATTTTTCTTTTTTGATTCTTTTTTCAACACCAGAGACATAGACTACTAATACCTTATTGAAAGAAGCCTATGCTGATATCAACACAACAATTTTGTTTTTCGTTTTGTCAAAGTTTTTCCAAGTTTTAGTATCGATCGTTAAAGCACACTGTTATGGCCAAGATGGCCCAATTTTCAATGATAGCAGTGTTTGCAGGTTTGATTTTCTTAACATGGAGGGATTTGACACACACAGAACAGGTTCAAGACATCCAAAAGGACATAAAGGCTCCAAAATTATCAAAATTTGCTGGTCCAACCATAAAATTTCTATTTTGGTGAGGAATATTTTAATAGTTCGAATTTGTTCCGTTTAACTTTATTCTTGTCCATGTGGAGTTGTTGCTGTTTTAATAAGTAATTCAGTCTTAATAATTAGATAATATTCAACTGTATAGGTAGTGACAAAAATAATAATATGTTATACAACACCTCGTATAAAAAGTTATATAGATTTAGCATATGTCTAATGCAATAGTAAGCCAGCATGGCCGAGGGGTCAGACTACTTTAAGCCCACGGAAGATTTTAAGCCCACCGTAAGTCCACTGTAAGCCCACCGTCTTCCTAGGGGATATTATGTATATTTCTTGATATATATCGATAGGTTGACTTAAAATATGTGTCTTAAGAAATTTCTAAACAGATTCAACACCTATTAACTATGTAAAGTCCTTTTATGTTACGGGGTTTCTTTTTGTTTTGATCGCCATTTTTAAAGAGCGATAACTCTGATTACATTAGATCTTCTTACTATTATCAGAGATATGTCTCTACTATTATATTACCTACTATTACTTTTTATGAAGTCAATTTCATAATTTGTCTACTTAATCTATTAATATATATGATATAATATTTGTACCAAATAACATAAATTCAGTACAAGTTTTCTCTAACTATAATGTAACTAATGTATCTAGTTTGATTTGACATATCTATTTGATATATTTTATACATACAGTGTGTTTTCAAAAATTTTATTATGTATGTTTGTCCTTATTCTATAATTTAAGTGCATACTTGATAGATGGATTTGTATGATATTTAGCGTTTTTCGCTTTTTTATACGCCCGTCATTAGACGGGACGTATTATGTTGTGGCGCCGTCCGTGCATCCGTCCGTCTAAGGTCATGTTTTCCGGACCTTTTTGTCGTCTTTCATGATATTGAGTTGAAATTTGGTATATAGCTTTATTTCAAGCGGCGTCAGTACCAGTTCGAGTTTCGTTACGATCGACTTACTTTTGACAGATTTATGGCCCTTGGACTTATAAATTTCAAGATTTTTTTCAGAAATTCATTAAAAATCAATTTTTTGTCAAAAATATTTTTATTGTGGAGAACGTAAAGATCAATTATTGCACGCTCGTCTTCGATTGGGTTGCAGCTGACTGAATGCTGATCTGTGTAAAAATCATCTACGTGATGATGACAACTGTGTCTGTGGTCTCCCGTAAACGGCAAATCATTTCTTTTTGGAATGTACTAACTACAATGAATTACGTAATAGATCTATCAATACATTATCAGTTCAAATAAACATAAATATCTTAATATCAGGTGGTCCTCTGTATGATGATGATGTAAATGGAGATATATTTGCTCAAAAGCAAAATTTCATTATCAAAAGTAATAGATTCTCTTAATTAAATCTTTCAGACATGATCACAAGACACGTGTCAACTTCCCATTTTCTTGATCATCCGTTTAATATCAGGGCTTTATTCCCACTTTAATGTAATCTTGAAAATAGAGACTGAATTTTTCATCTGATTAGCATCCACTTCCTTCAGCCTGTACTCTCTTCTTACATATATATTTTTTTCTGTTTTATTTTTGTCCTTCCCACCCCCCCCCTTTTTTTCCCTTTTTTTTTTTCGTTTTCCCTTTACTGTTATTTATAAGGTTTAAACGAGTTGGTAAATACAAGTAGGAAATCTATACTCATGAATTTTCATTTATATATGTGTATTATATATAACGTTGGCCAATTATATATACTAGTTCACATTTTACAATAAAATCTCGAATACGGCAACTTTTTTTCTCTCTTCATCAAAATGGTGTTTGTCCAAGAATTACGGCATAATACCGATTTCCAGCGCGTGCTTTTTATTGTCAGATACTAATATCTCTGTATCGAGAATAAATGCAGACGACTGACAGTATATTCAAAAGCTAAATTCATTTTGACCCCGAACTGGACGTAAATTCGGATATATCTAGAAACCATCCATCAAATGATTACGTACACTAATATCTCTGTATTGAGAACAAAAGCAGGTGATTGACAATACATTCAAAATGCATTTCTGAATTCTTTGTTAATCCCGATCTGGACGTAAACTCGTATACAGTGTATATGACAAATGAAACGTTTATGCAAAATTCACCCGCGGGGCATGGATCACTTCTTTAACAACACCTGGTAATTGACTGTTAATTACTTAATACCGATGACGTATGGGGTGTTTAATTAGCAATCAGTTTTTAAAATATTCGTGATATAGAACGTGTGACATAATCAGAGCTGTTAATGAAATGTATCTATACACACACGTTAAATTACAAATCAACAAGAAATTCTTTTTATTCATGCATTGAAGATCAAGATAATTCGAATTGATAATGTTTTATGTTCTTGGCCGATGCCGGTTGTTGATTAATTACCATCATCTTTATCCAAGGTCACAGCGTGCGCCAGGGATTGACTTGGTTTCACATAATCAGGGACGTATATATTTTTAATATCTATATATAGATATATATACGTCCCTGGTATTTCGAAATTGACCTCAGTTTAGTACAGACATATAATATATGTTAATTTCTATCTTTTTATTATTTTATTATTAGATTTTTCTTTGTAAGTCAAATCAAGGACGTTTAATTAGGTTTGATATATATGTCCCTAATGAAATAAAATGCAGTATTTTTTCTCGGACACCGCCTCAGTTTTGCCGTATCAGTCTAGAGTTATCGTTCTTTAAAATGGCGATCCAACCATTCATAGATGTTGGACAATATAAATTGACTTTTCATAGTTATTAGGAGTTGAATTTATACAAAACTTTGTATAGACACATATTTTAAGTCAACCTATCAATATATATCAACAAATATACATAATATCCCCTAGGAAGACGGTGGGCTTACAGTGGACTTACGGTGGGCTTAAAATCTTCCGTGGGCTTAAAGTAGTCTGACCGTGGCCTAGTGGTATCTCGTCAAATTCCTGATCAGGAGGCCGGGGTTCGAGTCCCGCTCTGGTCATGTCGGTGTCCTGTCTTTCGGATGAGACAGTAAAAACCGAGGTCCCGTGTCGTGGTATGCATGGCATGTTAAAGATCCCTCACTGCTATACAGATGTCTTGATATTAATTGCAGTTGATCTTTGAATTTGATAACTTGAGGGTCGAAAATTGTAAGTAATAGGGATGCCATTATGATTATCAGCCTTGATAGCTCAGTGGGGAGAGCAAGTTAAACATTTTCCAAGCAACATTCAACTCTTTAAAGTCCAGCTGGAGTTAAGCATGAGAGGTTCCAATATAAATGATTATTGTCATGTTTATTTTTTTCAGTTATTCCTGAGGGTATAAGAAGGTGTTCGAGCAGTATGCTCACGCCATAAATGAAAGATTTCCAACTCTGACCATTGAGGGCGACAATTTCCCACCGCCTCCTGGTCGAGCTGGTATTGCACAGTTCCTCAGTTTCTTTAAATTAATCGTCATAGCTATTGTTGTCAGTGGGCAAAATCCATTTCCTCATTTCAATATGGAGACTCCAGGGTTGCTGACTTGGGCACATAATAATAAGGTAAGGAAAGGAATTTAAGAAATGATAAGCAAACAAATTGTTCAAGAGGTAGCGTAATTTATCAGCACCTGACATGTATTGTAAATTTTAATTTTTAGCAGAATTGTGAATCATTTAATTTTCTTTGTGTTCATGGTTTTGCAGCGAATCTGATTGGTTAAAAAATTTAGTTCATTTCTGCATGAACAAAATTTTGAGTGCAGATATGTCACAATTGCCGGCGCTACTTTCCTCTGGAATGCGAAACCCCGATCTATTTATAGTACCGTGATTCCCGTGTTGTTAATCGATTGTATAAAATTGTTTCGTTATATATTATGAATGCAAAGTACAAAAGAAATCGCACTTCACTTCAGAAACTATTAAATATAAAATATAATTTCTTACTCTTATTCAATAAAAATGTAAATATAACTAGGCCAGGTCTACAGTATCAATTAAGCTACAATACAGTGCTGTTTAGAAATACATGCAGTCAAAATAAAAACAGTACTCGTCTGCTACTCCCTGTACTCTCTGCCGATCGTTTGACAATGGACGTTGATAACTAAAATTTCTACGGTATCATACCCGACTGGGCATACAGAACGGGCACCAGAGCAGGTGCTGCCTCCGATCCAAGTCCTTGAGCCTACTCTTTCCACCTTGTGACACGCACGTGCACCAGTCAATATGCATTGCATTTCTAATGATACTGATACCATTTAAAATATAAATACCTTAGGTAGCAGATTATCATCCTCATATGCATGTTTCATTAAGTCGTGTTTTTAATAATTGTTCATTCTTTTTCACTTCTAATCTTTTCAATAGACACTAGGATCAAATTTTCGAATTTCGTGTTAGCCGCCATTATTGACTTCAAAATGTTGTTTACCTTGTTATTGTATTACTACGCGATCACGTCACATGTATCAGAGATGAAAAAAAGTAATGTAGGGCCATAATAAATTTATTTCTTGGACACTTATTTAATTTTTGTTTTCATATATAAGCTAAATAAAATGATAAGAAATGAATCCTATATTTTTTTGGTTGATTGAGGTATCAACCTAAAATTTGGACGGAAAACTTTTGCATCAATGCGCTTTGCGCACTGATGCAGTTTTCCGTCCAAATTTTAGGTTGATACCTCAATCAACCAAAAAAATATAGGATTCATTTCTTAAAGGCTTTCTTTCATATTTGTGCAAAAGGCATGTAAAATCAAAGATATATGCCGGTACATGTTTTTGTCTGTAAGGCACCAAGTTGACCAACTTAGTTGACAACTACATATATTTGTATTTACATGCATCTTAGTTCCTTAGATTAATGATTGAAATGAAAGTCCAATATCTAAATAATTACAGTAAAAGGTTTTAGTTTTTAAGTTCATTTATTACCCCCTTTAACTGCATAATCATATATTTTTTTCATTTTCGAGGGATTGTTACCTGTATTCACTTGTCTTGATTCAACAATACAGTGGTATGTACTTTATTCTTGATACTTACGAGAACAGTACAACATGTAGATCATAACTCTGATTTCTGCTTTCAGATGTATGCTTGTTTGATGATATTCTTCATCAGTAATGCTATTGAGGGTCAACTGATATCCACTGGTGCCTTTGAGGTTTCATTCAATGGTAAGATTTGAAAATATATTGACTTTATGTAGCAAAACGTATAAGAATAACTGAACATTATAAGGTCATGACCATAGGTCTTCACTTCTACGTTTACTTCCTCAATATTATAAGAAAAAAGTTTAATATATAATGGAGTCTTAAAGTTGAAGAGACAGGCTTGGTGTAGTGGTTAAGTGCTTAGCTTGCGGTGCAGATGATCAGGGTTTGATTTCCATATTGCACTACTTTGATTAGGAGGTTGGTACCGGTAACCTCCTGTTTCTATGTCGTAATATAACTGAAAAATTGTTGTATACAAAGATGTCTTGAGCCTGCATAACTCATTGGTTAAAGTGCTTGGCTTGTGACCATTGGGTTCCAGGTTCAAGTGCAACCAATGGCTAGTCAGTTTTCTTCTTTCAAATGTGACTGTGCAAATGGAGGTTCTATGTCAGGGTACATGTCATACTTATAAGATCCCTCATTGCTTTGGGTGGGTTCATTGCATACATGTTTGTCTGAATTTCTATGTGGTGCATCAGGCAAGCACCAAATAAGGGAAATAATTATGGTGTGCTGTAAAACAAAAACTTTACCCAGAAGCACATCTTGTTTTTCAGATGTACCTGTTTGGTCTAAACTAGAAACAGGTCGGGTACCTGCACCTAATGAAATGTTCCAAATCATAGAAAACCACATGCGATTGGCCAGTGAGCAAGCCCAGTTATAGACTTAGTTAGTATGAAAGGTGAGTCAAGAAATGCTAGTACTAGTAATCATTTTTGTAATAGTGAGTTCAGTAGATCTGTTTGCCAGTTGTAGGTCGTTTTCTACAGATCTCTGTAAAAACACTGTCAAAATGTTGGTAGTGTAAAGTAAAAAAACCAAAAGATCTCCAAAGGTAATTGCTATTGTGTGACTGTGGCACTTGCAAAAATGTGCTTGTAGTGATACCATGATGGATGTTCATGGACACCTGAAAATCATGTGTTGGGTCAGGGAGGAGTAAGTGTCTCCTGTTGGGTTGACCACATCAGCTACATGTATGACCTTCCAAAACATACAGATGACACAGAATATTCTAGCATAACATGCTTAAAATAAATGTGGATTAACATTATACTTGTATAGAAAATAATAGAAAGATATTGCGTATTCATAAATAGAATAAGTATTCCTCCAAAGGGAAGTAAAATACGCTAAAAGAAACAACACGAACACTCTTTGCCGCAAATTTTCGGCCTCCTGGATAAAGGCCAGGAGGCCGAAAATTTGCGGCAAAGAGTGTTTGTGTTGTTTCTTTTATTCATAAATAGTTTTGAAATTATAAAAGTATTCCATTATTTGAAAAAAAATTAATGCTTAGCTGTTTGGAACTATTAAGTATTCAAAGGAAAAACTCTAAGCTTAAAATTAGATGCTATCTACATCAAGTGAGGTTTTCCTATAACATATTCTTTTCGTGATTTTCTTTTTCATATCTGAAGATTTTTAAAGACCTAGAAACCACTCATTTTTCAACTATGATACTGCACAGAATCTGACGAATGAAGGACTATACTAAAAATAGCACAGCTATATGTATGGAACCTGATGAACCAATCAGAAGAAGTGTTGTATGTTAGCTGACCAATGGTGGACACGCTTTTTGGAAGTCTTTCATATTGTGATGATACAAGAGACTTTGATAATGTGTATAATATATATTTATATATATGTAAATGTATGGAAACAGAATTATCTTGAAGAGATTCCTGCAAATATAAATCCAGTCTTTATCTAAATCAATTGTAGATTGTTTAATTAGAAGTGATATGGTACCTTGAACTTTGATTATGTCATCTGTGTGCATTTGTGAATAGAGTTAGAAGGTGCCATTCCTATAAATGTATTACCCTTTCACTTTTGTACACTGATATGTTTGTTTACATTTTATCATATCAATTTGAAATAGTAAGAAGACCAACATTTGAGATTCACCACATGTAAATGCCATTTCTATTCATGCTGTCATCAGCATTTGATGTTGGTCTCTGCAGTGAATGTGAATGAAGGGATTATAAAGCTCCTATAAAATAATCTGTCTACTTAGAGCAAAGGGAGTATAATGTCTCTGTCAATTTGTCAATAAACTTTGCCTTTTCATCTTTGGTTGAATTGACGGTTTTTTTTTATCTATATTTCTTCCATAAATTGTACTAATCATTGTCAAATGTAGCTTTATGTTAGTTAAAGAAATAAAGAAGTATTGATGTATTTTTTTTTCTGTTCATTATTATTAATGATTATGTCTTCAATTAAACAAATTCAAATTTGATATAAGTTAATATTGATGTTCCATTGTTAGTTTTACAACTGAAATAAATCAAAAGTTGTTTTGCAAAATCTTTTTGTGAAGGTTTATGGAGATATTGATATAAACTTTATACATATTTTACATTTAGTATTTTAAATTGAAATCTTGTTTGATAGGAAGTATATTTACTTTGGTACTTTGAGAAAAAATATATTAAGCACACTTAAGATTTTAGTTCTAAATGAAATTCAGCTATGGTCTGATTACTTGAACAGTAGAAGCTAGTTTGGAAAATCTTCTTTTCTAAAGCTTTTTTGAATATTTATATCAATTTTTTCATTTTATCATTTTATTTGTGTCCAGTGTACTTGCATGTAAATATAATTTTGTCACCTATGTATATAAAGCATTCATTTCTTATTTGCCATTGTTTTATCCTTGCACAGGACTCCCACTTTGTGCCCCCCTCCCTTTACAACCTACTGTTACCTTAATTTCACATGTATATGGACTGCTTATGTCATTTTGTAGATAATTATATCCTCTCTTCATCGATATTATGTTTGAGATGATTTGGCTATTTTTGAAAGCTTTACACGAAACAGACTACAATGATATTTTGGTCATTCAGAAGTTCTACCCGGTCATCCATTATTGGTACATGTACATTGTACTATATATTTGAGGAGGGGTATGAATCAGGAGCCATGTGATTTTTTTAACTTACAAAGTTTATGCTTTACAATGATTTAATAAAACCAAAATGTAGAAGCGTGTTTGACATAACGATACATATGTCACCTTAAAACCAAAATATTTATCTTTAAATTATACTCAACATGCACTTCAGAGTTGTTATGATGTGTTACAAAATAGAATGTGTATTCATGTTTTTGGCAAAATTAAGATATTTATTCATTGTATGTGTATTGCAGTTATATTTAAAAGTCATGTGATTGTATTATCGCTAATATTCATTTGATAAATTATTTCGTGTTATAAACTTTTTCTAAATCTATATGAAGATTACAATGTATTCTCAAAATTAATTTACATTGGAAAGTGCAATATACATTGTGGCACACCTTACTTGATTGTCATCATTATCTTTTAACTTTTCAATTCCTCTGGATTATGACAAGATTTCTCCTTTGTGGTAGGGTGCAGTTAAGAATATTTCAATCTTACAGATATTGGAATTGCTTCGTGATAGATGGATGACAGAAGTTTGATTAAAATTAGACGCAAAGATGTTCAGAAAGTAGATTGATAGTGATTTGATTTTAATGTTACGAAGAAATGGTATTGTTGTTTCCATTTGTTTTTAAATAAACATTACACAGAAAGTTTTGACTTTTGTTTTTTATGACGTGGTCATAGTATGGCAGGAATATTAAGTATTTGCTTTTTGCTTCCATCTGTCATTCTGTCTTTTTATTATAGTGTATAATCCCAACTTCCACACTCTTTCATGGAATTGAGCCAACTTACCATATCAACGATTTGTAGGAGTTATGCATCTTGACACTCTGAATTTCTAAACACTGCAACTCTGCCTACATTGTTGCAAGGAATTGAATCAAACTTGCTACAAACGTTGTACTACAAATGTAAATGTGCATGATTATGGGTAATTCTGTTTTTATAAAATTTAATGGCCCGTGACGTTTAGAATTTCTTCTGTGTTCTTGCTGTAATAAAAACTCAACTTTTGTATGGAATTGATTAAACCCACCACAAGTGTTATACAATCGATGTGGATGTATTCATATATGTAAATATCTACAAATATTTATGTAAATGATTATCAAGGGAAATGTTTTTAATTAAATTAGTTTTACATGAGTTATGGTCTTTGACATCAGGAACTTTTATACATGACAGGAATCAAAAGCGGTTGGCAGCTGTTGTTAAGTAAGCTGATAGTATGGGAGTATTTCCCAATACTCCTTATTAAGGAGTATCTTCCTCTTATGTTCATAGGTCAAATATACGTCCTCTCAACTACTACCTTTGAAGAAATAGTACTATGTCTGTGCCAATGTTTGTCTATTTTAGCGAGGACATCTGTAATGATTTATTCGATTCAGTGTGAGAGACTTTCTTAAAGAAAAGTTTTGACGACAATTGTGTGAATTCTTTTAGAAAACGTCCCCTCCCCTGCCAAGGCAAAAATGATGGTGTATGAATTTATGTTCATCAGTGTGTTCGCACGATCAACATTCGTGGTGACCAACATTTGTATGTGTAATCTTCGACTTCTTCATCTCTTCTCTTTTCTCTTAATTTTCACACTTTGAAAATGAAATGTTTTTCTGGCACATTTCATATAATAATAAAGATAAATATTTCAAACTACAAATGTAAAAATGTGTTTTATGAACTGACTTTTTATTCGTACATTCTTACCCAAACTACGGTCAAATCGAGTTGTCTAGGGACTACTTTACAATTTTCATTGTAGTCCGAGTTTCTCTGCCCTTCTCCCACTTTTGATATCGGCGGCTTGTGAAAATCTTGGACTATTTTCATTGCAATACACTGTTGTTACTGAGAATTAAGGACATATGTAGAAAACTTCATAACCCAGCATGTAGCCTTCATTAAAAGGATAATGTGTTGCTGGAACACTTGCTTTTAGTTCATCAATCTCATTGCATAATTTGAATAGCCAATCTAGCCTTTAAATATACAAATCAGTATTAATAAAAATTAAAAACACCTAACTGGAAAAGATGGACACTCCATGCAGTGGTGGATCCATAATTTCCGAAAAGGCGGCCCACATGTGTATATAAGCCAAACTACTTGGCCAATTTTGGTGCCAAATCTGGATTTTTACTTGTAAATATATGGCGGGAAGGGGGGGGGGCTCTTAACCCCCCACTGCCATTGAATGACATGATGGGATAACCTTATGAGCAGGTTTCTGTGTGCACTACCTTATTTTCATTCATTTGTAATAACAACTCATTTCAATCAACTTCATACAAAATGAGTTCGAGTTGTCTTAGTGTGATACTTATAGATGTGACAACAAGATGTGAGGAGGAATATCTTTCAGGACCTTAGGTCCTTTGATTGTTTTTAGTCTGCCTGTACAAGGAGTACACAATGAAAGGCTTGTATAGAAAATATCTTTCAAATATTCTCAACCATATGCCACAATGACTTCATTTTTGTATTTAGTTTCATCATAGCATACTGTGTCAAGTTTATTCAAAGGAAGGCCCTGTGGCAATATTGGCCCCGCCTCTCGGGTTTACATTTTATTATTTGCATACATGTGTAGGCTTATAAGGAAATAATTCCAACATTTCCCTGTAAGGACCACATGTCACAATGTCATAGTATTTACTATAAAGCATTGATGTGAAATATTGTATCAATTTTATTCAAGAGAAAGCTGTGTGGCAATATTTGGCCCCACTCTAGGGCAGACAGTTTAGTAGACATTATACACGAAATGCCTTTAAAAATGTACTTTTCATATTTGGTAGACACCATCCATATGATTTGTTGTATCAATTTTTAAACTAAAAAAATAGCTTATTGAAATGTTTTGTTCCATCAAAGGGTTGACATTTTAAAACTTTTTGTTATTGCACCTCAGGAGTTGGAAATTGGATGTATTTAGAGTTATACAGAATGTCATTAATATGCAAATAGCCTTTTGTTCCAGTAATATAAAGATATTGCTATGTAAAGCTAGAATTTGATTTTTAAGCTCTCGGATTGATAGATTGGGGAGGTGGGGGTGCATATTGTTTTTGTCCTGTTTGTTTGTGTTTTGTCAGCTTTAACCTTAGCCATAACTTTTGAACTGTGAGAGATAGGGATTTCATGTTATGGCATACATAATACACTGATAAAGCCCCTTCAAAATACACCAAGCATGCATTGTGATTGTCACTAACATTTCCAACACATGAATAGTAATAATATTTTATCTAGGTAGCCGAAATGTAAATTGTCTCTGTCTGGAGATTTTTTTGCTAAATGAACCAAATTATGTTTGCAAATCTAATATTACCAGTGAAAATGGATCAATTAGCCTTGTACAAAAAAAAAAAAAAAAAAAAAAAAAAAAAAAATATATATATATATATATATATATATATATATATATATATATAATATATATATATATATATTAGAAAGATTACGTTGGGATGGTCGGTTTGTAAAGTTGGTCTCTTGTTAAAAGGGAAACACATTCAGGCTAGGGTTAATTGCTAGGTTGATTTGGGAGCTGGGGATAAACCTTTAAACGTAATGGTCCTATCCGCGAATAGAATTTGGATTGCCTGCATCTGAAACATGTAATGGACGCAGTGTGGAAATAGAAGTTTTGATGTTTTCTTTTTCATTCATACGAAGAGAAAATGTAAATGATCACTCATAGATGGTGCTGCAGCCAAAACGTTGCTGGTTGCAATTCCAGAACATTTCTAAAGAATCTATATTGAAACCTGTGATAACGACCACACTGAGCAGTCAAATCTTTTAACAACCACTTCCATGTATTCCCGATGGCTTTATATATATATCTGATTAAACTCAGCTCTCCAATTCCGCATACTGTAATTGCTAACGATCGATTAAAGAAAATGTGCTCTAGGAACTTGCATTTCCACGAAAACTTAAATTCAAAAATCTGCAATATATATAAAAGTAAACACGAGCAAGTGCAGCGGACAGTAAAGTTTGATTTTCCGGAAGTTTTGTCATATCTACGTTGAATACAAGGCTTCTGAGTAATTATATGCATTGAAGCAATGATGTCAGTTGACTTCTAATTGATTCGTGAGAAAATTCATAGACCATGAACCTATAATCAATCGCTGCCAGATCTCTATGTCAATAAGTGCAAATGGAGAGTGACGTTTAATCAAATTGGGGCAATGAAAAATATCTTTGAAATGAATTTTTACTGACTTTTTTTATGTTCCCCGAAAACTTTCGGAGGAGCATATAGTCGCTGTCGTGTGTCTGTCCGTCCGTGCGTCCGAGCTCATATCTCCTATACCTTTCATCAGAATTTGATCATACTCCACCAAAATATTATTTAGGTTAGGGGCTTTTGGACGAAGGTCATTCAAGGTTATTTCTGAAATGTCAAGGTCACTTATTAGCTATGACTTGAAATACATTGAAGTACGTATATCTTCTACACCTTTCATAAGAATTTGATCATACTTCAAAAATGTAATGAAGGTTAAGGGCTTTTAGACAAATGCCACTTAAGGTCATTTCTGAAAGGTCAAGGTCACTTATTAACTATGACTTAAAATAAGATGAAGTACTTAGATCTCTAATAACTTTCATCAGAATTTGATCATACTTCACAAAAACGTTCTTTAGGTTAAAGGTTTTGGACAAACGTCAATCAAGGTAATTTCGGAGAGGTCAAGGTCACTTATTAACTATAAATTAAAATACAATGAAATATGTATATCTTTTACTCCTTTAATCAGAATTTGGTTATATTTCACCAAAATATTATTTAGGTAAAAGGCTTTTGGACAAAGGTCACTTAAGGTCATTTCTAAAAGGTCAAGGTGACTTATTAACCATGACTTAAAATACCGTGAAGTGCGTATATCTCTTATACCTTTCATCAGAACTTGATCATACTTCACCAAAATATTATTTAGGTTAAGAGCGTTTGGACAAGGGTCACTCAAGATCATTACTGAAAGGTCCTAATCAAGGTCAAGCCTACTCATTTTAGTTTAAGATACTGTGATCACCTGTCGTTCTACTGTTTACTCAATTGGATATCCATATGATACATTGAAATTTGAAATCGTCATCAATTAATACAATGATTTTCTATATACTGAGTCAGTCGTTTCCTTCATTATTGCTGTGCTTCTAGGAGCACCCATGTTTTTTTTTTTTTGTATATGAATTGAATCATCAATTCCCACATCATAACTGCCATTCTGGGAGCATACATCAGTTTTACTGATACTCACATTCTTTTGGTAGATCCATTTTTGGCATAGCACTCTATTGAAATTGGTATGAATGGTAGAGGGCATGCAACTAAGAATGGTTATTTTCATCAAAATTTGACACAAAAAATACATATTTCTTTCAAACATTTTGAGTCAGGGTTTTAGATATTATAAACTTCTTGAAAGACTTTTGGAAAAATACTTCAGGTCTTATTCAGATCTTTTATCTAGATGCGGAAAACTGACTTTTCACCAATACATGCCCAACGTCAATTCTCATCCTTACTTCTACGGTGATCTAAAATACAAATTCAGGAGGGTTGAAGGTTTTGATAATTTCATCCCACGAGGTTAAAAAATAGTTAACCGCATTCGACATTGAATGTAAGACCATGATATCAAAGACCATATAAGTTCTCTATTGAGCCTCTCTACTGTCGTATGCAGACTGTTCTGTGAGCGTTGCACTCTTACTTACAGAATGACGGGAGCTCCATACCGACCCTAGTCTAAACCTCGTCCCCTTTCACTGTAAGTACGAATCCTTTACACATCAGAGACCTCTGCTGGATTTCACACGGGCAGAGCATGCCTGGTTAAGGTTGATGTAACTTAATAGTTTTGATATCTATTTCGACTTCACGAAAATTTTATCATTGTTCTTGCTGATAAGACAGCTAATAATTACACGTTCGTATTATGTAAGGCATATTATATAAATTGTCTTCCAGAAGAGTTTGAACTACATTCAGCACCTGATAACCCTACTTACACAGTTACAAATTTGTCTCCTTCAGAGGTATTGGATAACCGCAAGTCAGTTCTTAACTATATATTGTAAACGATGGTGTAAAAAAACAGGTAAAGGTTCATGCTCTTAATGATTGGAAATACGAGATTTTAAGAATTGTCGATATCCGTATTAAGAACTTTACGGAAAATCCGCATTTATTTCAACATTATATTGAAGTACTTAAAAACGAATTAAACTCCACTCATACATATGTGGAAAGCCCTACCTCAAAAGACAGCACCTTGCACGACCACCTCATGACCATGTCCGACTTCAAAATTAAAACTGATAAATCTGATCTACTAACCATATATTGGCTCCCAAAACTACATAAAGTCCATATAAATCACGTTTCATATCTAATTCTAGCCATTGCTCTACTACGGTACTATCGAAACATATTACGTCTGCTCTAACTGCTATGAAGATCATATTATCAAATATTGTGATGTCGCATTTCATAATAGTAAAATTAATTACTTTTGGTCGATTAAAAATTCTCATGAAGTTATAGACAAACTTCTTTCGCTAAATTTCAAAGCCACTCAAATTTCTACATTTGATTTTTCTACACTTTATACATCTCTACCTCATGATTTGATTAAAAGCAAGTTGCTGTCTCTTATACAATGGTGTTTTCACAGAGAATCTAAAACGTACATATGTACTTCCAATAACTCCGGATTCTTTTCCAACAAACAATATACTTCATATAAATACTGGACTTGCAAGGAATTATGTAAAGCACTAGATTTTCTCATGAATAATATGTTTGTGCAATTTGATGGCAAGATATATCAACAAATAGTTGGAATTCCTATGGGTACTAACTGCGCGCCTCTGATAGCAGATTTATTTCTTTATTGTTATGAGAGGGATTTTATGGTTTCTATTCAAAAATCAAAACGTTTTGACCTCATTGACAAATTTAATAATACTTGCAGATATCTGGATGACATTTTGGTTATTGATAACCCTGAATTCAAACAATTTATATCAGAAATATATCCACCACAGCTCACATTGAATAAAGCTAATACTTGAGATAAATCTGCACCTTTCTTAGATTTAAACATCAAAATTATCAACCACCTAATGTATACTAATATTTATGATAAACGTGAGGATTTTGGATTTCCTATTATAAATTTCCCTTACTTGGATGGCGATGTCCCTCGACTCCCATCATATGGTATCTATATATCTCAATTAGTTCGATTTGTCAGAGGCTGCACCGATGTTTTGGACTTTCATAAACGAAATTTACAAATTACTACTAATCGGTGTTTTGGACTTTCATAAACGAAATTTACAAATTACTACTAAACTTTTAACTCAGGGTTACAGATATCACAAGCTAAGAAAAACATTCGGCAAACTCTTCAGATCTTATTCAGAACTTCTATTTAAATTTGGAAATATTTCTTTTCAACATTATGTATCCAATGGAATTTCCCATCCTAATTTTTACGTTGATCTCGTATATAAACTAAGGAAATTAAAATGCTCCGATAACGTTATTTTATCATGTAATAAAATAGTCAAACGTCTTCTAAATAGACAATATGATATTGAGATCATCACAAAGACTATAGGTCTTGTATTTGGCCCCTCTACAGCCTTATGCAGACTTTAACTTGAACGTTGCACGCTGACTAACAGGGCGGTGGGGACTATATGACGGGCCTTGTCCAAACCCCTTTCAGAGGAGACATGGTCCTGAACCTCGTCCCCTCTGACTGTTAGTCGGGACTCCTACAGATCTAGGGTCTTAGCTCGCTTTCAGACTGGCAGAGCACGGTTTATCATGTTGATGTCGCATATATTTTTATACCATTATGTGTTTTACAATACCTTACATGTTTATATTTTTATGACCTCTCAATATGCGATACCTGTTGACCCTTGTTCTTTACATGGAGGATTATTTATAAATTTTTAAATGTACGTCCTTTGATTGTTCTGCTGTTACGGCGAGTGGGAAGGTGGGCCCGTAAACCGGTTAACCACACCATTTGTTTGGCTTTTGTCATATTAAATGACCGTCCTAAGTCGGTATCGTAATTGCACTACAATCAAATATTTTTGTAATGTGTTATATGTTCTAGTATATTATTTATATTCATGTATTGTATAGCTCCATGGTGATTTCTGCCACATAACTGAGCCAGTAACTCCTCTTTTTTCTTTTAGTTCAATTGGCATTACTACAAATGAATCTTGTCTCGTGCTACCATACCTTTTTGGATTCCAAAGATGCATAAAACGCCATGTATGCATCGGTTTATATCTAGATCTTCCAAGTGTTCCACCAAGTCTCCTTCCATATTCGAAAATTCTGACAGAAATCAAATATGGTCTTCAGAGATACTGCTATTTTGCTTACTCGAGAAGTAGAATCAATCAGATAAGATTCTGAAGAATTACAGGGAACATCTAGAGCAAACGAAATTATTTTCATTAATATCACTAGCATAAAGTTTTTGACTTTTCAACTCTTTAAACTACCGTTCCTCCTCAAAAACTGAAGAACAGAATAACATCAATTATTCAAACGCCCTTTTTAACAAAATGAAAGAAGAAGAAGAAGAGAGGAAGAAGAAGATAATCAGATGTCAAAAGTTAGAATTTCTTATAGATTATATTTTTGTGATGTTTGTTGGGAAAATGTTCCAGCAGATTGTTGGTATTCCAATGGGTATAAAATGCGCGGCACTTCTGGCCGACATTATTTTTATACTCATACGAAGCAGAATGCACACAGTCTATGCTCTCTGAAGACCATAAGCAATAAGCATCTCGGTTCAATTTTTTTTCATACAGATACATCGATGACGTTTAGTCGATTAACAATTCAAAAATCACCTCAACATGATATTTCCAAAAGAACTCGAGATGAAAAAATAAAACTGAGAGCCAATATTCTGCTTCATACCGCGATATACTCCTATTACTAAGTGATGATGGTTACCTTTCTTTATGACAAACGTGACTATTTCAATTTCATTATTACCAGCTTCCCTTTCCTGAGATGCAACATACCATCCTCTACTGCTTATGGCATCTTCATTTCACAACTTACACGTTATGCCAGAGCATGTTCTAAATACGAAGATTTCGTCCTGAGAGCGAAACTTCTTACCCCGAAACTAACCTAACACAGATGTATTGAGATACGTACGTTTGAAATTGTCATTGAGGAAGCTCTATTGTCGATATAGGGATCTGGTGCAATTTGAAATCCCCCTTTCAATAATTTCAACCGATGTTATGGGATCTGATCATACCAACTAACCATCTTAAACTTTTTGACTATACTTCATTTCACATTACAAGTATATGTATACATACATACATTTATTCATGTGCATTTCCGACACCGAAATTTTAAATTTCAGTTCAACAACATTTCATACCGTGAATGGGAAGATTTTATTAAGTGATCATGTCTTCTACATGTGCTCATGGTGTATATATATCTACTTCTTTAACTTAATAGTTGTTGCAGGACTTTTGCGACAGGTGTTCCATGCAACCTGATAATCTGTCCTTGTTCTCCATATAGAGGTTTATAAATAAACTTTAAATGTATTTTTCATTGTACAACTTTTGTGGAGAATCCCAAGTGGGCTCGTAAACCAGTTAAACACACCAAATGAGTGTCAATTGTTATTTTAATTGGCCTTCCTAAGTCGATACCACACAAATTGATCGATGGTCGTCATTTGACTATAAATCCAACGTCGATACCAGATGTTTACAATCGAATGTTTAATTTTTAAATGTACGTCTTTTGATTGTTCTGCTGTTACGGTGAGTGGGAAGGTGGGCTCGTAAACCGGTTAACCACACCATTTGTTTGGCTTTTGTCAAATTAAATGACCGTCCTAAGTCGGTATCGTAATTGCATTACAATCAAATATTTTTGTAATGTGTTAAATGTTCTATTATATTATTTATATTCATGTATTGTATAGCTCCATGGTGACTTCTGCCACATAACTGAGCCGGTAACTCCTCTTTTTTCTGTAATGTCTTCTTGAGTGCTTATTGTTGTATTCTCTGCATGTACGTGACGAGTTTTTATATTTCATATTTACGATGACAATTAATGGTCAAAGGCAAAGGAAATCGGGATCCCCAAAGGAAAGTACGAACCCCATGTAGCTATATTGTAGACCTTCCCACCTATCCGGATCCAGATCCAACCCACTCTAGATATAGGGACTAGCAGAGCAGACCTTTAAACCAGAAAGCCTCACATTTATACGAAGTGTGTACTGAACAGAACTTTCGTAGAAGAGTTTGACATGTGTCTATATCTATAATGTCCCTAAACCTGCGTTATAATAAAACTTCTTCTGTAACACAGATATACAGTTTTGCACTTAGAAAATCCATTTTAATAATTTTTGTTTTATTAAAGTGGGTTTATTCATTTTGTCTCTTTTAGTTTGACTGTTTTCTTGTTTCTTGCGTTGCTCTGTACATGCAAAATGTTTTATCACGTTGATTGCTATGTCACCTGAAATCAATTGTGCTGTAGTCAAAACGATACCTCCGTCCATCTTTTAACTTTCATCTAAACCAGGGACCAAATTGGTTCAGTGGTATCACATTGGACTTCAAATCTTTGGACTCGGTTGTCGTGTCTACAATTTATACAAGGCCCCATATACCGACAAACGACGGCACGCAAAATATCCCTTGGTGCTTCGGGTGGTCCTTATCTTGGACAAAATTATGAAGCAATGTACCAGGCGGATGCCGCCACAATATAAGTGCAATAGTCTTTGAGTGACGTAAAACATTAATAAAAATACAAACATGATTTATTCTTCTTAGCCGTCGAAAAGATTCTGATGGATAAGGAATAAGGATGAAGTTCTGAAGGTCTCAATGTCTCCTACAGGTATTCTTTAAGCGGTTGCTGTGACCCATAAATAAATATCCTTTTACAATGTCTTTTTCTGAACGTGTACATGGATTGACAAACCAAATGCATCAAAGTGATTTAGAAGGGTGTCTATACTTCTAAAAAAAGTCTGCCTATATGTTTAGGTAGTTTCTTTGAGCTTCTTCCCGAAGACTGATGTGGGGTTTTTGTTCGATTTTGAGTGTATTTACTGATAAGGAATATATACACTTATTTCCTACAACTCTGATATTTTGTAATTCTTACTTGAACTGAAGGTATCTTGGCGAGCGATATAAGCCTATTCGGGCCTCTTTCTTAAATCATACCAACCCAAGTTCTGTTATATTATAATCATGCAGACTGTCACCTATATTATATTTATGGTATCAAGGTTCTTGCACACACTTTCTTATCTGTGCCTTTACATTCATACATAATGCAACCGTATAGAAACATCAATTTCAAACAGTTCATTCAAGTGACGATAGCGCTGTCATTCGGTGAGATATTGGAATTATTTCGATTTAAATTAATTCCCTTTTATTTTTGCTGAAGGTAGATCTCTAATTGCAGTATAAAACAATGATTTACAGTGCTACTATATATATATATGCATTTTATTAGTTTTTCATTTATTGTCTGTATATTTATTGGTACAAGATTGGTATAACTAGGTTATTTTAAACGTGGAATTCTGCTTGCCACGTTTGAATACCTTATCAAGCTGTTGTGTGGTTCCAGCATGTGGTTCATAAACAGGTTTGTTTCTTTCATTCCGTTGATTTGTATTAGCCATCCAAGTTTTGTATTGTTGAGAACAAGGTAACTGTGGCGGTATTAATTTACTTTTGAGTTTAGTCGAGCAAATTAGAGGGCACGATTCTCAATTCCAACTTACATGGTATAAACATATGGATATTTTACATCAACTAATTGAGGTTTATGATGCATTAATGATGAAGAAGTCTAGTTTCTGTTCAGTAATTTTCAGGTTTTTGTAGGTAATATAGGTATTTGTATATACTCGTAAACGGGGAAATTCGTGTAGAGTGCAGAATATTAAAAGTTAAAGCGTTTAGATGATTCATGTAGCACATTATTAATAATAATCGCAAGAATAGATATGCCGATATTGATACCTCTACATGCACATCTTGGCAGCTTGATAATAATGATAATAATAATAATAATAATAATAATAATAATAATAATAATAATAATAATAAAAATAATAATAAAGTAACAGGAAGAGCTATTTACAAGGGAGATAATCAGATATTCCCATAAGTTTCTTAGAGTTACTTCTTGATGATCATTCATTATCAATTATGTAAAAATAGTTATGCAAAAACATTTTGGTCCTAACTTTTGGGCATTGTGACAATATTCTTCTTTCATTATACATTGTGGTATATAGAATGGACCTGAACATTAATAGCATAAACACATGAACTTATTTACCAATATCGATATACCGCACCGAAGCATAGAAAACTGAACAGGTGATACCCTTGGGTACTGACAGTCCACCAATGATTATCATGAGTAGGAACATATAAACATGTACTAATGTAAATTTATTTAATATTATCTGCATGATTAATTTCGACAACTTCTGTTATTGCAGTCATGCTTAAGATCCAAGCTGTAAACTTTAAAAGATTTGCAGAGCAAAATGATTATCAGATAGACCGATAAGGATTTACTTAAACCATCATACAAGGTCCGATCTATCAATATGGGAAGTACTTCTTAGCGTTAAATCAGCTACAGAGTTTTATCACTGGAAATTTTGAAGTATATATTTCGTACCAATACCAAAGCACTAAAACTGCCCTTGTGATAACCTCGAAAATTGATAGTCCACTAACAGCTGTGTCAATCCAGTGGCAATAAGACTTATAGGAATGTATATACCAATATTACTGAATAGCACTTAAAGTGCATGCTATCAAGAAATAGGACATTCAACAAAAAGAAATAAATGAATTAAGCCGTTGCCTGACATGGACAGTGTTTGTAGAATATGAGAACTAATCTGTAAGCAGTAGATTGCATTTCTGAAACATAAGAATTTTCATTTCGAAACATTGTACGTGTACATGGATTGACAAACATTGTTTCTGTTCTTACAAGGTATCATCAAAATTTGCAACCACAAGCCATATATATATATATATATATATATATATATATATATATATATATATATATATATATATATATATATATATATATATATATATATATATATATATATATATATATATATATATATATATATATATATATATATATATATATATATATATATTTATATATATATATATATATATATATATATATATATATATATATATATATATCTGACAATTAACATCACAAAGTAAATGACAAATCCATGACCACAGTAATGGCATCTCTATAGATCTGAGAAAAGAGAATTTTGTAAGACAGGGGCGCTAGCCTTATTCGGTAAATGAATAAATCACCATGTGTTTCTTTTTCAGTTAATGCCATTGAAGGTCTTGAGGGACAGTTGTGTCTTAGTTGTAATGACGTCATTTTACCGTCACTCTGTGACAGAGTCACACGATGCGGAATCCACGAAGTAAGACGGAGTTTTGTTTCATGATTCAAACTGAAGATGTACACATGCATATAAAATGATTCTAAATATCGCGTCTTATATAACGCTTCTAATTATCACGTCTTATAAAATAATTCTAATTATCACGTCTTATACAATAGTTCTGATTATCACGTATTATAAGATAAGTTTAATCATCACGTCTTTTACACTAATTCTGATTATCACATACTATGGAGAAAATTTCAGGATTATCCATATTCACCCGAATATTTCTATTCACTTTAATATTTAAAATTTTCTTTTAAATGATGGGTGAGAAAAAATGGGGGTGGGGGGGGGGGGTGTGTGCAGAGTATATTTTTATATATTAGTGTAGAAGGGGCGAGGGTTGGTGAGTTGTGTTTGGGAATTAACATGTCGTCTTTGTGATTTATATGAAATATGAAGATAGAATAATCAATGATAATATGAAATTAAAATGTTATATAAGATTATTTCCAAGTGTTTCAATTAAATCCCGTCATGTTATATCATTTTTCTGATGTAGGACTGTTTCATGGATAAACAAATCAATAAGAACGGAAGAATTATCTACAACCTAGGATGCAGAGATAAATATGTAAGTTAGATACATATAAAGAGAGCTCGAGCTCCTAAAATCACTACTGAAAGCTTAAAATAATATCAAAACAAAACAAAACAAAACACACCCTAAAACGAAAAAAAAAAAAAAAAAATAAATAAATAAAAAATTCAAAACTCAGTCATCAACTTCAAAAATTTAAACCCCCATATCAAAAATAATATCTAGACTAGACTATAGACTAACAAGTTCACTGAGGATGTTGTATAGTCGATACTGGGCTATGTGATATCGTTATCTATATCCAGAGTGATGAATGAATCTGCATTGAGGTTTATTCCGACCAACTAGAACATCAAATTTGAAGCCTTCCATACTTGGAATTTATCTAATTCGACATTTTCTACTGAACGATTGGACGCATGTGACAAGTGTTGAAAACAAGCAGGACATGCTTTTTCTCCCTGGGCACATGATTCTTTTGGGGGTTAACATTTACTCTTAAAATGGGCCCTCTTCAGTTTGTTTTCTATTTGTTTCATCTGTTTCTTGATTTTGTATGCCCTATGTTTTCATGATTTTGAAGGACTGAGTATGTTTTACTTATTATCTTAGGTCTGGTCGCCCACCATTAAACACTCATGTAAAAGTTGAAATTCTGATGACCGGTATATGTATATATTTATTTCTAAATAAAAAATTTTTCTATGCATCTCTGATTTTTTATCTATATTTTACTTTCGACAGTTATGCGGATCAGCAAATCCCTTCGGCAAGCGGAGTGATATTTCCCTAAATTACAAATATGCCTTACCAGGGGTCCCGGATGTAGATACTCGCAGTAACACAGAAAAATTTGATTCACTTAGACGATCATCTTCTAGTTACATAACACTCTGTTCTGCATGCTGCAATGCTACCAAGTTATGCAACATCGATAAGATGTGTGGAGTTGCAGGTAAATAGTTAACCCCTGGTCTGAAAATGTGTAGCAATTGTCTATATCTATGTTTTGTATATGTAATGTGTATGCAATGTAATATTGTCGGTAAAAGGACATTCAGAGTTTCTTAATGTCTGGTCCACACTAGCTATGGATGTCGATATAAAGTCATTCGTGCAGTCTCTTGACCTGAAAAAGGGTATTAATGTCGGTATAAGGACATTCATGGTCTCCAAGTTTTTGGTCTTCAGGGACTATGGATGTCGGTATAATGTCATTCGTTGTCTCCCAGTCTCTGGTCCTCAGGAGCTATGGATGTCGGTATAAGGACATTCGCGGTCTCCCAATCTAGTCCTCAGATCTAAGGGAATGTCCCAAACTCTGGTCCTCAGGGACTATGGATGTCGGCATAAGGATCTTTGTGGTCTCCCATGTTTGAATTTCAGGGGCTATGGATGTCGGTTTAAGGACATTCGTGGTATCCCAATCTTTGTTTTTTTTATGTCGGTGGAAGACCATTCGTGTTCTCCCAGTCTATGATCCTCTGGGGCTATGAATGTTGGTATAAGGAAATTCGTGATCATTCACGACAGAGAAGTCAGACAGATATAACACACCTTTTCAAGAATAGCAATACGTTATAAGTCTTCATTTACATCTTATTAAAAGGTGTAATAGTAAAACCTATAAAAGGTCCATAATGAACGTCATCGTTAAAAAATAAAGTGAACTCATAATGAGAAATTTCCAGAAATAAATACTAATTGACGTAACTCTAGACATGTCCGTTACAAATAAGAAAGCTCATTTTATTTTAAGTGACAACATTCATTGTAATTCTCCAATATATTAGTACTACTCAATTCATCGGTGTTTGGTGTATGTGAATACCTAAATATTGTGTGTTATCTGCAAGATTCCTTTAGTGTATGTGTACCTAGATATTGTGTGTTATCTGCATGATTTCTTTGGTGTATGTGTACCTAGGTATTGTTTGTTACCTGTATGATTTCTTTGGTGTATGTGTATCTAGATATTGTGTGTTATCCGTATGTTTTGTTTAGTGTATGTGTACCTAGATATTGTGTGTCATCTGGATATTATGTTTGGTGTATATGTACTGAGATATTTATGTGCTATTTATATGGTTTGTTTGGTGTATATGTACCTAGATGTTGTATGTTATGTGTATGTTTTGCTTGGTGTATGTGTACCTAGATATTGTATGTTATCTGTATGTTTTGTTTGGTGCATTTGTACTATATATTGTGTCTTTTCTGTATGTTTTATGTAACTGTTTTCCCCTTTCCCTTTTATATGGCGGATGTCGCTAGCCAAACAAGAGAGTTTTTTGCCCTTAGACATCACGGCCCAGAAGATGCAAACTTTAACCTCTTGTTAAGAAAACATTAACAGCTAAGCTAATGTTGACGATTTTATACCAAATATTCGAACAAACAATTATATGATAACAAAAGTCATCTCAACATGTATAATTAATTGAACACTTATTAACAGCGTTCAACCGTTCTGGAGGTCGACTGTGCTTTGCCTGTGATCAGCAATTATCCACATCAGACTGTGACATTATAAAGTGGTGTCCCGCAGACAAGGTAAACTTTTCCTTAAAACCCGAATAATAAAATATTTATAAACAATTAGCATCTCGGTTCAACTTTACATACAGATACATCGATGATGTTTTGTCGATTAGCAACCCTGTATTTGAGGATCACCTCAACATCATATATCCAAAGGAACTCGAGATAAAAGATACAACAGAGAGCGCATCTTCTGCTTCATATCTCGATATACTGCTATCAATTAGTGACGATGGTTCATTAGTAACCTCTCTCTATGACAAACGTGACGATTTCATTTTCATTATTACCAACTTCCCTTTTCTGAGTAGCAACATACCTTCCTCTCCCGCATGTGGCGTCTTCATTTCACAACTTATACGCTATGCCAGGGCATGCTCTAAATACGAAAATTTCGTCCTGAGAGCGAGGCTTCTTGCAACGAAACAACTGTCACAAGGATATATTGAAGAACGTTTGATATTGTCACTGAGGAAGTTCTATGGTCGTTATAGGGATTTATTGCAATTTCATATTCCTCTTTCAAGAATGTTAACCGATATTTTGGGACCAGACCATACCAAATAACCATCTTAAATGTTTGACTATACTTGATTTGACATAATACGTGTATACATGTATATACAGGTATGTTCACCTGCGTTTCCGACAGCGGAATTTCAAGCAGGCAGCATTTCTTGCTTTGAATGGGAAATTTGACTTCGTGTTCCTGTCTCCTTCGTATGTTCATTCGTGTATATTTATGTATTTACCTCCTCGATTTTAAAGGTTGTTGCAGGACTTTTGCGACGGGTGTTTCGTGCAACCAGGGGACGCTTACTCCTCCCAGGCACCTGGTCTCACCTCGATTTTATTGGGGTTCGAATTTGTCTGAATATGACACTAAACACGATATTGTCCCCTTTATACCATGGATTATGAGATGTGGTTTACACTTCGGTACTTCTTCGTTTTTTACTTTCCGTGTCAATTCGAAACATAGAATTAACATTTCATCCTAATGGTTGTTTACAAGGCTCAGATTATTTTACAGCATTTATTTTATGGAAAATGGAAAATTATTTAACATGTGTTTATTTTTTGGTATTTTTAGCTTTGCCAGATAGCAGAGAGGACAGTGAATAATGTGAGATTTTACCAGTCGAAATGTGCAGATACGGTATGCCATTTATAATATAAATAGTGGAAAGAACAGCAGTGAATAGAAGCTTCAGAGTGTTGGACACGTAACCGAAAAATCCAGAGTTTGAATCCGGGATATACTTAAATAATTAATGTAAAGCTGGAGTTTCTGTTAAGGATAATTAATCATCAGACAAGTTTTCAGTGCTTCGGTACAGACCCAAAATATATACATGCACATGTATTTGAAATTAATTATGATCAAATTTCTAAATTATTTAAAACTGAAAATAACCCCCATACATACATATGTCCTAAGATGTTTTTGGTTCTTCCTTTTCCATGAATTTAGATTCTTTCTAGAAATATTAAGGAGTTTCACTGTTTCGACCTTGAGCATCATTGAATAGATATTGTCGAATGCGCATATGGTGAAATGGTGAGTAAATACTGGTTTATAGTTCACATGGTTATTATTGCCACTAGGTAGATACCACTGCTGTGAACTGTGAATACTCTACCATATCACCCAAAATATATACTTCGGAAAGTACTGTGATAATAATTAATGAACAAAATTAAAGAGTATCTCACTCATGCATGGCTTTGACCAAAGAATGGTGTTTAGCTTCCCTGTAAATTCGTTATTTAGATAGCTTTAAAATAGTTTGGATTTCCGTGGTGTTCGCCTTGAGTATTACTGAATAAACATTAATTGTCGACATGCACATATGATGCCATTAATTAATCCTGATGTATATGGTCCGACATTTATTGCACACATGAAAGATACTTGGGTAATCCTTAACCATGATGTTACCCATCTGCGTCAGTTGTTCGAAAGTTTATCCACTGGTTAAGCTAACCAATGGGCGAAATTCATCTAACTATATCTTTGAAATGAGAAGGCTTTACTAATAATATGTGTACTGATTTGTAGCATTAGAAACAAACTTTGAAAAGTAATTTAGAGTTTTATGCAGAAATGTTACAAATTAAAGTAATTGTCTATCAAACCTTAACCATTGGTTAGCTTAACCAGTGGTTAAAGTTTCGAACAACTGGCCATGTAGTAAATGCACTGGGGTTAGACGATGATCTAAGCTGTGAGAAAGAAAACTATTCTGATAACTAGTGATGTAAAACAGTTTGACCATGAAATGTACATATTTGGATGGTAAATTTCTAAAGATATGTTATATCTATCGTCAAGGATTCTCAAAACAAAAATAATTGCTGTCAAGGAAATAAGAGCCAAGTACAAATAGTTCTTAACTTCGCTATAAACCCTTGCACACATTTGCACATAGCAACACCCTACATTTTACGATACAATGGTAATATTTTTATAATCACTTAAGTTTTGCTTTAAAAAATTTTAATACCTTCATGAATTCACAAATCAACATTGCTTATGAGGTTAAATATGTTTAACTTGTGTATAAAGTATTGTTTTAAATTTAACAAGTTTAACTCAGGTTGCAGCATATTGGCAAGCCTCTTAGAGTGTACTTAATCCATATTTCAACAGAAATATACAGAAGATATTCCATATGATAAATTAAATTGTTATTAAAAAAATTGCAGAACTGTTCTTCATCTCATGGTTTGTGTAGTAGTTGTTGTGCGTCCGAACTGTGCAATACTGAATGTCCGGGTCAACCATTGGTTCATACTACTGCAGCAACAACTGTAACGACTGTCAGCAAACGTAAATAATAGCATCTTTGCATTTATATGTTACATAATAGAAAGTTTTCGTCGGCGTTTTGCCTTTCGAATTAGTTTAAACAATATTTATTTCAAAATTACAACAATATTATAATTATATATAGTACATATGGTGGTTTGAGCTACAAGATAATAATTTTATATCAAGCTCTGTCTTTTGGATTAGACAGTAATAACCGATGTCCTGTGACAGGGTAGACTGTTTCACACCATATAAACGAGACTTAATTTTTTCAGGTAGGTCTGTTGCAAAGTTCTCAGTTCATTTGCATTGCATCAGACAGATGTCGTCTTTATATTAGTAAAATAACTAGTGTGTGATATAAAATAAAAATCGAAAAAACATTAAAGAAAAATTGGTATAAATTTATTCCGCCGGGAAGCAGTTTTGTTTTCTAAATTATTTCCTTGTCTGAGAAATGTGACTTTAGAGTTGCGAGAAAGGTTTTATGATGTAAGAAATGCAATCATCATCGAAAGCCATAATAAACAGTAAATGATAAAAACCTATTGAGTAAAAGTAACGTTTAAGTTATGCTAATACTCGAACCTTAATTAAAGAGTTAAAGAATTTCATTGGATAATTCTGGACTCGATACTTGTCACTGACAAGTGAAATGTAATCTGGTGAATACTGCGTAGAATAATGAATTCATGTCACAGGCAGATTTGGCATGATAAACAGGGTACTCAAATTCTGGTCGTAATTGAGTAATGTACAGGAAAGATCAAAGATTCTTAAATTTTAATTGAATAGTGAAATACATAGTTCTGTGATGATCATTGAATAGGTAATAGGCTAGAAGATACTCATTCCGGACATGTTTTGTATTTTAGTCACCTACCAAATCTTTTGTTCTGAACTTGGGCGGATTTTCTGCATCAAGGAGAACAAAAGAATGGTGTGTATAAAGCACGAGTCAGAACGGTCAACCAGTAATCACGATCTTGTGTATTATTATGTCATTTAACAGAGACTGCTCCCGTGATTTTGAGTATTACGCAGAATCCAAGTATTGCACATTACGGAGAAACCGTTCGTCTTTCCTGTAACGTTATTGGTATTCCAAAGCCCTTCGTACAATGGGACGCATTGGTGAGTAAAATAAGCCATTTAGTAAATACCACTGAAATTTATATGTAGCATGTATTAGAAAATCGGTTACTGATCAAACTGTAAAGCACAAAGAAAAAAAGAGGAGTTACTGGCTCAGTTATGTGGCAGAAGTCACCATGGAGCTATACAATACATAAATATAAATAATATACTAGAACATATAACACATTACAAAAATATTTGATTGTAGTGCAATTACGATACCGACTTAGGACACAAAGAAGTGATAAAGTGTTGGAGTATTTACTTAACTGATCATGCATTCTATGATGGAAAGGAAGCATGTGAATTAGTTGTATGAGAAAAGTCGCCTCGGACATGCAGATCACAAAAGAATAAGTACACAAAAGGAACCACAAAATATTCGATTGAAAGGCAGTTGTCGGACCGATTTAGGACGATAATTCTCACTCATTTGGTATGATTTACCTGGTTTACGGATCATCTTCCCACTAACTACGAAAAGAGTACAACCAAAGAACGTACATATAAAAAGTTATAAATAATACTCTACATAGAGAACAAGGACCAACAGCATTCTCAAGTTGAGAGATCATAAAAACACGAATATTATAATGAAATGAATACAAATATATAAAAGATATTTAGCCACACAATCAACATGATCTAACTGTGAAAAGGCCAGTTATAGAGTTCTCACCCCTGTTAGTCAGATTGCAAAGCTCAGTGAAACGTCTGTATAAGGCTGTAGAGCCCAGTACATGACCTAGTCTTCGTTCGCTTTCAGACGGGCAAGGCACGGATGACTCATGTTGGATCATGAGGATTGCATATTAAAGGACTATCTTAAGTTGGAAACAGCTGCATTACCAGCGGACAGTTATGCATTTTAATGTATTGTCAATCACACGGATTGATTGACAATTGTTATTTTCATTGACCGTAGGTACCACAACTACGTTACAATGGATTGTTTTGTAATACCTTTTTGTTATGTCCTTTTGTGATGTCTTTTTGTAATGTCCTTCTTAATTTGTCCTATACAACTGAGTCAGCTGTCTTCTTTCTTGTCTCTTATCTTAGTGGTTACTGCATTTACTCTTTGGCGGATACTTTTTATGTCTTGAACTTTCTTTTTTTTTTTACTATACTTGATTTTACTTTAAATGTATATATACAAACAAGTTCATATGTATGTCTTTACTTCCTGGACTTATACAGTTGTTTCAACACTTTTGCGACGGGTGATGCATGCAAACAGGGGACGCTTACTACTCCCTGTTCTCACCTCAATTTGAATTGGGGTTCCCATTTGTCTAAATATGACAGTATACTCGATATTGTCCTTTTATTCCATGGACTTCAAGATGTTTAACCCTTCGGTATTTCTTCGTCATTCACTTCACTAAATAGTTGACACCTCTGGCCCGTAAACATGTTAACCAATCCAAATGATTGACCGCTGTCATATGAATTGACCGTCGTATGTCGGAATCGCAACTGCACTTTAATTCAAAGCTGTTATAATATTCTTTTGTGTGTTTTCCCCCAAATAATTACATTATAAATAGTATATTTTCGTGGTAATTTTCTGTTATACGGCTGAGTAAGATGCTTTCATCTTTTCCTATTTAACTTTAGGATCACTGCAGAACGTTACTTATCCAAAATATACATGTCCGTATTGTAAATTCTGATTTAGGCATGGTATACTGTATCGAAGTCTGTTTACACCGAGATCAAATCTGTACATTTGAAAAATACATGAAAATGGACTGTATTATACATAAAACCTACAAGTTTGCATAAGAAAGGTCGTACTAGATTTTGTTTTGTGAGAAGAAAATTTTTAGGCATGTACATGTATTCACCTGGTTTGATATTCATGTTTGTTTGAACATTTGAGTTGTGAAAGGTCAAATGAAAATGTAACATGATTTCCATTTTGTGATGTTCTTATGCTTTTTTCCTTCTAATTATTACATACAATCAAATTGAAATGGGTAATCAATTTGGTAATTAATTCAAATATTTTCGCTTATGATTTCCACAGTTTCTGTCTTGAACATTACCGAAGATTTCAAGAGACATAGGTAGACGAAATATGCGCATATGATGCAAAAAATTTATACACGTACAAATGTTCTGATATTTATCTCATAACGTGTGCAGTATTTTTTTTTCTCGATGGAATGCTTCATAAATAACGATTCGCACTGACAAATTATTAAGACGCAAAAAGAGAATTTTTCTTTACAAATAAACAACATTGATATTCTTAGGTGTCTTCCCAAGTAAGAAACATTTCGACTACTGGGAATGATCTTACTATTACAGCGTTGGATTCTACTACGGATACAAAGTATAAATGCAGAGCATCAAACTCCGCTGGTCATGATGAGTTAATTACACATCTTTCAGGTAAAACATTTGTTTTCTGGAAAACTTAAAGTAAGAAACACTAAGTGATGAATAAAATTAGAAGGAAAAAAAAAAGAAAGAAAGAAAAAAGGTTTCCAATTTAAAGGTCGCAATTTCAGGCACAATAAAAATAAATTTATAAAGTAAGGTTAATAAATCTTGCTGTTATTAAATCAAAGATAAAAATTAAATAAATCATTCGAACTTTACTCACTCCACTAGGTTACCCTTTGTATCAATAGTTCATCTTCTTAGTATTACCTCGATAAATTATTTGGAATTACCAAAGTAAAATTTTCATCCGTAATACTTCAATATCAAAATAATACATCAATGCTTTTTCCGAAATACGTGCCACTTTTCAAGTCTAAATGTTAAATCAACTCTAATCATAGCGGGTTTTCTAAAATATCTCTATGCAACGCAAAGAAATGTCACACTTGTCGTCATAGCTCTTTCGAGTTCACCTTAATTCCCCTCTAAGGAGCTAACGGTTTTGTGATTGCTTGAAATACTGCAGTTCGTACTAGTACTCATTGAAAACTCAGTTGATGAAATACAATATTGTTCTTGAATATTGCTTTATCCGATTTCATTGATTGATTATTGTTTACGTCACTCCACGTATATGGTGACGCTATCTGCCTGATGCATTGCATACAAATTTAGACCTTTGCAACGGACCCACCCGAAGCAGTGAGGGATCTTTTCTGTGCTACGCCTACAGTGGCACGTGACCTCGGTTTTTACTGTCTCATCCGAAAGACAGAACACCGGTGCACCTAGGGCGGAATCGAATTCTGGGACTTCTTGATCACGAGCCGAGCACCTTATCCACTAAGCCACACCAACTTTACCCGATTTCAAAATAAGCATTGATAAAATTGACCATGTCAATATCGAAGAAGTACCAAACCGTTAATCATTCTCAAAGTCCAAGGACAGATAAAAATCGTGTAAGTTTCAAAAAGAAACTGTTGTAAACCCCAAAATACTGAAAAATTCCGAGGTGAGACCAGGTGCCCGGGGAGAGTAAGCGTCTCCTGTTTGCATGCATCACCCGTCACAGCAGTTCTTAAGAAACGTGTCAAAATCAAGAGTTTTGGTTTCCTATTTGTACATACGAAAGTACAAAACTGGTATACAAAGTCATATTTGGTGTTCACTGAACAGGTCATTTAGTTGCATTCCAGAATAATATCAATCATTCTAGAAAGAGGCACATCATATTTTCGCACAAGATCCCCATAGCGACTGTAGAACTTCCTCAGTGACAATTCCAGATGTTCTTTAACATATCCCTGCATGAGCAACTTAGTGGCCAGTCGTTTGGCCCTTGGAATAAAACCGTCGTATAGAGAACAGGCTCTTGCGTACCTTGCGTTGAGATATAAAAACTCCATAGGCAGGTGAGGACGGGATATTGCTGCAAAGAAACGGAAAGTTAGTTATTTGGAAGTTAAAATCGTATTGTCTCCCACAAATTACAAATGGATAAATAAATCGATATAGATAACGTTTCATATCCTATTCTACTAATTGTTCTACTTCTCTTCTTTGTTATATAAGTTTCTACCACATAGGTTAATCAAAAGAAAGATTAAAGATATCTGACTCAGCCATATGACAAAAATTATCAGAGACTGAAAGCAAGCAATAAAGACATACAGAGACACCACCACAAAAAAAAAGATCAATTGTAATGCAGTTGAGATACCGACTTTGGACGGTAAATTGAAATAGTAACTCAATTGTTGGTGTGGTTAACAAGTTCACGGGCCCACTTTCCCAACCATCACAACGACAGAACAATCAAAACTAAATTGTTGTGGCTCATATTTTGGTTGCTCAATGTGGGGCGTGTACAAAATAAGATCCTCAACCGTTACTCTTATAGATCCGAGACTTCAATTACTTTTTAAAGCGCGGATGACACAAGATAATGTTAATCTATATTTTAGGTTCAATTTTATTATCTTTCAACTCTAGTAGTCTATTGATCATTGTTCTGTATATGGAGGATTATCTATGCAGTTTTACATCTATAATCATTAATTGTTCAGCTATTCTGATGAGTGGGAATGTGGTGTGAAACCGCCTAACTATAATAATAACGTGACTATTGTCACGTCTGTTGACCTTTTTAATTCGATATCGCAGCTGCATTACAATCGAATATTTTTGTGATGTTTTTATGACCTTATGCTTTATGATCTTATTGCTTTGCATGTCCTTTTGTACTTTTTGACAGCAAAACCGGTCGCTTTTCTTATTTTCAATAAATCTTATCAACTTAACTTTTTGTAGTTGCTCTTCCAACCACAACAGTTGCGCCAGGTGAGTTTTAAAGCAAATAGATAAACGTATAAATAATAGATAGGAGTGCATAATGTGTGTTATCAGTAAAGGGAATTTATACAAAAACCCCATCCTTGATGAGTTCCGTAATAAAACTTCACATATACAAGACTCACTAAAGCAGTGAAAGTTCTCTTCCTGGAATAGGACTGCTATAAATTCGGACTTCGTATTGTACTGTCTTTTCCGAAAACCATGAAACATATAAAATTTTAGAGACATGCAAACACAGGAATACCGCTAGCACACACAAGCTTCAAAATGACACCAAATTTCTTTTTATCAAATTGCATCAAGCATATTCTATCAGAAAAAATGAAATAATATTGGCTTGACGTAAACTGAAATACACACAAACACATCACATTACATCTTGATTATAAGAGTACAAATATCTCCTTATTTGGAAATCCCACTGTGACTAAATACCCTTTAATTGTTGCTGATGACATAAATGATATACGGATATATGTTTTCCTCATTCAATGTTTGCAACTTGCCCATTTGAGAAAGCAGATTAGGAGAAACGAATTCGTTAAAAATATTTAATTACATAAAGTGCTTCTATGTTTAAGATATTTGTTACTACTTCCTCATTTTTGAAGACATTGACATTGTTCTATGTAACATACACTCATACACACATATAAACCACTCCACCAACAATTTAGCAACGTTTCCTTCACTATATCTTGATTTTTAAACATAATCATCTTTTGTATATAATATGTATAATTGATATTTCTAGATGTGGCACCAACCATTGAGTCTGTTACAATAAGTCCTTCGAGAATTTTCATCGGTGATGACGTAAGACTGTATTGTTTGGCCAAAGGGACACCAACACCGAATATAATTTGGGATGTACTGGCAAGTACAGTATGTATTGAAATTAACTTTGATATGAAATTAGACACGACTTTTTACCGAAAGGTCCTGGATTGGACTCCCGCTGTAGGCACACTGGTCTCACCTCAATTTTATTGGGGTTTGCATTTGTCTGAATATGATATTATTCACGATATTGTCCTTTTGTTCCATTTACTTTCTCGCGTAAGGGGATCCACCAGACTTGGATATGCTATACATGCAATTCTAACCCACATAACTTTTCTGACCTTTGATGTGTTAAGAGTGGTACAGAAAAAATATTGATATAAATATTCATTAAAAGACCCTCCCAGACATCTGGTCCCACCTCAGTTTTCAAATAGGGGTATGCATTCGTCTTCATGTAGAACCATACACCATACTGTCCATTTATTTTTCAAACTTTGTGATTGGATTACCTCTTCGTGTTTAGTATATCTCAGACGGTGACTGTATTAGCAGAGTTTCAGACTACACAGAGGCACTGTATGTGTTTCTCTATATGTATTTATATTTACATGTATCATTTCAAGTGTTAATCACAAGCATGCTTTTATCTAATATTCTTTTAAACTATATTTTGTTTATTTACAGACTTCGATGGCATTAACAAACATCCATTCGTTTGGAAATGGTGCAGTTCTAGAGATTAAGAATTACCGTTTGAATAATATTAAGGATTACAGATGCACAGCTTTTAATAGCGCCGGATCAGTCAGTAAAGTAGTATCTCTACACAATGTGTCGCATTAAAACAAAATTAAAGTGAAAGTCGTGTAGAGTATCAGTAGTAAATTCCTTTTTATTATGGATCCTTTCACAGTAACTGTGGGACTAACCTTCTGGAGTAGAATAGTAACGTTTCCCATTAAAGCTTTGACGCCATAGTTAGATATTGATTGTGTCTTACGTCACTTTGCGGGAACAGTGATGATCACCCCCCCCCCCCCAAAAAAAAAAACAAACAAACAAACAAAAAAACAAAATCTATCCCACAGTTAACGTGAAAGGGTCAGTGATGGAGTAGGTTTAATCGTTGCTATTGAGCCCACTGTAACGTCTTGCATTTTTCATGCATGGGTTCAATTCGGGCTGGAGTAAAGCTGGAAAGTAAAGCCACGAACTCATGAAAATTTTCTTCTAGTAACTTGCATTAAACACTGGTGTGACATTTACAAACAAACAATTTATCTAAATCTTACTATCGTTCCTCAATAAGAATGCCGCACATCCATAAAACCGAAAATTCAATAGAGCTTTTCCCGATCTTGAATGGTGTAAGGGGCCTAATATCGGAAAAAGCGCTGTTTGATGGAAATTTCAGCATGGCGTCTATTCATGAAGTGTGACGTTAAATTAATATAACACAAATCTGAACGGCAAAACTTCACTCTTTCCGATATTTCCTTTTACACCATTTAAAACTTGGAAAAAAGGTTGTTTTATATAAGAAGTGTGTAATTGTATGATTTGTCAGTATATAAATCCATTTCAAGTGAAACTAATGTAAGAGTAAATGTATGTATATTGATTTTATGCAGCAAATGCGCATTTCGACAACTCATATCTTTTTAGTGATGTTGAAAGGCGAATGCACATGTGTCGAAAACTATTAAAAGTATAATTTCTGAAAAGGTAGCTAAGTACCAAATCGATCTACAAGTAAAATTCAATGTACCCATTTACGGTCAGACCTATGCATAAGGGACTTAATTTTAGAATAATTAGTAATAATTGATAATTAAATAATTAACTACATTTAATTTGATGTATACAATAGTAGTCAATACAGTGGTATTGAAAACTGGGCTTTTGATATATTCGGAAACTAATTAACAGTCCTCCAGCAGCAGGTATACGTGTAGTAAACTAGTGCAATTTATGTGCATTTTAGTACTGTTTCTTTATTGAGTCTCAAGACCGGGAGTGTGGAAATCGAAAGGATAAATATTTGAACAACAAACAAATTACTATATCGAACTAATAGTAAGAGCCAGAGAAATTATGTCAGGACAGAGCTATGAATAATGGAGATACACTTTACTTTTAGAATAATATACAGTTTTTTCTACAGTAAATTTAGTAAAAATTTCGCTTTGATCAATTAATTTAAACCAATTAATTATTTTGGGAGGTAAAATAATGATTTTAAGGCGAGAGAATGTAATGCAGCTAGCAGTTTGGAATTCAGTATGTGACGATATTTAAAATGTTATTTGAATGATATATGCTCTTGTCTCGTAACATGTAAAACTCCAATAAATTGTTGTGTACGGTCGTGCAATAATGAAAAACAAATTGATTAATAAAATGAAAAGCAACCAACTCTGAATATAAAATCTTGTACCCGAGGTTCGATATCAGTCTATATATAACCCTGAAATGTTTGAAATAGTTCAGATTTACCTTCTTTAAATGTCACTTAAAACAATTTTGGATTTCTACGATCTGTTTTATTTTGTGCCTTAAGACACATTTTCAAATCAAACTGCTTTCTCATTAAATACCTATAGCACAAACAAGCTCATTAATGCTCACATAGAGGCTTGTATCTGGGTAGTTTGTAGGACAGCACAGTATCCGACGTCTTAAAGCTATAACATAGCACACGAAACAAACAGTGTAAGCTTAAGTAAGGGACATGGAATAATTTTAACCAAATTACTTATACCAATGGTATCGATGAGAAAATCCCCGGTTTCTGAGTGGATATTTTTGCCAGGTACATCATTATTATAAAATACTATCTTTAGACTATTTGTTGACATGTAACAATATTACTGTGTAGTTATTGGGGCAGTATTTAATATCAAGGGTATGGTAGTTTTAGTATGTACGTTTTCTGTGGACTGCAGATGAGTTCAAATAAGGCAAATTTTGAAAAAGGAAAATCCACGGTGAGGTATAGGTGTTTTTGCGTCTATACTTTTATGCGTAACCTCTCTGTTGGAATTTTAAAGAAGCTTAATATGATATTTCATTTAAAAGAAACATGTAGAACTATAGAAAACTAATTGCTATTTTGATATCTAATGTGGCAGTTTATCCTGAGTTACTTGAATATCAGATTATGAAATACAGCTTTTTGAACAATGCATTATAAAATATATTACATACATAAATATATATATACATATATAAATACATATTTTATTTTGGAACATTCATGTAAATCTAATTAAGTTTGATAATTTAAAGAGAAGTTTTTGAGACGTCAAGGTCATTCATCCCAATATCCTCCTTACATGCATCGGCATTGTATAATTTTTAATAGGTCCTTAATGGGCTTCCGTAAAATGCACTACGATAGAGGTTTATGGACTTGGACACGAAATAAATCAGGGATATGAATAAACATGGAACATACAAAGAACATGAAGTGCTCAGGTCCTATAATGATGCAATGCATGGTTGTTCATTATCCAAACATTAAAGAAACAAGGTAATACAAAAAGTGATCAATACCAAAAACATACAAGAGAAAACTGAAGATATCTGACAAAGCTGTAGACACAAATCACCAAGGACATGCACACAAATCATGATGATAGTAAAATATACACGTAAAACGACATAACAAAAATATTCGATTGTGCTGCGGTTACGTAATGTACGATACCGACTTAGACGGTAAATTGAAGTAACAAATGCCACTCAATGGGTGTGGTTAACCGGTTTACGAACTCATACTCACCGCAAATGTAGCACAATCAAAGGGCACACATTGAAAAAAAATACATGTAATCCTCCATATAGAGAACAAGGAGAAAGCAAACAAGGAAGATTCAATACCCAAAACTTTCAAACGACTCAAATAAGTTTTTAATACCAAAAGCATACAGACGACATAAAATTGTTCAGTACCCAAAATATAAGACTACAGTTAAGTAGTTCAACATCGCATACGTACGTCTAATGTGGACTACCACTGTATTGAAACATAAACAGTGAAACAACATCATATAAAGGCTATAAAATCACACTGTTATGATACCAGGTTATTACAACTTTGTAAATATGATATTTAACAAGGGCATTTTCAGTAATTCTTCTTCTGTTTTTACCTCTGTTTAATTATACAAATAGTGTTAGCTGTTATTACACACTTTGTGCATTTCATGAATATTACAGAGGGGATATGACCTGTAACCAGACGATGCTTGGTTCATGACACCTTATGTCACCTATTAAGATGAATCGTGATTCGGACACCGTTCATGTTTAATCTTATTTTACTGTAAACCATTTTCTTGACATACTTCATCTAATGTGATTCATAACATTTCTAAGGATTAACTAAGTATAATATTCATGATCATTAAAACTACTTGCTTATTCTTAGATTAGACATGGCTTTACAGGTATTTATGAGATCGTGCCAGACTGATGTTTTGTAGAAACCAATTTAACCTAACACCATTTACTCCCAGAACCAGAACACTTGAATCATTCACGAAGGAACGAGATCTATACGGCATTTACTGCTCTTAATAATTGCATTGTTAGGTTTATCTATTTGTGCACGAAAGGTTAAGTGGCAAACCTTATTTTCTATTGTTTTGCTGTCAAAGAACTATACTGTGAATTGATTTGTTTCCAATGTTGTTTCTTACTGAAGAGAAACTCCTTTGAGATGAATAGGAACCATATTGTGTACATTCATGTTCCGAAATCACGACAGAGGATATGTATAAATCTGAAAGAAATTGACGCAGTGATTGTAATAACACAGAACTGTTAATGTTCATTTACACACAGACAACTATATGTTGTCAACAAGCATTGTTGACCTCATGGAATATTCTATTTTCTGTTTACGTTTATTGGCATATTGACCTTCTTGTTTAACTGTAAGTCTGCATGTCCTCGGCAAATCTGTCATATAACTGAAAATCCATGAAATTCTTTTATGTGAAATCTATAGGCGTTCTATTCTTATTTTCAATTAACATAACGTGGATCCAAATGTGATGAAAATCAGATGTCTTTACGTTCTTTTGCATTTACCAGATATACTGCTATATTGTATGGTACATGCTAGTTTTAAGCTTTTTTATATGGTAATAATTCCGTCAATTTCTTGTATTGTAATTGCATGTAAATTAAACAGTGATACAATATATAGATAACATTATATTACATTTCTGGGACTTGTTGTATTTTAATACTTTACATCTCAATTTCACCCAATTAATAAACCATGTTCTCCTGGGAGACTGCCGAAACAATTCCTCGTTGTGTGCATCAATACTTTTAGGCACACCTCGATATACTTATTTCAATTATCTAATTTCCGTTAAGAAATGGCACTCCCTTTTATTTGAAATTTCTTACTTCTTTACACTACTTTTTCACCTGAGTTGAAGATTCAAGTGAGCTATTGTGATTATATTACGTCCGGCGTCCATCGTAACCTATTCATATTTTAGACTTCTTCAGAACTGCTGGACGATTGTGATTAAAGTAGAGATGAAATACTCCAGATTCCCTATACGTGTTGTTACATTTTAGCAAGATAGCTTAGGGTTGATCTAGAGCGGGGCAATATACTCTCGAAAGGATACAACTTAAATCATAATTCAAATGCATCAGAATAAAAGCGTGTCTTAAGATATATTGATGTTCTTAGTTCCATTCCGAAATCAACTGACATCTGTTTTGACGTAGTCATTTAATTATATTTGCATATATTCAAGTAATTTTATTTTTAGTTTCAATCGACATATGACAGTGCATACTTTGTGTTGTAAACGTGGGTTCCTAGTTTCTCGTCTGACCCTGAGGTCTGGGCTTGTGAATGTGGTAAAATTATCACACTTTCCCCTTTTAAATCAAGAGGCCTTGAAAGAATCTGATGATATCATGTAATTGTTCATGACCTAAATTTGTTTAAAAAATACTACCCATTGTAAACCATTAGAAATACAATTGAATTATGAATATAAAAGTCTGATTCGTAGTTTGTCACCTGAGGGTAAAGAGGCAGCAGGTAAATGCCCGGTTAACAGGACTCTCTTCCTAAAAACGGTAAATTTAAACGTAATTCCCGTGACAAGAAGTGCTGTTACCGTAGATTTTCCTTCTTATTATCAGACTTCCAAGGTAATACTTTGTTATGAACATCATAATAGCACAACTAAAGACTTTATCAAATCGTTAAAATCAGTTGCAAATAATTTATAGCAACGGACATGCAGAACAAAGAAGAATAAGCACGTAAAAAGACATCACAACAGTATTTGATGGTAATGCAGTTGCGGTTCCAGTTGCGGCATCAACGTCAGATGGTTATTTGCAGTGACAGTCGTCGCTCATTTGGTTTTGTGTACTGGCTTACGGGTTCATCCTCCATTCACCATAAAATCTGTGCAATAGAAAAACACACACAAAATTATAAATAATCCTCGATTTATAGAGCAATGCTCAACATGGATCTCAAGGTGAGACCTCCTCCTGGATTCAAAACAAGCACTGTGTTTGGAGGTAAGGTTTTTCAACAAATTGTCGGCATTCCAATGGGCACTAACTGTGCTCCGCTTCTGGCTGACATATTCCTTTATTCATACGAAGCTGAGTTCATTCAGTCTTTGCTTTCGCAAGGAAAAAAACAATTGGCTCTTGGCTTCAATTTTACTTACAGATATATAGATGACTTGCTTTCAATTAATAATCCTTCATTCGCAGATTACCTTAGCATCATCTATCCAAGTGAACTGGAGGTCAAAGAAACCACAGAAACTAGTAATTCTACTTCGTATTTAGATATTATGTTGTCTTTCGACATTAATGGTCAATTGAACACCTCACTCTATGACAAACGTGACGATTTCAATTTCGCTATCACAAACTTTCCTTTCATAAGTAGCAACATTCCATCATCGCCCGCATACGGCGTATTCATATCTCAGTTAATACGTTATTCCAGAGCATGCTCAAATTACAATGACTTTGTTCTGAAGGCTAGGCGACTTTCAGTTAAGGTGCTCAACCAGGGTTATATATGTGCTAGACTAGCATCGTCACTGAGGAAGTTCTACGGTCGTTACGAGACTCTTATTACTCCATATGATATCTCGTTATCCAGACTTTTAAATGATATTCTGGACTGAGACCGATTCCGATCACTTTACACAGATTTGACACCTTCTATACTAGAAGGTTACCTACTTCGACTTCTCCATATATAGATACATATGGAATTCACACGATTTGATTCTTTCTACGGGGTATATGTGACGGGTGTTGCTAGCAAGCAGGAGATGCTCACTCTCCCCGGGCACCTGATCTCACTCCATCACAGGGGTTCACATATGCTCTTCAAGTAGACATATTTTGTTATTTTCCATTTGTTTTTCATTTTCACTGATTTTGTATGTCCTATGGTTTCATGATTTTTGGATTTGTGGTTTGGATTTATCCATCATCTTTACACTGTAGTTGATAAAAATATTAAAGGGGTCAACAGAAACAATACATTAATTTATACTAGTCTTATAGAAAAAAAATACAAAAGCGACATCAACATGACATAATTGTCACTGCCAATCTGATCAAGTTTCTGATCTGTAGAAATATCGACTAACAATTAGAGGAGAAGAGGTTATGGACTCAATTTACTGAAAAGGCCCGAAGTAGAATCGCATTGTAGACATGCACGATGCTCAAGGAAAAGTCTACATAAGGTTCGAGGATAGCCAAATACAAAACTTGTGGTATTTGTTATAATCTCAGTGTCATCCTGTCGATGTCGAGGTCTTTAACTTTTTTTTTCTTTTGGAACTCGATGAGATGAAATTATTGACACCTTTGGCCCTTTTGAATTTGTATATTAGACATTGGGACGAAAGATTCCGATAGATATACGAGGGCTGATTGATATGCTGTGAGCGGAATAAATCAGATGTGGATCCTCAAGAATTCTAAAGAACTTTTAGAGAATCTAAAATGTCGGAAATTTAATAATATTTTCAGCATCAAATCTTTTGACTTCTCCACCCTCTACACTACAATTCCGCATCAAAAGCTCAAAAACAGACTTGCTACAATTATTCGAAATTCTTTTTTCCATAAAAATGGAAATCGTAGATATAAATATCTTGTCATTGGGCGGGAAGGTACATATTTTGTAAAAGAACACTCTGATGCAAAACACAAGTATACCGAAGATCAAATCATCAAAATGTTGGAATTTTTAATAGACAATATTTTCGTGGTGTTTGGAGGGAACATTTTTCAGCAAATCAATGGCATTCCCATGGGAACTAACTGCGCCCCTCTTCTTGCTGACATTTTCTTATATTCGTATGAGGCAGAATTTATTAAAAAACATGCTCTCCACATGCAGAAAAAGCCTTGCATATCAGTTTAATTTTACGTATAGATATATAGACGACGTATTGTCAATTAATAATCCTAACTTCAAGGATTACATACATGAAATCTATCCCCATGAACTTGAGATATAAGAGACAACCGAGAGCAATAATTCCGCGTCGTATCTGGATATATCTTTAATTTTCGACAATAATTGTCATTTGAACACCTCTCTGTATGACAAACGTGACGATTTTAACATCCAAATAACCAAATTTCCGTTTCTTTGCAGAAATATCCCGTCCTCACCTGCCTAAGGAGTTTTTATATCTCAACTTATAAGGTACGCAAGAGCCTGTTCTCTATACGACGGTTTTATTCCAAGGGCCAAACGACTGGCCACTAAGTTGCTCATGCAGGGATATGTTAATGAACGTCTGAAATCGTCACTGAGGAAGTTCTACGGTCGCTATGGGGATCTTGTACGAAAATATGAAGTGCCTCTTTCTAGAATGATTGATAATATTCTGGAATGCGACTAAATAACCTGTTCAGTGAACACCAAATATGACTTTGTATACCAGTTTTGTACTTTCGTATGTACAATTAGGAAACCAAAACTCTTGATTTTGACATGTTTCTTAAGAACTGCTGTGACGGATGACAGGAGACGCTTACTCTCCCCGGGCACCTGGTCTCACCTCGGAATTTTTCAGTATTTCGGGGTTCATAACAGTTTCTTTTTGAAACTTACACGATTTTGTATCTGTCCTTGGACTTTGAGAATGATTAACGGTTTGGTACTTCTTTGATATTGACTTCATATTGAAGGATTTGAATTTTGTCGGAAATATTGCATTATTTTCAACATAATCCCCTTAAGTATCTATACACGTTTGCCAGTGGAGTTTAAGGGCCTCAATGCCACTTTAAATAACTTCTTTTCTTGGCTGTTCAGAAAGTTATCAACTGCATGTATGACGTCATCATCGCACTGAAAATAGGTGCCGGAAATAGCTGTTTTCAGTTTTGAAAATAGATGAAAGTCTGATGGAGCGAGATCAGGTAAATAAAGCGGATGTTCAATCAATTTAAAGCCACAATCATAAATGGCAGGCATGACAATGACAGAATAAGAACAGGAGCATTGTTAGGCGCGTAAGTTTGATATTTTCCCGTAACGGCCTTATATAGAATAGTAGGAATTAAAAAGAACATCCCTGCCTACCTCCTCAGTACGAGGCTCACAATATATCAATCTACCCTTCCTGAAAAGTACGGATTTTATTTTCGAATGTTAATGAAAGATGTGAAATATCTGTATTCTTTTTTTTCAAAACAGTTAGGGTACTAGTCACCCAGAATGAAAAGTGAAAGTAAAAAACGAAGAAGTACCGAAGGGTAAACAGGTACTTTGTGATAAAAGGTAATTTGTGATAACTCTATTTGGAAATTCAAATCGTTAGTGTAGGCTTCAGCATATCAAGCCAGCTGTATTTAGATTAAAGCATTGGCTTTATTGAATTAAACATCAGGTGAATAATTGTCACTAATGTATCTTAGGATAGTTAACTGTTAATACATCATCTAAATGTGTTATTGAAAATGTCAATAAGGTCGAAATATTCAGATTTTTGAAACTGATGCATGAAATTCCTCTTCATTTGAAGATTATGCAACAAGATGGGGGAAGCATGAATACATGGACATAAATACAATGTTTGAATTGATTAAAAGTGTAAGTTGCTTGATAATATCAAGAATTAGTAAACTTAATTCGTTATTCGTCCGCTTTTGATAATCTAAACGTTAACATGGAACTGGAAGGTATACACAACAGTTATGCATTAGTGTCAATAGCAAATATTCGAACAACATTGTATTTGTGTGCAAGGCATATTAATACAATTGACTTATACACGAACTTAGTCTTATATCAAGAACCATATGTACTCACTTTTCACTCGCTTCTGATGGAATCCTTGACAATCAGAAATCAGTATTGAGGACTTTTAATACATTTACTGAAAAGAATGTGTTCGAGTTACTATACTTATATTGGATTCTAAAACTGTTTATAAATCCATTTAAACAAAAACTTTAATGCAGGATTAGTAAATGTTCTACCAATCCTCTACCAGCCTCCCTTAACAAAATTCTTCCTGCAGATAGTCTATATGTGAAGTGGTGGTTTTAATCAGATTTGAATATGAAAAAAATCTCAAAATTTGTCTACTGTTAAATTCATCATGTCTTAATGTTTTCGACATTTTACACAACTCTCCGTCATAACAAACTGAAAGTCAGATTATTAAAATTACGGATAAGTGCTTTATTACAATGAAATGTTCTATAAGATACAAGTACATAGTATTGGATTATAAATAAAAATATTTTGCGAAAAAAGAGAATGATTCGAAATTGAAATAAACTGAAGAGGATATAAAACATGCTGGGATTTCTCTTAGACAATATATATATGTTGTATTTGGTGATGAAGTATTCCAACAAACCGTCGGCATTGCAATGGTCACTAATTGTGTGTGTCGTGTGTTAGCCGATTTGTTCCTTTATTGATACGAAGCTGAATGTATATATGCAAGAGCTTTTATATAAAAAGACAAAATAATAATAATAATAATAATAAAAAATCAGCAATGAAATTTCATTTCATATTTAGATATATTGACTGTGTAATGTCTTTAAATATTGAACACTTTGATACAAAGCACTCGAAATTAAAGATACAAATGAACCAAGCTCTTTCGCTGCGTATTTAGATCTTCTAAATATTGACAAAGATACACTAACTTTTTCACACTATGACATACGAGAAGACGTTATTTTGTCAACTTTCAACACACATGTAGTAATACTTCTTCTCATCAGTTTATGGTGTTTATGTAGCTCAGCTGATACAAATGTACGATATGCTAAACCTTCTTCTGACTACGGTTCCTTTATTCACCGAGGCAAATTACGTGAAAAGTTATTACCACAAAGATATGAACTAAAACGTCTTAAAGCTGTATACCCTATGTTCGCTAGTACAGTGCATATTATAGGTTAACTTATTCTAAATTGTTTTGATTATATATATAAGCCTAAAACATATTAAAAAATGACCCTTGCAAATGTTGTGATCAAATTCGTCGTATTAAGTGAGATATGGCTGTCTAAAACGTGATGTTTGTAAACAGAATGTTTACAACCAACTTCTCACGTGATCTAATTCGGAAGCCGCCGCATCATGGACACTGATGGAGGGCGAGGTAAATAAACTTGACGAATAACTTTAAAAATCTGCATTCAAGTCTACTAAAGTTAATATTTACTGAAATTGTTTTCTTTTGGTGTCTCCCTTCATCGTATTTGTTTTTGATTAAATTGCGCATGCGCGAAGTCAGGTTATGGTGGTATTTATGGAATACCCACTTTATTTGCGAAGAATTCTCTTTTTATTTTGATATCTCTGAGGGTTTGAAGCAACAAAAAGTGTTATTAACGCAAAGTTGATAACTTCAGCCATACGAGAAAAATACAGCTTTTGTTTTACATGCCCTAATTTTTGAAATTATACCGAATTGTAGGGTATACAACTTTAAACCAACATTCCGCAAATTTTACGGACGATCTTGTGTGCAATTATTGGATATCATCGTCCGACATGTTGACCTTCTTATTCAGTTGATGTTGTTTATCGATTAGATTGTGGTAAATTTCTATCACAATAACAATACTAATCAGGACGTTTTACAAAAAGTGACTACAGTATTATACCGTCTAGTTAATATGTCCTCGAGTTTATAATACCTCGACTTGTATTATTGCATCACGGCGGGTGTGACCGATTGGCACCTGATCCCACCTCTGTATGTTTCTGGGGGTCCGTGAATGCCTTTTCTCATTATTTTGTCGTTTAATATCAATTTTATATTAACAAATCATTACTCGGTATTTTATTATTTTACTTCTAACAATATAATTTCAAACAGGATAGACATAAAGATACTGCAGTTGTTTTCCATTTAAATCTATTAAATTGTTGATAAATATTTTCGTTTAATTGCACATAAATATTGTACATAAGAATTATAATCAGACGACTGCATACAGAATCAAAACTTCAGAAATTTCCAATGAGTTAGATATGTAAATAAACATGCGCCGTGTTCATGCATGCAAACATTTTCTCTGTGTCGTTTTAGAAATCGATTTTTATTTTCATTGTCACTTGTTATTTAGCAATCAAGTGTTTAGCGACAGTAAACTGCATCTAATATGTCAGGAAAGCCATTCATTAATAAATGATTCTTCCGCTTTTCTATCTCCTTACGTTCAGGTTTAGATATACCAGTTGTATGGATATTTATATCAGTTAAGCACCTCCAAATATCATTTACAAGATGCTTTTAGGCAATAGCTAATCTTCTGGGATCGAATATCACGTCGTATTTGGACTTCTTTCAAGAATTTAGAAAAGCTTTATATTGTAGTACTCAGGGTCAGTTACGAGCAAGAATATCTACAACAGATCAGTCAAAGCATGAGAAACACATCGAATTTGTTTAGCGTATTCTATGCCTTGGAAACAGTTTGCAATGTGTTCAAGTGCCAGATTTTCTAATTCTCGTGATAGCATCGTACGTCTATAACATATCGATAGGCTAAAGTAATTCAATTTGTTGTTTATAAAATATTCTGAGACGATGTAGCACAATCTCAATAAAAGTAGAAATTTAATATACTGACATCATATGTTTACATTTTGAATATGTACGTGCTTGTTATTCATTGCAACGCAGATAATAATTTTGGTATTTTCATGAGTTTTCTGTGATGATGAAAATAGATTTTCCAAGCCATATCAAATGACTTAGTATTGTCATAAAGTGAAAATATGAAAGAAATGCAAATCACTTACGTTTCGTTTAGAGTTATTAATACCGTTATTGATACTTGTTACGTGGACATACAAAAAGTTGCAAATGTTTGATTTTGTCCTCCTAAAACGAATTATCAAATAGTGTATCAATGGAATTCTCATGTGTATTATTTTGATTAACTCATACATAAAACTGCACTTAGAACACATTGCATTCCCTGTTATCAAAACACAGAATCATTGTGTTGCTGTCCATCTCTCTCGGTCATTTTACAAGATATAGTATCAACCAAAAAAAAAAAAAAAAAAACCCACTGAATGAATATTTGATATTTGGTTATTTTTTAAGCTTTGTTATTTACTTTTTGAAGATTTTCTATGGTCTGTTCAAGACCAAACCTTACACCCTTGTTTTCAATTATTAAAATTATAAAGATTTCATAAAGAATATGTTGAATAAATCACATTAGATAGTGGGTATTTATAAATCGAGAAGCTCCGACCTATGCAACGGTCCAGGGCAGATAAGAATGTTTCAATATCTTTAGAGACAATAGATTTCGGATTTTAGAGGAGACATGGTCCTGAACCTCACGTTGATGTCAATCTATATATTTTTGACATCTTGGTCTTAATCTGCATTACTATAAGTATTTATATTTTTATGACTTCTCAACTTGAAAAAACTTGTTGATCTTTGCTCTCGAAATGGGGAATATTTATAGATTTTTAAATGTGACTATACTGCTTTTGTGGTGAGTGGCAAGATATGCTCATAAACCGGTTGACCGCCCCAAGTCGGTACCGCAACTGCATTTTAACAGAAAGTTTTCTGATATTCGTATGTGATTTTTCGTCAAATTATTGCATTATTAACAGTGCATTTTTGTGAAGACTTCTGTCATACGGCTGAGTCAGACGCTTTGATCTTTTCCTTTCACGTTCTTTTACGAAAGACAGAACGCCAATGATATCAATTTGATGATATGACAAACATTCTATCATATTGTTATGGATCTGCGCATTCCTTACGTATGCTGCATTGTAATGTTTATTTCATTTTGTCCTCGTAGTAACCGTCTTGTCAATGTAGTAGGTGTGATTTTCAACGCGATGGCGCCTAGCGCCCGAGTGTTAAAGCGGGCTACTCCTTTGATAAGACAGTTACTACGAGGATAGTATGCGATACACCAATTGTCAATTATTTCTGACAAAGCGCGATTAACGTATATATTTCATTGTGTCAAGAGCCAAATTGTAACAAAATAGGAGAAGATGCGTCAAATAAAATTGAAATCTAGCTTCTCATGTACCGCCTCATCACTATAATTGGCGCCGAACACGAAATGTTTATATATGGTTTCCGGATTCCGGTGTCCGTTTTTGTCCGTATTTTCAGACTGAATTATTTTTAAAACGTTCAATTGACATCGAGAAATGAACATGATCTCCGTACAGATCATGTCTTGGACAACATCCAATTTCATAATCATAATTTGATAAAAGAAAAAGCCTAAGAAACTAAACCTTAATTTTATTTGGCCTTGGTTTTCTAATATGGGATAAAAAACCTAAAATTTAGTTTTTCAGGCACCGCTACATCACTAAAACTGGTGCCGCATACGAAATTTTTATATGTGGTTTTGCGGATTCATGTGTCCGTTTCTTCGGCATTTTCAATTTGAAAGAATTCAAATGGCACCGTGGGCCCGTAAACCCGTTAACCACACCATTTGTTTGGCTTTTTCAAGCGTTTTAAAAAGGAAAAAATGAAAGTGATCTCCGTACTGACCATGTCTTGAACAACATCAAATGTCCCTTGGACGATAAGGATGTGATCTAAATCAACTTTACCTTAGCACTGTTGATGCCCGATTCAATTTTGGAAATTGAAATTTTCCTGAAAAGTATAAATCGCATGTTATATAAGGTATGATTAAGATAAATAAATAAATAAATAAAATAAAAACCAAATCCTCTTTGCTTCGTCATTATTTGATGAAAAGTTGCCTAAGAAACTAAACATTAATTTTGTATGGCCTTGGTTTTCGATGATAAACTTCTGTAAAAATAATTGATTATTGTATGGATAAAACAAAGGAAAAAAACAATGTAAATATGATATAAATGCTGTTATTGCATTTAGATGTAGGCGTTATGGTATATATACCACATATGTTCCCGGGTAAACAGTGTTAATATTTCATCCCCAACGTCACAGTATAAACATTGTGTATTAGATCAAGATTATGACATAATTCAAGACTATAGTTCACCTCATCAGTGTCCTAGGACAACTCTTATTGCACATATTTCAGATGATGAGTGTTGCGTAACAGTCACTTTTGAATTTGGCTGGACATAATTAGAGTTCGATGGCATAGTAATACAAATCTAAATGGTGGTTATCTCATTTTCATTGCCCACTCGAACAGTGAAATTGCATAAGACTTATATGCAAATAAATATCGGGTTATGTGGTTGATAAAACTGAATAACCGTGCATATTTCATCAATCATCAATAAACCGCCATCTTATTTAGTTTATATAATAAAGACCTTTAGCTATCTATACATTATGGAATAACAAATTACCTGCTTGGTTAAAGTATTATTTAGTTCACACCAATGGCTTAGTACTATTTCAAAACGTGGACTACGTTTTAAAGTAAATACTGAAGTTTCTAGATGTATATTTCTTAATTTATACGAAAGAAGAAAACGAATAAAACCCTTCTTAATATATAAATAAAGCACGTGTGTATGTGATGTGTATTTCTTATAACTGTATGATGATTGTCCTGGAGGAGAATTATTGATCTTATAACTGTTTTTCTTGCGAATACACAACAATTCCGTAGCTAAGCTATGACATAACAGTTATGAATTCTCTACTATAATATTGTCCGAGACTGATAATAGCTTATAACCAGAAATTTTTGCGAGATACTAATGTTCGCTATTTCCCGAGTACCTTGAACACGCAAAAATAAGTTACCGTAAAAATCTGTATTTCAAAAAATGGGCAGCAAACTGGTAAAAATATCATTCTCGTTTCTCAATGGACCATGGACGTCTAGGGTGCAAAACGAGTAGAAATCAAGTGGATCGACGACAAATTATGGGTATGTACAATTTTAAAACCCTAATTGATGAAGCCCATTTGTCGATACCTAACAAGCAATTATCAACGCCTAAATGAATACAGCATATGATAATCACAGCTATCGTACGTGTCCGTATTCCCTTAATAAGTTGTTTACATATTTATTTATTGTTTGAAGGTACTTTTGCTTGGTCAATGGACGGAGTGTTCCTTCTCATGCGCATTCATGGCGGGAAGAATGATAAGTGCCACCCGAAATTCCGATTACCCCCTGAATTTCACCTAACTCATTCCGAAAACCACTAGGCAATCGAGGAAACAATGATTCAGTACGTTGAAAAATTATATGCCCGTATGTGTCGAATAAAATTGAGGAATTTTCTCTGCCGCTTGGTAAAAAAACCTCTTGTCATTTTCGACTGCTTTCAATAACAAATTACAGATAATATCCGTTCAAGTCAAAGCATCTCCATTACTCAACAAGTTCGCCTATTGCACCGACAAGCTACAAGCCCTGAATCTGAGTTGAAACAAGTGCAGTTAGATATCGGTATAGGTAAACTGACTCACAGAGGTGCGGTTATAGCTTGTCGTCTATCCAGTTGTTACACGAAATTCGTTTTTATTTCATAGTTAAAAAAATATGTAATATGGTCCGAGACAGATAATACCGGTATCCTGCTATAATCAGAACGCTTTGATAGCTAATGTAAATACGAACGCAATTCTAGAAATGTTTCCAGTGACATACATTTTCTCCACTATTCTATACATTCATTGGCTTTAGGGACAATAAATGATGCTAAACTCAACCATACAAATGAATTTTACTGACACATTGTCATTATTATATATCATGAATCATTTCATGTCTGCTTCCCGAAATCGACTTTATTCGTTGTCTTGCGATGATCAGTGTAAAATGCCATCAAAATGTATATTATTTTGGCGGCATTTCGCCATAAACCCATCCTAGGACATTGGATGTTTTATGAACTTGGATTCATTAATAGAATTTGGTGAACATGGGTGAGCTAAATGCTAGATTTGCATGTAGTTTTCATGGCCAGGCGAATAATTAGCTAGGTAATCTAGGATTTTTAGCGCTGTAGAAAACCATTCAGAAACAGAAGTGTTTCTGTCCTGACTAAATATTCAATAAAAAGCGTTCTCTTTCCCTCTCTGTCGGTAACGCAAATTATGAACAATAGGATGAGGAACTGCTTACTAGCAACACCTGTCACATACAACTAGTAGATCACGTCGTCGAATCGGCTACTTGATTCCCATGTTCAAAATGATGGGAATAGGTCTCAATCTAGAATATAATTCAACATTCAGAACAACGACATATTATTCTGTATCATTAGAGGCTCATAATTACCATAGAACTTATTCAGTGACCTTGTTTTTACAATTATTGTTCTACTTGACAAAACACACTTTGTGATTTTGTTAATAGGGAAGAACATAGACGCACCCATTTCCTACTTAGGGATGAATTCTACCGAGATTTTATTTGCCTATGATTCTAAAGTATGTCTCTATATTGTTTCGGGGAATAAAGGTAAGATCTGAGTCACATAATTGCCATGCTTACGTAAAAGCAATTATCACTCTGTTAAAGGAAATTTGACAAATATTACTTATTACGTAGCTCTAATTTCGCCACCCCTCTTCCTGAAAGTTGCTATGTATCATATTTAAGGTGATACATTGAAAGTCCCATGCTTCCCACAAAATAATGATCTCTTAGATTCTTACACTTTCGTTGGATTGAGTCGAACTATGTAGTAGCCGAAAGCTTTACAATAATACAAATGAAGTTTTAGGATCCAGACCAAACTACGTTAACTCTGAACAATTGTAAATTATCATAGCTTCATATTAACAAATTTTCATTTGCATGAGACTATACTTACTTAAAATCGGAAAAGACGGAAGCATACTCGAATTCAGAAATATTTCCAGCATCAACATCTATTTTGTAGTGGTTTGACTGACTAGTGAATATCATGCTGTGTATAGGCTGTAATATGATTCACCTTGTTGCGTAAACGACCAGTGTATTTTGACATATGATAGATCAAGTAATGAATTGCTATGAGAAGCTAAGGACTACATAAATCAGAATAAACCTGAAACGTACAGAATCCTTATGATTTTAATATCCTGGCTCAGATGAGATCATGATTGGACCATGAATTTGAAATGAATAACCACGCTGGGTCTCCTCATATAATATAACTCCAAGCTATTCTGATGGCATTTGGAGACTTTAAAGTAATGAATTGATACAAATAATATATAATCCTTTCTGTTCTTCCATGACCATGGCACAACATCAAAATATTCGCAATATATTGACTGATGTAGTATTTTGTATTTCAAAGTGCATTTTGTGTCTGTCACTATGTATGAACATTTGGAAATGAAATTTTATTGATACGAAAATTAACGAAAATGTTAAGAACCAATAACCGAGAATTATCATAAAATTAAAGAAATTCGGAGATGTGAATTTCGTGTTTTGAGGAAAAGACATTAAATGGTGAACAACTCTTGTAAAGTCTTTTTATTTTGGTATTTGTGGCGGATATATGTCGATATAGTTGTGATGACAATTATCTTCGGACAAATAAGTCTTTATTTTACCAGTAATGAATCCAGCAGCAGCGATAATGTAGTAAAATACTTCTTGTAAATAACAAAGCTGTAAGTGAGAATTTGAATATACCCATGATCTCTATAAAGAGGAATATTTATATTTTCAAATGTGCTTTCTTTGATTGTGCTGCTTCTGTGGTGAGTGGGAAGGTGGGGTCCCGTAAATCAGTTAACCACACCAATTAATTGACTGTTGTCATATCAAATGTCCATCCTAATTTGGTATCGTAACTGCACTATAATCGAATATTTTTATGATGTCCTTATGTGTTTTTTTTTCATATGATAACCCTATATATTGTATATTTCCGAGGTGACTTCTGTCATACGGCTGAGTCAGAAACTTTTACAAGAATAAATGTAGGAAAAATCGTTTTACAAAAAGGAGAATGTATTTGTTGCATTCCTAACACACGAAAATAAAATCAAATCAGCTTCTGTTTAACGGCCCTTGATCTTAGTATAGCTTTCGATGTGGTTAACCATCAAATCATCCAATCTGATTAAAACTATATCTTTATTACGCTTCTCTATTTGTTCCATTGCGTATAAAGATCTGGTGAAACCCCGTAAGGGTTCACGTTCTGGTGACCTCTGATTTTCAGCCAATCGGTGGATCGGCTACAAAATCTTAGGGATGAAATTAACATCCACCGCGTACGTGACCCACAAGGTAGTTTTTGAACGATGTTTGTTACATATTGCGTCACTATCACGTGCCTAGCCGAGTCACTGATTGGCTATGGGAAATAACGGTTTCGGTGACTGAGATGTCATCAGAGGTCACCAGAACGTGAACACTTACGGGGTTTCACCAGATCTTTATACGCAATGGGCAAGAATTTCCATTTATCACTACAGAAGGATAGGATATGTGAACAAGTGTTGCTGTTTTGGTTTCCTGTCTGAATGAATTTTGTTTTTGATATATTGATTTTTTTCACATTTTCAACTTTTTCTTTCACTACAATGAATTTGAGAGAATTTGTAGGTATTATTTCTACTAAGCAAAGATAGTCCTATAAATTTACATGTTTTAAAAATATTAAATTTTATGGCCATTTACAAGTATTGTTCAATATCATTTTGCAATATTTTCTGTGTCTCAGGTGAACGATATAGGCTTTACATATTTTGATACTAGCACATTATTCCATGAACGTTCTGTGTGAAAATTTTTATGACCTCCCATCTTGAGAAACCTGTTGATCTTTGTTCTCTATATGGGAATTATTTTATCAACGCAGCACAGTTAAGGCCGATTTCGTCTTTTTTCCTAATAAGATTGAATATTATTTTTCCTGTCCCATATTGTCTTATTTTAGCTATTATCTTTACATGACTTATTTTTTTAATTGAACACATGTTCCGAATTGCGTTCCATACATATTTGTAATTGTCACGTGATTTCATAGCATCATAAATCTAAAAATAGCACAACGTCGAAGCACCGTAAATTTTTCAAAAGCACCCCCTCTTACCCTATTTCTAATAGCATGAAATTAATATCATTTCGTTCGTTGTATCTCTTTCTTTAGTAAAATTGCTGCGGGATCATGGGAAATTCCATTTATAATTATATAATGAACAAAAATAACGAGTGTCATACGAAAAAGCGTCATTTTTCGATCTATTTTATGTTAATGCCGAGTTATTTGCTATTATAGTAGGATCCCGCAGCATTTTTCATATAGAAAATTTTATCAACTTTTCATATATCTAAAGCCTTTTATCATCATTTGTCGATATGAGGGGGTGCTTTTAATTTTTCTGCAATGTTGTTAGATAAACGAGTGCTTAGATTATATTTCAAACGTTTCGGAGACGCCGGTAAAAGCAAGTAACTCCTAGGTCTAAAAATAGACGAATATCTTTGTTATCCGCGAAATTTAACTTGTCATGGAGAATTAAGGAAAGAACAATATCTTGGAAAAAAAGACATAATATGTAATATATAGATAAACACTTCCCAAATCCGTAAAACCTATGTACATGTGTATATAATATTATCGTTATACAATGTATAAAAAGTGTGGGTCTCTATTATATGTACTATAATAGAAAAACACCAAAATATGTCAAATAATAAAAATAATGTGAAATGGTTGTTTCTTTAATCTTTTTTTCAGTTTTAAAATAGTTACAATTGCTTTTCATCTGATAAAAAGGCCTTTCTTCATCTTCGCGTGCTATGTTATTCACCTTTTAACGTGCACCAGTTTTCTCGATTCCACAAGCATTCAATCGACACTGAAGATGCAGTGGCCATGACTACAATCTACGGGGTTCATTCAAAATTTGTTACTATTAATGGGTCGTCTCAAAATGTATAAATGATTCAATGATAAATACCTAAATTATTATAGAAATAAACTTTAACTTATACAGTTTTCTTGAAAATAAGAAATATAAAATCATAATAATGCATTCTTAAAGGCGTTGCCAAGGTTCAAGGCAACACGGGGGCTATGACGTCAATAGCATTGCATCATTTTCGCGGGAAAAAATCTTGCATCTCTTCAAAAAACGCCTTAACTATGCTGCGAATTTTTTAATGTGCATTCTTTAATTGTACTGCTATTGCGATGAGTAGGAAGGTGGGGGCCCTTAAACCGTAACCACACCAATTCAGTGTCGTCTGTTACTTTAATTGAACGTCCTAAGTTGGTATCGTGAGTTGGTATTATGATCGAATATTTTTATAATGTCGTTTTCTGTGCGTACATGACTATTATCATGTCTTATGTGCATGTCCTTTGTGTATTGTGCCATACAGCTTGGTCAGACTTCCCCGGTCTTCTCTTCTACAATAATAATTCGAAATGAAACAAAACGAAATCTATATTTATTGCAATAAGTAAAAGTAATCTGGTGTTAAAATGACCTAAATCTTACATTATCAGTGTTTAGAAAAAAAAAAATATGACAGACTATTGGCGGACATTACAGTGAACTATATGAGACATATTGATGACGTCTGTCGTGACCTGTCATCTAAAATAGGTTTTTATAAGGGATGGACTTGTCACTTCCCACCAGAAAATTATATTATAATCCCGATATTTCTTCCGTTATTGATTAAGGTGTTAAAAATCGGAGGGGTACGTCCAATGCACAATACATATACCTCAGAAATGTGCAGAGAGACTAGGATGACGTTAAACGTTGGCAAATAGCACACGGACCTTCAATTCTTACAGCTACTCGTTAGTAGCTGTACTTGAAAAATAGTTACAAATTCAGTATAATGAAAATTTGATTATAATGTGATATAGAATCTCATTCGCCCCTTTTCAAGAAAAGACAGAAAATTTTGACAGTACGGATTTTGCAGATGAGAAAACCAAAATACAAAACAAAAAAGTTAAAGGCGACAATTCCTCATTGCGAAATTGAACACAAAATTAATGAGTTCGTTATTCTGTGCAAGCTAGATAGAAAGACATCGGACACGGGAGCATGAAAGAAATCGCCACGGACATGCAGTTTAGGAAAGAACAGATACAAAAAATACAGCACGAAACTATTCGACTGTAATGTAAGTGTGGTATCGTACAAGAACGGTCAAATGAAATTACAATTTTCACTCAGATGGTATGGTTTCAAATGGCCGTGTCATATAAGAAATGTAGAACATATATACCTTTTCATTTTGTGCACCATATGCGCATTTCGACAAGTTATATAAATCTTATAACCCTTTCTCTGGATGATTACAATACAAGATCTATGTCCAGTAATGATATATATATATACACCAAACAAATGTTTTAGAAATTTTCTTACAAGAGGCAGGAGTACATATTTGGAATAATATGCCACAACCGTGGATAAATACGAAGCCGTTTTAAAGAAGAAATCATTTTTTTTATTTCGTTCGAAAGAGAAACTTTCTCGTTTGAACGAGAAAAATTCTCGTTCAAACGAGAAATTATCTCGTTTGAACAAGAAAATTATCTCGTTCAAATGAGATTTTTTCTCGTTCGAACGAGATAATGATATCGTTCAAATGAGATTTTTTCTCGTTCGAACGAGATAATTTCTCGTTTGAACGAGAAAGTTTCTTGTTCGAACGAAAAAGTGTATTGTTCGAACGAGAAAATTTTCTCGTTCGAATGAGAAAAAAATCTATCTCGTTCGAACGATAAATTATTATATATGAATTCAGGTGTTTGGTTATTTAAAAAAAAGAATGATTAGGAATTATTGCAATTGATACACACAGTGATACATTTATAGCTGCAAAATACTTCATACTTACAAACACAATGTACATATGCATGTCTGTTCGTAAACACGCAGCTTTTCAAGAGAAAGGAAATACTAAAATTAAAGTATAATTTGTTATATTGCAACGAAGAAGTTGATTGCGGAGGAAAAAAGGGTGGGGGGGGGGGGTATTATGCCATCAGAGATATTCTGCCCTTCTCTTGTAATTAAAAGTATTATAATAGCTGTTAATTATTATTTATACATTTCACAATTGAAATATAAACTGAATGGTACTTACTGATATACAGTAAAACACTTATAATTATGCATTATCATTTCGTTAGTGATTGATATTGATTGGTGAGGTTACTGAGGCAAGTTAGTTTGATTCCAGTGGCTTAAAACATAAATATAAAAGGGAGGAGATGAGGTTCCAAATCAAATGTTACAAACCTACTTTAGTTCTGCCATTTGACTGAAATTACACATTTTGAAGACCATGTTATCAACTATTGTAATGCAGTTTTAGCAATAGTAACGTCAATTACTTTTGGTCTATCAAAAATTCTAAGAAAGTCATTGAAAAATTCCGTCTGAGAAATTTTAAGGCAAATAACGTTTCCACTTCTGATTTTTCGACACATTATGCCTCTCTAGCGCATGACTTAATCAAAACCAAATTGTTGTCTCTCATACGCTGGTGTTTCCACAGAGAATCTAAATCATACCTCTGTATTTCAGTTACATCTGAGTTTTTCTCTAACAAACAATATGATAATTATATATACTGGACTTATTTTGAGTTGTGTAATGCCATCACATTTTCATTTACTCGTGTCAATGAGGATATATCTGACTGGATGAAATCCGATCCGCAACTGGCAATGATCCTGGAGATCATAAATGAAAATGGATGGCCTGATTCTAAACATAATGTGAAGGACATTTACAAACCATATTTCGATATGCGCGAAACTCTTAGCGTATAAGATGGTATCGTAACAAAAGTAGAAGCCGTTGTTATTCCGAAATTGCTGGTTCCGGATATAAAAGCCCGACTTCATTCCGCTTATTTTGGCTATGACTCCATGATTCATTGAGTCAAATTATTTATTTTCAGATCATTGAATGATGGATTATTTATTTCCTTGATATATTGGGACAGATTATTTATTTTCTTGACTTATGGTCGTCAATAAATACTTATTGGTATTACGTTGTAAATATATATCATTAATATGAAGTAAACTCAACAAATAACATGCAGTCACTTTAATTGCATAAGGTCTCTTATACTACCAGTTCATATAGTGAAGTGCATAGTCTCTGTCAGTCCCTGATATCCAGGGGCAAGAATTTCCATTTATCACTACAGAAGGATAGGATATGTGAACAAATGTTGCTGTTTTGGATTCCTGTCTGAATGAATTTTGTTTTTTGATATATTGATTTTTTTCACATTTTCAACTTTTTCTTTTACTACAATGAATTTGAGAAAATTTGTAGGTATTATTTCTTCTAAGCAAAGATAGTCCTATAAATTTACATGTTTTAAAAATATTAAATTTTATGGCCATTTACAAGTATTGTTCAACATCATTTTGCAATATTTTCTGTGTCTCAAGTGAACGATATAGGCCCATTTATGTTGGTGTCGCTTTACATACTTTGATACTAGCACATTATTCCATGAACGTTCTGTGTGAAAATTTTTATGACCTCCCATCTTGAGAAACCTGTTGATCTTTGTTCTCTATATGGGAATTATTTTATCAATTTTTTAATGTGCATTCTTTAATTGTACTGCTATTGCGATGAGTAGGAAGGTGGGGGCCCGTAAACCGTAACCACACCAATTCAGTGTCGTCTGTTACTTTAATTGAACGTCCTAAGTTGGTATCGTGAGTTGGTATTATGATCGAATATTTTTATAATGTCGTTTTCTGTGCGTACATGACTATTATCATGTCTTATGTGCATGTCCTTTGTGTATTGTGCCATACAGCTTGGTCAGACTTCCCCGGTCTTCTCTTCTACAATAATAATTCGAAATGAAACAAAACGAAATCTATATTTATTGCAATAAGTAAAAGTAATCTGGTGTTAAAATGACCTAAATCTTACATTATCAGTGTTTAGAAAAAAAATAAAATATGACAGACTATTGGCGGACATTACAGTGAACTATATGAGACATATTGATGACGTCTGTCGTGACCTGTCATCTAAAATAGGTTTTTATAAGGGATGGACTTGTCACTTCCCACCAGAAAATTATATTATAATCCCGATATTTCTTCCGTTATTGATTAAGGTGTTAAAAATCGGAGGGGTACGTCCAATGCACAATACATATACCTCAGAAATGTGCAGAGAGACTAGGATGACGTTAAACGTTGGCAAATAGCACACGGACCTTCAATTCTTACAGCTACTCGTTAGTAGCTGTACTTGAAAAATAGTTACAAATTCAGTATAATGAAAATTTGATTATAATGTGATATAGAATCTCATTCGCCCCTTTTCAAGAAAAGACAGAAAATTTTGACAGTACGGATTTTGCAGATGAGAAAACCAAAATACAAAACAAAAAAGTTAAAGGCGACAATTCCTCATTGCGAAATTGAACACAAAATTAATGAGTTCGTTATTCTGCGCAAGCTAGATAGAAAGATGTGGAAGACATCGGACACGGGAGCATGAAAGAAATCGCCACGGACATGCAGTTTAGGAAAGAACAGATACAAAAAATACAGCACGAAACTATTCGACTGTAATGTAAGTGTGGTATCGTACAAGAACGGTCAAATGAAATTACAATTTTCACTCAGATGGTATGGTTTCAAATGGCCGTGTCATATAAGAAATGTAGAACATATATACCTTTTCATTTTGTGCACCATATGCGCATTTCGACAAGTTATATAAATCTTATAACTCTTTCAGTGGACGATTACAATACAAGATCTATGTCCAGTAATGATATATATATATATATATATATATATATATATATATATATATATATATATATATATATATATATATATATATATATATATATATATATATATATATATATATATATATATATACACCAAACAAACGTTTTAGAAATTTTCTTGCAAGAGCCAGGAGTATATATTTGGAATAATATGCCACAACCGTGGATAAATACGAAGCCGTTTTCGTGCCATTTTAAAGAAGAAAACATTTTTTTCGTTCAAACGAGAAATTCTCTCGTTTGAACAAGAAAATTATCTCGTTCTAATGAGATTTTTTCTCGTTCGAACGAGATAATGATATCGTTCAAATGAGATTTTTTCTCGTTCGAACGAGATAATGATATCGTTCAAATGAGATTTTTTCTCGTTCGAACGAGATAGTTTCTCGTTTGAACGAGAAAGTTTCTTGTTCGAACGAAAAAGTGTATTGTTCGAACGAGAAAATTTTCTCGTTCGAATGAGAAAAAAATCTATCTCGTTCGAACGAGAAATTATTATATATGAATTAAGGTGTTTGGTTATTTAAAAAAAAGAATGATTAGGAATTATTGCAATTGATACACACAGTGATACATTTACAGCTGCAAAATACTTCACACTTACAAACACAATGTACATATGCATGTCTGTTCGTAAACACGCAGCTTTTCAAGAGAAAGGAAATACTAAAATTAAAGTATAATTTGTTATATTGCAAAGAAGAACATGAATGCGGAGGAAAAAAAGGGTGGGGGGTATTATGCCATCAGAGATATTCTGCCCTTCTCTTGTAATTAAAAGTATTATAATAGCTGTTAATTATTATTTATACATTTCACAATTGAAATATAAACTGAATGGTACTTACTGATATACAGTAAAACACTTATAATTATGCATTATCATTTCGGTAGTGATTGATATTGATTGGTGAGGTTACTGAGCCAAGTTAGTTTGATTCTAGTGGCTTAAAACATAAATATAAAAGGGAGGAGAAGAGGTTCCAAATCAAATGTTACAAACCTACTTTAGTTCTGCCATTTGACTGAAATTACACATTTTGAAGACCATGTTATCAAGTATTGTAATGCAGTTTTAGCAATAGTAACGTCAATTACTTTTGGTCTATCAAAAATTCTAACGAAGTCATTGAAAAATTCCGTCTGAGAAATATTTAGGCAAATAACGTTTCCACTTCTGATTTTTCGACACATTATACCTCTCTAGCGCATGACTTAATCAAAACCAAATTGTTGTCTCTCATACGCTGGTGTTTCCACAGAGAATCTAAATCATACCTCTGTACTTCAGTTACATCTGAGTTTTTCTCTAACAAACAATATGATAATTATATATACTGGACTTATTCTGAGTTGTGTAATGCCATCACATTTTCATTTACTCGTGTCAATGAGGATATATCTGACTGGATGAAATCCGATCCGCAACTGGCAGTGATCCTGGAGCTCATAAATGAAAATGGATGGCCTGATTCTAAACATAATGTGAAGGACATTTGCAAACCATATTTCGATATGCGCGAAACCCTTAGCGTATATGATGGCATCGTAACAAAAGTAGAAGCCGTGGTTATTTCGAAATTGCTGGTTCCGGATATAAAAGCCCGACTTCATTCCGCTTATTTTGGCTATGACTCCATGATTCATTGAGTCAAATTATTTATTTTCAGATCATTGAATGATGGATTATTTATTTCCTTGATATATTGGGACAGATTATTTATTTTCTTGACTTATGGTCGTCAATAAATACTTATTGGTATTACGTTGTAAATATATATCATTAATATGAAGTAAACTCAACAAATAACATGCAGTCACTTTAATTGCATAAGGTCTCTTATACTACCAGTTCATATAGTGAAGTACATAGTCTCTGTCAGTCCTTGATATCCAGAGGCAAGAATTTCCATTTATCACTACAGAAGGATAGGATATGTGAACAAGTGTTGCTGTTTTGGATTCCTCTCTGAATGAATTTTGTTTTTTGATATATTGATTTTTTTTCACATTTTCAACTTTTTCTTTCACTACAATGAATTTGAGAAAATTTGTAGGTATTATTTCTACTAAGCAAAGATAGTCCTATAAATTTACATGTTTTAAAAATATTAAATTTTATGGCCATTTACAAGAATTGTTCAACATCATTTTGCAATATTTTCTGTGTCTCAAGTGAACGATATAGGCCCATTTATGTTGGTGTCGCTTTACATATTTTGATACTAGCACATTATTCCATGACCGTTCTGTGTGAAAATTTTTATGACCTCCCATCTTGAGAAACCTGTTGATCTTTGTTCTCTATATGGGAATTATTTTATCAATTTTTTAATGTGCATTCTTTAATTGTACTGCTATTGCGATGAGTAGGAAGGTGGGGGCCCGTAAACCGTAACCACACCAATTCAGTGTCGTCTGTTACTTTAATTGAACGTCCTAAGTTGGTATCGTGAGTTGGTATTATGATCGAATATTTTTATAATGTCGTTTTCTGTGCGTACATGACTATTATCATGTCTTATGTGCATGTCCTTTGTGTATTGTGTCATACAGCTTGGTCAGACTTCTCCGGTCTTCTCTTCTACAATAATAATTCGAAATGAAACAAAACGAAATCTATATTTATTGCAATAAGTAAAAATAATCTGGTGTTAAAATGACCTAAATCTTACATTATCAGTGTTTAGAAAAAAATAAAATATGACAGACTATTGGCGGACATTACAGTGAACTATATGAGACATATTGATGACTGTCGTGACCTGTCATCTAAAATAGGTTTTTATAAGGGATGGACTTGTCACTTCCCACCAAATTATATTATAATCCTGATATTTCTTCCGTTATTGATTAAGGTGTTAAAATCGGAGGGGTACGTCCAAGAAAAAAGAGGAGTTACTGGCTCAGTTATGTGGCAGAAGTCACCATAGAGCTATACAATACATGAATATAAATAATATACTAGAACATATATCACATTACAAAAATATTTGATTGTAGTGCAATTACGATTCCGACTTAGGACGGTCATTTAATTTGACAAAAGCCAAACAAATGGTGTGGTTAACCGGTTTACGGGCCCACCTTCCCACTCACCGTAACAGTAGAACAATCAAAGGACGTACATTTAAAAATTTATAAATAATCCTCCATGTAAAGAACAAGGGTCAACAGGTATCGCATATTGAGAGGTCATAAAAATATAAACACGTAAGGTATTGTAAAATACATAATGGTATAAAAATATATGCGACATCAACATGATAAACCGTGCTCTGCCAGTCTGAAAGCGAGCTAAGACCCTAGATCTGTAGGAGTCCCGACTAACAGTCAGAGGGGACGAGGTTCAGGACCATGTCTCCTCTGAAAGAGGTTTGGACAAGGCCCGTCATATAGTCCCCACCGCCCTGTTAGTCAGCGTGCAACGTTCAAGTAAAAGTCTGCATAAGGCTGTAGAGGGGCCAAATACAAGACCTATAGTCTTTTTGATGATCTCAATATCATATTGTCTATTTATAAGACGTTTGATTATTTTATTACATGATAAAATAACGTTATCGGAGCCTTTTACTTTCCTTAGTTTATATACGAGATCACCGTAAAAATAAGGATGGGAAATTCCATTGGATACATACTGTTGAAAAGAAATATTTCCAAATTTAGATAGAAGTTCTGAATAAGATCTGAAGAATTTGCCGAATGTTTTTCTTAACTTGTGATATCTGTAACCCTGAGTTAAAAGTTTAGTAGTAATTTGTAAATTTCGTTTATGAAAGTCCAAAACATAGGTGCAGCCTCTGACAAATCGAACTAATTGAGATATATAGATACCATATGATGGGAGTCGAGGAACATCACCATCCAAGTAAGGGAAATTTATAATAGGAAATCCAAAATCCTCACGTTTATCATAAATATTAGTATATATTAGGTGGTTGATAATTTTGATGTTTAAATCTAAGAAAGGTGTAGATTTATCTCAAGTATTAGCTTTATTCAATGTGAGCTCTGGTGGATAAATTTCTGATATAAATTGTTCGAATTCAGGGTTGTCGATAACCAAAATATCATCCAGATATCTACAAGTATTATTGAATTTGTCAATGAGGTCAAAACGTTTTGATTTTTGAAGAGAAAAAAAATACATATACCTCAGAAATGTGCAGAGAGACTAGGATGACGTTAAACGTTGGCAAATAGCACACGGACCTTCAATTCTTACAGCTACTCGTTCGTAGCTGTACTTGAAAAATAGTTACAAATTCAGTATAATGAAAATTTGATTATAATGTGATATAGAATCTCATTCGCCCCTTTTCAAGAAAAGACAGAAAATTTTGACAGTACGGATTTTGCAGATGAGAAAACCAAAATACAAAACAAAAAAGTTAAAGGCGACAATTCCTCATTGCGAAATTGAACACAAAATTAATGAGTTCGTTTTTCTGTGCATGCTAGATAGAAAGATGTGGAAGACATCGGACACGGGAGCATGAAAGAAATCGCCACGGACATGCAGTTTAGGAAAGAAAAGATACAAAAAATACAGCACAAAACTATTCGACTGTAATGTAAGTGTGGTATCGTACAAGAACGGTCAAATGAAATTACAATTTTCACTCAGATGGTATGGTTTCACATTGCCGTGTCATATAATAAATGTAGAACATATATACCTTTTCATTTTGTGCACCATATGCGCATTTCGACAAGTTATATAAATCTTATAACTCTTTCAGTGGACGATTACAATACAAGATCTATGTCCAGTAATGATATATATATATACACCAAACAAACGTTTTAGAAATTTTCTTGCAAGAGGCAGGAGTACATATTTGGAATAATATGCCACAACCGTGGATAAATACGAAGCCGTTTTCGTGCCATTTTAAAGAAGTTTGTTCGTTTGAACAAGAAAATTATCTCGTTCAAATGAGATTTTTTCTCGTTCGAACGAGATAATGATATCGTTCAAATGAGATTTTTTCTCGTTCGAACGAGATAATGATCTCGTTCGAACGAGATAATTTCTCGTTTGAACGAGAAAGTTTCTTGTTCGAACGAAAAAGTGTATTGTTCGAACGAGAAAATTTTCGAATGAGAAAAACATGTATCTCGTTCGAACGAGAAATTATTATATATGAATTAAGGTGTTTGGTTATTTAAAAAAAGTATGATTAGGAATTATTGCAATTGATACACACAGTGATACATTTATAGCTGCAAAATACTTCACACTTACAAACACAATGTACATATGCATGTCTGTTCGTAAACACACAGCTTATCAATAGAAAGGAAATACTAAAGTTAAAGTATAATTTATTATATTGCAAAGAAGAAGATGAATGCGGAGGACAAAAAGGGTGGGGGTATTATGCCATCGGAGATATTCTGCCATTCTCTTGTAATTAAAAGTATTATAATAGCTGTTAACTATTATTTATACATTTCACAATTGAAATATAAACTGAATGGTACTTACTGATATACAGTAAAACACTTATAATTATGCATTATTATTTCGTTAGTGATTGATATTGATTGCCCAAGTTAGAAAAAAATGAAAGAAATTAAAGATTCCACATTGAATACCAAATTAATTAGTTCGTTTTTCTGTGCAACATAGACAGAAAGATGTGGAAGAAATCGGACACGGTTAATTAAAGAAGTCACCACGGACATGTAAATAAGGAAAGAACAGACACAAAAAGACAAAAAATTATTCGACAGTAATGTAAATGTGGTATCGAAGTAGAGTAGCGGGTCAATTGAAATTACAATTGTACAACTGGTGTGTTTTCACATGACCGCGTCATATAAATTGTTTAACTCCTTCTTCGGACTATTATAATATAAGATCTATGATCTATGTCCAGTAATGATGTATATATATATAGCTAGGTGATTCGGTACCATAGGTCGTGGGTTCGAGTCCCAGACGGGGAACGGATATAAGTGAAATATAGGGTGCCTTGTTAACTGTAGTGTCTTTGTGCTTTATATGTTTGTCTAATTTCTCTTTATTTTCTACAGGTATTTCTTCGGAGATCCAAGGTCCATAGTACTCCCAGGTGTTTCACTGATTCTATTTGTGCTTTATATGTTTATTTCTCTTTCAGTGATGTATCCTCTCAGGGGATCCGCCTGCGTTTACGTCGGGTAAATTCCTTCACTTTCCGCGGCCGTGTTGTCATGCATGCGATTAGCTAATGATTGGCTATTAAAGCTCCATTTTTGTGGAACTCGGGTAGCTCAGTCGGTTAGAGGGTCGGATGCATGACAGCTAGGTGATTCGGTACCATATGTCGTGGCTTCGAGTCCCAGACGGGGAACGGATATAAGTGAAATAAAGGGTGCCTTGTTAACTGTAGTGTCTTTGTGCTTTATATGTTTGTCTAATTTCTCTTTATTTTCTACAGGTATTTCTTCGGAGATCCAAGGTCCATAGTACTCCCAGGTGTTTCACTGATTCTATTTGTGCTTTATATGTTTATTTCTCTTTCAGTGATGTATCCTCTCAGGGGATCCGCCTGCGTTTACGTCGGGTAAATTCCTTCACTTTCCGCGGCCGTGTTGTCGTGCATGCGATTAGCTAATGATTGGCTAATAAAGCTCCATTTTTGTGGATCTCGGGTAGCTCAGTCGGTTAGAGGGTCGGATGCATGACAGCTAGGTGATTCGGTACCATAGGTCGTGGGTTCGAGTCCCAGACGGGGAACGGATATAAGTGAAATATAGGGTGCCTTGTCAACTGTAGTGTCTTTGTGCTTTATATGTTTGTCTAATTTCTCTTTATTTTCTACAGGTATTTCTTCGGAGATCCAAGGTCCATAGTACTCCCAGGTGTTTCACTGATTCTATTTGTGCTTTATATGTTTATTTCTCTTTCAGTGATGTATCCTCTCAGGGGATCCGCCTGCGTTTACGTCGGGTAAATTCCTTCACTTTCCGCGGCCGTGTTGTCATGCATGCGATTAGCTAATGATTGGCTATTAAAGCTCCATTTTTGTGGAGCTCGGGTAGCTCAGTCGGTTAGAGGGTCGGATGCATGACAGCTAGGTGATTCGGTACCATAGGTCGTGTGTTCGAGTCCCAGACGGGGAACGGATATAAGTGAAATATAGGGTGCCTTGTTAACTGTAGTGTCTTTGTGCTTTATATGTTTGTCTAATTTCTCTTTATTTTCTACAGGTATTTCTTCGGAGATCCAAGGTCCATAGTACTCCCAGGTGTGTCACTGATTCTATTTGTGCTTTATATGTTTATTTCTGTTTCAGTGATGTATCCTCTCAGGGGATCCGCCTGCGTTTACGTCGGGTAAATTCCTTCACTTTCCGCGGCCGTGTTGTCATGCATGCGATTAGCTAATGATTGGCTATTAAAGCTCCATCTTTGTGGAGCTCGGGTAGCTCAGTCGGTTAGAGGGTCGGAGCATGACAGCTAGGTGATTCGGTACCATAGGTCGTGGGTTCGAGTCCCAGACGGGGAACGGATATAAGTGAAATGTAGGGTGCCTTGTTAACTGTAGTGTCTTTGTGCTTTATATGTTTGTCTAATTTCTCTTTATTTTCTACAGGTATTTCTTCGGAGATCCAAGGTCCATAGTACTCCCAGGTGTTTCACTGATTCTATTTGTGCTTTATATGTTTATTTCTCTTTCAGTGATGTATCCTCTCAGGGGATCCGCCTGCGTTTACGTCGGGTAAATTCCTTCACTTTCCGCGGCCGTGTTGTCATGCATGCGATTAGCTAATGATTGGCTATTAAAGCTCCATTTTTGTGGAGCTCGGGTAGCGCAGTCGGTTAGAGGGTCGGATGCATGACAGCTAGGTGATTCGGTACCATAGGTCGTGGGTTCGAGTCCCAGACGGGGAACGGATATAAGTGAAATATAGGGTGCCTTGTTAACTGTAGTGTCTTTGTGCTTTATATGTTTGTCTAATTTCTCTTTATTTTCTACAGGTATTTCTTCGGAGATCCAAGGTCCATAGTACTCCCAGGTGTTTCACTGATTCTATTTGTGCTTTATATGTTTATTTCTCTTTCAGTGATGTATCCTCTCAGGGGATCCGCCTGCGTTTACGTCGGGTAAATTCCTTCACTTTCCGCGGCCGTGTTGTCATGCATGCGATTAGCTAATGATTGGCTAATAAAGCTCCATTTTTGTGGAGCTCGGGTAGCTCAGTCGGTTAGAGGGTCGGATGCATGACAGCTAGGTGATTCGGTACCATAGGTCGTGGGTTCGAGTCCCAGATGGGGAACGGATATAAGTGAAATATAGGGTGCCTTGTTAACTGTAGTGTCTTTGTGCTTTATATGTTTGTCTAATTTCTCTTTATTTTCTACAGATATTTCTTCGGAGATCCAAGGTCCATAGTACTCCCAGGTGTTTCACTGATTCTATTTGTGCTTTATATGTTTATTTCTCTTTCAGTGATGTATCCTCTCAGGGGATCCGCCTGCGTTTACTTCGGGTAAATTCCTTCACTTTCCGCGGCCGTGTTGTCATGCATGCGATTAGCTAATGATTGGCTATTAAAGCTCCATTTTTGTGGAGCTCGGGTAGCTCAGTCGGTTAGAGGGTCGGATGCATGACAGCTAGGTGATTCGGTACCATAGGTCGTGGGTTCGAGTCCCAGACGGGGAACGGATATAAGTGAAATATAGGGTGCCTTGTTAACTGTAGTGTCTTTGTGCTTTATATGTTTGTCTAATTTCTCTTTATTTTCTACAGGTATTTCTTCGGAGATCCAAGGTCCATAGTACTCCCAGGTGTTTCACTGATTCTATTTGTGCTTTATATGTTTATTTCTCTTTCAGTGATGTATCCTCTCAGGGGATCCGCCTGCGTTTACGTCGGGTAAATTCCTTCACTTTCCGCGGCCGTGTTGTCATGCATGCGATTAGCTAATGATTGGCTATTAAAGCTCCATTTTTGTGGAGCTCGGGTAGCTCAGTCGGTTAGAGGGTCGGATGCATGACAGCTAGGTGATTCGGTAACTGTAGTGTCTTTGTGCTTTTTGACATATTTTTGAAAGGCACAGGAATACATATTTGGAATAAAATATGCCACAGCCGCTGAAAATGGATAAATTACAACGCATATTAGAATTCTAACGTTAATAATGTAATAATGTACTAATTATATACCGGGTTTATCAATATTATTCAGGGCTTTGATTTTGTAGTTTTAAAATATACATAGTACGTAATACATCATGTGTAGCACGTCTCATTTTCATTTTAATGTTTTCTTATAACAGTATTCATATTGTTAAATTTTGTTGATACTATTGTAACTGATAATTAGCACATAAACTCCATATGAATACATTCACTCTTTTATGTTGTTTGACTGTACACTGTACAATACACGGTATATTAACGAAAACTTTATACCAAGGCTTGCAGTGCATACTCATTATCCATATTTCAACGACACTTTAAATGTTTAGGCATCGAACAATACAGCAAGTTACGAATTCAAGTAAACTGTATCGAATGAATATTTATGTTTTCTCTCTTTGTTCGACTGATAATGGCAGAAATAGTTTGTTTGTAATTTGAGAATTGAGACTTATGTGAATGTTAATTGATTTTATGGAGTTTCGTTCATTGTAATGGGTATCAAATGCTAATTACTTTTGTATTTTATATCATGATTTCAAATTCAGTCTGAAATGATTTTCGTTTGAAGGCAGCGCGATGCTATACTTTAATAAGCTGCAGCAATCTCTTGTGTAACCACATGGAGAGCAAGCATAAAATCTATAGTGTCATGTATCATGTAGAACATTTTCCACGTGAGTTAAGATGTGATCGTAAAAATTTCCCACATAAATATACATGTTACAATAAGTTTTCTTCCATCTGTATGATTGAATTTGTTGATTCTATCTAACTTATCGTTACTGTGATTGTATTTTTGCTGAGCAAACTTTTTGTTGACACGAATGAATGCATTTGGCATTCTTAAATCAGTAAATAAAAACTCACATACAAATAAAACTTGCGGCAACATTGTCAAATTGAATGACATACCCTGTGCAAAATCAGACAGTATCATGCCAGTTACAAACGATCTTCACGACCATGAAATATTAGGGTGAATTGAAATTAATTTCTTCAAAAACTATTCTGTACTTTTATATATACATATTGATTGAAAAACATCACGTTATTATGGACATTTGTATATCCTAATAACAAGAGAATGACAATTTTATCAAATCAAATTGTCTTGTTTAGTTTTGTTAATTGTGTTACAGTGTACCAACAATGCAAAACGATTTTTATATATTATACGTAAATATTCATAAATTACGCAATCAACACTTGATAACTAAGTTACAATGCTTCAGTATCAAGTAATCGCGAGTTAAAGTTGTTATTTGCACCTGGGCACGAATATCTCCGATGATTCTTAGCCGCATTTCCGGTCAGTTAACATCTGGTGCTGTGTGACGTCAGAAGTTGAACACACAGCAGATAGGCAATATAAACATTGCAATAATGTCTGATCACAGCGAAACATCTCTTTTATCGTGTGAATCGACAGATTACGAGATCGATGCATTTAGTGATGATGAATACGATTATGAAGATACTCAAGATGAAAATTAAGACAATTCAGAAAATTTGGTTCTGTACTGTATTTATTTGAATCATACGATTCTAATGTATCCGATTCATCGGACGAAAAAGTTATATTTACGTTGTTTAGTATTTCTTAAACAGACCTTTCAATTGTATAAAATTACACAATGTCAAAACAAAACTAAGAAATACTAAGAAATAAACAAAATTCTAATCTACGTACAATGAGACTAAGAGTTGAAGAATTATATAGACAGATTATGACAAATAATCATTATAAACAGTGGCTGATCCAGAATTTCCGAAAGGGGGGATCTGTATTAGCTAAACTATTTTTGTTGCTAAATCTTGATTTTTACTTGTAAATATGAGGTGAAAAGGGGGAGGGGGCGTACCCCCTCTAATTCCGCCACTGATAAAGGTATGATTCTCATGGAAAAAAAAATAATCATTGTATTTGACTTGGCATTTCCTTGACTTTGTTTTCCTTCTTATATTAACCTGGCATGAAAATGGTATTGTCTCAATATTTGACGATATGGATATATGATCAAGTAGCACCTGTAAATGAGAGAAAAATTGTGTCTAATTTATATTTCAAATGATCATATACCTAATATCTATTTAGAGCAGAGATGCATATGTGTTTCAATTTTACATAAATGTAAAATACATGCCGATTTATTATCTTTTTGCCTGATCTGAATGGGTCTAATTCTGATTCCAACCTATAACAAAATCACTACCACTTTCATTTGACTATACCTGTTCTTCGTGTTCAGCAATTATCTAAATTACAATAAACTTAAACTTAAATGTTTTACCTCTTATACTCTAAACATTAATACAAATATTCATTGCATCTTTTCTATTTTCTTACTTGAAAATTAATATATCTATCTATCTATCTATCTATCTATCTATCTATCTATCTATCTATCTATCTATCTATCTATCTATCTATCTATCTATCTATCTATCTATCTATATATATATATATATATATATATATATATATATATATATATATATATATATATATATATATATATATATATATATATATATGAATTCTTCAACTTTCATAGCACTATTTCTATGTATCTAGAAACAACATTGTTGCTTCATAGCACTACTTTTATGTATCTAGAAACAACATTGTGACTTCTGCCACATAACTGAGCCAGTAACTCCTCTTTTTTCTTAGCTAGAAACTCTGATGCAAATTTTTGAATAAAATGAGGGGAAAATGTAATTAAATGTTAAAGGGGTAAATATGAATTAATGAAAAAAAAAATCAAGCACTCACTCTGTTTCTCTTTTAGCATATGCTTTCTTCAATTTCTTAGGTGGCAACCACAGTAATAAAGCATTTTCTGGCCTGAGTTCCTTTAAGGTGGCTGAATAGCATGGATTAATGGACATACCCCTTATTCAAGCGAAAGTGCTTTAGCCGAATCCCTGTTTGAGTTTTCTCAAATCAAAATGTAAATGGGTAACAATGCAAAGTAAATGATCTGAACATAAAACTGAATATTTCGAAGGTCCATACCAATTTTTACTCTTGACTTTTACAAAGTTGATCCAGCGTTTTCTCTGGTATGGATCCGTTATACAGTGGAATTCGTGTATAGAAACGTCGCTTTTGTCGGTGTTTCCACAATTGGCAGCTACAGATCGTTTTCCAATACCTTTACTAGTACCTCCTCGGTCCCTTTTTGGCATATTTCTTTTTAAACTTGCAGAAAATCTTGTACGTGTCTTTTCTTTTCATTAATAGTTTTCGACTGCGTTCATCTTCTGACGTCACGCACGGAAACAGCTCATTGCCTGGTGGTCAAGTAAAACCACAGGTGTGCTTAATTAGCTTCAGACACAAAATCGGCTGTATCTCAACTATTAGGGGGTACTCTGACACTGGATTTTTTTGCAATGAATTTATCATAATTTTTATCTACAATGATTTTATGACTTCGCTTTGTTGGTACACTTTAAAGGAGACTTTCTATTCAAAAGTGCATGCGTTTATGAAGTTTACATAATTGTAAAATAATCTTAAAAGGTGTATAATTTCATTCTTAAACGGTGTATAATTTTCATTCCGTTCTGTCGATGAAATTACGTATTTTAGAGAAAATATACCATCCTACCAACAATCCAAATCTTAGCACTCACCTTAGAAGGAAAAGGGAGGATTACTGGCTACGACAATTAGGAACAGCTGCACCATATGGCTGTAATGACCATATTGATGGTATTGGAAATCTCCTGGATGTCGGTCAGTAAGTGTTATGCGTTTGTTTGATAATACGCCAAGAAGACGTCGAAGTCATGGTAAACGAAAATATGATAGACCTGAAATCCATAACATCTCCTTCGATGGCCTTCTACCATTTATCAATCAAATTTTAGGGCCCCATTATATTCGTACTAAGCTTTATTCGCTACCTTTACAGAAACTACATGAGTTGTACGAATCCACGCGAAATTTACATTTTACCGAATCGGGCAATCCAGAATATCGTCTCCAAGGTATTATCGTGGACATATCCAGTAAAAGACTATTTCAAGCCGTTCATACAGAAAAGCCTGTAGATAGTAGCGAGAAGCGCCCCTTTCTTAAAGTGTTTTTTGCAAATAAGAGAATTGATGCACTTAATTTAAGTAACATTTTAAATCATAAGTCTGTTAAAAATAATATTCCTCCATACTTCAAAATGAGGGAGTCGCCTTATATATATACTTAAATTTTTCAGTCATGAAATTATGTAAATGACTAAAAAACCAAGGAGTATCTCCCTCATGCATAGCTCTGTCCTTAGATTGATTCTTTGGTTCACTTTTTCGGTCATTTTGGTTTTAATACTGCTCTTCAAATATTTATATAATATGAGAATTCCAACCATTCGGCCAAGATTCTGTTAGTATTCAAGGCCAGACTTTGGTGAAAAACATTTCAGTCAAAAGATTACATCACACAATATACCTTTTAAAATAATCAGCTTAAAACTTGAGCTGTCACTACAATAATCTCGCCGCAGGCGTGTTTTGTAAATAAGGCGACGAAGAATAGACAGAATTCTATCAACTTGCCTCTATTATTAAAATATTTTTAAAGTGATGAGGCTGCAATGAATTCCAGAACATCTTTGACATTTCTATTATATTATTCTGAAATCTTATTGATTGTTTGTGACACAAGTCGAACAGAACATAAACCAAAGCGCACTGAATATCAAGTAACGTCTTCTGCATGTTTCTTTTCTCTTGTCCGGGGTTCCTAAGAATGCAGTTATGAATTCTCCATGAATGTAGTTATGATTATCACAGGAATTTGTATTTTATGTGTGTGTCCTTTGGTTGTACTGTATGAGCGATGAGTGGAAAAGTGGACACGTAAACGGATTAACCACACCAATTAAGTACCGTTTGTTACTCCGTCGACCGATCTAAGTTGGTATCGCATCTGTCTCACATTCAATCTTTTTGTAATGTTACTGCATGTATTACATTACTTGTTATCAAGTTTAAGAGTACATCTCCTGGGTGATTTCTACCCTACAGATAAGTCAGTCTTCTTTCGCTTTCCCTTTGAGATAGGGTAAAAGATCTGGTTTAACCACAATATAGAATACAAAAAAGAGAAAGTAAAATGAAAACAAACACATGTAAAAAAATCGCAGAATCAACAGAAGTAAGACAGACATTTCTATTACACGACAATAAAAAAAAATTAAAATAAAAAATAAAAAAATAAAACAAAACAAACAAACAAAAAAACCCCCCGTACACATGTAATTTTACTACACGACACATTATATACAGATTTAGGTCAGTCACATGACATAGATGTTTGGCATGTCTTCCTTATAATAACAGAAAAAAAACCCATTAGAGTCTGAACCTGGTATAATGGAAAAGCAAGATGCATGGAGATGTAATGTAAAACACTCAAGTATGTAAAGGGATATTGCGTTACTGTAGCTCTTTCAACAATGCATTAACGTGAACAATCATAGAGTCCTAAAAGAGGTAAGCCCTGTTGTCCGTGAAAGTCATATCCACTGTGGATGTCAAAATCATAAATATGACATAAGAATAAATCAGCGCTCAACACGAGATAAATGACAATAAAGAGTTATATTTTTGTGATACGATAGTGACTATTTCATAATCAGCGTGCATTACATATTGCAGATTTGATATTCTCAAACGAAATATTGAAAAAGGAATATTTTCTTTTCCTTACAATTATAATTCCTCTTCGTGAAGGAATGTATATGTGAAGCATATGTATGAATGGCTGAATGAAATTTGACAAAGACCCTGAGAGTTTATACTTATTACATGCAAGCTATAAAGGTACTTTATAGGTACTTGTTTTATCTGGTGCGCTTTACCACATTATATAGTTTATTGACTTGCAAGAAGCTAGATATATTTTCAAATCTTTCATGATTTCTGATAGCGTTACCATATGTATGCTATATCAAGAATTGGATAAGTAAATATTGAATTATATGATTAATTCATTTGATACTTTCATACTGACGCGCAATGTTATCTGTGTATTTTACACATGTGGTCTACTGACTAGTCGAACTCTGGAAATAAAATGTATTTGTTTATGGACCCTCCAGTGATCATGATATCTTGTGAAAGTTATCTGTATTGAGGAAAATACATAAGAACATAAAAAAATCTTTAGATTAAAGTGCAGTTGCGATACCGACTAAGGAAGGTGATATGATATCACAGTAGCCAATCAATTCGTCTGTGAAGGGATTTACGGTCCCACATGCCCACTCATCAATAAATTTAAAGGACACATATTTAAAAATCTTTTAATAATCTTAAATACAGAGCAAGGATTAAAAGGTTTCTCCAGATGAGAAATCATAAAATTATATTATAAGTATATAATTGATAATTTGATAATTTTTACCTACACTAAACTCCGAACTATCTTTTGCATGTTATTACATGGACTTACATTTTGTTACAAAGGACACATAAAATATTATGACTTTCTGTACAGCTAAGTAAAATACAAAATGTATCTTTATAATACTTTATAATGATACTTCATATTACTCTGGTGAACCCAGATTACATATGTGTGTAAAAACTGTCGAGTATTTAACGATGCAATATTTCATAAAAAAATATGCCTAGTCGACCTGGAATAAGGCGTTTAATGTATATTATTGTAGATGTCGATAAATGTGATAAATCACTTGCTCTTTCCGATAAAGTTAAGAAAGGAGTCGCCATGGAAGACATATAATGCCATAGGGGAACATGATAATGTTATATTAGATATGCTTTAAAGAGAAAAATTTATTGAATTTATGGCGATGGAAAAGAAGATTGGTTCATCACTTGAGCTTATTGTTCATATCACATTTATTGAAAACCCCAACTGATCATAACAGAGCTCATTATTGTTCTAAAATATACACATCTTTTATTTGAACCTGAGGGTATACATCTAACAAAATAAATAATCCAAAATTTAACGCAGTGTTGTGCTGGTATAACAGTTTCCCGTGTCAGAATTTTTAAAGATTTTTTCGATCCTACGAAAACAGACTTCGTTGTCTGCGATTTTTTTCGCACGGTATGTGTTCTGCATATCTGTAATGACCTCTGTGGGGCAGATAAACTTATTCTCGAATGTAGTGTCCAGTCAGTAAAGCAGCCCCTTAATGTTTCAAAGGTTCAAGGGTCAAACCGCACCAAGATATTTATTGACTATAAAAGAACAAAGTTGATACAGGTTGTCTAGGTATAGAAAGCATTTCCTTTTCGGTATGTCATGATCGACGTAAATGCCGAATAACTGAAACATACAAATTATGTGTACTTAAAGTGGAAAAATAATTATAAAAACCTGTAATCCCTTTTCTAATTGTTTAGACAAAGGTAACTTTCAAACATATGTGAACGGTCTTTGAGGGCTTGTAAGCACCCGGTTGGAGAATCTTTGCCGTTGCAATTGTACCTTTATATATATATATATATATATATATATATATATATATATATATATATATATATATATATATATATATATATATATATATATATATATATATATATATATATATATATATATATATATATACCGGATATTAAATTTACTGTCCATGTATCAACCCGTATTCATTCACCTCATGACTATGTATAGAATTTATCCCAACGATTACTTCTTCATTCATCAATTTAATTTGTTTAAGATTATCATTATATCGGCATCTTTTCTTTTCTATCTCATTTGCTATGTTAACAGTAAATCATTTGTCAGACATGTCTGATTATGGATTGAATACACACACGAAAGATAATTCTTTCTGATGATATTCAGCTGTTCACCGTTCCCGACAATATACGAACAATATACAAATGCGCAAGCGAGATTTGATGTCCCCGACGGTGTGTAAGATTTGACATAAAAGCTCCCTATGCGCGTGACAGCTCTAAACCAATCACAGTCTGGTAATTCATAACGTGGTCAGAGGTGGTTTAAATATATATAAGTCCCATTGACGTTCTCTTTGCCGCATGATCCCTCTGACGGTTCAATATTCTAAGATACAGATACATGTTTATATAATTGTCTCTTAGGTTACTGAACCGTTAAATGTATCACGAGACATTAGGAACGTGATACGTGATGAAAAGCAAAGGACATGTGCAGGATGATGACGAGTTCGTCAAAACATTGTATCATGCCACTTTATACTCTTGATGTATACACATTGCTTTCCACTATTCAAAGTTAATTTTATAGTAGCAATGCAACGACTGAAGGGTGTAGGGAAGTCAGGCTATGGCATTGCTATTGTAAGGTCAATGGCATCATGGCGTTGCTTAGCGATATGTTGTGAAAGTTATAAATATATTTGTACGTTTCTATTATTAGTTACAAAATCATTAAGTATTTGGGTACAGGATGATCATGGCCAGCATATTCTATACCCGTTTAGGCGAAGCCGAACTGGGTGTGAAATTTACTGTACATGTACCATTATGTACTCAGTCACCTAATGACTACGTAAAATTTACCCCAATGGTGACCTATTCTTAAGTCATCAATTCAATTTACATAAGATTATTATTATGCCGGTATCTCTTCTTTTCTATCTCGTCTGCTATGTAAATAGTAATCTCTTTGACCGCCATGATTATGGATTGAATACACACACGAGAGGTACCTCTTACTTATGAATTCAGCTTCTCTCTGATTCCGACGATATAAAATTGAAATTTGATGTCCCCAACCAAAGGTGTATAAGATTTGTCATGAGTGCTAGGAGCTGTATGTAAATTCCTAATCTAGTCAGAGGAGGGGTAAATATATATCCGTCCCACAGGACGGATGTTTCTTAGGTTACTGAACAGTCTAAATTACCATGAGACAAACAGTACGTAATCAAAACAAAATCACACGTGTAGGTTAATGAAACGTTCGTCAAAATGTCGTATCATTCCATCTTATACTTTTGAGGTACACGTATCACTTTCCAAAGTTACCTTTAGTGTAGATATGCATTGGCTAAATGATATTCAGAGAAGTCAGGCTATTTCATTGCTTAGAGATATGGTGTGAATGTTTCAATCATACATCATAATTTTCCATCAGGATAACGCCCGATCATAGTAGCCCTTTGTCTGTCAAAATTTCCCACCAATCATAACATTAAGTATCTCCCTCATGCATAGCTCTGTCCTTAGATTCTTTGGTTCACTTTTCGGTCATTTTAGCTTGAACATATATTTTCATATATTTTGAGAATTCCAATCATTCGGCTACGAGCATCACTGAAGAGACATAACTTCTCGAAATGCGCATATGGTGCACAAAATTAAAAGTTACACATGTTCTATATTTATTTACGTCACAGAAGCGCCCTCTATTATATATTTATTATTAAGCCACTCAACTGGCCTCCATATAGTCATGAATTGTACGCAATCGATATTTGTGGGACAAGAGAGTTAGTGAAGGTTGGAATGCCCCCGCTACTCTTGACCAGTTAAGAACTGCTTTGTTGGAAGGATAAGACAATATCCACTACACACGAGAAAGATAAATACTGCGACGAACTCTATGCATATGAATCAGGACAGTAACATATGAGCAGAAAGGGGATACAAGATACTGACAAGTTGATCGACTTCACTTTAAATTAGTAGCAGTTTTGAATTTTTTTTATTTGCCTGTCTGTATGTTTTTGGCAAACATGGCGGCTATATCACAATAAACAGGGTATGCATACTCCACTCCTCCTTGGCAAATAAAACTCTAAATTCTATATTTATGATCGCTCATGTTGTTGTGAATGCCGCAGTTGCATTAGCTCATTCATTTCCATAGTTTACACATATATTGTCATACTGCAATTAAGTTACTAGAATATGTCATTGAAATTAGAGTATGAGTGATCGCAGGTAAAGACAACCTTTACCCTTTTTGTCTATAAAATAGTGCATAAATATATGACATACTGTGTGATAGTAAAAAGTCAGCATTTAGCAAATAAAAATATTAGTAAGGGTTATGATTTATATAATATGCCAAACTTTTAGATTGTGTATTTCCATTTATGTTATATTCATTATTGTATTCAATTCACACGAAATAGGCGGCAATGTTAAAACACTGTCATTGTGGTGTCACTAGATTCTGAGTCTATCAATCTCTTAAACGACGGGGTGATACTGATTCAAAATAAGATCACGCTATTTAAAATTACACGTTACTCTCTAAGTCATACCAAACGTAAGATATCCTTTAATAGTAATGAAAAAATGAATGTGTATATGAAATGCTGGTATTTCATTTAAAAATTCTAAGTGAATAGGTATTACCTATGCAAAACGTGTTTTTCTACATCATTTCGAAGGGTTTTTGTGCTTTGGATGGACACTCTTCTTTTAAAATTATATTCGCTATATCCCTGAACAGATAAGTGTATGAAAATAAAAATTGTAGATATTGATCCTCTGAGTTTCTACATGTATTATATTGATCAGAAATAATATGGCACGACCCAGTTTTGGAGTGTAATGACATTTTACAAATCAACCGCTCATGGCAACTTTCATACTGTCACAACGATATCAATTGTACTGTACGTGATACGCTCTCAGAATGGATTTTGTGTCAAGATAATGGAACAGCTCTCAAATCAAGCTTAAGTTACATTGGAAAACAGGAAAGCATGTACTGCTTCAATCTTAACCCAGAATATTATGTAATTGAAAACAAATATGTGAATATTGGTCATTAAATTGACAAGACAAGGAAAATATATGTATATTTAACGGGACTTAACTTCATCGCAAGACACGGGCACTTGTTAAGGATATTTCAAGAGATCGTCAAAAATATATCCTTTTTGTACATATTTTTGCACGAAGTAAACATAAAGATTTACCTTTAGATTATCCTATTTCAAAGTTCTATGATAAAATGACAATGTTGTTTATTTTATAAATAATCTGTCAACCCCCCCCCCCCCAAACAAACAAAACCAAAACCAAAAAAAAAAAGAATAATAATAAATAAATAAATAAATAAATATAAAAAAAAAAAGAAAAAAAAAGTTAATTAATTTACGGGCATTTGAAGTCTAGTTTTCAGTGTTTTTGTAATGACATGAAATATATACTCAATATTTTCAGTCATGAAATTATGTAAATAACTCTAAAACTAAAGAGTATCTCCCTCATGCAGAGCTCTGTACTTGGGTTCATTCTTTGGTTTACTTTTCGGTCATTTTTGTTTCAACACTGCTCTTCAAATATTCATATATTATGAGAATTCCAATCATTCGGCCACGAGCATCACTGAAGAGACACAAGTTATCGAAATGCGCATCTGGTGCACAAAATTAAAAATTACACATGTTCTATGTTTATTTACGTCACAGAGGCGCCCTCCATATCTTCATTACTGCAAATTTTAAAACATACTTTAAGGTGTTATCAATTGTGTTAAAATATTTTGCTATTACCTTTGGAATGATACCGATGCTGGTGAACTAATATTCTCTGATGGTAATCACAAATCCTTATTTGAGTGTTTCTGTACGGACCTGAAATCACACTTCCAATTTACTCTGAGAAAAGTATGTAAATTACTCTGATAGTATGGAGTATCTCCCTTATGTACAACTTTGTCCTTCTATTGGTTATTCATAACAAACACATTTGTCAATTTTGTAAATAATTTGCTCTTCAAATATTGCCCTTCTATATTACCACAGTTTATTCCATGCGTATCACAGAAAGTTTTGTCGAAATGCGCTTATCATATCGTGCACTAAATTTCTACACGTGCATATGTTCTGATATTTTTAAAGCCGGCGTGGCCTAGTGGTATTGCGCTGGACTCCTGATCGGGAGGCCGGGGTTCGAGTCCTGCTCTGGTCATGCCGGTGTTCTGTCTTTCGGATGAGACAGTAAAAAACCGAGGCCCCGTGTCGTGGTATGCATGGCACGTTAAAGATCCCTCACTGCTTCGGGTGGGTCCGTTGCAAAGGTCAAAGTTTGTATGCCGTGTATCAGGCAGATGCCGTCACCATATACGTGAAATATTCGCGGTGTGACGTTTAACAAAAATCAATCAATCTGATATTTTTAAAAATACCATATTGGACAGAAAACGAAAAAGTTTTGCCCATAACAATCTTGTATTAGGAAAAACACTACCGATTTATACGGTATGTATCTTTATTTATTTAAGAGTTTGTATTTCCTTAAATCAAAAGGAACGGAACAACTGATTTAAACAAGAACACCATATTGTAAATGTTCTTTTCATTTTTTACATCCAATTTCTACTGAATAGGGTTGAGAACTGTCTTGTTTTTTACATAGTTAAATGTTTGATCAGTTGACACTCTAAAACTAAGGAGTATCTCCCTCATGTATAGCTCTGTCCTTAAATAGATTCTTTGGTTCACTTTTCGGTCAATTTAGTTTCAACACTGCTCTTCAAATATTTATATATTTGGAGAATTCAAATTATTTGGCCATGAGCGTCACTGAAAAGACATAAGTTGTCGAAATGCGCATATGGTGCACTAAATTAAAAGGTGTATATGTTCTATATTTATTGATTAACAAACATGTGGGATTATTCCTCATAGATCTTGACGAACAGTATTAAATGCTGGAGGTACATATGTGTGTCAGATAGAATGTAAAATACGAAAGTAATTTGTGTCTCACGTCTATGGCACTAAAACAATGTACGAAAGCGCACATTCACGGATCCCTGAAATTCAGAGCTGGGACCAGGGCCCCGGAAGGAATTATAGTTGATAGGAATGAAAAGTTAAAGTAAGCCATAATTCAAAGTTACGCCTTTCGTAGCTACCAAGACGCCTCATCTTACGTATCTGGTGCTTTTACTATACTTAAGTAATAAACAGAATCTTTATTACGGTTTTTATCAAAACGTATTACTTGCATGAATTAACTTCATATTGGGTATTACATCTAAATGATGATGCAGTTCTAACCTTAGTATAATTATTCCATCTATTAATATTTTTGATGTCACATTTCCAATCATTTGTTCAACTTTAGCCATTAATTTCCTCCAAGATGTGTCGGAAAAAATCCATGGACATTTTTGATAAATTACCAAATCATACAAAATATATAGTAGGATAAGTACATTATCATTATGTTAAACGTAGCACGTTACATCTATTGAATTTGATATGATTTATCACATAATGCATCAGGTCTTGAAACACTAAGGCTTATGAACATACATCATAATATACGAAAACTTATAATCGATGAGTTAAAAAAAAATTTTTTAAACAAAGTCCTGAATATTTGGCACTTATTTTAAATTGGAATGATTTAAATGATGTACTATATTTTAAAGTTTATTAACATTTTTACCACCTGAAGTGCGTTACTGATGGTTTATCTACAGGGGTTTCAAACCAAATTAAACAAAATTTTACAACTTGTTACTTCATATGTAAACATCAAGAACAAAATCATCTGAAAATACCGGTTTTGTGGGAAAAACTTTGGTTTATATCATTACCCCCTTTTTTGGAATCACCAAATAAAACTACACCGCTAAATATCTCTGTCAGATAATTCGAAATAAAATCGATGCAATATATGTCATGAAATATATGAATGGGGCAGTATTTTAAGGAAAAACCAACCCCATCGTACCTATTCATTTTACCATTTTGGTCACTATTGATATCTGCGGAATTTAAGCCATTGAATCCCTAAGCAATATTTAGACATTCTAATCTTGCCGATTGGTTGTAGGAAACATCGTTTATCGACCGTTATATGATTTGATTCTTTGTACAGAAAGACTGAGACACAGTCTCACACAGGACGCGATAGGGCTACCACTCAACAGGCGAATCTTCCTCCATCTTGGCACCTTGTCCCATCTCTGGTATTACCATGGGCGTGACTGTCCTTTTTCATTTTGTTTTTGTATATTAGATATTTCAGTTTATTGGGATGTTTTCGGTCATTGTCTTAATCCACTTGAAGGTTAGTGTAATTACAGGTATATGGTTTTAACACCTGCCTGGTGCTTTTATTCACCCGAAGCAATGAGGGATTTTAAACGTTTCGCTAATATGGTGTCACTGGGTTTCGAGAGAATAGACAGGACGTCAGAAAATCATAATCATTTAGATAAATCCAAGTCGACATCCGGAGTCGAACATGGATACTAAGAATTGTCTGAATGAGTCCAGTAAAGTAACACTGGAGCAAGCTGTCCCTTATATTCCAGTTGATTATAACAATCGACTCTTCCATTTACGCTCGAAAAATTGTAAAATAGGATGACGTCACAATACTTGATACCTCCGTCATACCTCTCGTAATTATTGAAAATGTAGTTTGGCGTCACAAAATTTGACAAATATCCCGCCAAAGACATGGTCAATTATCATGGTAAAAGGAAACAACATAAATGTAATAGATAAGTCTCAAGATTAAAACCACAATCTGTGAGTTAAATGTCCCAATCAGACAATATCCTTAGCAGCACAATATAAATAAGCTGGATAAAGAATTAATCAAAATCCATAGTTCTTGCTGAATAATAATATATTATGAATTCTTTGCAAAAGGAATCTCAGGTATTATGGTAAATAGAGTTTGTTAGACCCTTTGTTGTCTTAAGCTTATGGTAATTTATGGTCACTTGACTGACCCAACAAGGCACTTACTGTTCCCTTGCACCTAATCTAGCTTGTATATCAGTACTCCATGCATCCACCTTGCTACCTTGTTAGTGCTACAGTAATATTGCATCGGTTATAATTCCCACCATTCGACCATGAGCATCACCGACGAGACATACTTTGTCGAAATGCGCATCTGGTGCTGAAAATTATAACGTAAATATGTTCTTATATTTATTATGCTCGTAGTGTACTTGAGTGGTTTCTGTATATGTACTATATTACTTATATTCCGCTCTGATATCTTAGTTAATGCTGTATCATCCAAATATACTCGATCAAAGCATAAATGCAAAAAAAAAAAAAAAAAAAAAAAAATAAGAGACGTGACTATTTTTCTAGCATCGTAGAATTTATATAGTTGAAGAAAATAGCAAGGCCTGTAGTCTTCGGACATAGGAATAACACGACAATTTATTGTTAATAATGTCGGTGTCGGCATATAGAATAGAATAGCATATAGAATTCTACACAAGGAAACTAAATATGCTTATTTGCGGGCATGCTTACATTATGTAAAGAGAGTATGGAGGGAAAAGCATCACACACAGAATTTTAATCATAGAAGAATATATCTCGACACTAGCACTTTGCCTTTCCTCCTAAATGTTTATTTTATAGATCAACGAACAGACAGTGCAATTTTCGGAACTGCTTTCTTCATAAATATTCATAACTCGAACCATAAGCATTTCTTTACAAATCTCACTATTTGGAAAGGGGCTGTGTCTTTCGTGGAAGGGATTTGACGATATAGAGACATGATTTCGCATTTCTGTATTATGTAAAATCTATCACTGGAATTTTTAATTCTCATTTAGATTCGGGTCAGAGAACGTTAAACCTGATAGGTAGTGTATGCCATGTTTTCTTGTAAAAAGGATATAACTTAGATACTGAAAGGGTTACTGGAATATTAGATCATCTCCCACAACTGCCCTAAGACTTTGTTACTAGGAAGTTTTGAATCTGAGAACTCTCATAGTTTCAGTCATATTTGCAGAGGGTTATTTATTTCCTCTTTGAATAACCAAAGACATGAAGTAAGAAGTTTTTAGTGCTTAAGAACGACATGAGTTCCGAACTTCAAAATTAATATACATGAATGTATGATTATAGTTTCAAAAGGAGCTTTATCTTCCTGATGTATAGCTCTGTCCTCATATTGTGTTTTGACCCGTGTCAAAACTGGAGTTTAGTAATTACATGTCAGCTTTTGTGGTGAGTGGAAAGGTAGGCCCTTAAACCGATTCACCACAACAAATAATTGACTACAGTCAACTCAACTGACCGTCCGGTGTCGCAAATGCACTTTAATCGAAAATTTTCGTGTGATGTTCTTATGTTTTCTTTCCAAGTTATAATTAACAGTGCATTTCCGGGGTGACTTGTACCATACGGCCGAATCAATTTTTTAGCTTAAGTGAAAAACAGACATTGTCCATATATATTTATATATATTAAAATTCAAGATTACACTCTGCATCCGTATGTCCGGTTTTGATAAGAAATGAAGTAAATATCAATGATAGGATGTGGAGGTCAAGTGAAAAATGTTAAGAGTAATAAGAATTTATTTTGACAAGGTGCCGACCATATTATCAATAATCAAGAGCCGGAGTCAGCGACATCATGCATGTTATTCTATGTAATTTCATTTTTAATTCGATTTAATTCTATTCTGTTTATATAAGTATAACTAAAACGTGTCCGATTTCTTAATGTATACATTTAACAAAATTCGTAGTGAAATGAAATTCATGCCCTTGAAAACCTTTTATCGGTTGGAAATAGACAACTGCCACGTATTTTCTCATCAGACGTCCTAAAGTCCGTGATGTGTCGTAAACCTAGTTTGATGCCGGATGGTAATAACACTGAAATCTATAAAAGGAATTTTAAACATGATAGTGTTTATCTATGTTGATGTTTTGCAGTCACGGAATACATCGTCGTCTGTTATGTTGGCAGTCATGTAGTGAAATTAGGGATAAATCTAGCCCAGAGGTTTATAAAATCATGAAACCGAAGTACGTTGTCAGGAAAATGAAAAACAAATTTAAAACAAAAACAAAGATAATCTGATATAGGAGTATTTTAAACCCACGAAAGGGATTGAGATTAGAAAGAGTGAAATAATATAAAAGAGAAATATAACTAAGTTAATTATGTATATATAAAAATAATAATTAAGCCAAATTTTATTTTATTGTATAAAAGAACCTAAATATCAACTTAGGCTTCGTAACAGCTTTCCATCATCACTACTCTTAGATTTTATTTAGCATATTATCTTCAATTCCCTCAGACTTCTTATAGTTTAATTCCTTTTCATAATAATGGCAGCGATTGAAGACGATTTACTTAAATCATAGATCAAATTCTGACATTCGTAGATGAGATGCTACACACAAATCGAACGCATTGCTTCGATCCACGGGATCTAGGTGTCTTGGACAATGTATATAGAATTTTACACTGATCCCTCTTCAGTTTTATGCACACACTTTCCCATGAGCGTTGCACTTTGACTAACAGATAGGAAATTTATTTAAAAGGAAAGTTAGTAAACAGTATTTTGGGTATTAATATGAATATATTTCTTTATTCACACACTAACGTACTTTCAGTAGAGTAACATGAACTATGGAGAAAATTCTTATATGTCGTTGAGTTCACAAAACCATTCACCAAATCATCCTTGAAAGACTTTATAAATCAGAGATACTTTAAGTGTCTTTTCCGATTAACATCATCAAGTGATATCGAGAAAACGTAGTGGGAAGGTTTGTACAATCTATTCAATATCATATAAAAATAATATATATCATTATGCAACACTGCTACTTTATTAACAATCTGATAAAAAAGTAACATTCGATCAAAGGCATTTTAAATTAATTTTAAATTATATTCGATATTTTAAAAATCTTCAATATATATATAACCCTGCTCAACCTGGGTTATATATGTGCTAGACTAGCAACGTCACTGAGGAAATTCTATGGTCGTTACGAGACTCTTATTACTCCATATGATATCTCGTTATCCAGACTTTTAAATGATATTCTGGACTGAGACCGATTCCGATCATTTTACACAGATTTGACACCTTCTATACTAGAAGGTTACCTACTTCGACTTCTCCATATATAAATACATATGGAATTTACACGATCTGACTCTTTCTACTGGGTATATGTGACGGGTGTTGCTAGCAAGCAGGAGATGCTCACTCTCCCCGGGCACCTGATTTCACTCCATCACAGGGGTTCACATATGCTCTTCAAGTAGACATATTTTGTTATTTTCCATTTGTTTTTCATTTTCACTGATTTTGTATGTCCTCTGGTTTTATGATTTTTGGACTTGTGCTTTGGATTTATCCATCATCTTTACATGTACTATTTGGTTCATATAAAATTGGAAATTATTCCTATACATATTTTTTAAAAGAATATCATGGCGTATCTGCAATAAATTCTTGATACATATTTGGGGATATCTCTGTTTTCTTTAATGCGATTCCATACTTTTCACCACCATACACCACTACAAGGGTTTTCCTTCGCAGCATTTCACACAACATTGTAATTTCATACATAAGCAAGCCTCTTATATATATTTAATGCCTCTTTATCGGCATCAATGCTAGTGAGTCCTAAATTCCTTAAGTAATTTTCAATACGAAATCGTGGTCGAGTGTATTGAATCTAGATCAAGTTGAGTAAAAGCATATAAATCGACGAAAGTAAAGTATATGTAGGTATCTAACAATTAATTGCACCGACAAATTAAATTTGCTACTCAAAACAAAAACAATATCGTTCATTGCTTACAACATTTCTCTTCAGTATAGTAATAAGTATGCATATCGATTTTGGGCAACATTTACCACCTGATCTTTGTGTTGATATACTACTATATTGGAGTAATATACAAGCTTCTCGCATATTGACTAATTAATACCAAACGAGATATTTGTTAAATTTGTAACAAACTATTATATTAAAAATGCATTATATAGGTCAACTTTCTTACTAAATCATTTAATTCGTATATTTTATGTCATTTGGTCTACTTGAACATTTTATAAAACATATATTTCTCCATAAAGTGCTTCGAAATTAGGAACCATAATGTAAAACTTCTTAAACATTACTATTTTATCCTTTTTGAAAAGTTATGATTATTCAATTTGGGTCAACACTACTATTAATATATCACATATTTTTTGTAGGAGGGTTTGGTTTATGCTTTGTATTCTATATTTTCTTTGTTTGTTTTTTTGAGGTGGGGGGGGGGGTTGACAAAATGCCATGTAAAAGGGAATATATTTAAAAATATCAATGTTTGACACAGAGAGGATTACATATGATTCAGACGGGAAACTGGTCCAAGGTGACAACTCTTGTCACATTACAGGAACAAATGTTGCCAATAACTACTGTAATACTGAATCCAGATCTAGTTTAATATGTTTTTGACTTACAGGAAAAAGCCCTCTCACGGAATCAAAAAGGCCACTTCATTGAAATCATGACGCTAAGATTATATCTTCATTTGTGTGCCATCCTTCAGAAGAAGATTAACTTTTACTTTTGATATTTACGGCATCACATTTACATAAGCATAGGTACCAATCATAGGTAATACCAGTACATATTATGTAGAAAGATCCGTGCATCGCCATATACAAATAAATATAGACAGTAAATTCGTACGTACCTTATGCTTTTGCTTCTTTTTGACTTTGGTCTGTACATTGTTTTTAAGACAAATATTCGCATTTTAGTGAATCATGAGTGATCTTCCTCTTTGAAATGACATAAGATGTCCACCATTGAAATTGAGATATATATCTCCTTTTCCAGGACACGGTCGAATTGCCTTAAACTGCATTCGATAAGCGAGTCAATCAAAAGTGGTAATGCGTCGTCGATTAGAAATCTTCTTTGGTTTTAAAGTCTATATCTCGACATATTTTTATAAATTGAACTATATTAATGATATTATAGCATATTATTCCATTAGCGTTTCATGGGAAAAGTTTTATAACTAACCGTCTTTAGAAACCTGTTGATCCTTATTCGCTGTATAGAGGTATATTTATAAATTTCTAAATGTGTGCCCTTTGATTGTGTTGTTGTTGCAATGAGTGGGAAAGTGGGTACCCCTTAACCGATTAACCACACCAATTGAGTGACGTTCGTTACTACTTAAATGCACCGTCCTAAGTCTGTATCGTAACTGCAGTGCAATCGAATATTTTTGTAATGTCGTTTTCTTGGTTTTTTCCTTTTAAATATTATCATATTTTATGTGCATGTTCGTGATGATTTTTCTCATAAAGCTTCGTCATATGTCTTCTATCCTCTAGTTTGAAGGTGTATCAGTAAGAAACACACCAAAATATTGCAGTGGAGAAAAATCAACAAAAAAGACTTTCAATGATCGAAACCTGATAAATACAACGTCAGAATTATACAGTTTAAAGACGTATTGCTCGAAGCTATCCATCTAGCCATTCATAAATTTCTGCTTTATTTTATCGTGTAGTTTGTTTGTAAAAAGTTTTGTCCTACAATTTTGGTGCAAATATGTCTTTAACTCGATGTAACAACCATGTTTGTAGAACAACGAGCTGACGAAATCCCGATAGATTGTAACTCATTATCCGTGTGTGACATATCTTTCATTGAAGTTCTCCCATAAAAAGTTTCAAGTAACAGATAGTCCTTCAAAATGTGCAATTCCTTTCACAAAAATTATCACTCACTGTTTAGGTTAACAGACATGATCAAAGCTTGAATCATTTTTGGAGTGACTGCCATCTGTTGAATTGATATGCATGATGACAATATCGATGATTTCTTATTATATGAAATTAAGATGTTCCGCCTGATTAGTCCATGGGAAGAAAAACGCAAGTTTCAATTGACCAACGTCTGCTTGAATGCATGAGTAATTTGCAAATGCATATAGAGCAATCCATGTCTTTAGAAAATGTAATTGATTAAAGAAGAAGAGATTATTCCTAAAGGATTTACGTGCATCACGGCGGTGTGGCTAGCCAAAACTCTGTGACCCTCTCTCCTCCCGGGCACCTGATCTCATCTCTGAATTTCAGGGATCCGTGAATGTCCACCGTGGTATATTGTTGTTAGTGCCATGGTTAACTGACACAAGTTATTTTCGTATTTTACATGACATAAGTATAAAATACAACTCCCTCTTAAAATTTGGAAGTCCCACTATTGCTCTCCTTGAACCCAAACACAAAATAGACATTTATAGCTTGTTGTTCGTATAACCTTAACAATTCATGACATTTTATTCTTTCATACATTGCTTTGAAATTTGGAACCTGAATGTAAAAGATTTTAAAAAATTGAAAAGTTATTGTCATTCAGTTAGGTGAACTTCTAGGTAACTTCTATTGCTTCGGTGTAATTATTTTGCAGGGGATGCATGGACTCCCAAAGTTAAATACAATGTAGTTCCAATTTAGGCACCCTGACTTATGATAATAAATATATCTCTTTTTGAAATGTTTCTATGAAAAGGAGGTATCAAAGAATTACATGATCGTTGAGGTTGTTGTTTGTTTGTTTTTTTCTTCTTTTTAGCTCACCTGAGCCAAAGGCTCAAGTGAGCTATTGTGATCAATCACCGTCCGTCGTCCGTCGTCCGTCGTCCGTCGTTAACTTTTCACATTTTCGACTTCTTCTCCAGAACCACTGAACAGAATTTGATGAAACTTGATAAGCATGTAGTACTCATGGTCCCCTACAAGTGTTGTTGTTTTTCGTCCGGATTCATCAACAGGTGGCGCCACCACAGGCAAAAGTAGGTCAAAGCGGGTACCCTCCTTTGACAAACTTCTTCTTCAGACCGGGGGCATACAGAGACAAACCGAATGCATAGGAATGATCTAGAGGGATGTGTGAAGAAGTGTTGTTATTTTTGGTTCCGTTCCGAAATCAAATTTTTGACGTTTTTTGGACGTTTTTTTGTACTTGGTAGTTTTAATGCAGAAAAGAGGTATTTTTTTCTTTTAGTAAACATTGATGCATTAATTTGGTTTAATTTGATCATTTTGATGGTAAGAAATACTACTGCGAAGAAAATTTTTCAATATTTTATGTTTTGGATTTTTTATGAATTTTTTAAGACTTTCAAGAAAAAGGGGGGTGGGATAATTGGTGTAAACATTTCACAGTTTGAACTTTTTCTTCGGAACCACTTGCTGGAATTCAATGAAACTTGGCATGCATCAAATACTCAAGGTCCCCGACAAATGTGGTCATCTTTGTCAGGATCCATGAACAGGTGGCACCACCACAGACAAAAGTAGGTCACAGAGGGTACCCTCCTTTGACAAACTTCTTATTCAGATCGGGTGCATACAGCAACAAACCGACTGCATAGAAATGATTTAGAGGCATATGGGAAGAAGTGTTGATATTTTTGGTTCCATTCCGAAATCAAATTTTTGACGTTTTTTCATTTTTATTTTGGACTTTGTTATTTTAATGCATTAAAGAGTTATTATTTTCTTTTAGTAAACATTGATGCATTCATTTGGTTTCATTTAATCATTTCTATGGTAAGGAATGCTGGTGCGAAGGAATTTTTTCAATATCTCGATTTTTGAATTTTTTATGAATTTTTTAAGACTTCCAAGAAAAGGGGGGGGGTGGGGACAATTTTTCATATCTTCAACTTGATCTACAGAACAACTTGAAGGATTGTGATAAAACTGGGTAGGATGCAAGTACTCATAGTCCTTTTCAAAGGTTTTGTTTTTTGTGCGGATCATCCAAATTGGTTAACAGATAATGCCACCATGTCTAAAAGTAGGTCTCACAATGGTACATATACCACTTGGTAATTGAAATATGGAGAGTAGCGGTTCAAATCCAGCTGTGGTCAAAAATTTTTTTTTTTTACACATCTAAATAAGTTTTTAGATGTTTCTCAACACTCAACATATGAAATTAGGAATTTTACGTTTAAGACTTCCAAAAAAAAAAAAAAAAAAGGGGGGGGGGTGTTTTGGCCATTTTTCACATTTTCAACTTTTTCTACAAAACTGTTTGAAGGATTTTAATAAATCTTGGTAGAAATAAGTCACTTATGATCCTCTTCAAATTCTGTTGTTTTCGTCCAGACCTCTTTACAGGTGGCGCCACCATTATCAAGAGTAGGTCACAAAAGAGTTCCCTCGTTTAACAATATTCTTTTTCATACGGGCTGTATACAGAGACAAACAGAATGCATAGAAATGATCTAGAGGGATGAGTGAAGATGTATTGTCATTTTGGTTCCCTTCCAAAATCAAATTTTAGAATTTTTATCGACATTTCTTTGGACTTGGTGATTCAATGCAGAAAAAAGTGTCATATTTCCTAGTTAATTGATAATGAAGATTTCTTATGGACTATTGTGATCATAATTACGGTAAGGATTGTTACTTTGAAAGAATTTTGTCAATATCTCAATTTTTGGATTTTCTATGAATTTTTTTAAGACTTCCAAATGAGGGTGTATAGGAAGAATTCAATCACATTTTTCACTTCTGCTGTTATACCACATGAAAGATTTTTATGAAACATGGAATACATGAAGTACTAAAAGTCCTCTATCAATTTGGTAAATTTCATCCAAATTGGTTAACAGATAATGCCACCATGTCTAAAAAGCAGTTCTCACAATAGTACATATACCACTTGGTAATTGAAATATGGAGAGTAGCGGTTCACATCCAGCTGTGGTCAAAATTTTTTTTTCATTTCTTTACACATCTAAATAAGTTTTTAGATGTTTCTCAACACTCAACATATGAAATTAGGCAATTTTAAGTTAGATCTGGACAATATTTCAAACAATTGTTGTTCATGACCCAGACTTGAAATCAGTCAACAAAAGGCCCCACCTAAAGAAAATGACTAACTTGTTGCCCTGAATGACTTCTTGCAGAGACAAAGGAAATGCTTAATATCAAAATCACCTGAATGGATGTGCAAAAAAGTGTTGTTTTTTTATTCTAGCCTGAAATAAAATTTGACATATTTTCAACATCTGTGTTGACTTAGTCACATTAATGCAAAAATAAATGAATTCTTCCTTCATGCATGACTGATAATCTAGGTACTCAGGTGAGCGATATAGGCCCACTTGGGCCTCTTGTTTTTTCGTAAAATGCTATGTAAAGGGGCATGTGCGTATTAAACTTTACTTCATACATCGTAGAGAGAGAGGATTTAGGTGATTCTGAGGGGAAAATAATACAAGCTGACGGCCATTGTCCCATTACAGGAACTAATAACAGTACTTATATTGAATCGAGGTCTAGTTTAATGTGTTACTGACTCACGGGAAAAAGCCCTCTCTCGAAATCTAAAAAATCTCACTTGATTGAAATTATGAAATCAACACGATTGTCATATGTGCTCCTACCTTTGATATTAATGGCATAACGTTTCCATAATCATAGGTACACACAATGGTTACACCACTACGCATGATGTAGAAAGATTCGTACATCAAAATATACAAATATTAATAGTTGTTAAATTGGTACCGAATGTCTCTTTTCTTTTTGACTTCTTTCAATCTTTGTACCTATCATTAAGACAAAACATTGCATTCTATGGATCTTGTGTGATATTCTTATTTGAAATGTCATAAGATGTCCACTATTATAACTTGAAGCATATGTTTTCTTTTCTAGTATACGGTTGAATTGCTTTAATGTCATTACAATCAGCTAAACAGTTCATCAAAAGTGGTTATGCATCGTAGATTAGAAATCTTCTTTGGTTTAAATGATTTCTGAGCATACTTCTATATCTCGGTATTTAGAGAATGAAATTTAACGGTAACATTATTTTGAAGGTTCGTGTATCAATAGAGAATAAAATATTGCAGTGGAAAAATGAACAGAAAGATTTTAAATGGTCGAAAGCTGATAAAAGCAGAGTCAGAATTTTACAGTTTAAACACGCTATGTTCATAGCTATCTATCTTCCTTAATCTCTGCCTATATCTGCTGTATTTAATCAAGTGGTTTCCGAGTTCGTAAAAGCTTGTCATGCAATTCTAGTGCAAATATGCCGTTTACTAGAGGAAAGGGCCGTGTTTGCCCGATAACATGGAGAGGAAATCCATATAAATTGTAACTAATTATCCTTTCACCGAACTTTTCCCATAAAATGTTACAGGTAACACAGTCTTGCACAATGTGCAATTCCTATCACTGGAATTCATTGTTTAATTAAAAACAAACCACGATCAAAGATTAGAACATTTTGGAGTGACTGTCTTCTTTCGAATTGTTATGCGCTTGATGACTATATCAGTAATTTCTTTTCATATGAAATTAAAAAGACCGACTGATCTGCCCATGGAGAAAAAACATGTTGCAATTAATGGAAATATGTGGCGGATCTTCAATAAAACAGTACCTCGAGGTTAACTTAATTAAAATTGACCATACTAAATAACCATCTAACTTTTTGTCTATACTTGATTTGACATAATACGTGTATACATGTATATACAAATATTTGTTCACTTGCGTTTCCGACACCGGAATTTCAGGCAGGTAGCATTTCTTGCCTTGAATGGGAAATTTGACTTCGTGTTTTTGTCTCCCTCGTATATTCATTCGTGTATATTTATGTATTTACCTCCTCGATTTGAAAGGTTATTGCAGGACTTTTGCGACGGGAGTTGCATACAACCAGGGGACGCTTACTTCTCCCGGACACCTGGTCTCACCTCGATTTTATTCACCCGCCGTGAATGCCTTTACATACAGACAAAGAAAATAAACGGACATGTATGGTTGCGGTTCAACACGAATACTATGAATACGAATCTTGATCAATAGGAGTCACGACTAGCAGTCAGAAGGGACGAGGGTCAGGTCAGGTCTCCTCTAAAAAGATTTTGACAAAGCCCGTCAAAGAGTCCTATCGCCCTTTTAATGCAACGCTCAAGCAAACGCTCAAGCAAAAGTCTGCATAGGGTTGTAGAGGAACCCTATACCAGACCTATAGACTAAGCGATGATAGACCAGGCCCTAAGATTATAAAACTGTTAAATAACACAAATCGCAAACTCGTTCTCGAAAACTATGCTTCCTTGAGCACATCCGTAGAGCATGAAAACGAGCAATGTAATAAAGACATTGAAAAATGTTCTCCTGTGAGAATGGTTCATTTCAGTTTAAACCTCAAACATAATGAATAATAAAAATTGTGAAAAAGAGAAATATTGAATAATGAAATAAAAGTTGATGTTGGTAGCTGTTAATACACCATTAATATAATTTTCTAATAAGATCTTACCTTTTTGTTCTTACAGAATAGCAAAAGTACAGTTTATTTGGTAAAAGCAAAATAGCTTAAAAGTACATGAAATCATGTAAAATAATATAGTACAAACATCACATGGCATAAAGAAGATGCAGTAAACAATCAAACTGAAATCATAATTGATACCCATGACAGAGTTAAAACACTACTGTCGGTGTCAAAATGCTTACTAAAATTTTACATGAGGTGATAAAAGGGAAAATCTAATAAAGTAGAATACTTTCTTTGCTTTAAATTGAGACTATACAAATTCTTTTCTGTAATATTTCACTAGCACAGATGAAGAGTTGGATATTTGATCCAATTTACGTAATCCTACACCCTTGGATATAATAACTTGGATTGAAAATCATTCTTGTTAAGGAAGTCTACTTCATTCTCATTTGCATTCTTTTGTTTTATATGGGTGTCCTCAGTGTATCTAATCACATTTCGAATTCCTTGAAAATACATGAATATGTGTAGTCAAATGAAGACAGACAATTAAATTTTGATTGAATGAATCGATTTTATAGATAGAGATATAAACTGTAAATTAAAGAAAACGACGAGGAACTTACTTTAAAATATATATAATAAAATTTATAAATAGATAAATGAGTCTGCCATAATTAGTTACAGCTATATATTAATCGTTGATCTCTTAGAGGATAATTTTAAATTCTTTTACAAATAGAATAGGTTTATCTATAATCATATATGTAGAACATCTTTCAAAAATCAAACTTTGATTTGAATGTATGAATTTAAAATATTGGATGCAGGGTGATCTTATAATAGTAAAGGAGTTATTTAGCAATTAAGAAAAAAAAAGTGCTGAGGAAGGGATATTTAACTGATACATGTTCGTCACGAACGGCAGTTTGGGGTAATACTATGATTAAAGAATGGGGAAGGGGGTGTAAATCCTAAAATGTACCCTTTTTAAAGTAAAAAATACCCGAAGGGTAAACTATACCTCGTAGTCCATGGAATTAAAGGATAATATCGTGTATAGTGTCATATTCAGACAAATGAGAATCCCAATAAAATCGAAATGAGACCAGGTGCCTGGGAGGAGTAAGCTTTCGCTGGTTGCAAATAACACCCTTCGCTAAAATCCTGCAACAACTCTTCAAGCCAAGGAAGTAAATACATAAATATACACGCATGAACAGATGAAGTAGACAATAACACAAAGTCAAATTTTCGTATTAAGGCATAAAATGTTGCTTAACTGAAAGTCCGGCATCTTAAATGCACATGAACAAATGCCTGTATATTATGTCAAATCAAGTATAGTCAAAAAGTTAAGATGGTTATTTTGTATGGTCAGGTCCCAGGAAATTGTACTAAATCACTATATCGACCATAGAATTTCCTCAGTGACAATTTCAAACGTTCCTTAATATATCCTTGTGAGAGTAGTTTCGTGGCAAGAAGCCTCGGTCTCAGGACGAAATTGTCGTATTTAGAGCAAGTCCTGGCATAGCGTTGTGAAGTTATGAAAATTTGTTAATAAGTTGTGAAATGAAGACGCCGTATGCGGGAGAGGAAGGTATGTTGCTACTCAGAATAATGAAATAATAATGAAATTGAAATCGTCATATTTGTCATAGAGAGAGGTTACTAATGAACCATCGTCAGTAATTGATAGGAGTACATCGAGGTATGAAGCAGAAGATGCGCTCTGTGTTGTATCTTTTATCTCGAGTTCCTTTGGATATATGATGTTGAGGTGATCCTTAAACACAGGGTTGTTAATCGACAAAATGCCAAGAGGTTCGCAATTAGTACCCATAGAAATGCAAACAATCTGTTTGAACACTTTCCCAGAAAATATCACAATAATATTATCTATAAGAAATTCTAACATTTGGATGATCTCTTTTTCTGATACTTGCTGCTGGAATCAGACTGTTCCTTTACAAAATATGTGTCGTTGTGGCATAAAACGAGATACTTTTACTTGCCAGTTCTCTTTTTGTTAAAGAAAGCGTTTTGAATAATTGATGTTATTCTGTTCTTCAGTGTTTGATGAGGAATGGTTGTATAAAGAGTCCAAAAGTCGAAGGATTTGATACTAGTGACGTTATTGAAAATAGGAGATTTTAAGTGCTCTAGAAGTTCCTTGGAATTCTTTGAGATCCACATCTGATTGATTCCGCTTCTCGAGTAAGCAGTAGAGCAGTATATCTGAAGACCATTTTTGATTTCTGTTAGAGTTTTGGTGAGTAACATGGAGAGAGGCTTGGTGGAACACTTGGAAAATCCAGCTATGAATCGATGCTTGAATAGTGTTTTATACATTTTTGGAATCCATAAAAGTTATGGTAGTTCGAGATCAGATTCCTTTGTAGTAATACCGAATGAACTGAGAACTGACTTGTGATTATCCAATACTTCTGAATGAGACAGATTTGTAACTGTGTAAGTTGGATTACCAGGCGTTGAATATAAAACCAACTAGTTTATAAGACCTTTAATTTAATATGCCTTGTCAGCAGGAACAATAATGCATTTTCGTGAAGACGAGAAAGTCCTCAAACGACACTGGAGTCACGAAATATAGAATAGTGTTTGTTTTTAAAAATTAAGTTAGAAAAAAAAAAATAGATGAAAATTTTAAAAAAGAAGAAAATAAAGAACGAAGGAGTTTTCGAAACCCGTTTGAGCTCTTGTAGATGATGTCATACTTTTTTGCTAATGTTCGTGGTCATTTGATTTTCTTTAGAGAACGGTTCTATGCCTACTTCAGAGTATGCTAAACATTTCTCAGCATGTACTGAAATTTGAGAACGTTTTCTCTGAAATTTTATTACTTCGGATGTTTTAAGTCGTGAATTATAGCATAATATCAGGTTTTGAGTATTGATTACATGCTCAAGGTAAAAAAAAAAAACCCTGGCTTATCGGTAGTGTCCGATAGTTTATATGTTCATGTCCCAAAACATTGCTTAATATTTTGAAAAGAGGGACCTCAAACTGCATGGGATCTCTAATGGAATATGGTCCATAAATTAATTACAGAGGTGTAGATCACTAGTAAAGGCGGTATATTTGATCAAATATTCTATAACGTCATATTGAATGCCAATCGAAATTGTAATGCACTCAATATGAAAAAAAAAATCTGAAATGTATTTTATTATTTCATACATTTCATGTTTGAGGGGATTTTAAGTACACGATTCTCATAAATAAATTCGACTTTTGTGCCCTATCGCCATATTATTGTGTTTACAAATACGATACTGATAAATATCCGCCAATCACTTAATTATGTCCAATCAATGTATCGATGTGGTTAATCCTTCTGTACTTCTTCGTTGTTTACTTTCACACATAATAACCTTTCTCTGAGAGCACAAAAATGCTTGGATGCCTTCATAATTCTTTTTATCATATTATTTAATAACTATAAGAATGTATATATCAAAATTCCTTTGGTAAGTGACCATATATGCAATTCAAAAATAACGTGTAAATAGTAATGGTCAAAATCAAAATTAAGGAAGGCAATAGCCCTCACGAAATTAAATGAATGACAAGTACGCAAGAAGACCAGTACAAAATCCAATTAGCTTATACGACAAAGGGATAAGTTTATATATAGTGATGCAAAGCTCAAAATTGACAAAGGTTACAAGCTTATTACAACACTTTTAAAATATATCTTTCCATACGTGCAGTAGCATTATTTTACCATTTCGTGTTTTCATCTATCAACTAATATGCTAAAGCTTGTTCCAAGTACGATCTTTTTAAGGAGAAAACTACCACATACATATTAATATAATTACACCTTATATTTAAGAATAGCATCATCACCTGAGATATCTATGTTCCTTTGTGGACCATCATTGGTCAAGAAACAGTAATTCCATTTCCCATAGGGTCCCATGTTAAGTTACCAAACTTCCAGCAAGATTTACTCAACATCATACATCTTAGCTATATATAATCCATATATCAATATGTTTGTCTGACCCTCCTCTATCAGAATTTTAACAGTTTATGATAGGTTATTCATATTAATTTCGAGAAAATCTTTTTGGAAGGGGGTCACACCCCAAAATTTGCCGACAGCAGCCCCTTTTTAGGTCATCGAATCGTTATATTAGTAAATTGAGATAAAAATCATGATTTTACAGCAGAATCATTCTTTATTTATAGATTGATCAGATAATATCATCCAGTCAGTTCCTGATACATTGAAATAATAGTCCCTCTTTCCCAACATCAGATCAGCTAATCATGGCTCTCGTAAATTACTGTTCTTTTACCATTACCCTGAGCTACGCTCTCAGTGAATCCTTTTTGCAGATATGTATCCAGGCCTGCGTCCCACGTATGAGTTTGAGACTGAGAGTTTGCTCAGATTTGAAAAAAATCTCAAATTTGAGCAAAAACTCAAAACTGCGTCTTACGAAAACATTTCCGTCTCAGTTTGATATCGAAGTTTCAGTCCGATCTCAAATTGAGCTCAAAATGAGCTCCAGCTCAAATTTGCGTCCCACGAACATTTTATCCAGCTCAGGTGAGTCAGAAAGTTGAGAAAAACTCGGATTTTATTGAGACAGCCCCCCTACCAGTCTCAAACACAAAGATGTCTCGTAAATGTGTTGTTTTATGTGATATTACAAGCAAAATAGACGTAATTTTGCATACAAAATCTCATATAGTGTTATTTTAGGACTTATAAACAAGTTTGGTTATAAGTCATTGATGTATACAGTAGTTGTAAATGTAGTTACATAGTTCACACAATTCGCAACTTTATACTGTTGTAACGTAACATAATATCATTATTCATACAGTCATGTTTAATTAATGTTGAATGTGGTCATAAGCATCTGCCTTGGCTACATTCCTAGCGTCCTCCTTTGTCGTAATCCGATCTACACCAGTAAAATCATCTACTGCTTACATTTCTTTCCCACTAACGGCACTTTCGGTGACTTCCATTTGACATTTGTCAGTAGTAGTTTCTATATAAGTGTCAGAAATCAATATCCTCTTTTCAGATTGACACTCATCAATGCTTCATTTGCAATGTTTAATTTCTTGATTTCAGTTTGTGTGTTTTCAGTATGGGCTTAAACTTGGCCGACAGTTTAAGCTCTTACATACCTAAAGAATTCTTCTTTCCCTGATTTTCCCCTGACATGGATTATTTGCGTCGGTATGTTTCAGGTAGGTATGTCTCTCCGAATCTACATTCCATTGCACTGGACAGCTGACTGACCGAGTGAGTGATATGGGATGGAAGCTTTTATGCGAACAGAAGGGCATCATCCTTCAAACACAGCGCTGATGTCTATATGTAGGATTCCACTGATACCACTCAGTCAGAAGTTGAAACTGCATCCTACTTGATTTCAAAACACGGAAGGGGCGATTTATAGTGGTCGGCGACACTCATGGTTGATGGGCGACACCATGATTGATGCTGGTGCATCCTGTATGTATGCTGACTGATACGGTACCGGAACACAAATGATTGAGCGTGTTCTTGTACATAAGATGCCGAAACCAGAAATAATGACGCATTCGCTTTTGCATATAATCCGTGACTCGGAATTGATGACTCACGGTCCTGTCCGTACTACCCCGGAGCCGAGCAATAGCGCTTACGATCCCGGAACTGGATATGATATCGAGCGCCCTTGCGTCTCTCTCCTTAAAGGAGTGAAACTTGCGTAATTTTGTATCACTATTTGAGTCTAGTTTGTGTTGTTTGGATGCACGTACGAAAATCCATGATCTCCTTCACACATGCGTCCTCCATTCGACATTGAGCCTAAGTTCTCGTACACTCCGTCGTAATTGCAACAGTTCGTGTTCTTTAATACTGTGATTGAAAGCGCCATCGCTTAAACTTTGCCTAAGAGTGTTTTTGAAATATCGCTATTTTGCATAGCAATAGATACATTATACTGGGTGGAACCTGTAGAGTTAAGGGTTGTATTTGGCATTACATTGGTATGATTTTTGCCGCCCTTTCTTATTTTAGCCGTATTAAGTGACCCACGGTCTACAGAACTACTGATAGTTTCCCCGGCACAAGTGCTATTATAACTACTGCGAGTATCTGTATACATCGTGGAATTGCATGTATTGGTATTGTTATTTGGACTTCTATACCCTGCACTAAATACGATATATGAAAATGCCTGTTGTGCAACATCATCACCGCAGTTTGAGTATTGGTCACGTTTTTATAATGTTTTAATTTCAAAATACCTTTTGACATTTGAATACGCCTTTTGACCTTTTGATTTCGATAATTTAGCATTAATTGTCGGCAATTTCAATTTAATGTGATTACATGTAATTTGGAAATGCTGTCGGTAATCATTTCAATTGAGATATAGATCTGCGTAAAATTTGTAACAACAGTCCGTATGGAGTTCGACACTTACATTGTGAACTACAGTTAGGTGCAGTCCTAACCTTACATAAAGTGCACTTCAAATTAACTTTATGACTGCTTTTCAAGTTTACTTGACGACAACAGAGTAAACTTGGAATCAGGTTTAGTAGTAAACTTGATTCCAAGTTTAGTACTAAACTTGATTCCAAGTTTACTCCAAGTGCACTTCAAGTTTAGTTTACTTTCTATATACATGTACATTTACTTTATTTTTTTATTAAAACAATTTTTATATAAAATATGCAATTGTACATAATTAGACAATTATTTTTATCGTGTTATACGAAACTAGATAATTGTAATTTAACAAACGTAAAAAGTAAACTTAGTGTCACATGATAATAAACTTGAAGACGGAAATACTTTAAAGTAAACTTGATATCAAGTGCACTTGACTAAACTTAATGACTGATTTTCGGGACGAAAAACTAAACTTGAAGTTCACTTGTCAAGTGCACTTGAATGTAAGGTTAGGACTGCACCCAACTGAACTATCTAAAATTGTTTTAATCAAAATCTAGTAATATTGATTTGAACCACAACAAAATAATTTACAATCAAATTCTAATTGCAATAAAGATTACGCCGAAATTTTTCGTATATCCCACCGCTGCCACCAATTGTTATAAAAACCCTAGTTTAAACACTTAACGATATACTCTAACATATAAATATGAACAAGTACATGGTCAATAATGATAAGCAATTAAAATATACTAATAATCAGATAATGTCCCTCCATTCAACTAACGCGTTTGACGCAGTCGTTGCTCTCAAAACAACCACACAACAAAACATTTTTTTCGGTCAATTATGTCATCACAGAGACGTCGCCGCGCATCCAGCGTTGACGCCATATCCCTATTCACAACAACTTGCACACAATGTGAGAAACAATTCTGTTTTTCTTCGATTTCTATAACAAAAAAAAGCACTTGGTCATATTTTACTTAGTAATGAATTTTATACTAAAGTCTTTATCATTGTCGGTATAATTGGTCACAATGCCAATCTTTATGATGGTGTTTCTAAACCACACTATCAGTGTCGTTGGTGACGGTTTTCAGTGACATCATTTCAATCAAATCGGTACCATAACTTCTCATTTTTAATTATCTGCATACATATCGACTTTTCAAATACAAATGAATAAGACATCTATCCTCTTCAGCCGGGATATTTAATGAATGAAATAAAGAAAACAGCCCATCGTAACAGACAGATTGGACGTGGGTATGAACTAAACCATCACTAAACCATCGATTTGAGTAGCAAAACCTGTTTGTTAAAAGCAAGATCTGAAAATGCTTACCATGATTAATACATAATGAAGTGAATGACACATTGCACAATGTGCTTGGGATTGCTTCTTGCCATATCAAATTTGTGTTTCTAATGGGTGCATAAATCTCCATTGTAATTATCTTCATGGAAACATGGATTAATTTTACTAAGGTATATTAGCACTTTCGCGGTCGAAGTGATTTACTTTACAGAGCTAAGAAAGAATTTAGTTTTATAATGTTGTTCCCTGATATGTTCAAGTATTGTATAACTGGTAGTCACATCAAGTGGTAGCGGTATAACGATAAAATGATATCTTAGTATATGAAACATGAAATAATATTCTCATAAAATCATCCCAAGAATATATGCTTACAGCAATGAAGAGTGAAAGTATACAGTATGGATTTCTTTCGTATGTAGGCATTACATTTTACGGGGATTTCATTGTTTTTTTTTCTTTTAATGATACAGGAAAGGGGTATCTAAAGACAAATTAAAAGGCGATGAAATTTGTAAGTGGTGGAAGTTGATATGTTCATAAGTGTTGTTATGTTTACTATTAATTTATTTTATCTTATTTTATTATGTAAGATTAATTTAGTTAAGAGTATAAAAATGTTGCATGCAATTTCTGCATAATTGCATGCTGATATAATTTCTCACATGGGATATATTTTAACGTTGTTCTTATTCATCTGAGATCGAACAAAACACTTTTACCTTACAAAAGTCAATCAAATATTCATGGTATGTTTATGTTTCTTTTCCCCAAAGGAAATCTGCTCACATTTATAAATTTGTTCTGATAAACAAACTTACTATAAATCAAATTAGGGTTTCGCAAAGCTCTACTTTCACCATAGGGTTTTCAAACGACTGGATTGCAAAATAAAACTTTATTTCAAATAATAAATGTGACATTACCTTTGTAATCGTTATTTGCGAGCAATGCATGTTGTTTGTTTGTTTCTTTTCCTTTTTATTTTCTTTTTTATTTTGTATTTTTCTTGGGGAAGGGGTTGGTAATTTGTGGGTTTCTATTGTAGAGCTTTTCTATATTTGATCTATACACTTTTATTAAATAAAGTGCATATGGCATCACTTACGAGGCATAGTTTTCAAAATGCGCATATGATAAACCAATTCTATACAGATATACAGGTTTCGAAATGGTTTTTATTTGTCAGATTTTTTTTCGACAAAGAAAAAAAAATCCATCAAATGATTTGTGTTTTGTAGAGCAGAAATTTTAGTACGACTCAAATACAAGTAAACAACGAAGAAGAGTTAACCATATTGCAAAGTCCATGGAAGAAAGGGACAATATCGTTTTCAAACATATGCGAACCCCAATTTAAATTGAAGTGAGACCAGGTCCCTGGGAGGAGTAGGCGTCTCCTGTTTGCATGAAACACCATCGTCCTGCGACAACGTTTTAAGTCCAGGAAGTAAATGCACACACATACACACACACACACAGATCTATATCTATATATATATATATATATATATATATATATATATATATATATATATATATATATATATATATATATATACATATATATATACATATATATACATATATACATATATATATACAGGCGTGAGTACTAGAGGGAGACAAGAACACTTAGTCAAGTTATCCCATTCACGGTATGATATACTGTGAATACACGTGAAGAAATGTCTGTATCAATACATAAAATGTCAAATCAAGTAAAGTGAAAAAGTTGAAGATAGTAAGTTTGTTTGATCAGATCTCTAGATATCGGTTAGCATTCTTGAAAGAGGGATCTTAAATTGCACCCTTTATCGACAATTTCAAACCTTCATCAATATATCCATGTAAGAGAAGTTTCGAGGCAAGAAGCCTCGTTCTCAGGACGAAAGTTTCATCTTTAAAACATGCCCTAACATAGCATATATGTTGAGAAGACGCTATATGCGGGAGAGGAAGGTATGTTGGTACTCAGGAAGGAGTTGTTGGCTATAATGAAATTGAAATCGTCACGTTTGTCATAAAGAGAGGTAAATAATGAAACATCATCACTTATTGATAGGAGTATATAGAGGTATGAAGCAGAATATGTGCCCTCAGTTGTATCTTTTATCTCGAGAATTTAGAAAAAAAAAGCATGACACAATACAATATATTGAAAGATATTTTATTTTATTATAATCTATTCACTGTTTTTATATATTTTGATCACTGATTTTATGTCCTAAAATTTCTTTCACCATTTTTATGACATTTAGCTTGTAATATTTGCAACTTGTGATGTCTATATATTTTCCAAATTGATTTTCAAAGAATTTGCTTTTTACATATATTTTCCATGTCGGCATATTCTCTTTGTTTGGTACATTACGTACTTTGTTCAATGGTTTATGTTATTTTATGCATATTTTTTTTTTAAATTTAGAATAAATTTTCATATTAAATAAACGTTAAACTTTGTAAAATAAATAAAATGAAATATGAAACACTTTCACTTTTATTTTATTGATCATTATATACCCGCTGGTTACTTATGTTGGATAGTATACACAAGGTGATATTATATGGCAGTAAAACTTTCTCTTCAGTATTTGTCTATATTCATATTGTGTATATTGTACTGAACTATTATGCGTCGTGCGTACATTCTTGCTATGTGTGACTTGCCATGTCGAAGACACTTATACCTCCCAGAATCCTGGTCTAAACTCATTTTCAGTATCCCAACATGTAAAACAATAGCCAATTACAGTTGAGTGCAGTCGAAACTTAAAATTCTAGTGTACTACATAAGTGCGCATCATATTCATGCGCGGATCCAGAAATTTTTGTCAGAGGGGGTCCAACCAAAAAAGGTAAATTTTTCTCTTAGAACAGGGGGGTCCAACCCCCAAAATGCCCAAACATTACCTTTTTTTGGTAAAATTTTCGGATTCCAGGGGGGGTCCAGACCCCCCTACCCCCCCCCCCCCTCTGTATCCGCGCATGATATTTACCTTTCTGTCCTGAACACTAATCGAAATATTTGGACAAGCAAAGTAGATGTCTACTTTACTACGACCTTGTTGACGTGTAATTCAGTATCCCAGTGCACTCTATGTCAATATTTAGGCACCATATTTTGATTGTTACCTTTTACTTTATTTAACATTGATTCAAGTTAAAGTAACAATAATGAAATTTTGTTATTTTTTTAATTATTTTGTCATCGCTTCCATGTATTTCAATGAATAGGTCGCTTTATGTGCATTGACATACTTTGGTTATAAAAATCGATAAAAGTGGTATGGTAGATAGAGGAAGATAAATTAAAAACTCGATAAATAAATTAATAAAGAATAAAGAAAGAAAAAAAACATGTGATTTATTTGTCACGCATATGCGACAAAAGAAAAAGCAACACAATAAAATACATCACAACATTTCCGATATTATAATTTAAATGTGTTACCGACAAAACACGAGAATGAAAAGGGTTTAATAGCAGAAAAAGGCACTTATTTAAAATTTTAAGAAGGGCAGCCTGCCGGCTACTGCATCTACAAACTCAATGCACATATATTAAAGATTTTCCCTCTTTTTGACAGATTATTATGTGTGTGATTTAATTTTATCATGTAATATCGTTAATAAAGTCTTTGATGATTCATAAAAATGTAATTTTCAATTTTATAGATTTCCACATGTCACTATTATCAAGCTCTAATTATACAATCCTAATCCATAATAAAATAGAGTCGAAAGAATGAAAATGAAACTTTAAAAAAGTCAAACAGATATCGGACACATGATGTCTTAGTATGATTAGTGTCAGTGTCAGTGTCAGCAGTGTTAATTAACTTTCGATCCTTGAAATTGAACCGGAGTGATTTCAGGACTTGATCTCTCTTGCTCAAGTTTAAAATTATGCACGGGCTCTATGTCGATAATGTTACAGCCGGCAAGTAAACCCCTCTCTGTCAGTGTATATGAATTAGCTTCAATTAAACAATCTATTTCCTAAATAGACATTATATCCATCAGATGCCTGTTCTGCTATGACGTATCTATTTGGCATTGGTTGCCTATATCTGCATATCATCAGTTGCATCTAACATTGCAAATTACAAAACGTTTTGGTTTTGCTTTTCCTTTTTGACTACTACTCGATATCTGAGACTTTTATGTTTTCTGGCTGTGAACACATCGTACATAGCCGGTGTAACTCAGTGGATAAGGTACTCGGCATCTGACCAAGAGCTCCCGGGCTCGACTCCCGCCGAAGGCTCAACGATCCTATCTTTCGGATGAGACCGTAAAATTCGAGAACCTGTGGCACGTAAAAGATTCCTCACTGCTTCGGTCAGGTCCGTTGCAAAGGTCTAAATGTCTATGCATTGCATAAGGCAGATGCTGTGATCAAATATTTAAATAAACGTGATGGGACGTTAAACAATAATCAATCAATCAATAAAAACACACAATAAAAAACAATAATGACATCATACTGACAAAGCATATAAACCACCACAAATAACAATAAATCAGTATTCACTGTTCTTTGTTTTATGTCACTACCCTTCGGAGGACTTTTAAGATGTTTGATATAGATAACCACCACAAATAATTTGACTTCATTACATAGGCCACATGCCTTCTAGTCGCCTGGATATGTCTCTTCTTTAAATTAGGTTAAGGACAATGATCCTCGAACGCGTAGTAACTTAGAATGGAAGTTTGAGCCAATTGACTCGGTCGTATGACAAAAGTCACCACAGCGATGCAGTATTTGTAATGTAATTATCCTAAAAATACACGTAAAAGATTACAAAAAGTGTTGATGAAATCGCTGTTACAATACCGACATAGGATTGTCAATAGATATGACAGTAGTAAATCAAAAGGTGTGAACGCAACTTGGCTATAATATACCCATTTTCATTAAATATATGACGCATCTGCGTCGTAACTGAATTTTATCACAAATTCCCAGTGTTTCCTGAGATATGCAGGTTAAAATATGTAATGAACCAGTCTCTGTGTACTAGAAATCAGCTTGGAACCGTGGCAGGCTTTCTGTGTAATGAAAATTTGGTTCGTTTTGAAAATATAACGGACAATTGCATTTTATACCATCACTGAAAAATAATTTTTATATTGAACTTCTAATTATAAATCTCAAACAGTCCGCCAAAGTTCGTAACAATTGTATTGTAAATATAGAACATATATACCTTTGAATCTTTATATACGATTAGCAGACTTGCTTATAACGATTTATACCCAGCTCTGATTCAGTTCTTAAAATAAATGTAAAAAATGTGAAAGGAAAAGGGCCTTGATAAATTGTTTAGGTAGTATATATGTTTTGTGTTTCTAGAGTAATATATTGTTCACTTTGATATTTGTATAGTCACTTTACGATGAACTATGATATGTATGAAATGAAAGAGACTTATACAATGGGATATAACGCACTTTACAAAATCATCAGATAAATTCTTAATTCTGACAATGATGTGGTAATTTGATAAGGTAAAATGACAGGGTAATGTGATTAAGTAATATGATAAAGTGATAATTGTACTAAATTACGTGTAAATTTAGACACAGAAAATGACTTAGTTGATGCTACTCCCTATTACAGCAACGCAGCATGAATATAGTAGTAAACATAAATTATCTATATGTAGTTCATCTTTCTAACTGACAGCTGAAAGGTTGCTAAATTGAAGTAGAGGTGAACAACATGAGGACTTAATGAATATGTGTGCTACAGAATAAGAAGTGTAGCATGAAAACATTGAAACATATTTTACCATACACTATTTTTGCTTAATTTCAGAATTCGTTTTCTTTCACATGTGTACCCGGTACAAATAGTCCTTGAATATGACAATGACACATTCTTCTATTAAAACAATTAAGGAACCAGGATCTGACAACTTTTAATTCGATTTATAACCACCCCTTGAATCTGTTGAAATAAATGAAAAAGACTAACTTGGTGATTGTATTTTATTTTTTTTTCTCAACAAGAAAACATATGCAATGACACATAATATATAATATTGTTTTGAAACGCTTTAGAAACAACATCATTCTCTTAACAATCAAGCTTTTTGTAATAGACCATTCATAGCGTACATGTATGTGGGCTGATCGATTGCAATTGGTGTTTCATGTCACTGTCAATAATTTTTCACTCTTATTGAAACATGAAAGTAGACTTTAATCTATCACTTTTACATAGTGATGCAACCCAGTAACGAACAAGTGAGAGTTCCGTAAACCTAGTGTTTGATCACCACTCCTAGTCTGTCCTTAAAGCGTGTTCAAAGGAAAGGCAATTGCCTTTTGTAGGCGGCAAGAGCATGTATGTTTGCATTATTGAAAATAACAAGCTGTTGTTAAATACAATGTTACTTAAAAATATGAATCTGAAGCTAAAACACTTAAATCATAGAATGTAAATGCCATACATATTTATACTTTTTCCTCGAAAATAAAGTCAATGAAAGTTAAAATACATAGAATTAATGTACTTTTGTATTTTTGCAATGACAACTTTGTTTTTCATTGTTTTTCGTCGATGAGTCTTCATTTTCAATAAAAATGACTAGATATCTTAATAACAATGATAATCTGAGAAATTATGGTATTTATGTTAGAATTATATGACAATTTTAGTAAATTTCGAAATGAAGTTTTTGTAGAACTATTCCTTGCTTTAATAATAACAACAACAACAACAATAATGATAATAATAATAATAATAAGAAAATGATAATGACATCAAAAACAATAATAATACAAAGACAGCTGATAGACAAGGATAGAAATATCAGGATTACTCTTAACAGACGGAAAGCAAGAAAAACTGTCATTTAAGATAAAAAGATATATACTCAAAAAGTCATACACCAAAAGTACCAAATTATGAATTAGAAACATCATTATTTTTCCTTTCACAATCATATTCCATTAATCACCATTTTAAGAGTTTCAAAATGTAAAGGAGCCGAAATGAGATTTAACACAGTTGCTCACTTATATGAAAAAGATGAAATGAGCACATAGAATAAAACGAAGAAACGGAAATAGACTATTGTTTTGGACTAAAAACAGTAAAATAAGTAAACAGGAAATAAGTAAAATACAAATTATTTTCATCACCAATGTTGTTAATAATAAATACAAGTTTTGTCTTCTGAATTTGATATTAAAATGTATCTTTAAGTAACAAAGTTTTCTCTTTTCAATTAGGGTATATTTGACCAATAATTATCAAACTAATAAGGTATTCAATCTATATATTCATTTTTCAGGGGTCATATTTCAACAATCATCATAACAGAATATAAGACATATTTTACACAAGAACCTCTTTGAATCTAAGAACGTCCTTCCTCAGAATCCTCATTTTCAATTAGATTTCTACTCTTAGCGTCATCATGACAGTCATTGGCATTATTTTCGTGGTCAGAGTGATTGCATTTTTTAAAACAGAATGTTTGAATCAAAACTGCCCTAAAGTTCCTTCCACACAAAACGTATATCACAATGTTGATTGAAAAATTGAGGTAGTATAATACAAGAAGAAGTTGTTGCATCAATCTGTCTGTGTCAGATGTTGCATAATGGTCTCCGATAATATTTTGTATAATTACTTTCAACCGGATCACGTGACTTGGAGTATGTAAAATAAGAAACATTACTGTTACTACAAATAAAAGTGTTGTTACTTTGGAATGCGGAGAAATTTGTCTACGAAAATCGCTCACTATCGATAATCGATGAATTTGAAGACGACTTTGACGTCTCCTGGCTTCAAAGGAATTGAGGATGATCATTGTCATGAATATCAATATCACGATCAACGGAATGATCAACGTAAGTAATGTGTCTAAATATGTAAGTGCGTGTTCGATTTGCACAAAATTTTCTTTGGTCATACAGTATATCACCCCATTGTGTTCTCGAATATTTGTTGTCCAAATAGGGAAATTGTACATCACGATCGCTAAGCAAAGGCCTATCACTACGGAACATATTGCAATTTTCGTTGTGCAGAAAATCGGGACTTTCGTTGGATTGCATATTCGGATATAGTTTTCAATTGTTACGAATACAACACACCAAACTGACATGAAACTACAGACATACGAGAGAAATAATGTAATCTGACAGATCCCGTTTAAATGAACTATTCGAATATGGACGAAATCCAACCACACAACAAATAGAGTCAAAATGAAGCAATTGTCTGAAATTGACCTGGTCGCCAATAATACACTGCATGAATTGTCTCTCATGGACGGTCTAGTAAATATCGTAACTGCCAAACTGTTTCCAAGAAGACCAAGGAAACCGATGATAGGTAGAATGAATTGTCGTATAACAAAACTTACATTTGCAGATGAAGTTTCCATGCCATCAGCTAAAGATTGTGTGGTAGATGCGTTAGCAAAATCCATCTCTTCGAAGTATCACAGAGGTTCTAAATGCAGATAAATCAAATATTTCGCAAATCAAGAATGAAATTAATGAATGAATAACTCGTTGCAGAATTTGATATTTATATAGAAATACATCGTCAAGTTCCTGTTAGAAGCATGAATCTGATATCAAATCGTGGTTCACTATATAGTATCAAAAGCTTTTTCTCACGTCTTCGGATGTTGAATATTTCGCCTGACTCCCTGCTATTGAGCGACTGATTGTCGTTATGGTAGATCGTAGCTATGCTTGGGAGCTAATATTGGCCATGCGTGTATATCTATTGGTCGATAATCAACATGTCTATTCAATATACGTAATGATATACATGGGCGATAATTTATCATTAGGCGGTATTATTTCTATTTTGAAAATAAAAGATTGTCAATGGAAGCATGAGAATAGGTTTAGAGCAGGCATTTAGTGATGAGATGGGAGGGGCTCTTCCATGATCATTACCAAACATCGCATGTATGGAACTAATGCGCCTCTGTTTTGAGATCTATATTTTACAAATTATACGTACTAAAATATTTTCGAAAAAAAATTTAGCAAATGAAACACTATTTCACGCCAACATTGTAATTTGGTGCTAATAAAAACAAGTATACAAATAAAGATAAGTTTAAATTACGTCACTTATTTATATGTAATCCTAGTACTTCACCCAGAATCCACATTTTTCAAAAAGTTTTTTAACCAAAAAAAAAAAAAAAATAAATAAATAAATAAATAAAATAAATAAATAAATAAAATAATAAATGAATAAACAACACCAAAAACAAACAAACAAAAAAAAAAAAAAAAAGAAAAAAAAAAAAAAAATAAGATACAATCAGTTTTAAATGGATCTATGTAAGGATTAAAGTATCAATCATGCTTCATGCTAATTATACTACTTGATTTATTTTATGATAGAATTTTAACATGTGTTATACGTTACGATTAAATCCCAATATGATGAAGGAAGACATGTGTTATTATAGAGACATATATTCAAAATTAACGGTTTCATGGAGTTTCAAAGTTTATCAATCCCTTTTCATAAATTTTACCAAGTTTTCAGTATAATAATTTTATAATACTTATCAGTTTAAATTAATTTAAAATATCCTTTGAAAAATGATTTTTAATTGGTGTTTTTCATATATTTTATTAATTGGTCACGTTTAGAATTAATAATGATTTGAATGCAGTGCGATATACACAATACATACAAATGCAAATACCAAATGATTTTTTTGTTTTACTGATTAAACCTAATATAGTAAATCGTAGTATAGTTTACGATTTTTTTCTCTGATATTTGTACAATCAGTGTAAAAATAAAAGTAAAACAGACGCATAAATTCCATTCCATAAGTTCATTTCATTCACACGTAACAGAGAGTATTCTTGATTGGATTAATATTATGTTGGTGTTGTTAAAACCATTCTACAATGTCTTTTCCCTCGTATCTATCACAAAAACAATTTTTGTACATTACACAAAACATATTTTACACCTTCATTTTTCGATACACCACTTGTTTGCACATTAAGTTATCTGCAAGAAGTAACTCTTTGCAATGAGATAATTTTTTTTCAAAATCTCCCTTTGGAATCTCTACGGTACTTCTTCGTTGTTTACTTCTTTGCATTTTATATATCATGTGTATATGTCGTGGATTATTATTTTGTTATAAACTGTATTATTATAAGTTTAATAAGACTGATATTTATTTCACCGATATAATGGTAATTCAGTGAACGATTCATTTATAAAAAGTTTGACATATCTGCATGTGTGCCATCTTACTGGTGATAAATAAATCCAAAAACCAACTACTATTTCCATGATAACATGGATATACATCAAGAAAAAGTATAGGACTTACATAGACATTGGAAGTTATATGTTTTCTCATTTCTAATCACATCAATAATGACTTCAGACAGTTTGTCTCCTAACAGAGTGTGGTAACATTGTTTTTTATAAATAAAGAGTGGTAGTTAATTTCATAGATGATATACCCCTCGGTTGGGATTATATTGGAGAATGTCGCCCGAGACTGATATTATTCGATCTCGGAAGAGGGTGATTCTTGATTCTTTTTCTCGCCAACTCCCCCCTCCCCCTCTTTTACTCCTTATAAGTGCTTTTTCATTAATGAAGCTTTACATTTACTACGCTAAAATAGTCCGAGATGAAAAAGTTATTTTACTAACAATAATAGGGTGTAATATGAACATAGCACCAGGCAACATGAGTAAATAAATGAGTTAATATTAAAATTTTTTTTTCGTTTGTCAATATGTAGAGAAATATTACATCACACTATAATTAGTAATAAGTAAATAACAAAGAAGTACCGATGGGTTAACCATATCTCGTAGTCCATGGAATAAAAAGACAATATGGTGTATATTGCCATATCAGGACAAATGCCAACCCAATTAATCGAAGTGAGACCAAATACCCGCAAGATGTAAGCGTTTCTTTTCTGGTTACATATCCGATTTTCCGGCGTCAGAGATGTAAACAATGTATATATATATATTCTTTTCCACGCTATGACGTAACCTATGTCATAAATTAATTTATAACATGGCGATATTTCACTCAACAGCAAAACATGTGATAAATATATACTATCGTGTGGCCTAGTGGATAAGGTACTTGACTCGTGATCGAGAGATCCCGGGTTCGACTCCCTTCATGGGCACACCGGTATTTCTGTCTTTCAGATGAGACAGTAAAAAGCGAGGTCCCGTGTCGCAGTGGGCGTGGCACGTAAAAGACCCCTCACTGCTTCGGGTGGGTCCGTTGCAAAGGTCTAAATTATATTAAATGCATCAGGCAGATGCCGTCACCATATACATGTACGTGAAATAATCGTGGAGTGACGTAAAACAATCAATCAATCAATATTTATTATGTCAAATCATGTATAGCCGGAAAGATGGTTAGTATGTATGGTCATATCCCAAAATATTATATATATATAAAGCACAAATAGAAACAGTGAAACACCTGGGAGTACAATGGACCTTGGATCAACGAAGAAATACCTGTAGAAATAAAGACAAACTAGACAAATATATAAAGCACAAATACACTACAGTTAACAAGGCACCCTATATTTTATATTTTCCCCGACTAAGCCTCGAACCCACGACCTATGGTACCGAATCACCCAGCTGCCATGCATCCGACCGTCCAACCGACTGAGCTACCCGAGCTCCACAAAAATAGAGCTTTAATAGCCAATCATTAGCTAATCGCATGCACGACATCACAGCCGCGGAAAGTGAAGGGATTTACCCGACGTAAACGCAGGCATATCCTCTGAAAGAATACAATCCCTGAAACAGAAATAAACATATAAAACACAAATAGAAACAGTGAAACAGCCGGGAGTACAATGGATCTTGGATCTCCGAAGAAATACCTGTAGAAATACAGTGTTTCACCTATACTACGTTTCATCAAAATCCATTAGTTTTTGAAGAAACTAAAATTATGAAAATGTAAAGACTAATGGATAGACACATGCCAGTCTCTGCCGTTGGTTCAGACTAGCTAATAATTTCCATCGTCAAGTATTGCAATTCCATTGTGATTTGTTTTACTGTGAAACCTTGTATCTGGAAATTAATGGCTGTAAACATAAATCATGTGAAGATTACGATCAATGGCATGTTGTAGTGGAGCGAACATGTTGTGTTGGCCCTAACGTTCTCCATAATTACCCTTTACTCAAAGAGTGAACATGTTATGTTGGCCCTAATGTTCTCCATAATTACCCTTTACTCAAAGAGGATATTCTATAGAGTGTTCTCAATCAACAATGACTATGCACAAAAAATGACTACCATCACATTAATTTAGATAATTGTTTTAAAAACAATTAAATTGTATAATCCTAAGAACTAAAAGAGAAATTTAGTTGTTCCTGTTGTTATAGAACTGATGCAGTAAATTTATAAGAGTTTGACTAAATTATATCTCTATATTTTGTGTTTTGACACATTAAAATTGAGATGAATCGCAAACGTTGAAGATAACCCTAGTTTAACAGGATTTAACATTACGGCCCGCCCCGGAATGAAATAAAAGCACAGGATTACCGTACATTGATACATTATAAGATAAACAAAATATTTATATAGTTGGGATGTCATGACGTAAACAAACAAACGGAGTTTAGCTTGAGTTACATAAGTTAAAGAGTTGTTTAAGGTCTGTGTGTTGTGTCTATGATTCAGTGTCGTCAGGATATTATATGTCCTGATAGCAGGAATACAAAAATATGTTGAGTGACAACTAATACGTAACATTGACTGCTTTGATTTTCTATTTTTGTAAGTAACAACTTTTAAAATTAATTACGGTTTATGGTTCTAAGTCACTGAAAATCTAGCTAATGATACCCATGGAAATCGACAGTCCACAGCAGCGGTATCGAAAAAGTGACAATAATAAATTCAAGAATATATGTACGTTTAGTATATCATACTCGCAATTCGACCACTAATATCTCAGTGGTTCTCAAAGCTTTAGAAAAGATGAATAATTGAATAACAAACTGGTTACATACTTGACTGACAAGAAAATGCGTAAGCACCCATCTAAAATATTTATGTTTATCAGAAAAAAAAGTTGAGAAAGAATTATTTCTAGGTGTTTGAGATTATATTCTGTCTAGTATGTGTTTATTTTTCAGTCCTCTTTGATGGAATTCTTTTACAATCCCATATGATTTATTGAAATCCAATATATGTATTTGACAGTCCTGAAGTAGTCAATATTATCAGTATTTGACATTCGTCTATTGTATCAGTGTTTGAATTTCCTCCATAACGTTAGTTTTCACAAAAACAATTATTTCATTAATGTTTGTTAGTCTATTTACAGTGTTGACAGGCCTTTACAAAATTAATGTTTTACATTTCTCTTTGACAGTCCTGTATGAAAAGATAATTGGTAAATCCAATTAATTAGTTCACTCAGAGTGAAATTATTATTGTAGTTTGAATTTGCTTTTGCATAACATATGAAATGAGATATAAAAACCACAGACAGGCGATGATGGAATAATGCTACTTATATAGTGGAATTTCATAATGCTGACGTCGAAATTATTACCTTTGTTAAACATTGAAGACTTCAAGTGACCATCAATGTCGTATCGCGTCAGATATTCAGGCAATTCTGTGGAATTCTTAAGAATAAATATTTAATTCATACAAGATCTCGAGAACATTGTCTCTCAGTATTTTGAAGTTCAGACTTTATTCCTAATAAAATGTTAGATCAAGATAAAGAAAATAAAACCAAACACACACACACACACACACACACACACACACACACACACACACACACACACACACACACACACACACACACACACACACACACACACACACACACACACAAAAACACACACAAAGAAGAGGAGTTACTGGCTCAGTTATGTGGCAGAAGTCACCATGTAAACACAAACACACACATACAAACACACACAGAGAGTTTTGTTCAATGCAACAAGAATCATACATTTAAACATCACTGAAATGCCATATGTGGGTTACATATAAATTGGAACTACATTATATAACAGCTTACACCCTTAATGTAGGCAAATAAGATTCACGTTCAAGAAGACAAATACAAGTTAGAAAATAGAACTATTTTCATTGATACGAAAGTATTTTCAGGTGAGATTTCAAAGCTGCATACTAATTTCACATTTACAGTAAAAGTGTTTTAGAAAGAATAGCCGTTTGGTGTTTGTATCAGTTTTCACTAACGTTTGTTTGACCCCATTATATACGTACACGCAATATCGGGGCATTTTAGAAGTCTACTATTATAAAATATTAATAAATGTTTAACTATCGATGCTACACAATTAAAAACCTACGTAAATAATATGGATAAACAGGTTGATTGACAGAACACTAAATGTGAATTTGGGTATATAGGAACGGTAAGGCTAATGAACGAGTACATCCATCGTGTGGACATTAATATATTTTTCATCTCATGTTGATATGTTGGTGAGTTTCAAATAATAAACCATCAATATTTTTGTGTAACATTTTATACCTCCCTCATTCACGGTGAATGCATAAACGGTCTAACATGTTTACTTATTCTTTTGTCCTCTAACTGTTATTTCCACATAGGGTCGCAACAATAGCCTTATGGGAAAATTTAAGGTGTCAACTTTTACAGGGATATTGAACGGGTATTACTGATTAATTAAAAATAAAAAAGAAGTACTGAAGGGTAAACCATATATCATATTTCATGGAAAAAAATGACAATATCGTGCCCGGGAGAAGTAAACGTCCCCTGGTTTCATGCAAAACCCGTCGCAAAAGTCAAGCGAAAACTTTTCAAGTACAACAAGATAAGCAAATCTTTAATTTCTGTATATTAATGATGACAGTGTTGAAGGGGCTTTTAATTAGGATGTGTAAAAAAGCCAATATTTTTGTCAGATAATGGTCTTTTCCATGTTCCGAAACAATAAAAAAGTCTGATGGATCTAGATCTGAATGTTGATATGCATACTGGCTTAGCTAAAAGCAAAATTATGTCCAAAGAAAAAAAAAACAAAACCTGCATCCGAATCAGCATATGACCGAAGTTATCTTTGTGACTGATTTGTGGAATGGGATTGTCATAGTATGACCGAAGTTACCTTTGTGACTGATTTGTGGAATGGGATTGTCATAGTATGACCGAAGTTACCTTTGTGACTGATTTGTGGAATGGGATTGTCATAGTATGACCCAAGTTACCTTTGTGACTGATTTGTGGAATGGGATTGTCATAGTATGACCGAAGTTACCTTTGTGACTGATTTGTGGAATGGGATTGTCATAGTATGACATTGTATACTATCTACATCCTATTTCACACTTCCCACATTAGGAATGGATTATGATTGGGGAAATGTACCTGTGTATTCAGCTTAATGATAAACCTACTCCCCACCAAAGTATCTCGCTTGACGTCGCACCTTTACTGTCGAAAGTGTGTGTTACTTGATAAGTAAAAAACGAAGAATTACCGAAGAGTAAACCACATCTCATAGTCCATGGAGTAAAGTAGACAATATCGTCTTTAGTGTCATATTCAGACAAATGCAAACCTCAAATCATCGAGGTGAGTTGATAAACGATGAATGTTATGTACAAGTCATAAACACTCTCGGGTACATGCTTGGGAATAAAACCAATGAAAAAATAATAAAAAATAAAAATAAGAAAATAATAAAATGAAAAAATAAGAAAATAATATTAAACAGATAAATAAATAAATAAATTCGAAGAAAACAAAACACAAAAACAAACCCAAAGATCTGTCTTACATTTCTGACATTACTATATGGAAATTCAATAATGTTTGTTATGATAAGTAATCAAGCATTGTTTTATGATAATAAAGAAGCCGAACTCGGACAATGCATGTTCATGAGCAGAGTAAAGGAGGCCCATGATGATTAATCACACTTATACATTATTTTAAAAAATCTAAAGTAAAGAAAATTTGTCAATTTTGACAACAGTTCATTCTTTTGGTCAGAAATGACTAGATTTGGTCCAATATTTAAGGTAGCCGGAATCTTTTTGTTTATGTGAACATATGGTGATTATTAAATTAAGGCCTAAGATAAAATTAAGTTTTTTGTCTTTTACCGATCGAACCACAAAAATCGCTGCGACCTGAAAAATTTTATAGACCGTTTTCAAAGGAAATTATTTTTATTGACGATCGATTCATCTTTCCGGGTATCTAGTTAAGTTAAGGGGAACGGGGCTAAAATAGGCTAAAATATTGTATATATCAAATAAATTTTACCGTACCTTATTTGCTAGCACCATATTCAATGTTCTGTGCCTCAGGTCGATACCAAAGAGGATGGGATTAGAAGAGATATAGAAAATTGCGGTGAAAACGGAGTAACGATAGGCGAATCGTCCGCTAGCACTTCATGTACAAAACCCCCTTAGCAGCTTCAAGAAAATCCTAAAACGAGGTTCACAGGTATACATTTGTACATGTACACTGATTTATTGTACAATTATACATGTATTTGGTTTAAATTGTACAATGTTGTTATTCTCCAAGTGCCTTACTTTCAGGCACATATCCAAAGACATTGAATGAAGAGTCTTAAACATGCCTCCACCAAGTCTGACTTGACCGTCCTAAGAGGTTATCTACTCCTCATAATCACCCACAAACAAAATTTTTCCATTCAAGAGTTTGTGTGTATTGATTAACAGATATGTCACTTGTCTCCATTTAATTTAGACATCAGTATTAACTGACACAAAACTTAATCAAAGTAAATATGCCAAAGAAAGATACCCTTATTATAAATTCTTGACTTGACCTAGATATTCTTAAGATGTATCTGTATACCAAATATCAATTCAATATATCTCTTCCTGAGATAAAAAGCAGTATTTTTAAGAAATTTTCTAAGTCCATGGGGGATAACTCTCCCAAAATTTATTGAACCATAACCAAATTAGAACTTGACCTAAATATCCTTTAAATGTATCAGTATATTAGATATCAATTCAATATCTTCAGAAATAATGTGCGGAAACTGCTAATTTTAAGAAATTTCCTAAGTCCAAGGGGAATAACTAACAAAAATTATTGAACGATATCCAAATTTGAACTTGACTTTGATATACTTCAGATGTATCATTTCAGTTCAATACTTTTATCCGTTTCTGAGATAATGAGCGGAAACTGCTAATTTTTAGAAATTTTCTAAGTCCAAGGGGGATAACAATAACAAAAATTATCGAACAATAACCAAGTTTTAAAATGACCTAGATATTCTTGAGATGTATCTGTATACCAAATATCAATTCAATATCTTTATTGGTTCCAGAGATAATGAACGGAAATTGTAAATGGACCCTCCAACCGACAGACAGCAGCAATATGCATACAAATATGTACATGTCAGAATTTCTAGAGAGATACATGTGGTGTTGTCATGCCCCTTAGTGCTAGAGGTATGCGCGTGTCTGACATTGTCGCATATGTGTATACAGATACTTTGGGGTTTTACACGTATATTTCTTAAATGTAGGATTTGGGACTTTGTTGCCGCTAGGGTATCAAAGTTTGACAAACAAATATTTTATCCCCGTGCAACGCATTGTGAAAGAGATATTGTAACGCTTCTATGGTTCTGCCTGTTAGTGATTACATCCGTCCGTCACTCTTTCTGATTGACAATATTTATGTTGTGTTCGGTGACCACTTCTTCCAACAAACCATCGGAATCCCTATGGGGACTAACTGTGCTCCTTTGCTAGCCGATTTGTTCCTTTCGTCGCACGAAATTGACTTCATACAAAACCTTAGAAGTCAAAATAAGATGCAATTGGCAGTGTCCTTTAATTTTACACTCAGATATATTGATGATGTACTATCTATAAATAACAAAGTCTTTGATACATACGTACATACAATATATCCAAAGGAACTTGAATTTAAGAACACCACAATATCCAATTCATGTGCTTCATATGTAGATCTACTTATTGATGTTGACCGAGATGGTAAACTTACTACTTCAATTTATGACAAACGTGATGACTTTAGTTTCCCCATTGCTAACTTTCTACATACTAGTAGCAACATTCCTTTATCATCTGCGTACGGTGTTTATGTATCCCAATTGATTCGATATGCGCGACCGTCATCTGAGTATTGCTCTTTCGTTTATCGAAGCCAAATACTAGGAGAAAAGTTACTCAAACAAGGATATGAGATATCACGACTTATGTCAACATTGCGCAAATTTTACGGCCGTTATAAAGACCTTATTTGCTCATATGATGTATCGTTGTCTGACATGTTGGCTTCCTTATGTCACAGTAACTAAACCATCTGTATTACCTATACTATACAGCAATATTCTTACTGCTTATGACATATACCTATTTTGACTACGACTGTGCCGTTTCCTAATTCTGTGACAGATAATAATACTATTTCGCTTACACTTATGGCATCACGACGGCTGTGACCGGTCAGCACGGGATGCTTACTTCTCCATGGTACCTGATCCCACCTCTGTTTTGACAGAGGTTCGTGATTGCCTATATTATATTTACATATGTATTGTCGTATTTATGATAAACGTGAGGATTTTGGATTTCCTATTGTACTTTTTCGTTACTTGGATGGCGATGTCCATCGACTCCCATCATATGGTATCTATATATCTCAATTAGTTCGATTTGTCAGAAGCTGCACCGATGTTTTGGATTTTCATAAACGGAATTTACACATTACTACTAAACTTTTAACTCAGGGTTACAGATATCACAAGCTTAGAAAAACATTCGGCAAAGTCTTTAGATCTTATTCAGAACTTCTATCTAAATTTGGAAATATTTCTTTTCAATACTATGTATCCAATGGAATTTCCGATCCTAATTTTTACGGTGATTTCGTATATAAACTAAGGAAAGTAAAAGACTCCGATAACGTTATTTTATCATATAATAAAATAGTCAAACGTCTTCTAAATAGCCAATATGACATTGAGATCATCAAAACTATAGGTCTTGTATTTGGCCCCTCTACAGCCCTATGCAGACTTTTACTTGAACGTTGCACGCTGACTAAGAGGGCAGAGGAGACATGGTCCTGAACCTCGTCCCCTCTGACTGTTAGTCGGGACCCCTAAAGATTTAGGGTCTTAGCTCGCTTTCAGACTGACAGAGCACGGTTTATCATGTTGATGTCGCATATATTTTATATCACTGTGTTTTACAATACCGTACGTGTTTATATTTTTATGACCTCTCAATATGCGATACCTGTTCAGCCTTGTTCTTTACATGGAGGATTATTTATAAATTTTTAAGTGGGAAGGTGGGCCCGTAAACCGGTTAACCACACCATTTGTTTGGCTTTTGTCGAATTAAATGACCGTCCTAAGTCGGTATCGTAATTGCACTACAATCAAACATTTTTGTAATGTGTTATATGCGCTAGTATATTATTGATATTCATGTATTGTATAGCTCCGTGGTGACTTCTGCCACATATCTGAGCCAGTAACTCCTCTTTTTTCTTTCGACTTCGAGTTGTGGATTTCGGAACAATATCTTGGATTTGTACTTAACACTGCAACTGCGATTTCATAGTTTACCTCTCGATATTTTAAGATATGCCTGAAATTATGAAGAAATATTGATAATATCCATAGTTGTGAAAACCAAATTTTGCCACTGAAGCAATCGGTCCATCAAGATTTGTAAAATAGATAGTAACATTAGAATGAAAGAAAAGAAAAAGGAGAAGGCACGTGAATAAGTTGTATGGCTAAAGATGACTCAGACATCTATTTCGGTAATGAATGGTCCCTCGTTATAAATAGTCTTTACCGACTAGTAATTAGGAATAAATATTCCTAAATTTGCTCTTCAGTCTACGTAGCACGTGTCACCGTATTTGTAAACAATGCAAAGCAAACGAGTCAGCATAATACCTACCGCAATTCTTTGGCAATAATGAATATTTCTCATGAATGTTATTATGTAGAATTACCAGTTGTCCTTCATTATGTGTTCATCCATAATTGTTTGAACCATTAATAGTGTAAAGATAAGTTGAGAGGAGTGACAGTGAATCCGGCAGAAGGGAGATTCTGACACTGATAGCGATTAATTTTCATAGGATGGATAGTCGAATGACGAATTTGATAATGTTTCATTATGGTAATAAGTTGTTGCAAATCAACAATTATTGTACCCGTAACTGAAGTTAATTACACACAAACTGTACTTTAAAAGTAAACATGCAAAATATAATAATTTACCTGAATTATAAAATGATTAAGGTAACTGGCAGATATCTAAAACCAAATATACTTAACGCACAGGACGGAAATCACCAAGACCCAGTCTCAATGAGACAATAACATTTGGATAGATCATAGTTTAAAATCTATGAAAAACCTATTTTCAGGTTTTGTCCTTTTTATGTCGAAGGCGATGACCTCAAAAAGTTTATTGAATGTTTCCATGTCCTAGTCAACCTTTCTTGAATTTTAGACGGATCCTTTCAAGTGTGGCAATGAACCCGTTCACTTCTAGTTGTTTGGTAGAGAGTTTGGTTGAATGATCTTTCTGGTAACATTAAACAGATGACATATGACCGACACCTCTATCTGATTGCGAATTAGTAACGTAATTGTTTCGGAGTTAAAGTAATTTAAAACCTACCAGGTCACATGACTTTTTCAATGACGGCGAAACTTGACCAAACTATAGATTAGAAATATAAGATAGTTATGAATAACACATGAGATCTACATTTATATCGGTTTGGTGTACCATATATGTCTGTTGACATCTAATGTATGTTTAGTGATGTTCAATGCCGAATCCTAAGTATGAATATTTGAACAGCAATCAAATAACTAAAAGTAATCACTAAAGAATCAATTTAAGGACAGAGTCAAGCATGAAGAAGACACCTTATTCTAAAAAACAATATGAATAAATTTATCAATAAAATTGTTATTGTGTATACAACGGTAGGTCAACTGTTTAATAATTTTCATTATTTATGTTTATGTCTATGTACTGATTAGAATTTAATTTCATTTGTACAGCTTTCCGTGTCATTGCCAGTGTTATTGGACCCTATACTGAAGACAACGACAACCACTTGGACGAAGATGTAAACACATGAATTATAATTATAATGCAGTAGCTCTTGGATACAAGGTCGACATCTTACATATAATGCACAATTATCCCTTTAGTCTGCTAGTTAAGTACATGGAAATCGTCTTTAATGCCTTTGTCTGTATCTGTTTGTTACTTACGGAATGGCTCTTACACTTATCAGTGTCAAAGAGCTGTGTAATATACTACGGGTTTTATTTGGAAACACATATCCGAGTGATATCAAAGGTATGGTTGGAGCCTCTGAGGGCGAGGAGATTCAAACATATCCCCCTGTGATGCCGTAACATTCAGCAACATTTAACTTTACACAATATTGCTCAATAACAATGGGCGACTAAGGGATGTACAACAATTTCTATACTTCAATCTGCCACGAACTAAGCAAAACTTCAGACTTCTGTTTATTTACCAGTCGGTTAGAGTCTCTATAACATTTACGTCGGCTTTATATTGTTGGTAAATATTTAAAGTATCCTTATGTACGTATAAATGGGTGCTATTCCAATCGATTTAACACCGAATACTGAGTGTAACATGACACTGTAGACTTTGTCTGCAATCAGTCATCATGGACGCATTGAAGTGATTTGTCCCCACACCAAAAGTACCCGAAATGACGGCTTCCTTTTGAATTTAATACAGAGTGTGATCAGTTACTCAAGCAAAAGAATGTCGAGTGCAACAACCTTATTCGGAAAGAAGACACCAAGATAGACTCACAGCCCTTTTAAATTTTGATTCTGTAAAAGCAACCCACGTCCATGGCTAACCACTCCCTTTTTAACAGCGAAATCGTAATCAACAGTGAACGCGTCAATGCTGCAGACTTGTTCACACCGAAAGTGAAGGACCCACGTCATCAAAGTAGATTGTCTTTGGCGCTATCTACAAAAACTCAGACCACAATTCGAAAAATATATACCGTCTCAAGAGAGCAAAGAAGCTGTCAGATCCGGTCATTAGTCCGTCTGCACATCGTGTTCCAATGAAATGGTCGGAATTTCCTTTAGTTTTACTAGAACAGTGATGATTTTGCCACTCAAAACACCAGTACTGTGGTTTAAGTGAAAGGGTTTATGATTAAACAATATTATCTTTACATATTCATTGTGGTTCATGTAGGTAAACGTCATTACTGATTATTCCGTGTAATTATCCTGAGAGTCATCATAATAAAATTCAGCTCGATAACAAGTTCGGTATAATATCATAGTCACAACAGTCACACGGGAACAATTCTTTGACTTTGATGGTTTTAAGGAAAACATTATTTTCTATCATTAATGCAACATGTGCATATATAGAATCAAAACAAAAATAATAGAGATCTGCCTATGTCCTCATCTGTCATGTTTTTAAAAGGCTTTCACATTAAGAAGTGGATCATAAAATCTCTCACTGAGTGGAAATCCACACGGTAGGGAGTCGGAAATGCAGTCAATTGTAGCATGTGTGACATCTGTACGACGCTTGGTCTTCATTAATTCCGATATTTGTCTCGGAAATAATGTAATAATGTTGAACTAAATAGTTGAAGATATTTAAAACTACTAATTTGATTTGCATCTTAAACACGAACTGTGGTGAATTCAAAACCTTACTTGTCATGCTACTGTTCAGCTCTTAAACGTGAGAACCAAGAAAATAATAGATAAAAACAGTTACAGGCGCCCTCTAAGTGAAAAATTACACTCCATATATTGCCAAAACATAAATGAATATTTAAACACTACAGTTGGGTGCAGTCCTAACCTTACATTCAAGTGCACTTGACAAGTGCTCTTCAAGTTTAGTTTTTCGTCCTGAATACCAGTCATAAAGTTTAGCCAAGTGCACTTGATATCAAGTTTACTTGAAAGTAATTACGTCATCAAGTTTACTATCACGGGATACCAAGTTTACTTTTCACGTTTGTTTATTACAATTATCCAGTTTCGTTTAAAACGATAGAAATAATTGTCTTATTATGTACAATTGCATATTTTACATATAAAAAATTGTTTTAATAGAAAACTATAGTAAATGTACCTGTATATAGAAAGTAAACTAAACTTGAAGTGCACTTGGAGTAAACTTGAAATCAAGTTTAGTACTAAACTTGGAATCAAGTTTACTACTAAACTTAATTCCAAGTTTATTATGTTGTCGCCAAGTAGACTTGAAAAGCAGTCATAAAGTTAACTTGAAGTGCACTTTATGTAAGGTTAGGACTGCACCTAACTGTACATGTATGATATTCAATTGGATTCTCAAAACAAGTTCATCATAACGTAAATCCTGTGCCTAGAATTGTTTTCAAAAACTACAGAGGGAATAATGTTGACAATTATGTAAAACACTAGGATAACTGCTGATATATCGCTGCTGTTTTCTGAAAAAAAAAGATGACACACGCTGCACAAAAAAAGAAAACATATTGTCAACCTTTTATTTTTTTCCCTATCTCTTATGCAACAATATTTAAAATTCTACTAGATTCTTCAACTGCCATTCCGACGAACGGACAATAATATTTTCGTACAAAATCGTATCTCTTCTCCTCGACATTGTTTACAAAATGTCAAATATTCCTTGTAATGTTTATCAGTGTAAAACCTTAATACGTTATCGCTACTTCGTAAATGAATACATACCTCCTCTTTGTTCTGTTTATAAATGAATTTTTCATAACCATTAAGTGTGTTGGAGAAAACGGTTTGCTAAATAGTAATGAAAGCAATACTGGTTTAATACTTCATCCTTGATTTTCTCGATGTACATCTCGTAAATGATTTTGCATGTTGAATTTATTAACTAGATAATTGAATTTGTAAATTTCAGATACATTGGAAAAGAATGCTTATTAATCTAAAAATCTGGCTATTGTTGTTCATAAATGAGAAAACAAAAAAAAATTAAACCGTGCTGGTGAATAAATAGTTATCACTCGAAAGTTTATTATTCCCACAAATACTCTGCCATAATTTATAGAATAAGTAAATATCATTTACGTCATCTAATAATTTTATTTTCCAAAAAGATTCAATTTTCTCCTAAAATGTCATGACTGCTAGTAGAGGAATTACATCAACAAAACACAGAAATTTTCCCGGTGGAATAGGTTGATTGATGTTGTACATATAGTATAAAAGTGCTATGGAAATAATGAATTGGGTTTTATGCTGGATTGATATTATGTTAGAATGATTGACCGCATTATTATGTCATGCTTTAACTAGAAATTGCAAATATTACACCGCATGTGATTACTTGTAATGATACATATAGCTCTCTAACAAATTCTAGTGGTATCCAGAACGACAAAACAGTGAGCCTTCCTATTGCATATTAAAAGAATTATGAGTATGTTCACAGGAAAACAGTAGGTTTTAAAGACATTTAAGACGAACGGTACAGGAATGAAATTACTTTCCAGTGACAGGACAATTTCAAAAGTATAATTCTTTGTGGAGACCGACAGCTTTATCCACAATCAAAGCTGTAAGATAAGGAAACTTGTAATTCATATTATACAATTAGCAATTCAGATGCATACTTAATTCTTTTCCTTGTCATCAGTTTCAAAGAATAAAATTCTTCATTAATAAATTACGGAAAAGGTAAAAAAATCTAAGGTTGAAGAAATGTTTGCTACTGGGAAACCTCTCTAAATATTTTGAAGACAAATATTGTAATACATACATGTTAAATAATGATAAAAATTAAACAAGAAAATGATAAAGTTTTGCAAATTAATAAATACAGATTCCTATGATATAAATTTATACAATTGTTTTGAAAGTTATTTCAGTCGAAAAATTATAACTCGGGCAAACTCAGGGGAAAAAGGATTTGGTCAGTAATTGTTGGCCATAAAAATGTTAACATTCAGCATCTCAAAAGGATGAATGGAAAAATAAGTATGGAAAATTATTTAGTTATCGGCCAAACTACCAAATTACACTAGGTCTTTATCCACTTTTGTGCCAGGAAAAAGGAAGTGAACTGTAATTACATTTTCACTTATACAATTACTGAGTACATGGTTAGCCAGCATGGGATGCTTACTCACCCCTAGCGAGACCTTTGATGTTTCCACTTACCTATTTCTCCCCCCCCCCCTTTCCTCTTTACTTTGTACTAACAACTGATATCGTGTAATTCTGCCTCGCCTGTCTTATTGTGTACTACCAATTGATGTGTATTTCTATTATCCATATAGAGTGAATTTTATTAGCTTCCGGGGTGCGATATAGTTGTGATTATGGTGCTATTAGCCGGTTTCTTTTAATGTTATACTTCTATTATTTTCATTGTATTCTACCTTGTCAAAACAACAATCAATAACCTCTACACAATTGCAAATTCTACTACACCAGAAATAATTACTTTCGTTGAAAGAATTACAGAATGCTTTGAATACATGCAATCAATTTTAAGGAATATCATATCCTAAAACTTAAGTCAGCCTAACCAAGGGCAAAACAAATAATCACACGAAATACAATAATGAGAACGTAATGTTAATCAAGTAGGAATTAAGATTAAATGACATTCTATGAGTGTTTTGTTCAAGTAAAGGTTATATTAATCCGAGCGAAAAAGACGTAAATCTCTTGGGATTGCATCAACCCGTAAAACAATATCAATTATCAACAGGAAATTGGTATGACCAAGATATCTAAAAGCAACTTCCAATAACGTAGCGGAAACAGAATATTGAACATTCCGATTACTGGTTTGAATAAATGAAATTGTCCACTTCTTGGATTTATTTATAGTTTGTTAGAAAAGAAAAGTAAGATGTTAACACCAGGAGTATTTCGCTTATGCAGTGTTAAGCCAAAGTCCTCACAGCCCGGCAATGCCATGAGCATTAATAAACGTATAATATTTGATATTTCGAAAGGGTATACTATATTGAAATCATATTATATATGACTGTAAATTTTTCCTTTTGTCCAAGAGCCGATGTAGCTCTGGATATGATGTTCGATCCGAAGTTCAACTCCCGCCTTGCTCATACCAGTGGCCTGTCTTTCAAATGAGGTGAAAACAGAGGTCCCGTGTCACAATGGGTGTGGAACGTAAAATATTTCTCACTGCTTAGGTTGGATCGGTTGAAAAGATAGAAAGTCTTAATAAATGCATCAGATAGATGCCGTCACCATAAATGCATCAAATAGACGCCATCACCATGTTTATTGTTTATTTTCTTCCAAGAAACCACCAAAAACTACTCGTAAGTTATTTTGTGTCTTCTAATTAAATTTCACGTTGCTAGCATTGGCGGCCATGTTGGATCACAACACTTGGACTTTTTCCATTGCTACCGTGTAAACTATATTAAATTTTAGTAGATCTTAAAACACTTATATTACAAAATTAACTAAATCAGGCAGTATAGTATGTGCAATGATGAATAATACACGAGAGATGTAATCAAATGAGAGCGATAACTCTAGCCAATATGAGGAAAACAAGGTTGTATGGGAACACCATATACATGCGGCAATATATAATATAAACAAGCAGAGACTGTTTTAATTGTTAAAGAAATTTGTTTTCTACAATTTGATTTTGATATTCACGAGTTATCTAACTGACAGATAAAGACTATTCTCGGAAAGATGATAATCTGATTACCTTGATACATGTTCTAGTAGTATGAGGAGACCAATCATGCCAATGAAGGAGAGAGCCCTTATAGAAAAGAGTGACATTAACCAGCATTCTGTGGTCCATTACAGCGGAATATCTTTAAAACAAACTTCTGAATTCTAGGATATAATCCACCTGATGGCATTACTAAAATGAATGAAATCAGAAATGTACTACAATAAACATGACAATTTGAATAAAAATGTTATCAAATGACAGTTTATGTCAAATGTATACCAGGAGTATTTCACTTGAATGCTGGTAGTGAGTGTTATATAATAAAGATAACACGAGTACTTGCAGAGAACAACACTGTGCCTCTAACATAGACGCAGACTTTATTACAATGAAACAATCTTGACGAACGTGATTTCCATTTCAGAATAAAACATCAAGATCAGGTCCTCTGGGGAATATGTCTGCAAAACGAAAATGTAGGTTATTTACATGAATAGGTTTAACTCTTTTTGCAATTATTTCTGCAAAATCTGCACTTCATCTGTTATTAATATCAGAAAAGCGATACAATACTCATGATGAAACAGTATTGTATTTATTCCTAACAAGAATAGAATACCATTTTAGAAAGCGCATGTATCTCATTTCTCAGGAAAAAGAACTTACAGTAAATTGGTTTATCAAATAAATTAACTTTTGGTCAGATGGGAATTCTTACTGTGTTGCAAAATGTAGGATAAAAACAGCAAAACATACATTATAAATTATCTTAACTACGGATTGTTTTAGCAAACGTTTCATTAATATTCATAGCTTTGAACATCCTAAATGCATATCATTGAATGCTAGTTGCGGAAGAGAGTGCTCGCTTTGTGGGTGGATATATGTCGAAGAGAAAAAAGGACAACTCAAAACAAGAGTTTCAGATCATGGGTCCACAATAAATTGTAAAGGTAACCAATTACATTATCGACACTTCAATCCTAGAAAAAAGGCATCATCAAATAAACAAATCTCAGCACCCTTTTCCTTTGGAACACTGTAGAATATATCTGAATGCCGCTACCCCCTACGGATAGAGCAATGACATTGGTAGTAAAGGAAATTTAGCATTTTAAGAAGTAAATGTACTGTTTGATTTTTTTTTATTGTATATAAATCCTGAGGAGGCCACTTTGTCCGTCCTTCCGTCACTCAGTGTGTTTCAAGATAATAACACAATTTCCTCGCATTTAATCCAATGCAAGTTGGGATATATGGATACCTGTCGAAAGGGAAAGATGCCAATTAATTGTGGAGTAAATAGATCAATGATATAGGTCACTACGGGTTATCATAAATTGCAGTTGGTGTCCACATGACAATTCAGGTTACCCAAAGCAAATTTAGGAGTATGGATTCTTATCCATTTGGGAAAATGCTTTTTAACATTTGGGTCAAAAGTCAAGGTCACTTCTGGTACAATAGGTTTTAATAATTCCTTCCCGGACGATAACTCAGCTTCGTTGTCTCCCTGAAACACATTTGGTTGTATTAATACTTATCAAAAGGAAAAGATGCCTACTGATTTTGTCGTCAGTAGGTCGTCAAAATTCAAGGTCATCACCGACAGAAATGAACCGAATGTTATATTTCCGGATGAAAATATAGTACCATTCATATTAAGCTCACCATATTGGGATGTATCAAATATTATCAAAAACAGATACTGCCTCATAGGCCAAGATCACTACTAGTAATATTTTACAGAAATCATGGCCCATGAAACATAAAACGTTAGCTAAGAAGGTTTTGTAGCTGTTATATAATAAGCCCAGAGCGGGTGTATATTTCAACACACACGCTCTAGTACTTTCTTCGATGCTTTTTGTCATTCAGAAATAAACCATTGGGCCTTCACCACACAGTATTCCATTCCACTGAAAACTTTCCGATATTTACCATTGTTACCTCTGCAGAGCACAGTTTCAATAGGTTTATATTGGATATCTGTATATTAAGTCCTATTCGTCAAAAAAGACAAATTAATTGAATCGATTTTATTATACTGCATTATAGAGGCAGGATGTAACTAAGTCTTTCAAACTACAGACAAAATTGGATGGCTGAACCAGAAGAGCCAACACTTAACACTACATAATGTCTGCACCACATCACGTTGGAATTTATAAACCATGAACTGTTTTATGTGTGAATGAAAATGTAAATTCTTTTAGTGAGAGCTAAATTTTCTACAAAGTATAGTTCAACAAATAACAATACATAATAGGTATTTAAAAAAAGACAAGCATTTAATGTGAAATTCCCCCAATCAACTTTAGGGATTATATTTTGTTACGGAATCAACAAATATTATTGTTGATCACAATCAGTCTGAAAGAGAGAGAGAGAGAGAGAGAGAGAGAGAGAGAGAGAGAGAGAGAGAATTTGACTGCAAATTTCAAAATGTAATGAAGATTGTATTATCGGATTGCTCGTTTATTGTACATAATCACGACTTCGTATTTGTCTGATGCAATGCATGATGTTCACATATAAAATGTGTATGCTTATCAAGAGAATTATATTTAAAGTTTTTTTCGTGGCTTACATTATATGTATTTTAATTTTTATGCACCTTTAAGTGTTCTTACTTTTTACGAACATTTTCACAAATCTTATTTTAAAAAGGTTTCACTAAATATTAATTCGAGAGAATGCCACTGAATGCCCGATATTCAAAGCCCATATAAAACATTACAAATACAGCGGTGCTGGTTTCAGCAAGAGCTATTGCGAATGCCAAATGGGATAAGATGGGTGTCCGTAAGCTTGCTAACTTGTTGCAAAATGTTCCGAAATATCTCCCGCGTACGGTAGTTAGTTTATATAAACTAAAATTAAGGGCTTTTGAAATCAAGTTGAAGCTAAGTGCTCCAGTGCTTTACATCTTAATTTATTTTCACAAAGGCATATGTAAAATGGCGTCTGAATTACTTGTCTCAAAGTATGAGGTAAGGTATTACTAAAATGCTCAGAAACATCTACAATTATACTTGAAAATCAGCTTTATACATTGTTTGATAAAACTTTATCCTCAAATACCTACCAAGTATAAGGTAAGGATAACATCGAACAGTGAAATGGTCGAGATTTCATTATTCAATTGAAAAATATTTTTCACACAATTCCTGCAAAATTAACCAGAAAAATACAATATCGTGCCTATAATTAAATATTCATATGCAAATTATAAATAGAAAATAAATACTAAATATCTATACTGATGTCTGAACATAAACGTTTCGGGTGGGGGAAAGGGTGCATTGTAGATATACTTCTATAAAGTAGAAACACAAGCATGCCACATAAAGTGTTGTTTTTTTTAAATCCAGATAATGCCCAAGGAAGGTTCGACAAAGGTTACACCCTTTGGAATCCCAAAACCTACGCACGGATGCATGCAAGTATTGAACACTATTATTCTTAATATACAGAGAACAAAAAAAAAAAAAAAAAAATGCCGATTGAATGTTGAAACTTCATCAATTATTTTGAAATAATGGTTAGTAAGCACATTTGCTTGAATACGCAGTCATAAAGATAGGGGTAGAGAATGCCTAGACTGAATAGTAAATCATATAAAGACAAACATTTCCCCCCTTATACTTAGTTATACATACACGTAAATACTGTAAGCTGAAATCGGGACATTAATCATTAAATTGAAACTACCATAACAATACAGTATAATTTCATTTCTCAATTGTGGCAACTCATCCTGTTGGAAATATATACAAAATTTCATGGCCTGTTGGGTGATCTGGTATGCAATATGTTTCCCTGTATACTAGTCTCTATACACATGATCCTATACATGACATTTCTCTAGGCTGCTAATTCTGATGCTATAAATGTTTCCTATATCAGCTGACACCATCTCATCTAGTTTGCACGAGTTTCCGGACATCTATGAATCTGGCACATTGACATTGTACAGTAAGAGCCATGGAAATCCAACATGAATATTTCTTATATAAACCAATAAAAATCCTTATACAGTTCTAAATTTAATTTAGAATCCCAGGACTAAAATTGCTGTGAATAAATTTTTAAGATATTTTGAAAAGGTTGAAATGGGAAAAAAGACATTTGATTGAGCTATATGGGAGAAGTCCCCACGAACATTGTAATGTAGTTGTAGCAAGGATGTAGGCCCGTTAAGAGAAATGACAATCCTCGCCCCTTTCTTGCGTTTCATCGATTCAAAGCCCTGTTAAGCTCCATCATGCATTTGAATACTATCGACATAATATTTGGTAAAAACATAAATAATAGTACATAAAATATTCCAATCTCTTTAGTTAAGAAATACATATATCAACAAAAAATGAACAAATGCATCCCTACTCTTATAGGTGCCAAACATATATAAAAAGCTATATTACTACTGATAAATATATCCATATGAAGAACAATAAAATTAATGCTTTCTACACAAAATGGGGGAATTTTACGAAATTACTTCATTAATTAAAGCTTGATTGACCAGAACATTACACAGTATATATGTATGTACATTCCTGATTAAAGGAAATGTGATATAAAACTTCATGTATGTATATGTTGGTGTATATATGTATGTATGTATGTATATATATATATATATATATATATATATATATATATATATATATATATATATATATATATATATATATATATATATATATATATATATATATATATATATATATATATATATATATATATATATATATATATATATATATATATATATATATATATATATATACACAATAATATATAATGGTGTTTAACATATGTGTAAGTGTATATGCATACACTATCTATAATATTCCATTTACATGATAATTAATGAATTCATGGCTACATACCTGTGGTTTAAAGTATACTGTGTGTGAATAATGTATGAATGTGATGCTTGAAGTTCTGAATCTGTGTTGTCATATCCATTGTTTGTGAAATGAATAAATAAAAAGCTACCATCATGCATAGCACTGTCATCAGATGAGTTATGGTTCTCTCTTTAAATCCACTTGCTGTGCATATCCCTGACAACATTTGTCGTGCACCGGTGTCAAATATTATACACTTTCATATTTTCTATCATCAGCATTCCTATGGCGACACCAGTAGATTTACGGATACTCTAATCAATCTAATTGAAATCAGACTTATACGCGCTCCTGTTTTCTGATATGTCACAGTGTAAGATCTGAAAAAATCCTATTTTAGGAATCGTTAGAATGACCCTATTCATAAATCAATCAAAAGGGTGCTTCAAAAAGAGCTGGGGCGGTCTCCTCATCATTATAGATAAGACGTTATCGAAAAAGCAGAGTTCCGAATACAGATGGGTGCAGTCCTAACATAAAATACACGTTGATGCGAAAAGCGGTCAGGGGACTGCTTTGGCACACGTACTAGGACTACTCCACCGGACACGGATGCGCTACTCGCGTTAACGCGGGAGGGAATTCGCGTTAACGCGATTTATTATACATAATTATTTTATTTTAAATAATTAACTTACACATTAATATGTTTTTATATTTAAATATACAATGTATATATCGATTCTCCTTCAAATCTTTCTATATGAACATGTTAATACAAATTTTAAGTTGTAAACAAGCAAACATGGTTGTCAAGCGCGGCGGCCTCGAAATTAAGTTCACGTGGAAATCTGCGTTAACGCAAACGCGCTTGCTAAATAAAACAGGATCACGCATAGTTCTGATTTCAATTTAATTGCGCCCTAATTTTTTGGATAGATTTAATGGACATTCATTAAAAAAAAAACGCGGAATATGACGATAAAAAATCGACTTCAGCTTCGAATTAGCCTTTAAATGTATTTGTATATAAAAAAAAACCCCTTCATGCCTGATCATATCCTATTGCAAGCCTCCATTTCACTGAAACCACTGAAACTACACTTTTGCACAAGAGTAATACTGATTATGTCTATATATTGCCTAATATTTTCAAGACAGAAAAAAAATACTCGGTCAGGGGAATAAATGGCATTCATATAAACAGACTGCTGTGAAAACAGATCTGAGGGCAATGCGTAAGAATTCTCGTTGTTAATGTATTTTAAACTTAAAAACATGACCTATTATAGGAATTCAAGAAGACAAATGTATTCTGCTTTGAATTCCCAAACTAAAATCTAAAAGCATTGTCATGAAAATATTGTCAAAAGTATAGGTATTAGTTTCAGACAGAAAATGCTATTTATGATATAGTAGTAATTATACGTTTTAGCTGCAGACAATTAACGCAATTGTCTTATAGCTTTTACTCTTATGGGTTTGTTGAATTAAATAATAATAAAAGTAACCCTAAAAGAATGCATCGAAATTCTTTCCAGCCGACGTAGCAGTGTGAAAAAGCCCGAGTTGGGTCATGTTAGCAGTTCAATTTTTCAGAATTAGTTTATTCCTTTATTCGAACACGTGTGATGATTAATCTAATACATGTTTTCAATTCGTGATTTTAGACACTAACAAACGGAATCTATATTTAAGATTTTAATTTCGATTCAACGCAATTTAAGAAAAATAAAAGGAGTTTACATAATGTCACAGGTCATATACTTTCTTACTTTATTGCCTAACGTTTGTTTTTACAACTGTGTTAATTGACTCTAATTTTATGAATAATTTCTCAATGAGGTGTTTTATTATATAAATTCCGAGCCTGTGATGAGAGTGTGAATGTTATCTATGATTCTTTCAACGACTGCTTCCCATGACGAAGGGATGGTACACGTAAGATCGGAGCGGACACAGCCTTTTGGCAAAGACATTTACTTATTTTCTCTTTGAAGAATTGTACCAGCAAATTAAATTAAAGAATTTAAAGATACAAAAGAAAAGTAGAAAGCATTCCTTTTATAATTTCACTTTTTATATTATTGTTATAATTGTATGTTTTAAAGGGACTTCAACGACTGAAATTATGTTTTGTCCTTGTCTCAATGTTTGATTTGTCTAAAAGAACATAACGAAGAAGTATCGGAGGATAAATCATATCTCATAGTCCATGGAATAAAAAGATAATATCGTGCGAACCCCAATTAAATCAAGGTGAGACAGGTTGCCCGGAAGGAGTAAGCGTCCCCTGGTTGCATAAAAAATCGTCGCAAAAGATCTAGACCTGCAACAACTTTTTATACTATTTTATTCCATTACAGATTCGATAATTAATGGAAGAAATTACTCCTCCTCTTCTCTTCGTCATAACCCAAATTCTCATTAACAAAATTCAGCATCTTGGAAATTAAGTTCCAATTTCTCCTTGGGCAGGCTTGGTGTAGTGGTTATACGCTTGGCTTGGGGCGCCGACGATCCACTACGTTTAAGAGGTTGGTTACCTCCTGCTTCCATGTCGCTATATAACTGGAATATTGTTGAAAGCGACGTAAAACACCAATCAACCAGTTTTACCTTCCATATATACCATAAGATGAATTCTAGCAATGTGAAATTCATTTACTTTATACAAATAAACATTCAAGATAAACGCTTCAATTCCACGCGAAAGCTTTCAGAAAGTTAAAAAGTAAGATTTTAAGCTTAATTTAGGAATAAATGAAGAAAGAAAGTAATTAAAGTATGTTTACCCGTACGTTATACCAACTCCTTTTTGGTTTTACGGCTATTTAAGGATTCAAACATACATGTAGGGATTTTTTCGAAGTCTTTTGATGTCAACGATTCCTCCTCCAGTTTTCAATAAATATACAAGAAATGTTTTTTTGCCTACCATACAGGCAACTTCATAATCTTATCGGAGGAGTGTATGAATGTAAGGCATGGACATGACAAAATATGTAAATAAATTTTATTGAAACATGACTACTTATTTATTGAGATGATGAGTATTACAATACAACACATTCTACAAGATATTCAACATTTTTTCTTGATGGGTAACCATGATCAATAGATCAGGTATTTATTTATGTTTTATGGCAGAAAAGTTATCGTTTCTAACATATGTTATCAATTCTATCTGACATATTTATTCCATATGTATACAAAGAAATAAGAAAAATTAATCCAATATTCAAAAACAATGCGCCTCTGTATTTATTGTGGCCTTTGTTGTGGCCACTTGGTGAGTGGCCAAGTCTTAACGAAGTTGTTGGCGCAATTAGAAGCACTTTAAAGAATATCTATTGGCAAAAATCATCACCACAGCGTTTGAATTATTCCCTATGTCGGAAATATCATGAAATACATCCTAATTTATAAAAGATGCGTAAGACGTAAATTTTTCTGTAGAACGTGGCTTATTTGGACACACAAGTATCAAATTAAAGACGCTAAACACTCTATGCAAATGCTCATTATTCGTCGACGAGAGGAAATGATTTTCTCAGAAAACTGTTACTTATTAGTGGATGAAATATATCCTAATTGATTTCAGTTGATAACACTCTACACTTACCAACAATATATATATATATATATATATATATATATATATATATATATATATATATATATATAGATATATATATATATATATATATATATATATATATATATATATATATATATATATATATATATATATATATATATATATATATATATATATATATATATATATATATATATATATATATATATATATATATATATATATATATATATATTATATACACAATAATATATAATGGTGTTTAACATATGTGTAAGTGTATATGCATACACTATCTATAATATTCCATTTACATGATAATTAATGAATTCATGGCTACATACCTGTGGTTTAAAGTATACTGTGTGTGAATAATGTATGAATGTGATGCTTGAAGTTCTGAATCTGTGTTGTCATATCCATTGTTTGTGAAATGAATAAATAAAAAGCTACCATCATGCATAGCACTGTCATCAGATGAGTTATGGTTCTCTCTTTAAATCCACTTGCTGTGCATATCCCTGACAACATTTGTCGTGCACCGGTGTCAAATATTATACACTTTCATATTTTCTATCATCAGCATTCCTATGGCGACACCAGTAGATTTACGGATACTCTAATCAATCTAATTGAAATCAGACTTATACGCGCTCCTGTTTTCTGATATGTCACAGTGTAAGATCTGAAAAAATCCTATTTTAGGAATCGTTAGAATGACCCTATTCATAAATCAATCAAAAGGGTGCTTCAAAAAGAGCTGGGGCGGTCTCCTCATCATTATAGATAAGACGTTATAGAAAAAGCAGAGTTCCGAATACAGATGGGTGCAGTCCTAACATAAAATACACGTTGATGCGAAAAGCGGTCAGGGGGACTGCTTTGGCACACGTACTAGGACTACTCCACCGGACACGGATGCGCTACTCGCGTTAACGCGGGAGGGAATTCGCGTTAACGCGATTTATTATACATAATTATTTTATTTTAAATAATTAACTTACACATTAATATGTTTTTATATTTAAATATACAATGTATATATCGATTCTCCTTCAAATCTTTCTATATGAACATGTTAATACAAATTTTAAGTTGTAAACAAGCAAACATGGTTGTCAAGCGGGCGGCCTCGAAATTAAGTTCACGTGGAAATCTGCGTTAACGCAAACGCGCTTGCTCAGCAGTCCTGAGCTCACTAGGAAAGCAAACTTCACGTTAACGCGACGTGAACATAATGTTATGTTAGAACTGCACCTCACTGCACCAATGGCTGCGTCACCCTGGTCGTAAACATGGTAAGTGAAAAGACGATTTCTAAATTAATTGTTGATCAAATATTTGTTTATTGTGTGCCTTTTCCTTCCTTCATAGGGAAATAGAAATACAGTCGGACGGAACAGTTAAACAGACAAAATTATTTACCGAGATTCTGCAAGTGACAGCAGAGAGACTGGCGAAAGCAAATTACGATTAACTGATTTTTAATGCAATGCATGAATGCATCAATGGCGTGTATAGGAAATGCTGTGGTTCGATAGAAAAAATTTCAAAGAGAGAATAGAAAATACAAAAATTGAAAACGAATGTGAAAAATTCCCTTGATAAGAGAGAATATGATAAATAGTGCCGTCTTCAAGTAAATCAATCGTTGAAAAAGAAAAGATTGTTGCGGTCGCCTTGTGTAATAAATATAGAACATATACACCTTTTAATTTTGTGCACATTTCGGCAAGATATGTTTCTTGAGTGATGTTTATGACCGAATGATTGGAATTCTCAAAATATATAAAAATATGTAAGTCTGCCTGAAAAGCAGAAAAAATTACTCTGTGATATTTCAATAATGTCGAATGACGGAGATCCCCCTAGTACTTTTTGAAGTGCTATTTTATTTGGCTAATGGATTGAGTCATTCTGACGTGACCCCAAACGAGATTGTTGCAGATCCTATACCGCTAAATAAAACAGGATCACGCATAGTTCTGATTTCAATTTAATTGCGCCCTAATTTTTTGGATAGATTTAATGGACATTCATTAAAAAAAAAACGCGGAATATGACGATAAAAAATCGACTTCAGCTTCGAATTAGCCTTTAAATGTATTTGTATATAAAAAAAAACCCCTTCATGCCTGATCATATCCTATTGCAAGCCTCCATTTCACTGAAACCACTGAAACTACACTTTTGCACAAGAGTAATACTGATTATGTCTATATATTGCCTAATATTTTCAAGACAGAAAAAAATACTCGGTCAGGGGAATAAATGGCATTCATATAAACAGACTGCTGTGAAAACAGATCTGAGGGCAATGCGTAAGAATTCTCGTTGTTAATGTATTTTAAACTTAAAAACATGACCTATTATAGGAATTCAAGAAGACAAATGTATTCTGCTTTGAATTCCCAAACTAAAATCTAAAAGCATTGTCATGAAAATATTGTCAAAAGTATAGGTATTAGTTTCAGACAGAAAATGCTATTTATGATATAGTGGTAATTATACGTTTTAGCTGCAGACAATTAACGCAATTGTCTTATAGCTTTTACTCTTATGGGTTTGTTGAATTAAATAATAATAAAAGTAACCCTAAAAGAATGCATCGAAATTCTTTCCAGCCGACGTAGCAGTGTGAAAAAGCCCGAGTTGAATAAGATTACAAATTGCGTATGCCATTGATTTGAAGAGAGAATGTCGTGATAGATATAGGTGTATGTCTGTGTGTAATTCTTATTCAACACGTTTGTACGGCTCAAATCAAACTCGCACACATCTATCGGCACTTTTTGGGGATGGCGACACACAGGACTGCTTCAGTAGTGTAATGGTATGCTCCACCAGCACTCCCTGTGTGTTGATTTTTTTTTCAATTGCATACATTTTCGAATGTTCCACGTTCTGATTTATTTGTTGGTAAGTGTAGAGTGTTATCAACTGAAATCAATTAGGATATATTTCATCCACTAATAAGTAACAGTTTTCTGAGAAAATCATTTCCTCTCGTCGACGAATAATGAGCATTTGCATAGAGTGTTTAGCGTCTTTAATTTGATACTTGTGTGTCCAAATAAGCCACGTTCTACAGAAAAATTTACGTCTTACGCATCTTTTATAAATTAGGATGTATTTCATGATATTTCCGACATAGGGAATAATTCAAACGCTGTGGTGATGATTTTTGCCAATAGATATTCTTTAAAGTGCTTCTAATTGCGCCAACAACTTCGTTAAGACTTGGCCACTCACCAAGTGGCCACAACAAAGGCCACAATAAATACAGAGGCGCATTGTTTTTGAATATTGGATTAATTTTTCTTATTTCTTTGTGTACATATGGAATAAATATGTCAGATAGAATTGATAACATATGTTAGAAACGATAACTTTTCTGCCATAAAACATAAATAAATACCTGATCTATTGATCATGGTTACCCATCAAGAAAAGATGTTGAATATCTTGTAGAGTGTGTTGTATTGTAATACTCATCATCTCAATAAATAAGTAGTCATGTTTCAATAAAATTTATTTACATATTTTGTCATGTCCATGCCTTACATTCATACACTCCTCCGATAAGATTATGAAGTTGCCTGTATGGTAGGCAAAAAAACATTTCTTGTATATTTATTGAAAACTGGAGGAGGAATCGTTGACATCGAAAGACTTCGAAAAAATCCCTACATGTATGTTTGAATCCTTAAATAGCCAAAAAGGAGTTGGTATAACGTACGGGTAAACATACTTTAATTACTTTCTTTCTTCATTTATTCCTAAATTAAGCTTAAAATCTTACTTTTTAACTTTCTCAAAGCTTTCGCGTGGAATTGAAGCGTTTATCTTGAATGTTTATTTGTATAAAGTAAATGAATTTCACATTGCTAGAATTCATCTTATGGTATATATGGAAGGTAAAACTGGTTGATTGGTGTTTTACGTCGCTTTCAACAATATTCCAGTTATATAGCGACATGGAAGCAGGAGGTAACCAACCTCTTAAACGTAGTGGATCGTCGGCGCCCCAAGCCAAGCGTATAACCACTACACCAAGCCTGCCCAAGGAGAAATTGGAACTTAATTTCCAAGATGCTGAATTTTGTTAATGAGAATTTGGGTTATGACGAAGAGAAGAGGAGGAGTAATTTCTTCCATTAATTATCGAATCTGTAATGGAATAAAATAGTATAAAAAGTTGTTGCAGGTCTAGATCTTTTGCGACGATTTTTTATGCAACCAGGGGACGCTTACTCCTTCCGGGCAACCTGTCTCACCTTGATTTAATTGGGGTTCGCACGATATTATCTTTTTATTCCATGGACTATGAGATATGATTTATCCTCCGATACTTCTTCGTTATGTTCTTTTAGACAAATCAAACATTGAGACAAGGACAAAACATAATTTCAGTCGTTGAAGTCCCTTTAAAACATACAATTATAACAATAATATAAAAAGTGAAATTATAAAAGGAATGCTTTCTACTTTTCTTTTGTATCTTTAAATTCTTTAATTTAATTTGCTGGTACAATTCTTCAAAGAGAAAATAAGTAAATGTCTTTGCCAAAAGGCTGTGTCCGCTCCGATCTTACGTGTACCATCCCTTCGTCATGGGAAGCAGTCGTTGAAAGAATCATAGATAACATTCACACTCTCACAGGCTCGGAATTTATATAATAAAACACCTCATTGAGAAATTATTCATAAAATTAGAGTCAATTAACACAGTTGTAAAAACAAACGTTAGGCAATAAAGTAAGAAAGTATATGACCTGTGACATTATGTAAACTCCTTTTATTTTTCTTAAATTGCGTTGAATCGAAATTAAAATCTTAAATATAGATTCCGTTTGTTAGTGTCTAAAATCACGAATTGAAAACATGTATTAGATTAATCATCACACGTGTTCGAATAAAGGAATAAACTAATTCTGAAAAATTGAACTGCTAACATGACCCAATTTCCAAATATTTGCCTGATGTAAATTCTCCGGATTGATATTTTGAAGTAAAATTTTCTCACAATTCCGGCCACATGAAATGTAAAGATGATGGATAAATCCACACCATAAGTCAGAAAATCATGAAAACAAAATCAGTGAAAATGAAAACCAAATGGAAAATAATCAAAAATGTCATCTTGAAGAACATATGTGAACCCCTATGATGGAGTGAGATCAGGTGTCCGGGGAGAGTGAGCATCTCCTGTTTGCTAGAAACACCCGTCACAATACCCAGTAGAAAGAGCCAAATCGTGTAAATTCCATATATATTTATATATGGAGAAGTCAAAGTAGGTAACCATCTAGTAAAGAAGGTGTCGAATCTGTGTAAAATGATGGGAATCGGACGCAGTCCAGAATATCATTTAAAAATATGGATAACGAGATATCATTTTGAGTAATAAGAGTATCGTAATGACCATAGAACTTCCTCAGTGACATTTTTAGTCTAGCACATACATAACCCGTTTAATGCAAAACGAACTATTCTTTAATTTCTTCAACGGATTTCAATATGTATAGCAATGGCTAACACATGAATTCACCAGGTCATCCCCGGACTTTTTTCAGGATTTTCTTTCTCGTCACCTGCTGCTTTAATTTAAGTTGGTGTAGCTTAGTGGATGAGGTGGTGTTCAGCTCGTGACCTAACTGTCCTGGGTTCGACACCCGCCGTGGGTGCACCGAGGTCCTGTTTTTCGAATGAGGCAGTAAAACCGAGGTCCCATGTCACGGTAGGCGTGGCACGTTAAACATTCCTTACTACTTCGGATGGGTTCGTTGCAAAGTATAACTTTCTATGCAATGTAGATACCGTTACTATTTAAGTGTAATAATCGTAAAACAATAATCAATCAATCAATGCGATTAAATCTTAAATAAATATCTTTTTAAATTTCTCAATGATCGACACAGTGGGGCACTTTAAGAAATGGTGTTAGAAGTACATCGTAGTGACTTTTATCATTAAGAAAATTAATAAATCTTCAACACATTGAAATACACGTTTTAAATACTAGGACCGAGATATGTACATATTGATGTAAAATTTCTAATATTACTACAGTTACATTTATTTATAGACTTTCGCACACAGAACTTATGCACAAATAGCCTAAATATACATTCACAGCTTGTGTGTGGCACTGCTTTTTCAGAGATTCTATTGTATAAGAAGGAGAGGTACTATCACTGACGTAACATTATGACAATAACACCCTCCACAAAATGGGCGGCCATATACATATCAGGCGGTAAATGTGTTGTATACTTATGTCCGCTTTTGCACTAAGGAGGTTGAACGCAAGAACTTATGAATGTACAATAATTGTTAAGAATTTCATAAAATGACCTACTTAACGAATGGAATATTACGAATACCATATTACTGTCACTTCCATTCTAATAAGTAGAATGTCAGTAAATGACAGCACTTTGCTTAGTTTCGTGAATGAAGCAAATGTCGTCATCATATAAGGGGAATAAATTTGGTGTGACGTAAAGCAGGAATGAAACAAACAATGAGTCATAGATTTAGTCCACAAACCAGAAGTAGTACTCAACGCAATAATACTACATCACAAATACAAAATACAAAATCTTATTTCAAACTGAAAGAATCATAATCATAATTTTTTCAGCAATACGTACTTGTATATTCAAATGATGTTTCATCACATTCTAGGATCATTACATAAAGATGTAGGCGAACATACTGCCGTCCTCTACACACATACGTGATTAATATGTCTTATTACCGTGAAATATTGAAAACTATTCCGAGGCTCATGAGACCTTATATCAAGTTTGTACTTCCATCTCTGACAATTAATGTCGCGAATCGCTCATACAATGCCTTTTCCGCATCCCGTATCAATACAGAAAAAGATGTATTGTGTCCTCTGTGCCAGGAAATATCAAAGAGCACTGAACAGGACATTTTTCTTAACAACTAATTCTTGACTTCATGTATCAATTCTTTTCGTATAAAGAAAGGAGACTTTATTAGATTGATTCGCTTAAATTATTAAGTATTTTGAACTTCAGCAGTTTGGGCATGTCTGAAGAGACATTATTTAAGCATATATATAAAGTCTAATTACTAGACGTGTTTTGTATTACTTTGATAATGAAACAAGTACATTCATATTACATTTCGTGTCCCTTGGAAAGCCGACAATTTGTTGGAAAGCCTTTCCACAAAACACCATAAGCATATTATCAGTAAGAAAGTTCAACATCGTGTGTTCTTATTTTCAGAATACGATTTTTCTTTAACAAAACATACAGACAACGAAATAATAAAAACGTTATAATCAAATACCTTAAATGAGATGGTGAATAACATTCCGTGAATGATTTATGCTCTAGAGGAAATAAGAAATTGAATAAATATACAGATATTAAGATACAAAGATATGACCTCTAAGTGAAAGGCAACATCTCTTTCATTCCTCGCCGTAATAATTGAGAGATGTCATCTTCTTATCGTACACTGACTCCTTTTATAATGCGAAACTCCATATAAATCAAGTTTTATTAAATATCATGAGATAGGTTAAGGTGGTGTCCTATATGCGCACTTAGGAAAATAAGGAATCTACAATGATGCTCAAGACCGAAATCCAAAGTATGAATAGTTGAAGAGCAGAATTAAATAAAACTACTAAATGATTTCAAGGTTTCGCAAAAGGAACAACTCTAAAAACAGAGGGAGCTATGCATCAGGGAGATATTCCTTTATCCGCTGACAATCATTATTCTACTACTATTATTTCGAAACACACACCTTCCGCACTAATCGAATCAAAGATCGTAATGTAAAGTACTGTAATGTTGCGTTTAATTAAAGTAACACCAATTACTTTTGGTTTATAAATAATTCTGGCCATGTCAATGAGAAATTTAACTCCAGAATTTTTTCAAGCTTCTCAAGTTTCTACATTTGATTTCCAGCCTTGTATATCTCTCTACCAGAAGATATGTATAAAAGTAAACTGTTGTGTCTCAAATGCTGATGTTTCAACAGTGATTCAAAGACATACTCCTGTATTTGAGAAATGTCTGGATTGTACTCCAGCAAATATCTGGACCTGCAAAAATGTTATGTAAGGCCACCATCTGTCTGCCGGCCAATATTTATGAGCAATGTAACAAATAATTTGGGGATAAAATACTTGTGTTTTGAAATATAATTAGTGATTATTACCTCAACACGAGTAGCCTTGCGGTCTGGTCTTTATTCTCAATGTGGTGGATAATCTATAAAATCCGATAAATACTGTACACTGATTCAAAAGAATCAGCTAATCGGCTAATCAAATATATTAATCTTTACTGATTTTAAAATAGGATTATAGACTCATGGCTTAATAGTCAGATGACAAAAATATTGACAGGCGTAAAGTGCAAGTCCATAAGAATACTAAAAGAAAATGATGACTGAGACCGATTCCGATCACTTTACACAGATTTGACACCTTCTATACTAGAAGGTTACCTACTTCGACTTCTCCATATATATATACATATGGAATTCACACGATTTGACTCTTTCTACGGGGTATATGTGACGGGTGTTGCTAGCAAGCAGGAGATGCTCACTCTCCCCGGGCACCTGATCTCACTCCATCACAGGGGTTCACATATGCTCTTCAAACAGACATATTTTGTTATTTTCCATTTGTTTTTCATTTTCACTGATTTTGTATGTCCTATGGTTTCATGATTTTTGGACTTGTGGTTTGGATTTATCCATCATCTTTACATATACAGATACTGGTCAATATTCATATCAAAGGTGCCACTAGCCTTTTTATTTACTTCTAAGCCAGTATATGGCTGGGTGTTTTGGGCCAGCCTTGAGGTCTCTGTAAGCCCCGACCGCTCCTGGGGTGAACTTCACTAAAGGTCGTAACCCCAAACGTAGACGTAAATATTGCTGAGAAATATTTGTCTCCTCTCTTATGAGTTCTAAACGTAACGTTCACCTTTTATTGTAAATACGTATGAACATAGACTTCAAGAAAAATTCAACTGACGTACACGTAAATTTAGACGAAAAGTTTACGTCTACGTCTACGTTTGGGCTTACGACCATTAGTGAAACTCCCCCCCCCCCCTGAACTTTAAGACTTTTTCATGCAAAGTATATTGTTATGCGATATATTTGTTTAATTTTCTGAACGGGAAACAGAATAATCATAGGTATAGGCCTACATCGATAATATTGCCAATGTTTATAAAAACGACGAGTCTAAATTTTATCATAAGAGGGGAGACAGGTTTATCATGGTCAAATTTTCCTAAAAGGTATATTATTATTTTGAATGATAGTAGATTTTCGCCTCAGTTCATAGAAGCGGCGGTGGTGTAGGTGATCAATACGCCAGTTACCGCTAAGTCACATAGACGCTTATGATGTTTAAAACACGGCCATTTAAATGAATATTGGTATGTATTGGAAGAAATAAACTTTATTAAACACCCCTTTAATGTGATACTGGAGCCTTTGTTTTGGTTTTTTAAAAGCCCGGATGAGCACAGTTATCGCTGTAGATCTATATTAGCACCAAACTGGTTGTGAAATAATTTTGTCTGGAATGGTCCTTCAGATTTTATGGAAAGTTAGTACAGGTTAAAACACCTGGTAAGAAATTTTTGAAACAAAATTCTCATTTGCAACTTATATTTTCCCATTACACAAAATATTGTAATCTTTAAACTTTTTTGCTAAAAAGGCTCTGACGCTTAAAAAAGGTTCAAAAACATATCAGTGAAAAGTTTAGGAAATTATTTGTACAGTTAATTGCAAACACACGGCCCATTTTTTCCGATTTCCGCCGAAGGTCTCTGTACTACCCAGATTTGTTTTATCCTATTAGTAAGTTCCATTATTGTGATTCCTATGAGCACTAACTACGGTCCCCTTATAACAGATTAATTTTATACTGTTATGAGAGAGACTATGCATTCTATCCAAACCTCTAAACGTTTCGACCTTATTGATAAGTTCAATGACACCTCTAGATATCTTGATGATATTTTAGTAATCGTTGATAATCATATTACTGACATTTATCCATCCAATATTCATACCAACATACATGTAATGATAAACGTGAAGACTAGTGTAAATTTCCGTTATCTAGATGGTGATGTCCTCAGACTAATTTATATTAGTCAATTAGTTCGGTTCGCTAGAGCCTGTACTAAAGTTTTGGATTTTCACGCAAAATGTTCTCAGATTATTTTTAAACTTCTTTCTCAGGGTTATAGATATTATAAACTTCAAAACACTTTTGGTAAATTTTACAGATCTTATTCACACATTTTATCTGAACTCGGAAATGTGACTTTCCAATAATACGTATCCAGCAGAATTTCCCATCAAAATTTCTACGATGATCTAATGTACAAATTAAGGAGGATCAAAGGTTCCGATAATTTCATACCGGCGGGTTTTAAGATTATTAAACGCCTTCAACATCGACAGTATGACCACGAGATCATCGCTAATACCATAGTTTTTGCATTGAGTCCCTCTACAACCCATGCAGACTTTTGCTTAAGCGTTGTACGCTGACTAACATGGCGTTGGGAACTCTATGACCGGCCTTGTCCAAACCTTTCAGAGAAGACAAGGTCCTGACCCTTGTCCCCTCCGACTGTTAGTCTTGACTCCTATTGATCAAGGATCAGAGCTCGCTTACAGAGGGGCAGTGGACGGTTTACTTATGTTGATGTCGCCTTACATATTTTTGATAGCCACATATTATGCTACAAACGTTTCGTGTTTAATAAGAATTTTATGACCTCTCTTCTTGAAAAACCTGTTTGTCCTTGTTCTCTGTAAGGAGGATTGTTTATAAAATTTTAAATGTATGTCTTTTGTTTGTGCAGCTTTTGCGGTGAGTGGGAAAGTGGGCGCCTGTAAACCGGATAACCACACCAAATGAGTGACGTGTGTTACTTCAATTGACCGTCCTAAATCTTTATCGTAACCGCAGCACAATCTAACATTTTTGTAATGCTTTTCCGTGTAAATTCTACTATTATCATGTTTTGTATGCATGTCCTTGATGATTTGTCATACAGTTTTGTCAGATGCCTTCTTTTTCCTCTTTTATGACTGAGACAGGAACAATTTTAGACCAAGGAAAGCCATATTACTATAGATTAAAATCGCTGAACATGAAGTCAGATTTATACCTTACAAAATTAGTGTGCTTACTTGCAAGCACAAAGCAAAAATATAGCTATGATTAAAATATATAGGCTAAATGTCCCAGAAATGACCTATCCCTTCACAGCAGGAATAATTGTAACACAAGGGCATCGGTCTTATTTGTTATTTTTACAACTGCTGTTGTTAAACGGGTTATGAACCCATTTTCCTATTCATCACAAAGTAATGCAGTTAAAAGGACAGACTAAAGACCTATTTACATGAAATGAATTGAAATATATGACTTCAGTCAGGAAAGCAAATATGATTGTATATGACTCTTTACAATGTCTGGCTCGCCAACTAATCTTATTAATATATTCCGTATATTTCTATTTACTAATTTAAAACCATGGTTAAATCGAACAAATGATCATGGCGCTATTTCGTCATTTTCCTGCTCACTCAAAAGTGAATTTTGTTATTGTTCATACTCTTCCAACCATTTGTTGCGAACGATTACGGAAAATGCAGCTGTGGGGATAGTATTCTTGTCTGTAATTGATTGAAACAATCTGACTCGACAGACAGTGGTCATGCATGTCTAACTCCACTCTGGCTGCCATCGTATCAATCATATGATTTTGCTATTTACACGAAGTGATTTATAAGATGTGGCAATTTAAATCTGACAAATCACATGGTGTAAATAGGCGGGCTATTATATGGCATGTGTCGTAATCAATAGCGCTTAATCATTAATTAAATATTGACTCATTCTTATGTATATATCAAATAATCGAAATAGTCCTATACAGACCCTGCCTTAAAAAAACACTGTAACACATGCAAACAGCTGCTATTCAAATTAATAATGAAATCTGAAACTTTGAACCGTTATTGCATTACGACTAGAGACGATATCTCCACAGGTGCGATGCATGTATGGATACATCTGAGCAATCTGACCACTAATTATTGAGTTCTTTAGTGGACGTCCATTATTAATTTCCATACGTTGTCATACCAAGGATATTGTTAGTCTGTATAAAGTCCCACTTTCCAAAATGCTATTCTAGAACACGATCATACATATTGATGCCCTTTCACAGGTCTGACAAATTAACTTATGATTTTCCTCATAAGGCGAGGATTTTCTTTGAAATATTTGTCATGGGTGGAATATGCTATCAAAAGAAAAACACTCCTTTTAGACACGTGGTCTCATCCCTTTTTGTTTTAAGCGGCATCACTAAGTTTGCAGTGTTGTAAATGGTTATCCATTGGTATTTGTTAGAATTTATACATGTACTTTAAATGATAGGAACTTTATTTCTCGATTTCCTAGGAAAAAAAATACTTATTTCCTTGACATTTATGTAATCAATAAATGTCTGCATGGTTAATATATACCTTTAATAAACCACATGCTAATTTAAGATAAAACTCAACAAATAACGTGCAAGCTCATGTTAACACGGGTGGTCCTACTTCTTATTTTTATTGTAATGTGCATAGTCTCTATTGTATCCTAGGATAGGCTTTCCATTGATAACTTTCTTTCTCCAGAAAGTCTTATCACTGTGAGTCCTCAAGAGCACATTGCACCATTAAGCAAATACCTGGATCTGGGCAGTAGGATATCACTCAATGCCAAAATGCTGATAAACCAAACATGTTCCGAAAGTACTTTTCTATTTTAAATAAATCGATTTCATTTCTAGGCGATAAATCTCAAGAAATTGACGTTATCAGATAATTTAAGTAACTTTATACATTAAAAGACATGATGTAATATCTACGAATCGTGAATTTCTGATCCTGATCTGTTTTGTCCAGAATATTTTACTTTTGTTGCAGTCAAAGCCGGGATTTTTAATCATTTATAAAAAGTCGCCCTACCCCTCTTCTCCTCTTAGAGTCGCCCCTTACTAGAAATCTGGTAAAATGAAGAAGGATACATTTTATTTTTAGTTCTGTTTAAATGACATACATGTCAACCTACTATCGCTCAAGGACCGGTTTGTCTTGATTTGGAAAAATATGAGGAGATTGACTGAAAATTGATTTGGTAAAGATCTCATATTGATCTTATAAATACTTCAACATGATAAAATTTATTTCATTTTTCTAAGTAAACGGCCATACAATAACGTGCTTGGAAGTTTGCTCTGCTTTTACTAAAGGATGCAGTTAAATGTTTCAAGTAAGTACTGCACTGAGAATAATGTGTCCATCATTAAGAACACTTACAGACGTGAAATTCAAATAAATCAGAATAAAAGAGAAAGGTATCAATATTTATAACCCAAAGCACACCACAAGAGACACTGCTTCCTACCAAAAACCATTAGTATATAGTAGTATGAATTTAAATGACATTTATGCTGTGCGTTTAACGATACGTTATATAGAGGACAATTTCATACAATGTATTGTGGGGTAATCGTATGGAACGGCATACCTATCTTAAGAATTTTTAACAATAAATAGTCATTTCACAATAACATTACGTCAAAACAGTATGCCATTACGTAGTTTTTATATTACATGATGTCGGCCAAATATGATGTGAAGTCGAAATAGTGCGCTATGAGGTCAAAATATTACGTTTTGAAGTCACAAAAGCATGTTATGAAGTCGAAATAGTATGTCATGAAGTGAAAACAATACGTTATGAAGTCACAAAAATACGTGATGAAGTCAAAATAATATGTTATGAAGTGAAAACATTATGTTATGAAGTCATACAATACGTTATGAAGTCAGTATAGTATGTTATGAAGTCATCAAAGTTCGTTATGAAATCAAAACATTACGTTAAGAAGTCACAAAATTATGCTATGCAGTCAAAATAGTATGTTATGAAGTCAAAACATTACATTATGATGTCATCAAAATATTTAATGGAGTCAAAATAGTATGGTATAATGTCATTAAAGTACACTAAGCAGTCAGAATATTATGTTATGAAGTCAAAACATAACATTATAAAGTCATAAAAGTATTTTATAAAGTAAGAAAGCATGTTATGAAGTCATAACAACACATTTTGAAGTGCAATAGTAACTCATTAAGACAAAACAGTAAGTCATGTAGCCAAATGTTACGTTAAGGTCTTATACAGGGGCAGATCCAGGTTTTGGTGTTAAAAGAGGGGGTGAAGTCAGGCGAGGGGTATGGGGACTTTAATTGACCAGTCGATACCGCAGCTGTCGTGCTGAAGAAGTTTTTTTTTTTTGTGATGTTATTCATGTCTTATCCCTTCTGAGTCGGAGCTGATCGTGTAATAAATCTGATTCAGTTATATCGCAAAATCCAGAAACATATAATACAGGTTTCTGGCAAAACACACCATCATTACTTTAGTAGACAGAATCTATACTAAGCGAATATAGAAATGTTTGAAAAAGGGATTGCGACCTGCCATGAATGCTTTTCAGTCATGAAAGGACGGGGTTGGGTTTGAAGTCCTGCACTTAGCTAAAATGACCTTTGTTGGGCAAAGGGGTTGCAACCCCGCATCCCCTGTCTACTACAGGTTTATAAATTTTCATAAAACGGATAGGCAGAGGTAAGGGAACGATGGATTTTTTTCACTCGGATGAATTCTATTGACTTACTAGGGAAAGAAATCAAGTCAAATTAGAGTAACAGTGATAAACATCTATACTTGAAGAGAAGCAAGCCAGTGAAACTCAATGGATGAGATGCGCGGCTCGTGACCTGGAGGCCCGGATTCGACTCCGCCATGAGTGCACCCGTGTCATGTCCTTCGGACACGTTAGACAGTGAAAACCAAGGTCCCGTGTCGCGGTTGGCGTGGCACTTACAAGATCCTTCCCTGCTTCGGAAGGGTCCGTTGCAAAGGTATAAATTTCAATACAATACATCAGGCAGATGCCGTCACCATATACGTGAAATACTCGTTGATTGACTAAATAAAAATCAATTAATTGTTCGTGTACTGTCCATTTTTCAAGATATACAACAGAAAATTATCAGGTCACAATCTCTTGGAGTAAAGTTTATTTCGTAAAGATCTGGCTGGCAGAACAAAAATTGCTGTATTTAAATTATGTTTGTGTTCGTTTACGTGATTTAATGTAAATAAACCAACAACTAAAATTATCCTTTTGTTTCAATTTCATGAGCTCTACTGGCCAGAGATTATGCGATACAATTCGTCGTCCGTTCGTATACAATTTGTTGTTATCGCTACTCCTCTGAGATTGGATTATGAGCTAGAAGTATTCCCTATATGACCTAGTGCATGTGTAAATTTGAACTTGTACCCAGCTCTCGGGAATGGGAAATAGGTGTGGTCTTGAAATTTTGTTATCTATTCTCTTCCAGTGATTGGTTATTGTTTACGTCACTTCACGATTATTTCACGTATATGGTGACGACATCTGCCTGATGCATTGCAGAGAATTGCATCCTTAAACTCCGCCTATCCGTTATATGAAAATTTATGAACCGTTAGTAGGCAGGGGATGCCCGGGTTGCAACCCTTTTCATCGAAAAATTTTGCCCAACAAAGGTCATTTTGGCTAGGTTCAGAGCTTCAATCCCAACCCAATCCTTTCCTGACTGTAAAGCATTCATGGCAGGTCGCAACCCCTTTTTCAAACATTTCTATATTCGTTTCTGTCCACTAAAAGTAATGATTGTGTGTTTTGCCAGAGACCTGTATTATATGTCTCTGGATTTTGCGAAATAGCTAAATCAGATTTATTACAAGATCAGCTCTGACTCAGTTGAAGGACAATATCAACCACATGTACACCAAGAATAACAAGATATTGACAAGACAAATAATCACACAAAACGTTTCGTTCACACGACAGCTGCAGTACCGACTGAGAAGGGTCAATTGAAGTCCCCATACCCCTCGCCTGACTTTGTCTCTCCCTTTTCAACTATAAATCTGGATTCGTCCCCTGTATAAGACCTTAACGTAAAATTTGGCTTCACGACTTACTATTTTGTACTAATGAGTTACTATTGCACTTCAAAATGTGTTGTTATGACTTCATAACATGCTTCATTATTTTATAAAATACTTTTATGACCTCATTATGTAGTGTTTTGACTTCATAACATACTATTCTGACTCCATAACGTAATTTTGTGACTTCATAACGTAATGTTTTGAATTCATTACGAACTTTGATAACTTCATAACATACTATTTTGACTCCATAACGTAATTTTGTGACTTCATAATGTGATGTTTGACTTCATAACATACTATTTTGATTTTATAGCGAAATTTTGTGACTTCATTACGTAATGGTTTTACTTCATAACGTACTTTGATGTCTTCATAACATACAATTTTGACTTCATAATGTATTGTGTGACTTCATAACATAATACTTTCACATCATTTTATATTATTTTGACTCCATCACGTATTTTTGTGACTTCCTAACGTAATGTTTTGACTTCACAACATTCTATTTTGACTCCATGACATGCTTTTGTGATTTCATAACGTAATGTTTTGACCACATAACGCACTATTTTGACTAAACATCATTCTTGTTCGACTTCATATAATATAAAAACTACGAATTGACATAATGTTTTGACGTAATGTTATTGTGAAATGACTATTTATTGTTAATAATGTAATCTTAAGATAGCTATGGCGTTCCATAAATATAGGATCGGAAGTAAGAAGTACTTAATGGCATACTGTTTTGACGTAATGTTATTGTGAAATGACTATTTATTGTTAATAATGTAATCTTAAGATAGCTATGGCGTTCCATAAATATAGGATCTGAAGTAAGAAGTACTTAATGGCATACTGTTTTGACGTAATGTTATTGTGAAATGACTATTTATTGTTAATAATGTAATCTTAAGATAACTATGGCGTTCCATATAATTGCATTCGCAGGTAATAGTAAGAATTCCTACAAGCGGTATATTGCATGATATACAATCTAATGAAAATGTTGAACATATTCCTCTTTACAACGACGTTAAAACTACAATGACACATTAATCTTAACCTGTTATAACTTTGAATATTGTTAATACACCAGACTTTCAGAGTTACATATGATTTTTGACATCACTCGATACTTGAGGTTTGCTTGTTTGTTGGTTTGCTTGGTTTTTTGTTTGTTTGTTTTCTGTTAGTTTTTTGTTTTGTTATTTATTTATTTCGCCAGGACGCAAGTCCACAAATCTATTGTTATATAACTCGGCGTCGTTGTCGGAGTTCGTAGATACAACATTAATCTCGGCAGTATCTTTTAACCGCAAGAGATATGGCTTTGATAACATATCACATATATTCCCCATAATCCGGATCCTGTTTTACTTACCTTCGTCGTAAGTTAAAAATAGTTCGCAAGTCATTCTTATCTAAAGACAAGAGAAAAATGCGTATCATTGTACAAAACACTTCGTACATTACTTTTAAATTCTTTTGTAACTCACAACGACCTTACAGCTGTCATAACTTAAGATATTTTTATGTTTTATAATTCTTTAATTACGAATTTGTAATTAAGATCAACAAATGTTAACGTTGATAACGAAAATGATGCAAGTTTAAGAACGTGTTTTAAAGATCGTATAACAGTTTTGAAAATAATGCAAGATGAGGAACTTATACAGAGGTACCGTTTTCCACGAACAATACTCTTTTATATTTGTGATACTAAATGAAGCCTTCCAGTTTCTACCCATGTTCAGATAAAATATATCAACAACTCGTCCTTTAGAACTTTCTGTTGTGGTCGAACCCTATAATATGCAAAATATATTCAAGAAATCTATAATCTATCATTCTTTCCCTGAACATCGAACATAAAAAAATAATGATGATGATAAGGAAAAATGTGCAAGTACTAAAATACGACAATAACGTCACCCTTACGCATGGTTTACATTTGCTACAAAAGGTAAAAGTGAAAACGAAAATACCGATTGCACATGCCATTATGCTCTTGGTAAGAGAAAACAGAGGACATCTGACAAAGCTGTATGACACAAATAACCAAGGCCATGCACACAAAATATAATAGTAAATAATTCGCATTTCATCAGAAAAGATTTCTAAAATTGTTACGAATTTTCTAAATTACGACAAATTCGTACGAACGAGCTTGTAAGTAAAAAACAAAGAAGTACCGAAGCGTAAAGTATATCTCATAGTCCATGGAATAAAGGGGACAATATCATGTTTAGTGTCATATTCAGACAAAAACATTTTTTAATCTTACAAATATTTGTAAAAGATTCGCAAGAATGAAATGTTCATCGTTACTTACGGAGATTAGTAAAACAAGCTCCTGAGCTCTCATTTAAGTCATAACTATTGAACTAGTGACCTTTATCTTATTTATAAAATATTATTTATTATAAGAAAAGATTTAACTTGGAGTATATCTTTTAAATTAAAAAACATAGGACTATGATATTCCACATATAGATTCCCCATGCTCAGAGCTATTATTTAGGGTCATGACGTTTGACGTAGTAACTTTGACCCTGGATTTTTACCTTATTATTTGACTGCAAAACATTTTTTAGACTAAATTAATTAAAACCTAGGTATTAGGGCTTTATTTTTTAACAGATTCCTGGCGATCGAATGTAGTTTTCTAAGAGGGCCATAACCTTGACAGTGACCTTGATTTTTGACTTTGACCTATTTTGAAAAACATTAACCTTGACTTTATCTTTTGAACCATAGGGAAAAGGACTTTGTGATTTTACATACATAGCCAGGAATTTTCTCAAGGGTCATGACTTTTGACCCAGGACTTTAACTTTCCATCTTAAAGACTGAAAGCTGGTCTTTATCTTATGAACTGTATGATATAGTGTTTTCATATTTTACATATAGATTCCTCGGCCTAAAGTTTTCATCTGGTACCCCGACATTTGACCTTATTGTCTTAAACTTTGACCTACTTAAAGAACCTTTAAGTTGAGTTAGGGATACCATATTTATGTTTTCATTATAGTATACAATACGATAATTGCTTATATTTCGCATCCTTCATTTTATAATATTCACCGTGATATTTGACCTAAGTGTTGTCTATATGCTCTGTTTTCACTAAACTGAATACTGCATCCGGAATCCCTCAATGCAATGTGCCTTTTAATTTTAATTTTTTTTTCATGTTGTAATATCAGATCTGATAACTACATTTCAGTGGCCCATTCCGACGCATTTGTTGTGCTCTGACAACTCAATTTAGACATGTATGTATCCTTATCAAATAAATTCAATTTAAATAATAAAAGTAATTTAAAGTAATTTTAAAAACATAATACATCGCACAAAGTCAAAGGACTTTCTCAACATACTGAAATGATTTAATCAAGCCCTCGAAAATAGGCAGCTGTCCCCCTCTCACACTTAATCTGACCGGGCATGTTTAAAATTCTATCGTTATTACAAACACATCATCTATGTTTATACAACACACACATGATTCAGATAAATCGCTTATGGCTATATCAAAATATAAATAACAAGTCATGGACAACCTTTTACTTCGACTCACCACACTTGTCAGAACAGTGGCAGATCCAGAATTTCTAAAAGGGGCCCCACATGTGAAATTCAAGTATAATCCAAAATACGCAGCCATTTTGGGTGCAAAATCTGGAGTTTTACTCATATTATTTGAGTGCTTACATACTTTACCCAAATATGAATTCCGTTTCGACTGGCCTGTAAATATAATCATACTGAAGCGTTTCCACGTTGGCAGTTTGACCAATTCATTACCATGGATGTTTACAATCATGGCATACCATCACATTATTATATACAACGGGACTGAAATTCAATGCAAACACTCAGAATTATATAGTAAACCGGAATGAAATGACAAAGGCTGAGATTAATTACTAAATATCCAATAAAAGCAAAAGGTAAGTGATGCAAGCTAAGGCATTTATCATATTTCGTAACTACTCTTCAAACACTCGTATGTTTATGAGTCACAGATTTTCTACACATGATCGCTTAAATAGAATGTTCACATAATTACTAAACTTCCCCATGTTAACGTCCGTTACTCTACCCGAGTTATGTCTTAATAAATGTTGTTCTAGCGTATTTTAACATAAAGCGCTCATTGGTGGTTGAATGAGCGGAACTTGCCTAGATACGCTCTAACAAGATCGAATATACTATTTATAGAAAACGCTCCAAATTCAAACAAACCCAAAGCATAGATACAATCCACAGGAAAATCGATCATCCGAATCATCTTTGGCAATTACTCTCAAACCATGGTTTCAATGTACAATCAAACCTTGAAAATTGTACTTATTGTAAACGATGGTGTAAAAAAGGTGTGAAAATACATGCTTTGAATGACTGGACAAGTGAAATCTTAAAAATTATCGATATTCGCATCGATAATTTTACAGTTAACCCCCATTTATTTAAACAACCACATTATATACCAGTCCAGTCTATAAAAAAAGAAAATGGCTGATTTACATAATACTTATGTCTTCGTACCTGCTGACAAAGCAACTAATAATATCATTGTTTGAAAAATATACTATATAACAGTTCTTAAAAGGGAACTGAACTCTACTTCTATGTATGTTGAAACCCCATTGTTTAAAGTCAAGATCCTATCTGACCATTGTAAAGCTATGTGTGACAATTCAAGCATTGATAACAATGATCTTCCAACAATGTATTGGCTTCCCAAACTACACAAAAATCCATATAAATCACGTTTTATATCAAATTCTAGTCATTGCTCTACAACTGTGCTTTCTAAACATATTACCTCCGCTCTTACTGCAGTTAAAGACCATGTTATCAAGTATTGTAATGCTGTCTTAAGAAATAGTAACGTCATTTATTTTTGGTCTATCAAAAATTCAAACAAAGTAATAGAAAAATTCCGATTGAGAAATTATGAGGCTAATAAGGTTTCTACTTTTGATTTTACGAAACTATACACCTCTTTACCTCATGAGTTAATCAAAACAAAATTGTTGTCTCTCATACGCTAGTGTTTCAACAGAAAGTCTAAATCATACCTCTGTACTTCAGTTACATCTGACCTTTTCTCTAACAAAAAATATGATAATTATAAATATTGGACTTATACTGAGTTTTGTAATGCCATCACCTTTTTTGATGGATAATATTTATGTACAGTTTAATGGCAAGAATTATGAACAGATTATTGGGATTCCTGTGGACACTAACTGCGTTCCCCTTATAGCAGACTTATTTTCATACTGTTATGAGAGAGACTTTATACATCCTATTCAAACTTCTAAACGTTTCGACCTTATTGAAAAGTTCAATGACACCTTTAGATATCTTGATGATATTTTAGTTATCGATAACTCTAAGTTCGAAAAATATATCACTGACATTTATCAATTTGAAGTTCAATTAAACAAAGCCAAACACTTCCGACCAGGAAACACCCTTTTTGGACTTAAATATAAAAATTATAAACAACAATGTTCATACCAATATATATAATAAACGTGATGACTTTGGATTTCCTATTGTAAATTTCCCGTATCTAGATGGTGATGTCCCCAGACTCCCATCATATGGTATTTATATTAGTCAGTTGGTTCGGTTTGCTACAGCCTGCACTAATGTTTTGGATTTTCACGAAAAAAATCAAGGATCTGAGCTCTCTTTCAGACGGGCAGAGCACGGTTTACTCATGTTGATGTCTCCATATATATTTTTGATAGCAACATATTATTCTAGAAATTTTCGTGTGTAATAAATTTTTATGACTTCTCTCCTGAAACCTGTTGATCCTTGCTCTCTATATGGAGGATTATTGATATTTTTTTTAATTTTTTGTCCTTTGATTGTGCTGCTTTTGCGATGAATGGGAAGAGGGGCGCCCGTAAACCGGTTAACCACACCAGTTGAGTGACGTTTGTTACTTCAATTGACCCTCCTAAGTCGGTATCATAACCGCAACACAATCAAATATTTTTATAATGTCGTTTCGTGTATATTCTACTATTATATTGTTTGGTGTGCAGGTCCTTGGTGATTTGTGTCATACAGCTTTGTCAGATTTCTTCTCTTTTCTCTTCTAACATGCGAACAAAAACTGTACATATATGTAGTACTGTACTAATGTACAGACCAGGTCAGCTGTCCGCTTCTCTTGTTACATACGTTACATCTTGAATTTCTTTGTAATTCATTATAATAAATAATCCTAGTTTGATTTTTGAATTTTATTTATTTGGTAATTTAAACTCAAGGACGGGTGTATTATTCTCTCTCTCTCTCTCTGTGTGTATGTGCGAATTTGTCGCGAAATTTGCAGGTAACGAAGCAGAATTATATTCCATGAACACTAAAAATAAGGCTGTAATTCTATAAATAATCGCTTATTGCGCGGAAGCCCGTATATCTGAGTATGAAAGGCAGTAAATGTGATTCAAAGGCATGATATGTTTAAATTGAGAATTCGAGAAAATTTTTCGGATTTAAATAACATTTCAACACAAAAAGAAACTCCATGTCCCCATACGAGGAAAATTAAAATAAAACAGGTGGACTGTAACTCGGTCGTTAACTTGGACCAACCTGTGCATAAATTAGTTAATTAATACATTTAATTAAATTTAAACTCTGTTGAAGGCTTGTGTAAAAAGTATTATCTAAACTAGTGTTGGAGCTTTTAGTGTTTTGTATGGTCCCCCTCTGAATGAATATTTTACATAATGAATTCATTCTCAAGTATTGTAAAAGCTGAAATGGTTCATATAAAGTTGTTTAAATGGAATTTAATACAGTGAATTTGAGTCCTTGATGTAGATCTGAAATACTGATTTTATACCACACCATTTATGAATAATATGTCAAGGTAAAAAATTTAAAAAAATAAATAGATTGATAAAGCAATCAACTACCAAATGTACTATAAATGATTTCTAACTTTTGAACATATAAACTTAAACACTGATCTTGGTGGGGGGTCCTCTCTTTTCAATTTCATGACATTGATGTGGATTTCGAGAACAGATTTTGATTTTCTTCCTAAATATAACAATGAGTGACTATCAATAAAATATATGAAAACAACCTATTCTTATAGCCTCTTCATTTATATATGATAATATTGTGCTCAGTATAACTGTATAGTTGTTATCAAACATATCTGTTATGTCAATATTTCTCCCACCTTCTAGCCATGGTTGATATTTGACTTTGATACTGCATGTGATTAGATCAAATGATGTTCAGACAGAGAACAACCCTTGATGATTTCTTCCCTAGTCCACAAAATTAGGGTAAGTAATCCATCTATTTTTTTCACTTATTTCATAGATTGGGTATATACCCGTCATGAAATGAAAAGTAAGGATAAAATGTTGTTATGCTCTAGAGTAATGTAAAACAAACGGTAGTTAATTATGCATTGGTCAGATGGTTTTAATCTAAGCCATAGGTTATGCGGCATTTTGGATATGTTGTTATTTGAAAACAGTGAAATTATGGAACTGAGTGCACTGTTAGAGAAATATATCATTTTATTCATGCTTTCAATAGTCTTACACGTGTTCACTTTTGGGATTACACATAAACGAAAAAGGTCACTCGCTTCCTTATGTTGCAGAGAAGAAAATGGATACAATTCAGCTATATGAAAATATCTCAATAGTCGTAGCAAACCATACATCATACATTCATACATCTGTCAGAGGAAAACCGAACTCGTAGACTATTCTTCAAAGACATGTAATCTTTCATTTAGAATGGAATTATTTGTATTGCATCTCTTCTTCTTTCTTTTAACAAAATACATACATACATGTATATAGATTTACAAGAAAATTACATTGCAGTGTGAAAAGTTAGTTTTTTAGTTTTTGTGGAATTTCCATCCTTGGTTTAATTTCCTGAAAATAGGTTTATCACGTCCAATATAACATCGGTCGTTATGTTGAGAAAATAACGCAACCCTGCAATGGTATTTCACTAATATTGAAGTAAATATTTAGATATAAGCATTTGGATTTAATGGAGAATGTACATAGGTTGAAGACTTTCAACAATTTTCTCGCTGAAGGCAGTGAAAGAGAAGACAGAAGACATCTGACCAGGCTGTATGAAACAAATCACCAGGGATATACACAAGAAAGTATTGATAATTAAAAGTTTGAAAAATCGGATAAATAGAGATTGAAAAATTCTGAGGCTTAACCCTCATCCAACGTCTCGTTTGTAAATCAAATGAAGTTTTGTCTAGCCAATAAAATAAGCTATATTCAGTTATGATTTTTATTATTCATTTTATATGACACAAACTAGAAGAGTATTATTTTCATCATTTTTATAACGGAGGTCCTGATCCGACACTAGGTCCTGAAGTGACAATCCCATTGACATTATATGAATAAAATGAGATAACGAGAACGAGCAAGGTTACAAATTTTATCAGGTAAGTATTGTTGTCCGTAAGGCCTCAATATTGTAGCGGATATATTAACCGTGTACGTTCAACTATTTATATATCTGTATGTGTGTGTGTGTGTGTGTGTGTGTGTGTGTGTGTGTGTGTGTGTGTGTGTGTGTGATGGTGTGTGTGTGTAGGTGTGTCTGTGTGTATAATGAAAATGAATAGTGGACATATGAGTATATTTTGTACTTTTTTTCCATTCTTTTTAAGTTGTCTTGATATGGGTGCTTTAACAACGTTTGCTAAAGTATGGTCAATATTTCTGCTGTGTTTAGCCTATTACAGCTATACTCCCATGCCGGATCATGCCAGAGAACCACTAAAACAACGATTTGTTGCGGCGTCTGTCCGGGCCATCAAAGATCTGGTAGGAAAAGTAGAAAATCAGTTTATATGGAAAATACTTAAAAACTGTGTTTGAAGTGTTTACAAATGTTACTAGTTGTAAATGAGGTGTCTATTGTTCGAAATGTCATTCCCAATCATACCGTTTAAATCGAAATTCGATGTGAGAATCCATGAAAAACAAAATGAACTTGGACAGCTTCAGAATTCATATTTGGTTCTGTCATGCACTTATTTACCTAATCTATATTACTTTCATGTCAGATATTTCGATTTAGCGCCCCAGTATTTTAAAACTTTTTAAAATTTCCCCATGTCACTTAACTTTGAATTTAATTTCAAAATATAATTCAGCGAATCGCCTTTACATAATTTACTTTAGTAGAAAAAAAATTAGGAGATAAGACGAGAGGAAACTTGAGTTTAGGATGTTAAATATCCACGTGCTACATGTTTTTCCTTTGAATTTAATAAGGTGGTATTATTTTAGCATTACTGTTTGAAGACAAATATGAATAAGAAAGCGAAACGTAAACAGACTAAACTTTTGATATTCTTTTAAGCCCCCCCCCCTCGATAGTACGAACACATTCTATATTTTGTTCAAATTTGGTAGAGAAGCAAAAAAAAAAAAAAATATCACTGATATCCATTTTACGATAATGGTAAATGTGCTTCTATCTTTCGCCAAATTTTTACATACATAGGAAGATAATTGCTCCTGAAAAACATTTTGAAAATATTCAATAATCACATGATTTAACAGAATAAAGTGCTGATTGTTTACATGTTCTTGGGACCTTGAGATTATATACAAAAATCTACGGGATTTAATGAAACTCTGTCACAGAAGCCCTATGAAATACAGAATATTAGACGTTTTGCTATTTTATAGTTTCAAGGTCGTGATTAACCCATGTTTCTTGTGTAAATCTTATCAGAGGCGTATGGAAAGCCTGAGCTCTCCTGATTGATTGCGAAGTGACGGTCGAGATTCTTATGGTTGACTCAACCGATTAAGGTCATATGTGAAGGTTAAGGTCAAAAAGTAACAAATTATGGTACTGATGGGTTGATCTTGTCATGGAATACACATCTGAAATATCAAAGCTCTTTCAGCGATTTAACAATGAAGGCCAATATCAAATTTTTCTTTTCAAATTCGTTCACACTTGCAGTCAACCTCACCAGTGCAGAGATTAAGGTATCAATATAAGGTATTTATCACAAGAAATATACATAAGAAATATGAAAGCCTAGCTCCCTCCCATGATTGGAAATTTACAGTCGAGGATTAAATTGTAGTGGTTTATGAATGGATCATGTACAACGTTGGTCCTTAGAGGAGACGAAATACGTCTAGGGTCTTATTCACAAAGAAACTTCAGTCTAAGAATTGAGACCTAAAATGTCATGTGTCATTATTCTAAGGATTTGTCGAAAGTTTGTCTGTGAATAGCTTGCCAGATATACTGTTTAAAGAAACTTTTTATCAATTCTTAGAATTAAGACACATGCTACCATGTAGGTCTTAATTCTTAGACTTAGACTTAGACTAAATTTCTTTGTGAATAAGGCCCCTGGTTCGTGACATATGTTGGCTTTATATCAAAGGTACTTGTAGCGACCTAGATGTTCCTTATTTTGCAAGGAAAACTAGATACATGTATTTCCATATTAATAACCTTATACAAAGAGAGCAGTACTAATGACTTTTAGGCAATAAGTTAATAATGCATAAATAAATAACTTAAAATAGAGATTTATCATTTGAATCACAGGGAATACTTCATCCCCTTAAGCTTTTGTCATAGTTGGATTATAATAATAATAATTATTATTATTATTATTATTATTATTATTATTATTATTATTATTATTATTATTATTATTATTATTATTATTATTTCACTTTTGACGCAGGCATACATTGGAGATGGCATCGGATTGGGCTCGAGCATAAATATAACAAGGACACTGGTTAATTTCAATCAGTATCTATCACAAGAAAATGACGACGGAACAATCGAGGTACTGCATGATTAGTAGTTTACCTAATGAACAGTCGTTACTGTTGAACACAAGTATTATTTTACTTCTGTTATGATGATGTGTCCGTGACATTCTGTATACAGTGTCGTTTTACTTTCTGTGTGAAATTCGGTCTTTTCGTTGTATATCTTGTGATATTTCATTGTGATAGTCCACAAATGACGTTTTCATAGGAAATTAATTACGTCATAACTGTTTTACATCAGATACTGTCTAAAATGGGAAATAACTCGATAACTCGTTTAACGATAAGAGTCAATATTCAGCTTTATGTTTGTCAGTTATGGTGAATATTACTATCGATTGTGTTGTAGCTCACGCGCAGATTATAGGACTGATCTGTTGGGTGAAGACATCTGCGTGATGTATATATATATATACCCTAGGCAGTGAGCGATCTTTTACGTGCCACGTCTACCGTGACGCGGGACCACGGTTTTTACTGTCTCAAAGACAGGACAACGACTTCTGGCGGGAATCGAACCCAGAAACTCTCGGCCACAAACCAAGCACCTAACCGAATACGCTATGCAGACTTATATAAATAAAATATATATCAAAAACTGACTGCCATGTTCACCTGGACTTGTAGTTTGCATAGTGAGGTTTAAGAAAATTATCATAATCCTTTTTCATTACAAACAATATGCGGTACACAGTAAAAACAGCCATAAAGTCATACTGGTGTACTAGCTTAGACTAGCGAAAAAGTAGGTATTTGTACTTGCTATACATCTGACTTACAGAAGTTAATGAATCTCCACCGTAATGCGTTGTTGGTAGAAATTTTTTATTTAACAATATCATTCTAACATGCAAAACCGTAAGCATTTATTGTCTAATTTTTCCACTAAATACATCTGACAATAAAATTCCATGGGGAGAACTCTTCCCTTTAATGTCTATCGTACAAAATAAAGATAACAAACACAAGGCATTTATCAGTTTAAGCTATTTTGAGCAAGAATTCATACTGTAACTTCCTAACTACCCGTACTTAATATCATACTAAGACAGGTTGGCCTTTGATGTTACTGAGATTATCTCGGAAAATGGTTTAGATTACTAAGTTATTTTTTGTGTGTTATTTTTCATATAAAGTAGTTAAATTATATATTTTTTTCTTTATGTGAAGCTTTTGATTACCATGACACTACTCTCATCAGTGGTTTACAGGAAAACCTACCATTGCAGTTTATATAGTAAAGTTTTCTTTATTTTATTATAGGCAGATGATGAAATATTCGACGGTGTAAAGGTCCGTGTATACACGCCCGTCACGGCGCATGAAAACTCTCAGGGTCTCGTGTACATCCACGGAGGAGGATGGGCTCTCCTTAGTGTTGGTAAGCATACTGAGCAATCACAGAATTAAGAAGGCGGAGTTTAAATTGGCACATAAATTTCTGTAAACAATGACTCATGACATATTTCTAACTTTAAGCTGTCAATGGATTTCTCTTAAGGATGTTCTTTGGTGACCTCAAGTTTTAGAAAAGTATCAAACTTTTTGGATAACTTAGTTTTTCTTCAATATCATGCTCAGGTGGACAGATTAAACATATAAAAAGAATAGGTCAGTGCAGACTTAAAGAAAATATGGTGCTTCGATGATACACCCTTGTTGAAACAAGGAATTCTTTGACAAGAACACCTTGATATTACTTTATTTCATGTAAATTAATAATAATTTGTAATTAAGACAACTTTTACATGAAATTAATCATCATTTCTATAAATAAACAGCAAGATTCTACTAAACTTAGACAAAATATGACACGAATATAACATGAAATTTCAGCACAAAAATCAATGTCAACGAAAAAATGTATCAAACTTTTAATGAAATTGCTAATAAAGACTGACTCACATAACTGCTTTTTTTAAGAAAAAAAGTATGGGGTAGTGTGTATTGCAACAAAGATTTGAGCCATTTTGTAGTCCGTCCCCCTTCCTGATCCAGTCTATATCTAATTTATTCAATGCTTTTAGATTTATATTGAAATGCATATTTTTCAGTCAGTGATTCTAAAACTGACATATAAAATTTATAACAATAAATAACAATGAAATAAAATAATTTTTTTGATATTCAATAAATATTTGATGCGATATGCTACAAAAGTGACATTTTCATCAGCTTTGGAACAAATGTATGCAATGTGACTTTGACCTTACATATATGACCTTGGGCTAAGTTCAAGAAACACATTTTGTCATGGCAAAATTTAAAAAAATATATAATCTGGATTCATGTTAGAAGTAGAAACATATGACTCATACACCAAATGATAAATACTATGACCCATTTTGAACTTGCCCTTTTATTGTCTGAATCCAAAATCAATAAAGCATCCTAATTGTTAAGACAAAGGGTCTGGAGTAGCTTTTTCTAAAAAAAATTTTATGTCCCAGTGTGTAATTAACTTTTGAACTTAATTAAATGGGACTTTTTCTTGCACCAAGGCGTATGTATATCAATATGAGTTTATGAAACATGAATGCCCCCTACTTTAACCTAATCTGAAACAGCCATTCTTTGTATAAAGGATACAGTCAAGGACACAAGGTCAATGACGTTGGTGTCAATTTGAAGATTTTCATTATTTGATTATACATGCCAAATATAAAGTACCTATTTCTTACAGTTCAAAAGTTATGGCCAAGATTAAAGTTTATGGCCACAGGTCATAGACAGATAGGTCAAAAACTAGATTCCCCCGAATTTCATTCCAGGAGCATAAAACCATGTTTCTAGCTGCAAATGAAAAAGAGTCTAGAATAACATTGAAGGACAGACAGAGAGACTGAAACCAGTACACCCCTCTCCACATTATTGGTCTACTTATGAATATTTAATTTATTATAAAAATAACAAGAATTTTTGCCATGGGCAGACACAAATACCCCCCAACGGCAGAATGATTCTTTGAATATGGTCTTGACCTTGTGGAGATCAGGTCTAGGGCATGACAATACCCCATGTGAGAAGGGGAAGTTGTGGGTTGTATGAACCAAATGAACTTGGACTTTGACCCTCTAAGAAATATCAGTATAACAAGTATGAAATATATTGGAAAGACAGGATATCAAATTTCATGTAAAAGTTGTCTTAATTGTTGAGCTTCTTCTACAACAACATCATTGTCGTCAGATTTGCTGTACGCATGATCCAAGACAACACAATCGGCTTCACTTCTAACAAGAACATCTAATTTTGAATTCCTCTCCTTCTGAAACGCAGAAATTCTAAAAAAAAGTATTGCTTTTTGTTTATTTAATTTAAATCCTCTGTTTAATTTTTGTACTGACATGAAATATATACTTAGAATTTTCAGTCATGATATTATGTAAATCAGTAAAAAACCAAGGAGTATCTTCCTCATGCATAGCTCTGTCCTTAGATTGATTCTTTGGATCATTTTCGGTCATTTTGGTTTCAATACTGCTTTTCAAATATTTATATATTATGTGAATTCCAATTATTCGGCCACGAGCATCACCGAAGAGACAAAAGTTGTCGAAATGCGCATCTGGTGCACAAAATTTATAGGTATATATGCTGTATATTTATTTTTGCCAATATCTTTTTTTATTAACATCATACCACAGATCTAAATCATACCGTCTGCATCGCTACCACCATCGTCTTGGGTCTTTTGTTTACATACTCAACCACTAACTTCCAGTTTAATTCACTACACTTGATTTATTGTCTACTCAATCTATGTTGCTGTTTTTGTTGAAAATTGTTAAGATTTCATTAATTTGCCGCTTAAGATCACAACGACTTCAAAACACATTTTATTTTTATGTTCCACTATATAACGACATTACCAGTTATCTCCCGCATTTATACCAGAAAAAGGCATAAATAGCTCACCAGAGAATATCTTTCATATTAATAAAGAGAGGATAACTCTTGGAAAAAATTAGCAAACTAGACAAGGATCGAGTATATATTTCTTATTTAATTGAAGTAAGCAATGTTTGACTATCACATTGTCATTTTGTCGTGAACTATGAGTTGTGGTTAACCCTTCGGTACTGCTTCGTTGTTTACTTTTGAAAATATTATGTGGAATTCTAATAATATTGCATAAATATTTACGTCGTATATTTTGTTTTTACCAGACGCCTATGACGCATTTTGTCGACAGCTAGTCAAGGCAACCAATATTGTCATTATTTCGGTAGAGTAAGTACTTCCTCTTATTACATATTTATTGCTGTAAATAAATACATATTAAATGAATATTAGCTGTAACTTCTACTTAAAATATGCAAATATCATTTTTTATACATAAATCTAATATCCTTTAAAAATAATTAAGTTTGGCAGAGAGAATTTTGCGTACTTCCGTTTTATAGTTACATCACAGATCGTTTTCACATGTAAATGAATTCTATGACGTTAAAATAATCAAATATTCTATAGTGAATGTTTGTGTTGGCACACAAATGAACATTTGCCGATATAAAAAGTGAAGCATTTGTATACATTATGTGTTTAAATGTTCCTTTTTCTCTCTCAACACTTTTGATATGGCAAAGATACCTTCTTATAAAAAAGTAAAGGAACACAAACACTCTATATGTATATCGCAAATTTTTGGCCTCACGACCTTTATCAAGCAATTTAAGAGATGACAAATACAAAGCTATGTAAAATCCATGTTTACATTTAAAGATACATAAGCTTCTTAACTAAGATAAACGATGACGTCATGACGTCATTATTACTCGCGTAAGTATAACGTTAAAATTGACTTATGTTAATGTTAAAATACATGTCGAAATCTCGTATCTAAATTTATATCGCGTAGAAAATTATCATAATATATAAAATTATATAGAAAAATTATATAAAGTATATCGACATAATATATAAAATGGTAGATATACACTTAGAAAAAATAAGTGTACTAAAATTTATCTTTATACAATATATAAAAAGTACTCCAAGTCATCTCCAAATTACGTGCATCGCATACCCCTACGGTATATTGTTTTTGACGCAATTATTGTAAAATACCACTAAGGCATGCAGAGCTCACAGTCCGAATTTTCTACGCGTTATAGATTTAGATACGAGATTCCGACATGTATTTTAACATTAATATCAGTCAATTTTAACGCTATACGTACGAGCGTAATAATGACGTTATGACGTCATTGTTTATCCTAGTTTAGAAGCTAATGTATCTTTGAAACGTAAACATGGATTTTACATAGCTTTGTATTTGTCATCTCTTAAATTGCTTGATAAAGGTCGTGAGGCCGAAAATTTGGAATATAGAGTGTTTGTGTTCCTTTACTTTTTATGTACTGGGCTTCCCTATGGATGACTTCTCTGAATGTTTATTACCTTCTTATAATTTGGAGAACAATTACATATAATACTGCTCATAAAAGTATCGTATACCGTTTCAATAACTTTATTATCTAGTTATTCATGCGTTAACATTTCTACATAATACGTAAAGGAGATAACTTTTACAGCGCAAAGACACCTTAAACCAGGTGATGTAAGCCTATTAAAGGACAGAAAGCCGTAACGTTTGGGAGTTTAAAATGGCGTCGAATATCACAAGACATAGATTTGGAAACACTAAGTTTAGCATTGTTTACAGCAATAAATTTGTCTTTGTGGCTCCCAGTTATACAAGTGAAAGCATTTTGTGCATAAATCGTGATAGAATGAATGTTACTGAAAGTACTGGACTGTTGACAGTCCATTTAAATTTTTTATGATCCATATTCCATTAATACCACTTCTAGAGAACACTGTTTCCCTTAATTTCTGATGGAATTTTAAAAAGAAGACTGATAGAAATATTTTGAAGCTCTTTAAGGAATAAGCATTAAAACATAATGTGTAGGGATTTTTGTGCATGTTAAGAATTTAATACAAGAAAGGCAAATCTTAATCTAATTTATTTGTGTCAATATAAAACTTAGCGAGAAAAGATTTATGATTGTCAATATGTTCTAAAATACAAAAAATATGTAGTAGCTTAAGTAGAATTTTCTACAGACATATCTTATCCGTATTCTTTCACCAGGAAGCCAAATTAATATTTCTCACATGCAAAAGTATAATGTAATGATAAATACTGTTTAAACCAAGAGATTTGAATCTGGTGTTAACAGAGTGTTGTTATTTTAAAATATTTTATCTTAGTAAGCAAATCAATGGATAAAAGGACGCGTTTAAGTTAATTGCAGTATGTATTAACGTGTTGGATAGCTAATAGTAAATCCATGGTACATTTAGACATTATATTATCGATTGTAATCCATGTCATTCTGTGGGAACAGTGATGATTTTGCCGATAAAAAGGATGATTTCAGTTTGATTTTATAATAAGAATTATATTCGTCAAATCATAAAAAGGTTCCTTGGACACACATATTTGTTACTCGCAGTCTAGTTGACCTTATATGGTCTAAAGAGGTGTATATTTCTTCCCATTCATTATACTGTTCCTATAAAATGTGAACATGATAATGCCAAGTGTTTGTGTAATGAGATTTGTCTGTATAACCCGTTATCTTTAAATCAGCACTGGTTTTTCACTAAAATAAAGCAAATAGGAGATTTATCGTTTTACGGTAAAACGGAAATCCTAATCTGATTTATTAACTATCAATAAAATATTTGAGATTCTTTTATTGATGTATTTTTCATTTTTGACATTTTAAATATATACATATTTTGCAGTTACATTTTGTCTACTTCTAGATACAGACTGGCCCCAGAGCACACATTTCCCGTTCCTCTAGAAGACTGCGTGAAAGCTACCAGATATTTCATAAACAATGCACATCATTACGGTGTCGATTCTAATCGTATAGGAGTGGCAGGTATATTAAGTAAAATAATCCGCACCAATGTCACTTTATACATTATGTAGAAATTAGTGGTTTCGTAAAGTTTGGTATGATTTTAATTCTGGTATGAAGTAACTTGCGTCAGGTTCTCCAGTATTCGTGCATTGATGTATTCAAAATGTTACATAAAGATGACATCTACTTAATCATAGAACAGCAATAATATTTACAGCAGTATCGATATAAATAAAACCAGAAATCTATAACGGTAAACAGATTACGTAAAGAATGAAGAAGTACCGAAGGGTTAACCTTAGAATAAAAGGACAATATCGTGTACAATGAAATATTAAGACAAATGCAATGCCGATTAAATTGAGGAGTGGAGTAAGATAATCTCCGAATAAGAACAATGCTCAAATTAAAAGAAGATTGAATTAATAAGAACAGAGATTGGGAAACAGAGGAACATTTTTTCGTCCTACTTTCCACACGGTCTAACGTCAGCATTCAATCAAATATTTTTGTAAGAGTAAGAATTACAATGAATTATATCAACTCTTCTCAGAATTATTTTTAGATAGTACGGTGATTACACACACCTACATCTTCCGGAACAAGTATCTTCGGTATCAAGAACAATGTTTTCCATCAGACATCCCCCATATCACGTGTTTAATTTGAAATCCCTCTTATTCTTGTTATCCTAACATATATCATTCTGCATTGTTGCAGGGGACAGCGCTGGTGGCAATCTTGCAATGGCAACATCTTTAAAATTGATTGATGACAAGTCTCTTGAGCATGACGTGAAGCTGACCGCACTGATTTATCCATTACTCCAGGCTTTCGATACAATGCTACCGTCTTACGTCAAATATGATACATATCGTGGTCCTTCTTTCTCTACTAAAAATACTTTAATCTTCTATATACAGCAGTACGCTTTTGGGGTCACTAATATGACGGCTGATCTCAGAAACAACACTCATTTATCAAAAGAACTCCGTACTAAGTATGAAAAATTCGTCACTCAGGATCTCTTACCAGAAAATTTACAGACTGAATTTAAGCCAATTAAACAAGAGGCGCCAGTGAATGATAAGTCTGCCTTAGTATTATTAGATCCATATTTTTCTCCCTTGTTGGCGAACGATGACATGTTGAAGAAGCTACCACCTATGTATGTAATGACTTGTGACTTCGATGCATTAAGGGATGATGGCTTCATATTAGCTAGAAGACTTAAAAATATTAATCACGATGTGACACATGTTCATATGGAAGGTCTAGAACATGGATTCGTTCTACTGCATTTCTATGAAAGTGCCGCATCATATGTCAACAGTTTTGCCAGATACCTCACTAGTAAATTATAATCTTGAAAGGAATGTAGCATATTTTTTTAAATGTGTTTGTACGAGTACGATGAAGACTGTAATTTGATTAGTCAGCTTGTAGATTTGTTATTGTTATCCTTAATACCTTATCTGTTCACTGGCTATTTCATTTCACCCTCAGACTTACTACCTAATAGTATTCCATTAAATTAAGCCTACTGGAGTTGCCAGAGTTTATAACATACAAGTTAATTACTCTTTTCGATATTGAAGTTCTGAAACGCAATCTCATCTGTTTACTTTGTTCAAAAATTAGAAATTTTAACCACGATTCGAAGCTGTATTAGAAGTACAAATGCAGTTAAATCGTGGAAATCGATGGAACGTTTTGCAAAATATTTTTTGATGAACAAATCTAACAAATATCATTATTTGAAAAATATTTTCTAGAATTCAAAAGGTCACATAACACCTTTTTACAAATATTTTTCTCGTATGACGTATTAAGAAAACTTTAAGGCATCTTTTCTTTCTGAAGTGTTTATTGAATAATTTTGTGAGATGTAATATTAATATCAATGATAAGGACTTAAAGATAGCATCAGTAAATACTCAAAATTGACGTATTGACAGCCAAGATTTACAAAGTTTTCAAGTAGCTGTGATATGGTCTCTTTGTGATACTACACCAAGGGTTACATAAAAAACTTTTTTGGTTTAAATAGAATCATAGAATCATGTTGTATCAAGCAATCTCGACCACCGCCGTGGTCATACTGATGTCCTGTTTTTCGGATGAGACAGTAAAAACCGATGCCCCGCGTCACGGCAAACGTGGCACGTAAAAAATCCCTCGCTGTCCCGTGCAAAGGTAAAAATTTGTATACAATGCATTAGGTAGACGCCGTCTCCATATATTTTGCAGAGTGAAGAGGTCATAGAATTCTTTAGGAGTCCAGATTAACAGTAAGTTTCAGAACTTTAAATCATCTAAAAAGGCTTTCACAAGGCCTGCCACAGATTCCCCCAGAAGACCTGTTAGAGTGCATCATCTAACGAAAAGTTTTCAGAGGTAGGTAGGACCTGGTGCTATCTCTAGTCACACTGGCTGCTGTGTCATAAATCGTAGACATAAGAGATGGTAACGGTATTACCGTAGTCACAATGTCTAATTAGTAAAAATTGTGACACAGGGCATACAGGACTAATTAAATGAGAAAGTCAACGTGTCAGAAAATTATTTTTTTCAAAGGCTTTGATAGCGACCGTAAAATTCGCGGAATTTAGACTTTATACGTGGTTTATTGTATACTTGTGATATCTTCTCACTCGGTTGTTTGCCCCGGTAAACTAAAGAATCATAGTCTGAAAAAGTTCTAGCATATCGGATCAGGGGTGTAACGCAAGGCATACTGACTGCACGTTGATCTAAGGATCATAAAGATAAAGTATTTTTGCATTCAATGAGATGAAATTATCGGAGGCTTTGAGCCTTCTTAATTTGTTTATTAGATTATGGTATAAATTGGACGAGAGATTGCGCTCGACACATATTGTTGTAAAGTAAGTTGTCTGAATTTAGATACCACAGCAGTATACAGAATGATATCTTCGACATTTTGAAATGGTTTTTTTAAACCTGAGTCAAAAGTTTTAAAAAGTATATATTGACATATCGAGCCAACTGAGTATTATATATACTACTATTATGATTGATTGATTGATTGATTTTTGTTAAAATCACACCACGAATATTTCACGTACATGGTGACGACATCTGTCTGATGCGGGGCATACAAATTTTAACCTTTGCAACGGACCCAACCGAAGCAGTGAGGGATCTTTAACGTGCCATGCATACCACGACACGGGGCCTCGGTTTTTCCTCTCTCATCCGAAAGACAGGACACCGGCATGACCAGAACGGGACTGGAACCCCGGTCTCCCGATCAGGAGGCGAGCACGATACCATTAGGCGACGCCGGCTTTATATTCCAATCATTCTGCTACGAGCATCACTGAAGAGACATAACTTGTCGAAATGCGCATATGGTGCACAAAACTAATAGGTATATATGTTCTATATTTTTATACTACTAATAAATAATGGGGATTGTTTGGACATTACCAAATACCAGGGGAAATTTAGAATGCGAAATACAAAATCCTCACGTTTAACATAAATGCTTGCATGCATATTGTTGTCAATGAATTAAACTTTTTCAAAGAAAAATATGTCTAAGAGGAGTGCAGTTAGTGCCCATTGGAATCCCAATGGTTTACTGATATATATTGCCGTAAACTTGCATATATAAAACTGTCCGTTAGAGAGATAACTCGCTGCAAACCCAATATTTGTATCAAGCAAAAAGCTTGTTGGACAAAATCCGAAACAAAGAGGTTTATCTATGACTGTGTTGAAACGCTAGCTAATGAGATACAAATACGTTTATATTGCATTATGTGATAGACAGGCATCCGAGGTAGAAAATCAAATTTAGAGACTTGGATAACCTGATATATCATAAATGGGAGTCTATGACTTTGCCAATATGTTATACTGTTTTATATGCAATATTGCAGTACTTTATAAGATGGTCTTAATGCTGCTCTTTGTACGGAGGTTATATGTTAAGAAAAAATATATTGTAATTGGACAATAACTAGAATTAGGTATAAAACATAAAACATACAGAATAATGTTGCCATATATTCCATGATTAGAATAGATAGATGAAAAACATATAAAGGGAAATTAAGTAAATATTAATGATATATTAAGAAAAATCCTATATGAATTATACATACATCATTATTTATTTATTCATTTATAATAAAACAATCTTGGTTGCTTGTTTCTTAGTTACAACCCTAATATATAACAATTACTTATCAATGAATTAAAAATAAAAATGACTGTTATTGTTTACAATATAGATGTACGTATCTTATTTAATCCAGAAGCACAGAACCGCATCCAAAATTCTCTGAACAATTTATTCATCGTCCCATTTTCATCAAAAATTAAATATAAGGTAGAAACGTTGGCTGAAGGTGGAACTTTTTTCTGAATTCTTTCCTATGTTTTATTTAAAGGCTAGCTATGGATAATTTCGGGGTAGAGTTGCTTTTATAATAGGGCCTGTTGCTAAACTATTTTAACTTTTATGATACCGACGTAGGTCGGTCATTTCATACAATAGCCAATCAATTGGTGTGGTTAAAGGTTAAAGTAGATGAGTTCAGTGGTCGCGGAAATTCAGTTATTTCAGCTATAGGAGTCAAAGGGGACGATGTTCAGCAATTTACTTCCTCCTAAAAGGTTTAAACAAGATCCGTATCTCCATCGAGCTAATAAATTCTATATGTAACGCTCAAGAAAATATCTACGTTAAGCTGTAGAGAGGTGTAAGATATATTGCCACTGTATGGAATACCGGCGGGGACATGCCATTTGCTTATTGCTATTCCGTTTATACGACGATGTTTTGACTTTTACATTGCCCTATAGACTTCCAGTCACGCACGTGCAATCTCAACGCGCTAATTCTGAACTATGCAACAAGATCTGAAGATGGAGATGTGTATGAACTGTCAAAAAGAACTGCCCCCACTTTCGAAGTTTTGTCCTTACTGTGGCAAAAAGGTGGAGAACCAGTGTGCAGTATGCAGAATGAAGGTTTCCGAAGACTATAAATATTGCCCTAACTGTGGTTCGGGAGTTGGATACACGGCAAAGCCATGGCGCATTGAGGCCGAGGGCATTACGACTTCAGTTTCTACAACTTTTAGTACAAGTAGATCTACTACCAGTGGATCGGGTAATAAATGGCTAAAGTATATTCAGCACAAGTGATGTATTATGTGAATCTGATATAGAATTTGGTTTTAAATATGAACTGGCGACCTTCATGCATCAATAGGGAAAAGGGGAGGGGTAGGAGTAGGAGTGATGGAATTAGTTTTCTTCTGGTAGGTGGATTTTTGCCAATTCAATATCAATTTTCGGTTTTTGAGGTTGGTGCAAAACTGTTAAGACAAAAGGGGGGGGGGGGGCAAGTTGAAATAATATTGCATGAAAATTTAGCTATCCTCGAAACAGGGATCTCGTTAACGCGCGTATTTGCGTCCCTGACGCGTCAAAATCGGCCGGGACGCACGATTTTCAAAAGTGGTGAGTCCCCGGGACGCGTCCCTGTTACCCCCGCACGCGACTAATAAATTTATGACATTGTGCTGTGTCGCCGAGTAAGCCGTGTATTAATTGATTTGTATTAACCGCGGGAGATAACGCTTCGGGCAGTCCGTCGGCGGCAGTATAAATTGTCCACTCGACCCTATTACATGCCCATGATGCCGCCGGCGGACAGTTGAACGCACTAATTGTAGAACTAACAGTGAATAAGGGTGAATTAAAGACCTCATTGTACATGTACATGTATAGGCGGGAATTTCAGAAATCTATCACAAATTTAATACCAAACCAAATGTCTAAAATGGCATGTTGATTCAAACACCACTTCATTGTATTCAGTAGCGGATTTAGAGGGGGGCGGCCCCCTCCCCCTTTTGGTCACATATTTACTTGTAAAAATCCAGATTTTGCACCAAAAATGACTGAGAAGTTTGGCTAATACCCATTTGGGTCCCCCTTTTCGGAAATCCTGGATCCGCCACTGATATTTAAAAAAGAATTACGAGTCTCTTTTCACAGTAAGTTTCACTAGTGATGAAAATCTGTAAGAAATTGAGATGTCTTTACAGATGTAAACAGTGCAAATGTTAGCATGTTCTCTATATCCTGGATTGCCACTGTCTAATCGGAACGCGCTGGACAAAGAGGATTGAATGTGTTGACATTTCAGGGTCATCTACACAAGATGATTTGTTTTATGAGTTATAGTTGATAGGGGGTTTAAAGAATCTCAGAATAGTGGACAAAAGCATGTGTTTAGCCATCAGAATACGTAATGATTTATTTGAACCTCAAATTGCCTTACTATTAATTAAGTTCAACGTACTTAAATATATTAATGATACTTAAAGACTTCGGCGGTTTGTACGGGTCATTATTACAGAGATATATGTGTATATATGTTTCTGATTATTAAGATTAGCAGTTACTGCAAAATTGCAACGACGGCTTGGGTCAAACATAATTTTGGTTACAATCGGTAAATTTATTAATGCCAACATGCCTTATGTTGAAGTTAACAGAAGAGATATTGTAGAACACATTGAGCTTTGAACATATCATGTGTAAATTATCTGCTTTTCATGCTTAAACAACAAAACTATAAAATTTATTGACATTTAATTCACATAATTAGCATGAAAGACAGATAATATACATATACAACTATCAAGACAAAAAAAACTATATATATTGAAGTTTACTTCGGGACTCATCATTTTTAGATTGGGACTCACCAAATTTTGGTGGGACTCACCATTTTCAAAAGTGGTGAGTCCCAGGACTCACTATTTCAGAACCCTAGTGAGAACCCTGCCTCGAAATGTCCATTCTTTTGAATAAAAATAAGAATGAATTAAAAAATTGCATTCATTTTTTTATCTTTAATAATATTGTGCTGGCGGCAATTAAGAGAAGTATAGTTGAACTATACATCCTTGGTGCTCATGGAAAAAGATCTGATGTGAAAGTAAAAGTACAAAGGGAGTTAATTGGAAGATCGTTCGGCTTAATTATATAGAGTTTCCTGTTTTGGTAAACAGTCCTTTTCATATTTTGAAAAGTACAAGTCAGTGGACGGGAATTTATGGATGTGTTAGTAAGTGAACTATAAGTAATTGAACTGAATTTAAACATTGATTTCTTCTTCTTCTGTGTTGAGTGCCTCCCTCGTATCCGAGTATATTCGCACTATATTGTCATTGATAAAAGCCCATATGTGGCACATTATATTTCATTGCGTAGAATTAGTTACAGGGAAAATATACCAGAGTTTGTCCTGAGGTCCCAGGAATCCCCGTGATATTATGTTGCCCATGCCAACGCCGAAGGAGGAGGGCATTAATTATACTGGTATAACCAGGGGCTGATCCAGTTTTTGAGTGGGAGGGGGGGGGGGAGCATAAATCTGACGAGGGGTCTAGGGACCACAGGTGCCCAATGGGTCAAGGGCATAGCCCTGGTAGTGGGACCAGGGGGGATGAAGTCCCACAAAAGCTCCAGCACGTACGTTATAGTGATACAAAGTTGAAACGTACAGCTTGAAATATTCAGTTTGTTTTTATATAGAAAGAAATACATTTGTAAATGAAAATGTACATGTACAATGTACCATTTTCATTTGTTTTTGTTTTCTCAAAGGTTGTCATGTGTATTCACTACAGACTACAGTATTGTTAATGTACATGTATCTTGATGTAAAGTGTGTATGCAATAGAAATCTAACTTTAAAGTTTATTGCCCTATTGGCAAGTGACATACTATAAATTTTTATTCCAAATCCTGGTAAAAGGACCATATTTTACATGACCATCGACAGGGTAAAGAACCAGTGCAGTGCACTATTATGTGCCACCACAGATACAACTGAAATATACAATGTAGCTGAATGTGATGCTACATGTAAGCATCAATTAAACAAACAGAATCAGATTATCAAATACATGTCCATACTGTAGTGCATAAAATGACCCAGAATCATGCACCACTTCAAAATTGCTAGTGAACAATTTTACTCATCGATTCATTTCTGAACACAGTATTGAACAGCTAGCATTGGTATGTCTAAATGCTTGTACTTTGAGACAGTCAAGGAACATGTATTATATAAAAACCTCTGCCTTTTGTGTACTTGTAGGTACAAATATATAAATTTTGGCTTAATTGTCAAAATACACGTATTTAAAACATAAGAACTAACATTCCTCTAAATTTCTGTAAATCCTTCAATGCTAATCATAGAAAAAACTTTAAGGGCATATTGTAAATTACAGATCAAGCAATGACAGCCATGCCAAATATGGACGAGATTAAAAAGAAAATCCAGAAACTAAGGGAAGAAAGGTTAAAGACAAAAAGTAGTAGCTCGCAATTGGACACTGGGCGACATGTAGGTAACAGACAAGTATGTTAATGAATCTGAAATTTTTTTATTACAAATATTTACAAAAAATGTTAATATATAATGTTTTTTATCTACATTTTTATTGTGTCACCTCTGAAGCAAAGCGACACCTAGGGATCACTTTGTCCCTCCACTGTTTGTCACACTTTGATTTCAAAGCCCACACTGGCCACAGGCACAAGACGTGTTCTTCGAATACCTAGTTTTTGTCATGTCTGTGTGCCATAAATTAACCTTGGCCTTAACATTTGAAACATTACTTTTTAGATAATTCATACTGGTCTTTGGCATTCATATCTCCGCTAATGAAGCCCTTTCAAAGGACACCAAGGTTAATGACCTTGACATTGACCTTTATTCATTTTTTCTTCATTGCCCTTGGTGGCTTACGGTACATCTTGTTAAAATATGACATGAAGTGAAATTAACTAAAATTAGACTTTTGTATTTTCTACAGATAAAACCAAAGAGTGACCTGAAGTTTCATGTTGGCCTAAAGATGAAAAAAAGAAATGGAGAGTATACATTGGTTTATAAATAAATAAGCTGGAGGAGGAATCCTTAAACTTCTTTTAAAACGACAAATGAATTTCAGAGATGTAACGGAGTGTCTTAGTTCCAAATTCAATGTGGACACATACAAAAATATCACACACCTACTTGATAATCGCAACCAAGTGATAGACGAAAATGAATTTTCTGTGGCAAAATATGCCTTGGAGTACCCATATGTAGGGGCACTGAGATTATACCTGGCTGTAGAGCCTAAGTAAGTTAAATTTAGATTACAGGCAAGTAGTTATTATACATCCATCTTATATAACAAAATGGGTCAGCCCTCAACAAAAGATAAGTTACAAATGTTCAAGGCAACAATTTATTAGATTAGGTAGTTACTCATCATACTACAACAATGAGGAAGAAATAATGGTTTCACAATGTTTCTGTAGATCGATAAAAGTGTCCATGCTCCAAGCCAAAGGATGATGATATTTTTCACAATAGCAATGGTCACAGGGTTCGACATTAACTTTTGAGGGAGGTGGTCCAGTCCGACTACTCCAGAAAAATAATACCCATCCAAGCTGAAATTCTGTTGGTCCAAATTAAATGACTTTTAGAATTTTTACGTCATACAGTAGAAAGTTTAAACATCTTGTTGGAAGCGACATTTTCTTCGCGAGTTATCAAAGAAATGGTCCATACTGCATGTGTTTCTCAAGCTATTTAAAATGGTTCTAAAACGTATAAAAGCAGTTGAATGAAATTTTCAATCTTGTCAGATATTGATTTTGCATTTTTGTTGGTTGATCAGCTGCAGCTCGTCCAGTCGGGCCACTCACTCAAAGTTTTTTACCCATCCATCGTCAATTTTTACACGACAATGTCGTTCGAACATGCCTTAATGTTGAACCCTGGGTCATAAATCTTAAAGAATATCCCTTTGACTCTGGGGCCGTAACTTCCTACAAAATTCCTTATAACCTTGAATAATGCAATTTCACAATTGGAATGATCTTAGCCTATTGATTTAGGGGGTAGGTAGGTCATGAGTTTGCCCAGGCTGTTTAGAGGCAGGAGATTCATTTGAAATTTGTCACATGGGCAAAATCTAGTTAGGTCTTAAACCATTATGAAGTTAAAGTTCATGTACTTACATAAATGCATCATGATATTTCATTTTAAAATATTTATCATTTAAGGATAGAAGATAATGACAGTGATCCAGAGTGTATTCCACCTCCAATTCTCACGCCACAAAAACCAGAGTGTCCGCCTGTCTCTTTGGATCAAGAGAAAATGAAGCAGAACCCAACCAAACCATGTACCGGCACCGGTACAACAAGCACTGTGGGTGTTGATCAAGAGAAAATGGAGGAGAGCCCAATCAAAGCATGTACCGGTACAACGAGCACTGTGGATGTGGGTGTTGATCAAGAGAAAATGGAGGAGAGCCCAATCAAAGCATGTACCGGTACAACAAGCACTTTGGGTGTGGGTGTTGATCAAGAGAAAATGGAAGAGGGCTACAAAAAGATAACTGTGTCCATGGATGAAGTAAAGCAATACTTCATGCAAGAAATAATTGAAGACACAAGAAATAAGAGTAGTAAGGAACATATGGGTGACCTCAAGGAGTCGAGGCCTAATATAACCCCAGTGCATACAAGAAATGCAATTGTTAAATATTTTCTTGAATTGGAAGAGAAAAATGGGAAAACATTTGAGAGGTCACACACAGGATGGGGAGAGTTTGTTTTGCTTCCTGATCTAGACTTTAATCAATTCCTTAAATTCAGGGAGCAGGGAGAATTATCTGGCCTTGCCTATCTCTGCCCACCCCTGTGTTATTTCCTTGGTATGTATGATAAAGACCTCAACATCAGTTTGGTCACTGATGATATTGTTACCCTAGAGTCCCATGTAAAAGAAGAGTATATATCATGGTGTAACGATATGAAAGCTGAGTTACAATAGACTTGTAAACATATGTATATGTTTTCACAAATCAGCCATGCTTTCCCTTTCAGAGCTCTTAATTTTGATAGATCCATGAGTAGCTAAGGGGATGTACAAATTACTCTATCACATGCAGGTTGCATGAGATATCTATATAGAACTGGCATCCTGAGCTGGGGATATTGAAGAAATTGCCTGAGACTACATGTATATTAGTGTTCAAACACAACCATGGGTGTAGGTTGTGTGATCTCCGCAGTACCATCTTCATTGTTATTTTTGCAAACACAACTCATCAAAAATTATTGATATTAAAATTTGGCCTTGATTCGGCAAGTTCACTCTTATAGATGCTGGCTTCTGATTATGATACTGACATCATGATTCCATGTGCTAGAAGTGAACTCTTCTTGCAAGACCATCTTACATTTGTACTTTAATTATACAGTGTATTGCAGTCTTACGTTTTGATATAGTTTTGTGCTCTACTGGTGAGCTTTTGCGATAGCCAACCCTCCGTCATCGGTAGAAAAAAATCTTTAATCTGGGTTATAACTTTAAAACCTTAGGAGATGGGGCTTTCATACGTTTATGTGTATACTTTGTGAGAAGATCTTTCACTGGATACCAGTGAAAAAAAATTCTGATTTTGAAGTCCGACCTACTTTTCAAAAGCTAACTTTGGCCATAACTTTTTATTTGAATCATAATACGTAGAGCTTTCATATTTCACATGTGTATTTCCTGTGACAAGACCTTTTACACTATATTGTAATTTTTGACTTGTGACCTTCATTTTGAAGTTTGACCTATTTCTCCAAAATTTGTGTATTTCTTGTGACCAGCGCATTTGATCACACTATAAGGTTTGACCCTGTGACCTTAACCTTTACTTATTGATTGTTGCTGTTTAAATTTGATTGCCACCGGCGAGCTGTGTTGTCTTTCTGACAACTCTTGTTGACAACTCTTGTCTAGTATTGGCCTAGTGGTCTTCTTGTGGTTATGTAATGTTTATGGGAATTACCATTTTAAGGGCCCAGGAAGAGGTCAGTTCAGTTTTACTTTGCATTTAATCTATTGAGTCAATCTTTTAACTACATGTATGTTAAAGTTGGGACCAGTAGAGCTGTATTACTTATATTAAGTTAATTAACTTGCACAAAATGTATGTTTGAATGCCTAAATATTGTAAGATTGGGGCATGTTGTACTTTTTCCTGCTTGTCTGTTTATAATGTATACTTTGGTCATAACTTAATTTTGAACTATGAGATATAGCATGAATGAAGCCCTTTCAAGAAACAATCAAGGTCGGTGACCGCATGACTTTTAAGAATTTCTTTTCTTCTTTTTTTTCCTTTTTTGATTTTGTTGGCAATGCATGGGGACATTTGTGTTTCACAAACAGACCTTCATTACTAAGTACATGTGTTTCAGATAGAAACAAGAAGTATATTATTGAAAATTATTGGTTTCAGCAAATATTGTAAAGCTTCATAATTTTTTTCATTATGTATCTATACAGACAGTATGGGTTTTCAATATATGGTGTTTTATTATACTCCTGCAATAATTTGTGTGAGGGCATACTAGCTAGTCCTTGTCCATCCATCCACACCACCTAGGACTTTTAAGCTGTACAAAAATTCTGGGTTTCAGTTGTACAGTCTAGCCTATGAGGGTAGGGTTGATGGACAATGGCCACTTAAGTAGTAGGACTGAAAGAGATTTTGGATGTTTTGGGATACATGTAATAGTATATGTCCTTTAAGACAGTTCTGGTTTCATTATGAATAAGTGAATACGACAGGGTTGATAACCTTTTGAACCTTTACTATTGAAGTTTTTGACATTCTGAATACTTCACATTACTGATTTAGGCCCACTTGGGCTTGTTTATTCTGACAGTTTTGTATGCATCATTGGAATAAGTGAACTGAAATGTATAAAAATGTACAATGTATACAATAAGCAACATTGAAATTACATGTATAATTTACTTTTCCAATATGCATAGCTTAATGTCACCTACAGGTAGTAGTTTTTCATGGCTCAGTTTATTTGAATTTCATGAGTGAATTATTTGTATTGTAACTTTTAATAAACTTACTATTTTCTTCCCTTCAGGGATACCTTTGCCTTCTCTTTTTACTTTGTGTCCCTTTGGGCAAAGTTATATAAAAATGTTGGCGTACTAAATTTTTGGTTTTCAAGTGGAGACAAGTCAAGCTTGTGCAATACCCTACCATCCGCATGATAACAATTCCTTATGCATGCTACCCTCTGGAACTAGACATTTCAGAAAGACTTAAGTTTGGTTTCATATGTTTGGGTACAAGGTCTAGTCGTGCATGTGCAAGTTTGGTCCTGACCACCCCCTCCTCCTACAGGGCCAAAAGAGGGTATGGTCCAAAACACTCTACACACTCCTCTTCTATAAGATTATTATGACAGGAATATAGTAATGGTGCCGGCAGTCCATACTTTTGTGTGTCATGCGGTGATGCATCCTTTATCTTGTGAACACAATAGAGACCAAACCTTTCAATGTAATTTCATAAAACTTTGCACACGTGTCGCCAACAATAAGAAGATGAACCTATACCCATTCAAGGTCAAAAGTCGAACTCACAATGTACAAAAATGTAAGATGTCACATTTTGCGTTACCATTGTTGCATTAATTAGACTTGCAGTTTTATCCCCAGCTTGACAAAGTTGGCGGGGATTTGACAAATGAGCTCTATCGATGCAGTTAGGAAGAACTTCTTTCAAAAGTGTTGCCAGGTATGCTTTATCCACAAAAGTGATTCATCTTGATCTACTTATGCTGTAACTAAAGTGCTCGTGTCGAGGTAGGCTCGGCACGTAAAAGAACCCTAGTTGCCCATGGCGTGGGTGCCCGACAGCAGGTCTAAATTTGGAGTCTGTACGACTATGTCCCGTCACTATGTAGCTGAAATATCGCTGAACTGACATTAAACCTCAATAAACCAAACCTACCAAAATAATTACCCCTTGCCATACGAAGTCGGATGTGAGCAATTTATGCGCACTTGGCCAAGTTGGGCCGCTTGTCGCTGATTGCTTTCAAACTTCAAACTTGGATTTATCATGAAAGGAGATCATATTGAATGTGAATCGCATACAGCCACAGCCATAACATACATATACATGTAGGAAACGAGGCCCAAATGGGCCTATACCGCTCACCTCAGTATCATTATCAATGTGCTGTTTAAAATGACGATCTTGACTTTGAACCGGTTCAGAAAGCAACAAAACTTATTCACACGCCCTATTAGATCACACTGATATATTTGCTTTGATGCTGTAGCCTTCCAGTAAAGGACAAAGGAGAGTCCCCTACTCGACCTATTTTGCTTTGCTCTGGATACACTCTTGCTCTTATTACTGCTTCATCCCTACCAAGGTTAGTTAAGTTCAGCGAGACGTTCTGGAGAAAATGTAAAAAGAAACGGCGTGCTATCATGATAGCTCACTAGAGCCCTCGGCTCAGGTGAGCAAGGAAAAAACCCACTTGACAGTTTCTCTGTGGTTTCGTCAATTTTTGTCCGAATTATGGCCCTTTGAAAAAAAAGATAGAGGAAAATACGTTAAAGGCGTATTTTGTACTGATCGTGTTCTTTTGTTATTCGTTTGCAACACCCTGCTGCTGAGCGTGCATATGCCTGGGTACACCTTGAGGAGAGACTAGAGAGAAGCCCTGGTGCATATTGGGATCACCATGACACTACATACTTAATTGCTCTGCATGAAGCATCTGGTTTTCTTGTTAGTGATGCGTGGCACAATTGTCCTTCATCCTTTAATAATTAATTCAATACAAAAACATTCGACTACATTTTAAAGAGTTAGGAGTTAATTGTATGAATGTCTTATTCCATGAATGGATCCTTTTCAATGAAAGAAATAATGTGGTGCAGCAACAATCCTTCCGTTCATTCCAGATCTAGTTTGAGTTGATAACTTCTAGCAAGTCACTATACAAATTTAGAGCCTCTGCGAATGTCTTCGGAAAGGTTAGATTACTTATCAACATGAGCTCAAGGCACAATATTGCAAACTCGTCATCGCATCCATATTCCAGCAATGGCTCACCATACAAATCCTCGAGTATTTGAAGTACTTCGCCATCTACAATTTGCTTACATTCAGTAGTAATGTACCATTCAGGTAGAATGTACATCTGTTGTGGAATACCACCAGGGCATATAGTCTGTGAGCTTTTCCTTACTCTGTGACGATTCCAGTTATTCTTTATTTCGTCCAATTCGAGACGTAAGATTGGAGTGAAGCAAAATTGGCAGAGTTTATATTGAATTGGGTTCAACACTTGTTCCATCATCATATCGTAGAATAAATCCATCCAGAACTGTGTAAAATGTGTTCTCAAAAAACCCCACCATCTTTCCATTCTTTGGTTATGAACCGATTTTCCGATTATATAGGGATGGGCGGCATGTCGATCGTCGCCATTCTGGCGTAGAAATTGATGTATATCCAACATTAAGTTGTTTTCAGTCCCACCATCAACACGCAGCAGTTTGGGAACACCTCCGATTTCCTGACAGTATTGCAGATAAAAATGAGAAACTGTGCGCGCATTTCTGTTGGTATTCCCAATTTTCAACCATAATATTTTCCTACTGAATCCATCGATGGCGCCGTGGATAAAAAATCCAAAGGATGACAGCTTGTCGTATTGGTCAACATGAACCATATAGTTTGGTCCTACGCTATGATAAAGTCTTCGATTGAGACGGTTCTTTTTCGATTCTCCAGCTCTCCTGGTAGCAACACATCCATTGCATCTCTAACTGTTTGTCTGTTTCAAAATGTAAAATTATTATGAATATTTAACAATGTTTATGTAAAATATTCCATAATCGAATAATATGGATATATTCAACTGAGTACTATGAAATTATATGATTATTGCACATTGCCGGAAGAATATTTTATGCATAGCGGAATATAGGGATAATTTTGTCCAGCGTCTGTCTATCCAGTATCCAGCCATCCATCTGTCTGGTGCAGGTGTACTCTAAAACATACGTCGCCTTTGGTAGCTTTGATAGTAAAGTGCAATTCCAAATGAGTAAATACATGTATGCATCTATATGATTTATGTGTGTAAATATAAATGTCATATGTAATATGGATAAATTTTTTGATCAATTATCATATAGTCCTAATGAATATGATAATTGATCAAATAAATTATCTATATTACATACGACATAAATATTACATCTATGTAAATAATTCTTTGGGGGACGTATTGTAGAGAAGGAATTTGCTAAATGAAGTACCCTCTTTCAATAAATAATTATCCTTAGTACCTTACTATTATTTGTACTAAATTAACCTTTTTACTACTAATCTGTATCTGTCCCGCAAGCATCGCCACATCATATGTATTCCAGAGAATCTTCCGGAGGAGTGTAGCTCCAGCTCAATTGCAGATATTATTTCATCGAGAGGGCTTTCGTCTCCATTACGAACAAGCTTCAGGACCTTCTGTCTTCGACGAATTTGCCCTGAACTGAGAAACAAAACTGTTATTAAAATGTTTACCAAGATATATGTGACCTTGGTTTAGTAAGTTATCCATTCTGAAAAATGAATTTTCTGATTAAAAAAATCTCTATTTCTGACTAAAAAAGAAATACCGGTACAACTGTACTTTAGGTATTGGTAATTTTACTTTTGTCCAAAATACAAGCTTCAATATATTATTGATATGAACTAGCAGCATTTCCGTAGGTCATGAATGCCTTACGATCTCTAACCGTTAGTTCTAATTAGCTTCTGGATACAAAAATCTATTTATGAACCATGCATAACTTTGGTTTGCATTCCACTTTAAAGGAGTGTCAATTAATAAAAGAAAGAATGAAAAGAAAATTTAGTTATACGTCATTGACGGGTCATACTGTTTCTGAAAGAACGAGAATTGCAGATTTGTCCAAAACAATTCGTTTGCAGAGGAAGGTATAGACATTTATGGTATCCATACTACCATATTAGACCTTTGTCATTCTATGTTTAAAAAAATTGCGGATTGTTCTGTAACCACAGCGCTTAAATACAAAATGTACATACGATTTCCTGATCCCATGTCTGCACAGCAACACAGCGCTAATTTCAGACGAATTGAACCCTTGATAAAAGTACTCTAGTATATACCCGTCATCTATAATATTGTTAAGAAAAATTGTAAGAGCAGAAACTTATAATGTTCACATGTGCATTGATCATCGGCATCATTAACATTTTGGGATACAAGGATGCAAATGAGGGTAACCATTGTTGCATTTTACAGTTAAACCCCTTTCTGTGAAAAACCAAACAAACAAACTGCATTTTACTTTCAACATTCCCGCTTTCATCTGATCTTGAAAATACTGTCTCATTTCATCTAGAACATACTGTGTGTTCTTCCACATTTCATGATATAGTATGTAAATGGTTTGGTTTGGTTGATTGAGGTTTCAACGTCACTGTGAAGCTCAGCGATATTTTAAAGCTATAGTTACGGGGCATAGTCGCCCAGACTCCAAATTTAGACTTGCTGCCGGGCACCCACGCCATGGGCAACTATGGTTCTTTTGCATGCCGAGCCTACCTCGATACCAGTACTCGACGTCCGAAGACACCTTTAACCTCCTTGCAATCAGAGGTACACCTCCTCATGGTGAGCCCACGCCGGGGCTCGAACGCGGGTTGCCAGATCCACACTCCAACCCGCATACCACTCGACCACGGGGAGCTTAGTATGTAAATGCATATGAAAGCAGAGCCAACATAAAATAAGCAAATACCAGAAATCATTGTCTAGAGGAGTACCGACCACGTAGTATATGTTTACATAATAACCTTGACTAACAACGGACAGTCTCGCTAGACTGAAACCAGTAGAGTTTAATAATCAGAAAACCGGAAATAAGGGACTAACACAAATATATTCTCTAAAAGAATAACGCAGCCAATTTTATTTCTGCCAATTATTGTTGTAATTTAAAGCAGTTGATAGTGCTCAAAAGTACAAGCAACAACATTAGAAGTCGTAAGAAACGGCTCTGACAAATGCCTTTCAAAATGTAAAGTTAGAACTATTAAAAGATACAAAACATAATGTACGGCAAAGGCACATGTACAAGTGCTGAAGAAATAAATGCAAAATGGCGGAGTTTTATCAGTAACCAATGAGCAAATAACAACTGGCAACTAGGCAATAGGCAACAAGCAAATAGCATTAAGCAATTAGCAATAGGCAGCAAGCAAATAGCATTAAGCAATTAGCAAAAAGCAATCGGCAATTAGCAAAGAGCAATAAGCAATTAGCAATAAGCAATGCGCAATTAGCAAAAAGCAATTAGCAATACGCAATTAGCAAAAAGCAATAAGCAAATGGCATGTCCCCGCCGGTATTCCATAGCCACTGCGATGATTTCAATGTTATACTTTCTATGTCGATAGCGTTTCACTATTTTTGAACATGATGAAATAGGATTATCGGAACACTTGACCATCCAGAGTTTGTATCACCGTAGTAATGGGGATGAGGGACTCAGCTAGACATATTTTACAGTTTTCACAAATTAGATAAATGATCAAAATAAGATTGGTAAAGATATCTGTAACCCTGTCTGCATACATACATACATACATACATACATACATACATACATACATACATACATATATATATATATATATATATATATATATATATATATATATATATATATATATATATATATATATATATATATATATATATATATATATATATATATATATATATATATATATATATATATATATATATATATATATATATATATATATATATATATATATATTTATATATAGTCTCATGAATATGACATAAACTTATTCATTATTCCAAGCTTTCGATATACTGCTCCCGTTTTATGTCACACATGTTACATAGAGAGGGCCTCCTCCTTAAATCCTCTGTATCTGACAGTTCGCTTTTGGGGTCACTTACATGACGGATGCTCTTATAAAGACTCATTCATTTATCAAAAGAACTCCGTACTAAGTATGAGAAATTTGAGAGTCTGGACCTCTTGCCAAAGACATTTCAGACTAGATTTCAGCCAAATGAAATACCAGACGACCGTAAATGACAAGTCTGTCTTTATATCATGATATTTTCAAAATGAAATTGCGCCTTTATTGTGACGTCACAATGAGATATATTGCTGAAAGCTGGTCTAATGAAGTATTACTTCATTTGTATCGTTGGTTGGATTATGATGAAGTTTATGATATCTTTACACCTATAAACATATTTGATGTTATCAGATACAATTAAAAGGTTCGCTTGAACACGAGTCTACATATTACCTTACATAGGTATTCTTAAATGACAATTTTAATTGCTTAGCCACCTCGATTCTTCAGTGTATGATTAGCAGTGCAGTATATACATGCAATTAATATATGCCATACTTTTTAAGCCTTTACGGTTAATTTCAATGTCAAATCCCTTTTTATTCACGCGTGATCTTCACATAATAAATGTGATATAATAAAATAAATATATTTCTGATCTAAAAGTCTATTTTCAATACTGTGTGTTTTTTTAAAACGACAAGCACACAGAAAAACTTGACGTCAAATAGACAACAGATACAAAAACAAATATAGATATTCATAGCAATGGTAATTTTTTTTTTCAAATTTAACCATGTCCAGTTCTTACTTCCAATTATACATATTTTAGATATACATATTATTTGTACAGTTCACAACAGCAAATTAAAGTAGAGTAATCGATTGAAATAACCTTTTCTCCAAACAAGCTATTGCGGATAATACGTCTCCCACTACCACTATTGGAGGTTTGCAGATTCAGCGGAGGATAGATTCAGCGGAGGAATCCGACTCTCCACGGCGACCAATATTTTTATCAAGTTTCTATATTTTTACCGCAACCATCAAAATCTGTAAAACGAAGATGTCTAAATGTGTATGTCGACCCTACACAACAGAGAAGAGTGGTAGGGTTGGGCGCATGATGTATGATCCGTAACTTTCAGGTATTCAGTGAGTGTTGAGTTCCCCTAACGACGGTCAAATAATATTACAAAAAGCCTGGTATGCGGCCATGAGGCTTTTGTATTTCTGACAATATCTATTGGCCATATAATCAGAGACACATTTGCTCCTCCTAGTGGTGGGTACAAAAATTACTTCATGCGAGTACACGATGATAGAATAGCAAATGATCGAACGGGTGATTAATGTATTACTTCTACATGTAACAGTGTTACACAAATTCTTCTCATTATTAAAGTGTGTTACAATATTAACCAAGCTTCAAGATTATTTGCATTCGGTCATTTTTGTCATGTCTTTTTTCATTCATTTATGTATTCGTCATTGGTATTCATTATTATTATTTTCATTTCTTTTGTCTAGCTTAGAATGGGTAATTTATACATAACGTTATTACCAATAAAGCAATGTATCATTCATCGTTGTCAAGAGGCGGATATTTTCTCTGTCATCCATAGAATGACAACTTTTTAGTTGTATAATAAGAAAACCTAGGTTAATTTTATATTTACATGTATTTTGATTTATTATTTATTTTAAGTTTTTAAGTCGACATAGAAGAATAGAACAATACATACATGTATTCGGTTAAAATCTGGATATACAGTATAACCAAACAAAGCAAGAGAGCACATCAAGCAATCCAACTAGTAGCAGAGCACAGACGTTTTATGTGAAGGAAGCTGCCGCTATCGCTATCTGCCCTATGGATATTTGTATAAAATGTGAAGTGGTGAGATCACCATTAATAGTAGACATTGTCCTTCTCTGATGTTTAAGAACACAGAAAACTCTATGACAAAGTGGCTGTCAGAAACGGCCAAGAGGATATGGGCTTGAAAAGAGGAAGTCACCCTTCAAGTATAACATGTCCCATTAGAATTGACTGATCGTCAAATGCCCGACATCACATCTTTTGGCACACTTGTTCGTTATGACGTCATAAATAAATGGCCCGTCAAACATGAATTTAACTATGACGTCACGATGGAACTACGTAATGGGCGTGGTTAAAGTTGGATCTGGCGATCCCTCAATTGGATTTCTTCATTCATATCCCGTAATTATTTAGCAAACTAGCTCCAAGTCTAGTTCTGAGATGAGAGTTCAGTACCTCTGTACATACCCGAAATGTATACTTCAAATGACTGAGTGATAAAAAGTTTATAAATTGTTCTAAAACTAAGGCATATCTTCCTCATGCAAAGTGATGTCCTGAAATAGGATATTTAGCTCTTACTTTTAGGTTAATTCGGTAATATGATTGCTCTTCAAATATCTATATTTTTTATTTCCACAATTTAAGCCTTCAGCATCACTGAAAAGACATAAGTTGTCGAAATGCGGATATGGTCACCAAAATATATGTTATAATATTTATTTTTGATATTATTGATTGTACGGAATACCCGACTATGTGGCAGACGAAGGATTACTATGGGTAAAGTATTTTAGAACTCTTCACAGAGGAGACAAAGAAGTTAATAAAAGTTAACCCGGAAAATCCTCGGCACTTTTTTTATTTTTTGCTTAAAAGCTTAAAAAAGAACAACTTTTGAAAATCATGATATTTAAAGTACGCACAAGCGACAACCACCCTAAAAAGTCGCCATAAAGGCAGTTGCTAGGAATAAATTTGTACAGAAAGTTATTTCCTGGTGTAATTAAACATTGCCAATTGGTTTCCTAGCATGGCATATGATATGATATCAATCATGATATATTTTCTTCTTCTTACAGGAATCGTAGTAGATTGTAAATATACACTGGTTAAATTAAATAACCAATAGATGAACATCTTCCTATAATCCATTGATCTAGCTTCACCGTTTCATCAGGTAACATGGATCTGTCCAGAAATTTGTGACGTCATTTTTATATATATGTAAGTTATGTATTAACTGTGTTTTAAATTTACAGATATATCATTATGAATATATAATTACTTGTTTAATGTAAAGGAACACAAACACTTTATATTGCAATATAGTGTTTGTGTTCATTTACTTTGTATGTACCGAACTTCCCTTTGGAGGACTTTTTCGAATCTTTATTACTTGTATAATGGTTAAATATTTTACGCAGATCGCTTTTGTATTTTATAAAACACCGATCATCGGTTGTATAGAATTGATGAATTTACTGCAGATGATCCAGAATATCTAAATCTGCTTAAATTCCGTTTGTCCGGAGCAGCCCTATGTATATTACAGAGGCGCCACTTCTTGTGCCGGGAGCAGAATGTAAGTGTACTCTAAATGAAATGAAAGAGATAAGTACTTGTTATTTGATATATGAATTATATTTCTGACAGTGTGTTTCTTGTATATAGTGTACACTTCACACATAATCATTGAAACAAACCAAATCAAGGTCATTTATTAAAGGTCAAGGCCAGTCAGAAAATAAACTTATATTAATGAAGACCAGCAAGACTCGTATAATTAATTAATTATAATATAAGCTAAATTACAACATGATGTAAGGAGGACCAAGGGATATTGATTGATTGATTTTTGTTTTACGTCACACCACGAATATTTCACGTATGAAAGAAGCGAATGGCATTTAGCTCCCCTATATATTTTTCACATGGTAACTCGTATAGCATAGTTGTAACAATTTTACTACCATCTAACCTTGATTATAAAGCCAGTAATGTAGAAGCAGATACACACGGCAGATTTCTGCAAATAAACTTAAAGTATAAAGACCAAACTATACTATTAACAAATGTGTATGCTCCCACAAAAGACCATGTTGACGAACAGTGTAATTTCTTAGACTCATAAATATACTGTCAACAAATGTCATGAAAATGGATATAGCACAATATATCAATGCTATGTGGTATTGTGATGAAATTATTCTAATTATTCATATGCTTATCGACTTTCATCTCTCCATAAATGCGTAGATGGATAATTATTATACACATATTATACACATATCATTTTGATATATTATTTATTATGTTTCATTTGTTACAATGTTTGTACATGTGTAAAGATGATGGATAAATCCAAACCACAAGTCCAAAAATCATGAAACCATAGGACATACAAAATCAGTGAAAATGAAAAACAAATGGAAAATAACAAAATATGTCTACTTGAAGAGCATATGTGAACCCCTGTGATGGAGTGAGATCAGGTGCCCGGGTTGAGTGAGCATCTCCTGCTTGCTAGCAACACCCGTCACATATACCCCGTAGAAAGAGTCAAATCGTGTGAATTCCATATGTATCTATATATGGAGAAGTCGAAGTAGGTAACCTTCTAGTATAGAAGGTGATCGGAATCGGTCTCAGTCCAGAATATCATTTAAAAGTCTGGATAACGAGATATCATATGGAGTAATAAGAGTCTCGTAACGACCGTAGAACTTCCTCAGTGACGATGCTAGTCTAGCACATATATAACCCTGGTTGAGCAGCTTAACTGAAAGTCGCCTAGCCCTCAGAACAAAGTCATTGTAATTTGAACATGCTCTGGAATAACGTATTAACTGAGATATGAATACGCGGTATGCGGGTGATGATGGAATGTTGCTACTTATGAAAGGAAAGTTTGTGATAGCGAAATTGAAATCGTCACGTTTGTCATAGAGTGAGGTGTTCAATTGACCATTAATGTCGAAAGACAACATAATATATGTGTGCTTGAAATGAAACCATTAAAAATATAAGCAAATTACATTCAGCAAATAGCAATGGCATTTAGCCAAAAGCGAATGACATATTGTATTTAGCAAATAGCAAATGACATTTAGCTAAAAACAAATGACAAATAACATTCAGCAAATATGGCAAATGGCATGTTCTTTCATGTATTCCCTATGATTGATTATTGTTTAACGTCACTCCACGACTATTTCACGTATACATATATGTTGACGGCTTCTGTCTGATGCATAGGCAATGCCATCGCATATAAGTTTATACCTTTGCACCGACAGAAGCAGTGAGTGATCTTAACGTGCAACGCCTTTCATGACACGGGACAGCGGTTTTTCTGTCTTATTCAAAAGAAAGGACATCGGTGAGTCAACGGCAGGAGTCAATCCGGGACCCCTCGGTCACGAGCCAAAGACCTCAACCACCTAGTCACAACGACTTAAAAGACCCCATTAGCGTCCAGATCTAGATTAACCGCACATGGATTTAGAGATTTTTGACGTCAAGAGGTCTAATAGACAAGGCAGCGCAATCTCGAATGAGGAATAGATGGACTTTACAATGGTGAGCAAGGCAAAGAAAGTAATAGGAATCGAATAGAGCTGCAAAATGAGCTAAGCCAAAAAAGTTTGGAATGCCTACATATTATTATGGAAACTCCTGATCATCATAAACATTTTCAAAGTTAGCGGAATATACAAAGTCGATAGCGAAGTCATGTTAATGAACTGGAGTTGTACTGTACAAGAGACAAAGAGAATGACGAATGCAAATTAAAGGAAACATTTGAGAGTTTTGAAAGAGTTGTCCATACCAATTGAAAAGAGGTTCCACAAGAAAACTGAGATGCAGTTGGAATATCGCTGATATACGATGCTCACAGTAATTTCTTTGAAGAATGTGGAATCAAAACTAATGCGCATATGGTGCACCAAATTATAAGGAATATATGTTCTATATTTATTAGACTGGCGATGCAACAAATTAGCAACAGAAATCCAGCAACGGAGAATGCAGGGACGAGAAAATATGTTTCGAAGAATGTGGATACAGAGCAGCATATGTAAAGATTAGGTCCATGATAACTGTACTGCTGAAATTCCAATCTCAAACGAAAATGAATTTTTATGTTATTGTGTATCTGATTTATACGTATGAAAATTTCATATTTCAAATGAACTATCACTCCACCACATTATCATCATCATCATAGTCATTATCCTCGTCATTATAGTCTTCATGAAATTACAACCAACATAAATATGAAAGAAATTTAAATATTTTTGTTTGTCTGTCTGACAGAAGATATATGTATCAAATTGTTGAACGTATTTCTAAGAATATTTCCTAACTGATTTTTTTATCTGCATTTATATAATATCAAAATTATTGTGGCAATCATTTTAATTGATTCTATGTTCAAATATGGTAATTCGTACCTACAGATTGTAAGAATTGTTATTAATGATCTTTTTTTCAATTTAGAATAAAAATCAATATATATATATATAGCATCATATATCGCCTCAGTGATACTCAAGGCCGAAACCGTGGAAATCGAAATAATGAATATTTGAAGAACACATTCAGTTCCAAATTGACCATCTTAGGACAAAACTTTGCATGAGGGAGATACTCATTAGATTTAAAATAATTTACAAACTTTTTTCACAGTAATTATTAAGTACATATTTCAGTGCAGAGATACTGAAACAGGACTGAGGATGTGGCATTTCACACTCTATTTTATACTTTCAAGTTTCATTTTATGACCTTCGACCCTACCCCCACCCCCTATCATGCAACTACTTTTACATGTAGTATTAAAATGAGCATTGCAAGTCAGTGTTGCCGTTAGCAAATAGTTTTCAGGATCAAAGCTATTACTCAGTTTGTTTCCCTTGAATTCTTTAAAGAAATTACTATAAACTTTGCATCCAATGTATGTTAATGTATGCATCTATGTTCACAAAATTATCAAAAGAACTGATTACAAATTGTATTATTCAAGATTATCAGAAGTTCAAGAAATTGATTTCTGCATTCATGCATATTTCAATTGTAAAATACAGTAAACAATGAAGAAGTACTATAGTGATAACCACATCTCGAAGTCCATGACGTAAAAGGACAATATCGTGCACAATGTCATATTCAGATAAATGCTACTTCAATTTAAACTGTGAAGAGATTAGGTGCCCGAGAGGAGTAAGGGTTTGCTGCTTGTATGCAACATCTGTGGCAAAAGAGAATACACAAATATATTAGATGTTCATGTTTGGTTGGTATTATTAGTTATGGAGTCATTTTAAGAGGTGACACAGCGTGATGTCGGGTGCATAAACCTGATCTAGGCCAGGCAAAAGTCGAGTCTAATACATGTTTATAACCCAATATCACGTGGTATCATCAATGCAGATGACTCAATAACGAATTTATCTTACCGATGATCTATTTCACTTTCAAATCATACTAACAAAGCCATTTGAATAGCATTAATCTATGACATCATAGACATGATGTCATAGACGCGATGTAGACCTGATATAGATTCCAACAACCAGAAACGTTTTTTGTAATATACATAAATGTAAGTTCATTTGAATTGGTCTACGTAACGTCAATTAATGAGCAGGTACATATGAATGCAATAAAATGAAATATTTATACGCATGTCAAATAAATCTCAACTTTCTGTAGACAATATCACTTCACCTTCCTAATGAGAATATCTTAAAAAACGGAGTTGACTGTGGTTTAAACTAATGTAGCAAGTAAATTTTATGGAATCGAACACAACCAATGACTTTAAATTAAATATATGTCTTAAGTAAAACAAGGCATTTAACATGAATTAAATCTAAATACATCTGCTCTTTACCTGAGTTGACAATAAACATTGTTCATTTGATATTTCGGGAGAAGATAAGGTCTGAAAATTTTGTCGGGGTCACAATGCCAGAGTACAAAATATATTTCTTCCCTCACCCCTTCACACCTACATGTATGTAACATCCCCATTCCTTTCTCCTCGAATTTCAAAAGATTTGAATGTTGTATACAGTATAAGTACCCAAATATCTTATATTCTGAATTTCTGTATATGTTTTCTTTTTCTTTCTGAGTTAAGTAGCATTGAGACGGTCCCTCACAGCACATCTTAAGTGCATCAGCCATCAAGACTTGGAACGACTAAACAGAGACCGGACTGACTGAATAGCTATGTGCTAGTTTTCAAAAGTTATTTCATTGTCCAAAAAGAAAATTCAAACAATAGTTCTTCGGTTATGTACTAAATCAAAACACACTTTTAACATTATATATTTTAAGTTTATGTCATTCTGATTATTGTTTTCTGTCATTTATGATTATTTCATGCATATGGTGACGTCATCTTCCTGATGCATTGGCCAGAAATTTATACCTTTTCAACGGACCAATCCGAAGCAGTGAACCGTGACATGGGACCTTGGTATTATCTGTCTCATCCCCCGAAAGACAGGATGCTGGTGTACCCACGGTGGGAGTCGAATCCGGAAACTGTGCCATACTGGCTTTATCGTGACATCATGAAAAAATCGAGAGAAAATCCTGAATGATTTAAAAGCATGTATACAGTCGAACTGGAATTTATCGAAAGTATTGTGTGCAAAATGTTCTTTTAAGACAAACACGTCAAGTAAATGTCATTTCTTAAAGGAAACACTTCGTAGACTTTTTCACTAAAATGTATTCCTAATGTAAACTGGAACTATTATTTTCCAGAATTGTGTTCACGAACCTGCTAAACAGCTGTTATATGTTCATTGTATCTCTCTGAGATGTTACCTTTCATTTGAGACCAAGGGTCGCCATATGCATAACTCTTTGATATTTTTGTCCTTTAAACGACATTTTTGTCCATTCTTCCCATGGGAACAGCCATTTTTAGTGTATTCCATAATCACGTGACCTACAGCTCTTAGAGCCCGGCAAATTCAAATGTGATTTTTCCCTTTGTACTATCTTTTAATTTACGAAATTATATATTGTCAAATTTTATATGCAATTAATTTATGAATATTCATTTATAATTAATTCAACATTTAATGTTTATAATGTCTAATTTAATTTTTTTTTCGGGCATAGCAATTGTCTACTGCTTTGCCGGTACTGGGCCGAGCACCGACGCCCACCGGCAGGATCTGCCGGAGGTCTCCATGAAGGTACGAACGTAAGTTGGCTACGGCCTGTAGATATATAAGGAGTGATCACTCTGTAGCCGGTGATTTTATTTCGTAAACTAAAGTAAGGTATAATTTTGTATTTCTTCCGGGTATCTTAGATCTGTCAAGCCTTTTAAAGATTCGGGATCAAGATGCGTCCTTCTTCCGCTGGCATTCGCTTTGTGCAGAAGTTCGAAGAAAATTTCTCCACAAAATCATCCACAATTACTTGACAATCAAGCTCGTTGAGCACTTGAACATTATTATCTGGCACGTTGTGCAATTTTGGTGGCTCTTTGAGCGTTGTTCGTACGCACGGGGTGCATTAATCATGAGCTTTAGCCTGGATGGCAAGTCTCAATCAGGGTCGGAGAGCGACCCGTACTACAATGAGATGGATGATTTTGAATCAGATAGAGATTCCGACTATGAGAAGGATTCTGACACTGACGATGATGTGCTAACGACTAATAATGAATCGGATAGCGATACTGAACGATTTAACCCTACAGAAGGGGAAAGTCAGTTTGCACTGGAAGGGGGGATGGCATCGTACTGTCGAAAATATTTCTATCAGCACTTGACAGAGGACAATGTGAAAAGGAATATATTGGACGATTCTCCAGTACTATCAAATCCCTTTTGCACTCCTCCCAATACTGATGATTTTGTGGAAGACCTCATTGACTATAATTCACTCAAGTTTTTGAAGCTGCAGGACAAAAGTTTAGCTTTCATTCAAGAAAAGGTCACTCAGATCATGGGGCCATTGGCCAAGATACATGTATGGATGGCTATAGATGGGGCCAGGAAAGGCCAAGAACAGAACAATGATTTTACAGTGATGGATATGCTGAAACTCGTAGGGTAAGCCAATGCCACCTGCCTGTATGAGAGAAGACTAAACTTCCTTGCTAAAATATTGAAAGGGGTCAAGAAAGCAAAAGAATAGTTGGAATCTCATCAAAACGACTTGTTAACAGAGACTTATGTATTATACGGTGACAAATTCTACAAAGTCTTGGAAAGAAAGTGTAAAAGCAAGAAAAGGGCGAGAGAAATTTCAAAGAAAATAACAAAAAACAAGAGGCGACGTTTCGACCAGCCCTTTCGTGGAGGGCCCTCACGCGGCCAAGGACGTGGGGGCAGATCGCAATCATCACGACATCCAGACCCAAAGCACGAAAAAAGGTGGCTCAGCCTACAGGATCCCACGAAAAAAATCAAAGCAGGTATGCACATAACAGAAACAGTGGGTATACCTCTGGTTATAGAACAAATACAAACACTGCGTGTCTGAACAACCTACATGCCTTGGTTACTGGAATCAAATTCAAAGGAATTTGTCAAGACAAAATCCCCCTAGGGGCAGGTTAGAGGCATTTCAAGGAAATTGGGAAATGATCATGAAAGATAGAAAATTATTGGAAAGTATTTCAGGGTACAAAAGAGAATTTCAGAAATAACCATTTCAAAAAATGCCACCGAAACAAATAAAATTGTCAAGACACGAAACACAGGTTTTGAATGCAGAAATAGAAGAGATGTTGACAAAAAATACAGTGGAGGTTGTTCAGACAGCAACAGAACATCAGTTTGTCAGCCACTTATTTGTACGCCCCCCCCCAAAAAAAAAATGGGGGAATGAGACCTATATTCAACCTGAATCAGTTTATAGTGTACAACCACTTCAAGATGGAGGGTTTTCAGGTTGTAAGGAACCTCGTTCAACGAGGGGATTGGTTATACAAAGCGGACCTGAAAGATGCTTATTTTTGTATACCAATACACAACAGCCACAGGAACTTCCTGAGATTTCAGTACAAAGGGCAAATGCTACAATGTCGGGGCCTTCGCTTTGGACTGGCGTCCGGGCCAAGGCTATTCACAAAGGTAATGAAGCCAATAATAGCCCTTCTGAGACGAATAGGAGTCTGACTTGTGATTTATCCAGACCAGTCACGAGACGGACTCCAAAAAGACAGAGATACACTCCTTTGGCTACTACACAATCTAGGTTGGCTGGTAAATTGGAAAAAATGGGTCCTAATTCCCAGCCAACAACTACAATTTCTAGGTCTCAGTAGAAATGGAGATAACCCTGTCAGAAACAAAAGTGACAAAAATAAAACAAAAATGTTTAGACACAACAAACAAAGAAACAGTGTCAATTCAAGAACTGTCAAGCCTAATAGGTACCCTCAACTCAACAGTAGAGGCGGTGATTCCAGCCTCACTGTATGTCAGAGAACTGCAAGTGTTTCAAACACAAAGTCTTTTGAAAACAGAGAAAAACTATCAAAAATGATACAGTTATCTCCAGCTTGCAAGTGGGGAGATAACTTGGTGGATAACCCAACTAGAACTATGGAATGGGAAAAGCATTCAAAAGTCTACAGATCCAGATATGATAATAGAGACAGATACTTCCAAAACAGGCTGGGGCATACTGTCCTGCACTTTCCATGAAAATGGGGGGGGACCTTGGAACAGAACAGAATATTGTTATACATCAATGCTCTGGAGCTGAAAGCAGTTGAGTTAGCATTTCAATCTCTGACCAAGGACACAGAAAAGATTCACATTCACATAAAATCGGACAATACAACTACAGTTGCTAATTTGAACAGAATTGGGGGGGGGGCCCACGAAATCAGGTCTGCTGATAAAAATAACGAAAGAGATATGGATATTGTGTTTGTCCAAGAAAATAACCTTAATTTCGGAGCACCTGCCAGGTGTACAGAACACAATAGCAGACATGGAGAGCAGGCAGACGACAGATTCCAGCAACTGGATGTTGAACAGGAAAGTATTTGATCAAATAAACCACTTATGGGGCCCCATACAGATAGACCTCTTTGCGGACCGACTAAACGCACAGGTAGAGACGTACATAAGTTGGCGTCCAGACCCATTGGCTATGAGGACGGATGCATTTCAGATACCATGGAACGATCAGGTATGTTATGCTTTTCCTCCATTTTGCCTGATAAAAAGATGTCTGGCAAAAGTCCTGAAGGCGAAAACAGACATTTTACTGGTAACCCCAGCCTGGCAGACCCAACTGTACTATAGATATAGAAAATATATACATTTTAATTTTGTGCACCAGATGCGCATTTCGACAACTTATGTCTCTTCAGTGATGCTCGTATTATATAAATATTTGAAGAGCAGTATTGAAACCAAAATGACCGAAAAAGTGAACCAAAGAATCAATCTAAGGACAGAGCTATGCATGAGGGAGATACTCCTTAGTTTGAGAGTGATTTACATAATTTCACGACGGCAAATTTGAAGTACAGTCAAACTTCGATATCCCGAACACTGATATCTCGAATACTCGGGATATCTCGAAGTCGAACGTCGGTCCCGAAAAAAATCTTTCATATTATGATTAAATTCACCCCGGATGTGTCGAACACTGATATGTTGAATACCATGCTTATCTCGAATACATTTTCAAGTCCCGAAGTTCTTATTTACCCGGTTTATCTCGAAGTTGGCTTCTTACTACAATATTCCCCGCGGCGTTTACCCTAAATGACAGGTCGCTCGAGTGGTGTGATCAATAGACCGTGTCGGTGTACAAAGCCGCAGTAATTACATAATCGATCGCGTCCATGAGTACCCTGTTATTTATACCAAATATTAATAAATGATGATAGCTTGTTAAACTCGACACAAAATTAGATAATTAACATTAACTGTAATTAATGCTTTTTCATACCTGCGTTTAAAGAAATTTCTTTACACTGTTCATTAATTATTACTATTTCTAATCCGTGTGTATGTCTATGTATTTTTGTGCAAAGTAATAGTAATTAAATCAAATTATATAATGACGTGTGTCTTACGTGTTAGCCCGTCCTCGGTTTTAGGTATAGTATAAGACAATTATATCCAGTATTGGATTTAAATTACGATGTTAATGAAAAGGAAACATGACGTTTTCAGTTTTGAAGTATATTCTCTATATATTCATAAAATATAAAAGGTATGCTGAGATTTTGATCAATTGTTTAGGAACAATACAATATGTACATCTTCATGCGTATTTATTGATGTATATCTCATACATCTACTATAATAATCACAAATGTCAAATGAATCGGCGTACATTAACAATTGCAAGATTTGTGATCCTAAACTCAAAATTTGGATATCTCGAACTACGGATATCTCGAAGTATTTTCCACGGTCCCTCCGACTTCGAGATAACGAGGTTTGACTGTATATATTTCAAGTCAGTACAAAAGCACTGAAAACTGGACTTGTGATGCCCTCGGGGACTATCAGTCTACCAGCAGTGACACCGGCCTAGTGGTTATAATAGATATAGAAAATATATACATTTTAATTTTGTGCACCAGATGCGCATTTTGACAACTTATGTCTCTTCAGTGATGCTCGTGGCCGAATGGTTGGAATTCTCATATTATATAAATATTTGAAGAGCAGTATTGAAACCAAAATGACCGAAAAATGAACCAAAGAATCAATCTAAGGACAGAGCTATGCATGAGGGAGATACTCCTTAGTTTGAGAGTGATTTACATAATTTCACGACGGCAAATTTGAAGTATATATTTCAAGTCAGTACAAAAGCACTGAAAACTAGACTTGTGATGCCCTCGGGGACTATCAGTCCACAAGCAGTGACACCGGCCTAGTGGTTATAATAGATATAGAAAATATATACATTTTAATTTTGTGCACCAGACGCGCATTTCGACAACTTATGTCTCTTCAGTGATGCTCGTGGCCGAATGGTTGGATTTTCATATTATATAAATATTTGAAGAGCAGTATTGAAACCAAAATGACCGAAAAAGTGAACCAAAGAATCAATCTAAGGACAGAGCTATGCATGAGGGAGATACTCCTTAGTTTGAGAGTGATTTACATAATTTCACGACGGCAAATTTGAAGTATATATTTCAAGTCAGTACAAAAGCACTGAAAACTAGACTTGTGATGCCCTCGGGGACTATCAGTCCACAAGCAGTGACACCGGCCTAGTGGTTATAATAGATATAGAAAATATATACATTTTAATTTTGTGCACCAGACGCGCATTTCGACAACTTATGTCTCTTCAGTGATGCTCGTGGCCGAATGGTTGGATTTTCATATTATATAAATATTTGAAGAGCAGTATTGAAACCAAAATGACCGAAAAAGTGAACCAAAGAATCAATCTAAGGACAGAGCTATGCATGAGGGAGATACTCCTTAGTTTGAGAGTGATTTACATAATTTCACGAAGGCAAATTTGAAGTATATATTTCAAGTCAGTACAAAAGCACTGAAAACTAGACTTGTGATGCCCTCGGGGACTATCCTATGCTACTGTACATGTCGATTTCCAATCCCATCTTGCTGCCGCCGATGACGGATCTGCTTTTGTGCTCAGAGGGGAACTCACACCCACTTGTGGAAATACAAACTCTGAAATTAGTGGTGTGGAAAGTTTCCGGAAACAAAAAGAAGCAGCAGGAGTTTCAGAACAAACTTCCGAGCTCCAGGCAGCAGGATGGCGTCAAGGAACACAGGCAGCTTACACCAGCAGCTGAAGACAGTGGCGTAGCTGGTGTGGCACAAAACAAATTTCACACCTCTGTGGAGCATATAGCAGAATTTTTTATCTGAGCTATATGGCAAATTGTACGCATGGGAAATTGGAAGTCCTGTAGAACTTTTGACAAGTTTTACAATAGACCTATCAAACAGGGTATCACAGACAAATTTCAAGAGTGTGTTATGAAAGTATAGGTGTTAGAGGTCACAGGACTTTAGCTTTGAACAATATATAATTATACCTTACTTCAGTTTACGAAATAAAATTTAAAATTTTATAAGTGCGTTTGACGCACGCAATGAAATTAAAATTTTATGCCCAGCCCTGCCCACATTTAAGACGTACAATTTGAGTTACATGTATACTTATTAACAAATAAATAATTAAATAAATCATTTAAAAGCTCAGTTATGTGGCAGAAGTCACCATGGAGCTATACAAAACATGAATATAAATAATATACTAGAACATATAACACATTCACTCAAAGTCAATACAACAGTGCAAATAGTGCCCTCGGCGTTTTCCGATTAATAAACGCAAGATATGAAGCATTTCGATATATTATAAATTAGTGGCACCTATGGTCTTATTGGTCACATGTTGAAAGTTAAATTTGTCTGTACCATTCCTTGACTGTACAAGCTCAAAACCCCATTTTTGTAACATTCGTGACTGTCACAATCTTAAAATTTTATATTGAAGACACTGAAAATAACATATGAGGCCTAAGACCTTGGCAAGTTTACTTTCTAATTCAAGGTAGTTGTGTATTTTTTTTTTCTAAGATTGATACAATTTCCATAAATGCATGATTTGTTTCATTTCCATGAAATAGAATAGTGTCACATGGTTTGAAGTTTTCAATATAGTGTTTATATAGCATTACAGTATGTTGATAAAAAATCAATCCATGAGTGATTAAACCAATTTATGATGACAAGAAAAAATTGTTTTAAACTCCATGAATCATTTATTTGCATGAGCAACCAAGTAAATGAAAAAAACCCAGTTTTTCATAAAAAAATCGATTGGTCATTTAAGGATGTAACATTCGTTACCTATCATAAAATTCCCCATGAGTACAGCATATGATGCTCCCATTCCTATTAACAATATTTGATAAAGACTGAAGAAAAACAACTGAGAGTAACAACAACAGTGTTATAAATTATGATATAATTTAATGATGAATGCTGGTTTGTAACATACGGAATGTAACATACGTTATGTGTTCATACAAACCATTGCTCTGGAAGCCGTTTCCCGCCACTTGGTGATCACATGGTAAGTCACATGGCTTTAAGAAGTCCTGTCTTCTCGCAAGAAACAAATACAACGCATATATATAGAAGAAACTTTTAAAAGATCATTGGTCTTCCCAGAGGTAACTACCAGTGTTATTTGAATTTCAGATATTTCATGTCAGATTTTTTTAAATGAAGTATCATATATGTTAGATAGTTCAGTGTAATGTAAACTAGGCGTAAAGGTATCTTAGAAGTCTTAATTTCCTCTGTTGACTGATTCCTAGTATATTTTAACTCAGTAACATACGTTACCTGAAGGTAACGTATGTTACTTGGTGTAAAGCTAGTTATTGACCAATTATTAAACAGAATCTATGACTTCAAAATATTGGTTTTACCTGAAGGTCACTTATACACAATCAAACCAAGTCATAAATGTGTTTAAATATGAATTCCATGTAATTTCAATCTAAAGAAAAACGTAGTATACAATTGATGTAAGTATTCTGTACCAAATACACACAAAGTGTCTGGTTTTTCATGTCAATGTTGAATTGTTTGTTTGCAAACAATAGAAAGCAAATCATCGGGATGTTATGAAATTTGAACTAGGCTATAAAATGAGATAATAAAGCATACATGATCAGAATTCATTCTCATAGGTGTGGTAACGTATGTTACTAATTTCTTAATTTATCAGGTCAATGATGCCGCTAACCAGAGCAGAAATACAAAGGAATTACAGAGAAAGAAAGAAAAAAGCAGAGGGGGAAACTTATCTTGCCAAAGAGAGAGCAAGGCAAAAAAGAAACTATGTCCCTGTTAGTTCCTTGCCCAGTAGAAAAAAGGCAAAAAGGAGAAATGAAGTGAAGGAACGAGTAAGAAAGTGCAGACTGAAGAAAAAAACTGCAGTTGCTGATTCCAACCTCGACGAATCCGTAACCGATACCAGTGGTTATGAGACAATGCCAAGTGACACTAGTATGCGACTAATAGTGAAGTTACCAAATGGAAGAAACGGACCTAGAAAGAGGCTTAGTAAAGAGCTGAGGAAAAGCAGATACAAACTGAAGTCTTTGAGAATAGTAAATGAAGGACTGAGAAAGAAAGTAAGAGCTGTTCAAAGAAAAATGCATAGAATGAAAACAAGGAATGGTAGATCTTGCCCAGATACCCCAAGAAGTAAAACAAATAGGCTCTTACTGAAGTCAAAGGGTTTTCGTGTCGATAAAATAAGAAAGCAACTTTTGCTATCTCACGTAATAACTGCAGAAGCTTACAAAATCAAACATAAAACAACAAACAAAATTCCGAAGAGACAAATGTATGGCAGTATTGCTGGCAATCTATTAAAGAAGTACAGGTGTATTTCACACTTTAGCAAATCTGCAAATGTCAACAGAAATTTGATATCTAATATCATACGGAAAGGTGTCAACACAGCAAAGATGCGCAGACGAAGAGCATTCAAATACAGGAAAGAAGTAACAGCATTCTATGTCCGTGATGACAACAGCAGAATGCAACCAGGGAAGAAGGACTCCATAAAAACGAAAGAGGGAGAGACTCAAGCGAGAGTCCTTACGGATTACATTGATAACTTACACATGAAATTCATATCAGAGAATCCAAATATCGAAATTTCCCTTTCCACCTTTCGCCGGATGAGACCAAAGTATGTCTTGACAACTACATTTATAAGTCGAAATACCTGCCTGTGCACGAAACATCAAAATTTTGCTTTCAAGTTAAAGATGTTCAAGATATTTGGAGTTTCATCTATCACAAGTCCAGACGATTTTGTGAAGCAGGATGTCATTATTGTAAAAGATAACCTTCCAGAGAAGATATCTTTCTCATTTTGGAAGCGAGTAGAGTGTCAGGGAGGAAAAATGAAAATGAAAATTGTCAAAGAAGAGATGGAAAGAGATAAATTTTGGTCAATTTGGGAATCTGAACTCGTTGACTTTAAAGGGCATGTATCAAGAGTAAACCGCCAATTTGAAATGAATAAGGCATTGAAGCAAAATTTACCTACCAACGAAGTCTTTATCCACATGGATTTCGCCCAGAATTACTCATGTAAAACGGCAGAAGAAATTCAGTCGGCCTACTGGAATGCATCACAGGTTACACTGCATCCAATTGTGATCTACTTCAGAGGCATTGATGGTAGTTTAGTTCATCGCAGTTACGTCGCGGTTTCCAATTCACTTGTGCATGCATCATCAACAGTTATTGCAATACTCGATAAATTATATTCGATGAAATTGTTAGAGTTGCAAAATGTACAACATATCCACTATTGGACAGACAGTCCCACCAGTCAGTACAGGAATCGATACATTTTTGATTTAATCATGCGTCACACCGAGAGATATGGATTCCCCGCAACATGGAATTTTTTCGAAAGCGGGCATGGGAAAGGCCCATGTGATGGTGTGGGTGGAACGGTTAAAAGACTCGCCGATCAAGCAGTGAATGCCTAGAAAGCTAACATTCAAGATGCCGACGATTTCTTTTCATGGGCACAGAGTTCAAATCTCCGTAGCATCAAGTTTTTCTTTGTCCAAAAAGATATTTGCGATAAGGAAGCAGAAGAGCTTAAGAAATGTACATTGCAACCAGTTAAAGGTACAATGACATTACATGCTTGTCGTAAAGGAAATAACGATCTTTACATCTCAAATACATCATGTTACTGTGAGGTTTGCTTGCGAGGAGAAATATGTTCACATTGGAAAAAAGCAAACATTTCTCGTAGGATCTTGTCAGAAGAACAGAGTGTATGAGAAGTACAAACACAGAGTACCACACCTGTGGAAACAGGTAACCAAACAGGAACAACTGACACAACAATTACCCCAATGGAAAAAAAATATAAGTGGATCTAACATTCAAATAGAAGATTTTGTGGCAGCAATTTACTTTGGAGAATGGTACATTGGGAAAGTACTTCAGAATGATGAACAAGAAAATGAGTTGGAGATTTCCTTTATGGAGAGAAAGAAAGAAAATTTTAAATGGCCCACTCATTCTGATATTATATGGGTGTCTTACGAAAACATTCTATGTAAAGTGAAAGATCCAGTGCCGTGCGGAAAAACAAAAAGAATGTTTAAGTTCGACAAGAGCGACCTGGAATTGATTGAGAACAGATTTGGGTCCAATTGAACATTTCACAGTTTGTTAAGTGTAATATACGTTACCTCGATGTTTTATTTCAGAAGACACTAATATTCTGAATTTTGTTTCATTTATAACATTGTATTCCACTGAGTAATGGAGTAATTTGTTGGACTTCGATTTATTTTATTGTTGTGAAACCTCTTTATGTTGTATGAACATAAAAGTACCATAGTTATTTTACGAAACATACGTTACTTAATTTATTTTCATATTTTAGGGATTTCTTGGTTCTATCGAAAACCTCAAGCTTACTTACAAAGCTGCAATTATGTTCCCAATTTGTATGCAAGTAATATAATACTATGTTTTACTAGTATACATTCATGTATAATTACTATAAAAGTAATTTAGTGTCATAGTTATATGCGCAAATGATAAGATAAAAAGGTGAACAGAATTTAAAATGTGATGCTTGTCGAATGAAAAATACAATGTTTAAGTCTGAAGAATAAAGAGAACATAATATCTTGCGTGATTCAAATATCAAAACATTATATTGTTTGAATACATTAATATTTCATTATTTGAAACATACGTTACATTTAACAGCTTTCAGTATTTCTTTCCAAAAATGAAGAAGGCATTCTTAATCTCTTAAATCAAATTTATTTGACATCACATAATTGTATTCTTTGCAAAATATAATGATTTTCATGAGGTTAATTTGTCACACATCAAAGATATTGATATTGAAATCTAGTCATTCTGTTTGTGCCATTCTGTTTATTTGTTCACTGTTTTGCATTGTTTCTTGTTCTGCTATTTAAATAAGAAATAATAGAAAATGATCATATCTTGTGTTATCTCTGTGTAACAAAATGCATTCCCTTTAAGAATCAGTGATGATTATGGATAAATAAGGAAGAACGAATTGAGTTTCCCACTATACTATGACCACAATGACTCAGTAACACATGTTACATTGGTAAAAAATGAGTAAAAAATGAGCATACTTTAAAGTGAAACTGTAGAAAAATGGTAAAAGTAATGTTGAAACTATTTTTGGATTATGACCTTGAGATATGTTGCATTATTTTCCCAAAAGATCGACAGCATACAAGAATATTCATTTGGAAACATTTTTCGGAGTGTATTTCCACTGTTTTATTGACTTTGAGTGATTACAAAAATATTTGATTGTCGTGCAATTACGATACCGACTTAGGACGGTCATTTAATTTGACAAAAGCCAAACAAATGGTGTGGTTAACCGGTTTACGGGCCCACCTTCCCACTCACCGTAACAGCAGAACAATAAAAGGACGTACATTTAAAAATTTATAAATAATCCTCCATGTAAAGAACAAGGGTCAACAGGTATCGCATATTGAGAGGTCATAAAAATATAAACACGTAAGGTATTGTAAAACACATAATGGTATAAAAATATATGCGACATCAACATGATAAACCGTGCTCTGCCAGTCTGAAAGCGAGCTAAGACCCTAGATCTGTAGGAGTCCCGACTAACAGACAGAGGGGACGAGGTTCAGGACCATGAAAGAGGTTTGGACAAGGCCCGTCATATAGTCCCCACCGCCCTGTTAGTCAGCGTGCAACGTTCAAGTAAAAGTCTGCATAAGGCTGTATAGGGGCCAAATACAAGACCTATAGTATTTTTGATGATCTCAATATCATATTGTCTATTTAGGAGACGTTTGACTATTTTGTTATATGATAAAATAACGTTATCGGAGCCTTTTACTTTCCTTAGTTTATATACGAGATCACCGTAAAAATTAGGATGGGAAATTCCATTGGATACATATTGTTGAAAAGAAATATCTATATCTATCTGTGTGTGTGTGTGTGTGTGTGTGTGTGTGTGTGTGTGTGTGTGTGTGTGTGTGTGCGTGCGTGCGTGCGTGCGTGCGTGTGTGTGTGTGTGTGTGTGTGTCTATCGAATATTTTTGTAATGTCATTCGTGTATATTCTGCTTCTGTCATTGTTTTGTGTGCAGGTCCTTGGTGATTTGTGTCATATATCTTGGTCAGATGTCTTCAGTTTTCTCTTTGTTAGATCTATAACTTTTAAACGAGATTTTGTAATTTCTTAAATTAGTTAATTGCATCAGCTTTGTTATCTTATCTGAAGATTTAAAAATTATTTTAGATAATTTTTGTAGAATCATGTAATTCTGAATAAAATCAGAGGTTCTAGATATCTACGTGATTAACGGATTATTTTCGTGACTCATAGTCCCCTTTTTATCCCTTTCAGAGAAGGTTGTATTATCCTTTTCAACATGAACTCCGAGCGTCGAGTAATTCTCGGCTGCCGGTATTGCCTCTTGTTAGATGTTTTGAAATTATAAAGTAAATTATTGTTGAGAGATCTATTTTTAAAGATAAATATATTTTTCCGTCAGAGTCCAAACAGTGTGTAATGGGTGATTCTCATTAATTTTTCGCTCATGATTATTATTCCCACTAATTGTGTTTCGTTCAGAGCTTACTGAGCAAACTCAAGTTGTACGGCTAATTCTCGTATGATCTAACTTCTAGCGGGTAATTCTCGCCTAAAAACTCATTACTTAGAGCTTACTAAGTATATATAAGACTGGTCACTCTGGGCTTAAATGTATCAACTTCCAAACTGATCTGAACCTTAAGGTGGTGCAACGCAGAGGCTCGACCGTTGCAAACTTTTGACTGGAAAATTTTTGTTTGTAGGTGATTATGAGGAATAGATTACTTTTAAAACTGTCATATGAGTTATGCCAACGTTACAAAAATAACCAGGGGTGGGGACATATGCTACGCTGGCGTTGCTCTTGTTTTCAGTTTACATTTTCTTTTGTCTATACGCCTGTACAAATGAGTGTCACTTTCTCCGTCTATCAAACCATACACTTGTGGTGGTAAAATCATTATGTGGGCATTCTTTGACCTTATCAACACGTAGGTCCAAATTAATTGAACCAACTCCTTTATGTTGAAAATCAAATGTGAAATATGATAAATAAGATATTTAATTCAACCGTATGCCATATCAAGACGAGTATAGCATATAGATTGGTTGTTTGGTTGACTGCTATTTTACGTCACCTTCAACAATTTTTCAGTTATATCGCGACGTGGAAGTAGGAGATATCCAACCTCTTAAACATAGTGGCAGGAATCGAACCCGGATCGTCGGCTCCGCAAGCTAAGCGCTTAACCACTACACCAAGAGGAAACAGTACACAAAAATATATCACTATATTCATTAAACTCCGGATCTAGTGGTGGTACCACATAAATGACCATAGGACAGTGTCAACTTACCTACCGAAGGACGGTCCTTCGTACTAAGCTTTTGATGCTGTATAGAAAGTGAGAAACGATCGTTAAACAACATTGCTATTGTATGAGCTTGTGTTGCTGAAACAACTTCATGCTTATATCAACATCATAGGCTCGTTGACTCTCAATACATCATAATATACAATAACCATGAATTTACATGTGTTTAAAAAATGACAACAATAGCAATCCCCTTGTTTGACGGCAATATATATTAGTACACATAAAGTGCATATATTAATAACATTCGAACATTCCTAAGACACCATGACATTAAAAGTTATCTTCAGTGACTTGCACTTTACTTACCGAAGGGTGTTCCCTTATACTGAACTTTTATACCTTATAGAAAATGAAAATAGATCGTTAAACCTGTATGCATCACCACTTCATTGGTATTGTATCAGCTTGAGTTGATGATGCAGCTTAATGCATATATTAACATCTATAAATTACATACTATTATGAAATAATAGTGTCTTTTCATGTGTTTATAAAATGACTGCAACATATTTGTACGCCAAAAGTATATGTACCTATATAAAACCATTCTAACATTCCGTATACTGAGTGACTTAAAAAGTATAAAATTGTTAAGGAGTAATCATATGATTTTATTGATGTCTCAATTTTTGAAATAGATTGACTTCCCACAGACAGAAATAAATAAATAATATGCTCTCAATTGAAATGAAATATCCGGATTTCTAGAATGGGTATCTATACATTGTATCTATATAAACTCCATCATCAATGATTGCTGATTATATTTTCAGCTCCCTTCGCTTTGGCGTTAAAACGAAATACATGTGTAGCTGTCTAGGTAGGCATATTATGCCATATAAATATTTCATAAACACGGTTTAATCATTTCCAAAATAATTAAATAGAAAAATTAGAAATACAGATGACGCATTTTAGGAAAGGAAATAGTAGTATCAGGCATTTCCAAAACTATTAGGGAGGAAACAGAAGACATCTGGCAAAGCTGTATGACGAAAATCATCAAGGACTTGCACACCAAACTTTATAAATAGTAAAATATACATAGTAAAACGACATTACAAAAATATTCGATTGTGCGGTGGTTACGATACCGACTTAGGACGGTCAATTAAAGTAACATACGTTACTCAATTGGTGCGGTTAACCGATTTACAGGCGACCAAACCCCCCCCCCTTAACACTCATCGCAAAAGCAGCAAAATCAAAGGACACATATTAAAATAATTATAAATAATTCTTCATATAGTGACTATAATCAACAGGGTTTTCAGGACGACAGGTCATAGAATTTGTTTACACACGAAACATTAATATGCTGCTCTCAAAAATATGTAAGGCGACATCAACATAAGTAAACCGTGCTCTGTCCGTCTGTAAGCCAGCTTGATGAATAGGAGTCCCGACAGTCAGGGGGGGGGGGGGGCGACGATCACGACCTAGTCTCCTCTGAAAGGTTTGGACAAGGCCGGTCATAGAGTCCCCACCGCCCTGTTAGCGTGCAACGCTCAAGTAAAAGTGTATACTGGGTTGTAGAGGAACCTAATAGAAGACCAATGGTCTTAGCGATGATCTCGGCGTCATACTGTCGATGTCGAAAGTTTTTAATAACTTTAGAACTTGCCGATATGAAAGTATCGGAACCTTTGACCATCCTTAGTTTGTACACCAAATTGGGATAAGAAATAACGCTGAATATTTATTGTTGAATAGTCACATTTCCGAATTTAGATAAGATGTCTGAATAATATCTGTAAAATTTACCAAAAGTTTTTCGAAGGTAATGATATCTGTAACCCTGAGTAAGAAATTTAAATAGTAATCGAAGAATTTTTGCGTGCTAATCCAAAACATAATGCAGGCTCTAGCGAACCAAACCAATTGACTAATATAAATACCATATGATAGGAGTTCGAAGTCGTCCCGTTTGCCATATATGTTTGTATGAATATTGTTGTTAATGATTTTAATATTTAAGTCCAAGAAAGGTGTTTCCTGATCAGAGGTATTTGCTTTTTTTTATTGCAGTGCAGGTGGATAAATGTCAGTAAAATGGTTTTCAAAGTCAAAGTTATCGATAAGTGAAATATCATCAAGATATCTAGATGTAGTGTGTTGGATACGATCTGATGAGACCGGCAATCACGACACAAGCATGCGTGTGCGATTTCATTTTATTCTCCAATGTTCTCTAACATCACGTGACATAAATCTATTAGATACAAGAAGGATTACTCTACAATAAAAGTGATGCTGTAACACTAGGTGTGTCATTGAACGTTTAGAGGTTTGAATAGAGTGCATAAAGTCTACCTCATAACAGTATAAAAATAAATCTGATATAAGGGGAGCGCAATAATTCCAACAAACTGTTGATAAGTCGTGCCATTAAATTGTACATAAATATTATCCATCAAAAATGTGATGACATTACACAACTGAGTGCAATTCCAGAAAAATGTAAGATGTAACTGGAGTATAGAGGTATGATTAAGACTCCCCATTGAAACACCAGCGCATGAGAGACAACAATTTGGTTTTGATTGTCATGAGGTAGAGAGGTGTAGTGTCGAAAAATTAAAAGTAGATGCGTTATTTGCCTAAAAATTTCTCAAACGGAATTTTTCGATGACTTGCGTTAGAATTTTTGATAGACCAAAAGTAATTGACGTTACTATTGCTAAAACAGCATTACAATACTTGAAAACATGTCTTTAACTGCAGTAAGAGTGGAACTAATATGTTTGGAAAGCAATGAGCAATGACTGGAGTTTGATATAAAACATGATAAGAATATCGATAAGTTTTAAGATTTCACTTTTCTAGTCATTCAAGGCATGTGTTTTCACACCTTTTTTACACCATTTTTTCAGTAGGTGTTTGGTGCTTCTTCAACAATATCCCGGCATTTGATAAAGTCTGTCCTGGAAAGTAATTTATGCTTTGGCCCTTTATGAAAAAAAAAAGCCAAAAATAAAATTATTGCGTATTATTTTGCTAAAAAGGGAATTTTTGAAAGTTCAGTGATAATGTTCTTCATGTAAAGCAAGGTTTAATGAAGGTATGAAGTTTCTCTTCAAACGTAAATAGAAATAAGGAAAACGAGAAATAATAAAGACGATAAATATTTATTACCCAGGATTGTTTGAAAATAAATAGTGTATCATAACCAATTATGCAATCCCTCCCCACTCCTAGCTTTTAAAATGGTCGCATATAATCTGTCATGCGTTTGAAAAAAACTTTAAACATATCAATAACTACATATTCTAATTCACTTGTTTTGTTTTGACAATTCTGATAGGTCCACACGTTTGCAACCAGACATGTATAACCACGATATACCGACCTCAAATGTACTACTACATTGCCTCTGACTCCAACTATCGAAAATATTGTCAATAATTTTGTTAAAAAACCAAACAAACAAACTAAAAAAATCCCCAAAAAACCAAAAACCAAAAACCCATGTTTCTATTACAGTGAATTAGAATTGGGATAAACGTACTGTGTTTGATTGTTTCAAACAGGTTTACATTGGAAAGAAATCAAGAACAGTACGTTTATACCATAAATGACTGCATATACCTAGTACACTTCTAGATGTAATTGTTAAAATATTGATATCTTGTATATAATGTTTCACTGTAGTGCTTCATTGGTTAGTTATAAGGATGACCTATAAACCTTGTACCTACTTATACGTAGTTTTAAAATGAGCTTCACAGTGCAGTGTTACCGTTAGCAAATTATATTTCATTTTACCCAAAGCTTTTCCTTAAATCCCTTAAAGAAATTACAATAAATTTTGCATCCAATGTATGTATCTGCATGCATGTTTACACATGATAAAATATTATTGCCTAGTCTTTTACAGAAGAGAATAGCTTCCTGGCGGGGGAAAAAACAAATACTATGTAATTCAATATCATCATCTATTCAAGATCAAACCTTTGCATTCGTGTAACTTTCCTGCAGGTAAAAGAGAATACACAAATATATAGCCGTCAAGGTTAACTTGGTGTGTATTTCTATTTGAACCGATTTCCTTATGTTGAAAATCAAACGTAAAGCAGGGGATATGAGATCAGATTCAACTGTATACCAAAACCGTCATGGACGTGTATAGCAAACAGAAAATAGAAAGGTTTCACAATATATTCAATAGACTATCTTCATATTTTACATGATATAAGCGGCCCAAGACCCGACATGCAACTCTTTGCCGGGAATTTACCGTTTTTAATGTTATTGCTTAAATTGTGACTTCACTATCTAGTTCTTTACGTCCAAATAAAAACTCCGACAAAAAGTAACATGTCGGGTCTTGGGCCGCTTGTATTATGTAAAATATGAAGATTGTCTATAAAATGCAGTGGCCATAATCACACAAAGGACCGCAGGCCAGAAACACCTTGCCTACAAAGGGTGCCCCTTTATATTAAATTCTTCATACGATATTGAAAATGTGGAAAAGTACGTTTACCCTATTTGTTTGACATTTTTATAGTATCAGCTTGTATGCTAAAATAAAATCATGCTTATTTCAGCATCATAGGTTCGCTGACACTTCTATTTCATTACATCATGAATTTACATGCGTTTAATGAAAATCCCCTTGTTCGTTGGCGATATGTTTGTAGACATAAAGTGCATATATTTATAACATCCTAACATTCTTAACATTCTGTGACGTTAAAATGTATTCTCAGTGACTTGATGGAGATGAAAAAGTCTAATACAAAATTGTTTGGGGATAATCATAATTTTATTGATGCCCGAAAATGCTTGAAAAAGAAAGTTTGACTTATAAATGCAATAATGGAAAGATAAAAGAATCTGACTCATTTAAATATAAAATAATGCCTGTAGAGAAAGTGTAGTATCATACGTTTCACCTTATTATTAATAAAACAGTTGCATAATAGCTTATTTTGTAACGGAAGGAATGTTTTGAGAGTTCATGACCCTTCTCCTCCATTAAAGCAAAGTTTAATGATTGTACGTAAATTCCCTATATTTACTGAAATAAACAACGCAAAAGTACCGAAGGGTTAACCACATCTCCAAATCTATGTAATAAATATAGAACATATATACCTTTTAATTTAGTGCACCATATGCGCATTACGACAACTTATGTCCCTTCAGTGATGCTCGTGGCCAAATGATTGGAATTCTCAAAATATATAAATATTTGAAGAGTAAAGTGAACCAAAGAATCTATCTAAGGACAGAGCTATGCATGAGTGAGATACTCCTTGGTTTTAGGGTGATTTACTTAATTTGATGACTGAAAATTTGAATAAAAGGTCAATATCGTGTAAAATCTACAAAGTTCTGGAAGTAAATGCACACATACACAAACACACACAGATATTTATATATGTGTGAAAGAGAGAAGGACACTGTATCAAATTGATCCATCGCTTGCGCGTTTGTCGAAGTTATCACTATTGGGCCAAACAACCCCCGCCCCCTCTCCCTGTATAAAGTGTTAAATGAGATGACGTCACAATACTTTCCACCTTGGTTATACACTACTGGAACGAAAAAAACCCTGATAATCCCGTTTTTCTGTGATAAACTCTGCAAAACACTGAAGTCTGTCTGAAACTGTGATAGTTTTCCTGCAATAGTGTTCTATATTCATTGACCTAAGTCGGGACGTAACTGCTGTATCAACATTTTTGTGTTTTACTTTCTATAATTTTCTGCACATACCTGTGCAGTTATGTCAAGTCTCTTTCCCCATGGGAACATATATATTGATATATAACATACATTATGTAATATATGAAAAAATTATGTCCCTTGCAAGTAAAATATGAATCTTCTGTAACTTAATTTATATTTGGATTAAATTATTCTAATTCATATTTTATATTGGCAATTAGTTATAAAAAGGAAAAGACTGATTGTTCTGGATACCAAGGGGACCTCTTACTTTCATACCTGTTATCCCCAGGTGTCTATGAATATCAGTTGTGATACGTTGCAGCAAGTGTCACGTTGACCTTACATTTCGTTACAATATTACTTATATGGTAAACAATCACACAGTCTTTCATATAAATCAGGAATGTATAGAAATTAAAAATAAATCATACTACAATAGTATATAAAACAAACCAGTTTATGTTTTATATACCAAAATCTAGCCAAATTCAATACGAAACAAACTACAAGCTATTCTTTGGTTCACTTTTTCGGTCATTTTGGTTAAAATACTGCTCTTCAAATATTTACATGATATGAGAATTCCAACCATTCGGCTACGAGCATCACTGAAGAGACATAAGTTGTCGAAATGCGCATCTGGTGCACAAAATTAAAATGTATATATTTTCTATATCTATTATAAGTTAAATACCCAAAAGTTATACAATGTCAACACTTCGCAAGACTAAGATCGCTGGAGGAAGTTTAATGTAGGGGAAGGTATAAATATAGTAAACCAAGAGAGAAGTCGACTCAACTATATCAAAAAAGGAAAACAAAACAAGGAACATACTGATTATATGAAATATGTGCGATATGACATATAATCTGTGTAGAAGTTATACATTCACCTGCTTGAAGAGATGACTCAGCTGTTTGACCTCCATCAGATGATATATATATATAAAAGTACTTATTTAGTGCACGAAATGTGTATTTCAGTAAACAATGAATATTCATAAAGCTGTGTGGGAGTCCAATATGTGATATAAACTGGACCCAGCTATCAAGCAAATCAGTGTCATCTGTTTGAAGCCAGTCCTGATGGTTTTACAATGTCAATGAATACTATATTCATTTTTATTGCATTTCTGTATATTACAGATGGTAAGTAGTGCATTATGTAATTTCATTTGTAATGAATGAAAACCAATACTCTTAAGATGAGTCATTCATATTGTTTTCTGTGTGTTACCATTTGATGTTGTCAATTATCCTTCTATATATTGATACTTTATTTGTGCATGTATATAATAATGTTTGAAATCTACTATTGGAGGAAATAAAATATGAATTAACAAATACGATCTTGTTGGAAAATGATGACTTAATGTTAAACCATAGCAATGACTCGCCTTTTACGAAATTGTAAGATTTTAAAGTTACTTGATAAACTCGGAAATATTGTCAAAATAGAGAATTAGCATTTTTGCTGTTCCAACAAAGACACATTATGACAGAATCATTTTTGCTATTAACTTCTGAACGTGTGACGACTGACATATCATAAATAAAATAATCAAAGGAACAAACAATATTCTGATGAAATTGTAAAATCTTTCGTTAAAACCATGTACATACGTATTTGACATAAAAAGCCCAAAAGAAACGTACAACAAAAAGGGTGAGCACAATAACTTGAAAATGTGTTCCACAAGTAAAACTTCAAGCAACGACAGAGGAAATCCGAGGTAGTTGGTCAATATATAGGTAAGTGCTACTCATCTGCTTGCAAGAGTCCCGAAAAACAATAAAACTTTATAAAGATTGGAATGTTGTGTCTTCTAGCCACATACCTTTAGAGTCCGTCATGAAGTGTTAAACGCTCGTAAACAGCAAAACAGAAAATTATCTTAGTAATAAATGGTAGAATATATCTATTTATAAAAATATTTGGCAGATGTATTTTACTAACTAATAGAGTTGATACCTTTGTATCTGGTCATTATAGTCTAGATCGGTATAACAGAACCAAAATATTCCCAGCTGGTCTGGGGTATCACAATGTCGTTCTAATATGAGTATATCACCAATGACTATATTATCAACTACAATAGTGGGTCATATATTTAAAGGAAGTCATAACTTTCGCATATATAATATGACCTCGGTTATCAAAGATATCAGAAAAATCCTTTTCTCAAACCATGACTGAAAGTTTAAAAAGGAATACTTTAACTTTTTGTGACATTTCTACATACCATACATTCTTAATTGTGCATATGTTTAATTGTAATAGAAATTACTCGATTTCACAATTAATAATATGATTTTTACTTTTAATTTGAAATTCAATACCTTGTAAATAAACCCTTATGTCTGTTTGGTGAAAATGATAATTAAGTATCAAACTACATAAACAATACCCGTTTACAAGATTTTCTTTTTTATGTATGAACAATTACCATTACAAAATCTACAAAACATAGTATATATGAATCGAAAATACTATCAATATTATCAATACAGTACTGGTTAATGAATATTTATATACAATGCAAAAGAATTGATCTCAGTTTAACAACAAAATATCTACATTCATAAAAAATTGATTAAATGTACTAAATCATTCTATCATGCATCAGCTGCGGTACAAAGTCATGGCGATCAATTGCAGTGACAACAGTGTGATGACTTGGTTTATGAACTTATCTTCGTTCATATTACCAAAAATTTCAAGAATGTATGAAACTGAAATAGTTGGTGTCACGTGATCGTGAATCTCACATCAGTGTACCATGATGGGCAGCCATGAATTGCTGGGAATCACAGATGAGACCAGATACCCGGGAGATACCAGAAAGGGAAGAGCATTTTATACTACCGTTGGCTAATACGAAAACTATGTCCAAATATAATTGTGAGGATTCAAGACTTCTTAAATTTCAGAGACTACAGTCCCCATCGAATAATTACATGAAAATATGGAACTTTTATATTCGCTCTGAAAGTAAACCTTTCTTACCTACTATGACAAGCTACCTATTCTGTTTTTATTCACTTAAACATAATATTTTTTTTTTGTTCAGCGAGCGACTATCCATGTACTAGCCGAAGCGGTCAATGCCAGGAGGATAATTTACCTTGTTCTGGATCCTATTATTCTGGACTATGCTCTGGAGATGCCTCTAGGAGATGCTGTCTGGGTACGTTTGTATTATAATGGAAATTTTTATGATATGGTAAAACAATAATCATTATGATAGGACCAAGAAGCGAATCATTAGGACAAATTTAAAGATAAATCGTAAATGTAGTGAGGGTTTTCTGCAGTTGTATCTGTTTACCAGAATGTCAATTAATCAGGTTCTTTGCGACATGGCCATTAAAGTGCTGTTACATCACGATGATCTTTTCGAATGTTCTTGTAAGTTGCCCTTTGATAAGAATGTCGCAGTGAGATTTCATAAGTTACGATGCACTAGCACTTTTGAATTGTAGATTCAGATGTAGATAAACAGTTTAGACACTATACCGTAAACGCTGATAATTTTGTATCTGGTCATTTTAGTCCAGATTGGTATCACAGAATTAAACTATTACCAGCTGCTCGTGGAATATAAAACATGTCGTTCGTATACGAGTATATCAGTAATAACTATTTTATCAACACAAATATTCAGTCATACATTTAAAGAAAGTCATGCCGTTGTCATATATAGTCACAAGAATCCTTTTCTCAAGCCATGACTGAATGTTTAACAAGGAATGCTTTAGTCCTTTTTGTGGAATTTTCTACATATTATACATGGTAAATTGTGCATATGTTTAATTGTAAACGAACATTATTCGATTTCACATTTAAAAATAGGATTTTACTTTTAATTTGAAATTTAATACCTGTTAAGTAAACCGTTATCTCTGGTTGGTTGAAGATGATAATCAATTATCAAACTGCATTACATAAAGAATACCATTTTACAAGATTTTATTTTTCTGTATCAACCATAACATTTACTATAAGACAGAGTATATACATGTATGAGTCGAACATACTAGTAACATCAGCGGTACAGTCCTAGTAGATGAATATCTGTATACAATACTAAAAGACAGAACTCACTTTAATAACAAAAAACCCTCCACATTCATAAAAAAGTGATTAAAAATACACCATCATCTGCGGTACCAGCTTATGGCGATCAGTTCCAGTAACAACAGTGTGATGACTTGGCTTATGAACTTATCTTCTATCCATATTACCAGAAATTTTAAGAATGTACGAAACTGAAATAGTAAGTGTCATGTGATCGTGGAACTCACATCAGTGTACCAAGAGGGGCTTTCATGAATTCCTGTGAATCAGAGATGAGACCAAATACCCAGGAAATACAAAAAGGGGAAAAGCATTTTATACTACAATGGATTATAGAAAACTATGTTTAAATATAATTATAATAATTCAAGACTTCTTACATTTCAGAGACTACAGACTTCATCGAATATTTATATGAAAATTTGGAACTTTTATATTCGTTCTGAACGTAAACCTTTCTTATAATGGCAAGCTACCTATTTTATCTTTTCATTAACTTAAACATACGGTTTATTTTTGTTCAGCGAGCGACTATAAATGTACTAGCGGTGGCGGTCAATGCCAGGAGGATAATTTATCTTGTGCTGGATTCTATCATACTGGACTATGTTCTGGATCTGCCTCTAGGAGATGCTGTCTGGTATCTACATGTATGTTTGTTTTATTATGGAAATGTTTCAATGTCTTAAAACAATTCTTAGGATAGTACAAAGAAGCGAATTATTAGGAAAATTTTCTAAATATTAGACATTTTTTAAATGCTGGTGCTTCATTTTCCTTTGAGTATCATCGGAACTTGTAGGAAATACTGATTCAAGCGGCCTCATTCTGTCATTTCTTACCCTAGAGAAAAAGAAATGAGGCAATATAGGGGGATCTCGATAGTTAAAAGACACTCTTAACGTAACACAGTGCCTGTGAGTATCAGATAAAAATAATTTTGGAGAGTTTACTAACTTCTGTGATAAGCTTGGACTTCGTTCTCTTGTTGCACAAAAACAATGGACAAGGAGACTATAGGCTCAATGACATGAATATTTTCTTAATATGCGTAAAATATACTCACACTCAATTAAATGTCAGTTTTTGAGTCATTCATATAAACTATATTAAATGTACTTGTTATAATGACTTCCCTCTTTAAGGGCTTCATGTAACAAAATGAAATACTGATAACATAACGGATGAAATTACCGACTACCCATGCCTTGAAGTACATTTTTTTCATTTTTCATCATCATAAATATTATTATTATTATTATTATTATTATTATTATTATTATTATTATTATTATTACTACTACTACTACTACTACTATTTTTGTTATTATTATTATTATTATTATTATTTTTATTATTATTATTATTGGTATTATTATTTTGTGTACACGTCCTTGGAGATTTGTGTCATACAGCTTGGTCAGATGTCTGCTCGTGACCGAGAGGTCCTGGGTTCGACCCCCGCTCTGGGCGCACCGATGTACTGTCTTTTGGATGAGTCAGTAAAAACCGAGATCCCGTGTCACGGTAGGCGTGACACTTAAAAGATCCATCACTGTTTCTTGTGGATCCGTTGCAAAGGTCTAAATTCCTCTGCAATGCATCAGGCAGATGCTGTAACAAGTGAAATAATCGTAGAGTGACGTAAAACGATATTCATTCAATTATTGATCGCATCCATGAGCAACATGTACACGTAGATATGTAGTTTTAAGTCGCTGGCAACAAGGCTGTCAGCGCGGTAGCCAAGTCTGTTAATTAATGTGGTTTCGAAATAAAGTTCACATAGAAATTTGCGTTAACAGCAGCGCATGTGTTCAGCAGTCTTGAGTTAATGAGAATAGCAAACTGCGCGTTGTGTCGACTCACTCAATTGTACGTATGTTAATATTTGCAACGTTTCACGTCTTTAGCAACCTGCTGCGAAGGCGTGACTATATACTCACGAAGCAGTTGGGGTGCTCGACAATCTAAAGGAGTGACAACTATGCCAAAAAACCCTGTCGACATGTTCTTCGTCCATCATACTGCAGGCAGTACATGCCACGAACTCCTTTCTTGTGCCAAAGCTCTAAGAGGAATTCAAAACTACCATATGGACAAGAGAGGTATCTTTGATCTATTTTACTTCACAATTATTTAGGCGTTGTAGACTTCAATATTTTTAACACATACCTTTCTAAACTGTAAATAGACCCTTACAAATACAATAAAATTGATATGGGACACACACACACACACACACTCTCTCTCTCTCTCTGTCTCTCTTACACACACATAATTTTTTTTTTCAATTCAATATAGGTTGGGATGATATCGGATATAGTTTCTTGGTTGGAGAAGACGGAAATGTATACGAGGGACGAGGCTGGAACCGCGTAGGGGCTCACACAAAAGGTTACAATAGTGTGGCATACGCAGCATCTGTAATGGGGAACTACACGACACACACTCCCAACTGTGCAGCTCAAACTGCCTTAAAGGGATTAATTCGATGTGGAAAAAGCAAAGGATATATCAGTAGCTCATACAGGCTGTATGGTCATCGTGATGCAGGACAAAGCAGTTGCCCTGGCGATGCATTTTATAAACTTATCCAGACATGGCCACATTACAGTTTTCAAGATCCATAAATCAATGTTAAATCCCTGAAAAAATATATTTAAAATTTCTAAAACGTGTCTTGTTTTTGTAAGTGTATGATTAATGTGATTCTGGCGTTTGTGTCATTGTTAATATTTTTCTGTATTTTTGAATTTTACATTGTCGTATCACTTTAGTTTGTAATTCCGGAGGTCAATGTTCTCCATTCTACGTAGTTGTGAAATACCTAGAGTTATCTTTCCTTGCTCTCTACATCTCAACGCCTATGGAAATAATACAGATACTATTTGAAAATGGACAAATATAAAGACTTAGAATTATCAAGTTTCACTTCGCTTACTTACGTTACAGACCAACGTCTGTAGCGATAGACAGGTATGCATTTGAAATATCATACATACAATCAAAGGAATGTGTTTATGAATTATATAATTGTTAAGGAAATACATGAAACAGCAAATGAATGCATTTCCTTACATTAATATTCTTGCACAATTATCCGTGTAGCCGATAAGAGAAATGAAAATCAGAGCAGAGAATAAAAACTCTAGACAAAAAATTATTAAACTTATATATTATTAGCAGAGTATATTCGTTCATGTTTTAGTTAACATCCATGAAAACTTATTTCAACTAGATGTAGGAACCTGATATATGAAAAGGTTATTTATTACGACTTTCCTTTCTTCAATGTCCACATTTGGATTCTCAGTCCCTTTAGAAATCAGAGTTCTACCTAAGGTGTATGATAGAATCCTCTCAAGACAAAGCAGAAAATTTAAAGTATTTTTGAAAAATGTGATAAGACAACGATCACGTTTGCAGAAAATTAAAACTTTATTAGAAGAATATGATTAAACAGCCATCACTTTGCAGATGTTAAGATGACGAATATATGTCAGTTGACATATGTACTACCAAATTTGAAATTCTATTTATTGGTCCTACTCCTTCCTCTTCCTGAAAGTCAATTTAGTAATATATTTGCCCTTCACGTTTTTTTAATCCTGACATTATTCCATAAAATACTCATGAGAATATTTTTATATCATCTAGTCTTGAGAAGCCCGTTGATCCTTGTTCTCTTTATGGAGGATTGTTTATAATGTTTTTTTTAATGTCGGTCCTTTGATGGTGCTCCTTTTGCGGTGAGTGTGATAGTAGGCACCTGTAAACTGGTAAACCACACCAACTGGGTGACCTTCGTTACTTCAGTTCAGCGTCCTAAGTTGGTATAACTGCAATACAATCGAATATTTGTGTAATGTCGTTTTCTGTATTTATTTTATTTATCTTGTTTTATGTGCATGTCCTTTGTGATCTGTGTCTCTGTGTCATACAACCTAGTTAAGTGTCTTCTTTCAAATATCTACATTTTCGATTTCCACAGTTTAAGCATTGAGCATCACTGAAGAGACATAAGTTGTCGAAATGCGCATATGGTGCACCACAATTTATAGACGTATATACGTTCTGATCTTTATTTTAATTCGATCCAGACCTACCTGTTCCTCGATTTTTAATTTGTAAAACTACTGTGATAAATAAAAGAGAAAACAGAAGACATTTGACAAAGCTGTATGACACAAATAACCAAGGACATGCACACAAAACACGATAATATTAGAATATACACGGAAAAACATCACAAAAACATTCGATTGTGCTGCGGTTACGATACCAACTTAGGAATGTGAATTGAAGTAACAAACGTCATTCAATTGGTGTAGTTAACCGGTTTAAAAACAAAATCGAAGAACAAGTAAGCCTCGTTTTAATCAAATTGATAGGATAATCAAATGAAAATACATGTATAGATAATATTTTGATAGGTAAAATTCTCTGACTAGGTTAGAGCGCAACATATTATGAGTAGTAATGGCTAGGATTATCTTGAAATAAAGAAGCAAAAGGTTGCTTTCATTTAAACTGTTATATCAATTTGTTTTCTGTAGATATATCATAGTAAGAAATATATTTACAGACGTAGGACGTGGTAATGGCCGATACGAGCATCGTGATAAGGGGCTATTTATTAAAGAAGAAGGCAAAGTTGATAATTCCACCATTTATACAGAAATGCAAGTGGGAATAGGGCAAACAACTAACAACAATACAAGTCCACGAGACACGTGACATTTGCAAGACTACAAATGCATGCAGAGAGAGACAAATTTAATATGTCTCTATAGACAATGTCTCTTCGATTAATACATAATTGGGATCGCACATAAACAAAACTCCGGTTCGATGTACATGTATATATAGATCTATATTGCGAGTGATTTCTGACTTAATAAGACGTTGGTTTAATAAAATAAACTAATGTAAAATCATAAGCACTTTTTCCTTTCATTTAATGGGGTGTTTTCTATTTCATACATATACTATCTCCATTTGAGCTACAATCAGATCGCAATTCTGATTGGCTAACGTTAGTTTGGGACGCGAAATTTTTATTTATTTTTCAAATAAAGATGTCATCGATTTTGTAGTTCATTTTGAAATACCTGTAATTAAATTATAAGAAGTGAGTGTACAATTGCAACTTTTCTCTCTAGCTAGCGATGTATAGACAAAAGCCAATGCACAAATTAAATATCGTCTTTTTGTCTATACATTAATCGACAGAAAATTATTTACAATTATTTCTGAAGGGTAAAAAATTGTAATGGATTACGAAATTGATATCTTTCTGTGTAACGGTATTATAGCGGTATGAAATATATGTCAAAATATTGATTTTCTTATATATATTCAGCGTCCCCTTCCCTAGGTAAAACAGATGGCTTTGTCCTGTATAATACATTTCACCACTCGATCACTTTGTTCCAGACCAGCGTATACTGATCCTCACACAACACCTTCTGAATGAATGTATCCATTCTTGTCCACTTAAATATACGTCTTGTCAGACGGGAATGCTTCCAGCCATTGTTCAATTGATTAATTAAAACATCAAATTTTTTTTATCTGGCAAATGGGTAAGATCATCAGACTACCGTAAAAATACAGGGTTAACACTGTTCGAATGTTTTGCGCTTTGTGTCCATTATCTCATAGTCATCGGGCACGGGACCTCAGTATTTTCCTGTCTTATGCGAAAGACATGATATCGGTGTGCCCACGGCGGAAATTGAATCTGGGACCTGAGCCACACGGGCTTTCTTTATCATGATATTATGAATAAATCGTGAGAGAGTCCTGAATGATTTAAAAGCCTGTATTCCGTCGAATAACAATTTATCGAAAGCACTGTGTGCATGAATGTCATTTCTTAAAGAAATAGCATTTTCAGAATTTTATATCGACACCGTACACCTTTTGACAAAAAGATATTCAAATGACGTATAACGGAACCAGTGTTAAGCGGATCTGCATCGGATATTTGTCTTGATGAGTCAGCAGACCAGCAACAGGAAAGTGACTTTGATATATCAGCAATAGATGTTTCATGTCTTTTAGACCCTTAGCAATGGAGCATACACTTTTTCCAGTTTGGAAGCAAATATTTCACCGACCATGTACTGGAATTCTGAAGTTAAATCGTTGTTTGCTTTACCGCATTCAACAAGCAAAAACAACATTCAAAGCTGTCACTTCACAGCGAATACTTATCAGTGAAGAGGTACATGTATTAGCTGAGAAAAAGACAAAATATCCCGAGAAAGAGAGAAAGAGAATCTCAGACTCGAAAGAATGACGATTTAAAGAGAAAAGCAATATAAGACAAGCAATACCAAAAAAAGTAGATAAAATAAGATAAAAAATAGAATGAAGGAAAAAAGAAATGTATTGAAATGACTTTCATATGAAACTTTTGTTTTCATTATGTATATGGACACTAATCATAAATCTTAATTCAACTCTTTTAAACTTGTTAAATCAAAATCTGAAAAATATGAAATGAAAATGAATTATCAGCTTCTTTATGTGTTGCATTGTAGCTTATAAAGTTTAGTGAGCAGAAAAGATTTCTTTCTCTGTCTGTCTGTCTATTTGTCCTTCCGTGTCCATCTCAACCCTTCCGCCACTTATGCTTTAGTACCCTAAGTACTCCCTAAGGATAAAACATGTTCTTTCCCTACTAGTATTTTCTTTTCTTAGCTTCCTGACTCATATATGCCTCAGTGTACTAATTTTATTAATAGAGAAATCAATTTACTTATCTTTAAATGTACATTTTTGACGTAGTCGAGAATAATATTAGGTTCCGGTCGTTGTCGAATTTCCCCAACCTCGCTATTTGGCTATATATTACATGTTGGTCACATGGATGTAGACATAACCCTCCAAAGAGTCCGATTCTGTGTATTTTGGCCTGGACTCACCGCCGACGTTAATGATTTAGTCTCTAAATATTCTCAATATATGACCCATGGGAACTCAAATCAAAAGGAACCTCTTACCTCACATCCCATTCCAGAGTACAGATGGCAAGTCGTAGGCACTGACCTATTTCAATGGAATGACAAAGAATTTCTAGTAATTGTGGACTATTACAGTAAAATTTTCGAAGTTGTTCAGCTATCTAGCACTATTAGCAAATCTATCATAAACCACATAAAGGCTATCTTTGCTAGACTTGGCATTCCAGAAAAGGTCATATCTGATAATGGTCCCCAATATAGCTCCCATGAATTTGCAAAATATTCATCAGCCTATGGTTTTGTTCACTCCACCTCTAATACCAGATACCCTCAGTCAAACGGTTTAGCCGAGCGCACTGTCCAAACAATAAAGCTAAATCTAGTAAAAATGACCCTTATCTTGGGCTTCTGGAATACCGTAACACTCCCTACAACGTACTTGTGATTCCCCTTCCGAATTACTCCAGAGTAGACACCTTAGATCAATTTTACCTACACTAACTAACCAGCTCAAACCTGGGGTCATTTACCCTTATCTTGCAAAACAGTCAATGAAATTCAATTGGGAAAAACAATCAAAATACTACAGTGTTTCATCAAAACCCCTACCACTCCTTAATATTGGTCAGATTATCATTGGAAGAGAAAATGATCACTCTTATATCGTCACAATATGGTGGCACCTTGAGGCGTTACCGTCATTTCATAAATTCCAAAGAAGATTTTGTCATCTCACTCACCCCAGCTTACAAAATTCCCTCATACCCCCACAATTGAAATTAACCGAAAGGTCAGATCTGCAGTCCAAAAAGGTCAATCACAGGTCAATGTCACTCCACATGAAGGTCAATCTCAAAGTCAACCAGCCTTCACAACAATTTCTGAACCCACCCCTACTACTGATCATTCACAAATTCACATAACCCGTAACTCCTGACAGATATGTAAAATTTGATGAATTTATGTTTTTTGGTCAATATGTGATTTCTTTCTTTTTTATGTAATTATAATACAATTTCATTCTGATAATTTTCATTGAATTTATCTGAATCAAAGGACACGCCATGAATATGATACAAATTCTTTGTAAAACACCTATCAAATATATAATGCGTAATGTAAATCTTATCATGAGTATATAAATCTATAAATAAAATTTTATTTTCAGATTATATAAAAAGACATTCATAAAAGACATTGAACAATTTTCATCTGTTACTATTGTCAAATTTATTACATGAACATTTCAATATTTTATAAGAATTAACTGTATTGTCATAATAAATGTACTGATTATCTTGTTAAATATACATTTGCATCATAATTCTGACAGACATTTAATTTTATATTAAGAAAGGAGATGTTGCAGTATTTCTTTAATGTTAGAGTTATCTTTCTTGTATCTGATTGATTTATGCCACGTGATGTAAGAGAACATTCGAAAATAAAATGAAATCTCATCAGATCGTATCCATACCATTATAAGAATGTTTTAAAAGCATTCATGCAGTCGAATCGCAATGTATCTAAAGTACTGCGTGTAAAATATCTTTTCACTTTCTTCTTTCATTTTAAGATAAATACGTCAAATGAATATCATTTCTCAATGAAAAAACATTTCATAGATTTTTTTATTGACACTACACACCTCTTTTCAATGTATTCCAATGACGAATAAAGGAAACAGGAACTATCAATCCTTGTGCTATGTGCTAATTAATACATCCTTTCATACACGTAATCATCAATAACACTCAAAGTGAAAATACTTCCAACTGAATATTTCCAAGCACGGTTTAAACTGGAAAAATATGATTATTTCATATTCACTAAAGATTGCGATAAGAAAAAATGTGACTTAAATAATTTATTGTTGTTATAAGTATGCGATGTATAAACTTCTAATGTATACACTTCTTATATCTACAATACTATAACGTGTATAGCATAAAGAAGAATAGTTACACAAAAAGACAATATACAATATATTCAATAAACTGCAGTAGCGGTACCAGAAAATTCAAATTTTTGGATTATACAGTAAATTAAAACACACCTTTAATATTGTTTACTTTCAGATTATGGCATTCTTTATCATGATTGATTGATGATTTTTTATGTCAGCCATGATTATTTCATATATACGGTGACGTGATCTGCCTGACGCATTGCATACAAATTTATATTTTTTCAACAGAACAACCCGAAGCAGTTAAGGATCTTTTACGTGTCACATCTACCATGACCTCGTTATTTTCCTGTCTCATCCGAAAAACAGAATACTAGTGTGCTTACGGCGGGAGTCGAATCCGGGACCTGAGCCACACTGGCTGTCTTTATCATGACATCCTGAATAATCGTGAGAGAATCCTGAAAGTTATAAAAGCATGTATGCAGTCCAATCGCAGTTTATTGAAAGTACTGTATATAAAATGTCCTTTTACTGTCGTATTGTATTTTAAGATACTCCGAATGACTGTCATTTCTTAATGAAAAACATTTCGTGGAAATATTTTTATCGACACCACACACCCTTTTTGGCAAAAATATATTCCAATGACGTATACAGGAAACAGGAATTATCAATCCTTGTGCTAAGTGCTAATTAAATACATCATTCTCAGATACATCGTTTTCAGAGACGCGATAAGCAATAAACACTCGATGTATAAATATTCCAGCTGAATATTTCCAAGTATTTCTATAACTGGAAATATGTGATTAGATGATATTCACCAAAGTTTGCAGAAAAGAACATTTGTGGCTTAAATCATTAATTGTTATAAGTGTGTGATGTGTAAACTTCTAATATATACACTTCTAATATCTACAATACAAGAAATATTTTGAATTCTTTTTTATTTCATTTTACATTATCTTTTATCTATACGCCTTTAAAATTGAGTGTCACTTTCTTCGTCTATCAAACCATACACTTGTGGTGGTAAAATCATTACGTAAGCATTCTCTGACATTATCCACACTTGGGTCCAAAATAATTGAACCGATTCCTCCATGTTGAAAATCAAATGTGAAATGGAGAATAAATCTATATTCAATTGTAAACCAAATACCTCAAGGACGTGTATAGCATATAGCAGAATAGGTACACAAAACGTTATTACAATATATTCAATAAATTGCAGTGGTGGTACCAAATAAATGACAACAAGACAGTAGCACCTTACCTACCGAAGGGTGCTCCCTCTTAACTTTTGATATTGTATAGAAAATGAGAAAAGATCGTTAAACAACATTGCTATTGTATCACCTCGTGTTGCTGAAATAACTTCATGTATATATCAACATCTGTAAGCTATATATTATTATAAATAACAGTGACTTTCACATCTATAAAACGATAACATCCCGTACCCCGAGTGACATGAAGGAAAGGAAAAATTCTAGGGTAAAGTTTTGGGCAATAATCATGTGATTTTATTGATGTCTCAGATTTTGAAATGAATAGATTGACTTCCCAAAAGACAGAAATAAATGTTCTGCTCTAAACTGAAACGCAATATAGTGCTTTCTAGAAAGGGTATCTATACATTATATCTACATGAACTCCATCATCATTATATTTTCAGTTCCCTTCGCTTTGGCCTTATATGAATGACATTTCTAGCTGTCCAGGTAGGCATAGATCTATTTCATAAACATGTCTTAATCATTTCCAAAATAAATAGATAAGTTGAAATACAGACGACGAAAGTATACTTTTAATAAAACAATAAAACGATTGTTTATTAGATTGCCGGAAAAGTGTTTGTGAAAGTTCTGTGATTGTGTCCTTCGCGAAAAATTAGGTTTAATGATTGTTTGAAAAATGATATGGCTTCGTAGAAGATGACGATAAATATTTATTACCCGGAATTGCTTGAAAATAAACAGGTGTATCAAAACCAATTTTGCAATCAATGCCCACCCCTAGAATTTCAAATGGTTGCATAACACAGAAATAAACTGGTGTAATTTCTACCAAATTCGATATATTTCATTCATTCCTATATTTCTGTATTTATTTTTCCTTTTGATTTCAGTATTTAGTCCTACCGAGTAAACACGGAAATAATTTCTCTATTTGCAGTTTCCAATACTATAATACGTCAGAATTAATGAGTTGCGGAGGAGAGAATTTTCAAGAAATTTAGGAGAATCGAAATACATCAAAGATATTATCAGAAAAAGAAAATACATCTATATCTATATATATATATATATATATATATATATATATATATATATATATATATATATATATATATATATATATATATATATATATATATATATATATATATATATATATATATATATATATATATATATATATATATATATGTAATTCATAGATGCACCATTTTATAGGGTATGATCAGGATATATTTGTTTAAATAAAATAATCATAATTTCAATGAAACTTGATTGTCGAAGTTATCAACCTTTCTTCTTAAACATTTGGATAATTTTGACCAATATGATCTATGTGTCTTTAATTCCGACTTTGATATCAGAATATAGTTTTTCCAAATATATTCTAGAATTCAAAAAGATACATTTGTTTTCCGGAATGGCATCATATATTTTTATGTGGATTCATAGACGTGAACTTGATCGGGCAGTTCTCTTAATCATCTCATAAACATGTCCTCAAGAAGAATCTTGAATGTAAAATACGAAAGTAACTGATGTCACATGACGGTGACACTGACAACAATGTACCAGAAACATGTTATTATCATGATAAGGTATATAAACTTAGAGTCAAACTTCACGAGGAAGTAACATATTCTTCATATTTTTCACATTACTACTTTTGATTTTAACCGAAGGGGAGAAAGAAAATACATATGAAATCAGCATTCAGTGTGCAGCAAAACGATTTTCTTTACATAAAGATTTACACATGAATGTATGTCAGCTTGTTTTACAAATTATAATTATAGATCAAAATATCAGAATGCGATTAGATATACTCGATTGCATTGATTGATTAAATCATTTGGTTTACCATGCTTCAATTATAAACAAATAAACAAACTGAATATTTTAATAATATACAATTGACAAATGTTGATCAAAAATCATAGTGCAGATACAATAGACTATATTCCGGTTTTGATAAATGACGACTTTTTCTCCGAGCTATTAACTTTTGGCGTTGTTTTTCATAGTGACGTTATAATGAATCTATGTCATGCGTTATTACGTCACTATGAAAAACAACGCCAAAATGTATTAGGTCGGATTAAAAGACAACAATTATCAAAACCGGAATATGGTCTATTGTTTTGTCATTTAATGTAAATGATGTCTGAAACAAGGCAGAAAATAGTCCGCTTTGACGACTGCGTTTGCTCTTTTTACTTATGTATTATTGCTTGTCTCTCAAAGGCAAGCAGTGCAAACAGCAGTGAATGGAGGAGAGGCATAAGCTACGAACATGCTAGGTAGCACTTCAGCATCACGAAAAGATGTTATAACGAAAATGTTGATATACTGTATACAATGTTTGACTGTACTACTTCATTGGTTAGTTGAATTATAAACCGTTTCTGTACTATCATTGTCATTATTAGTCATAGGCCAGAACCGCATCTCCAGTACACTATCTATAATTTTCCTTCACATACTTGTGTCCGAGTGTCATATCTCTTTTCCCTATGGCAGAAGTATCCATTAAAATGTTCCCTTTTGGCTCCGACTATAAGGTCAATTTGGTGTTGAATTTGCTATTCAAATATCTGTATTTCGATTTCCTGAGTTAAGGCCTTGAGCGTCACTAATGCGACATAAGTTGTCGCAATGCGCAAGTGCATCTGGGCTCAGTACGTGATAATCATGCTCTATTTAAGACTTTCAGATTACATATAATGGCTCTTGAACCTCAATCACCATCATACTACTTATACCTAAAGTATTAAATGAACTTCAGAAGGCAATGTTGCTGTTAGCAAATATTATTTCATGATAATATTATTTTACTCAAAAGTTTTCCTTAAATCCTTTAAAGAAATTACAATAAAAACATTGCATCCGATGTATGTACATGCATGCATACACAATAATCAAATATGATTGTCTAATCTTTTACAGAAAAGAATGTTTTCCTGGCGGAGGAATTCAAGGTTTTCATCAGTTCAAGATCATCCTCTGCATTCGTGCAACTTTCAACTACAAGTAAAAGAGGATGCAAAAATATAAAGGACGTCCATGTTAGCTTGGTGTGGATCTCTACGAATTTTCCATCAATTATTCGCAACTTAATTTAGAATGAAGTCAGAGTTCTATCTCTGGTAAACATAAACATCTTTCCAGCATTCTCAGCATTTAGAGTTTAGACGTTTGAGGAGAAAATACGGACTGGCACTACAATGGAACCCAAACCTTCTTTTTGAAACGGGCTTTAGAATTTCGATTTAGATGAAGGTGTTGTTAATTTATGCAAATGCATTGTAAAACCGGTCGACTTGGATTGAACTTTTAATGTAATCAGCCAACGTTTTGAAAGCATGCCTAATGAGATGTTGAAGAAGAGGTTTTGAAATTATAGATCGCATAATTTCCCATTACGAATTTAAGAACTACATAAGTTGTTAGTAATGTACATGGATGCAAATCAATGTACGCAGGTCTCCTTAGAGTTCTATACAAAATACGTCAATTACCCGAACAGGTATAAGCAATCCAATCAACTCGATAATTTATTGCTGTTATAAGTCTGTAATGTATCAGCTTCTAATATCTGAGCAATGCAATAAATATTTTGAGCTTTTATTTCATTTACATTTTCTGTTATTTATAGACGTAAATTTTAGTGTCATTTTCCATGTCTATCAAAATGTATACTTGTGGTGGTAAAATCATTTTGTGGGTATTCTATGGTGTTATCCACACATGGGTCTAAATTATATGAACCGACTCCTTATGTTGAAAATCAAATGTAAAGTAGTGGATAAGAGATTTAACTGTATACTTAATACGTCAAGGACGTGTGTAGAAGAACAGGTGAACGAAAAAGTATGACAATATATACAATTAAATGTAGCGGCAGTACCACAATTCGAACCACATACCAGAACACTTTGCTTACTAAAGGATGCTTATACTAACTTTTTGATACTGTATCGAAAATGAGAAAAGGTGAACGAAAAAGTATGACAATATATTCAATTAAATGTAGCGGCAGTACCACAATTCGAACCACATACCAGAACACTTTGCTTACTAAAGGATGCTTATACTAACTTTTTGATACTGTATCGAAAATGAGAAAAGGTCGTTAAACCTGTATGCATCACGACGTTGCTATTGTATCAGCTGGTGTTGCTGAAAGAACTTCATGCTGATATCAACATCATAGGTTCGTTGACTCTGCTATCTCACTACACCATACTATTAAAATAACCGTGAATTAACTGTTTTAATAAATTGACAACAATGACTATTCCCTTGCCCGAAGACTATAAATTTGTACACATAAAGTGCATATATAGCAACATTCATACATTCCATGACGTTAGAATTTGTCCTCAGTGATGAAAAAGCCTAGGACAAAATTGTTAGGGAATAATCATAAAGATTTTATTGATGCCCGAAAAATTTTGAAATGGAAAGTTTGACTCCCCAATGGATAGAAATATATGTAGTCTCAATTAAAATGCAATGAGGGAAAGGTAAAAGCTCTGACTCAGCTGTATGACAAAAGTCACCACGGAAATGCAGTTAATAATGAAATAATTTCAAAAACAAAAACCACATAAGAATAACTCGTTCATGGCATAAAATGACAATATCATATACAATGTACTCAGACAAATGCGAACCCAAAATAAATTAAGGTGAGATCATGTGCCTTGAATGAGTAATCATCTCCTGCTTACGTATATCACCCGTCGCAGAAGTCCTACAACAACTTTTCAAGTTCAGGAAGAAAATACATATACATATACACACATGAGCACATGAAGGGGACAAGACAAGGACACTAGATCAAGTTATATCCATTATGCATTAAATGATGTTGAACTGAAATTACGGTGTCGGATATGGAGGTGAACAAATGTCTGTATGTATACATATAATGGCAAATCAAATATAGTTTAAAAGTTCAATGTAATTAGTTTCTTTGATCAGATCTCAAAATTTCAGGTAACATTCTTAAAAGGGAGATCCCAAATTGCACCCGATCCCTATATCGACCCTAGAAATTCCCCAATGACAATTTCAAATGTTCCTCCATGTATACTTGTGAGAGTAGTTTCGTGGCAAGAAGCCTCGCGCTCAGGACGAAATCTTCCTATTTATATCATGCCTTGGCATAGCGTATAAGTTGTGAAATAAAGACTCTATATGCGGGATAGAAATGTTTATTGCTACTAAGGAAAAGGAAGTTGGTAATATTTAAGTTGAATAAAGGTAAAAATAAAGTAAATAGAAATAAAATGACCGCGTAAAGAAAGAGAAATGTTCATGATCACCAGGGGTTACTTGAAAATATTATTGACACTTAGTGAAAGCATAAATTCAAACGTTTCTTGTAGTTCTTGAACTACATGATTCATTTGTTTCCCTATTTCTAGCCATACGAATATTCTTGTGACCTCCTGTACATAGTAGGCCTGTAGATAATGAAAGTATTGATGGATTGTATTGTTTCTTCGATTGCACTGCTTCTATGGTTAGGAAGGTGGACCTATATATTAATTTTCTGCACTGTATTTATCTTATTTGACCATCATATGTCTAGACGAAACTGCTGTATCAATTTGTTTTTGTTTAACTATCTATAACTTTTCTGAAAATACCTGTGCAGCTCCGTCAAATATCTTTCTTCATGGGAAAAATATATCCATTAATATGTTCCTTTTTTCGAAAACCAATACATATATTGATATATAAAATGCATTGTGTAATATATGAAGAGAAATATACCTCTTACAGGTTAAATATGTATCTTATTTCACTTAATTCATATTTAGATCCAAATTATTTTAATTCATTTTTTATATTGACAATCACTTGTAAAAAGGAAAAGAGATCTAGATAAAATTTCAAATGTATGTCAAATACTTCGCTAACATATATACAAAAATAAATTCAGCTGTATGTCATTACTGCACGGACATGTATAGCAAACTAAAAAGTATGTTCACAGAAAGATGTCACTATATCTTCATTAAACGGCAGTGTGGTATCACATAGGACTGTTGTACCTTACTATCGACAGGTAGGATGCTTTCTCATACTCCTTCGAAAATAAAGAGCGTGAAACATGTATGTATCACTAGGAGTCAAAACCTATCGATATAATGTACAATATGTAAAAAAACTGTGTATGAGTTCTATAAAGTCTTGCTTAAAAAGCGAGAATTAGCACATACATTGAGAAACAGATTTTTATTGTACCAGCTTGTGTTGCTAAAATAATGCCTGGAAGGGATTTGAAGAGTCAGGCTTTCCACAATATTATTCATAATACAGTAAAACGATGACATTAGTTTGCCGACAGACACGATTTGAATGTTCAGTGTCAATGCCCTCAATGAATAGCTAGGTGTAATGATTGTAAAAAAAGTTTTCTGATAATGGAGGTGATGATTCTTGTGTACCATGCGGTATCAAACCTTAACTATTAAATAGATATTCATTGCCTCGTAAACTTTCTGCCATTTTCTCAAAATCAAACTGTATTAAGAGGCCATCCATTGAAAGCGCCCGTTTTTCAATTTTTTCTAAGGTGACCACTTAAACCAGATATGGTTATATACAAAAGGACTGCAAATTTAATCTAGAATCCAAATTCAAAACATGTGGTATATAGCAAAGATTTTACCAATAAACTCCATGGATGATTTTTTGGGAACAACGGCGCAAATAGATAAAGATATCTCAGATTCCGGAATTCCACATTTAACTGTTCTGCAATAATTCCACAAATCTACTCCTTAACCAGTACTGATACGATAAAACACTGTTATGATAAGTTCATTGAGCAACGAAAGATAATCCAAATTATTACCGTTAGTTCCAACAATAAGGCAAGAAAATCTACTAAATTACACGAATTCATACAACATCACGAATACCACATAATGGACAAAACTTATATATTTAACAACATTTAGCAACATCAGTATGCCATGCTTGTTAGAAAGAGATGACAAAAATAGGAAATATAATAGAGTCATGGGTATAAATCACTAACAAACGAAAAGTAAAACAAAAATGATATAAACGAAAATGTACGATACTGAGATAGCCTGTGTCACATGATTGTGGATCTCACATCAGTTTACCATGATGAGCACTCATGAATTCCTGGGAGACCAGATACTTAGGAGACACAAGAAAGAGAAAAATCTTTTATTCTAAACTACTAATGGATCATAGAAATCCATATGCAAATATTATTGTAATGATAAAAGATTCCTTACATTTCAGAGTTTACAATGAATATTTATTTGAAAATTTGAAACTTTTATATACGCTTTTAAAATAGACTATTCTCAATTATTTTGATAACCTACTTATTCTTTCTTTTCTATGACATAAACTTAATGGTTTTTTCACCGGTCAGTGAACCATTTTCCATGTACTAGCCATGGCGCCCATTGTCAGTAGGATAATATATGTGATTCTGGATCTTATCATACTGGACTATGCTCTAGCCATTGGCTCTAAGAGATGTTGTCTGGTATCTACATGTATGTTTGTTTTATTAATGAAATATTTCAATTTCATTATATGGTTATAAAATTAATTCTTATGATAGCACAAAGAAACAAATCATTAGGTGGGAATGAAGATAAATCGTCAGTCAATGTTGTGAAAGATTTTTTCAATTGTGACTGTTTATTGGAATGTTAATTTATCAGATACTTTGAAACATGGCCATTTAAATACTGTTACATCAAATGATCTGATGTAATTATTCATAGTCCTTTGGGACATCTGCATGTTGTCTCCCATCTAAATTTTCGGGATTCTGTGTATGTGTAAGTGTTATTTGATAACAATGTCACAGTGAGAGTTATTAGTACTTTGGGATTGCAGCTTCAGATGTTGATAAATAGTTTAGATACTAAAGCGTCAACGCTGCCTATTCATGAGGAATGAAACCAAACACGGATCAAAAGAATGACAGACCTTTGATTAAAATCCAAAGGAAATTAGATGACGGTGTTTCATTCACATAACACGATATTTAGCACCATGTCAAATTCATCTGAAGTATATCTTAATAATCTAGTACTTATCGAATAGAAATAAAATTTTTTGGATGTTTTCTACGGCCTGTGATTAGGTTGGACTTGTTGAACAAAAACAGATGAACAAAGGAAATTATAGGCACAATAACAAGAATATCTTCTAAATCTCCATACAAATATACTCACACTCATTTCAGTATCAATTTTGAAATTCCATCCATAAAAATTATATTAAAATTTATATGTTATCATTATTATTATTACTATTATTATTATTATTATTAGTAGTAGTAGTAGTAGTAGTAGTAGTAGTACTAATTTGATACAGAAATAATATTCAATGTTCGAAAATTGCTTCCAATATTCCAAAAATTCCTAAAAATGTAAAAGTGTTATTAAATTACAAATATTTCTTTGATTCTTTTATATATGCTCATTCTAACTGCATCTATGAGCAGCATGTACACTTTCTTATGTAGTTTTAAGTCATTGACAACATGGAAATCAGCACAGAAATCAAGCCGGTTTAGTAATACGGTTTCGAAATGAGGTCCATGTGTAAATGCAGCGGTGTCACTATATACCCACGAAGCAGTTGGGGTGCTCGACAACCTCAAGGAGTGACAATTATGCCAAGAAACCCTGTCGACATGTTCTTCGTCCATCACACTGCAGGCAGTACATGTCACGATCTCCACTCTTGTGCCAAAGTTCTAAGAGGAATTCAGAACTACAGTATGGACAATAGAGGTATCTTATGTCTGTTTTTCTTATCTATTATTTAGGCGTTGTAGACTTCAATATATTGTTCAATGTATACATCTTTAAATTGTAAATAGACGCTTACGAATGAAATGAAGTTGAGATGGGACACAAACACATACTCTCTCTCTCTCTCTCTCTCTCTCTCTCTCTCTCTCTCTCTCTCTCTCTCTCTCTCTGAGGTTGGAACCACGTAAAGGCTCACACAAAAGGTTACCATAGTATGGCATACGCAGTATCCGTAATGGGGAACTACGTGAAACATACTCCAAACAGTGTAGCCCAAGCTGCCTTAAAGGACTAATTCAATGTGGAGTAAGCAAAGCATTTATCAGTAGCTCATACAGGCTGTATGGTCATCGTGATGCAGGACAAAACAGTTGCCCTGTCGATGCATTTTATAAACTTATCCAGACATGGCCACATTACAGTTTTCAACATCCATAACCAATGTTAAATCTCTGAGAAAGATTATATTTCAAATATTTAACCCATGTCTTGTTTATATGATTATTCTTTTTAAGTATCGGCTTGTCAATCTGGTTCGGGTGTATGTGTCATTGTTATAATTTTTTGTTTTTAACTTTTGAATTCTTCATTCTCGTACCACTTCAATTTGTAGTTCTGAGCTAATCAATGTCTAGAATGAAGGCTTTTTTATAAGTGTTAATATATTCCTGTTTCTGATGTCGTATATCTATGACATTTTCCTAGTAATAGTCCTCATTTATCTCTATAGTCAGTCTTTCAGTTATCCATCGTTATATAAATGGACAATGCGTTACCTTTTCTGTGTTCGGGCATTCATCATGTTGTAACTTGCCAGACAAGGAATTTCACCGGGAGCGCTTGGTCTCATCGTAGGCTTCTGGAAGTTAATGTTCTCCAATTTTCCGTAATTGTGAAATACCTAGAGTTATCATTCCTTACTCACAATCTCTCAAAACCTATGAAATAATAAAGGTACTGTTTCACAAATACCGAAATGTTAGATTGACAAATAGGAAGAATATGGGATCACTGTTTTCTTGTTTACCTATAATTTGGTCATTCTTGGGTATTTACAATCTACATTTATTTCGCTATGTTACATTACAAACAAACGCCTGTAGCGATAGACATGTATACATTTGGGATATCATAAAGATAATCAAAAGACTTTTTATAAGTTTTATAAGTAAAGTTGTTAAATAAATACAGGGGACAGAATGCATTTTCTAACATTAATATTCTTGCAGAACTATCCATGCAGACGATAACAGCAATGTAAATCGAGAGCAATGAATAATAACCCTAGTCAAAAATTATTAAACCAACCAATATATAAGCAGATATTCGTTTATGTTTTACTTTACTTCTATGATCATATATGAAAATCCCTTGATATTTAACAGGTCATATAGCACGAATGTTCTCTGTTCGATGTCGAGATTTTGATTCTTGGCTTCTTAAGAAATAAGAGATCTGCTTAAGGCTTATAACAGAATCATCTCAAGACAAAGTAGAATATTTAAATTAGGTTTGAAGAATATCATAAGACAATCATCACGTTACAGAAGATAAAAATAAATTAGAAAAAATGATTAAAAATATAATTTGTTCCTGAGCTGTTATATGAATCTTTAAGGCTCAAAATACCCCTTTCCAAAACAATACACCCTGTCCCACGTTTTATGATGGCAATAAAGGCGTAAAAATATGGAAGTTTCCTGTCATATGCATCCTGTCTTGCGTCAGTAATTATGGGGGGAAATTGGCAAATTTATCAGAAAATATAATAAGATCTATAAAAATGTCTTTCTTGTCTTTAACTGTTTCAAACTTAATAGGGTGCAAGAACTTAATATATATCAGGTTTCCACAGACATTGTGTTGCAAGTTTCACAAATTCTACATAACAGGGTGGGGTGGGTTAATACATGCACACATAGTGAGGGAATGCACCATTTTGTGGAGTTCTTGTTTTTCTGTATTTTTTTAACATCTGGAGTGTTAGTTTTGAAAACAAGTTGATGGAACAAACCTTAAGTTTCAATGATTTATGATTTTCTCTTCTTTCCCCGTCCTTTGCCTTTGGACTTCACGCCTTTCCCCTCAGCACATAATGAACACATCCATTTCGATGACTTTCTCTTTTAAAATGTCTCATTTCCCACAATGCTTTCACATTTGTAGTGATGAAACAAACCTCAAGTTTCAATGATTTATGATTTTCTCTTCTTTCCCCGTCCTTTGCCTTTGGACTTCATGCCTTTCCCCTCAGCACAGAATGAACACATCCATTTCGATGACTTTCTCTTTAAATGTCTCCATTTCCCACAATGCTTTCACATTTGTAGTGATACCACTTGTCACATACATCACACTAGATACTTTCCTCCTCCACACTCTTTGGTTCCCAGACACACAAATCTTTTCAGACAAAATGTTAAAAGATTCTTCAGTTTCAGATGAAACTAATGGTCATGGAACTGCATTCAACTGTCTTCCCGATAAAGCCTGAACCTTACTTCTTAGCGCCTGTTTCTTCTTTCTGGGAATTGAATCCTTGAAGAAGTGAAGTCGTTCGGAAAAAGAAATGCGAATGAAATACTCAAAAACTAATTCAAAAATGTGAAGAAATTCCGAGTTTGCTTGGGCCAGTTTGTGCAAATTCAAATAAAAATTAAAAACTTCGTCATTTACATGCCGAAGTCCTCTAGTAGGTTCCTGTTTGAAGTCAATTTCTTCAAACGTTTCAATACAGACATACAGACTGAAAGCTTTTTGCTTTCCTCTTCACTTGATAGCAAAGTGTTTATAAGTCTATGTTGTAGATATGATGTTTGTTTCTAACTTTTACGCCTTTGACTTTTGGCATCTAGCTTCTTCAAAACCAGGAGTTTTAACATATTTGAAATCTTGTGGATACATGCCCCTGCAAGATACCGTATCTTGAACAATAATGCAGGTGTCATTTCAACAGGGGTCACATGTTTTCTTTTAAATTGCTCCTCCACAATCCTTTCTTTTCGCTGCATTAGGTATCTGTCTATGATCCAAAACATCAATTTAGAGGAAAGTTTCTGTGGTTTTCTTGACCCTTGCAAAGTTGTCAATGTGGAAATATGGTCGTCACTAGTCAAGTATGAATTCATACTTTTATAGAAGGAATTGAAATCTTTACTAGATGATAGTTGTTTCAGGGAATTCAGTTTTATGTATATGTCTGCTTGCTTTCAAATGAATCAGTAATACTGGACGGTAAAAATGACAGCTTTTCGTGTTCCTTTAGAAATGCCAAAATGTCATATGGACAATGTAAAATATGTTTTTCACTGTCACCACCTTGATCACCACTATTATTATAACCACACTTCCTACTCTGTAGACACCATCACCACCTCCTCGAATTATCACCACCTCCCCTTCCTGCATTGTTACCATCATCTCCTCCACTATCACTATAATCACCACCTCCAGTATTATCACCCCCTCCTCCTGCATCGTCACCATCACCTCCTCCACCATTGTCTCTGCCACCATCACCTGCTCTTCCTTCACCTTCTTCATCACTTTTTCTTTTGAACAGCAGCTTAAATCTGGTTGTGGTTCGACACATTCTTCATTATACACGGCATAAACTTTATCCGGATGTTTCATTTTTGCCCCTTTGCTGTTGAAAATTAATACTTTCAAATGAACCAAAGAAACTACTCTACCAACAGCAATTCCCAACTAGCGTGGATGAAAAATAGAATAGCAGTCTATTTCGAGATATTCCAGTGTCATTCCTTGCGACCTGTGTATGTTCAAAGCGTATGCTAACTTCAAAGGGTACTGACTCCGAGAGGCAATGAGTGTTGATCTTTTTGGATCATAGAGTTCAAAGCTGAATCGTGGTATTGAGTATATTTTCCCCTGAAAAGTGACAATAGGACCTTTCTCTGGTAGAGCTGAGACTACTCCCTGCATGCCATTAACAATACAATTAGCAAGTTTCTGGTGGCAATGACAGTGGCTCCAACTTTCAACACTAGATTTCGGGGGGTTCCAAATTTCGCTAAATGATGCTTTTCCCCTAAAATAAAAAAAAAGCCATACTGTCTGAAAGTGTGCAGATTCTTGATAAAACTCTTATTATCAAAACCCAAAAACAAGGTAAGGTGGAGGGTTTTACTGGAATCACCATATCCGTCTGCTGTCTGTCAGTACCCACATCAATTTTCAGGATTTTTTTGTCCTTAAAGATACTGCCTTCAAAGTTGGTATATGACTTACTGATGAGGTAATACAAATAGAATTTGACTTTCGCTGTACTAGGTCAAAGGTCCTGTTTGACCTTTGGAACCACATGGGTTATATGTCCCATTAACACAGCTCCAGTTATTATTGTCATTGCATGTAAAGAGTACTAAACTCATAAGTATGCACACAGAAACTTCAATCTTTGTGTTGCATATGAGATAATTTTGACTGAAGATGACACAAGATTTCTTTGAACACCTAATTATACTTATTTTGTTTGTAGCAGGTGAGGATAAAAATGTAGGAATGGCATTATAAGTACTTATATATCATGGGCAGTATACGATATAGCCATTCCCCATCTCCTTACCCTTCCGCTAGTGGCAACAAAGCTTTAAAAATTCTGCTCTTATATAAGTGTCAAGGCACTAGATCACCTACCATAGTATTTCTGCGTTATATTCAAACTACGAACATTGCATACTATTTATGACGTATAAATCTAATCTTTGGATAGTGTCACTGCTTCAAACAAGTATGACATCACAATCAGTTGTCGGTATTTTACCTGTATCAAGTATGACATCACAATCAGTTGTCGGTATTTTACCTGTATCAACTGCTGTATAAGCAACATCTTCTGGCTGGTCGTCAAGCAGTAAACTGTTTACATAGTCCACCTCAAAGTTGGTGCCAAAGAGTCTTGCACATGTAATTAGTAATGGGTTGAGGTCTCTATCCAGAGACCTTAGTAAAGTCTCTGTTTCCTTGCATGGCTCCCCGTCACACAACTCATGAAAAGCATTTATCAACGCCTGTTCCGTTTGCCTCGCAGCCTGAAATTGTTAAAGAGAAAGTCCCTAAGTACATTACTACATATAAAAATATCTAGGAATGCAGACTTCCATGTCTACACCTTGCCATATAATCAAACATAAACAAACAACAACTGTACAGAATTTGAACATATGAATATGAATTTTAATCCAATGTAACAGTGATGCCTGATTTGTTATAATATGGTAGTTTAGACTTACATCCTTCAGTTTAACATGGTGTGGAAAAAGATCGCAGAACTGTTTTGACTCAAAGCAGAAGCTACCATCATCATCGTACCGATAATTAGGAACAGGAGGCAGCTGTTTGAAATCGCCAGCAGCAATAACCTGCAAACATACATGAATACACTTACACTTTCACATTATAAGTCTTAACATAAAAGAGATAAATTCAGAATTTAACTTAAATTAAAATGAAGAACCATTCTAAATCTATGATACAAACAGGATGGAAGAATCATATATTTGAAAACAATTTGTAACTGGTCCCTGGCAGTATCAAAGTTCATGAAATCAGCCACTTTACCACAAAAATCAAAGTCAAGGTCACAAGGACATTGATCTTATATGAAAGGGTTTCATTAGTAAAGTACACATTCCAAATGTGAGGCCTTTAGTTCTCAGAAAGGAACCATTATAATAGATCTGAATTTAATTGTGGTTTAACATTAATGTGAATGTGAATTCAGATATATTTCAGCTATATAATGATGGGCTATAGCCATGGGTATAGATCAAATGAAAATTAAGGTTACAATTCTATATATTCAACTCATCAATTTGTAGTTCCTTTGTCTCTAACATTTTTAAGTAGGGTTTACCTGTAAACCTCCAAAAAGGCGACTTGACTGTCGTGATAGTCTACACACTAGCTCAACCATATCAAACACTCGCTTTGATGCCATGCCTATCTCGCCAATCACTAGTGCACTACTATTCATAATCCTCTCCTTTGCACTCTAAAACATGTCATCATGGAGGTAGTTAGATGACAGGTGTTTGTAGGAGTATCTTCCATCACTAATCCCAGCCCAGTGATGAATTGTCTCAGCTTGATCAAGGTGCATGCAGGAAAAGCCGGTTGTTGCAACTGCCTTTCCCTGTCACTTCAGTTCAACAACAATATTTCGGCAATGATGAAAAAAGAAATGGTATATAATGCAGTATCATTTGACATCAAAAAGTTTCTGGAAATACATGTGGGAGAGGGGATCAAAAATTACATTTTATCCAGAACTTACAGAAACAGTTGACAATCTCCAAAACAGTGTCCTAGACTATAGCTTGTTAAGGGTGCTGGAAAATTGCGAAGTAGAATGTGCTGATACTGTTTTAGAAATTAAGTTATGCAGAGATAATTATGTTATACACAACGAAAAAGTCAGGTGTTCTATTGATGTCCAAAACAACAAGACAGTGTTTTGTGCATGGGAAGGAGTTTCCTTTGAAAATTCAAATTTTACCAAGTACAGGTTCCATTAAAGGCCTAATACGAGTTCTTGAAGCTATTCGTATCTGCAATGGTATCCAAGACGATGGACATATTACCATCCAATCAGCAATATAAGAAGAATGGCTAGAAATTGAGTGTACAACATTCAACTATATATCAAGAATACGTTCACAATCATGTAAAATTATCATGTCATGGATAGGAAATAGTGAGTCATGTAAAGCATGTCAAACTCTGGTTTCTACATTTAACAAGAGGAAAATCCCAAATCATGATCAAAAGATACAAGGATCAATACCCAAGAAACCAAGGGCACCACTAATTGTGATTGATGACAATACTCTAAAGAATGTAAATGAACAATGTCACACAAAGTCTGCATTATCCATAACTGAAAAGATGGAATTTTTAAAGGAAATCCTCCCTGAAGGTATACCAGATTATCTCCCAATACTCATCGAGTCGCAAATCCAAAACTGTGACATACATCTTTAAAAGCACCAAAGACGATGTCACCCAATCAGTATCAGTGTTTGCCTCTCCCTCTACTGCAGATCTCCTAAAGCATACCAGGACCTATGTAATTCTGCGCTTCTTCTTCTGCCTACCAAATCAACGCTGATCCAATACAAAAACTCTGTGAAACAAGCTCCAGGGGTTCAGAATGAGAATCTGCAATGGATGCAGCAGGAGGCATTACGAAAGGGCTTAAAAAATTTGGAAGAAGAGGGGGCCTAATAATAGATGAAATGACCGTACAGGAGGATTTACAGATCCAACGAAAAGATGATGCTTGGGAGGTAATTGGGGCAGAGGACATGGGTCCCACTAACAATGCTATCAACACTATAGTCAAAGGCCACAAGGAAGCTTAATTGGCAACAAGTGTAGTTCAAATTATTTTCCATGGCTACAGTCTTCAGATGGCCAGTTGTTTGCTTCAGTGCAACAACGGCTAGTACATATCAATTATACAATATAATATGGGATTGTCTATCAGAATTAGACGAGTATGGCTTTGTCGTTGACTGTTATTTTTGATGAGGCATCAGCCAATCGATCGTTAACACTTGATGTCCTACATACATCCCAAGTTGTCTGATTATACAATCAAAGATGTGTTTGATGCAGATCACAAAATTAACATTGTTCAGGACATAAAACATGTGCTGAAGAAAATTAGAAATAACTTGGAATCGAGTAAATCAACAAACTTGACAAGCAAGCGCAGATACCTCATACTTAATTCAAAACCAATCCTTTGGGAGCATTTTGAGGATGTGTTTTATTATAATAACCAGAGTGGATTCCGAATTCACAAGAGTCTTACAAAGGAACACATTTTCTTGACTGGAGCCTCAAAAATGAGGAACAAATTTGCAACCTAATGCAGTCCTATCAATCAACCCTTGAAGATGGAGAAGTACTGAGTTCAACTATAGAGCTGTTTACCTACACATCACAAGTAGTTGACATTTTTCTTGTCCCTCGACCTGTTCAATCTCTTACCGATCCAAGACTCAGCACATTAGACATAATCCTTAATTTAATTCTTTCACGAGTGGGAAAATGACAGCACACTCAAAACATCAAATTTCATCAACAGGGAAACAAGAGAGGACATTTATTCCAGTTTACTTGGGTTTGTGGCACTGTGTAAGCGAGTTGTAAGTGAAGGACATAGTTTGACACCATCATACATAAATTCAGACATCATTGAGAATCATTTCTCCCGACAAAAAGGCCTATACAATGGGCTTAACACAAATCCCACTATTCAGCAATATGGACCTGCCAATAACGCAATTATTCTTGGATAGACAACTTTATCTGGCAAATGCAACACTGGACAAAAGGCAACCTTCTACAATGCAGCAAAACTCAGGAAATCTAAGAAAATCAGGAAAAAGGCAAAATCTTCCCTTCAAAGACTATAAATGTATGTGTCATATCAATAATTAATACTATGGAAAGGATAATGTACCATATGTAACTATTCAGTATGAAATTTTCAAGCCGACTGTGGCCCATTGAACATACACTTATTTATTTACATCCAACAAACTTTGATTATATCTATATAGCTATAACAATGATGAATGTGTAACATTAATGTTTTCAACACAATGAACATACTTTCATAATCTTAAACTATTTTATTAGTATTAATGCTTGTTCACTAAATGCATACGGGGATGATTATATGCGACATTACACTGGCGGATCCAGGATTTCAAAAAAAAGGGGGGGGGGGCAAATGGGTATAAGCCAAACCACTCAGCCATTTTTGGTGCAAAATCCGGATTTTTGCCAGTGAAAATATGACCAAAAGGGGGGGGGGGACTCCCCCAGGCCCCTTCTAAATCCGCCACTGCATTATCATGAAGTTCAGAATACTGAATATTGTGTTAGGTCAGAGATCTGTTCCAATTTAGGTATTCAGTTGTATCGCGTTACCATCATTCTGTATTATGATTTTGGTTTCTTACTGACACGTTAAACAACAATGGAACAAACAAAAATATTGACATGATAATTTCAATGAGATGAAAGTCTAACTTATTCAAACAGTTACATGTACTGAATGCTTTCAGTGAGAAATCTCAAACCAGCTAAACACCTCGATCGGAACATGTGTCAAACCAGGAGACGCGTTGTTGTATGCCACACCCTTCCCTTTCCGTTTTTCTTTAGAGCTAAAATTTTCTTTTTCCTGAGTAGCTGTGACTTCCCTGTCCCACACTATCCAGTAATGAGTAAGTTGTGGCTTTCCGTGTCCAGCTCTCGAGCTGCATTCATATTTCCCACCATGTGTCAAAAGGTTCGTTCCGATTTTGAGTTTTATACGTTATTCAGTGCGGAGACATCCGAAGGTGAAGGTCGAATTCGGACATGGAATCTTCAACAAGTTCGTTAAAGGGAAGCGGATAAATCGCTCTTAAAATACGAGGTAATGCACATGGATTGACAAATGCATTGTGTAAGGTATAAATTCCGATGTCGAACTATGTGGCACTGAGCTGAAATTGTGCAAATTTCCGATCTTAATGGCCGAAACGAGTGTCTGAATAGGTGGTAATTTTGCTTCAAAAATCGTTATATACCTTTCTTTTTCTTTGGTGTATACACATGTAAGGGCATAATAGATGTTTGTTGTGAAATCACAGAGTTCAAATACCCGTGATTGATTTATCTTCATAAATTTGAAGTCAGTGACCCAGTGCCAGGTTTATCATAGCTATTAAAATCTTCTTCAGCATGGCATCAGATGGATGTTTCTTAAATGTCTGTAATAAAGATACTCCTGTTCCAATGCACATGTCAAATTATTATTTTAAAAGAAAAAAGAGGAGTTACTGGCTCAGTTATGTGGCAGAAGTCACCATGGAGCTATACAATACATGAATATACATAATATACTAGAACATATAACACATTACAAAAATATTTGATTGTAGTGCAATTACGATACCGACTTAGGACGGTCATTTAATTTGACAAAAGCCAAACAAATGGTGTGGTTAACCGGTTTACGGGCCCACCTTCCCACTCACCGTAACAGCAGAACAATCAAAGGACATACATTTAAAAATTTATGAATAATCCTCCATGTAAAGAACAAGGGTCAACAGGTATCGCATATTGAGAGGTCATAAAAATATAAACACGTAAGGTATTGTAAAACACATACTGGTATAAAAATATATGCGACATCAACATGATAAACCGTGCTCTGCCAGTCTGAAAGCGAGCTAAGACCCTAGATCTCTAGGAGTCCCGACTAATAGTCAGAGGGGACGAGGTTCAGGACCATGTCTCCTCTGAAAGAGGTTTGGACAAGGCCTGTCATATAGTCCCCACCGCCCTGTTAGTCAGCGTGCAACGTTCAAGTAAAAGTCTGCATAAGGCTGTACAGGGGCCAAATACAAGACCTATAGTCTTTTTGATGATCTCAATATCATATTGTCTATTTAGAAGACGTTTGACTATTTTATTACATGATAAAATAACGTAATCCGAGCCTTTTACTTTCCTTAGTTTATATACGAGATCACCGTAAAAATAAGGATGGGAAATTCCATTGGATACATACTTTTGAAAAGAAATATTTCCAAATTTAGATAGAAGTTCTGAATAAGATCTGAAGAATTTGCCTAATGTTTTTCTTAGCTTGTGATATCTGTAACCCTGAGTTAAAAGTTTAGTAGTAATTTGTAAATTTCGTCTATGAAAGTCCAAAACATCGGTGCAGCCTCTGACAAATCGCACTAATTGAGATATATAGATACCATATGATGGGAGTCGAGGGACATCGCCATCCAAGTAAGGGAAATTTACAATAGGAAATCCAAAATCCTCACGTTTATCATAAATATTAGTATATATTAGGTGGTTGATAATTTTGATGTTTAAATCTAAGAAAGGTGTAGATTTATCTCAAGTATTAGCTTTATTCAATGTGAGCTCTGGTGGATATATTTCTGATATAAATTGTTCGAATTCAGGGTTGTCGATAACCAAAATGTCATCCAGATATCTACAAGTATTATTAAATTTGTCAATGAGGTCAAAACGTTTTGATTTTTGAATAGAAACCATAAAATCCCTCTCATAACAATAAAGAAATAAATCTGCTATCAGAGGCGCACAGTTAGTACCCATAGGAATCCCAACTATTTGTTGATATATCTTGACATCAAATTGCACAAAAATATTATTCATGAGAAAATCTAGTGCTTTACATAATTCCTTGCAAGTCCAGTATTTATATGAAGTATATTGTTTGTTGGAAAAGAATCCGGAGTTATTGGAAGTACATATGTACGTTTTAGATTCTCTGTGAAAACACCATTGTATAAGAGACAGCAACTTGCTTTTAATAAAATCATGAGGCAGAGATGTATAAAGTGTAGAAAAATCAAATGTAGAAATTTGAGTCGCTTTGAAATTTAGCGAAAGAAGTTTGTCTATAACTTCATGAGAATTTTTAATCGACCAAATGTAATTGATGTTACTATTATGAAATGCGACATCACAATATTTGATATGATCTTTTATAGCAGTTAGAGCAGACGTAATATGCTTCGATAGTACCGTAGAAGAGCAGTGGCTAGAATTAGATATGAAACGTGATTTATATGGACTTTTATGTAGTTTTGGGAGCCAATATATGGTTGGTAGATCAGATTTATCAGTTTTAATTTTGAAGTCGGACATGGTCATGAGGGGATCGTGCAAGGTGCTGTCTTTTGAGGTAGGGCTTTCTACATATGTATGAGTGGAGTTTAATTCGTTTTTAAGTACTTCAATATAATATAGTTTTCAAACAACTATGTAAGTCAGCTATCTTCTTTTTAATAGAATTTGCCGTCATTGTATAAGGCTGTTGAAATAAATGCGGATTTTCCGTAAAGTTCTTAATACGGATATCGACAATTCTTAAAATCTCGTATTTCTAATCATGAAGAGCATGAACCTTTACCTGTTCTTTTTTTCACCAACGTTTACAATATGTAGTTAAAGCATCTTCTATAACGTCACGGCATTTATTGAAATCTATCCTCCTATATTTAGGTCCTTTTCCAAAAAGGGTGCGCAATTTCTTGTCCGAAATACAGTTTAGGTCACCAGTAATAACATGACCTGCCGGTTTATAAACATATTTAAAATTTTCACAAGAACACGACGAAGGAATAGGGTCTGAAACATCAGGCTTAGATGTAACTTTATTATAATGTAAAATAAGATTTCTTATAGGCTTTATGTACTGGTAACAAATAAGCGGAGGTTCTAAATTCTCAAAATATTAGGGGATTTTAGATGTGACTTTATGATCACGGAAAATATTAGAAACGTTAAGTAGATCGAAGCCTTTATTAATAAATTTAATTTTGAGAAATTGCTGCTTGGGTGGTAGAGATGGAATACGAGGAAAGAGTTTATTATATGAGAATAAAATAATCAAATTGAGTTTATATCATTCAGAATTGCGTAAACTCCGAAGATCAGCTTCGTCCAGGATAGGTTTCAATTTATTTACCGGAATAGAGGATAGTGCATGCAAAAGTTCATGACGGTCATTAATAAAAGGTCGTTTAATGACCTATTTAAACGATTACGTTTTCTGATGTTACGATTACGGTGACGACCATGTGACCTACGTTTTCTAATAGTTTTATGTCTTAATGTAAAAATATTGATCTTATTCTGACGAGAACAAATATTACCTTGTCGATATATTTGGTCCGAGAGGGTATGGGGTTTGTAGTTGTTTAATTTTGTAGCGCTAGGTTTCCAAAAGTCGTTTTTAACATCTGATTTCGTATCACCTGGTAATTTAGAGATATTTTCTACAGGAGTTATTTTCACATTGTTAATATTATGTTGGTATTTATTAAAGTGGTTATAAAGACAATTCTGGTATTTACGTCGTGAATTATTACGAATTTTATAGGAATGATTCCGAAAACGTTGGATCAAAGTTTGAGAAGTTTCCCCGACATATTGAGCCCCACATCCTCTAGCTTCTCAAGTGATGACATATATAACATTAGCAGTATTTCAATCTATGTCTTTGTCTAATTTGGTGTTGAATGTATTTCCATTAACCGAAGATTCAATATTGGACTTGCAGCTTAAATGATGGCAAGTAAGACATTTCTTGGCGTTGCACTTATTAATCTTAGAATATCCTCTGCGTATAGAATTGACAGCTCTGTAAGAATTTATAGGTGTGAATGTTTTTGAAAATGAGATAGAATGTTTAATAGGGAAACTACTTTTAAGTGGAGAAATATGAACTTTAGTGGTGCCGAATAATTTTCTACAAGAAATACCAGGTATATGAAGAGTGGACACAGAGGGCAATCTAAGTGGTGTGATTATAACTGTAGGAGATTTGTATTTTAATTTTATTATATTTGAAGCCATTTTAATTAAAAGGGGGGGGGGGGATAAGGATGTACAAACCCAGGGGAAAGCCCCCACACAACCAAGTCAGTATCTATTGGGTGAATAATAACACTTGAAACACCCAGACACGTGGAACCTTTTTACAGGATCCACACTGCATCTGAGAATAAGTATAGATATGAAAGAAAAAAGAGGAGTTGCTGGCTCAGTTATGTGGCAGAAGTCACCATGGAGCTATACAATACATGAATATAAATAATATACTAGAACATATAACACATTACAAAAATTTAATTTAATTTATTTAGTTTTTATCGTTTATTTTTGATTTCACTATTAGCACTTGCATTCAGTGTCTTACAGGGATTGAAAACTTTATGATGAGGAACCACTCTATACTCACGATCATTTCCAATATGGACTTTTAAATTTCTTGTAACTGCAGGATGAGAACATCGCCGAGGTCTGTCCCAGGTACAGGCCAGGTATGTCCCTACGTGAGTATGTTGATCCTTGTGCCTCTCAAATAATAATGACAATGCAAACATAAGGGCTTTACAGTACTTGCATGAACCATCATCTATGAAATAAAGTATACACGTTAAAACAGCCAAAGATTACACTTGCTTTTCTTTTTACATATTTATATTTACATCAGTACACTATTATGTCAGATGATGGTCTATTGCCATGGGTAAAAAATGTTATGGATGAAGAAATTGATATCCTTGAGCATGTGTTTCGGTATTATATCGGTATGAAATATATGTTAAAATTTTCTTCTCCTAATTTTGTTTGTTTGTGTGTGGGGTTTTATACAACCTCCTGAATGAATTTGTCCATTCTTTTCTACTAAAATCCACGTCTTGTATGAGTCAACACTTAGCTTCGTCTCTGGTGTCATGTCACATTTTATGTAGACGAAACTGTCGGAGAGGATAGATACCTTTACATTATCAATATGATTGTTTGTCAACAAATATATGCAATGGCCTGTATATACGACGTCAGACGGTTATGGTTCCAGTCATTGTTAAAGTTGCATTAGCTGTCCAATCTTATTAAAACGCGATTTGTATTTCGCTCCGCTACGATACTATCCATGTACAAGATCTTACAACTGCCGATTCGAGGTCATCTCAGGATGACCTTTCAGAACAGCCAATCGGAATTGGAGTTAGAGATCTTTCGGTGTTATATTACATACAAAAAATACCGAAAGATCTCTAACTCAGATTCTGACTGGCTGTACTGAAAGGTCATCCTGAGATGACCTCGAATCGGCAGTTGTAAGATCTTGTACATGGAGAGTAACGTAGAGGAACGAAGTACAAGTCGCGTTTTAATAAGATTGATTAGCTGTCAAAATTGGTATAACAAGAATGTTATGTTTCATTTAATTATCTGAAATTACATACAATCAAACTACAAAACAAAGTTATACTACATCGAAAGTCAACTCTTTTGACGACATTGACACGTTTTCATAAACCGGAAAAATTGAGAAATGTCCGTTACATTCACCATTTACACAACATTTGACACGTATGTAGATCGGGTCAGAAAATCACGTGATAAAAACAATGTACTAAAGTGTGTCACTGTGTATATCTTCGTAAAAACGTGTTTTATCTAGCTTTGTAAACTCAAAGATATATAGACGCATACTAAATGCACAGAAGAAAAGAAAAGAATGTCATTAGTAATACTGTCAATAATAATTTGACTATATACAACGAACATTATAAAGCTTTATGTCACATTAGTAGTCCCACATGATTTGATCGAGGGGGCCCAAAAAGGGACTCTTAAAACAATTTCTTTTACAGAATTTTACAAAATGCATTTCCGTTTCTTTCATGCCTTCCACTTTACACATTATTATCAAAAGTTAATTTAAAGAGATTACCTTACCAAATGATAGTAAATATCGGACCGCTTTCATAATAGAAACACGCAAGTAATCAATACGATGGAATGTCAAGGCGTCATGCTGACGTGGTATTGAAAAATGTAAACATTAAAGACTCGTGCGAAGTATTTTGTGTAAATTGGCAACTCTCCCCCGTTCCCATCGCTCTAGGGCAACTTCTATGTTGTTCTTGTTCTAAAAATGTTTCGTCACAGGTTTTTTTCATCCCTGATGCTATCGAATTCTGCCTTTAATCGAGGACGTCTCATCTCCGATAGCTTTGTCTACGTCACCAGTGTTGTCATTAGTGAAAGTTTCTTAATCTCGCGTTAGTTGGCTAGGTCATTGATACACTGAGCATGCCAGGTGAAGAAAAAATTACCGATTTTGTGCGGGTAGGTGGCGACTCAGTTTAGTTTTTAAAATCACTGTCAGAAAATAAAACGTACATAATGACAAATAAGAGGAATTTGTGCCTGATTTTATTCATTTTTGATATTTATTGTTAGAAGGACTGTATTAAGTTTTTATGTAAAAAGTACAGTCAAGTAAACAGAGAAATGACGATTTTCACGAGGGACTACAAAACAAGATTGAAAATGATGCTACCTTCTTTATAACTTGCCTCAAAAATTGTAAATCTACATACACATCTTCTTACATAAATCGTTATTTGAAAAGAATGGAAGGGCAGGGAACATCGACGGGTTCTCCGCCTCGAATGCGCACTCGCAAATAATTGTTCAAATTCCAGATCCACTGTATATTATGTGGTGAGAAGTGCGATATGAAACCAGACCCCAAAAAATCCAAGTAGATGGCGAAAAGCTTTGTAATGCAGAACATCAGATCGACCTGGCAAGCAGACATTTAAGGAGGCTATCCTAGAAACATACTCCTTTAGGACCGACAAGTTGAAATGCGTGTTATGGAGGCGGTTATTGATTTACATGCTGCAGATGCTAGGTATCATGATATTTGTAGAAAAAAATCATGGGGAAAAGAAATGTTGAGAGCTGTTTGAAACAGGTTGATGGCACCAGACGCTAGGGTGCTTCTGATGCTACTGTCAAAGAGACCAGAGATAACAGATCTAAAATATGGACGTCAATTGTGATATATTTGATTTCTATAAAACATACTGTTGAGTCAAGACACAATCTGATTTAAAGTTGTCCAATGATTTTGCGAATAAAATTTTGGGTTTTTTTTCATCACCTGGATTGGCAAATTTGGTTCTGTTTTGAGAGACAGCATCGAAGTTCTTAAGGGGGTTGAAGCTGATGAGGAAGATAAATATGTAAATATGGTTGGTAGAAAGATCACGAAAGAATGCAAAGAATGGAATTTGGATACAGAAAATTATTCAATTAATAGAGACCTGGCAAAAGATCAGAGTAGTTCAACATTGCTACAATTGCCGTCTTCTATATCCGAAAACCTTACTAACTCAATTCCAGCTTTGCTTATGGCGAACATTGTAAGTACTCTCGCCATGAAAAGTACACTGCAATTGGAATTAGAGCTCCATATCAGAGAGAAGAGTAAGTTTGAATGCTTGTATGACTTTAGTGTTACATGCTCTTACGATAAACTTTACGATTCAATGCATTTGCGGCAAAGCTTTGTCAGAAAACACTTCAGTAACTGTCAGACTATTCACAGGCTCTTAACATGGTCTGATTGAGGCAGTTGCAGATAACTTTGACACAAATATATCCTCTAAGTATGGTTTATTATCTATGTATGCTCTAGGCTAGCATTCCTCATCACTCAAAAAAATGTCTTGCCGAAAATCTTGATGATGATAACGAAGGAGAGGTAACCAGTGACCCAGCGGTCGAGTATGAAAAAGAAAAATAAAAAGACTAGTTCAACTGATGAAAATGTTTGATTTGTCTATATGTACTTTATACATTTCAGGTGAAATGATAATTTTCTGATTAAACAAAATGGTATTTTTATTATTTCCATTGTGGGTGACAAATAATCATAAAATAGGTGGATAATTGTCACTTTTAATACAGTTTTGTTATTTCAAACATAAGAAGCTGATATTGGAAACGTTTATTTTAAAATATCAATCAAACACTTATTTTTCATTATTTTGCCAATATATTGGCGGTCATCTTGAAATTCACCAAAATGCACAAGGGTGCCAAGGTGGCACCCTCCGGATCTTCAATGTTGATGCCTCAAAGAACATTTTTATGCAAAAGCATTTTGTGGTTGCCCCAGACTATATGTCTAATACATTGCAGACATGGATAGCAAACAGAAGGTTATGTACATAGAAAGATGTCATTATATTTTCATTAAACGGCAGTGTCGTATCACATAGGACAAATTCACCTTATTATCGATAGGAAGGTTTTCTCATACTTACTTAATGATACTGCTTCGAAAATAAGCACGAAGATAGTGAAACATGTATGCATCACTAGGAGTCAAAACATATATCACTATGAGGCACACAATGTGAAAGACTATGAATCCTATAATGTATTGCTAAAAGCGAAGCTTGGCATTGTATTGTATCGGCTTGTGTTGCTAGAGTCAGACTTCCTACAATATTATACATATAATAGTAAAATGATGGCTCATTACTTGAGTGTTCCGTATTAATGTTCTATTTGAATAGCGATCTATAATGATTGTCTAAAGTTTTCTAATAATGGAGGTAATGATTCTGATATGACATGCGGTATCAAACCTTAAATAACATTAATAAATAATATTAAATCGTAAATGTTTTTACAAAATCAAACTGTATTAAGAGGTCATCCATCGAAAGCGATCATTTATCAATCTTCCCTAAGACGGTCACTGCAAACAGGTTTGATTATATACAAAGGTACTGAGCTCTGAATTTAAAAAGTATAAAGAAAAGTTTTTACCAATAAACTAAACGGATGAGTTTTAGGATCAATGGCGTTTAGTGGACAAAGAAGTCCACTAATCTCATATTCCGGAATACGTTACGTAACTCTAGTTTATTAAGTGCTATATATTACTATATTCATGTATTGTATAGCTCCATGGTGACTTTTCTGCCACATAACTGAGCCAGTAACACCTCTTTTTTCTTATTCTTATATATTTCTAAACCTTGTAGTCAAGACAAGATTTGGTTATAATGATAAGAACAAAAATAAATTGTTATATTACAGTGCCTCTCACAGGGAAATCAAAGTGTCTCTTGTTTGGTTAGCCACATCTGCATTGAATGTTTGTCAAACAGAGATGACACAAAAATAATTTAACAGAAAATATAACAGATTTTTGGGTACAAATCATCAAATTCACACTTACGCATTGATACGGATAACCAATGATGGTAATAATAAGACCAAAGAAAAAAGATTTGCCAAAGAAAATGACAGTATGTCATATTTCTGTTATTATATTTTCAATATTTAGGAAATATTCTATTTTCTTATATTTTTATGAAGTGGACTGTAAAGAATTAAAACCAGAAACATGGATAATGAGTAAAATCAGGGAATGGAAGACGACAAGAGTGAAATAATAGAAAACCATAGAGAAATCACATACTCCATATATAATTTATGGCGTCGACGAAGGACAATCCATTGATACATATACTATCAATAAATGCTTTCGTTTTTCGAAGTATGAAAGAAGTAATTTTAGCTTTACAAATACAGATCTTTAATTCCAGTAATGATTCATTTTGGAAAGATGTCGTCGTAGTTTAATGGAACATTCTCTACATTTATGCTGAAATTAATCTGTATGATATGTACATAGACGGTACGCATTATTTTATTATTTTCAATATCAGGAAAACATTCAAATTCAATTTTATAACGTTTTGTGTGAGTAAGAAAGAAAAAAGAGGGGTTACTGGCTCAGTTAACGTTTTGTGTGAGTAAGAAAGAAAAAAATATTATAACGTTTTGTGTGAGTAAGAAAGAAAAAAGAGGGGTTACTGGCTCAGTTAATTTAAAACTAAATTTCTTCGGTAACAATACATGAAACCGAAGAGCAATCAAAAGGAAAAACAAAAGTAAACAAACGAAAGAGCGCCTGAGTAAGTAGCGTATGAAAACACCACATGGAAGTGATATCAGTTGCCAGAAAATAGTAGTGCTCTACTATTTCTGATTTATCTGCACGAGACAATCAATCCTGAAAATCCTAGAACATACTTTAGGACCTCCCTACCCTAATTACAGCGTTGAACTATAGAAAATGTATGATGTATCACTTTCTATTTATTTGATATCGTTTCAATGTCTTCAGACACAACATATTTTGTATACTTTTAGTTATAAATTTACTTTCAAACGTAACACACACAACAGCTACATTACTATACTTCATCTTCTCAGTTGCATCACTTTCTGTGTAAAACATTATTCTACATTTAGTTAACATGCACATTGTTAAATATGTTTGAATTGGATATCTTTCATACCTCTTAATCCCAGATGTCTATGTACAGTAATTGTAGTACGTTGCAGCAAGTTGCAAATTTCATTACAATAGCTCTTTAATCGTATATAGGAACACAATCTTTCATATAACACAAAGAACTGAAAAACATATATATCAGACAATACTTATATTATGTTATTAACATCTGTCCAAATTCGATACAGAGAAATAAACCAGTAAGTCAAAAAGTTATACAACGCCAACACGTAGCAAGACTAAAATCGCTTAAGGAAATTTAATATAGGGGAAAGTATAGATGTAGTAAATGAAGAGAGAAGTCAACTCATCTCGAAAAATAATTTTAATTACAAGGAATATACGTATTATATACCATATGACATGCAGTCTTTGACTCAGCTGTATGACCTCCATTGCAAAAATATACAATAATACAACATCCATACGCGTATACATTTCTTTTTATAAAAGTACTTATTATACTTATACGTATACTTATAGTGTACGAAATGCGTAGTTCGGTAAACAATGTATATTTTCATAATGCTGTGTGGGAGTTCAATATCTAATATAATCTGGACCAGATATCAAGCAGTTTATTGTCATCTGTGTTGGAAGCCAGTGCTGACGGGTTTACAATGTCAATGAATGTTATAGTCATTTTTATGTCATTTCTGCATATCAAAAATGGTGAGTAGTGCATTATATAATTTTAAATGTAATGAAAATGTAATAATATAATCATAAAAATGACCTTGGAAAAACATATTTATAGCAGAGAAAACAGAGAAAAACTGACCAAGCTGTGTGACACAAATTACCAAAGACATGTACATAAAACGACATAGAACCATATATGGTTGGTTGGTTAGTTAATTGGTTGATTGGTGTTTTACGTCGCTTTCAACAATATTTCAGTTATATCGCGACATGGAAGCAGGAGGTTACCAACCTCTTACATAGTGGCGCAACCAGGGAATCGAACCCGGATCGTCGGAGCCGCAAGCCAAGCGCTTAACAACTACACCACGCCTGCCCCTATACGGCTGGAAAACGATGACAGTATCAAACAATATCAATAATTATCCTTTGACATAATTGTAAGAGTTGGAAATTATTTGACAACTTGGAATGTAAAGATGATGGATAAATCCAAACCTTAAGTCCGAAAATCACGAAACCAAAGGACATACAAAATCAGTAAAAATGAAAACCACATAGAAAACAACGAAAAATATGTACTTGAAGAGCATAAGTGAACCCCATTGATGGAGTGAGATCAGGTGCCTTAGAAGAGTGAGCAGCTACTGCTTGCTAGCAACACCCGTCACATATACCCAGTAGAAAGTGTCAAATCGTGTAAATTCCATATGTATCTATATATATATATATATATATATATATATATATATATATATATATATATATATATATATATAAGCGAACCTTCTAGTATAGAGGTCTGGATAACGAGATAACATATTGTGTAATAAGAGTCTCGTAACGACCATAGAACTTCCTGAGTGACGTTGTTAGTCTAGCATTTATAACCCTGGTTGAGTAGCTAATCTGAAATTCGCCTAGCCCTCAAAACAAAGTCACTATAATTTGAACATGTTCTAGAATAACATATTGACTGAGATACGAATACGCCGTATGCGAGCGATGATGGAAAGCTGCTATTTATGAAAGGAAAGTGTGTGATAGCAAAATTAAAATCGTCATGTTTGTTATAGAGTGAGGTGTTCAATTGACCATTGATGTCGAAAGACAACATAATATCTAAATTCGAAGTAGAAATACTACTTTCTGTGGGTTCTTTGACCTCCAGTTCACTTGGATAAATGATGCAAAGGTAATCCGCGAATGAAGGATTATTACATTAACATTGTCTGAAATAGAGAATTAGTAGTTTCGCTGTTCCAACAAAAGAGAAGACATCTGACCAGGTTGTTTAACACAAATCACCGAGGACTTGCACAGAAAACTTTTTAATAGACAAATAAACACAAGAAACGACATTGCAAAAATATTCGATTGTATTAAAGTTACGATACCGACTTAAGACGATCAATTAAAGTAAAAACGTTATTTAATAGTGAATTGGCGTAGTTAGCCGCTTTATAGGCGCCAAACTTATCACTCACAATCAAAGCACATACATTTAGAAATTTGTCAGTAATCCTCCATACTGAGAACCAAGTTTCTCAAGACGAAAGGTCATAAAAATTTTCTCACGAAACGTTTATGGAATAAAATGCTAGTATCAAACATATGTTAGGCGACATCAACATAAGTCAACCGTGCTCAACAAAGGACATTTAAAGATAAGAATCATTTTTGATTAACAATATACTGATGAAATTGTAAAATCTTTAAAACCATATATGTATATGATATAAAACGCCCTTATGAAACGTGTCTACAAGCAGGTCAAACACATTACCTTGAAAATGTAGCACTTAGATAAAAATTTATGGAACGCCAGAGGAAACACAAAGAAGTTAGTGTTACCCATCAACCCGAAATACAACAAGGCTTGATTAAGATCAAGATGGTTTCTCCCTTGACCAAGTATCTTTAGGATCCTACGGGAAGTTGTGAACATTCATACACAGTAATATAGAAAATTAACCCAGCAATAAATGGTGGAATATATTGGAATTCTCTGTTTACAACAGACATATTTGGCAGCTGTATTTAATGAAGTAATTAATAGTTGATATATTTGTGTCTGGTTATTCTGGGCTAGATCGGTATCAGAGTACCAAACTATTTCCTGATGGCTGGGAATTATTTCAAACATCGTTAGTATACGCGTATATCAGTACTAATCATTTTATTAACACCAACAGTGAGTCATACACTTAAAGGAAGTCATGCTTTTGTTAAATATAATCTGACCTCGGTCATCAATCTATCAGAGGAATCCTTGTCTCAAGCCACGAATGACAGTTTAATCATGAATACTTTAGTCTTTTTTGCGGCGTTTCTACATATTATACATGGTAAGTAGTGAATATGTTTAATTCTGATAGAAATTACTTGTTTCCGCTTGTTTTTATTCTAAATCTTTTTTATACCTTTTTAGTCAAACTTTATGTCTGTTTGGTTGGATATGATAATTAAGTATCAAACTATACCAGTTACAAGTTGTTTCTGTTTTCGCAGAGAATCTAAAACTTACATATGTATTTCCAATAACTCCGGATTCTTTTCCAACAAACAATATACTTCATATAAATACTGGACTGGCAAGAAATTATGTAAAGCACTAGATTTTCTCATGAATAATATTTTCGTGCAATTTGATGGCAAGATATATCAACAAATAATTGGGATTCCTATGTGGTACTAACTGCGCGCCTCTGATAGCAGTTTTATTTCTTTATTGTTATGAGAGGGATTTTATGGTTTCTATTCAAAAATCAAAACGTTTCGACCTCATTGACAAATTCAATAATACTTGCAGATATCTGGATGACATTTTGGTTATCGGCAACCTTAAATTCGAACAATTAATATCAGAAATATATCCACCAGAGCTCAAATTGAATCAAATTACCAACCACCTAATATATACTAATATTTATGATAAATGTCAGGATTTTGGATTTCCTATTGTAAATTTTCCTTACTTGGATGGCAATGTCCCTCGACCCCCATCATATGGTATATATATATATCTCAATTAATTCGATTTGTCAGAGGCTGCACCGATGTTTTGGACTTTCATAAACAAAATTTACAAATTACTACTAAACTTTTAACTCAGGGTTACAGATATCACAAGCTTAGAAAAACATTCGGCAAATTCTTTAGATCTTATTCAGAACTTCTATCTAAATTTGGAAATATTTCTTTTCAACACTATGTATCCAATGCCCTTTCCCATCCTAATTTTACGTTGATCTCGTATATAAACTAAGGAATGTAAAAGGCTCCGATAACGTTATTTTATCATGTAATAAAATAGTCAAACGTCTTCTATATAGAGAATATGACATTGAGATCATCAAAAAGACTATAGGTCTTGTATTTGGCCCCTGTACAGCCTTATGCAGACTTTTACTTGAACATTGCACGCTGACTAACAGGGCAGTGGGACTATATGACGGGCCTTGTCCAAACCTCTTTCATTATGTGTTTTACAATACCTTACGTGTTTATATTTTTATGACCTCTCAATATGCGATACCTGTTGACCCTTGTTCTTTACATGGAGGATTATTTATAAATTTTTAAATGTACGTCCTTTGATTGTTCTGCTGTTACGGTGAGTGTGAAGGTGGACCCGTAAACCAGTTAACCACACCATTTGTTTGGCTTTTGTCAAATTAAATGGCCGTCCTAAGTCGGTATCGTAATTGCACTACAATCAAATATTTTTGCAATGTGTTATATGTGCTAGTATATTATTGATATTCATGTATTGTATAGCTCCATGGTGACTTCTGCCACATAACTGAGCCAGTAACTCCTCTTTTTTCTTTAACCATAACCATTACTTGAATCTTCAATACATAGCAAACATGAGTCGAACACACAAGTAATACTAATCTGATCAAAACCCTATCTTTATACTGCTTCTCTATTTGTCCCCATTGCGGATAAAGATCTGGCGAAACCCCACAAGAAGTCATGTTCAGGTGAACTCTGATGACGTTTCAGTCAGCGAAACCGTTATTTCCCATTGCCAATCAATGACTCTGCTAGGCACGTGATAGTTACGTAATATGTAACAAACATTGTTCAAAAACTACCTTGTGGGTCACGCACTCTGGGGATGTTAATTTCATTCTTGGGAATTTGTAGCCGATCCACTGAGTTCACCAGAACATGACCCCTTACGGAGTTTAGCCACATCTTTATCCACAATAGGTCAAATAGTGAAGCAGCCACTGACTGGCTGGAAATCAGAGTTCACCAGAATATGACCCCTTACGGGGTTTCGCCAGATCTTTATCCGCAATAGGACAAATAGTGAAGCGGAATAACAATATTGTTTTAATCAGATTGAAGTAATATTAGCAGTGCAGTCGTGATACAGGAATATTTACGTGTAATACTAAAATTATTCAACTCAGTTTAATAAACAAAAATCCCCCTCCCCCCAGAAAAAACACCACGCATTCGTAAAATATTGATTGAAAGGTACCTTAACAAAACCATTGTATCATGCATCAGCTGTGGTTCCAACTTAGTACATACAGTTGCAGGTTTATTAACCTGATTTTCTCTCCAAATTATCAAACATTTTAAGAATTACGATACTGATTGGTGTCACGTGATTGTGGAACTCAAATCAGTTTACCATGATGAGCACTCATGAATTCCTGGGAATCAAAGATGAGACCAGATACTCGGGAGATACAAGAAAGAGAAAAGCATTTTATACTAAACTACATGTACTAATGGACTTTAGAAAACTATGTCCAAATATAATTGTGATGATTTAAGATAATGTTACTACAGTTATTTGAAAGTTTTAAACTTTTATATTCGCTCTGAAAGTAAACTTTTCTCATTTATTACGATAAGCTACGTATTCTTTCTTTTCTTTGACATAAACTTTTTATCTTTGTTTAGCTAGCGATTACCCATGTACCAGCCAGGGTGGCCACTGCCAAGAGGATTATTTATCTTGTTCTGGATCCTATCATACTGGACTATGCTCTGGCCATGCCTCTAGGAGATGCTGTCTGGGATCTACATGTATGTTTGTTTTATTATGGAAATGTTCAAACTTATGATATGGTTAAATAATTCTTATGATAGCAGAAAGAAGCGAATCATTAGAAAAAATGTAAAGTTAAATCGTCAACGTTATGAGAGATTTCTTCAATTGCAACCGTTTCTTGGAATGTTAATTCATCAGGTACATTGTAACATGGCATATACGGACATATAGACACATGTAGTCTTCCACTTTATAATCTAGGATTCTATGTATTTGTAAGAAAAAAGAGGAGTTACTGGCTCAGTTATGTGGCAGAAGTCACCATGGAGCTATACAATACATGAATATAAATAATATAAGTGTACTTTAATAAATATGTCACAATGAGCTTTCACAAGTTACTAGTACTTTCGGATTGCAGTTTAAGATGAATATGATAAATAGTTTTGATGCTATTCCGTAAAAGCTGCTAAGTCATGAGGGATCAAACTAAACACGGAACAAGACCTTTGGATGATATATAAATAAGATTGATAGATTGTCTATCAGAAAACCATACAAATGGTTAGGAAGCAAAGTTGTTAATTTTTTATGAAATTTGGCACGATGGAAGAACATATGAATAGTGTGACATATCCATTTTTCTGAAAATCCTATATAGCTGCCATATGACCGCCATATTGACCGTCATATTGATATTTTAATATCATATGAAGAAAATCATTAAGAAATGGTTTTAAAAAACTTGTATATTTCAATGTAATAACCATAAACATCCCGTGATCTTTTTATGTTATTGTAACATATATTGATAAGTATGGACCTACAAAACATATATATCAATTGAAATTTAAGTTTAAACTTTCAAGGGCATGTAACTCTTAAAACTTGGCACATTGCCATAAGCTGAAATTAATTTAAAAAAGAACATAATTTCAAAGTGATATAACTGTTAAACTGACGCTTTAATTCAACTGGTTTTTTTTTTTTTGAAAATATCAATTTAAATAAAGTACTTTTCTAATTCTGTAAAAAGATTTTGCTGGCATTATCAAAGGTTTAAAAAATATAACCTTTCAAAATTTCCTAAAATTTAATCAGTATATTTTTGTCATCATTTTCTTTGAAGCAAAACATTAAAGCTTCAAACTGCAATTACAATTGATAGTAAATTGAAAAAAATAAATTAATTGAAACAAATGTCATCCAACACTTTCTTATCGATAACATTTTTGTGGTGTTTGGAGAAAAGGTTTTTCAACAAATTGTCGTCATTCCAGTGGGTACTAACTGTGCCCGCTTCTAGTTGACATATTCCTTTACTCACACGAAGCTGAATTCATTCAGCCTTTGCTTTCCCAAGGAATGAAACAATTGCCTCCTGGCTTCAATTTCACTTACAGATATATAGATAACTTGTTTTCAATTAATAATCCTTCATTCGCTGATTACCGTAGCATCGTCTATCTAAGTGTTTCCAGAGCATGTTCAAATTATAACGACTTTGATCTGAGGGCTAGACGAATTTCAGATTAGCTACTCAACCAGGGTTATATATGTGCTAGACTAACAACGTCACTGAGGAAGTTCTACGGTCGTTACGAGACTCTTATTACACAATATGATATTTCGTTATCCAGTCTTTTAAATGAACTCTGGACTGACACCGATTCCGGTCATTTTACACAGATTTGACACCTTCTATACTAGAAGGTTGCTTAATTTGACTTCTCCAGTTATAAATATATATGGAATTTACACGATTTGACTCTTTTACTGGGTATATGACGTTGTTGCTAGCAAGCAGGAGATTCTCACTCTCCCCAGGCACCTGATCTCACCCCATCAAGGGGGTTCACATATGCTCTTTAAGTAGACATTTTTCGTTGTTTTCTATTTAGCTTTCATTTTCACTGAATTTGTATGTCCTTTAGATTCATTTTTTCGGACTAGTGGTTTGGATTTATCCATCATCTTTACATTGCATGGCTATCCTGTTTCCAATAATATATGTATTATATCATCCTTTTTTTCGTTTCCAATGGTAACGAAATATTAATTCATCAAATACTTTCAAATAGAAAAACATTTCTGTTAAAATGTATAATTTCAATCGAGATTTGGAGATTTAAACTACATAAGTTAACGTTAGCTATCGTTTTAATTGTAGAATTTACACTACAAAAATAAAAATTATTTTCAGATATGCATTTTAACAAGGGCAGGTAACTCTAAAACTTGGTCTTCTTCCATGTGCCTGTAATTTTAAACAAGCGATCACCATAGGTGACATTTATATATCACATGTGCATAGGACCGCATGTAAAAGGCGTATTGGAAAATTTAGAACGCTGGGCTGAGCCCATTGGAATCGCAAGCAGCGCCGTGACATCGCAGTGAACACGCACAAAATAAAAACCTTGGGATCGCTGTCGAAATAGAGTGCAGTTAGGTCGCTGTAGCAGCGCAGTGGGATCTCATACTCATTGCCACGAAAGCGCTAAAAGGTCGCAGTGGAAATGTAATAAATTTCGATGACACGTGAACGCCAACTCCAGGGCACTTTATGAAACTGCACTGTGTCTCTATTGCGATTCAATGACACTTTGATGGCGACACTACGGCCTTCTTCGATATTGCACTTTGTCTTTACCACGCTTATACTGCGATCATAGCGCTATCACTACGCTTTTAAAGCATCTATCGGCATTGATCCTTCCTAGTATATAGGAACATTATATGCAGCGAATGAAAAACGTCCGTTTCATCATGAACAAATTAGACTAGCAAGTTGGGCTTCTGCTTGCCTATGCGAGGGTCCAGCAGGTCAAAGATGATGCAGACGTTGTGCATCTCATTTTGGGACCCTGACGGACGGGGACTACATGGCGAAGATGGATTCGACCAATTCTTGACGAAGACAAACAGTTGCGGCATGGTCACTATCATGGACTCATGTCTGAACTGCAAAATAAAAACCCTGCCAGTTTTCTAAACTGTCTTCGAGTGCTACCGGCCTTGTTTGCCAAACGAGCTCCTATACATACTGAGTCCTCGAATCACCAAACTAGAGTTGCCAGAGGACAGCAGAGCTCGCCGTTGGCAACCAAATTTAAATAACAAAACTTTTTGTAAGTAGGTCAGTCTTCAAGGCCAAGTGAAAAACTTTTTTAAATGTTTATACGTAATGAAAGATCTTGTTGCAAGGAATACACACATGAAATATTTAAGCCACCTTTCATAAATTTTCCCAAGGTTAAAGTTTTTTAAAAGTAGGTCAAACTTCAAGGTGAAGGTCACAAGGTAAACAGTTTTGCTACCCAGTGAACAAGGAACAAGGAATACATATGTGAAATATCAAAGCCCTGTCTCTAATGGTTCTATAGTTATGATTCAGAATACAGTTTTTGTCTACGGACAACGACGACAGCAACAACGACGACACGCCGGGGATATGAAAATAGCGCTCCGGACACACAATTTCGAAAAGCACGTTCTGTGGTTGGGTTGGACTTTTGTCACAAAAATAGACGGTGTGCTCAAACGAGAAACTTGTGGTGACACTCTTGATCATCTGGTTAATGACAAGATGGCGGCTTCATTCTATTTGTTGCGGTAGGGAAATCTCATTTCAGAATGCTTATTAAAAAAATTCAAAAAATTTCTTACCCTTGTATTTTCACTCCTGTTCCCTGCTTTATGATGTATTTACCCTGAATGAGTCTTTTCATAATGCAGTTATCTGCTTTTTGTGAATGTATCTGATCTAAAATAATTGTGACGTAAACGAACGTTATAGAAATTGATGTAAAATTACGAGAAAGGGGAATTACATGACGCTTCAGAGAGATGTATGTATGGACCAACTAACAACAGATTGATACTTAATAAAACTGGAGCATGTTTTTAAAACATATGTCCCTGCTCTGAGCTTATTTCATAACAGCAACAAAGCTTTCCTAAATTATAAGTTTCAGGGGCCGTAACTCCCATAAATATTACTAGTAGTGACCTTGCCTTTTGAAATATAATCCCTCAAATCTATCCTTCCCTTTTGAAAAGATTTTTAATCAAATGATCATCAAATGCCCGACATCACACATTTTGGCACACTTGTTCATTATAACGTCATTAATAAATGGCCCGTCAAACATGAATTAAACTATGACGTCACAATGGAACTGCGTAATGGGAATGGTTAAAGTTGAGTCTTGCGATCCCTCAATTTCCTTTGTTTTAAAAAAGAACTTGGCCTGTAAAATACGTGAAATATGATCAAGTTCTGATGAGCATTAAATGACGTATGATGATATATGAAAATCACCTGAAAACCGATACTTCTAATTTGTTTCTTTCAGCAGTGACCTTGACCTCTGACCTTTTGACCAAAACTCAAAAGGGTCCTTCCTCTCTTGATAAGTAAGCATATATAAAAATTTGGTTCGAAACTGCAGCTTCCTTTTATTACTATGCAGGTTGTCAATATTGAATTTAGGTGCAAAAATGTAACATTTTGCAAAGGAGTAAATATAAGTGAAAAATAAATTTGACTTAAATAGTATATGAAATAGACACATATTAACACAAATGCATGATTCTGAAGGGGAAATTTGGCATAAAAATAGTTATATTTACTATACAGCTTTTAGGCAATATTTAGAATGATCTGCCCCAAAAACTGGTACCACGACAAATCTCAACTCAGTAGAAAGAACTTGTGATATGATACTCTTTTTATCAAACATTTAAAAAAATTGATATTACAATCTTGCTTCCGGACGATTTTTTAGTTTTCTCGTAGACAGACCTTAAGTTTGTTTCATTCAAATGTAATGATATCTATAGCATGTTAAATTCACTTAAAATTATATACTAAGAATCTGAATGTTATCAAATGAAAAGATATTTGCAGGAATCTCTATCCTCCGTGATTAGGTGGGACATGGCTCTCTTGTTAAATATAAAGAAATGGACAAAGAAGATTATAGGCGCAATGGCATCCGAATATGCATGAAATCTACTCACACTCAATTAAATATCAATTTTTGAGTTTAATTCACATAAACTATATTAAAAGTACATGTTATAAAAATATAGAACATATATATCAAATTAAGTAAATCACTCTAAAACTAAGGAGTATATCTCCCTCATGCATAGTTTGTCCTTACATAGATTCTTTGATTCACTTTTCGGTCATTTTGGCTTCAACACTGCTCTTCAAATATTTATATATTTTGAGACTTCCAATTATTCGGCCACGAGCATCATTGAAGAGACTTAACTTGTCAAAATGCGCATATGGTGCACAAAATTAAAAAATATGTATGTTCTATATTCATATATACCTTTTAATTTGTTATGTTATAATGATTTCCAGCATTAAGGACTTCATATTACAAAAAAAGAATAACATAACGGATGAAATTACCGAGTACCCATGTATACTGAGCAAAAATATGAAGTATCCACTTTTCAATGTTGAATAAATCGATTATATGATTACGAAGATTTACACAATTATGCATAAGCAATAGTGACTTATAACTGTCTCCCGGACAAGCCTAATTACCCATGTGCAGCCAACCGTAACTGGCTAATTTAGCAATTGGTTGTCTATACATATGACTCCCACAGCTGCGCCACGTGTCAAATTAATTTGATTGTTTGCATGTACTTCCAAGAAACAACTTCGGCGGTGGCAGCGTTATGATACCCGGTGGAATCATGGGCGACGGGAAAAAGCGCGTTTTAGATGTAAATGCTACTTTGAATTACTTTTGGTCGATTAAAATTTCTCATGAAGTTATAGACAAACTTCTTTCGCTAAATTTCAAAGCGACTCAAATTTCTACATTTGATTTTTCTACACTTTATACATCTCTGCCTCATGATTTGATTAAAAGCAAGTTGCTGTCTCTTATACAATGGTGTTTTCACAGAGAATCTAAAACGTACATATGTACTTCCAATAACTCCGGATTCTTTTCCAACAAACAATATACTTCATATAAATACTGGACTTGCAAGGAATTATGTAAAGCACTAGATTTTCTCATGAATAATATTTTTGTGCAATTTGATGGCAAGATATATCAACAAATAGTCGGGATTCCTATGGGTTCTGACTGCGCCCCTCTTATAGCAGATTTATTTATTTATTGTTATGAGAGGGATTTTATGGTTTCTATTCAAAATTCAAAACGTTTTGACCTCATTGACAAATTTAATAATACTTGCAGATATCTGGATGACATTTTGGTTATCGACAACCCTGAATTCGAACAATTTATATCAGAAATATATCCACCAGAGCTCACATTGAATAAAGCTAACTTACCTTCCTCCAAGAACATTATATCATTACACCAGTAGATAAAGCATCCAATAATTATACATTTACTTGTAAGAAATATTACTTTGACAGCCTAGTGAAAGAATTAGGATTAAATTCAGCTCCAGGAAATCCTACTTATACTCTCACGAACTTTTCGGTTTCGGAAGTACTCGAGAATCATAAATCTGTCCTCAATACGTTTGGTATTGACTCAAATAAATTAAATTTAGAACTTCCATATTTGTACTGCATTCCGAAAATGCACAAAAATTCTTACAAACAACGCTTTATCGCTGGTTCCTCGAAGTGTTCCACAAAATCTGTATCGATGCTACTCACAAAAATATTATCAGAAATTAAATCTGGTCTTCATAGATATTGCGAAACAGTATATTCCAGAAGTGGAATTAATCAAATGTGGATCCTTAAAAATTCAAAAGAGTTGTTAGAACATCTAAAATCAAAAAGTTTTACTAAAATTCACTCCATCAAGTCTTTTGACTTTTCGACTCTGTACATAACGATCCCTCATCAGAAATTAAAAGACAGATTAGCGGAAATTATTCAAAATGCATTTACTAGTAAAAACGGAAGCCGCAAATTCAAATATATAGTAATAGGCCACGATAAAACTTACTTTGTTAGGGAAAATTCTGATTCCAAAAATAAATACACTGAAACAGCTGTCATTCAGATGTTGAACTTTCTTATCGATAACATTTTTGTGGTGTTTGGAGGTAAGGTTTTTCAACAAATTGTCGGCATCCCAATGGGCACTAACTGTGCTCCGCTTCTGGCTGACATATTCCTTTACTCATACGAAGCTGAATTCATTCAGTCTTTGCTTTCGCAAGGAAAAAAACAATTGGCTCTTGGCTTCAATTTTACTTACAGATATATAGATGACTTGCTTTCAATTAATAATCCTTCATTCGCGGATTACCTTAGCATCATCTATCCAAGTGAACTTGAGGTCAAAGAAACCACAGAAAGTAGTAATTCTACTTCGTATTTAGATATTATGTTGTCTTTCGACATTAATGGTCAATTGAACACCTCACTCTATGACAAACGTGACGATTTCAATTTCGCTATCACAAACTTTCCTTTCATAAGTAGCAACATTCCATCATCGCCCACATACGGCGTATTCATATCTCAGTTAATACGTTATTCCAGAGCATGTTCAAATTACAGTGACTTTGTTCTGAGGGTTAGGCGACTTTCAGTTAAGCTGCTCAACCAGGGTTATATATGTGCTAGACTAGCATCGTCACTGAGGAAGTTCTGCGGTCGTTACGAGACTCTTATTACTCCATATAATATCTTGTTATCCAGACTTTTAAATGATATTCTGGACTGAGACCGATTCCGATCACTTTACACAGATTTGACACCTTCTATACTAGAAGGTTACCTACTTCGACTTCTCCATATATAGATACATATGGAATTCACACGATTTGACTCTTTCTACGGGGTATATGTGACGGGTGTTTCTAGCAAGCAGGAGATGCTCACTCTCCCCGGGCACCTGATCTCACTCCATCACAGGGATTCACATATGCTCTTCAAGTAGACATATTTTGTTAATTTCCATTTGTTTTTCATTTTCACTGATTTTGTATGTCCTATGGTTTCATGATTTTTGGACTTGTGGTTTGGATTTATCCATCATCTTTACATTTCTTATCGATAACATTTTTGTGGTGTTTGGAGGTAAGGTTTTTCAACAAATTGTCGGCATTCCAATGGGCACTAACTGTGCTCCGCTTCTGGCTGACATATTCCTTTACTCATACGAAGCTGAATTCATTCAGTCTTTGCTTTCGCAAGGAAAAAAAACAATTGGCTCTTGGCTTCAATTTTACTTATAGATATATAGATGACTTGCTATCAATTAATAATCCTTCATTCGCGGATTACCTTAGCATCATCTATCCAAGTGAACTTGAGGTCGAAGAAACCACAGAAAGTAGTAATTCTACTTCGTATTTAGATATTATGTTGTCTTTCGACATTAATGGTCAATTGAACACCTCACTCTATGACAAACGTGACGATTTCAATTTCGCTATCACAAACTTTCCTTTCATAAGTAGCAACATTCCATCATCGCCCGCATACGGCGTATTCATATCTCAGTTAATACGTTATTCCAGAGCATGTTCAAATTACAGTGACTTTGTTCTGAGGGTTAGGCGACTTTCAGTTAAGCTGCTCAACCAGGGTTATATATGTGCTAGACTAGCAACGTCACTGAGGAAATTCTATGGTCGTTACGAGACTCTTATTACTCCATATGATATCTCGTTATCCAGACTTTTAAATGATATTCTAGACTGAGACCGATTCCGATCATTTTACACAGATTTGACACCTTCTATACTAGAAGGTTACCTACTTCGACTTCTCCATATAAATACATATGGAATTTACACGATCTGACTCTTTCTACTGGGTATATGTGACGGGTGTTGCTAGCAAACAGGAGATGCTCACTCTCCCCGGGCACCTGATCTCATTCCATCACAGGGGTTCACATATGCTCTTCAAGTAGACATATTTTGTTAATTTCCATTTGTTTTTCATTTTCACTGATTTTGTATGTCCTCTGGTTTTATGATTTTTGGACTTGTGCTTTGGATTTATCCATCATCTCTACACTTGAGATAAATCTACACCTTTCTTAGATTTAAACATCAAAATTATCAACCACCTAATATATACTAATATTTATGATAAACGTGAGGATTTTGGATTTCCTATTGTAAATTTCCCTTACTTGGATGGCGATGTCCCTCGACTCCCATCATATGGTATATATATATCTCAATTAGTTCGATTTGTCAGAGGCTGCACCGATGATTTGGACTTTCATAAACGAAATTTACAAATTACTACTAGAGTTACTCAGGGTTACAGATATCACAAGCTAAGAAAAACATTCGGCAAATTCTTCAGATCTTATTCAGAACTAAATTTGGAAATATTTCTTTTCAACAGTATGTATCCATTGGAATTTCCCATCCTAATTTTTACGGTGATCTCGTATATAAACTAAGGAATGTAAAAGGCTCCGATAACGTTATTTTATCATGTAATAAAATAGTCAAACGTCTTCTAAATAAAATAGAAAATATCTGTCTTCTAAATAGACAATATGATATTGAGATCATCAAAAAGACTATAGGTCTTGTATTGGGCCCCTCTACAGCCTTATACAGACTTTTACTTGAACGTTGCACGCTGACTAACAGGGCGGTGGGGACTATATGACGGGCCTTGTCCAAACCTCTTTCAGAGGAGACATGGTCCTGAGCCTCGTCCCCTCTGACTGTTAGTCGGGACTCCTACAGATCTAGGGTCTTAGCTCGCTTTCAGACTGGCAGAGTACGGTTTATCATGTTGATGTCGCATATATTTTTATATCATTATGTGTTTTACAATACCTTACGTGTTTATATTTTTATGACCTCTCAATATGCAATACCTGTTGACCCTTGTTCTTTACATGGAGGATTATTTATAAATTTTTAAATGTACGTCCTTTGATTGTTCTGCTGTTGCGGTGAGTGGGCCCGTAAACCGGTTAACCACACCATTTGTTTGGCTTTTGTCAAATTAAATGACCGTCCTAAGTCGGTATCGTAATTGCACTACAATAAAATATTTTTATAATGTGTTATATGTTCTAGTATATTATTTATATTCATGTATTGTATAGCTCCATGGTAACTTCTGCCACATAACTGAGCCAGTAACTCCTCTTTTTTCTTTAAATGCACAGGCCTATATTAATCAGTTTCTAGCTCCAGAAGTAGTTCCCTTCATACAGAGACATGCTCTAGGGGTCACCATGCAACACGACAATGCTCTTACGCATACCGCGCGACTTACTTAACGCTACCTTCAACAAAATAACCTTAACGTCCTCACATAGCCAGCAAATAGACCTGATCTCAATCCGATCGAACACATATGGGATTTATTAAGAGCGCACATGCGACATCCATTGACCTTTCAGGGGCTACATAATGCTCTCATAGCAGAATGGAATATTCTAGCCCCTGACGTCATTAGATGTTGCGTCAACAGCAAGTAGCAAACAAGGTTGGTCATACCCGATTTAAAGCAATCATGGATTGATTTGACAATGAAATGTTAACTTTGCTTCCAATCAGAATGTTGTGATTTTCTGAAACGACAAATTTTACCTTTCTCTACCCGTTATCAGTGAAATGGGTAAGGTGACCAAGTAAACCTTGAAAATGAGCTAATTGACCTACTAGCTCGATTAAATTTACGGAAATTTTATCTTTATTATTATTATAATTATTATTATTATTATTATTATTATTATTGTTGTTGTTGTTGTTGTTGTTGTTATTATTAATACTATTATTATTATTATTATTATTATTATTATTACTATTATTATTATTATTATTATTATTATTATTATCATCATCAGCATCATCATCATCATCATCATCATCATCATCATCATCATCATCATCATTATAAAATTATGTTCCGAAAATTGCCTGAACATGTAAAGATTTTATTAAATGATAAATATTTGTATTATTCTTATATCTATGATCATTCTAATTGCATCTATATGAGCAACATCGATCTTCCTCCACGAGTTTAAATGTTTCGACAAGGACCACCGAACTGTATGTATAATAAATATAGAACATATATACCTTTTAATTTTGTGCACCATATGCGCATATTGACAAGTTATGTCTTCAGTAATGCTCGTATGTTAACATTTGCAACTTTCACACCTTTAGCGAGTTCCTCTACAACATGCAGCGGTGTCATTATATACCCACGAAGCAGTTGGGGTGCTCGACAACCTAAAGGAGTGACAATTATGCCAAGAAATCCTGTCGACATGTTCTTCGTCCATCACACTGAAGGCAGTACATGTCACGACCTTCATTCCTGTGCCAGAGTTCTAAGAGGGATTCAAAACTACCATATGGACGATAGAGGTATCTTCTATCTAATTTTCTTCATAATTATATAGACGTTGTAGACCTGAATCATATTCAATATTTTGTAGAGGATATTGTATAGTTTTTACATTTGTAAATTGTAAATAGGCTCTTACAAATACAATAAAATTGAGATGGGACACATACGAACACACAAACACACACACACACACACTCACTCACTCTCTCTCTCTCTCTCTCTCTCTCTCTCTCTCTCTTACACAATACACATTATTTTGTTGATTTAATATAGGTTGGAATGATATCGGATATAGTTTCTTGGTTGGAGAGGACGGCAATGTATACGAGGGACGAGGCTGGAACCACGTCGGGGCCCACACACAAGGCTACAACAGTGTGGCATACGCTGCATCTGTAATGGGGAGCTACATGACACACACTCCAAACAGTGCAGCCCAAGCTGCCTTAAAGGGGCTAATTCAATGTGGAATCAGCAAAGGATTTATCAGTAGCTCATACAGGATGTATGGTCATCGTGATGCAGGACAAACCAGTTGTCCTGGCGATGCATTTTATAAACTTATCCAGACATGGCCACATTACAGTTTTCAGCATCCATAGATCAATGTACTGTCTGAAAAAGATTATATTTTATATATCTAAAACGTGTCTTCTTTTTTATTCATGATTATTCTTTTTTAAATATCTGCATCGTCCATGTGATTCTGGATTTTGTGTCATTGTTGTAATATTTTGTTTTTATATTTGGACATTCTCGTACCACTAGAGTTTGTATTTCTGATCTTATATATGTCCGAAATGAAGGGTTTTACATAAGTGTTAATATATCAATCCGGGTTCCTGATGTATATCTATGACATTTTCATAGTAATATTCCTCATTTAATTCTATAGTCAGTCTTTAACTTGTCCATGTTTATTTTGATGGACAGCATGCTACCTTTTCTGTCTTCATTCGGGCATATGTAATGTTGTAACTTGCCAAGTAGGGAGTTTCAATGGGAGCTTGGACTCGTGTTGGATTTACTCAGAGGTCCATGTTCTCCATTTTGCGTAGTTGTGAAATACCTAGAGTTATTTTTCCTTGCTCTCAAACTCTCAACACCTATGGAAATAAAAAGGTACTACTTTACAAATACCGAACTGTTAGATTGACAAATAGGTAGAATATGGGATGTTGTTCACTGGTTTTCTTGTATACCTATAATTTGTCATACTTAAGTATCTAGAATTGTCTACATTTACTTCGCTTATTTACGTTACAGACAAATGCTCCACGTTACACACAAACGCTTCTAGCGGTAAACAAAAATATATTTGGAATGTCATAAATAAAATCAAACGATTATATAATTGTTAGATAACTACAGGGAACAGTGTACATTTTCTAACATTAATATAATTGCAAAATTATCCGATCAGGCGATTACAGAGGTATAAATGGAAGCAAGGATAAATAATTCTAGGCCAAAAATAAAAGTTAAGAAAAAAAAAATAACTAAATAACTAACTAACTAACTAACATATTACCAACGCGTATTCCTTCATTTTTATTTAAATTCCATGATAACTAATTTCAAATATGGGTAACAACCTGATATATGAAAAGCCATTGGTATTTAACAATTAATTTAGCAAGACTTCCAACTTTCCAGTGTCCAGATTACGAAAGAGGAGAGATCTGCCTGATAATTCTCTAAAGGCAATGCAATAAATTAAGGTTAGATTTGAAGAATATGATTATACAGACATTACGTCGCATAAAATTAAAACTAGAATTGAGGAACATAATTACAGTCATTGCGTTGCAAAAAAACTAAAACTAGATTAGAGGAATATGATAAAATAGCCCTCACGTGGCAGACTAAAGACGAAGAATATATGTCAATTGACACATGTACCATTAGGTTCGATAATCGTTTTATTAACCCTTTTCTTAATCTCTGTCCTGAAAGTCAGTTTAATTAAAACCACACATACTTGCCCCTGTATTTCATTTGTAACACTACTAGACAAATAAAAAAAAATCGAGGAACATGTAGCTCTGGTTTTAATCAGATTAGTTGATAGTATAATCAAATGAACATACATATAAATATAATTTTCAATTAGTACCTCTTTAGTTATGATAGAGGTCAACGTATTTTGAGTAGTAATGCATAGGATTATTTTCATAAAAAGAAGTAAGAAACTGCTCTCATTGATATCAAAGTGCAGAAATCTGTAGAGGAGATGCCTTTAATTCATTCTGCAAGTAATAAACAGATAAAACAGTGCAATATTAATTTTCAAATTCGGGTAAACAACACTTAGAAATGTTGCTACACACTTTGCTTCTGTAGTTTGTTTTCGTGACATTTATATTCTTGCTTTAAAAGTGATGACAACTATTTAAAGACGATCCGACTCCCCCCGCGGATATCGCAGTATCCTGACTCTCAGCTGAGACAGTACAAAACGAGCTTCTGTGTTACTGTAGGCGTGGCACGTAAAAGATCAACCACTGCTTCGGGTGGGTCCGTTACAAAAGTATAAATTTCTATGCAATGCATCAGGAAGATGCCGTTACTATATATACTATATAGCCAAGGACAGACGTAAAACAATAACCAATCAATCAATCAGTAACTATTTAAACTATTATATCAAATGTTAATTTGTTTTTGGTAGATATATTATTGCATATAAATATAGAAATATTTACTAGACATAGGACGCAAACGTGTTAACTATTATGACAATTATTTGTACACAATAAGAGTTACCTATCTTTGCATTGAGAATATTCTACCATAATAGTGTGAATTTCAGGGTCCACTGTGGTACATTTTTGTTAGTGCCACGGTCATGTGACATCAGTTACTTTCGTATTTTATACACTTTAATGCTTGTCTAATGCTTAAATCATCAAAGATTATGTCACTTGAAGACAAATATACCGAATTAGGATAAAAAATGGAAAATAAAATCATGTAAAATTTAATTTTAGTTTTGGATTTTTAAAAAATCCTATAACTTATTGGAAATTTTAAAATCTCTTAAATACATTAAGTTTTACGAATTTTTTTTTACACTTTATACTACTATACCTAATGGTACACTGAAAAACAGTTTTTGAAATTGTCGATAACTTGTATTTTATTCACACAGATGGATATACAGACACATATTTTGTGAAAAATCAGTCTGTGTCTAAAGTAAAGTACTTTGAAGATGACATAAAACATGACGGGCTTCTGATTGACAAAATATATTTTGTGTTAGTTGGCCAGATCTTCAAACAGACCATCGGAATCCCTACGGACACTAACTGTTCCTTTATTTATATGACGCTGAATTCGTATAAAACCTTATAAGTCAGAATATGAAACAATAGACAGTGACCTTTAATTTTACATTTAGAAATATTGATGACATACTGTCCATAAATAACAAAACATTTGATAGATCTACATGCGTACATACAATATATCCCAATGAACTGGATATTAAAGAGGTAAAAGAATCCAATTCCTGTGCTTCATATTTAGATCTTCTACTTGATATTGACCCAGGTGTTAGACTATTACTTTATGACAAAGGTAATGACTGTGATATCCCCACTTGTTAACTTTCCATATCCAAGTAGTAAAATTCCTGCTTATGGTGTTTATGTGTCTCAAATGATCGTTCCTTTATTGAGAGAAAAGTTACTATCACAAAGAAATGAGATACTACGCCTTAAATTGACTATCTGCACAATTTACAGTCGCAATAAAGAACTTATTTGCTCACACGATAGATAGTTGTCTGACATGATGATTTCCTTATTTCAGAGTAATTAGACCGTTTACATCACCACTTTACAATATTGTATTATTTAACTGATCATGACATACACTGATTGTGACTACGGCTGTGACGTTTCCTACTTCCTATGACTGCGAATAACACTAATTCATATATACTTATGTTATTCAAGCAATATATATTGTCATGTTGGATTGTTGAAATTAAATCTGATCCATATTGCAGATTTTCAATCACCCGTTGTTGTTGTTGTTGTGGTTGTGGTTGTTGTTGGTGTTGTTGTTGTTGTTGTTGTTGTTGTTGAACGCCTTGTCAGATTTGTTGGCGATAAGTGCTAGTGTGACGATAATCGTGGTACCCCCTGAATATCCCCAAGTGCAAGGACAGCCTTTCTTAAATGCTACAACTGGAACTTGAACCAAGCCCGTCCAATGGCGAGAAGCTACAATTAGTTCAATGATTCAACGTTTTAGTTCGCGCACTACCGAAGCCCAGCTGAATTCAGAAACGGCTCATTTAGTTTTCATTTATTTTTTTATCGCATTTAGGTAAACTGTATTTTACTCAAGAGTAAACAATTGCTGTTTTAAAAGTAAACCATTACTTGCTTATAAATCTCAAAATCAGGGTACACTATGAATTGTACATATCAAATTTAAAGTGCGAAAAGAAAAGGTTAGGCTTTCTACAATTTAAAAATTTAGTTTAAACTACATCAAAACAAAGTAATATTAAAATAATTGTATACATTTATTGGCGATTATTGATACTTCATTTCAATATAATTCATTCCATCAGATTCATTTGCACATGTTCTCAAACTATCTAATGAGTTCTGCGTGTGTGAAAATATTAAAGAACTTAATTCACCCTAAAATAACATCATAGCTAGTAAAATTTTCGAAACTGTAATGAACCTCTTGATTATCAAACTTTATCTTTGACTCAGGGAAGATGATATCAGCCACGTGACCATACGAGACGTTAAATTCACGGAGGTCAACGACGCTTCAAAGAAAACGTCGTATTTATATTATCTACGCAGTTTCGATTTCAAAAGAGTGTTCGAATAGTTTCCGCAAAATGTATGCATCCACTATGCTGTAATACGTTTTCACACCTGCATGTATAACTGTTAAAAGATATATATGTATCATAAAAATTGAATCAAAAGTTAATAAAGTGTAAAGTATTTGAAAATAGATCCTACACGGTGATTTAGTATCCTTAGTTTTCTGAAGATCTTTAATGCTTAGATTTATGACCATATGCTAAATATCAGTACTCTTTTCTTAAGCTATAAATACCACATGCAAGAATTGAAATATTTCACTCACGCTATTTACCTTGATTTATGGTAACTTTGTTGCATTTGGGTCAATTTTCACATTCCTCAAATGAATGTTTAACAGATATGCGATTGTATCTGATGCAGGGAATTGTTATACAGCTTGCAATTGTGAACTGTTATATCAAGCCCGTTTGAATAATTACTTTTTCACTAAAATATACATGATTTTCACTCAAAGTAAAATTTTAAGTCTTAAATATAATGTGACTAATCTCTGTCGAATAGAAAATAAAAATAGAGTCTAACACTTAAAACACCACACAAAGAGTACACCATTACATCCTATGTGTGTTATACGTCCTCGAAATTATCTTTTACACTATATGTTAGCTCATACCTTTTTTTATCTTATGGCATTATATCTACTAGGACATATGTACAAATACTGAATTTAGACACAAAAAACTTATGTCTCTTTAGTGATACTCAAAACAAAAGTAGTGCAAAATCTTATGTTTGTACGGAGAATGTGGTGCAAAAACAGACACTTTAGCCAGTCCTGGCACTGACTCCCATTCATTTTATTATTTATCGGGGGTCACGAAATCAAAACTTATCCAATAAAATGTTTGAAGTTATTACTGAGGAACATTCTATTTCTGTACTGATGAAAATTTAAAAATAAAGATATATTGCACTTTATCCAAAATTAATTTAAACGTTTTTGTCTCATTCTGTCTGACTGATATCAGTCTTGTTCCCTTCGGTAAAGAGTATTTATTGAAACAAAAATGATCAGCTCCAAGTGATTCTTGATTCCCGTTAAGATGGTGATTAGAGGGATAAATCGTACGCGCTATCAGGTTTATTAAAATGGCACCAGATAGCCGTTGTTAATTGTGGCGATAATGCGTTGAAGAAGCCACTCTATCGTTCTAATTACATTGATTTACCAAGTCTTGTAATAAGTGGTTCGTTTTAGATTGAAAAAGACATTCTTGTAGAAGCAGCTATGCATTCAAATGGCCAAAGGCTAAATTTGCTCCAACATCAATGTTTGATTTCTCAGCTTGTTACTTCATTGCCTCAGTGCTTTTAACAATTTGTGCTCTGATAGCTAACGATATAACGCAGTATCACCTCCGAACAATTTTAGACTCTGTAAATAGGTTTTAATGATTGGAATTAATCCATATGCAAATCATAGTCAGATTATAGCTTAGACTATTCGAATACAATTGAATAGTTTGAATTGCTATCTATCTCTAAAGTATACACTGACAGTATTACTGGCATTGGTATTACTATGAAAAAGGATTGTTTTTGATTATTTATGAAATGATAGCTGAAATCGGTACCAAGTTCAATTGTGGTAATTTATGTTAGCCAATGTATATGTAAGAGCATTTGTTAAAGCATACAACATCGAATAGTGAGTTCTAAGAAACTTAATTTGTGAAGGCAACTGTATGTCAAAACTCGCTCTGTACATTAGTAGAGCAAACAAGAATATGCATGTAAAAAGACATCACAGATATTCCATTATTATGCAGTTTTATTTGAGTCGGCCAACTGATTCGAGTAAAAGATAACATGAAAGGAAGTTTTTTTCTTTTTCGAAAATTTTTATTCATTGCAAATAAAATTGCTAATGTACAGAACAGTAGTAAAGCGTGAATATCTATAATACAAGACAATTTCAGAACATGGACAAAAACGGAGAAGAGCAGTAGTTGCGGTCAGGAGTAATGGCGTTATGCAATGTCATGGGTCCATTCGATGATGTATCTAAAGAAAATTAAAACGTAATACTTTTCTTATGTCGCCTACATGAAGTGCCTGTATCATTACCAATCTTCAATTTCAAGTGATAATAGTTGCCCAGATTTGAGTATTTGTAGCATCAGGCCCGTCGGAACGAAATTCATAAGGGGATGAAGGACTGAACTTGAAAAAAAATTGACGAGCAAAAAAACAACAGACAATTTAACTTGCATATCCTTGGATGAAATCATGTCTTTGGAACATATCCAAGTATATGATACAAGCTTTAGTCAGCACTGACAGTAGAATAGTAAAATTGAAATCGTAACGTGATAGGAAATTATCCAAGTCAATTGATTATTATGTATGAGGACAGAGGACAAAAAGATTTTCAAATTTCTATTTTCTACCTTTATGTTCTGCACCGACTTTCATTGGCAAGTCATGTGTTACAAAATACCCATTTGTGAATTGTGACTATTTACTGTCTACAAATTCGTTGGCAATGTCAATAACATATGTTTTGCCAACATTGTATTTTTATTTGGATATGCAGCAGCATTAAATGATTCGTTCTGTTGTCAGATATTATAGCCCTAAGGTACGTTGTCACTAGTTCCATAGCTGGTAAAGACCTTTCATAATAGGATTTGTTGCAAGCATGACATCGTGAGTTTTGGTAGCCTTAAAAACTTTGGACATTGCATTCTAGAGTAGTCAAGTTTTTGTAGAAACCAATTGATATCATGGACAGAACATCTAACGATTTCAAAGCTAAGTTGTTTCATGCTTGCTTGTAAAACTCGTAGTTACGCCTCAAGTCTAAAATAATCTCATTCTCATGGATTGATGCAACTTCATTCAATTCATCTATCCAGAGAATACCCTAAACTGCCTTAAGGGGCATATTCTATCAACATACTTACGTTTTGAAATTTGAAAACAACTCATCTTTGGATTCTGAGCTTGAAAGTAAATTTGTCGATACAGATCTTTTTTGAGTGGAGGGGAAGTGGTAAGATTCTGAACTACTATATGCATCCCATAGCCTTCGGCACAGCTGAGTATAAGTATGGCTTCTCTTTTGTTCTTTTTCTCTTTTATTACACTATACGAGAAAAGAGCCAAGGTTGCCTCAAGATAAGAATTCCTAGAGTACAGCCAAAACTAAAAATCATAGTTAGCATATGTACCTGTACACTTAGTATACTGGCTTTCATCTCAGTGCCGCAAAAGTGAGATGATGACGCATAAGCGGTCCTTCACTATATTGAAAGAAGAAGAAGGGCGTCGCAGGACCAAACCAAAACATCCATAAGTTCCTCATAGTTGTTTAAACTGCTTAAGGGGCAGCCCTCGAACATCTACCTTATTCGGGAAAATGCGTGGATAACACTTGAGTCATTTTTCGATTTCTTTTTTATGTCATCGATTTTCATCAGTTTTTTTCCGGGCAATTATTCAAAAGCTTGCATATTTCATAAATAATTTCAAATACTTCCTTTAAATAGTCCACTGACTTAACAATCGCCAAGAGCGAAACTAAATGCATGCCCATAACAACAGATATAGGGACGTTAACCTGTAATTCCTTCAATTTGGTGTTAATACGTCATTCATTTGCCTTGCCATTGCTGCACCAACATCATAACATTGACCGTACCAATCTTCAAACATCAAAACCATTCTTTGCTATACATCTTTGATTACAAATACAATTTGGTCTGGAATGGGGTACATACCAATAAAATCTTCATGGACAACAAAGTCGTCATCAAGCCATCTGATGTGAAATACAAGGTGTTCCTCATTATGGCATATTCATCTGCATTTATTGTATAGATTATGGCTTTCACAGTATATTGTGCAGTTTCTCTAAGTACCCACAGCACCGTTGATTTCGAGTTATTCGTTTTGAGTATCTGCAGAAATATATTTACATGGCTTTTATTTTCTGCAGCCATTCTGCAATTGAGGGGTCTTCGTCGCATCTCAACTTTCCAAACTGATAGAAGTAAGAATCTGCTTCATTTTTCTCTTCTATTTTCCAGAATTCTCGCATGGGACGAGATTTGTCTGGCGAGAAACTTGGTATTTCCAAGAATTTTAAGAAGAATATTGTGATTCTGTGATTTCTCCAAGGCAGGCATAGAAGAAACCTTCTCATCAGCATCTTCCTTTCACTGTTAATTTTATTTCACACTATCTAGCAGCGACCTCCTTTTAAGAATTTGAAGATTCGTGTTTGCGGAAACCTTTTCACCAGTCCAACGCCTTCTCCCAGTTTCTTAACCGTATGTCAGTGAAGGCAGTCTCACCTTTGGTCAATGAAATCATATTGTACTGTAGCGCTTTAATGCTAGTGAAACAAAAGCAGAATCTGAATTTTAAAACTATCAAGCCCTAACGGTTGAAAAGACCTTTTGAAATGTTGCTTACCAAATGCTGACGAGGAAATCGAGAATCATGCCTTTAACAACTTAACTTGTTCACCTTCAGAGCGTAGTGATTCAGGGGGTTTAGACTACTACAGTCTGTTCATCGTCGCTGGGTTTTGAAACAGTCATTGCCATGGTTTTGTCTTCATCACCTATTTGCTGTGCAGGGGCCGAGGATGATTGTTTTTGGTACTGAATGACTGATGGATTCTACCTCTACTGTCTCAGTGCTAACGCTTTGCTCTGTATTGGATTTATCGTCATCTTTTTGAGGCCCATGTTTCTTGGATTTGGTGAACCATTTAGTAATCTTTGCACCAAATGATGTAGATCGATTTAAACATCTTTTAGACATATCGGTAATACAAACCAATGTAGCAGATATCAAATCTACTGCAATGTTCATTTAAAATTTTTCTTGTAATAATTGTAAACTTTTACAATTGCATCAACGTATAAAGTTAATTAATTGAAATGTAATTATATTTAACACAAAAGTATAAGAATATTGTCGTCATGTGGAAGAAATTACTCAAGTTGATTTCTGACAGCGCTTACCGACTGAACGAGTAGCTAAATCTTAGTAACGGTCAACCAGCGTGTGCTCTCATGAGAATGCTGCTCCATATTCATATTTCTCGAGAGGGTCCACTAGTAGAGTTTGAAGGACACCCTGGTGCATTGTACATGACCTTGTACCTATAGAGCAAACCCATTTAGAGCAGTAATGGATTTTATGTGTCAACATCTACCGTGGCACATCAGTCTCATCCAAAAAGAACAAGTCGCAAGTGGCTCTCAAAGCTAAGTACTCTAGGCCACTACAAAGGCATTGTACCGATTGAGGAAGGCCGGCTCTCACATATATTTAAAAATGGATGTTTATAAATCATACTGAGGCTTCGAGACCGGTTGATAATAAAGAAGAGGGCAATTAATCCAGATCATTTTTTTTCATTAGTTACTCACTCAGGTTTCTGACACTGTTTTAAGATTTACCATGTAACATTTTCTTTTTCGTCTCGAGGTAATATGACTATTCTTTTCCCGACTTTTCTTCAATCTTAATTCTTAATTAAACAAGAAGATCAATATATAATACTTATGTATATATATAGTGCTGAATGATATTTGTTTCGTCTGTATTGAACGGCATTCACGGCGGATGTGGCTAGCCAAACAGGAGACCCTCACTCCTCCCGGGCACCTGGTCTCACCTCAGAATTTCAGGGATTTGTGAATGTCCACCGTGGTATATTGTTGTAAGTTCCATAAGATATGACATCTTAGCATGAAGTGATTGAAAACATAAAATCTATAATGCACCATGCATTGCGAGCACTCCTTATATATAATTTTCTCTCTCTCTCTCTCTCTCTCTCTCTCTCTCTCTCTTAGTTTTTGGTTTTGTTTTGTTACTATTTTATTGCACTCCAAAACTTAATATTTATACATCGACTGGATTTCCCATTTGTGCAAGTTAGTAAGGCAATTGCATTCCATTTTCCAATGTTTGTGGTCACTTCCACGTGCTCAAACACATGTTGGCTCATTACGGTGAAAGAATACGTCGATTTATGATATCATTCTGGAATTACCTTTTCTTTTGCCCATAACATTGTGAAAAATAATACAATTCTTCATAACAAAACAAAAAATGAAATTTACACACATGTGTTTTTAGAAAACTGGAATTGAATTGAGAACTACTTGTCAATTTGTAAATGACAGCAGAGCGATCGTGTTACTGTTTAGTCATTAACCCCCCCCCCCCCCCTTAGAATTAGAATTTCGACATACAATAAAGGCTATCCAGTGGGTTGAAACTATGAGAAAATATATTGATATATAAATACATATATAAGGTTTGCTTGTCATTTTACCATGCATGGGGGTATACTTGCACTCAGTCTTGGAAAAAAATCTTCGTGCTGCACAGAATATGTTTTCCAAGACCGATTGCAAACATATCCCAATGCATTGTAAAAAATTAAAAATAATCCTTAGTTACATTTATATTGTGGCAACACCTGCCTGGTACGGTACATCAAATGCTACAGATCAATCAAAAGCAGTGAGAAATCTATTACGTGCCGCATAGCCTCCGTTTACAATATCTCATCGATAGGACAAATAGGAAGTCAGAGAATGATGTAACACCTTTTACAAATCTGAACCGAAATCGAACCTTGACTCTCAGATTTGAAGTCCAATGCGATCAGTGGACCACCCCACCTCCTTTTTCCCCTCCCTTCAAGTTATAAAAGCATGTATATCATAGGAAGTCAGGTCGTATTGTTCATTTTACCTTTTAGCCATGAATACGCATAAATAACACAACATCATCGTTGTACACGGATTTTAATAGGTCTGTCTTAAATCGCAAAAATTTCATGATTTTCTTGTAAACTTAAGGGTTTAATCAAATCCTTTGAGAGATTCTAATCGTTGTCAAATAATTGTTTTATTTGCTAAGCAATAGAAAAGTATCATTAAAACACATTTAAATGCTTTCATATATGCACTTGAAACTAGCAAGAAGTACTATTTATCTCGTTTTCATCTTTGCTAATACTGTCCCGCTGTGGTCTCTCGCCACTTCAATATTTGTCCTACAGCTTTTTCTCAAACTAATGAATAAGCTTTGACTTTAATAGTCCTAAACGGGGGTTAAAGTTGGAATTCGGAGGCATTAAGAGGTTTTTCTTTTACGCTATCATGTTAAACCCAATCGATTTTGTCTAAATATGGACATTTCAATCAATAAACATTATCTTGGAATATCTCTATCACCTTATTAGAACTTGGATATCAAAAGTTCTTCTGAAATGTATGCCAATTTTGTCGTGACCTGAGCATTACTGAAAATCATTTTTGAAATATAAGAGAAATTTCCGCCCCCTGTCTCGAACCTTCAAAGCGTCGAGTCACACCTGATTGGGATTTTAAGATTTCACTTGATTTCTACCCGATAAACTCGAGAAAGAGCAATTAAGGACCAACACTGAAGGTATGGCTTAATGGATTACTGAAATTGACTTGGAAGACATTGCAAATTTTCTATATAGTACGATCTTATGCCTGTGTTAGTTACGCGCTTATTTATAAATCAATATTACACTTTTTATCCGTAATTTGTCCTGCTTTTAATCAAAGTTGGGGAGATCATCTCCTTTATTGCCTAATAGACTCTTAAAATAAAGAAAAGGATGTTCGTTATTTGCTTTATTCGTTGAACTTCGTTAGCTAAATTGCCATGCTCGCAATACTCCTTATCTTTATTGTTTTAGTGGTTTTTATCTAATGAAAAACTGAACATCATTATGAGAAGATATTAAATTCAAGTGACAGTTAATTTCAATTTAGAAGATCGTGATTGTCTTCAATGCGAATGGTAAAATACCTTTGATTATTCTATATTGTTTGCACCAGCTATACTGAACTAGATGACACAACTTTATTATCCCTTAATCGATCTATGGCTTTGAAGCTAATGATGTTAATGCTTTTAGCAATGATTGTAGACCCATGGTGAAATTCAAGAAATAATACATGTTTTGATTAATATAGTGAGGTATAAACTGAAATGAGTATGTGTGCATTTTCTAACTCAGTGTTGGTACTATCGATTTTTATTTATTATTATTATTATTATTATTATTATTATTATTATTATTATTTTTATTATTTATTCATTTATTTATTTATTTATTTATTTGGGTTTTTTTAATAATTATCTCAAGATCATGAACCCAATGATAATAATAATCACAAAGGAGGGGGTTTGTGGGTCTTCCGCGATGTTCATTACTCCACAGCATAAATCAATTATTACTCATGACATTAAACTCAGCTGTTTACTATAAAACTATAAATATGTCCGTTAAGATTTAAGGTTTGTGTATAAAATATTAATGCTAAATAAACTACGGATGCTTATTTTCCGTATATAAAATTCTGGCAGACAAGACTCTTCAAATCAGATTTATTTACGTGAATCATACCACACCTAGGAATAGCTTTCACTTTCATTTTAAAGCTTTAGTCCCCTGAAGGAAAGTTAATAAATGTGTCCGCTTTTAGCAAATAAAATGAAAATAGATTCATTCCCCACATTGTCTTGATAATGATCCGACAAAACAAATTGCTCTAATTTTTTAAACTATGCAATCTCTATTCAAAACGTCCTACGAGAGTCCTAATCACAGTATCGGCTCTCGTTTAAAACTGCAATATATATATTTATGGTAAATTTATTGCTCGTATCGCCTATTATACAGCACAAAATACTTAAAAGGACAATTTACTTGAAATTGCAAGCAGATAAACGCATCTCTTTGTTCTTTTTTGTGCAAATGACATTCTCTCGTGTTTGTTCAACGTTTATTAAGAAGCGTTTTGAATTACTTATCGTCGTTATTGACAGAGAGGAAGAAACTGCAATAATGTTTCCTCAGGGAACAATTAGGGATCAGAAGCAAATATTGCTCATTAAAAAAGACATAATGTTGAGATAGGGGATTTTTCTCATCGTCGAGCTGTAAATTGTCTTTAACATGCTATCTGTGATTCATCGGCGACGATATCATTCCTTGTGTATTCACACACAATGATTTCATTATCGCTAATTAAGGATCGCGGGGACGGGAGGCGAGATAAATGTTTTCTGAACGGTAACGAGCGGTTTCTTTAATTGCAAAGACCTAATAGGAAATGGACGTTTCCACGTGCTTAGCAGAACAAGTTTCATCAATTCCGATCATAACGCGTTGTCATAAACGCGGATATTGGTTTCTCTGTGCTCAGATTACAGACACATTTTTGTGCATTAATCGTCGTAAAGAGGCAAAGTAATCATTGAAGAATGACGATGTGGTTGACTTTTAGCGGAGAGAATGACAAATGATTGCTTAATTGGTCTCCCATACATGAGTCTGAGATGTAAGAGCACAAATTGATTTTTATAATGCCCATTTTTGGATAATGAAAATAATTTTGTTTCTTTATGAATTTAAATTTTAATTTACTCATTACTCGCCAAAACTTTCCAACATCTGTTATCATTTCTATTATTGTAACCTATCACTTGAATAAGAAAAATGCATCACAAGAAGGATAAAAATCTTATATCTCATTTTACTTTCCTTAAATACTTATTTCTTTTTTTATTATATTTTTTATATGAATAAAAGTAAAACACTAGAAACTATTGTTAACGGTATTTAAATTCTAGTGAGTGTAATATAAACCAAATCAAAAATATTAAAAATGAGTAATCGCATTTATAATATCTCCGAATATTTTAAAGATTAATATAATGTGTACATATATAGCTGGGAACTCAGACGAAGATTTATTTACATCCGGAATGAAAATTTCCATTTCCTCCGATGTATATAACCCCACACTGAAACATTCATTTTTGAAGTACAAGACAATACAATATGAAATTAATAGAAGATTCTGAATACCACTATTACTATAGGTATAGATGAATAACATTTCTTTTTCTTGTAGTGCTTCCTACGTACATATATGGCATAATGCCTATCATTCAGTAAAAACTTCTGAAAAAGATGATTTTTGTAATACTTATAGGTGCCAGAAATGCTAATATGATAGATACCGCCTAGTCCATATTTAAAACTGTCGAAACTGGAGCAGTAACATATAGAAAGCAAACCAAAGATGCTTTACTGAATGAGCATATATTTAAGCTGAATTTTTCCCATGAGCACGTTTAAAACCGTCGAAATAGGGACATTGTAAAAATACATCAGGGACCTTATTCACAAAGAAACTTAAGTCTAAGTCTGAGAATTGAGACCTAAATGGTAGTATGTTTCTTAATTCTAAGAATTGATAAAAAGTTTCTGTAAACAGTGTATCTGACAAGCTATTCACAGGCAAAATTTCCACAAATTCTTAGAATAATGACACATGGTATTTTAGGTCTCAATTCTTAGACTTAGACTTAAGTTTCTTTGTGAATAAGACATCAGAACTTCGGTAACCATATTGCAGTCGGTATTATTGATTAGTATTTGGGCGTTTAATTTAATTGCTTCTCAACCTAGTTGTAGAATTATATTATGCAAAACCATATGAACAATGCATATCCAAATTTATCAATTTCCGTATAAAAAGTATATTACAAAGATATATAACCGCGAAATTGAACGTTGTCAAATTAGTTGAATTATGAATATTATTTTGATTGATAGACAATAGTACATTGTGAATGTATTTAAAATGTTTGATGTTAACCATGCCTCGAGAATATAAGGAAAAGACATGCATCAATATCAATTAGTATCCTCTGTAATAATACTCGATTTTCCCCTCGTCATTAATGCTTGAAATAAATTCTTGACAATGCCGTATATTGCATTTCATTAACTGACAACAAATACATTGAACTTATTTAAAACGGGACGTCATGAGAAAAAATATTTTCAAAATATTTCTTAAAAATTATTGGGATGATATGAAACATTTCATAAAAAGTAAGGTATATCAAACACAATGCGAAAACAATATATTTTACTACGGTCAACATAAACAGCAGCGATGGAAATTCATAGCCCACTGGGTACTAAACACCAAATGGGTTTCCCAGAGATATAAGCGTTTCCTCTAACAACACCAAACATGAATGTTTCTTACATACAGATGACACCGAAATAAAATTAAAACTCAACAAAAGGTAAATATAGAAAATAATGTAAAGAAAATGTATAATAGAACTATATATAAAAATGAATATATAAAAACATATCGTAAGTTGAATGTAATAAGATAAAAAAAAAAGATTTAGATGTTGAGAATTAATGAATATCTTGTTACCGACTTAATGTGAAATATCTTTTTTCGTTCACTTTGATAAATTTTACAGAAGCTTATGCGAAAACCCCGACGTCCATGGTGTCCGATTCAGTAGTTTGGAGTACTCGGGTTTGGAAAAAGTGAAGGTATTATACTGACCAAACTTGCACTTTAGGTTCATCTTGGGATGCTGACTTAAGCGTATGCATCTTATGATGTAGCCGCAAGTAGTGGCCCTAAATGAAGGATAGGGCCACTATTCCTTACGTTGTGTAAACTTGCATTTTTGATAAACGGAATGGCCGGCACGATTCGATGCATTTCGGGATCAATGGAGCAAATATCTAACATATATAAACATAAAGCAAACGATCGGCAATGATAACTTACCCCCGATCTATCGTCTGAAGACTCTACACGCAATTTTTCCAAACCTGTTTCAAATTTGCGGGTTTCTGTGTTAGCCATTCAGTCTCGCGAGATGTCGTTAAAAGAAACCTCACAAAAAGAGGCGGAGCTGACGAAAAACATGTGGTCATTGGTACGTGGTCATTGTTATTTTTATGTCATTTCTCTGTTTACGTTTTATTTATCGGCTAGTTACCGCATTTCTGGCCATTTCAATTTAGTTTTCTTCTTCATAAATCACTAGCCGATGAATAAAAAAAAATTTGAAACAGGTTGGGAAAAATGCGTGTAGAGCCTTCAGACGACAGATCGGGGGTAAGTTATCATTGCCGATCGTTTGCTTTATGTTTATATATGTTAGATATTTGGTCCATTTGATGCCGAAATGCGTAGAATCGTGCCGGCCTTTCCGTTTATCAAAAATGCAAGTTTACACAACGTAAGGAATTGTGGCCCTATCATTCATTTAGGGCCACTACTTGCGGCTACTTATGATGCATCTGACCGATATTTTCCGCTTGAGTGACTCGATTATGTAGTTTGGAGTAATTTTATATATCAATACAGATGTAGGTTCACCATCACGTTATTTGGACTTTTGTTCTCTGAAATTTTGAAATCGATATGTCTAATTTTGATATTGATAATTACTAGATATATTTTAACGAAAACAGGTCACTCCAAGACTTGTCGATCTACATAACTCGCATAACATTCAAAAGTTGTCTGGGATTTCTGATGAATGGACATTTGTTTGATTCTGCTTTAATAGTCATCCACACTGCTACTCGTATGTACTAAACATAAAAATTTCCTAGCTGACATTGAGAATCCTTTTCCTTTAACGTTTACTTACAGTTAATGTTGCAAAGTTTTCATCTTTAATATGTCACGCCTACCATGACACGACCCTTAGGATTTATCGTCTCATTCCTAAGACAGAACAACGACGAGCCTCTGGTGGAACTCAGACTTCATGGACAAGAGCGAAGCATCTTACCTAATTTGATCGATTAATTGATATGTTTAATGTTAGATGACTTCAAACAATGTTCAATGTTTTAAAGATCTAATTTTCAAGGGCTGGGAAAGGCATTACAAGTTAAGAAAATTCCTGTATCACAATAAATTCTCATCCCTTGGTAAAGTAATACAACAGGATGATTGAATTTTAGGAATAGGACAGAAATTTGTATTTCGTAGTACAATCCATTTCAGGAATTACTAGAGTACAGAATATACTCTTTGTGCGTGTATAAATAGCAACATGAACAGCTTTTGCTATTATTCTGTCACTATATACAATGCAAACGGCCATCCTGTATCAGATTCTGGCCATAATGTTTTCGATAACGAAGTTTCTGATGCAGAGTGGAGTGTAGCAATTCTAATTATTGAAAATGGTATATGCATGCAGTTTAGATTATTGACTACATGTCTTATAAAGACCACATTAGTGAATGTTTATTTGAAGCACAAGTTGTTTACAATATAGAAACGGTAGGTTAGTAACTGAAGTTCTCCCCACACAAATCTATGAAAAACATGACACCGGAATTTGTTGTGAAATGCGATATATTACGACAATTCGTTGTTGATTTTACGTGTTAACTTGCTTTTCTGTGGTTTTCGTGATTCATTGCGATCTCACTTTGTAGAAGCTTTGTAAATCATCAAAATTAATTGAAACGCTGTAATTAAATTGAACGACCGCAAAATGATTAATTTGATGGAGGCGTTACTTCTTAATTGCGCCGAGACATAATATTGCCACCATAAATGCGGGATGAACTGACTAACGTTCAGAAGAGGGTCAGAGAGGTCAGTCATTTATTCCAGATAGAATCCACTCGGATTTGAATAATTGTTACTACAGCATTTGAGTTGTCGTTTTCATAATCTTAAGGTACTTATTGTAGTTTTATATGCTGTTATGAAATAGTTTGTGATTATGCATTATAAATTAACAAAGAAGTATATTAGCTACTTGTATTGAAACAAAATTCTTCATTCGACAATATGTTATAACTTGACACATCTTAGAATAGTAATCAGATTTCTGATAAAGATAGGTTATGTATTTGATTGAACTTAGGCACATTTATTTGTAAACATTGTCTCATGTGTTTAAATTTCTTATTTTATTGTAGTACTTCTTAAAACTTTTCTGGGCTGTGCCTAAAGCTTTTCAAAGACATAAGGTCCTAAACCTCGACTCATCTGACTGTTAGTCGGGACTTCCACAGATCACGGACCTTAGCTCGACTTAAGACAGGCAGAACACGGTTGGCTCATGTTGATATCCCGGTTTTGTTTTTTCTTTTTTCATTAAAATCGTGTCTATATTTCAGTACCTTTAAATTTGAGTAACCTCTTGATCCTTTTCCTCTATATGGAGGATTTTTCAATGCTTGCTCTTTGATTGTACTGTTTTTGTGAAAAGTGGGAAGGTGGGCCCGTATGTCGGTAAGCCACTCATATTTAGTGACGATTGTCACTTTATTTTTACCATTCTAAGTCGATACTCCAACTGCATAACTGTCGAATTGTTTGTGTTGTTTTTCATGCACTTAATCTTGTTTGATCTGCATGTGCTTGGCAACTTTTGACATACAGTTTAGTCAGATGTCCTTTTTCTCTTTCTTTTGTACGATAGTTTGTATCACCATCAGGACTTTATACCAATCATGACTAAGGTTTTCCTACATGACTACGAGTTATGCAAGCTCAAATAATTCTCTGACACCACTGGTCGGTAGAGGATGTTTACTCTTCTGTAGTATCTGATCTCATATTTATTGTTTCAGGGTTCTGTGATTGCTTAAATTTCCAGTGTATGTCTAGTGTAATGGATACTTCTGTTCGATACTGCTCAGTATCCTAGTAATTTACTGACACCAAATATATTCTTGATAGAAAATGAAAACTTTTTCAAAACTAACGAATATCTCCCTCATGCATAACTGTCCTCCTGACATGGTATTCTGGCTTTTACTATTAAGTCGTTTTGATAATTAGTTTTCTCCACAAATATTTTTGACATTGGACACATTTTCATCCTTGAATATCTTACAATTCTCAAGTGATACATATTTTTCCTTTGTGTACCACCTATTTCTACATACGTAAAATGACTACGAACATGAGATTTCTGATTTCGGTGCACAATAAGAAATTCAGGTGGAATTTACAATATAGACGGCGCATCCACTCCCGAGATACATATTGTCAATAGTTCAGTATTATGATAATAAATTTCTAAGGATAGAGACCTCAGAATTATGCTTAGTTACATACAGCATGTCTCTATTTAATTTCAAAATTTGTATTTACAAAAACAAAACGATAATACATATCAAGAGAAGCTGGGATAGCTTAGTCGTCAGCATATCCGGTTTTGTACCTAGAAATTGCATTACCACAACGCGGAATCGTCATTTTCCTGTACGAAGTACTTGTTCTCCCTACAAGTTATTTGTTCGTACTCCATTATTTCAGTCTAACTTTGTCGCAATACACTAAGTAGATGATGTCATATAATGTAAAATAATCTGGAAGTGACGTCAAATCATAATCAGCGAGATCAATTGGGTGTTCAAAATGTGCATCCTTGCGATCGAATAAATAAGGCACAAAATTTGAAAACAAAATTGTAGAATCATTACTCCAAATCGTTTGCATTAAGTCCATACTGATTGTGCCACACCGAACAGGGGATGCATACTTTTTCATAATCTCTTCCCTAATTTTCAGGGATTTTGTAAATATTTGTGAAGGCCTGAAGGCAGAATCAGTTACTTCGTAGTTAACAGTACTTCATTGATAATTGACACCAAAAGTTAATATAACCCATATTGGTAAATACAGTAAATCCCCACATTATTGCTTGCTGGGAAGCCATATTTGTAGAGAAAATATTTCATTATTCCATTAGTAGTAGTAGTAGTAGTAGTAGTAGTAGTAGTAGTAGTAGTGTATCACTGATTGAAATATAAGTATTACCGACTATACTTTTCAAATCATCCCATTTGAAACAGAAAGGGAATGATGCCAAACAGTAAAATTTCTTGGAGCTTATACTAACTATTGTCATTTAATGTTTCAGTTGGTAGACACATTGTTCATATACTGATAGATATTTATCTAAAATGAAATAAAACAACAGTTTTTATTATACTTTTTTTGCCATTGTTGGAAGTGACATTAAATCCCCATCAAGCAACAAATCAATTTTGTCAGTATATACATATAAATATAATGATCAGTAGGTATACATAAATTGGATCCTTTTAATCTCAATATTCTACCAATAGCCAACTTACTGTTCCTTATATTAAGTAAAACAAAAGAAATATTTATCAACTTCTTGATTTCGCTCGGTCATTGTATCCGGCCAGTAATCAGTGTAGCAGACATCCATCCAACAATGTGTAAAACCTAACATTAAATCCTAATTCATGACGGACTAAAACATCAGACGAAAGACGTTTCCGATTTCTCTCTCTAACAGTAATTGCTTTAAGTAGTGGCCCTATTGATTGGTTAATAAATTGCCTATTGTGTTTACTACCATTTTCAGTAATTGACAGAAGAATGTACGTGTTAAATGCTTTACTGGTGTTAAAAACATCTGCGTGTGGATTTATCTTTAACGCCACCTCCGGAAGCTATGCTGAGATTCATTCTCCATTAGAATCCCCATCACTGATAATTCGTTTTGTTTAAAAAAAATCTGAAAATTACCAATGATACCATAGAAATGCTTTCTAGTAGCCGATATAAAGCAAATTACGCGTGTCTGCAGTTATCCTGCCTTTCCATTATCGACTCATTAAAGACTGAGCGATAAAGATGCAGGGGCGATCGCAATCCCCAGTAACGTATGATATCTTTTAGTAGCATGTTTGATTCTTATGTACATTGGGAAATGGCCCTAACAATTAAGAAATGTGATGTTTTTATCCCTTGATTAGCGAGTTTTATGCCGTATGGTTATTTACGGGTCGAGTAGATAGACACGTGTTCAGTCTCGAGTTTCCTCCTATCGTAATTATTGGCGTTTTTTGCTGATAAAATTTCAAACATCAAATATTTAGAAGTGATGTTTACAATATGTAATGATAGTGTTGTAGTACACACGGCTATTTAGACCATGTTAAAGAGTTTTACGTGAAACTGAATAGAAATCGTTTTGAACTCAACAACTTTGAAGTAAGCTATCGTTTTGTTACTTTTTCAGCACCTGTGTTTAAGTGTTTAATTTTACAAACAATCCTCTCCAAGATACTAAAGGCACAGATCATCAAATTGAAATTGTTTACATAATGAATGCAACGTAGAGGTGTGAAACCTGAACGTTATATTGCGGTCTGTATATAATTGTTTGACACTGTATAATAATAAATATAAATAGAATGACAAATGAATATTTGGTTTAATGTTTATATCATTTATTCATATTTAAAGATTACATTTTAATAAATACAGGATTTAATGACAGAAAAGCATAAACAACTATGATTATAAAAACCGATCAGCAATCTTATGTCCTGAAAAATCATCTCATGTTAGCAGGCAACACCTGTTAAACAAATACTGGCTTAGAAATGATCATCTGCGGTAACTTTTCATTGTATGTGCCTAGAAATAATCGTTTATACACTTTTGCATCTCATTATTATGTAACGATAATCTGATTTTTAAATCTGTAACTTATGGAAATATTTAATCGTATAAATGACAGAAAAGGACATGTTTGAACAAATAAACATTAAGTACTAATGGTTTCCTTTTGAGGCATGTGTCTATTTATATGATATTTTTAAAGTTGTTGTTGTTGTTGTTGTTGTTAGTGTTTTATTTATTTTTCTGTAATTATTATTATTATTATTATTATCATTATTATTATTATTACTTACTTACTTACTTATTTACTTACCTAGAAATGTCGATTATACGAAAAAGTTAAACTATTTCGATTTTATTGTAATACTCCCTACATATTATTTTTAAAACTTAATTCATAAGTAAGTTCTTAAATGGCTAAAATGCATAATAAAATTTCTTTTAATTGTTGTTGTTTCCATGATTCATTAAACTGGTAAAAAAAACTTTTCATTTTGATGAAATTTTTTTATCAAAAAAGCACATTGGAAAATTTTCAACAACAGCAGAGGGTGACTTTCAGCACATCCAAAACCACCAAAAATGTCGCATATAGGTATTTACGCTTTCAGTGAAGGTTTTTGTCATTTCTTACTAATTATTGACTATAACATAAACAAGAAGCGTTAAAATTCTACATGATAGATGCTTTAAGCGTGTATATATCCAGTAAGCTCTTCAATTACATGATGTCTTTGATGTTTGGCGTATTGTAGAGAAAATGTGAAATGTAGTAGTTCAGAGCCGAGAGAATATTTATGACATCGTAAACTTTGTCGAAAATATAATACTAATAATTTATTATGAAAGAAAACAATTTAACATGCGCATACGAATCACCTGTCTTCATAATAATACAATTAATATGTACGAGTGAATTGTTTCGAACTGTTTGAAAATATGCTACAAATAATGGTATTCTTTTAATCCTTTTCCTGTTTTCCCTCAATATATACATATCTTACATTAATGAATATTTTTTCTGAATGAAACACTTAATGTAGGAAGTGTGTTCATGTTACTGAAGCTTGCCGTTTTAAGATGGTGCAGAAAGCATTGATTGAAATCTAATATTGCAGGACCCACCTTAATTGTTGCACTTGAAAAACTGCACTTTTGTACTGTTGGCACTTGGTCCATTAAGTAGTTACTCTTATCCTTTATATCCCTCTTAATCTTTAATTGTTTTAATAACACAAATTACTAAGCATGCCTTTACTCATGAATGTTAATTTATTATGACTAATATTTACGATAAAATTATGGAAGTCTCTCGTTGAATTCAGAGTTTAATTTCATTTTACATCACATGTAGAAATATTATTATGATCAGACCCTTGACAAATGCATGGGACAGAGAAATCGACTCAAAATGTTTTAAAGCTATCCTTATTTTCAATTCCAAAGTGATGATAATATATCTGTCGAACAATACATTCTATTGTAATGGTAAATGGTAAAAATTTATTTCGATCGATTTAAAAAGAACATTTTTAGATGTTTGAAACATAAGCAGCTTTCTATGCACCATGTTGTCTTTTGCTAACTTTCATATTCTGCCAATTTGTAATTGAGCATAGAACTACTCACTTAAAAATTGGTAGAATTTGAAAGTTATGACAATATCATAATAAGGAATATTTTACTCTTGATTTTAAGTACGGGTAAACCGTTGAACTGTAGTTTTATGCAATGACATAGCGCAGAATTGGCTTCCTTTAAGATTTGTAGCTAAATATTATTATATCACTGCCATCTAGATGACGGTTATAATCATAATCATTTCATAAAAGCATCCATAGAAAATCATGCGCGGATACAGAGGGGGAGGGGGGTACCGGTGGTCTGGACACCCCCCTGGCATCCAAAAATTTTGCCCAAAAATGTAATATTTGGGCAGTTTTGGGTTGGACCTTCTCCTCCCCCCCCCCCCCCTCCACTCGTCTAAGAGAAAAATTAACCTTTTTTGGTTGGACCCCCTCTGACAAAAATTTCTGGATCCGCGCATGAAAATGTAACTATTTTAGGAGAAGATTAAAATGCATAAAATATGAAACATGAGTAGAGTATTTCTTTGATGTGACCATGGTTCATGAAATAGAGTTTTATTACATACATTTGTTATTTCTAAACATTTAATTTTGAATGAGTAATCATGTGCTTACTTTTTATTATTCATAATTGAAAGTTAGGAAATCATACCTCTATATGGCCTACACGATTCCTAACAGAACGAGAATATACATTGTATAAGCCGGATAGGTGGAACATCGTAACACTATATAAGTACTTGTAAGAAAGATTTCAGGACATCGGCACACTTCTATACAGAGTATGGTTATATAAAGATGCTACATAAGAACTATAATAAGTATAAAAAACATTCTATAATAAATAAAGAAGGTTTTTTTTACTCAAGCTGTAGCCCGTTAATGCATCAAATAGCTTTTCTCAGCTATATTTGATTTATCTAAGTATGAAGAATTACCTTTTAAAACGCAATTTTCATGATATTCGACTTACTCCCTGGGAATCCGATACAACGCATTCTGAACTCTTGTCGATTATAATATGACTAACACTCTTGCCTTGTATTTAGGCCGATATCATCGACAAATCTGAAACAAATATTCTGTGAGAACTTTTAAAGTTAATAGTGTATGTATCCTGAAGATACGACCCTCCGGAGTGGCCCTAACTAAACGACACCGTCATATTTGTCCCAGGAGATTTCAGTTGACCTTTTCTATAATCCTAAATGCGATATAGAAATCCCGGATTAAATGATATTTCAAAATGTAACGTATTTGACAAACATTTATTACAATATATCGGTAGATAGCGACGACATAGGTAAATAAATATCGTGTACCTGAGGAATTCATGGAAAATGCAATATGCTATTGATTCATTCATTAAACAATTAGAACAAATAGAACAGAATTTCACCAATATGACATATCCCGTGATTAAACTGTTTTCAAATGAATGCATTAAATTACCATTTGAAATTACTTTCGGTTTTCTACATTCATGAAGTATTCCGATTTCCGTTATCCCCCAAGATTGTTTCTCTTCCTTAAGAGTAACAAAAAGTCCAGATGGTTATGGGGAACCAAAATACTTACTTTGTTGTATATGAAAGGTAAAGGATTCTGAAAGCAAAGATGCATGTACATTGACATCTTACCGAAGTTTTATTCATAGTTTTATTGTTTTTATTTCATGAAATTTTAATATATCCCGAATAGTGTATAAATAATGAAATTAACCAAACTATACAGAATGATGTATACTGGTATGAATATTCTGTCGGAATATAACGCTAAATCGAGAAAACTCTGTTAATTTTCCGTCATGAATACTATAAATACAGCAACATTACACTATTGTTGAAATCTTGAATATTGTGATAGCTATTCCCAACGTTATCTGTTGGTTCTCAACGTGACAAATAATTGTAGTTTACATTCATTTCATTTGTGGATTCGTCAAAAAAGCAACGAAATGCTAATTTTCAAAAAGAAGTGTTCGAGTATCACCTATCGGTAAAATATCTGTCAAAACTGGTGTCAAAGTACGTGTCAAACACAGACAAATCTATGAATTTCTTACATGTGGAACTTTTAATGACGTTTGACGCATGACAAAAAGAAACCTTGGCAATAAATGTCATATGACGTCATGCGGGAAGTGTTGTTTCGGTTCACTATCCTCTGCGCAATGTGTATACGTAGGACACACTTCCGGTTGTCTATTCTCCGAATCGGTCTCTTCTTTTATGTCTTTTTCGAATGGCTCCTCTGTAACGTTGTCTACGGTGGATATCAAACTTTCACATTTTACGTCAATGGTTTCTTCGTGTTCGAAGACTGTTAAATACTCATTCTTAATTGCAGCACTTTCTCTGCTACTCGAATCACACTTGTCTGTCAACGGTACATTGATTTGCACGGATTTTTGTGGATTCATGCTTTTCTCGATGTTGAGCTTATGTTCCGCTGCCTCGGCATTTGAAATGTTCTCCTGTTTTTTCCATTTTGTTCGCCGATTTTGGAACCAAATCTTCACCTGAATGGTAAACAAACATATCTCATGTACCTCGAAATGCAAAATAAACATGAAGTAGTTTTAGGCAGAAGTATATTACTGTCATGTAACGTCGTTTGACTCGTCCGTATATGACAGGGTAATGTATTTATCAGGAGTACAAGTGAAATGGAATGAGCCTTTAATCGCATTCAGATGCACCGTGAGAAACTGATATGTATACTATGCGTCTGGGGATATGATTTAAATTGAAAATAACATTTCTATCGTGAATAACCCACTGCGTTGGCTAATTGTTATCAGTCTTATTTACAGATGAGGCATTGTTTTGAGGTAATTAACTCGCTGTTTGCTTCGTCGTTATGCCCAGCATATTGTTTTAATGGAATCCGATGTGCGGTTATCGTTCTTGACCATTACATTTGTTTTTTGTTTTGATCACCATTAAGCTATTATCCATGCCATGTTCTCTATGCCTTGTAGGTATATGAGTTTACTAATCGATGTAGGTATTAGAGTATTGAGCAGAATGGCACTGTGTGTCCGGTAACCCAGGATGGGACTAATGGAAATGGAGAATGCTTGAAAAGGGCTTAGAACAGTAAAAAAATATATATACATGTATATAAGATATTGTAATCTTATTGATTTTTTAAATTATTATTTATTTCTTTAAATTGATTTTGGGGGGGGGGGGGGGGGGTCATTTTTATGGTTTTCCTCTCTCTCTCTCTCTCTTGTTTGTTTTATTATTTTGATAATATACAAGAGGGCGACTCGGGTTTATTAGCATTCAATAGAAATCGGAACAGGTATAATCAATCGAGAGAGCAAGTAAAGAACCATGTTGTTTCGTAACCTTGACACAGAAGGAATTTCAGAAAGAAAAAAATATATTACATAACTAAATTCTACAACGTCACTACAAAACTGCCCCCACCCCTTTTTTATTACATTGATGAATTTTATATGGTGACGTCTTTGAGTTTCTTCTCAAGGTCGCTATCATTTATACACACATTACAAAGTACAAAGTACACTGTCAAATTTATCTTATATATCAAATAATATTTCTTTAATGATTTGTTTCTTGTTTTCCGTAAAAATTTAAACAACTGCAACTGGAAAATCATTTGTCGTTCCCGTGTACTGCGGTTCTAATTTTTCTTGAAATTTTAGGTTTTGCCATTGAATGTGTTTGAATAAGAAAGGGATATTCTGAATTCTCTCCGTTTTATTTTGTACTACAACTAACCATGAAAATTGAAAGGTTTCATTGCAAGATCAGCACGCACTACTCTGTATAATTCAATTTTAGTATATCTATAAATGATCCATTAATACATGAAATTCCAAGATACAGGTCGACTGAAGTCGAAACAATGGGGTAAAATCAGTCAATGAGCACCAGCGTTATGTATGGCATGAATTTATATTCCTATACAACACTGTTTTAGTGTATATAAATTTTTCATACTTTTAGTCTGAATAGAGCATTATTAAAGCAAATAAATGTTAAGTCTAGCAGAGATCAATTATTTACTTATTTATTTATTTATAGCTTTCATTACTACAATGTATGAAGCTCGTCCAAGTGATGAAAGGAGCTTATGTTTTTAATATTTATGTTTAATTTCCAATAAGCTACTTAAAACAAAAGGAAAATATTATGACATTATCGGTTTGTCGTGATTTATTGTTTTAATTTACCTAGGTTGGTAAATACAAAAAAAATAAAATGACAACTCGCCAGTCATGTTTGAATTTTTTTTTTTTTTTTTTAGAATCCCGTCCCCGAAAATTAAAAACATTGAAAGTTAATATATATATATATATATATATATATATATATATATATATATATATATATATATATATATATATATATATATATATATATATATATATATATCAGTTTAAACATCAAGGCTGTCATATTTCAGAATGACGTCAATGCAGTTACTACGTCAATAATATCCCTGCTTTTAACATGAAAGAAGAAAGATCTCTAATTTTAGTATAAATGTAAAGATATATAATACACTGACCGGAGAAATATTCTGAATGTTAATATTAAGTCTGGTGCTATACGTAAAAGTATCATTATTTATACTAATATTTTTTTTTTTGTATAAGCAAGTGTGACATAGTCTAACTTAGGAAAATATTTAATCATTTCATCAGAATTTTTGTGATAAAATAACAATATTTTTCTTGAATTCAACCCGAAAATTTCGATAAAACTAGTTATTTTATAGGAAACTAATTATGTCGCTCGATCACTTTCAATATTCTTTATATTATATGCTCTATGTATCGATATATTCTTTAATGTAACACTTTTAATGCACACACAAACAATACAACCATATTATTGATTTAGGTTGCTTCCTCAATCACCATCTCCTGTTTTTAACTTGTTTAAGAACAACATCATACCTTGGGATTTAGTGACACGTTTAATCCGAAATTAAAGATCAAACAATTTTTCTTATCTCAAAAAGTCAATCCAACATCGATCGTGGTTGTCTTTCGTCATTTTAGAGTAAATGCCATTCACATGACTTCGTCATTAATTTTTAGAAATTTGATTTCGAAATTAATTGATTAAATTTCTATGTAATATATTCAAAGAGGAACTTTAGCCATTACATAACTACATATAGAGCGCCAACTACAAAAAAAAAAAATATATCTGTAGCATCGAAATATTTAAGGATACTGTTAAAAATGTTTTGAATATACAAAAAACAACCCCAAATATTTTCAGTTTATTATTATTACATATTTTAATACTAATTGATTATTGTTTTACGTCACTCTACGATTATTTTACTTATATGGTGACGGCATCTGCCTGACATCACATTGCAACGGATGCACACGAAGCAGTGAGTGATCTCTTATATACATGCTACCGTGACACTGGACCTGGACCACGACATCGATGTGTCCAAGGCGGGAGTCGAACCCGGGACCTCTTGGTCATGAGTCGAGCGCCTCATTCACGGAGCTATACTGCCTCCGTGTTTTAAAAAGCTTTACCTTACACAGTACAAGCACATACAGTAATAATCACTGAATATTATGCAAGATCAGGAGAAAACATGATAACGTCTGTTCCTAAGTTTGTCATTTTGCATCAAAAATTACTTTCTAAATCTAAGCTTTATATGTGCATATATATATTAAAAATGTTTGTCAACCCCACCTCCGTCAAAAATTTAAAAGAGTTTACCATTTAAAAAATTTTACTAGAAGGGTGTCATCCGAATTACGTGCACAATTCTAAAGATAAACAAATTTTTGCCATATTATAAAAACTTTACATTAGGTAGTTATATTGCAATTTATAATTTTACAGCTGTCTCCAAATTTATTTTGGGAATAAGAATAAAGTTTATCTATTTCTTTATCCACTCAGCGCGCATGATACATTTAAAAGCAGCTTCACTTTCTTCCAGAATATTAACCAGTCCAATACACTTAATAATTACCAAGCTTTGAACTGCATTGTCAACACGACAAAAGTTGTTGCGCAATCGACGAATTCTGACATACTGCCAAGCAACCTCGTTATGGACATCTAATGATCATCTTTTTATTTACAAAGCCAGTACCTGTCTGAATGTTCTTGTCAAATAGACGTTTAACCGACAAACTAAGCGCCCAGTCAGGCAAAAACCTATTCATTTGTTTTTGGAAATGTCTTTTTATCGTTGTCATTGTTGTTGTCCATGTTGGTGGTGCAGGATGTGGTGGTTGTGGTGGTGGTGGTGAAATCTTTCGTGTATGGCAAACAAAATTGACGTACTACCGAGAATTGTCACATACTGCTAGGAAGATCACGAGATCCATTAGACTGACGGTCGACGTGACTAGAATTCAGTGAGATTCCACCCGGAGTCTGCCCAATCATCCCAAAGCCGGCGTGGCCTAGTGGTATCGCGCTGGAGTTCAGTGAGATTCCACCCGGGGTCTGCCCAATCATCCCAAAGCCGGCGTGGCCTAGTGGTATCGCGCTGGAGTTCAGTGAGATTCCACCCGGAGTCTGCCCAATCATCCCAAAGCCGGCGTGGCCTAGTGGTATCGCGCTGGAGTTCAGTGAGATTCCACCCGGAGTCTGCCCAATCATCCCAAAGCCGGCGTGGCCTAGTGGTATCGCGCCGGACTCCTGATCGGGAGGCCGGGGTTCGATTCCCGCTCTGGTCATGCCGGTGTCTTGTCTTTCGGATGAGACAGTAAAAACCGAGACCTCGTGCCGTGGTATGCATGGCACGTTAAAGATCCCTCACTGCTTCGGGTGGGTACATTGCAAAGGTCAAAATTTGTATGCCCTGCATCAGGCAGATGCCATCACCATATACGTGAAACATCCGTGGTGTAACGTTAAACAAAAATTAATCAATCAATCAACCCCAATCATCCCATTACGTCAGATTTCAGAGGAAAATTATATCCAATTAATATGCACGTTACAAGTATGTGTATACGTGTAGGTGATCAAAGTTTTGCAGTAAGATATCTTTTAAGAAGTCTCTCTACGGACAGTTATCAACATCTTTTTCGATCTATGTTAGTTTTCATACTTTGTAATGATTAAAATTCAAATTCCATAATTTAATCTTTCCTGCACCTGAGGAAAATTCATATCGCCCCTTCCCATGAATTCATAATAGCTCTTTATATTTTTATAACCCTGGAAATCATTTGAAATTTTTTAAAAAGATTTTCTAAATCTAGTACCTGCGTTTCTGTTACATTGAGCAATGTGGCCATTTCAGCTCGTTCTGCAGACGACAAGTATTTTTTCTGTTCAAACTGCTTTTCTAATTCAAAGATTTGTCTTCCGGTGAAGGTAGTTCGCGCCTTTTTCTTTTTGGCCGGTTGATCCGGAGAAGCTACATCGCTGTCGGAACATCTCCGTTTCTCCGAGCATGATGACTCATTAGACCCTGAAAAGTAAACTATCGTCGTTATAAACAGAGATATAGACTATATTAGTCTATGTCTCTGTTATAAATACGTCGTGCAATAAAGCGAGATTTGGTATTATGAAATATATACAATACAATACAATATATGTCATTCTTTTCCCTGAATACTCCACCGTTTCCGCAATCGAAAAAGGCCGATACATTCATATTACATTTTCTCTACTACCCCCTCTCAAAGAAAAAAAGAATTCAATAGAAATTCTTGTGTACAAAAAGACTATGCGTGATGAAAATTGAAAACTTAGTTCCTGTTCCCCTTTATTCCATTCCTTTCTTTGTAGGTACTTCGTGTCATGCAGCATATGAAAGTTTTTTGTTTTGTTTGTGTTTTGTCTTTTGTTTTCGGGTTTTTTTTATTGGGGGGGGGGGGGGGGTTGATGTACTTTAATTAATTTCAGGAATTCTGAATTTCAAACAACTGGCATTTGGGGATATGTGCTTGTGAGTACCCGAAATTATTTTCATAATATATTTAGTTTACGATTATTGTGATTATTTAAAGATGATGTTTTTCGCCTTTGCATATCGAATTTCTTTAATTTGGACTTTACCGTTATACATATATAAACATCAATTAACTTAAAATGTCAATAAGATACTGTATTTTATGATTCATGTGATTGCGGCACATACAATCGAACCGTCCCAGCCTGATTATTATGTGTTGTACAAACTGATTATTCACTTTTGTTTAAATAAGTATTATTGTTAAATAAACTTGTAGATATAATTCTGTTGTGTCATTGACTTTAAGAAATAAATAAACAGAACTGAATTAAAATTGACCAAACCACACTACTTTTTCGTTTATCGATTTGTCGCGATGGAAGATCGACAAATAGTGAAAAAAAAAAATTAAAAAATATATACTTAATCAGTACAGAAAAATTTAAACATACAACTGATTTGGTAACATTAAACAATTTTCGTTTTATAATAGTTTGTAATAATTATCTTCGTCTGTATACTCATTATAATGGATGTATTTGATAAAGGATAGTTTATACGTTATATACGCATAAATGTTTCACACGAATGAATATTTTAGACTCTAAACTGTTGAAAGGTCAGTATATGATATCTGTATTATAAAATATTTATACTGCCTTATAGTCTAACATCTTATGTATAAGGTACAATATCAGTTGCAGATTAAAAGGAACTATCAACGAACTCTAGTACACTCCCCCATTTAGCAAAATTGTATCGTAGGATAACTTAAGTTTTGCAACAATTTATGTCTTGTAGCCGCCCTTTGAGTTTCGAAAATCCCGGAACCGTCACAGTTCCCCCTTTCTTTTTAAGGGGTGGGTGTCATAGAAATTTTTAAAGCTTTAATTTTCTCTTCTCCCTAGAAAGGTAGGAATTAAGTAACTTTTTCAGTATATATTATCTACATGTTGCATTTATGTACGCCCGGCTTATAACAAATCTTTTCACTGATTATTTTATGCTTTGATATCACGTGATTAAGCAAATAAGTGCGTCATAAATATTAACTTTATCATCTGTGTTGATTGAATATTTATAGTTCCACATGTGTTTTCCGTGCCAAATTACTCTTCATCTCACTGCGGGAAAGACAATAATTTTAATTAGCCTCCAATCTAAGATGATTTGATGTTTCAGGATAGCTTTCTCATATACTCTCAACATAAACGCCGCACAGTGGGGAATCTTGACTCCCAATTTATTATCATCTGGCATTTTGCATGACAAATTTTGACACTGACGTTCGATGACCAGGCAGAATGACCTGTCCAGTTATTTCAATAATCGTGATAAGAAACAAGAGAACGTAATGGCCGATAAATGGTTAAAAACCGAAAGGTCATCAGTACATTGCAGCTAATAGTTTCTACTAAAGCTTAATTAATTTGCCACTGATCTGACTTTCACGAGATCGCGGTCGTAATTCGGCAATCAAAGCCGACAAATATGACGATGTTGTACTCGAGTCGTTGTCTGTCCGTGTTGACACATGTTAGCAGTGACTACATGATGACATTTTTCACATTGCGGTCATATTACGAGATTCTAAGATTATCTTTATATATTTATGGATTCATTTTATGGGAAATCGAATTTTATGGATGTCAACGAATTCCTACGAAACATTCCATTCATTTTCATATTTAAGAAATAGTACAAACGACCTGTTTTTAAATCCATGTATTTTTCTTTTCACGGACATAGACTACTTACTTTTTACTTTTACTTATTGTACTTATTTACTTCGATTAAACTTGGGATATTTTATGGGACATCGACTTGTAAGGGAATCAACAAATTCTGACGAAACATTTCATTCATTTCCATATTTAGTTGTTAAGTATTTTAAATTAATTACTTTTTTCAATACACGATTATATTTATGGTATTATTCATTTTTCTTCCGATAAGATTTGAGATTTTCATTTATTATAAATATAGCAAAATCTGATATTTATTATTTGAATTAACCATATTTCCGTTTCATCATTACACCATGAAGTTGATGAGATAAATTCTCTTATTGAACAGTATCGATTTGAATCACTTCATTTGTTAAATATTTACTTTTCATCAAATTGAACACTTATCTACAATTCATATCAAAGGCAAGGATTAATAGCGATTTGTGGTTTGCAAAATTATCAATAATTTCTACCGAAGATAAAAGTCAGGTTAGCAGGAAAATCATGATTTTCGTTATTCGTTTTAGACTAAAGTAGACTACTCTTTAATCGTAATTAATTCTGTAAATTAATTAATAAACGTGTAGATTATAAATATGGATATTTTCACTGTCTAATTAGACAGTTCAATAACAACAATAAAATAGTTTGTTGGGGCGTGATGTCTTATTATTATAAAATATGTTGGATAAAATATAAAGCTACATGAAATGGAAATTTTCATAATTTGTGATATCCATACATAATATAATATATATGAAATATAGATGTAATATATATATATATATATATATAGATATATATATATATATATATATATATATATATATATATATATATATATATATATATATATTATATATATATAATTAAATATATAATTAACATTTATATATGTATATAGGGAGGACTGCGAGTAACGACTGGAGATGTGACATAATTACATATAATTGAATTGAAATAATATTTATCTGTAAAATTAAAATCAAACATACATGGTAATCTACTATTTCCTTTTGTTTTATTGGGTAATCATTGTTATAACTACCCTGTTTAGGAATTCCTATTAACATAATTGAAAGCATTTGATCTTGACAGTGAACCAAAGATAACCTGAGACTCTATCTTAAATAAATAAGATAAAGCATAAATGCCTCAATAGCCACTAACAAGTAGGGACTGCAAGCGAGGCCGCTTAACACATGCAGGATAAAATCTGTAACTCACTAGAATCTGCATTTACAGGTGATTTGCGGTCATTTTCCTTGATACCAGACAAGCAGCCTCCACACTTACACTGCTCTTTCAAACTGTCTTCACTCTTGATTGATTTTAAAGTTCGAACATCATACCCCACACGATCCGTTTCCTCGTAGTCCGCCTTAATAGGGCTGCTGTTCTTATCCGAAGTTCCCAAAATATTGGCGATGAAAAATGGAGTTGGGCTTTTAGGTTGATTGTCGTATTTATGAGGGTGCCATGTCCGTGGTGCTGTGTAGAAATGTGGTGTCCTTGCGCCGTACCCTGGTGATAGAAATGCAAGCCCTCGATGTCCCAGTCCGCATTCCATTTCTCGAAGTCGCACAGCTTGAAAATATTAAGTCCTAATCACTGTATGTTCATCATATTGTAGTCAGTGTCTTTTAATAAGAATTATCTTCAACCGGATTTTGAATATCTCTTTCAAGTCAAACAATCACTTTCTTCTTAAGTATTGAATTAAGATTCCCTTTGACATGAAAGACGAAAACTCAAGTACTTATTTTCTGTGTTAACTGTACGTACGGTGATACGTCCTGAAGTCTTTTCTCAATTAAGACAAAATGATTTGCCCAAGCACTTAGATTCGACTCTTATATTGCCATCGTAATGAGAGAAATTAAAGAGGCGAAGTCTTGCTCGATATAAATCTATTACCCCGTTAACGATCCTAACATCTAACTGAGAGACAAGGGGAGGTGCAAAAATCAATCACACGCGCTCGCGCATCCATCGCAAGATACTCATATCCAACAACGCGCCGCCAAATCTCCCGCGAACTCTTGATAGATTACAGAATTTAAATTCAATACTACTAAAGATGTTATGCATGCTGTCATACAGTGAAAATAAATTATCCTAAGCCTCTGATAAGACAAATGCGTGTATCTTAAGGTGTCAGAGAGGGGCTTTGTAATGAGGCAGTATCGAATAGGAAATTGTGCTTTTATCACTAACTGCTGTAGATATAGTCGGTAATAAATGTAAGAAGCGTTTATTGCAATTACGATATTGTTTTAATGTAGAGACGCGCGTGCATCTGAATCCTGTTACCATGTGTTTGCACGTGCTTTGGTAAATTATATATTCTTCTATAGTATAGTTATATAGTGTTGTAGTTGTGGGAAGATTTCATATAGTATTTTAGTATTTTGTTCAGGAGGCTGATCTGAGATATATATATATATATATATATATATATATATATATATATATATATATATATATATATATATATATATATATATATATATATATATATATATATATATATATAATTTATTTATCTATTTATCTAACCAAGGTAACCAAGTATTTTGTTCAGGAGGCTGATCTGATATATATAATATATTTATTTATCTAACCAAGGTTAATACTGCAACATCATTAGATTTGATATAAATTGCGTCATCTTTCCTACTGGGTTCTTATACACTCGGCCCTCACTCCATCCCACCCCCTCCTTCCCCTGTCCCCTGTTCCTTACCGATGATTAACAAATAAAAAAGAACATAAAATCAATGCAACCAAAACCAAGCCAAGAAAGCCGTGGATTACATCTACCAGCGGAGACCCGACCTCCAAGGTCTTCCTGCACGTATAGATTCCATACCAGAGGAGACTCGACCTCCAAAGTCCTCCTACACGTATAGATTCCGTACCAGAGGAGACCAACCCCCAAAGTCCTCCTACACGTATAGATTCCGACAAACAATTACACTACTCGAATTACTGCCGTGGCATTAATGTGCGTTTAAGGAGGATCGGATTCCCCGACATTGACTGTCGACGGCGATGATTGTTTTTCATATCACGTTAAGCTGTGTAGAGACAATGACAGTTTATGTGCATATTATTGCCGACTGTATACCATCATTGCCACATTAGAAAACTTATCAAAACATTCAGCATATGTTTTCCATTTATTCGAAACCTTAAACACTAAGTTAGTGAGTATATCGTCTTTATATTTTTTCTCGGTAGTTAAGGTTGAGATAGAACTTCATTCTGAAATTATTTTCGTATCAATTGTCAAGAAAATTACACAGTGTCCATTTAAAATGGTTTCCAGATTGCTAATAATACTACCTGCTTAATGTTACGGAGGACTTTTCTGTTTAATATCTTCTCCATCATAATCTTGAATATGTCCATGTGATGTGGGTAGTCATTTTGTTCATTGTAATGATAAAAAAAAAACATATTAAGTTCAATACTTAGTCATTTGTTCCTTGTAATTTCAGGATGTGAATCACTCTTTCTAAGCAACCCAATTGCTAGTCATTGATTTTGTTCAATGTAAATGCAATTTTCAGCCATCATTCCAATAGAAATGACACGGGATTTTCTGAGTACAAAACGTCGCGGTATTGGTCTTTTTATCTTTTGTGGGAGGAGGGTGTTTTTGTTTTGGGTTTTTTTTTCTTTTCTTTTCTTTTTTTTTCACATCAAGTTAAAAATATGAAAGCAAAATTTGAAAGATGTCAGACTTGAAGGTAATTATTGGAAGGGTTGGTGTTTTATCATTCGGCTACTTTCAAGAATCCTATAATGAGGCACCATTTTCTCGTATAGCTCACATTTCGACATACATCTCTTGTTTTCTTTACTTGCAAGATCTCTAATTCTAGACGTAGACTATATATACAACGATACAACAAGGATCGAACTGGCAACTTACAACTTTAGCTGGCTGAGCTGTAGCTCGACCATGCTCGCCTCCACAGTTGAAGGCTCTTATCTCAAATGATATCATGACATTGTCAATATTATAAGCAGTTTACTGGGATATTGTAAAATGCGTACATTAAACAAGACATGTGTTTCCAAACCACAAGTACATGGGTCCCAATTCACAGTTCAGAAAAAGTGTATCGAGTCGTACATGACATGTCTACAACGGAACAGATTTCATTGTGGTTTGAAATGTATATAAATATTAACAGGTATTTTAATTCAATGCTGGGGATTGATGCCAGATTTCTTTCTTAACTATAACAAGACAAATTCATAGTAGTTCTTATTCCGTTTTTATTCTTTTATTTCTGTAGTAATGGGACACGCCTATCATTTACAACGCAGTCATTTTCTCATCCTAGAGAACTCGTACGTCATCGTCCATAAAAATGATCATGAAGAATGTACAATGTTTATTTATCCATACCTTTCCTGGTCGTGCATTATATCACTGACAATTATTCTTATCAACAAGATGGTTAGAAAGTAAGTGAGTTGATAATTGTAATAAACCGTATCACTTAATGACTTAAGATTTAATTGTATATATCGCGAATTGTAATTTAGTAAATAACGTGAATTATTTTGATGAATGTACATTATAACACAGAAAAAGATAATTGAATTCAGTGCTTTTAATTCATGATCATTTTCTTTTTAACTGACGAGAGACTGAATTTTGTAATTTCATGTATAATTTTGATATGGTTTTATGGGCAAGGTTAAATCCCAAACTTATATTTCTTTTAAAGACATTTCTACCCATATCATATTACAGTTATAAATCTTAAGAAAATCAAAGTATTTAGTAAAATAAATCCAAGCAGAAGAACGTTCTATTCTGTAGCACGGTATGTTTTTATCGCCCCCCTTTTTGTGTGAGTGTGTGTGTGTGGGGGGGGGGGTATTATTTTATTATATTTTATCTTTAATAGTATACATAGAAATATTGCATAACTTTAACCAACAGGTATGAAGAAAAACTAATCTTTTTCCATTTTATTTCACGTATTATCGTATGCATAGAGCTTTTACGATATAAATATTTTCGTAAACTGGACATTTTATGGATTGCCGTGTTGAATCTGTATTTGATTATTTATTTCGGGGGAGAGGAGATGAAATTTGAGACACGAAAGGACTTGGATTCGGACTAGAACCCTCCCCTAGATCCACCAATAAGTGTAGTTAATACACTAAATGTCACAATACATTCCTACACTTGGATTGTTGAAGTACGTAACCGAATCTTTCTATTTATCGAAATGTATTCGACACAAGTAGAACGTAAAATATATCAGTTATGTTTTATTGCGAGCAAATTAATACGATTGTCCCAAAGCACTTCATGGCAAGATTATTGGTTATCTGACGGACATATAGGCAGTAGCGCGGGGTAATTGATGAAACACACAGACTAAGATTGCGGCTATTATACTTTGCGTAGCAACTCCCTGTAGCGAAAATTATGAGCTATCAGAGGACAGTCGCACGAACACCATTCTCGCATCATTCACTTGAGCCTCGTAACCGTTTATTATTACTGATTTCCCGATCAAGTATTCAACTTCCTTTCTTGATTCCAAGTAAATTGCGAAATTATAAAATTCTATCAAATTATTCTGAAAACAATTGCTGTACTCCGTCGATAGCTATTCCTGCTTCAATTACGTGTTAGCTCGCATAAGAATTTAAAACAGATAATCTCTCATTAAGAAATCGATGTTATGAATATCAATTTGTAATTCCGGCAAGGAAACTGGTTTTCAATACGTATTATTTGTCAAGAAGGACCCTTTGAATGATCGACTTATGGCATATGAATGAATAGGACCGCTGTTTGCCAAGCACTTTATCGCAGAGCCTCATACCGATTCTTACGATATCGCAATTACTTGATGATGATAGACGTTCATAATTAATATAATTTGCTGCAATGAATATTTCAGTAGACGCTCGCCGAATCTAGTGATAACAAAATGCCATTATCCTTAATTACAACCATTTCGTCTTCTGTTGCCCCAAGAGACTTCGAAATGTCTTGCATTCGAGGGGAAATAACGATATCGAGCAAGACCGTTTGTGATTCGAAACAAATCTGTAATGTCGATAGCATAACCTGAACGGTACAATTACACGCAGATCATGTGTTCTGCCGTAATGCGAATCAGCAGTTTATCATGGTAGATACCTGCTTTGCACGCCAACAATAATAGGGCACTGATAGATCAATTTATTAGCATGCATCCCAAGGCAGTTAATCATTTAATCTGCACATCGACAGAGCACCTTGTGTGTTCCACTTTCATGCATATCAATAAATAAATGTTCACATATCTCTGAAGGTCCCCCTTCAAACGAATGGGGATTTCGTATCTTCTATTTCTCTTTCTACGTAATATTTTCTCCACCTATGGCTACATTGTTTAAGTGGTTTACTAAATGGTTTGCACCCATGCAACCATATAAGAGTATAAAATATATCTTATTTAAACATGCGAAGCATTAAGATATATAAAAAGTGGAAATATATCATTGCCTTATGAAAATATGAAATATGTGTGAAATTTATGTATTGTAATTTACACATATAAAGTATTTTATGATATAGAAAATTCACATCCGAGAAAAGTAATATTTTTTCTCAAATATGAATTAATTTATTTATTTATTTTGTATTTTATTTATTTTTCTATTTATTTTTTATTTTTATTTATCAATTAATTTAATTTAAATTTATTTTCATTTTTTATTTATTTATTTATTTACTTATTTTTACTTTCTTTTGCACCGAGAAATACTTCACATTATTCATGCTATTGATTGCCCCTCAGACTCATTAACCAGACGTTTAATCTCGTTAATTAAAAGTTATTGAAACGAAAAGTTATGCCTTTCTTCCGAGATTCCTCTGATAGCGAGTGATACACTATCTGGCAGACTCTCTACACTTCACCGATATTACCTCAGAAACACCTGATTTGACGAACGCTATCTCGTAAAAAAATTAATGCTCCAAATACCTTATCTGTGATTACAATAGCTAACTATTGTAATATGTTGTATGTAATTAAATGTATATATGTTTCATGACTGATTTTTAGAAAATATGACGTAAAATTTAACAAAAACTCTCTATTGAACAGATGTTCAAGCGCGCCTTGGGGAGAGGGTCTGTGCATGCAGTGCAATTTAAAGGAAATACGATATATATTCGATGATACAGTGTACTTCTAAATTTTTCATTTGATGTAACTGGTCATGTTGTGCACTTAATATACGGGTAGAAATTCTCCATTTATTTGTACAGAAATCCCACCGTTTATAAGTCTGTTATTTAAATCTAAGAGAAGAAAATTATACATTTGTTAGGCTTTTCATTTGGCCCAAATGTTTCCAGCGATTATCTTGCAAACTATCGCATATTATGTTTTATTGCGGTTTGTCGATGGATATACATCTTCTCGACTTTTTTCTACTTAAACGAAAATTGGTCAGTTTTATAAAGATTTTTTTTATTTCAAATGTAAAATGAAATATGCTTACCAGTTTACTTTTACAATGGTGTATTATAATTCTATCTGGGTAAATATATGAAGATTTTGAATTATTTTGCACACTTTCATACTTGCAGCAGGCGTATCAACATTCGTTCAGCCGATATAGAATGCAGCACCTCGAAACGTCGAGATTGAATGCCACTTTCGCTTTCAATGTTTCGCGATATATGTACAGAAAAATTATTTCTATTGAATTTTTGTCCTGACGAAAATAAAATGGAGAAGACATATATTGAGACGGCAATTCAGCACCGGACACAAACGTCATATATTTCCATAGGATTTTCTCTATTTATTTCATCTATTAATTTATTTACAACAAAACACTACGAAACATTCATCCGGTCGTTTCGACCATGAGTCTTTTTACAGTCCATAACAAGAATGTCCGGATAAAAATTATGCACTGTTTCATTGCATTGAAAAGAAATAAAAGGACCTTATTTATTTATTTATTTATTTATTTATTTATTTATTTATTTCAACTTGTTTATTTATTGTGATAGTTTCCAGACTAGAATAACATTTTAGGATCGAATGTCTTATTACATGCATGTACAGGTAAGTATCTTTAACATGATATGTAATAGAACTATACAAGTGTGAGCGAAGTTTAACTTCGCATTTACGTGACCAAAATCAGATGAGATATCTCTGTCATCCAAACAGTATATATATTGCTTCACACGTACTTTCTCATCTTATCAAATAAGAAAAGAGAGCGACATAATGTTGCTGAGGTACGCGACACGTGTACAAACACTTATATTCATATGTTTTGCAGATGTTCATCTAGGTAGTCGTATATATCAAATTTACACAAACTTACAAGTAACGTTACACACACGAAACGGTTAATATATTTCTGTATCTATATCTATGTACAGATCTGTATTACTGTTTTGTTCTCAAATGAGAATCACATTTATAAATTTTTAAAAATGCTTTTAACCAATTTTGTTTATAATTCCTACTTGAGGAAAATGATGTAACACATTTACATAAGATTCCATAATTTGTCTCAAGGGACAAACACGATATAAAGGGAAAATGTTTGCTTCAAACAAATAGCCACTAATGTTATTTTATTTTGTATCAAAATATCGGGAAGAAAAATTTCACTTGGATGTACCAGATAAATGATTACATGTTGTCAGAGTAAGTATCCTTTTAGTTGCATGATGGCTGTCGAGGAAGGAAGCCATTAGTATGGTCACCCAACGTACCACAGTGGCCTTCCACTGATCCATGGGTTTCAGAGATGATGCCAGATGTCCAGCAGGAGTGATCGACTCCTGTTTGACTAGCCACGCTCTTAATAAATGTCTGAAATAATACCAACGACATATTATTACAATACTGTACACATGATATGAATGTGTACGAACCCTTGCAGAAAGAGTCACATTCACACAAAATCACAAGAGGTACATATCGCTTTCATACATATGAATAAGAAGAATGGATTCTGTATTGCCATTTAAAACATTAATATATCAACTGAACAAAAATTCAGTTCAAAGACAGTATGTGTACTTCCACATGCAACCTCCCCTTCGAGTGTTTGTCACAATATCTATTCACGAATATTGTATCTAAACAAGTCATTAGATTTCGTGTTTAACATGGCAGAATCTTAACCTTTTTGGCACCATGTAAAATATGGAATGGAATGGAATGGAATCGTGGAATGGAATTGAATGATGGAATGGAATGAATTAGATTTTAGAATAGAAGTTTGGAATACTTTTTACGCCCGACCTAAAAGGCATCCGTCTGTCTGCATGGCTGTTCGTTCGTCCGTTAATCCGTACCGATTTCTTAAATCGATAACTTTTCCACCGTTCGAGACAGAGACTCCATATTCGGCATGTTTATTAAACTAATGAAACCCTTTCAAATGACAATAAGATCTGTGACCTGGGACAGTGACCTTCATACTAAAATACAACAATATTTGCCAATGCATGCTATGCCAATCCAGTCCCACCTTCCTGCTTTTAAAATTTTCTAAACATAGACGAGTGCCAATCAGATACTAATTATCGACCAAGCAGGTACCATACACGACAAAATCAATCACTGAAAGGTTTTATCCTGGCTGTGTCTGATTCCAGCTAACTTCATGAAAAACTGTATACTCGCATGACATATTACAAGGTAGAGTTTATTTTTTCTTTATTTACAATTTTGGGCATATAATCATGTTACTCGATTAGCAGCCATTTTACCACCTGTCAGTGTTAAATTAGTCTTAGATTTATAAATACCAAATTTTGGCACGATGACCAATGATCAGTTGTACAGTGACCAATGGTCAGTTGTCACATTTTGCTCTTTATAGACAGTTCATTGTGTGAAAAGATAACGCAAAAAATTATTTCAAAATTTTACTGGACTGACCAGTGGTCACTTATTACACATTTACCATAAAAATGTAGCCCCTTTCATCCCAGGAAACCGAATGTGTGACTCTTGCACCAAAAGTTTAATAATAACGCAAAAAATTTTTAATTTCAGAATTTTACTGGACTGACCAGTGGTCATTTATTACACATTTACCATAAAAATGTAACCCCTTTCATCCCAAGAAACCGAATGTGTGACTCTACACCAAAAGTTCAACTTAAAATCTTCATTCCAGAATTCTTTCCATATTCCATTCCATAAACCCATTCCATTCCACTCTTCCATTCCATATTTTACACGGTGCCTACCTTTTTAGTTAATATTTCTCTTGCTTACCCTCATGGCTTCCCCTAGATCTGTATGATCACCAAGGCCATGATCAGCAGTACTACTGTGCGACATTCAATTGTTTTTGTAAACCCTCGTTTCCTGTACATATGGTTTCAAAATGGACAGAAGAAGACGTCCATCACCAGAACCTTGTTTTATTTCTAGTTTCGGCATCCTGCTGAACAGACAACAAAATGAATTTTCAAAACTCAACAAAGATGTTCAAAAACTAAAAATATTGCTGAAGTACTTATTGCCGAACGCACAGACGGACATGCAATTTAATAACTCGTTTCAAACTTTGCTTCAGATACTTAGTACGCTATTAGACATACTTGCTTTCATTTAATATAAACTTAAATGTAGGTACATTTGTAGACCTCCTTCAAAGAGCACAGCGGCACGTACAATCACTTACTTCCCATTTAAAACAATTAACAGAACACCGTACACGTAAAATCTATCTCCGGGAAGAGACCAAACACAGCTCAGTTTACACGGTTACGACAGCTGGAAGTGTTAAATATACCACGTTGATGTCAGAGGTGAGGGAGATAACTACTGATGAGTCAAATTTTAAAGCTCATTAACTCCCCGGTGATTACAGGGTTAAAATGCAACATTACAAGGTGCGCGTTTTATAGGCTTTTTACCCTCCACGAGAAGATTACAATTTCAAATTACTCCTTATCCTGCAAGTAATTGAACAAGACTTAGTGAGCTTCATTTGTTTATCTTTGATGCATGTTACATTGAATTCTTTTTCCTGTTTTTCCTTAGTCCTTGGTATTTGATGAGAAAAAGCGTAGATCATCACCTAGTTCAATGACGTTAACAAGTATGAGAATTTGGGAACAAATTTCGTTTCAATGTTGTAATTCCTCCTTAATAAATACATTATTAATTTGATAACATATGTATATGTTTCTTTTTATACCTGCTAGATTATACTTTTATCAAACCATAAAATGAAATGTTTGGGTATATATTTTCTCGTTGAACATGAATACCCTTGGATAAGGGAAATATGTACTGTAAGAAGACCAGAAATCTCTATACCTTGCAAACATCTGCATTTTATTGGGATTCCATACGTGCTCTATGTGGCAGGTATTAACCATCAAAAAGCATCATTTTGTATTTCTCGATTCATAGGAATCCACGTGCTGGAAAACCATGCATGCCGCTAAGGCAGGGGTTAAGTATCCATCAAGAGATGCAGAGCAATCCTGTTGTTCAAGGCTGGTATTGTGTACATTACAGGAGACGCTCACACATAAAAAAGCAATTACTATCGGAGATTTAATTAAGTAAATAACGTAAGCTATTTGAAATGGGAATCACAAAACATTTCCAAAAAAGAAACCAGATGCTTCTTATTACACATTCAAGATTCCATATGAAATGAACCCTTGTTCATATCTACACGTTTTTAATTTAGGGTTACAGATATTACTGTAGACTTCGAAAGACTTTTGGAAATCCATCAGATTTTAATCAGATCTTAGATTTAAATTAGGAAAACGGACCTCAGCAATACATGTCCAGAGGAATGTCTCATCCTTATTTTCACAGTGATCTTACATACCAACTACGGAATGCTTCGATGATTTTATCTCATCCGGTCCTAAAATTGTAAACTGTCTTAGACATTGACAGTGTGACCCCAAGATCATCACAAAGACCACATGTCTTGTATAGACCCCTCTACAAACCTTATGCAGACTTTTCCTTGAGCATTGCACACTGATTAATAGGGTGGTGGAGAGTCTATGACAGGCCTTGCCTAAACCTTTTTTCTTAGGAAAATAAGGTCCTGAACCTTGTTCCTTTTGACTATTAGACGGGACTCCTACAGATCAAGCACCTTAGCTTACCGTCAGGGGGACAAAATATTTTGAATATTCATATTTATTTAATAAAAATATTTGTACTTTATTTTTTTTTTTAACTTTTTTTGACTTCTCATCTTCAGTAACCTCTTAATCCTTTTTCTCTATATGGAGTATTAGATATTAGGTTTTAAATGAGTGATATTTGTCTTTTGTGGTGAGTAGGAAGGTCTTTTTATGTTCTTATTCTTCTCTGCTCTGTATGTCTGTGATGTCTTTTGTGGTGAGTAGGAAGGTCTTTTCATGTCCTTATTCTTCTCTGCTCTGTACGTCTGTGATGTCTTTTGTGGTGAGTAGGAAGGTATTTTTATGTTCTTATTCTTCTCTGCTCTGTATGTCTGTAATGTCTTTTGTGGTGTGTAGGAAGGTTTTTTTTATGTCCTTATTCTTCTCTGCTCTGTATGTCTGTGATGTCTTTTGTGGTGAGTAAGAAGGTATTTTTATGTTCTTATTCTTCTCTGCTCTGTATGTCTGTGATGTCTTTTGTGGTGAGTAGGAAGGTCTTTTCATGTCCTTATTCTTCTCTGCTCTGTACATCTGTGATGTCTTTTGTGGTGAGTAGGAAGGTATTTTTATGTTCTTATTCTTCTCTGCTCTGTATGTCTGTAATGTCTTTTGTGGTGTGTAGGAAGGTTTTTTTATGTCCTTATTCTTCTCTGCTCTGTATGTCTGTGATGTCTTTTGTGGTGAGTAAGAAGGTATTTTTATGTTCTTATTCTTCTCTGCTCTGTATGTCTGTGATGTCTTTTGTGGTGAGTAGGAAGGTATTTTTATGTCCTTATTCTTCCCTGCTCTGTATGTCTGTGCTGTCTTTTGTGGTGAGTGGGAAGGTATTTTTATGTCCTTATTCTTCTCTGCTCTGTATGTGTCTGATGTTTTATGTGATGAGTAGGAGGTCTTTTCATGTCCATATTCTTCTCTGCTCTGTATGTCTTTGATGTCTTTTGTGGTGAGTAGGAAGGTCTTTTTATGTCCTTATTCTTCCCTGCTCTGTATGTCTGTGCTGTCTTTTGTGGTGAGTGGGAAGGTATTTTTATGTCCTTATTCTTCTCTGCTCTGTATGTGTCTGATGTTTTATGTGATGAGTAGGAGGTCTTTTCATGTCCATATTCTTCTCTGCTCTGTATGTCTTTGATGTCTTTTGTGGTGAGTAGGAAGGTCTTTTTATGTCCTTATTCTTCTCTGCTCTGTATGTCTGTGATGTCTTTTGTGGTGAGTAGTAAGGTCTTTTTATGTCCTTATTCTTCTCTGCTCTGTATGTCTGTGATGTCTTTTGTGGTAAGTAGGAAGGTCTTTTCATGTCCTTATTGTTCTCTGCTCTGTATGTTTGTGATGTCTTTTGTGGTGAATAGGAAGGTCTTTTCATGTCCTTATTCTTCTCTGCTCTGTATGTCTGTGATGTCTTTTGTGGTGATTAGGAAGGTCTTTTTATTTTCTTATTCTTCTCTGTTCTGTATGTCTGTGATGTCTTTTGTGGTGAGTAGGAAGGTCTTTTTATGTCCTTATTCTTCTCTGTTCTTTATGTCTATGATGTCTTTTGTGGTAAGTAGGAAGGTTTTCTCATGTCCTTATTCTTCTCTGCTCTGTATGTCTGTGATGTCTTTTGAGGTGAGTAGGAAGGTCTTTTCATGTCCTTTTTCTTCTCTGCTCTGTATGTCTTTGATGCCTTTTGTGGTGAATAGGAAGGTCTTTTTATGTCCTTATTCTTCTCTGCTATGTATGTATGTGGTGTCTTTTGTGGTAAGTAGGAAGGTCTTTTCATGTCCTTATTCTTCTCTGCTCTGTATGTCTGTGATGTCTTTTGTGGTGAGTAGGAAGGTCTTTTTATGTCCTTATTCTTCTCTGCTCTGTATGTCTGTAATGTCTTTTGTGCTGAGTAGGAAGGTCTTTTTATGTCCTTATACTTCTCTGCTCTGTACGTCTTTGATGTCTTTTGTGGTGAGTAGGAAGGTCTTTTCATGTCCTTATTCTTCTCTGTTCTGTATGTCTGTAATGTTTTTTGTGGTGAGTAGGAAGGTCTTTTTATGTCCTTATTCTTCTCTGCTCTGTACGTCTTTGATGTCTTTTGTGGTGAGTAGGAAGGTCTTTTCATGTCCTTATTCTTCTCTGTTCTGTATGTCTGTGATGTCTTTTGTGGTGAGTAGTAAGGTCTTTTTATGTCCTTATTCTTCTCTGCTCTGTATGTCTGTGATGTTTTTGTGATGAGTAGGAAGGTCTTTTCATGTCCATATTCTTCTCTGCTCTGTATGTCTGTGATGTCTTTTATCCCTGCTCTGTATGTCTGTGCTGTCTTTTGTGGTGAGTGGGAAGGTATTTTTATGTCCTTATTCTTCTCTGCTCTGTATGTGTCTGATGTTTTATGTGATGAGTAGGAGGTCTTTTTATGTCCATATTCTTCTCTGCTCTGTATGCCTTTGATGTCTTTTGTGGTGAGTAGGAAGGTCTTTTTATGTCCTTATTCTTCTCTGCTCTGTATGTCTGTGATGTCTTTTGTGGTGAGTAGGAAGGTCTTTTTATGTCCTTATTCTTCTCTGCTCTGTATGTCTGTGATGTCTTTTGTGGTAAGTAGGAAGGTCTTTTCATGTCCTTATTGTTCTCTGCTCTGTATGTTTGTGATGTCTTTTGTGGTGAATAGGAAGGTCTTTTCATGTCCTTATTCTTCTCTGCTCTGTATGTCTGTGATGTCTTTTGTGGTAAGTAGGAAGGTCTTTTCATGTCCTTATTGTTCTCTGCTCTGTATGTTTGTGATGTCTTTTGTGGTGAATAGGAAGGTCTTTTCATGTCCTTATTCTTCTCTGCTCTGTATGTCTGTGATGTCTTTTGTGGTGATTAGGAAGGTCTTTTTATTTTCTTATTCTTCTCTGCTCTGTATGTCTGTGATGTCTTTTGTGGTGAGTAGGAAGGTCTTTTTATGTCCTTATTCTTCTCTGTTCTTTATGTCTATGATGTCTTTTGTGGTAAGTAGGAAGGTTTTCTCATGTCCTTATTCTTCTCTGCTCTGTATGTCTGTGATGTCTTTTGAGGTGAGTAGGAAGGTCTTTTCATGTCCTTTTTCTTCTCTGCATTGTATGTCTTTGATGCCTTTTGTGGTGAATAAGAAGGTCTTTTTATTTTCTTATTCTTCTCTGCTATGTATGTATGTGGTGTCTTTTGTGGTAAGTAGGAAGGTCTTTTCATGTCCTTATTCTTCTCTGCTCTGTATGTCTGTGATGTCTTTTGTGGTGAGTAGGAAGGTCTTTTTATGTCCTTATTCTTCTCTGCTCTGTATGTCTGTAATGTCTTTTGTGGTGAGTAGGAAGGTCTTTTTATGTCCTTATTCTTCTCTGCTCTGTACGTCTTTGATGTCTTTTGTGGTGAGTAGGAAGGTCTTTTCATGTCCTTATTCTTCTCTGTTCTGTATGTCTGTAATGTTTTTTGTGGTGAGTAGGAAGGTCTTTTTATGTCCTTATTCTTCTCTGCTCTGTACGTCTTTGATGTCTTTTGTGGTGAGTAGGAAGGTCTTTTCATGTCCTTATTCTTCTCTGTTCTGTATGTCTGTGATGTCTTTTGTGGTGAGTAGTAAGGTCTTTTTATGTCCTTATTCTTCTCTGCTCTGTATGTCTGTGATGTTTTTGTGATGAGTAGGAAGGTCTTTTCATGTCCATATTCTTCTCTGCTCTGTATGTCTGTGATCTCTTTTATGGTGAGAAGGAAGGTCTTTTTATGTCCTTATTCTTCTCTGCTCTGTATGTCTGTGATGTCTTTTGTGGTAAGTAGGAAGGTCTTTTCATGTCCTTATTGTTCTCTGCTCTGTATGTTTGTGATGTCTTTTGTGGTGAATAGGAAGGTCTTTTCATGTCCTTATTCTTCTCTGCTCTGTATGTCTGTGATGTCTTTTGTGGTAAGTAGGAAGGTCTTTTCATGTCCTTATTGTTCTCTGCTCTGTATGTTTGTGATGTCTTTTGTGGTGAATAGGAAGGTCTTTTCATGTCCTTATTCTTCTCTGCTCTGTATGTCTGTGATGTCTTTTGTGGTGATTAGGAAGGTCTTTTTATTTTCTTATTCTTCTCTGCTCTGTATGTCTGTGATGTCTTTTGTGGTGAGTAGGAAGGTCTTTTTATGTCCTTATTCTTCTCTGTTCTTTATGTCTATGATGTCTTTTGTGGTAAGTAGGAAGGTTTTCTCATGTCCTTATTCTTCTCTGCTCTGTATGTCTGTGATGTCTTTTGAGGTGAGTAGGAAGGTCTTTTCATGTCCTTTTTCTTCTCTGCATTGTATGTCTTTGATGCCTTTTGTGGTGAATAAGAAGGTCTTTTTATTTTCTTATTCTTCTCTGCTATGTATGTATGTGGTGTCTTTTGTGGTAAGTAGGAAGGTCTTTTCATGTCCTTATTCTTCTCTGCTCTGTATGTCTGTGATGTCTTTTGTGGTGAGTAGGAAGGTCTTTTTATGTCCTTATTCTTCTCTGCTCTGTATGTCTGTAATGTCTTTTGTGGTGAGTAGGAAGGTCTTTTTATGTCCTTATTCTTCTCTGCTCTGTACGTCTTTGATGTCTTTTGTGGTGAGTAGGAAGGTCTTTTCATGTCCTTATTCTTCTCTGTTCTGTATGTCTGTAATGTTTTTTGTGGTGAGTAGGAAGGTCTTTTTATGTCCTTATTCTTCTCTGCTCTGTACGTCTTTGATGTCTTTTGTGGTGAGTAGGAAGGTCTTTTCATGTCCTTATTCTTCTCTGTTCTGTATGTCTGTGATGTCTTTTGTGGTGAGTAGTAAGGTCTTTTTATGTCCTTATTCTTCTCTGCTCTGTATGTCTGTGATGTTTTTGTGATGAGTAGGAAGGTCTTTTCATGTCCATATTCTTCTCTGCTCTGTATGTCTGTGATGTCTTTTATGGTGAGAAGGAAGGTCTTTTTATGTCCTTATTCTTCTCTGGTCTGTATGTCTTTGATGATTTTATGGTGAGTAGGAAGGTCTTTTTATGTCCTTATTCTTCTATGCTCTATATGTCTGTGATGTCTTTTATGGTGAGTAGGGAGGTCTTTTTATTTCCTTATTGTTCTCTGCTCTGTATGTCTGTGATGTCTTTTGTGGTAATTAGGAAGGTCTTTTTATGTCCTTATTCTTCTCTGCTCTGTATGTGTGTGATGTCTTTTTTGGTGAGTAAGAGGGTCTTTTATGTCCTTATTCTTCTCTGCTCTGTATGTCTGTAACGTCTTTTGTGGTGAGTAGGAAGGTCTTTTTATGTCCTTATTCTTCTCTGCTCTGTACGTCTTTGATGTCTTTTGTGGTGAGTAGGAAGGTCTTTTCATGTCCTTATTCTTCTCTGTTCTGTATGTCTGTGATGTCTTTTGTGGTGAGTCGTAAGGTCTTTTTATGTCCTTATTCTTCTCTGCTCTGTATGTCTGTGATGTTTTTGTGATGAGTAGGAAGGTCTTTTCATGTCCATATTCTTCTCTGCTCTGTATGTCTGTGATGTCTTTTATGGTGAGAAGGAAGGTCTTTTTATGTCCTTATTCTTCTCTGGTCTGTATGTCTTTGATGATTTTATGGTGAGTAGGAAGGTCTTTTTATGTCCTTATTCTTCTATGCTCTATATGTCTGTGATGTCTTTTATGGTGAGTAGGGAGGTCTTTTTATTTCCTTATTCTTCTCTGCTCTGTATGTCTGTGATGTCTTTTGTGGTGAGTAGGAAGGTCTTTTCATGTCCTTATTCTTCTCTGCTCTGTATGTCTGTGATGTCTTTTGTGGTGATTAGGAAGGTCTTTTTATGTCCTTATTCTTGTCTGCTCTGTATGTGTGTGATGTCTTTTTTGGTGAGTAAGAGGGTCTTTTATGTCCTTATTCTTCTCTGCTCTGTATGTGTGTGATGTCTTTTGTGGTGAGTAGGAGGGTCTTTTATGTCCTTATTCTTCTCTGTTCTGTATGTGTGTGATGTCTTTTGTGGTGAGTAGGAAGGTCTTTTCATGTCCTTATTCTTCTCTGCTCTGTATGTCTGTGATGTCTTTTGTGGTGATTAGGAAGGTCTTTTTATGTCCTTATTCTTCTCTGCTCTGTATGTGTGTGATGTCTTTTTTGGTAAGAGGTTCTTTTATGTCCTTATTCTTCTCTGCCCTGTATGTGTGTGATGTCTTTTGTGGTGAGTAGGAGGGTCTTTTATGTCCTTATTCTTCTCTGCTCTGTATGTGTGTGATGTCTTTTGTGGTGAGTAGGAAGGTCTTTTCATGTCCTTATTCTTCTCTGCTCTATATGTCTTTCGTGTCTTTTTGGTGAGTAGTAAGATCTTTTTAAGTTCTTATTCTTCTCTGCTCTGTATGTGTGTGATGTCTTTTGTGGTGAGTAGGAAGGTCTTTTTATGTCCTTATTCTTCTCTGCTCTGTAGGGTCTGTGATGTCTTTTGTGGTGAGTAGTAAGGTCTTTTTATGTCCTTATTCTTCTTTGCTCTGTATGTCTGTGATGTATTTTGTGGTAAGTAGGAAGGTCTTTTCATGTCCTTATTCTTCTCTGCTCTGTATGTCTGTGATGTCTTTTGTGGTAATTAGGAAGGTCTTTTTATGTCCTTATTCTTCTCTGCTCTGTATGTGTGTGATGTCTTTTGTGGTGAGTAAGAGGGTCTTTTATGTCCTTATTCTTCTCTGCTCTGTATGTCTGTAATGTCTTTTGTGGTGAGTAGGAAGGTCTTTTTATGTCCTTATTCTTCTCTGCTCTGTACGTCTTTGATGTCTTTTGTGGTGAGTAGGAAGGTCTTTTCATGTCCTTATTCTTCTCTGTTCTGTATGTCTGTGATGTCTTTTGTGGTGAGTAGTAAGGTCTTTTTATGTCCTTATTCTTCTCTGCTCTGTATGTCTGTGATGTTTTTGTGATGAGTAGGAAGGTCTTTTCATGTCCATATTCTTCTCTGCTCTGTATGTCTGTGATGTCTTTTATGGTGAGAAGGGAGGTCTTTTTATGTCCTTATTCTTCTCTGGTCTGTATGTCTTTGATGATTTTATGGTGAGTAGGAAGGTCTTTTTATGTCCTTATTCTTCTATGCTCTATATGTCTGTGATGTCTTTTATGGTGAGTAGGGAGGTCTTTTTATTTCCTTATTCTTCTCTGCTCTGTATGTCTGTGATGTCTTTTGTGGTGAGTAGGAAGGTCTTTTCATGTCCTTATTCTTCTCTGCTCTGTATGTCTGTGATGTCTTTTGTGGTGATTAGGAAGGTCTTTTTATGTCCTTATTCTTGTCTGCTCTGTATGTGTGTGATGTCTTTTTTGGTGAGTAAGAGGGTCTTTTATGTCCTTATTCTTCTCTGCTCTGTATGTGTGTGATGTCTTTTGTGGTGAGTAGGAGGGTCTTTTATGTCCTTATTCTTCTCTGTTCTGTATGTGTGTGATGTCTTTTGTGGTGAGTAGGAAGGTCTTTTCATGTCCTTATTCTTCTCTGCTCTGTATGTCTGTGATGTCTTTTGTGGTGATTAGGAAGGTCTTTTTATGTCCTTATTCTTCTCTGCTCTGTATGTGTGTGATGTCTTTTTTGGTGAGTAAGAGGGTCTTTTATGTCCTTATTCTTCTCTGCTCTGTATGTGTGTGATGTCTTTTGTGGTGAGTAGGAGGGTCTTTTATGTCCTTATTCTTCTCTGCTCTGTATGTGTGTGATGTCTTTTGTGGTGAGTAGGAAGGTCTTTTCATGTCCTTATTCTTCTCTGCTCTATATGTCTTTCGTGTCTTTTTGGTGAGTAGTAAGATCTTTTTAAGTTCTTATTCTTCTCTGCTCTGTATGTGTGTGATGTCTTTTGTGGTGAGTAGGAAGGTCTTTTTATGTCCTTATTCTTCTCTGCTCTGTAGGGTCTGTGATGTCTTTTGTGGTGAGTAGTAAGGTCTTTTTATGTCCTTATTCTTCTCTGCTCTGTATGTCTGTGATGTCTTTTGTGGTAAGTAGGAAGGTCTTTTCATGTCCTTATTGTTCTCTGCTCTGTATATTTGTGATGTCTTTTGTGGTGAATAGGAAGGTCTTTTCATGTCCTTATTCTTCTCTGCTCTGTATATCTGTGATGTCTTTTGTGGTGAGTAGGAGGGTCTTTCATGTCTTTATTCTTCTCTGCTCTGTATGTGTGTGATGCCTTTTGTGGTGAGTAGGAGGGTCTTTTATGTCCTTATTCTTCTCTGCTCTGTATGTGTGTGATGTCTTTTGTGGTGAGTAGGAAGGTCTTTTCATGTCCTTATTCTTCTCTGCTCTGTATGTCTTTCGTGTCTTTTTGGTGAGTAGTAAGATCTTTTTAAGTTCTTATTCTTCTCTGCTCTGTATGTGTGTGATATCTTTTGTGGTGAGTAGGAAGGTCTTTTTATGTCCTTATTCTTCTCTGCTCTGTAGGGTCTGTGATGTCTTTTGTGGTGAGTAGTAAGGTCTTTTTATGTCCTTATTCTTCTCTGCTCTGTATGTCTGTGATGTCTTTTGTGGTAAGTAGGAAGGTCTTTTCATGTCCTTATTGTTCTCTGCTCTGTATATTTGTGATGTCTTTTGTGGTGAATAGGAAGGTCTTTTCATGTCCTTATTCTTCTCTGCTCTGTATATCTGTGATGTCTTTTGTGGTGAGTAGGAGGGTCTTTCATGTCCTTATTCTTCTCTGCTCTGTATGTGTGTGATGCCTTTTGTGGTGAGTAGGAGGGTCTTTTATGTCCTTATTCTTCTCTGCTGTGTATGTGTGTGATGTCTTTTGTGGTGAGTAGGAAGGTCTTTTCATGTCCTTATTCTTCTCTGCTTTGTATGTCTTTCATGTCTTTTGTGGTGAGTAGGAAGATCTTTTTAAGTTCTTAGTCTTCTCTGCTATGTATGTCTGTGATGTCTTTTGTGGTGAGTAGGAAGGTCTTTTCACGTCCTTATTCTTCTATGCTCTGTATGTCTTTGATGCCTTTTGTGGTGAGTAGGAAGGTCTTTTTATGTCCTTATTCTTCTCTGCTATGTATGTCTGTGATGTCTTTTGTGGTGAGTAGGAAGGGCTTTTGTGTCCTTATTCTTCTCTGCTCTGTATGTCTGTGATGTCTTTTATGGTGAGTAGGAAGGTCTTTTTATGTCCTTATTCTTCTCTATATGTCTGTGATGTCTTTTATGGTGAGTAGGAAGGTCTTTTCATGTCCTAATTCTTGTCTGTTCTTTATGTCTGTGATGTCCTTTCTCATACAGCTTAGTCAGACATCTACTCGCCTTCCTCCTTCTGTAGCTGTTTAACTTTTTCAATATCACATAATATCAAAAGATCACCTCAATTACGTAAGTTTTATTCATTATATCTAAGATTAAGAAATAACAATTACAGAGAAGACAAATAAATTAAAGTATAAATTATGTAAGATTCTAATACATTGCAACTAAAGTATGAAATGGATAATTTAATAAACAACTCATATAAAACGAAAAGGTATTATGAAATTTGAATTTTATCAATAAAAAGACGACAAAGAGTTTTTGATAAATAACATTGTTTATGTGTATCTGTGGTTTTATATATTATCTATGCATTGTAACTTCTTTGTAAATATAACTTGTAGTTATGATTACAAAGAAAGATAACTTTTACAAATGGTTCCAAGAAAGATAAGTCTTATTTAAATCTGGTTCTGTATAGACAATTTTAAAGAAACATGTATATGTAATTACAAGTTTGCAAATTCAATATAATTATAAGAACCTTCTTAAAACATAGTGACTGACTACTTTATCTCACTATAAGTATTTACATCAATGATTAAAAAACACACAAAGAAGTCCATGTGATGACAGCACTATATCAATATTTTTAACATTTCATATCAGTTGTCATAGTCTGTACCTTAAACAAAAATTTTAAAAAATATCGTTTGATTCAGCAACCATGACCACTTCAAAAAATTGCCATACTGAAACCATTTTATCCTTTTTTATATGAAAACTTTTTTTTTGTTGATTTGGTCATTCAAACCATTTAACAGATGAATCTAAAATTAAAATTGAAATGGTTGAAAATAACTAATACTGCATATGTTCTAAATATGTACCTAAGCAGCAATCTCATCTCTTTCTATGACCACATAGATATGTTGTATAAAAAAACTATTTTTCCTACCTACCTACTCCAAAACCAATCAGGGTGAGTTAAATTGAGAAGAATAGAATTTCATTTCAAATTTATGATGAATTCTTTCAGTAAGGAAAATACCATTCATCTACTTGTTAATGTAACAAAAATTTTACATTTTCACATGCATTTTTGAGATTTGGAATTTTCAGTTCAGTAAATTACTGTGCAATAAAGCAAAAAGTCCTCAAAACAAAATAATTGATGAGTAAAACATAAAAAAGTCATAATTCACGACATTCAACAATAGAAAAAACCATATAAGCAGGAATCCATTCTCTCAAGTAAATAACAATAGAGAAGTAAATGAGATATCATTAGACTCAAGGGCACATGAATATATTACAAATATCATTAAATAATGTTACTCATTTTTATCACAGCCTATATATCCCAGCTAATCTAAAGTTAATTAAAACAATTCATGCAAGACATGTATAAATAATAATATCAAAAGTAAAAATGAAGTGAAATGATCACTGTTAATTCATTATGGACGGAATGTGTGACAAATATGTATATATATAGATCAGAATTTTCATGAGAAGAACTGAGGTAAATCCAAAGTAAACTATCTAAAACTTCTTATGCAAAGGTGATAGTGAAATACTTTTATTGCCTATATTGTTTCTTTAGGAAAAATATTATCTAAAAATGAAAAAGAATTGAATTGATTAGATCTTTCTACAGCTACAATTTGTAATAAAACTTTTCTGAAGATAAGAAATGAACAGCAAATTATACATTTCTAAATGATGGAGGACTAAAATCCATCTTCATCTTCATTCTCATGATGAGCCAATTTTTTCAGGACCTTCTTTTTTCTTCTCTTTTTCTTTTTCCCTGGTTCTAGAGGAGGTAATCTGCTTGGAGGAAGAGGTTCATCGATGCATCTAGCTTCAACCTCACCAATGGGTTCTGGTCTGGCATTAAGGTATGAATATTCTTCATCTTCGTCATTATATACATCAGGGGTAGGAGGAAGTTTACGTGATTTTTGAAACGATGAGAATTTCTTCTGAGACCTGAAAAATGTCAATATTTTGTATATATTATTAAGAAATAATTATACCATAAAAATTTTACAACATTTCTAAGGCAATTCTATACAAAGTCACACAGATGCTACACTGTGAGACAAAAGAAACTTAAGAAATTTGGTAATTCTGGATATGTTGTTATTAAATTTGTTTTTGTTTTTTTGATATTGTTGGACTTTGTTTATTAGTTCTTGGGATAGATTTTTCAAAAATAAAAAAGACACGTTTGTAAAACACAATGCCCAACGCCCATGATTGCAAAAAATGAAGAAAATAATGGACTGACAAATAATTGGCAGATGTACACTAAAGAAGTGCCAAAAAATAACAGTAATAAACACAACAAATTTTGATAGATTATTTTCATTCCTTCATGATAGAGATCAAAACATATTTTTACTTCAGTAATACGAAGTTTTTAAATCAAATCTGACATACATAAAACACTGTTGATAAGACATCACAATTATGTATGTTCTTGTCTTCATACATGATTAAATGTACTTTAAATGTGAAAGAATTAAAACATTAATTTACATTTACAAAGACGTGAGATATACAAACTGTAATTGAAAAGATTTAGAAGCAAACGAAGGACGCAATAAAGTTGAGAAAGTTTCAGATATCTGACATTTTCTAAAATTTATTTATAGATATTTGTTATTGAATTTTCAATAATACTTCAGATTAGAATTTATTATGGTTTCCCTTGTGATATATCCACACTTTAGGACCAGTGTGAAAGATTAGTTGACATGGAGATATTAAAAGGGTGATTTCATGTAAATTATACAATCTCAAACCAGAAGGCACTTAGAAATTGTGCACTGAGTAATTATCATTGTGCACTGAGTAATTATCATTATGCACTCGGTAATTATCATTGTGAAATAATTATGAAAGCAATCAATCCATTTATCAATCAATCAATAAAGTGATATCATTTCAAGAATTTATTTCAATACAAACAAAGGATAGATTCACCCTTGCCAATTTCCCATTTAAAGAATTTTTATTTTGTTTATTAATCATCAGGCCAATAAAAACAAAAGGAAATGCATTTGTTTCTAGTCTTCTTGTAATTAAAACAAAGGCTTATAAGACCTTTTTTAATGCATGTATTTAGTTATTGGAAGAGGAGATTAAGAAAAATAAAACTGTTTTAAACCTGTTAGTGGTAATTAATTTTAAACTCAAGGAATTGAATATTCAAAGGTATATGGTTCCTGGCTTCCTTATCTGCTTGTAATATTATAAACCTCTGAATTGTTTGAGACAGGGCTTAGATATTTCATTCGTGCATTCCTTGCAGTAGTTTTCTATATATATATATATATATTTTTTTTATCTGACTTTTTTATTGACTTTTAACTTCAAAACCCTATTGAACACTATTGCTATTGGGCATTGTTGTTTCACAAACACATCTACTTTATTTCTGAGTCTTACCTATTTCTCATCATTAAAAACAGAAAAATAAATATAAAATTGAATTACTGTACTTTGATATGAACATATATTGAAAAAAACGTTACTCACATGTTTCTCAATATATTGTATTCTTTTCTTTTTCTTTATAGCCTATCTTTAAGACATGATTAATTTCAAAAGCTTCCATTTGCAAAGAAATTCAAGGTCAGTCAGTTGACCAGAAACAAAGATTCCCTTTTCTAGACCCTATTAATATCTTATACCCATAATAGCTTTGAATTTCAGATTATAATGAAGAAAAATTCCTCTCCCTCCCTAAATAAAATTCTGTATTAAATTCTATTTAATATATTTCATGGTTCGAGTGAACCTATCCCAATTGCAGATGGCTTCAAATCTTAAAACTCACATAGCATTTTCACACAATGTAAGTGCTGATAGAACTTGCACTGTAATACACATATATGTCCTAACTGTCATGCTTGTGAAAACAAAGCCAACAAAATCAGAGTCTCAGTCAATGCACTCTGACAAAAATATCTCCCAGCAATAAAAAATTAATAAAAAAGATAACATTCGTACAAAAAAAAAGAAAAATAATGACATCTGCAGCTTACAGAATGCATACACATACAGAAAATATCATGAATATGTAGTAGTGGTACATATACAACATTTATAATTCAAATGTCAAGGTCATTAGAAGAGGTTAATTTCCTACACCAATAAAGTGTGTGTAAGAAGCAATGTTTTACATAAAGCAACGAGAGCTGTACAGAGGTTTGACAAATTTGCAAAGTGTGAAGTCAGAGTACCAAAGAAAGATGAGGTTGTTGACAAAGTCTACTTCACCACAGACATATCATGGAGGGATTCAGCATCAATGTTATTGTTTCTAGACAAAATATTTGAAGTTTATGATATTATTGCAAAAATGGAACAAATTGCAGATGATGCAATGCCAAATAATATAACCCTAACAAGGAATTCAATACTTTTTTTGTTTTTTAAATATTCTCCCAAAACCCTTCATACCTTTCAAAAAGCAATCCAAAAATTTAAACACTTTAAAAGTTGATATTAAGGAAATAATTTTCACAAAATCATAAAAGTATTCTCATAAAGTACAATTCTCTTACACACTTGAAGGTGAACTCTTATTTCATCATCTACACTAAAGATGAACTCTGATTTCATAATCTACAACTAGAGATGAACTCTGATTTCATCATCTATACTTAGAGATGAACTCTGATTTCATCATCTCACTTAGAGATGAACTCTGATTTCATCATCTACACTTAGAGATGAACTCTGGTTTCATCATCTAGAGATGAACTCTGATTTCATCATCTCTTATACTGAAAAGGAAATGTCTTTTCATATTCCTGGGGAAAATCTAATATATTAAACATTTGTTTGCAAAATTTTTTATGGCTCTTGATTCATGCCTTGCAAAACAAGAAATGAATGTGAAAAGATATTCAAAGGGTATTTATGTAAGCTAACTACACTAGCACCTACATGGAATAATAAAGCTAACTACACTAGCACCTACATGGAATAATATGCTAACTACACTAGCACCTACATGGAATAATAAATCAAATGTCGGTTATGAATTCTGTACTCTAGCAATTTGTAACTGCAAACTGTCAGAGAATGGAAACATACCTGCTACTTAGTGATAACTGACTGCCCTTGACTCTATCAGCAAGAGAGTTCCTTCTGTCACGCCTAAGGCTAGAGTAAATGGAACATTTGGTTTTTTATACTGAAGTCAGTTTAAAATATTTGAATATTATAAAATATCTAAACATTATTTAAGACAACATTGTTGTGTATATTGTAATTCTATCATTATTCTTAACTACAGAACTTACTACCTAGGGTTAAACCTCATATACTAATCTTTTCAACTTCCTAATTCTAAGTTTATAATTGGCCATTAACTGCAGCCATTGCTTCATTTTGTTTTTAACTTTAGGATCACTCATATGGGTTATGTATTCCAAACATGCTTGTATGATCCAAAATTTTCTTTAAAAAAAAAAGCTCCGAACAGTCTAATTATGAATCCAGGAAGTCAAGAAAGATAATTCTAGTCATTACGTTTTTCCATCAATAAGCATTTTCTATAATATATAATCTATCAAAACTAGATGAATAATTTCTTTCAAACTCATAAATAAGCTTCTCAAAGTCAAAGAGAAAGAACTCCTTTTTTTAAGAAATGTTAATACTAATTTTTCTAAACTTTAACTGTATGTCAAATTTTTGCTCCTAACCATTGTTTATCAAAGTCTTGTAATAACAGAATCTTACATTTTGTTCTCGTCCTCTTGAGTAGGTGGAGGCATTTGTTTGGGGTCATATATATTTTCCAACATTTCATTGATTTCTGGATCACGTTTGTGAGGGAACAACACATGGAGAACATCGATGAGCTCGGTTTTAGAAAAGCCACCGACTCTGACAAGACCAGCAACAAAATCCAATTCCTTAAACCAAAAGATAGAGTGATGTGGTATATTACATATGATGATAATTCCTGCTATGAATGAATTTACCTAACATAAGGCACAAGCATCGTTTCAGAAAAAAGTCTGATACCTTTTTTAAAGTTTTGTTAAAATTATTTGGTCTACACTTCATTCATAAGCAATAAGCAAGTTTCTAAAAACTCTATGTGATAATTTCAACTCAATACTTTTATTTTTTTCAGATTACGATATACTTCATACAGTGTAACTCTACCAGGTAAGGCAATACCAAATCCCTTTCTTTCATAATGGAAGACATATTTTAAGAAACTGAAAATGAAGGTAAGTCATTATCATTTAATAAAAGAAATAGATTTGAATACTGCATAACATCTTTCACTTATTCAGAATTATATTTCTTAAAACTTAACACTATACTTGTGTTAAAAAAAAAGAAAGAAACAGATTGATTATATTACCTGTTTTTGCATTTCCCTCATCTTGTTGACTTCATATTTCCTTCGAATATCTTCTAATGTTTGAGTTATCTCCCTATCAAGGGTATTCCTACAATTAAAAATATTAAAATTAAGTACATGTAATAAGTAAACCAAGTCAAAAAGGCTGTTTATAGAGCAATGAATCATATGTCATAAGGCTGTACATAGTGAATCATATGTCATAAAGGCTGTACATAGAGCTATGAATCATATGTCATTAAGGCTGTACATAGAGCTATGAATCATATGTCATAAAGGCTGTACATAGTGAATCATATGTCATAAAGGCTGTACATAGTGAATCATATGTCATAAAGGCTGTACATAGAGCAAAGAATCATATGTCATTAAGGCTGTACATAGAGCAATAAATCATATGTCATAAAGGCTGTACATAGAGCTATGAATCATATGTCATAAAGGCTGTACATAGAGCTATGAATCATATGTCATAAAGTCTGTACATAGAGCTATGAACATATGTCATTAAGGCTGTACATAGGGCAATGAATCATATGTCATAAAGGCTGTACATAGTGAATCATATGTCATAAAGGCTGTACATAGAGCTATGAATCATATGTCATAAAGGCTGTACATAGAGCTATGAATCCTATGTCATAAAGGCTGTACATAGAATTATGAATCATATGTCATAAAGGCTGTACATAGAGCTATGAATCATATGTCACAAAGGCTGTACACAGAGCTATGAATCATAAGTCACGAAGGCTGTACTTAGAGCTATGAATCATAAGTCATAAAGGCTGTACACAGAGCTATGAATCATAAGTCACGAAGGCTGTACATAGAGCTATGAATCATATGTCATTAAGGCTGTACATAGAGCTATGAATCATATGTCATAAAGTCTGTACATAGAGCTATGAACATATGTCATTAAGGCTGTACATAGGGCAATGAATCATATGTCATAAAGGCTGTACATAGTGAATCATATGTCATAAAGGCTGTACATAGAGCTATGAATCATATGTCATAAAGGCTGTACATAGAGCTATGAATCATATGTCATAAAGGCTGTACATAGAGCTATGAATCATATGTCACAAAGGCTGTACACAGAGCTATGAATCATAAGTCACGAAGGCTGTACTTAGAGCTATGAATCATAAGTCATAAAGGCTGTACACAGAGCTATGAATCATAAGTCACGAAGGCTGTACTTAGAGCTATGAATCATAAGTCACGAAGGCTGTACTTAGAGCTATGAATCATAAGTCATAAAGGCCGTACATAGAGCTATGAATCATAAGTCATAAAGGCTGTACACAGAGCTATGAATCATAAGTCACGAAGGCTGTACTTAGAGCTATGAATCATAAGTCATGAAGGCTCTACTTAGAGCTATGAATCATAAGTCATAAAGGCTGTACACAGAGCTATGAATTATGAGCCACAAAGGCTGTACATAGAGCTATAAATCATATACAGGGCCTATGTTACAGTAGTTCTTAAGAATAAGATTGAGACCATCAACCTGAAAAAGCTTCCACTTTAACCAGATTTAAGGCATTCTTGCCAAGACAAAATCATGTAGATCTTCAGTATTGCACCATTCCAGGCTTGGTAATAGATACTGGCTTTATACTACTCAAACACTTAATAAAGTTCACTTCACTTCATCAAGTGAGAATCCTCTGGGGGGATTCATAATTCTCTCATCCTAGACAAAAGTATCCATGTATTAGCCTGTTCCATGTCTTATATTTCTAAATAAAGAACGGAAAAGTATTGCCATTAGGGACACACAAGCCAAATATGAAGGCCCCATATCTTACAGTTAAAAAGTTACATTGAAGTAGGTGAAAGGTTACAGTCAAGGTCACATAATAAAAAATTTTGAAACCAACAGAAAGGTATTGCAATTACGGACACACATGCCAAATATGAAGGCCCTGCATCTTACGGTTAAAAAGTTACAACAAAGGTTAAAGTTTTTATGACAGACAAACTGACGGATGGACAGATGGACAGACAGATGAATTAGATTTAATGTCTCTACGCTTTCGCGAAAAGTGGGGGACAAATAGTGACATTACAATGAGTAAAAGAAATTGCTGTTTATTTGTAAATATATCATCAGGTTTATAAAAAGAAAAGTAATCAATCACCACTTTATACATCAACAGGAAAATTCCTTCCTCTTGTAAAAGATTTACGACATCCAGGATTCTGCAAGCTTCACTGTGGACTGTAAATCTTTGACACATAGGTGAGATTACCCCTTTTTCTTTACAAAGTGGTGATCAATCTGAATAGGGGTTGGGCAGGTTAATGTTTACTTGAGTCTAGGAACAAAATAATCAAACACTAAAAGGACAGTGAAATTAAATCCTCATGTCCTGGATTTTGTATTATACACAAGTCCAATGCAAAACACTCCCACAAAATCAGGACACTTCATACGAACACCAAGTACACTGAAAATTATCTTACCTAAATGTTTCCATGGCTTCCATATGTTTATGCACAAGAAGCATCCTCTTTATTTTCAATGCTGTTTTGTTTTTATTGTTCTCTAAGAGTTCTCGGATTTCACCTTCTTGTTGTGCCAGCATGGCTGTTTCCTTCTGAGCTAATCTCTCTTGCAGTCTCCTTTTCAGCATCTAGAAAACCAATAAAACAGATAATACTCTGATCTCATATAGTAGTATTTATGTTACTCAAAATAAAGTCTATACGCCTTCACCTGAAGAAGTAACATACAAATGAATACACATGCTTCACTTAAAAAAAATAATAACAAATGACAAAAACCCCATACAAACATGATTTATTACGGATTATACTTGATCAATAGATCATCAATTAAATGATAAACTCCTTTTTTCAAACAGGATGGAAAAATCATGTTAAATTCATTTTTCTAAAACACAACATACCTTTTCTTGCTTGGTTCTTTGTTGTTCCATGCGTTTATTCAGATCTTCTTGAGCCTACAGATATAAAGTATTACAGTAAAATTATCATCCTGACATTCACCTGGTGATGTCTCTGTATCACCTTGACCACTCACCTGGTTGTGTCTTTGTACAACCCTGACCCCTCACCTGGTTATGTCTCTGTATCACCCTGACCCCTCACCTGGTAATGTCTCTGTATCATCCTGATCACTCATCTGATTATGTCTCTGTATCACCCTAGTCCCTCATCTGATGTCTCTGTATCACCCTGACCCCTCATCTGATTATGTCTCTGTATCACCCTAGCCCCTCATCTGATTATGTCTGTATCACCCTGACCCCTCACCTGATTATGTCTCTGTATCACTCTAACCCCTCATCTGATTATGTGTCTGTATCACCTTGATCCTTTGCCTTATTATTTCTATATCACCTTGACCCCTCACCTGGTTATGTCTCTGTATCATCTTGACCACTCACCTTAGTTATAACTCTGTATCACCCTGACCCCTCACTTGGTTATGTCTCTGTATCACTCGGATACCTCATCTGAGTATCTCTCTGTATCACCCTGACCCCTCATCTGATTACTTCTGTATCATCGTGACCCCTCACCTAATTATGTCTGTATCACCCTAACTCCTCATCTAATTATGTCTCTGTATCACCCTGACACCTCATCTGATTATGTCTCTGTATCACCCTGACCAGTCATCTGATTATGTCTCTGCATCACCCTGACCCCTCATCTGATTATGTCTCTGTATCACCTAACCCCTCATCTGATTATGTCTGTATCACCTTGACCCCTCACCTGATTATGTCTCTGTATTACCCTAACTCCTCATCTGATTATGTCTCTGTATCACCCTGACACCTCATCTGATTATGTCTCTGTATCACCCTAACCCCTCATCTAATTATGTCTCTGTATCACTCTGACACCTCATCTGATTATGTCTCTGTATCACCCTGACCCCTCATCTAATTATGTCTCTGTATCACCCTGACCCCTAACTTGATTATGTCTCTGTATCACCCTAACCCCTCATATGATTATGTCTCTGTATCACCCTGACACCTCATCTGATTATGTCTCTGTATCACCCTAACCCCTCATCTGATTATGTGTCTGTATCACCTTGATCCTTTGCCTTACTATTTCTACATCACCTTCACCGCTAACCTGGTTATGTCTCTGTATCATCTTGACCACTCACCTTAATTATAACTCTGTATCACCCTGACCCCTTACTTGGTTATGTCTCTGTATCACCCTGACACCTCATCTGAGTATGTCTCTGTATCACCCTGACCCCTCACCTGATTATTTCTGTATCACCTTGACCCCTCACCTGGTTATGTCTCTGTATCACAGCTTGGCATTCTGGATTGCTTAAGATTCCTCTCTCCGTCAGATCATCCATCAAATTTGTCTTCAAGTTGTGGATAGCTTTCTGTTGTTCTTCTATTTTCGCAAGCTAAAATGTATTCAAACTATCTATTAGTTTACAATAAATTAATTCTGTCTAGATAAAACTAAATTTCTTGTAATATTACGGTAGTCATATACTATTTATCCATGTTTAACATAGACACAAACACACTTAAATGTGAGAGAGACTCTTTATGCATTTGAGATAGTTATACTTTTACTTCCATTTTCATCAAAACTGGAAAACTTACCTCTCTAGCTTTGGAGACTTGTAATGCAGCTACCATAGCACCAAGTCTTTCCTCTTGGTCTTTTAGTGCCAACGCTCTTTCCTTCATCATCTCTACTTTAACCTACATAATGGTTATAATACATCATAGATAGATATGAACTGCATTAGGTCTATCATAAACCCATGATATCTTACTCATTAAGTTTGATTTTACACTACATTTATCTCACTTATGTCCCATTACATAGACAATGGGATATTGACAATGTAGGCAAGAGACAATAGCAAACTGGCTATGAGGTTACAATTTTTACATAGTGTCTTATACAAGATGTTTTGCACAAAAGCTTATTAGGGACATGAATTTTTTTTTCATGCCATGGCAAAATTCTATCTCGCCACCTCACAAGTTACTATTTTGCCATGAGGAGTTACTATCTTGCCACATCAAGTTACTATCTCACTATGGCGAGTTACTATCTTGCCATAGCGAGATATGAGTAATTGAATGAACATCTAACACGCGGTCATTTGCAGCAGATCATATAATGTGTTGTTAGTATACTTAAGCTATTCAGTTATTGATACCATTCTAAATATTGATTCTATACAACTATTTATCAAAGGCTGGTATCTCACCATGATGAGATAGTATCTCATGGTGGCAAGGTAGTAACTTGTATACTATCTTGTTGTGGTGAGATAGTATATCGCAGTGGCAGGATAGTAACTTGCCATGGCAAGATAGTATCTCACTGTGGTGAGATATCAACTCATCGTTGTGAAATATGTAACTCGCCATGGCAAGATAGTTTTCTGTCATGGTGAGATTTTATTTCATGCTGGCAAGATAGTAACTCACCCTGGTGTAATAAAAAAAATTTTCATGTTTCTGATAAGTTTCCACAGTTTTGAGACCCAATCAATTATCCTTTTGCTTGGTTCTAAGCAAACTTGTTACAACTAAAAGTAAATTACTTCATTAAAAATGCAAATTCTAGTCCATACCAACTGAAGCAAACCCTGTCACAGTATACTTACATTTTCCAGCTCATCATCAATATCTAATTTTTGTCCTTGTATTACGGCCATCTTCTGAGAAAATTGACGTTTCATCATTTCTAACTTCTCTCTTTGACTCTCTTCATCAGACTCCTCAGCATTGTGTTCCATCGCACGCTTTTTCTTCTGTTAATGAAAACAACAAATTTTGTCACAGAAACTGTTTCTTATACTTTGTAATACACAAGAATTTACATCTTTTTAATAAGATATTGGAAATGAGCTTAAACAATCATTTAAAGTAGATCTAATTCGGAAATTTATGCAAAAAGAATATATATGTATATTACCATCCACTGGACCCTGATGCTCCACAAGCTAAGATATGAATTTTTATTAATTTATTCCCTAACTGAGTCCTCTGAAGGTGAAATCTGGTTTCCCAGTAAAGGTAAGAAGAGTGACTACATACCTCCGCCTCACTGGTGTGTTTCTGCTGCAGTTTTTCCATTTGCTCAGCTCTCTTCTGCGACAGTTTTTCTTCCAACATTTTCTTTTGTCTAAGCTTGTTCAATGTCAAACTAATAAATACAAAAACACCCTGATAAACACCTGAGGCTTTAAAATAACCTGAGATAGGACATTTTAATTTGATGAGTTATCTATCCTTGTTTTTTCGGGAAGTTCATGAGAATTGAAAAGGAATGGTATAAAAGTATTGCAACTACTGGTGATTCAACTTACTTTTCTTATCAATATCATCGAAGGTGGCCAAATCACCATATTGGAACCTTGAATACATCTAACACATTAATATACTCTGACATATAGACATTAACATACCCTGATACATGCATATAGCTAAAACTTTAAAATACCTGGTACCTTGATACACAGCTAAGACTTCAAGACAACTGATATATAGCAAAGATTTTAAAACACCCATGATATATACAGCTTAGACTTTAAGAGTCTAAAAGTTCCAAACTTGTTTTCAAGCCAGTTTAGGATCGCTTTGGAAATTTAATACATATGTATTGTCAAGGGCACTAGCTTGACATTATCATAGATATTCCTCATGTTTTCATGCTAATTTAAGAAAATTGCAAGAACATATTATTCTAGCAAATGTGTATATCCTACAAAATTGGTAAATCAGACAATTAAATCGATGACTGGATATCAAAACATTTATTACAAACAAAACGCAATCTTATTAAAACATGGCATGTACTTTATTCCTCTACGATATATGGAGAGTATCATAGAAGAACAAGGTACAAGATTGCTTTAATAAGATTGAAACAAGATGACAAATGCCAATGACAAATCCATTTCTATATGAAACACTACTATGAAGGGTCAGAAGATAACAAAATAAATTGGAATTTGGATTGGCTGAAATAGAAACAAGGCATTACAGTCAACTGAAGTGTAACCAACTGGAATACAATTATCGGAAGTGTAACAAATGAAATTACAGTCAACCCTATTTTAAGCTGCCACCAAAGTGAAAAGTTGGAAAGTGATCACTGAAGACAGGTGGCAAGAAACAAAAACAGGCCGATGTGGATACAGGTAATTACTTGATACCAGTGATCTTTGAGACAGGTTCAAATGTTATGTGCAATTGGTCATACCTGTTCTCTATTTTGACCATCTGTTTCTCATGTTCTTGCATGATACGCTCTCTTTCATCTTCTGACATTGACATCTGATTGTTTACCAACTTCCTGTTATAAAACACAAAATACATGATATAAAGAGTAACCATGCAACTGACTCTGACAGATCGATCCATTTTGCAAAATCCTCATACTGCGATCATTAATGATCTATATATAATCTAGATACAGTTGCTAAATCTATACACAGAATTAGCATTGTAAAGTTAAAATTGATTACATGTTTTTTTTTTCAAATATATTTTATGTATGCTGAATATGAAATTTTATTGTTACTCATGGAAATCATTTCTTCCAAGTCAAAATTGGTGTCAAGAATAAGAAAGATGGGAAAATGCATACTCGTCAACCGATACGCTGCTTATTAAGATTCTGTCACATTACCTTCAGAGTTTGAAACTACACTCAAAAAGTTATTGTTCTTGACATCTTTTGAAACCAAAACGAGAAAGTTATAACAATTCTGCTATGAACAAATGTAACTTTGCTATCAATTTCAAAAGGTTTTTTTATCTGAGGATACATGTATATTTCATTCTGACACCAAACTTATGTGGTACTTGGTCATATTCACAAACTGCAGAATTCTGATATCTATTGACTTACTACCACAGATGGTTTCAATATTTTACATAATTAATATTGAAATTGATTTCAAAAATAGAACTGTCAGCAAAGCATGAATAATACCATCAAAGTATGCAAGCAAGCAACATTTGTAGTTGATACTGTTGAAGACAAAAAGTAGATTAACTGCAACAAAATTCCAGCTCTGTTTGGAGCTGTCAATTATAGAGATGTATACCAAAGTACAGTCTAGCATCTCAAAGGAAACATATGTATATATATGTCTACAGACAGACAGATGGACAGACGGCCTGATTTCAGTGCCCCAGTTAGGGTGAGCGAGGGGAGGAGGAGACAGTATAATACACATCTTTGGCAAAAGTTGACAACTGATACTCACGATACAACTTTCTCTTCCCTTTCTCGCAACTGTACTTGTTCAATTTTTTCTTGTTCTTTCCTGGCTTCCCATTCCTTTCTTCTTTCTAGTAGTTTGGCCTTTCAAAAAAAAAAAAAAACAAAACAAAATTCTTATGAAACTTCCTCATTTTGAGAAATAAAATGACCTTATATTCATTTTTACATGACATTCATATAAAACACTTGGAAAAACCTAATGTAATGACAAATATTTGATATAGATAATAGAAAATACAACACAATGTAGATGACACTGTACCTGAAGATGACTTTGTTGTTGCTGCTGAGCTTTCCTCTGCTCTTCTTGTAATTTCTCTACTTCTCTTTGATGATTTTCAAGCAATTCTGCATATCTTTCTGAGGGTATTTCACCTACAGTCAAAGTAAAAATTTTGTTCTACATAAAGTTCACAAACAATTAATTTTTCTAAGACTTATTTCAAGAAAGCTGGGTTAAATATCCTTTTAATTTTTCCTTTAAAGAAAAGAGAAATGCCAGGAGCATGACCGACCACATTTCTATTTCAGCATTTCTAAACCATTATTCACTTATCAAAACACTAGAACAATGCATAAAATTGATTTCCTGTTCCATCTCCATTTATTACACTAAATATAGATTCCACCAATCTATCCATGTCTTTCCACAAGTTTTTTCTAATAATCTATAAAAGGAAATCTAAATCTGAATCTACTTCTTTGTAACACACTAAGGTTATGTATTGGTATGCTTATGTTCACTGTTCGGTGTGTGTACATGTGTGTGTGTGTAAGAGAACAGGAGAAGGAGGGGAGGTTCTTAAGAAACCAAAGTAAATATCCAACCTACATACAGGTGAAGTATGCATAGAAGACTAACTCATCAGAGGCAAAAAGCTACAATGATATCTTTCATAACTACTCCTGCAACTAACGATTCTCATTCCACATCATACAATTAGTTCCATGTTCAAGCAAAATGAGCGAAGTTCAGTTAAATTTGAAATCTGTCATTAACTCACAAAACAGTATTAAAACTGTTCTCAAAAATTCCATCCATTACCAAAACCATTGCTTTCAATTCAAAAAGCAAGTCATAGATTTTTTAGGTCAAAGATGTTAAACTTACAGTTTGTTTGCATCTTCGTAATAAGATCTTGTTCACCCCTCAACAACTGATCTTTAGCATGTTCCAGAAGGTTTTCATTAAGTCCACGAAGTTTCTCGGCTTGTTCATCGTCAATCTCGCTCTCCAATTCATTCAATTCTTGTCGGTGACGTGACTGAATCTTCAATTTGTTTTCTGCATAAGCCGCTGGTTCTGAAATAAAAATTGAAATGTTTGCTGCAATACATTATTGAAATTTAATTTTTAAAGAAGATGAGCAAAACATTATATTCAGATGTCAAGCAATTTTTGCATTTTTACGGACAAAAGGAAAAGGAAATACAATGAGATCAAGATCTTCATATCAAGCATTGTTAAACCTTAAGGATTAGCATGTTTGTGTATGAGAGACCAAGGTTAGCATTTCTTAAACCTTTATGGAAATTTATATTAAAAGAAGAATCACAAGACTTAGTCTATAATCTTTTATCTTCAACATTATTTCTTGTGAAAAATTTTGGATAAACAAGCTGTGTTTGTGAAACACTAATGCTCCTGGCAGCACCAAAGTCAAAAAAGTTGTTTTTAGTGTGAAGGTCACTGTCAAGGTCAAAAGGTCATCGACCTTGGTGTCATTTGAAAAAGCTTTATTAGTTGAGTATGCATATCAAATATAAAGTCTCTATCCCTTGCGGTTCAAAAGTTATAGCCAAGGTTAAAGTTGACAACAGACAAACAGATAAACAGACAGGACAAAAAAAATATGCAATTGATCTACCAATCCGGGGGCATAAAAAATGAATAAACAGAAAATTGATGCGTTTTCTGTTTCATTCACAGCATTTTCTACTAATTGCAAAGATAATATATATAACTTACCAATGGGTCCATCAGTTTGGGTCTCCATATTCTTCTCGAAGTTTTGTAACTCTGATTTTTGTTCTGCTTTCTGTTAAAATAAAGTTGTGGCACAAATATTAACTTCATCAAGTTAATTGACAGAAAGTATGAAAAATCTTTAAATCTAGGAATTTAGAACATGTGGCCTTAAATCTTATTTATAAAAAACATCTCAAAGTTAATCTTTGTACCAAAAATTTTCATTGTTTCATACTTCAAACTAATAACTCAAAGCATATCTGAAATTCTCTTCTACATTCAAGTCTCCAAGTTAAACCAAATATACTTTACCAATTTATTCATTTGTTTGCGTTTCAAATCCCCAAGCTTCTTCTTCAAATCTGCCTCCTGTTTCTCTCTATCAGCATCCATTTTTCCCTTGAGTCGAATCATGTCCTGTTTGGCTTGATCTATCATTTCAGCAGCCATCTCTGGCGATAGGGAACCATGTCTACAAAGTCATACAAAAGGGGTGGTTAATTTACTGCAATACAGAATATTCCAATTTATAAGTGACCTGCAACAAGATAAGTTCTAAACTGAAAACTGACGACCAATATGTTCTCTTTTGTCTTTACAGAAGATGACCTTTTTCAGGTATTTACAGAGATACCGATTTCTTGAGCAACATTTTGACTTTTTTTCCAAGATACATTAATGTATAATAATTTACCTTAAAAGATTTACTTAGTCAAATAAAATGAGGATCATTGTATGCATCAATATATTTTATGGGGTATCAAAAATCTTATTTTATAGTTTACAAATTACTACAGTTCATGTTTTCCATTTACACATACTTCTTGGATTTGCCTTTCTGCACTAGCTCCACCTGTTGGCTGGCCATGGTATTAAGCAAGTCACTATGATCATCTTCCTGTTTTTCCTATAAAATAATATTACATAACTGACAGGTTCATATTCCATCAATTACTTGATAAAGTTAAACCCTTCTGTAAGAAAAAGAAGTAAATAACATGTCAAATAAAGTTAGCAATTTAGAAAAATAGGGCACCATTGAATAGCACATAATACGCCCACACTTTATTATCCTAGGGGTCATACAAACTAGATTTAAATATCTAATCTAATTGTTGTAAATGTAGATTACCCTTGATACTGGTATAATAGTTTAGTTTTCTTCTATAATTGTTTGTAGGTTAATTGATCTTAAAGCTTCTTCGCACATTCATCATTTCCTATGTTGCCCCTTCCTCTTTCTTTTCATAAATACCCTGACTACAATTGTATCAAATGCTGGGATGTGAAAATTCCTATTCAATATACACATCTTCATAATGTGACTTTTCTTTGTTCAAAATTTCATCAAAATCCACGAAAGAGTTTAGAAGGAGTTGTAAAGACAAGGTATTTTGCATAGAAAAATATCAGTCCAAGTCATACTTCTGGTACATTTTATTTTAGACAAATTTCCCCTTCCAATACACACATCATCTTAATATGGTGGTTTTTTTTTGCACTAAATTTCATCAAAATCCACCAAAGGGTTTAAGAGAAGTTGCAACGACAAGGTCTTTTGCATAGAAAAATCTAAGTCCAAGGGTCATAACTCCTGTAATTTGTTTTGGACAGCATTTTCCTTTCATCTTCATATAATGTTCTATCATTGTACCAAGTTTCATCAAAATCCTCCCAAAGGTTTAGGAGGAGTTGCAAAGACAAGATAGGTGGGACAGATGGACAGACGTACAGAAAGACAGATGGACAAACAGACGAAAGTATTTTAGCATAACGCGCTCACATTTTATGTGGGCATATAAAAAGAGAATTAAAGTCTATTCCAATATAAGCTCCTTCCAAACACTACAAAATATTAATACAAATCTGACATCATGTGCCTTGTTTCATCAAATATCTGTTAGTCACATAGATTGTACAAAATGAAATGTGTATGTATAGAAGATTCAACAAGCTTTTGTCAATACACAGAGAAACAGACAGAAAGACAAGGTCAAACACATGAATATCACTTTAACTTAAATACCAGATCCAAATATATACACTTAGATATGTAACATATTTAAACATACCTCAGCCCTTGCTAATGCTTTCCTTCTCTCCAATTTTTCTTCCAATATCAGTCTCTGCCTAGCTATTTCCTCGTCATATAAGGCATCAATTTTCTTCTGGGTTTCTCTGTGTTCTTGGAGTAACCAATCAGCTTTCTCCTGACTAAGATTTCCATTCTGGATAATATCATCTAACATTTCCTGCTGTATTCCTTTCATACCCATTCTTTTCTTTATCGCAAATTCCTGAGAAAAACAAGACATTTATAATTAGCATCTCTTCTTCAACTAATAGATTGATCAAATGCTAGGTCTACAAGGGACAAGAAAACTTAGGGTTCAATGTTTTGGATAGTAATTATTCTTTAAGAACACAGATGGAAAAATTCATAGTGCTATATCATAATACATCCTTCTGTGTCAGACATATTAAAATCATATTTAAATATGCAGAGGGATCTGCTACCTTAAGGGTCACACACTAATAGTAAAGATTTTATACTTACCTTCCTAAGGTTCTCAGACTCCTCGTCCTGCTCCAGTTTCAGTTTATAAGCTTCCTCATCTATCTCTGTCTCATGTTGTTTTTCCATCATATCTTGCAGCTGCTGTCTCTCCTGCAAATTATTGATTAATTTATTATTTCAAATGTAAATTCATCTATATTTAAGAAATCCCTACGTCAGTTCATTTATCCTGCTCACAACTACAAAGAGTCATAGTATAAATATCTACCTTATCTCCCAAATCTGCTATATCGCTAGCAAGCCGCTTCTTCTCATCTCTTTGTCTCTGTAGGGTACGGGACATCTTTGCCTATAACACAAAAAGTTAATTTTTCATTTTGGTGTTCAGAAGTATTTCTAGAAAGATGGTATTTCATTATATTGTAATGAAGATGAATGTATTATCTTCAGCAAAGTTAGAGGGCTGGAGTGAGTTTTACTAAAGGACGTTAGCCCAAACGTAGATGTAGATGTAAACCTTCTGACTAAATTTACGTGTACCTCAATTGAATTTTTCTTTAAGTCTATGTTCATATGTAATTACAATGGTAAACATTGTAAAAGGTGTACATTACATTTGGAACTCTTTAGGGAAGAGACAAATATTTCTTAGCAAAGTTTACATTTATGTTTGGGCTTACGACCTTTAGTAAAACTCACCCCTGGTCTTAAAATTTCCGAAAGAAGATTCTAAAGTTTTGACAATGGTGGTAACAATATTGGGTCTTTTCATTATACAGAGTTATTTCCCATATGAGGAGATATCTGATGTAAAACCATTGTGACGTCACACAATTTCTGTATCATAGCTATAATTATCATCAGTTTCCATAGAAGTGGTTAATGTCACAATGGTATGACAAAAAATACTTGCTCAAATGGGAAATAACTCTGTATAATGAATAGATTCAACATTATGAATATGTCTATTCAATGTTCACCCACAAAGAAATGGCTTGCCTTTTAATACAGCCTCCTCGTACCAATTTATATGTTTGTTGAGTTTTTCATTAAAATCAGATTACTCATTTTTTATTGGGGGGGGGGCCCAGGAAGGGGTTCTGGTTTTTGTTCCTTACATTATGCCAAGATAAGTTTACTTATATGGTGAGTGCATTTGCCTAATGTACTGCATACAAATACAAATGTCTACCTATAAATATCACCTTTCCTCTAAGCATTCCAAGGTCAGAAAAACTCTGACAAATTACATATTAGTTTATGACAACAAAAATATAACAACTGAGAATCTGCTGAATCACCTACATTCAGTGGGCCCATTATAACAAAAGACCTTAATTTCCACTGTCTCATCCCACAGGGCTTGAACCCAAAACCTCTTGTCTCTGAGCCAAGCACATGGACCACCCACTGAAGTACATCAGTTATAGTTTATATAAAAAGAGTCATTAAAACAACAATTTCAAATAACAAACATCACAAATTGGAAATTTTTGAACATATATATTGAAAGCATACCAAGGAATGGAAATCCTGAATTTACCTTATTTTTGGCTCCTAGTTTTTTATGGAGCTTCTTCATTTGCCTTTTATATTCGTCATCAAGATTATTGTTTAGGAGAACTCTCTTCTGCTTCATGTTGTTCTCTGCTCCATTTACGACACTACTGGGTATGTCTCCATTTTGTTGCAGTCCCTTAACCAGCATGTTTGTGCCATTTATTGAAGCCTCACTTCTCTGTTGTTCCAGCTCTGTGTCAACATTCACTGTACACACAATGTCTAAACTAAAAGTGAAAATAGAAAACATAACACTTCATTTACCTTTGAGAATAATATAATATATTGATTTAATATGATTAATAATGACAAAATGATTAAACACTACATTCAGCCTTGATTGGTTTAACCATAATAATTGGTTAATAATGGTATAATATTCATTAATGAATATAATATATTTTGTTAAAAACATCGAAATTCAGGACTTTTAGACCTGAATTCAGAAATAAAATTCATTAAATACTTTCCTAAAAAGTACTAAATTAATGATAGAAATACTTGTGATATTTTTAATGACACGGTCCAATTTTGTGTGGTCCTCATCAGAAAATATTGGATCTGTGAAGACATATTTAAAAAGATTTTGGAAGCTTGATTTGTTGACTGGAGTTTCCCACTATGATCAAAACCTCAGAATGTTCAATACCTTTTTAATTATACCACTGTGATACCACTGTGCATGTTCTTTGAATCATGAACAAGCATGCACTACCTAACATATAATAAAATACTTTACATGCTAAATCTGATCTTAAGAAATGATACACTTAAGATTTATCTGATACATGTATTGGTACCACTGAGTTTTTTTTCATATTTTATTGGTAGATCTATTTGATAACAATAGATTACAAGCAAATCATATGGCCTAGATATTAGCAGGTTTTGCAAGTAAACAGAAATCAACTGCAGCCCTTTTCACAAAAAAATTTACAACTATCGTAAGGTTTTTAACTTACAAACTTCGTAAGTGAATTTTTAAGTCCTTTTCACAAACATATTCTCGTCTTAATCCTCAATCTTCTTGGAACAAAATAAAAAACAAAGCCATCTTTGTTTACTGTAACTTTCAATTTCCAACAAAAATTTTACACTTACTTAGTATTTATCAGTCATAAAGTTACGTACAATATATGGCTTACAAACTTCTTAAATAAAAGTTTTTGTGAAATGGAACAAGCTCATAAGTTTCTTCGTAAAAGAAATATTAATCATAAGTTTTTTTTGTGAAAAGTGTTACTTTTCAGTCCTAACCATGGCCAATAGATTTTTGTGTTATTCCTCATCTGCACTTAGACTATCCAGCTGTAAATGAGGACCAGCTTTAGCTGGTAAGTTAACCCACAATGGACTGATTTCTCGTCCAGAGGGAGTCCGCCTCTCATCTGTCCAGAGGGTATCTGACTTTCATTGGTCTAAGAGAAGACTACAACACAAACTTTCATGGCTTGGCAAGTGATTTACTGTTATCATAGCTAGATACAGTTATGTAATGCCACAAAGGGATTGTACCTGTCAATTTCTCTGAATCTTCGGAGTCTATCTTTTATTGCAAGAATTCCAACAATGGTATCTCCCTCCTCAAAGTTGCTGCAAGATAAAAAAAAAAGCATGCTTCAGAAACTTGCCGCGTATTTTATGAAGAGCTTAAAGTTAAAGATATTACATTATACCTAAACATAAATATCCAGTTGTTGACACTATGACATTTTTCATCAATTTCATCTCACATCAAATGCCATTAAGCTTGTGATGTTTTGCTGCTGAAAACTGGGTATTATATGGAGACATAACAATACAAGCATTACCATATTCACTTGTGTATAATGCGCACTTTTTTACAAAATCAGACTTTGATTTTCCAAGTGCGTATTATACACGAGATCTAAAAGAAGAACTTTTTTCAAGACGGAAGAATTCATATCTCCAAAACAATATTGCTGTAAATGCCCGCTGACAATGATCAGAACATGACCATTAGACTTTGGGAACCCTTACTTGACCACTGAAAACGCTTGATAAAGAGATTATTATTACAGTCTTACCTCCTTGTGTTGAACACGTAATTTACAACATGCACTGAAATGAAAATGTTTTTAAAAACGGGGCTAGCATATTTTAAAATAACAAGTGTCGATGCAATCCAATTTTCTAATCATCGTCGATCAAGGTGAAATGGCTTCACGGTCATACAATCAGCCATTACCGTACACCCCACTGGGATAATTGGTAATGTTCGCATTTCTTCTACCTTTACTGCTGTGTTAATCAATTTATTTTGTACAAACAATTGACATTTCGAAATTTTTAGTTTTTTTTTTCATTAACACAAATTAATTTAAATACGGCAATTGGGTTTATCCCAGTCATTGAATATCCTAAGGTTCAGGCGCATAACCAATTGTGTTTTCTGTGAAGTAAAATCTGTTTGTAATACAGAGATTTTTTTCTAAGTAAACTTAAGGTTCTTGACCATTTGCTTATGCGGCAATTTTACCTGCATAATATACACGAAATATAGACTTTTTCTCCCATTATTTTCCAAAAGTTGGGGGTGCGTATTATACACGGATGCGTGCTATACACGAGTGAATACGGTAATGCTATAAAGAAAATTCCAGCAAAATGTTAGTATGCGGCCCTATATACCATGTAAAATATGAAATTTGTATAATAGGTTATAGTACAAAAATATTATATAATTACCAACTCATAATATATTTTATGCAAAAAGGACAACACCAAATTTTGTAAATCTCTCTTTTCCTTGAAGATGAATTACCAAGAACTCTCCCCCTACACACAAACACAAAATATTGACAATATTTCCTATAACAGAAATTAACATACCTGTAATCCGTAATGGTATGACCACCTCCACTTGATGGAACATTAGCATCCATCAGAATCATTTTAGATTTAGACTGCAGAACCAAAGATTGCTGAAAAGTAAGACAGAACACCATAATTGTTTAGGTAATTTTCTCTGGTTTTATTGTCAAACAAGCATTCTGAAAGTATTGCTTAGGCAATACTAAGTCCCCTACCGGCAAATGGAAAACTAAGACCCCCAAAACACACACACACACACACACACACACATCTACACACACACACACACAAACAACATAATGTCTTTCAGACAGCCAGCAAGTTAAGTATTTGATCACAACCTTTAAAGAAATTTTCTTATTCCAAGGGCCATAATTCCATCAAAAATCAGAGGACCGTAACGAAAATCGAACTTGATCTGTAACTCATAGCGTATACTCACACACCAAAAATTGGATGAATATCTACAGGCGTTTAGAAAAAAAGTCCGGAAAACTGACATTTTAAAGAAATTTTCTAATTCCAAAGGCCGTAATTCCGTCAAAAATCAGTGGACCATAACGAAACTCGAACTTGATCTGTAACTCATGGCGGTAGACTCACACACCAAAAATTGGATGAATATCTACAAGCGTTTAGATAAAAAGTCTGGAAAAATGCCATTTTAAACAAATTTTCTTATTCCAAGGGCCATAATTCCATCAAAAATCAGTGGACCATAACGAAAATCGAACTTGATCTGTAACTCATAGCGTATACTCACACACCAAAAATTGGATGAATATCTACAGGCGTTTAGAAAAAAAGTCCGGAAAACTGACATTTTAAAGAAATTTTCTAATTCCAAGGGCCGTAATTCCGTCAAAAATCAGTGGACCATAACGAAACTCATACTTGATCTGTAACTCATGGCGGTAGACTCACACACCAAAAATTGGATGAATATCTACAAGCGTTTAGATAAAAAGTCTGGAAAAATGCCATTTTAAAGAAATTTTCTAATTCCAAGGGCCGTAATTACGTCAAAAATCAGTGGACCGTAAAGTAAATCAAAGTTGTTCTGTAACTCATGATAGTAGACTCACACACCAAAAATTGGATGAATATCTACAGGCGTTTAGAAAAAAAGTCTGGAAAACTGACATTTTAAAGAAATTTTCTAATTCCAAGGGCCATAGTTCCGTCAAAAATCAGTGGAACAAAACGGAACACAAACTTGATCTGTAACTCATGGTGGTGGACTCACACACCAAAAATTGGATGAATATCTACAAGCGTTTAGAAAAAATGTTCTGAAAACTGCCATTTTAAAGAAATTTTCTAATTCCAAGGGCCGTAATTCCGTCAAAAATCAGTGGACCAAAACGAAAATCGAACTTGATCTGTAACTCATGGTAGTAGACTCACACACTAAAAATTGCATGAACATCTACAGGCGTTTAGAAAAAAAGTCTGGAAAACTGACATTTTAAAGAAATTTTCTAATTCCAAGGGCCATAATTCCGTCAAAAATCAGTGGAACGAAACAGAACTCGAACTTGATCTGTAACTCATGGTGGTAGACTCACACACCAAAAATTGAATGAATATCTACAAGTGTTTAGAAAAAAAGTCCGGAAAATGTGTGTGTGACTGACAGACTGAAGGACTGACGGACAGACGGAGGGAGTGCAAACCTATAGTCCCCTTCGGCAATGCCGGTAGGGGACTAATTAAGTAACAGTAATTATTGTTTTTGTTTTGATTTTGTGTCTAAATCCTGGTTTAAAGAGATTTCTTTGACTAAGACAAAATATATTTGAGGCTATTTTACTCTCTTTAAAGAAATGGGATTGAACTATAGTTTTATAACATCACATGTATATGAGTTCTCATTTGGAGCCTTTCTATGTGGCAAATGTATAGACTATAATCCCCATGCCCCTCTAAAAACTTGTCATAAAATACCTTGATGTAAATGTGTGATTACAACATTACAAATATTACCATTCTGAGAAAAATTACAGTTCAAGAGTTCACCTTCAAAAAAAGGGTATTTAATCTAACATTTTCACTATAAATTTTTAACACAAGGAGTTTCAAGATTTACTTTTCAAAGTATAATACTTACGTCTACTTTTGAGCTGACAGTCCTTTTTCTTCTTATCCTCAGAAAGAGACACAGAATAAGGATGGCAATACCAATGGCAGCAAAGAAAGCAATGAAGAAGGTCAAAGCAGTGAATCCATGTTGATAGAGTATCTAAAATATTTATAAAATATATCTATATGAAATTCAAATCATACATAATAATATACAGTTATTGAGGTAAACTCAGCAAAATATAAAATGAAAGGACTTGAAAGTCCTCAAGGTCTGAATTGCATGGTCAAGTACATCAAAGGTAATAAAGTCGCGATCCACCAAGAGATCACACACCAAGCGTGAAATGTTTAGGATCAGTATTGACAAAAACACGGTCTGTGCACAGGTGCTCGTTTTCATATAAACAATGGCTCCGCCCTGTACACCCCTGTACATCTCCGTCTCGTACTATATAGTTATCTCATTCTCTCTTATCACTTTTGATCTTGACAGTAGTGTGAAATTAGCAATCTGGAACAGTCTCTCGCTGTACATGTACATTTGGGGAAAACCACGTCTACACATGTAGATCTATAAATAACTGGCTATTTTAGTAGCATTACAAATCAACAACTACCAAGACGTTTGTTTATCGTTCTGACGAGAAGACTGTATAGTACTTTGAATCCCACTGCTATAAAAAGTAGCGATATTCTCAAGTTTTATTAATTATATACAACTGATACTAGTACGGACTAGTAGTGTACTTCTTAAATTACCGCACAGCTACACAATAATGTCAATCATACTTTTTCGGGACTTTCCGTCGAGTATTCAGAAAGACTGCATGTCCTCCAGCGCATAAATATAACTCGTCTACATCGATGGAATAACAGCACATCTATTTTCTCATCTGATCAAACTTATCTTGTATTGACTCGTACAATATGAATTACAAGTACTAAAAGTAAATCTAATCACGCTTTTTCTAAATTTCGACGCACTATTTATACACGAGGAGGTATTTTCTGCGTTCCACGCGTTCACCACAGCATATTGTAACGACTGCGGTCTGGAATTGCTACGCAATTCCGACCAAAAAATATTTTCTTTCATTATAACTGATAGCAGATTCAATGCAAAGTCTACAACACTGAACACTTTGATAACAGTATAAATACTCACACTCTGAATGATGTTGTCATCACGCTCCAGGCAAACAGACACATACGTCGGTCCAAGACTTATACCCTGTAAAAAACATACGTAAATTATATGTATAGTGTACTGGTACCCACAGTAAACAACATATACAACGATGTCGCACGTTCAGTATCCTAGTTTCTCAGTGGAGAAGCAAATGATAGTTTGCAACATAGCATTATTAACAGATGGAATCAAATCAAAATAGGATATAGTTTAATTTCATTATTTACAAATATTATGACTATTTCATTAACAATTTCTCTTAAAAGTCTTTGTAGTGAAAAGTACATCATTGAAAGAAAAATTCACTCTCCAAGGTAGAAGGCAGACACATTGTTTTATATTGAATAACTACAGTGATACTCCATTAATCCAGAAATTTTTGTTTCTGGCCAAGTTTTTTGGATTAACAAATCTTCCAGACTACAAGATCATAATAAAAAGAAAAAGGAGAATTTCTCATACACTGGTTTGAATATTTTATTCATTTCTATGAATCACAGTCTCAAATATGTTCTCTATCAATACACACTGTCACTGAGGCAAATTCTTCCTCATAACTATCAAAATCTGTTTGATTTGTTTGAATAGGTGGCTTCTCATCTTCAAGTGTTGGAAGCCTCTTATGAAACACCTTCTGTGACACTACATGTATTGCTATGTTTATTGGAATGATAAAAAAAAATGTTTATCTAAAATATCAGAAAACACAATCCACACAATGATGACTGAAATTCAATTTTGTGCTAAAGAAGTCTCAGGTTTGATTTCCACTACCAATTTGTTAATGTCCTGTTGTACAAATGAGATCGTAAAAGTAGGGGTCTGGTGTCTCAGTAAACTACAGCACATTGAAGATCCCGCAAGGTTTCAATGTATACATTAAAGATCAAAATTTCCATGGAATGCATCAAACACATTCATCATCGGATAAATGATATATATTTGGTGTCAGGTAAAAAAGAAAGCAGCAAGTAAATCTATTTTTGCCTTCGGCCTTATGTTTTCTATTTTAATTGGCACAGATTGATCAATTTGAGTAGCATTGAAATTGGCAATTTACATTTATCTTCAATAAGTGAACTGGTCTGACCTATTCAAAAGTAATCATCAATGACAGTTTACATGACATTTGATAATACCCCAAGCTGTTTACTATAAGATGGACAGATAATTCATATGCTGCACTCAGAACGAGATAAATGCTGCACCGATATGTTTAACAAAGAATCAAAAGCTGAAAGAAAGAATCTGTTCCCTAAATTTTCTTCCATATCTGGAACACAGATTTCTGAATTACTGGTCCAAAATAACATTGAAGAAATCTGTTCCCATACTCTCTGTCCAGAGAAGTGGAATTTCCAGATTAACAAAGTCTGGATTAACAGATCATCATTGTATAATTATATTAAAGTATACTCAAGAGATAACATAAGTTCTTTGTTCCTCAGAACTTTTAATGAAATCCAAACTTTTGTTCTCAAAAATATTCATATATGTTTAATGCATATATAGTGTTTATCTAACTGTCCATGACCCTATACAGGGACCAAGGATCTAAGTAACTGACTTACTGATAAGTTATAAAAAACCTCTGTATTCCATGCTGTGGCACCTTGCACTAAATCTTTACCACTGTCTCCCTTGGGATGAACTGTAAACTCTACATATTTAGTGTCAGATGCTGAAAAAAATACAAATATCACTGCAATATCTCGATTTTTATGAAAGAAATAACTTGTACTTTGCCATATAATACACACTTTAGTGCATGCAGATTTTAGTAAACTAAAATAAGAGGTTTATTATCCATGTATGCTAGTGAAGTAGTGAATTATTGTGACTTGCATCTGTCCGTAATATGTATTTCCTTATGCTTTTGTAGTTAGTGTAGTCATGAATAAGTGCAATATACAACAACATTTACTCCGTTAGAACATGAACTTCATTAATATTGATGCAGGCACAGTATATTTCAATAGTATTATTTATCTGCCCTTGATCAGAACTCACTTTCTGCATATCATTGTGAGTTATATAAAGTTAAATGCTTTTCGATTGAACATACCTCATCATGGTGAAGTGATCATACCAGTAAAAAAGGTAAACTGAATAAACAGTCAATGCACAACATTTACACCAAATTGCTTTTCCTTAATAAGCCATGGGTATCATATATGTTTAGTGTCAGCCATTTAGCTTAAAAGGCATCAGTAACTTGCCAGAATCCAATTTGAATGAATTTTGTTATGATACATTGACCTATGACCATATTGAAATATCTATCCCAAGACCACTAGCAAACTTCTTTGTTAGTCCATGGGCATGAGAATTATCTCATCAATGGTCATATTAGATATTTTGGTAATTGAGCTGGAACCCAAAAATATGATGAACTTACATGGACAGACACAGTGACATAAAGACAACCTCTCCATATCCACATGCACAAAACAATTTTGCATTTGTCACAGAAGTACATGTAATATTCTTTCTGTAACTTACGATTTATTGTACCAATATCCCAGGTAAACTGAACCTCTCCTACTACTTGATTGAAGTTGGATCCATATGACGCATCACCTGCAATGGTACCATAATCAATGCGTAGACCCATGGGTAAAAGGTTGAACTCCACTTGGACATTCGTTGCACTGTTTGCACTATCATTGTTGTGAACTGAGAGATATACTAGAACAGAATCTGCAGCAAGAGACGCATCAGCTATCTGAAAATATCAAAAACAAAAATTAAAGCAAGCAATGAAAATTGTTGTTAACTGATATATTAAATACTGTTGAGTTGCTACATTTCTGGACACATTACTGTTTCTATAGAATAGCTGAATATATGTAATACAAGAGGCCCAAGTGGGCCTATATTGCTCATCTGAGTACCTAGATGATCAGTCATGCAGGAAGGAAGAATTCATTTATTTTTGCATTACTGTGACTAAGTCAACACAAATGTTAAAAATATGTCAAATTTTATTTCAGACCAGAATAAAAAACAACAACAGTTTTTTGCACATCCATTCAGGTGATTTTGATATTAAGCATTTGCTTTGTCTCTGCAAGATGTGATTCAGGGCAACAAGTTAGTCATTTTCTTTAGGTGGGGCTTTTTGTTGACTGATTTCAAGTCTGGGTCATGAACAACAATTATTTTAAATATTGTCCAGATCCAACTTAAAATGGCCTAATTTCATATGATGAGTAAAAACTTATTTAGATGTGTAAAGAAATGAAAAAGAAATTTTGACCACAGCTGGATTTGAACCGCTACTCTCCATATTTCAATTACCAAGTGTACCATTGTGAGACCTATTTTTTAGACATGGTGGCACCATCTGTTGACCAATTTGGATGAAATGTACAAAATTGATAGAGGACCTATAGTATTTTATGTATACCATGTTTCATTAAAATCTTTCATGTGGTATAAAAGCAGAAGTTAAAAATGTAAAGAATTGTCCCTATACACCCTTATTTGGAAGTCTTAAAAAATTCACAGAAAATCCAAAAATGGAGATATTGACAAAATTCTTTCACAATAATATTTCTTACCATAATTATGATCAAAATAGTCCATAAGAAATCATTATTATCAATTAAGTGAAAAACATGACACTTCTCTGCATTGAAATTACTAAGTCCAAAAAAATGTCGAAAAAAATTTCTAAAATTTGATTTTGGAAGGGAACCAAAATGACAAGACTTCTTCACTAAACCCTCTAGATCATTCCTTTGCATTCAATTTGTCTCTGTATGCCCCCAATCTGAAGAAGAAGTTTGTTAAAGGAGGTTACCCTCTGTGACCTACTTTTGCCTGTGGTGGCGCCATCTGTTGACGGATCTGGACGAAAAACAACAAAACTTGTAGGGGACCATGAGTACTTCATGAATACCAAGTTTCATTAAATACTGTTTATCTGTTCTGAAGAAGATGTCGAAAATGTGATAAGTTAACGACGGATGACAGATGACGGACAACGGACTACGATTGATCACAATAGCTCACTTGAGCCTACAGCTCAGATGAGCTAATAAAAAAAGGCCTAATCTATCTCCAAGCCATAAAGATTTATATGAGTGGAAGTTTTTACATTTTTAAGCACATAAGAATCAAACTCCCATTGGGATGAAGCATCAGCCCAATATTTCCAAACTAGTATCAGCACCAGTATTTATAGCAGGGTAGGTTAAAATACATGTATTCATATGATACAAGTATGTGTCAGAAATATAGTCTCATTTTTGTATGTTGTATTAAGCTACTACAAAAACTTTTTCAATTCTATTTTGTGGCACTACTACAGTAAACCTCTTGACCTCAGTGCCAGGTTCATGGCCAAGAAGTTCCTAATTCAAGCCATTAAATCAATAACTTCTCGGTGCATGGTTTTTCAGAAAGACAGTAAATATCAAGGTCCCATATAAAACATTTTTCCCTGCATCAATTGGATGTATTGTAAAGTTTGAAATTTTTGTGCAATGCATAAAGTAGACGATGTCACTGTAGTAAGACAATCCTGACACAATTTGAACAACACTTAAGTAAATCTTCAGATTTACACCTAGACATAACGCATGTTGATGCATACTTATGATATAACATATATCATTGCTCTTCTTTTACTGCTTCCTTAAATCCATCTAGGGAACAAAAACATACCTCGTTTCTTCATGACTTACTATATAACAGAAAACCTTAGCTGAAAAGCACATAAGTTATATCAATGTGTCAAGATGAATAATATCTGTCTTACCTGAACCACTTTGCTGATGGTAAGAAATGGAGCATTTGTTATGGGACCCACGCCTGTTTGGAAGTGATTTGTCTGAACGGACTCACTACCCATCTTTGTGACATACGATGTCCCTCTGTAGGCAACCGATCCTCCAGTATAGTCAATTGTCTCATTGCTCACATATATATTGACCTAAAACAATAGTATATTCTTGCGTTATTAAAGAATATGTTCAATTAGCAGAATTCTTTTTATTTATTGTTATCCTACTTGACCTTAATCTTATAACATCTACTATAATGTGATTCTGCTTTAATGTGTATTGCTTTATATCAGTGCTATTATAAGCATAAATATACACTATTTAAGTAATATATCAAAGGATTACACTATGCTCAGAATCATGCCACACAATAATATGACAGTGATGCAGTAAAATGACTCATAAAACTTTCTGAATGCTCAGTTAAGTTGAAAGAAATTGAGGTTTGAATAATATTATCTAAAGATAAATTATTTTGTTTAAACCACACAAGATGATGTAATAAAGACTGAGATGTGATACATATAGGACAAATCTGATCTTTTCACAATTTACGAAAAAAATATTTCTCTTAAAACACGGGATTTCCATAATCATGATAAAACCATGTGCTTATACAATGTATGATATCTTCTTAACACTTATATTTGTATACTTGTATAATTTATTTAATACTTACATCATAATCTACATAGTAATTTGAAGAAATTGTGCTGTTGACAGTATAATTCTGCTGGGATAAAAATGCCATGGATTGGAGACCTTGGCAAGTCTCCAAAATTCCCAATAAAAGACAAGATATCCACAGCCAAGCCATGGTCTTCATGTCTCAATGTTCACGGAAGCTCTCTGTAGCACTCTTTCATCTGGACACCTATTGTCCAAAACAAAATCACAAACAAATTAGAATAAGCTTATGTATTATCATTTCATTTACTCTGTAACTCATTATCACTACAACACATTATATATCCCACTAATATTATAAACCTATTTATACATGTACATGTAAATTATCAGCAAGAATTTCATTAGCAGAATGAATATGGAGTAATATATTTTCCTAATTTGAATATAACTACCAGCCTTTATTTACTTCCATCACTGACAGTTTATCTTTTAAAGTGATGTGTTTGATTGATTTTTGTTTTGATATAAACTTTGTGATTAATACAAAAATTATTTCACTAATATGGAGATGGCATCTGTCCTTGATAAAAAATGAAATTTAACTTTACAATTTCATTCCATTCCTCCTAAATCAATTGTGACACCAGTTTAGTCATCAGTTTTCAGTACCTTGCATGTTTTCAAACCAAAATAAAATAATTATGAATAATTTCTTTGAAATGGTCTGGCTTATGAAGGTGACAGTAATCAAAAGAACAAGAAAGGGAAGAAAGGAGAAGTAGCGGGAGTCACGACTCAAGGGCATTTGTAAATACATAATGCCAGCGCCCCCCCCCCCCCCCACCAAAAAAAAAAGATACATACAAATTACCCAAAGAATCAATATGGGACAAAAAAGTGAGAAAACAGGAGCAGGAGAAAATGATTGAAAGAATATAGTTTTCGTATTTTTCTTTCTAATAAACCTGTTACAACACATTTGCATTTCAAACAGTACAGGGTATGGATCTACCTCACAGGCAATCGTATAGTAAGGAGGTAGGGGAGAGACTGTTACTCCTACCCATAAATTTTTATTTTATTTTTTATTTTAAATTTAAGTTTTATGGGTTGGAGTAACCATCTCTCCCCCACCTCCTTACTATACGATTGCCTGTGATCTACCTGTCTACAGTACAATGCAGTCCACAGACTGTAACTAATAAATTATATCTTCAAAATACATATTATTTTGGATATCATGATTTAACAAGATTTCAGTTCACAACAAAATTTATCAAGGTTCTCCCTTTATCAGCTATTCGTTATATGATATCTTACTCACCGATATTTTATGTGAAAATGTATTACTCTTCTAGCCTAGTTGCAGTTGCTCGCTGCTAGTCAGTGCCCGTTTCTAATTTCTACACCTATACAGTAAAGCATAATTCCGGAATTTGATAAAGTTTATACGCACAAGAACATTCTATTGCGATATATGTAATAAGTATAATATTTTCAATCAAAACAGATAAGAAAGCGAATATCTTATTCGCAACCTTTGATTAAATCGCTGAATTTCAAATCCTTAATTTATATTTCATGTCTTATTCGGAATTCCTTATCCGTTATCGTTTTCTGTAAACATGCGCGGCCTTCACAACGAAGTTTATTTACAAAGTAAATGTGTCGCTCAGAGTATGTCATGCGTATCTGATTAGCTGTACTGTACTGTAGATGTATGCAATAGTCTAAAATGGACAAGCAGCTCTGATTCTATATAGACTTACAGTAAGAACCTTTTTATTGTAATTCAGATTTTTGATTCTAGATCTAATTTGTTTGATAGATGATCAGATCAGTAAGTTGTACTGTAGGAGTAAATTGTAATATTGCTTTGGTAGTCAACATAGTGCTAGTTTAATAACATACATAGTGCTATATCAGGTGTTTTCTTTGGTCACTTGGCAAGCACGTGTCTACATAACGGTACGTTTATGTCACCATACACAGATTTATCCAGCCTGAGTCTCTAATTGTTACTTTCTTGCTGTACTGACATACTCTCAGTACTGATTAGTTACATGACCCTGGAATCGGTACTGGTACTGTAAAAATTGCAGACAGTAACAGTTTCCAGACTCTTTGTTAGTTTGATCAAAATTAATGAGTAATTGACACCCAAATTTTCATTTATGTCTTCAATCTTTTTTTTACCTATCACATTCTGTTCTACTTTCAATATCCATGCACGGAGGAAATGATCTAGATCAAAGCGCCTAGAATCGAGTACTAAGTTCAAATCATAAAATATTTTTCTTGTAATCATTTTAATAACAGATTTACTAAATTGCCAGATTTCATGTCTAATTTTTATTCACCAAAATAATCAGTAGACCAAAGCGTCTATGCAGGTATTTCTACAGTAATGGCTGAAAATGCAAGCTGTATAAAGGCTTAAATTCTTAGTTTATAATCCTAAGTTTTGTCATAAGTTTTATATTTGTGTCTATGAATACAAATGATCAATTATAAATGCATTGTAGTACCAAACTTCATGCCTTTTTTTGCCAAAAACTTAAATCATTGTGGAACTGTGTTATAATGAAGCAGTATCACCTCAAATGAAGAAATTATCTATAAATTCTTGTCAAATAATGAGGGGATATTAAAGAAAATAGTAGTCTTTCTTGCTTACTTAAAGCTTTATTTGAAATATTCTGTTCATATTTTCATCAAGGTACTAGGTACAGTCATGTGACAACATATCTATAGGAAAGTTCAGACTAATTAGATTTAATTCATTCTGAATGCATCCACTATGACAAAGTTGGCCTTCTTAACATATACTTTAAAATGGTCACTGCAGATAAAATATTTCAGATTACACATCTCAAATAACTTGAAGAGAGATTGCTGATCATGACTTCCACCAAACCTTTCCTAATTATCAAGCACACATTTTGTACAGAGATCTCCATATTTGAAGCGATAACAATTTTAGTCTTTGGTTAATGTGTTATGTGAGCAACTGTAACTACCAAGGACTGGATTATTCAGTTTAAAATAGCAGTTACATGTTTGTATAGTGAAATTTCTATTTAAAATTTCAACTAAATATAGTATTATTCACTGAAGATGAATCTTTAGTAAGTGTAATTAGTCCCCCACTGGTGAAACAGTAGGAGACTATATGTTTCTGCTGTCTGTCAGTTGGTCTGTCTGTCCATCTGTCTGTCATGCCGGTTTTCCAGACTTTTCTTGGTCATGCTTTCCAGAGTTATTGCCCCTTGTTTAAAATCAGTTTTCCACATTTTTCTTAGTCATGCTAAAAAATATCAAGCTGAAACTTGGTAACAAACTTCCCAATGCAGATATCGAGTTACAGATCAAATTCGACTTTGGTCTCAGTTGACTTAATTTTTATAGAGTTATAACCATTTGTTCCAAAGCAGTTCTCCACACTTTTCTTGGCCATGCTTACAGATATCAAGCTGAAACATGGTAGCAAGCTTCCCCATGAGGAGTTACAGGTCAAGTTTGACTTTGGTCACAGTTGACATACTTTTTCCAGAGCTTTTGCCCCTTGTTCAAAATCAGTTTTATGCACTTTTCTTGGTTATATGCTTATAGATATCTAAGCCGGTGTGGCCTAGTGGTTTAGGTGTTCTGCTCGTGATCGAGAGGTCCCGGGTTCAACTCCTGCCCTGGGCACACCGGTGTTCTGTCTTTCAGATAAGACAGTAAAAACCGAGGTCCCTTGTCAGGGTAGGCGTGGCATGCAAAAGATCCCTCACTGCTTTGGATGGGTCCATGGCAAAGGTCTAAATTTGTATGCATTGCATCAGGCAGATGCCATCACCATATACGTGAAATAATATTCGTGGAGTGACATAAAACAATAATCAATCAATCAATCTTATAGATATCAAGATGAAACATGGTACCAAGCTTCCCCATGAGAAGTTACAGTTCTAGTTTGACTTTGGTCACAGTTAATGTACTTTTTCTAGAGTTATTGCCTAAATTGTTCAAAATCAGTTTTCCACACTTTTCATGGTCATGCTTACAGATATCAAGCTGAAACTTGGGAGCAATTTCGATTTTGGTCACAGATGATCAAATTTTTCAGGAGCTATTGCCCTTTGTTCAAAATTATTGTGACACTAAATTACAGTACATTTGAAGGCAAATTGATGTAGAACGCTTTGACTCTCTTATTTTGTAATTGAAAAACAAGTTTCTCCTTCGAAAAAAAAGAAAGACATCTATTTGAATTAACAGTATACATGACATTGACCAAAAATGTCCAGCAAAACTACAAACGTCAAAACAAAATAAGAAAGAAAAAAAGTGAGCAGCTCTAACTAATAGACACATATTAACACTCTCTGAATGCCTGTTACCCTTTGGCTGGCACTGACCTCTTATAAAATTTTGTTGGGACCGGTAGGGAACTTGTATTTCTTTAACAATACTCTCAGAATGCCTGTTACCCTTTGACTGCTACTGACCTACTTTTCAGCCCCATATGGATTTGTCGGGACTGGTGAGGGACTTGTATAATGCTTTAACAATACTCTCAGAATGCCGTTGTAATTAGCCTTGGTTCAGATTTGGTGACAACTGCTCAGCTATCTCAACATGTACAGATCTAGGGAATGAAATCATGGTTCAATTAAAATCCCTTCCCTGTGATTCCTCCAAATTTATTTTTCTGTGTGTACTCTTTGCTGTAGTCTGAAAGAGCTGACCATTGATACCCCACCTCTGATTAGCTGTTTGGAGGTCTGGTGGTGCAGTTTTAGCTAAACACAAACTAATATGAACACATGGAATTTTCCCAATCCTCTCAAAGAGAGGTGTATTACATCACTTCTTTTTGTAGTTTAACACTCAGGCACTGTGAATGACCTTACATCCTATATTTTAATAAAGTTAACTATGTCGGAGTGATCATTTACCAATCCAATTTTCCAAAATAAGTTCTATAACATTCACAAGCAACCATGCAGACTGCAAGAGAACTCAACAGAATTCATATTGTAAAAATTGTGAGATCATTTACATACATGTAGTATCATACCATAATGGTTGTCTGCATGCAAACATTAAACACCGATATATTGAGAAAATATGAATAAAGTCAGTTTAAGTCAGGTAGATAAATTTTCATTTCACTGAAATATACAAGTCACATGTTTTCTGTGTAGTTGTTAAATTTCATTAAAAGAAATGAAACCGGAGTATAGGAAATTTCATGTTTTCACAAAGGTTTAATTTGCATTCTGACAAAAATTCCACAACCAGCTGACCAAAAAAGTGTAAAAGGTGACATATTTCTGATTTTACACCATATATTGGTACTTAAATTTCCATGTTCCTGTAAACTGATGACAAAAATACATTAGACAAAAGATGAAGACCTGAAGCATATAAACTGTATTCAAAGTTTTCGATTTAATAAATAGATAAAGTATATTTGTAAATGTGTCTATTTATATAATTGATCATAAATTGTACTTCTACGTTGTTTGTAATGTTTTGCTATATATTTCAAACAATTACAATAAGTGTAATAATAGTATAAAGTAAGGTTCCATGTGAATTATACGTAGCACGATTACTGATTCTTTCTTGATCAGATCCTCTGCACGGACCAATTTTGATCAAAGCAATTTTCTGACCCTGTTGTAAATTTAATCAAGTATTGAGTGCATGCCTCAGCCAGATAAAGACTCATTATATGTTATAATTTAAACTTCATGTATCAATAATAACTTGTATTTTACCTTTATTTTACAGATCTTCCTTTGACTTGACGTCATCATGTCTACCCCTTTAGAGTCAAACATCTATAATGTGTTGGATGTATGTCTCCCTGTTACCTTGGATATTGGACAGAGTACCTTTGACATTGATTCTGGGTGGATTGCTGGAGCTTTTTTTCTAGGAATAATTCTTGGGGCTGGCATAGTCTTAATATGTGCACCATTCTGTATAAGAGACATGGAGAAAAAGAGGGTTAGTTGTTTTACATATTTTAATCAAACAAGACGAGGAAAAAGATATTGAAAACTGATATTACTTTTTTTTTAGAAATTTGCTAATTCTTATTTTAACAAATAAAAAAGACTTCACATTTCACATGACAAAAGGTGAAAATATTTGAATATTTGTGAAAAGGGTGTTTACTCTTTCTCTTTTTTTCTTTTTCTTTCTTTTATCATTAATTTTTTTTTATTTTTTATCTATAATGCAAGGACTTTCTTGTGAAAGATATTACTTGATTTATATTATTTTAACATTTATATAGATATACATTTGAGACACATTACAGCTAATCAATATTAGAAATTCTTAGTGCAACTGATTCTTATTAAGCTATATCTTAAGCTTGATTCCATTAATGCTCATCACTGACATCCTATAGTGAAACAGTTACATTCATTTCAACATAATAAAGTAAACATATAACCATCAGGTTTCCTATAAGCCGGCTTCCTTCTTCTTGTGTAAATGTTTATTTTCATTGTGCTCTTGATATTGATTTGTATTGTGAAAACATTTTGTGAATCTCCCTTATATGTCATGATCATGCATATTATCTATAATACTGTTGATACACATAATTTGAACTGAATCTAGAATACGTTACAGGATGTTTTCCTTACAAGCGTAAGGGGGAGAGGGGAAGGGTCGATTTATAGTTTTCTTAAGAATTTTTCCCCTTGTGACTACAGCACTGTATCAAATCAATGTTCAGCCTTTAACATGTTGCCAAGTACCACAACCTCTCTATATATGGTTAAGCTAGGATCTATAACATATGGACCAGGCCTAGCTGTTCTTTACAAAGGTTTTTTGTTTAGGTCCTTCTTAAGTTATTACACATACTTGATTACAGCGTATGACTAGGAGTGGAGCTAGATTTGAATGTTAAAAGCAGAACTAACTACAAACGTATTATTTCTTGGTCTCAACTTTGTACTAGTTTATGATTTAGTATATGCTACAAGCAGTACAATGTTTATACAAAATTTATGTACATGTATGGCGTATAATATAAATTTTCTAACAGTTTTACTGAAAAATAAAATATTGTATCATATAATGTAGCAGATATCATATGGAATGTTGTCGACCATATATCATTTATACCGTCAAATTTTCGAGGCGATCTGCCCCTTCCTCAGGACAATACACTATAAAAAACTACATGAATAGAAATATGAGAAAAGAAAGCTATATACAAAGCACTAGTCTAATTATGCGGTTATATCGGGTGTCAGCTACATTTTGCTTGTTTGTAGTTCGCTGCTCAAATATAAAATGACCAGGCCTTTATCCGATATCGTGGTCATAGGGGAATAGGGCAACACCTAGTGTGCGGTTGGCTTGACCCATTCATGTTGTAATATGACTAAGTGTAATAAGTCTCAGTGCTGAGAATTGAAAGTGGAATGAGAAAGGATAAAAATGAATGAGAAAACACAGAGAAAATAAAAGTTAGGTCTGATGTCATGGTAGTCTGAAACGTCATACCCAAGCAGTCTTTGGTCTGACATTTTGGACTAATATCATGGTATATCTTGACGTGTAAAGAACTTTACTGGTTTGGATGGGTCTGATTTATAGATCGTATTTTTTTTCAACAATGCATCAAGCAGGTCCTGGCACAATATAGGTAAAATATTCCCAGCACGATCTTCATCAATCATTGAGTGTGTTCAAGTGATTCTCAACTCTGATTGAAAATCAGAATGGTGAAACTTAGAAACCTTATAACTATATACTTGACCATATCAGGTCATGTCAAAGAACTTGGGAGATTATATTAAAGACTGACTAACAGTCCATTGAAACTTGTCGTTTATAACTAGTTTGCTTGGCAGAATTTCAGTCTCAGTAAAACTTGCTTCCATCTGTGTATACAGATTAAAAATCATTAATTAATTATTTTAATATACTCCATATTCAACAAAATGTTTGTCTAATTTTATGAGATGTCGGAATTAGTGTGGAACAATCTGCTGTGAGTTCTCCTCAAACCATAATGTCTTGGTTTGAACCCTTTTCATGTGCCATTTGAACTTTTGATCTATTCATTAGGTATAACCATATAACCATGGATCTGTATTGGACATTATATGCCATGAGTTCAAGAAGTAGAGTTTTTCTAATGAACTGGAAAGTAATTTACCTCGAAGTTGATCGTGTATAAAACTTGATCATGCACATGAATAGTCCTTTACATAGTTATAGAATATGATGCGAAATAAATGTGACAATTAGATAGTCTGTACTTCAAATGGACTCAGGAATGTGGAAACCTTTTATCAAGATTATTTATCTTTCATTTAAGATTCCTTACTGCTGATCAGGGATATATATATCTGTTGCCGACATTAAAACTTAATATTGTATGATTAGTAACTTTTTGCTTACTGCTTTAATAAAGAACACAGTGTCATACACCAAACACACATATATCAGTCAGTTACATATTCAAGTATGAAACTCCTAGATTCTCCATGTAAATTTTATGCAAAGTCTAGATTTCCAGCATTATCAAAACTGATGTCATGAAAGAGACTGAGAGAATTTAAATTCTCATTAATTAAGATTCAGATATGGCTAGCAAATTGATTCCATGTAACATGTTATATAACAATGATTTTTCAAATGAAAACTAAAAATGACAATTTTAAATCACAAACTATGATTTGCTGTATGAGTTATATTTGTTAAAGCATTGTTTGCTTCATCATTAATTTCTTTTCTTATTTTCAAACACCATCACTGTTGTTATGAAATGTTAATTTACTACATATTCAGATAACACAAATGTTAATTTACTACATATTCAGATAACACAAATGTTAATTTACTACATATTCAGGTAACACAAATGTTAATTTACTACATATTCAGGTAACACAAATGTTAATTTACTACATATTCAGGTAACACAAATGTTAATTTACTACATATTCAGGTAACACAAATGTTAATTTACTACATATTCAGGTAACACAAATGTTGATTTGCTACAAATTCAGATAACACTAGTTATCAGTGTCTCAAAGTCAAAAGTATTTTGCCTTAATTTCAGAGAGAAGACCTGTTGAAGGTAGCTCTTTAGCAAGTTGTTTTAAACTTACTTTTGTATTTTAATACATTATCAATGTTGTGAATTCTCCATATTGTTTGGTGGTCTTTAGAACAAGAAATTCAGATTGACTGATATATCTTTATAGATATTCGTACATATATACATGTAGTATAATGAAAATACTGTTCAAAAAGTGACTGTTGAAATTCATGTTATTTTGTGTTTTTTCATCAGTGATCATAATGAATTGCAATTCATTAGTTAAAAATCTGAAAAATTCATCCACATTTAAGCTTCATCAATTTCTAGTGAAAAAGAAAAACTGTGTAGAAACTGCATCTAGCAAAAATAAGATATCATGTTTTTTCACATTATTTTATGACCTTGGTTAAAAGTTTTGATTCTATTTCATCCATGTTTTTGTAATGCTCATCTTTTCTGTTTTCCATTTTGAAAATTGTACTCATTAATGTCTATCAGTTCATTGGAGATCGGGTGGGATTATGTCACAGACTTTACCCCTAACATTAATATTACATGTATTACACAGTTATATCACCTAAAGCAAAACAGACTCTCATCACTGTAGACAATTTTAATAGCAAAATATCTTCTGATAGAATATACTTAGTTACCTTACAAAATAGTTTCCAAAAGTAGAACATAGTTACATCAGCGTTATAATTTAAAGCTTAATGTACAGGTGATCCAATATTCCTTTCTGTATGTCATCATGTCTGAAATTCTTTTACTACACTGATTCTCCATTATATTTACCTCTTGTCTGCCTGTTATATACACTTCGCATTTCACCTTCTTTTAAATGCTTAAATTCTACTTATTTTTCATGATAGATAGAGAAATTACCTATAGTAAGATCAGATGCACTTTAAATCTCTAATATGTCTTTGTTCCTCATTTGAAATACCATAGTTCAATAATTCATAGAGTGACATATATACAAGTATTGATTTGTGAATAACATTGATGCCACAATTTGTAAGAGCTTCTATCAATAGCATAATTTACCTTCATTATTAAAGACCCAGAGCCCTCTGAGGGCACTATTAATTTTCATTATTAAATCCCTTTATCATATTTGTAGGAATACCAAAAGTAAACTCCATAAACTTAGAAGATATAAGATATAAACCTTAAAAGTGCATTACATGTCTATATATTTCTAAAAATAGCACGTTTTTAACTGTATATTTACCATCTGATTTTCAATATTTTGATAGAGGGATATAAGTTTATAACAACTGCCTTTTATTTTGAAATACTCTAACCACGCACATTGAAATGCTATTTATGGTTCTGAAACACTATGTTTTATAAAGTATTTATTACATATTAAAAAGCTTTTTTTTTTTCATTATTGTGCTATACAGTTGAGTTTTGTTTATTAACTCAGAGATGAATAATTTTTGGTCAAGTTCATTCAAGTTTAGTGTAAAGAAGTGTTTATAAACAACATTTGATCTTCATATAACATGATCTTTTTCAATTGTTGCTAATAACTTGACCTATCTCTGTTGATCTAAACTCCGACCATCTTCGCCAGCCAAGCGTCCAGTTTGCTCAAACTAGAGCGAATCAGACGCTTGGTTTAAGCAAAGATGAAGTCTTGCATATGGAAAGTAAATAGTATATTGCTTTTTGACATTGATATATTGATTTTATAAAGTTATAAATCAACCCTATTCAAATAGTATTTCAGACAATTTTATCAAATATCATGTTATTTCAGACATGTACTTAATTTATTTATTATTTTGCTGAACATGCAAGTGATTTAAATTCACACCATTTCAAGTGATATGATATCTAGATTATTAATATAAAAGTATAGAAATAAGTCTTTATCCTGTTTTATGGGTCATTTTTCTCTCAATTTTCTATCTTTGTGTCCAGAGGCAGGATGAGGAAGAGGCTATGATTACTCAGTATGAAAGCAAGAAACCATCATTCATGACTGAAGAAACAGATACATCTATAGTAAGTACACTATATGGCATGAATTATGCAAAACATGTATAAGTCCCGATACCTTACTATATGATATGTATATTGAAGAGCATATAAAAGGTCGATGAATTCCTGCATATTTAAAAATAGGTCAGTTTATGATCATATCTAGTTAGTTGGTGACGCTTTAAAATATGCAATATTGCAAAATATTAAAGTAAGTCAATTCCTACTACATATTGAAAGTCCGGTAATTTTTTCATGTTTCTTTCCCTCTTTCTTTATGATGTTGTCATAGGTAAATTGTAAAGTTTTTATTAAAATTTGATAAAATAAAGGGTATTGTATTGAGTAAGAATTTTTTTATGATATAAATGCTTTTCATCATCAAATAAGGTTATTTGTAAAAGAGTTATAGTAACAGTTTATATTGTATATTGTTAATCTGAAAATAAAATTACATGTATATCTAATAATTTCAGTACTGTGCTATCAATACAAGTACATGTACTGCAATTTAATTAATCTGGTGTGGCAACAGTTATCGGGAATTACACTAAAAGTAATTAACTTTAATATCTATCTATGGGTCTTTATAAAGCACAAGATGTATCCATTTGTTTTTATAATTAGAAAAAATATTTTCTTTCCATTAATTATTCAGTTAATTGCTACCAATGATCATAAATCGTTGAGAGGTTCTTCAAGGAAAGGAAAGAAAGGGATGAAGAAAATGATAGAAGATGACGATGATGACGACCCAACAACTTTCAAAATCACACCAAATGTCAAACTAGATTTATCTTATTTGAATGGCTTTTCAAAGATTATGACCAAGTTCAATAAGTAAGTGCATTAATTTTTACAGTCATGCATTGAGATAATTCATGCAATACTGTTTGAATGTTTAATGTTTAATAGGAAGAACTCTTTTTGTGTGTTTGTTTGATTCTTGTTCAACATTTACCAAGATTGTTGCACTTATATCTATGGTGACTGCATATGCTTGATGCAATGAACAGAAATTCAGAGCTTTGCAGCAGACCCACCAATAGGATTTGAACCCAGGCCCTAAATCAAAGCACCTAACCAAGTGAGCTACACCTGCTCAGAAAACTCCAAACCTCAAGGGTTAATAGCATATGCAGCAAGGAGAACCCACGATTTAAAGTGATGCAGTGAGAGTAGCATGTCTTTACCTCTGATATTATGAGCTTACTGCAGTAGGGATGATTTTTACCCTGCTTACTGTTAAGAATATGTCACAATACATAAGGTTAGGGTAATACACACCTTTCAGACCATGATAAGGAAGATGTATTGATATTCTGTGGTGGAGTTCTAACTATATGTTACCAATGAGGAACAAAAGGTCTGCCATAAGAGAGCTATCATTTATTATTTGCTCTGTTGTAAGGCAGTGACCACTAAGCTACAAAGTCTGCTGAAAATCTATGCTACTACTTTCACATGCTTGTAACTATCTAGATAGAGATTCACTATATAGTTGTAGGGGTTTACTGTAATTGACTTATTTGTTTGTCCGACTGAAACTTAATACACATTTTTATTACCAATATTTTACTACAGACAGTTTGAACTTTGTCATAGTTGACCTACCCTTTTTCCTTTCTATGCCCCTGGATCGATAGATCTGGGGCATATTGTTTTTGCCTTGTTTGTTTGTCTGTCTTTTGTCAACTTTAACCCTGGCTATAACTTTTGAACTGTGATAGAGACTTCATATTTATAATGCATACTCAACTAATGAAGCCCTTTCAAATGACACCAAGGTTGATGACCTTTTGACCTTGACAATAATCTTCATGCTAAAAATAACTTTTTGGACTTGGGGCTATAACTTTTGAACCGTAAGGGAAAGGGACTTCATATTTCACATGCATACTCAACTAATGAAACCCTTTCAATTGACACCATGGTCAATGACCTTTTGACCTTGACAATGACCTTCATGCTAAATATAACTTTTTGGACTTTGGTGCCGCCAGGGGCATTATAGTGTTTCACAAACACAGCTTGTTTTTTTTTTTCTTTTTTTGACCAACATCAACTTCAGATGCTGCTTGCTTGAGGCATTTCTCCTGATTTCTAGACAATTCTAGTTTTATTTGAACTTCACATTCATGATAACAATAACAATTGATATCTATGACTTTAAGAAAAACATCTCTAATATGCCTTACCTAAATTAACAAGAAACGTTATTATCACATTCAAAATAATGACAAAGAATTAGTTTGTATATTTAATCTCGTTGATTATGCTATTTTGTACTTTACATTTAATAAGCAGGCCATAAAAACTTTCTGTTTTAAATGCAGTTGTGACCTTGAACTTTACAAAGTACACTATGGATTAAATTTATCATGAAATGTGCATAAATATCTATTCATTCTGGATTATAATAGAGTACTTTTAAAGAATTAATTTAAATGGATATTGCCTTGCTAATTGAAAAAAAAGTTAAGAGTTTTGTAAAGTCTTTGTCCATGTGTTTAGTACTTAATCATTGTAGTAGATATGTAATAAGATTTGTGTTCGAAAATCCTGTAAAAGTGCATTTCACTTTGCTATCCAAAACATTTCCTGTAGTTTTATATAGCTATAAAAAATTAAGTTTGATGTCCATTGAATGAAAATAATATGTTATATAAAAAATAAAACACTTTTATTCTCTATGTATTTTATTTTTCATGTGTAATTATTCTTAAACAAGATTGATAGAGGTTTTACTCTATTCAGTAATACAAATTCTAAAATACATTTTATTATGTGTAAATTATCAGCGATGATAAATGTATGCAAAAAAAGCCCATGCTAGGCTTTGCATTCTTTTTTATCATTTAAATTCATATTTTCAAGCTGTCTCATTTATTATTTGATAGAGAGGATGCAGAAGAGGAAATGGGGATACAGGATATGCAGAGAGTCAAGAAAGTTAACAATCAATTACAGGAGGAGAAAGACAATGTATGTCTCATATAAATGTATACTATGAGTTTCAGGACCACAATACTTTTTGGCCAATTAAGAGCAAATTTGATGGAGACAAGGGTCATTAAAATTCAAATTTGGTGATATTGTTAGAAATAATAGAAAAAAAAACTGATAAAAGATTATATAAAAAAAAAAATTAAATTAAAATTCCTTGAACTGAAAGACCAAAAGGTGAAATAATTATTATTTACCCAGAATTTCAAAACTTTTATCTGAATACTTTTAATGAAGTTAACACTATTTGATATTTATTAATGTTTAACTTACTACTTTATTATTTCATAATTTTTTTTTAGGTTTTCCTGAAAATGTTGAAAAATCGCGTCAAGAAAATGAAGGTTGGTGTTACACCACTCTCCACCATTATGAGAAATGTCATTGATGATTTGAACAATAGACGCAAGATGTACGAGGATGAGAGAAATGATGAAGAACAGGTATGACATTCAATCTCTATTTTAAATTAAACGCTTTCTTTTCTTTTAACCATCTATATGTCTTGCATTACAGATTTTTTTCTTAACCATAAAAAAATTACAAAAACTTTTCTTTACTGTGAGAACATGTGGCATGCCATATTTTGCCATAGCAATTGATTACTAGCCTTGAAGAATCAGTGTTGAAAACATTGTAAAATGCTTAAAAATGTTCCTCTATCGCAAGTATCATATTCAAATATATGATAAATATATCAAGTATGTTTTTAAGTGAAATATTTGACATATCAAAATCAAGATGAAAAATTTACTACAGTGATATATATTTAACATGTAATATTTGTAACCAAGAAGCGGGCATGCTTGATGTAGTGGTTAAGCACTTGGCTTGCAACGCTGACGATTCAGGTTTGATTCCCGGGTTGCGCCACTATGTTTAAGAGGTTGGTTACCTCCTGCTTCCATGTCGCGATACAACCAAAAAATTGTTGAGAGTGACGTAAAACACCAATCAACCAACCAACCAATGTAACCAGGAGGTAAGTTTTCTATAGCTGTCAATTAAACCTACAGATCAACCTCAATTAGTTATGTTCATGGTTTTGCATAACTTTTTTAATTATAATTTTTTTTTTAAGGCTTTAAAAGCACAGCATGCAAAAGACAAAAATCCTGAAGCACTTGAAAATGAATTGGAGAAACTAGATTCCAAGATAAACCAAAAGTTGGTTAGTATAGGGAATGTGGAATTTATCGTTTCTGAACATTTTTAGTTAAATACATTAATTTTAGGCTGCATGTATGAGACTGGCTATCAGGAAGGAGTAAGGAATGCCTATAACGTTTGACATTTTAATAACATTTACAGTCCCTGCCTGCAGTATGCGTGTTCCGTTATGAGGCTTGATAAATTAATAAGCAGCATTGAAAAGGAAATTTGCTTATGATTTATTGAGTGAAATATACAATACTTTTAATTATATGTATAAATTCATACAGCAATGATCATATATGCTAATTTTTTTTTAGCTTAAAATGAAACCAGAAATGCATGACACGAAATACATTATTGTTGTGTGGAGAGAAAGAAAAATTTTATGCTTCTGATACTTTTTTCGATTTTTGGAATACCTTAGAACCATTGTGTACAGTACAGTACAGTACTGAAGATCATCATATGATACTGTGTATATTAGAATTTATTTGTTTCTGTAGGCACATCTGCATGATGAGGAGAGGGAGAATGTGAGAAAAGAACTAGCAAAACATACAGATCTATCAGAGAAAGAGGTAAGGAAGAATTAGGCAGCGTTGTAACTATATCGATTCTATTAAGCAATTTATTTCATATGTGTTATGAAGAACTTTATAGTTTTTCATAACACATATGAATAGGGATCTGAATTATATCAAATTTTCCAATACTTGCTCTAGCTTAAAGTCTAGAATTAATAAAGAGTATCAGAGAATATGAGAAGCTATATCATTTCTTAATATCATAAAGAGATAACTTTGTGACTGATATTACAGTTATGTCAGTGTTTATACAAGGTTCAGTGTTTTCCAGATTGACGATATCATGGATAAATTACTAGGGGACATGTCCAAACTGGAGAAAAAGCATGCCATGGAACTTGCCAGACAGAGAAGGGTAAGGTCTATCTTTTTAATGTGATAAAATAACAATATGAATTTGAAATTATTTTGTATTACTCCTCTGCATATATTTTATGCACCCTATATTTTAGCGTGTAAATATTTTCACCATTTGATGTTATGTCTTGATGATAAATGTACTCATTTGTAAGCATGATATTTTTATTATTCTATAGAATTAAATTTACTAAATTCCACACTGGTAACAGGTAATTAAACTTTTATAGAAAACAAACATGAAAAGCACTGATATGGAATTTTAAACATCTTTGAAGCATGTATTAACATTTTGAAAAGTGACAAAATGAAAATTTTTGTTGCAAAACTTTTCTATGTACTGTTTGTTAAAAAAAACAGATTTCAGAAGAATCAAATGTTTTAATTATCTATAAACTTTCAAATTGGTTTGAACAGTGTGCATGATAAATGTATGGTACTTTATTGCAGGCATTAGAGGAACGATTAGCGAAAAGGAAACAGATCATTGAAATGAGAGATCTAGAAGACCAACAAGGAAAGGACCAAATCACTGAGAGCTTAGACAGCTATGATGAAGCTCTGAAGTCCATGGTCAATGACAAGTTAATCACTGAAAAACAGAAAAATCAAATTCTGAATGAATATATGCAAGATTTACAAAAAATGAATCAAACAAGAGATACTGGTAAGTCTTTATGTTATGGATCCCTTTTTTATATCAAAAGCAATATACTTCAACTTTTGAACACTACATGCATATAGATGAAGTATTTAAGAAAGCATATCAGATACTTTGTATTTATCTAATAATTACTCATATGCTTCTTATACTGAGTAAAATGTACACCAAACATTGTGTTCCCCTTTGAGAGTCATACTGTCATAGAAGAATGTTATTGTTGAGATATGTTCCTATTAATCTTTTTTCTCTGTCATAGAATCTCGAAGACAACAGCAAGAACTAGCTGACAAATTGTCTAAGAGGAGATTGAAGAGAATCCAACAATTACAAGAAAAACATCAAAGAGAAACAGCTATTTTCCTTGAAAAAGCTGATAAAGCAACAGAAACAAAAGATTTTGTTGAGGTTCTTTATTTATTTCAGTGTTTATGAATTCAAATATTTACGTGATTTTTCACTCATTATTCAGTAGATGTTAATAATAAGTAATACTCTAAAAATTGCAAATTAATCTTTGGATATTTATTTGTAAACAGGAATTTTCTTTACTGAAAGATCAACAAAGAGCAGAACTAGAGAATGAAGAAGTGGAATTAGATCAGACAGAACTACAGCAGTTGGACAAAGTCAGACAAGTATGTTAGGACAATATCTCTTGTGCACGTATCATTTAATTTATAAAATGCAGAAGATTAAATATTTATTGCGCAGACTATTGTTTATATATATATATATGTTTATATATATATATATATATATATATATATATATATATATATATATATATATATATATATATATACCAAGAAGTTCCACCTACATACATGATACTTTATGTAGTACATCCTGCCACTCACAGTCATTATACTGTAAAAAAATTTTCACATGGCATTATTTTGGTGAGGAATCTCTTTTTGTGTATATTTCCAAGACAACACAGTGATTCATTTTCCTTTTAATGTCAAAGTATTTAGCACAAAATTTAGTTGTATTGACATCATTTGTTGTCAGAAAAGTCAGACATTTGATTCTGATGTCACAAGGATAACAATCAAAAGTCTGCTAAATGTCAGTTTGTCTATGTATTTTAGGAAGAAGCATAATGCATTTCATGTATTGATAGTCAAATCAAGGAAAGCATAAAATTTATATTTTCACTTGGAGTTGTAGTTGCAGATACATGTATACATCAAAAAAGTTCACATGAATAAAAAGTTAGATTTACAGTATATACATGTACTGTTGAAATTTCCCCTGCAATCAAGACATGGAATCTTGATACATGTACTAGTAGTTTCATTGGCTAAGGTGCTGAGCTAAACTTCACCAAAGCCTCTAAACTCTTTTAAGCCTGAGATCCTAGTCAAGCAATTAAGAAGGTATGCCATGTACCTACGGAAGGTTTTGTTTTTTTCCATGTTTTCTGGTTTCATACATCGCTAAACCCTGACCTCTACATTTATGTGTAACATTCTTTTCTATTACTATGGTGCAAATGGATATGTCTGTAGATTGATTTAAACTCTTGGCAAAAGTAGTCATACTATAGAAATCAGTATGTATGATGTTTCTATAAAAACTATAACTACCTATGTTATAATATTCTATGATTAGGAAGCAGCAGAAGATAAAACAAGGGAAATAGAGCAACGCAATGAAGAAATGAACAAAAATATCCTCAATCTAAGTGGACAAGACAACAAATATGAAGCATCTAAGATTATAGATATCCACAAAAAGAGAATGGCACAGTTAGATGGTAAAAGAACTTATTGATCTTCCCATCGATGTCTCTGGTCTCAGCAATAAATAAGTTTTTTATACCCCCAGATCGATAGATCGGGGGCATATTGTTTTTGTCCTGTCTGTCTGTTTGTTTGTCTGTCTGTTGTCAACTTTAACCTTTGCCATAACTTTTGAACCATGAGATAGAGACTTCATATTTGGCATGCATACTCCACTAATAGTCTTATCAAATTATACCGAAGTCATTGACCTCAAGAACTTGACCTTTGACCTACATTTCAAAATTTACATTATTTGTTGCCACATGGGGCATTCACGTTACACCAACACATCTTGTTTTTTTTTCTCAATGTTATCCATTGAGAAAAGTATTCTATTATATTGTGTTGTGTATTGTTATTGCTAACATCAAGAATATCTCTTTTGGATGGTGAAAGCAACTGCCTGACACATTGCACAAAAATGAAGTCCTATGAAACAGGTTTGCCTGAAGCAGTAGGGAATCGTAAAACATTCCAGTTTGACATTTGGCCTGGGCTTTTACTGGCTCATTCAAAGGATAGGACTCTGATGAATTATTTGTGTTGCCTGAATCAAGGCATGCTACTGACCAAGCTACTGTCTTGCTCAAACAAGAAATACTAAAATCTATGTCATTACACATATACTGTTATATGAAATAAATTTATAATTAATTGTATGTATCTGCCATGAATGGGAAAATAATGTCATTGATTTGAGTGCTGGGAAAGTTTATGCATTTTTTTATTTTCAGCTGAAAGACAAGAGGAGAAGAACAGGATGGCTTCAAAATTAAGAGAAAGATGGGAAAAGAAAATGATGGTTCATATATAATATTAAGATATACTTTTGTTGTTTGCATTATGTAGACTCTTAGAGATTTCTTTCTATAAACCAGTGTGCCATTATTCTGAAATCTCTTTTAATATTTCATTAGAACCACTTAAATGATTGTCTCAAATTGCTTTCAATGTGGAAATTTCATCTGAGAGTTTTATTTCAGTAAAATGACAAATAAATACAAGTAGGTTGAATTGTTCTCTCTGTATTTAATAAGTACATGTACAAAGAATTAATAGATTACTTGTTTTTTGTTGTTCAGCAACTTGATGAAGAAAGAGAACTAAATACTCAGGAACAAGAAAACTTAATTCAACAACAGAGCGAAACGGTGAAAAATGTTCTAGCCAACAGTATAGACTTAACTGATGAGTAAGTTGCTGCCTTACTATTACCAAATAGAACATATTTATACAATTTACAGTGCTGAATGATTAGATGATTTATTAATATTTTGGCATGCATAATTTCATTAATTTTTATATGAAGAATAATAGTATGTTTTGCATATGATGTGAAAAGGTATTTCAGCAGAAATATAATTTTTGAATATAAATAAATTTACATAATGAAAAGTTTCTAGTTTAAGTTGTAATACAGAAAAATTTATTCTGAGTATTGTGTAAGGTTTCTCCAATTGGAATGATGTAAGGGATCAGACATACTGCTTTTGCCAGGATTTTCACCATTATGACACTAATACTAACAAACTGACTGCAGAGTTGAGTGACATAAATTTTCACGGCAGATTAACATATGTCTGACATGGAATGAAACATAAGGTCCTTTGGAAAAAAGTTCTGTTGTGGTGGAGGAAAACAAAATCAAGATGATGAAATTCATATATTCTGTCGCTTTATTTTATCTTCATGAATGTATAGATAAGAATAAGAATGTCACATGAAGCTACTTATGTTTTGGTATATGTTGTTTATTTTTCATTTCAAAGAGCAAAGCAGAAAATCTTGAAAGAGCATGAGCACAATATGCAGGTATTGAACAATCAGTTACAGAGGAGTAAATTACAACAGCAAAAGAGGTAGGTTTATCGTGGAAATTAAGTGCTTATATTTGTAAATTACAGAGATAAGAATTAGAAAAAAAATTAAAAGGAATTACCAGTCCCCATAAAAAATGACATTAATGCAGTGAAAAGGAAAATCTTGCTTTAATATAATACCTCCCTCTTCAAAACAAATCCAGATTAAAACAAACTGAAAAACAGAATTTTAGTTGAAAATACTGTACAGCTATCTTAAAACAATTGAAAAATATTGTCATTAAATTATATGGCCGACTGTAGTAACAGTGTTAGATTAGTAATCAGATTTGATTGGTTTGGTGGCTCATTGGTTTTTCATGTGTCACTGTTGTTCTAACTATGATTGGGTGCATGGCAGTTTAACTGGAAAGTTAATTTAGTGTGGATTAGATCAGGTGTCACATTGCAGGGAAAATCTTACCCTTGTACCCATAGCAAACATAGAGATTGGGTAATGTCTCCATTTCTATTTGACTTTGCAACAAGGGGAAGGTTGTAATTCATTAGCTCAGTAAATAAAAGTATTGATGTTTGATGTTTTTACTGATTTTCCTTTTTCGGACAATAAAGATTATCTATAACCAGGTTAGAAATTTTACATTTATTATTAGAAAATGAGAAATATATGTCAGCTAGTATTCTACAGATTTCTAAAATGATGTAAAATTTCAGTCTTGAAAATCGCCTCAATCAAAGAAAAGCACGATTAGCGGAACAAAGGCGAAAGAAAGAGGAAGCCCTCCTTAGTAAAACAAAAGCGAATAAAGAAGAGAGAGAAAAGCTTCAACAGCAACTGGTAAGGATCTCTCATAGTAGATCAAAGTCGTTTTCTGTTTAGTGCTCTGTAGAGATTTGAAGATTTACAACATGAAAAGTGAATATTATTCATATGTTCATAAATGTGAATTTACAAGAGAGGTCTTGATTTACCTTTGTAGGAAGCTGATCTCTTGAAGGAGCAGAAGATAATGGAGGAGGAGAGAGCAGCCGCTATAGCAGCTTTTCGTCAGCGTATGGCAATAGAGACAGACGAAGCATTGAAAGTACAGGAGCAACAACTTGGACTTTTGATTGGTCGATTAGAAGTGGGTGCAGCCAGAAGAGCAGCCATTATACAAAAACAAGATGAACAGCTTCAAAACTTGCAGGTACAGAGTACATGTACATAAATCAATTATCAATCAAACTGTTATATTTATAAATATTACCTTTATCACCAAGAACTTTAATTGTGCTAATGAATTCAACTCAGAAATAAAGATGTTGTCCATACTAAGTATCTGTCAAGTTAATTACTTAGGATATGAAATAGATATTGTTTTTAAAATATCTTTTAAGTACATTTGAATATTTTTAAGAATCTTTGTTGCAAGGAAAAACTACAATATCATGCAAGTTAGAAAATGGTATAAATGAACAGAATAGGGCTTTTCGATTGTCATATAGACAGTCTGTGTTGCGATTATATGTCATAATAACTGACACTCTTAAGAATTGCCTTGTCCATCATTTGTCCATCTGTCACCCTACTTGTTAATAATCTAATGACATTGCTTGAGAATGCTGTGGGTTTCCTTGCTGTCCGTCTGTCCATTTTGCCACCCATCTGTCTATGTGTCAGTCATGCTATCACAGAAAAGTTTCTGGATGTATTCCATTACCAAACCTCAGATTCAACCCAGTTTTAGATTTATACTTATTGATGAAGAGACAAAGATCCCTTTTGATTTTTTTATGTCAACAGGTCAAAGGTCATCATCTTACACTCATCAGTAGGGAATACAAGTTGCTTCAGCAATTCACTCAGAAAATATATTTATCTAGTTTGGCAGAAAATATATATTTCTGAAACATTACACTGAACTCGTGTTTCTCTCAAAAATCATTTTACCATGTGACTGCTTTTTATTTCAGAGTAAGTTAGAAAACCGTCTTGAGAGGGAGGGATCTAAGCTTACGGGAGTGGATCAAATTATACATCAACATAACAATCAAGTAGAGAATCTTAATGAACAATTACAGTCAACAAGAGAATACCAAGAGAGACTGATTCAGGAAAAAATACAGGCCAAACGACTGAAGAGAGAACAGTTAGTATACAAAGAAATAAAGTATTATCATTAAGACTGGCATTTTAGTGGTGAACGAGCTAGGGGGTTTTTGTGGCTAAGCAGGTCAATATTATGTTGCACTGGAAATCACTGTAGCCACTTTACTTATGTGCGGTCTGTGTTTGAATTCAAGTTGAGGCTAATGGAGAGGTCTATTTGTATATTTGTTAATAGTCATGAACTTTCTTGGGGCTTTTCTACTACTGGCCTCTACGAGATAGGACTATGACTATATCAATGAAGGATGTATAGGTACATATTGCAAAAAATGTTTCGATTGAAGCCATTCCATCTTATCAAAAAGATATATGATTATTGAAATCCATAAATCAACCTTTAGGAAAACACGAACGATAAAAATTAACTTATAAAGATTCTGAGTAGTCCTCCAGAGGAAAGTCCAGTACATAAAGAGTAAAAAAATACAAACACTCTATATTGTAAATTTTTGACCTCACAACCCTTTATCAAGCAATTTAAAAGATGACAAATATAAATCCATGGATTTTACATAGCTTTATATTTGTCATCTCTTAAATTGCTTGATAAAGGTCGTGAGGCAGAAACTTTACAATACAGAGTGTTTGTGTTCCTGTAGAATTAACTTAGTTATAGAGAAAATGTGACCAATTGGAAGTAGCAACGAAACTTGATAAAATTTGTCTTTGACCTGCAGTGAGTTAAATCAACAGATAGAAAGAGAAAAGCAAGGCAGCAGAAACAACAGTTCTATCCGTAGAAGGGGAGCAGGGTAAGTTTAAAGCATCATTTGGACCAACATCTTTCGACTTCTTTTATCAATCTTTATAGTTTGGATATCTGCTTGTACCTTTGAGGTTGAAATGCTTAACCTCTTACATTTAACTCTGTTTAATTACCATTTCCATGTAAGTTGTATGGAAACAGGCACCAATATACATGCCTGATAGATAAAGTCAATGATATTCTAGTCCAAAATTCCTTTATCTTAACATGTATGTATATAATTTTCTTATTCAGTGATACTAGTAATACATTTTATCTGAATTTTTGTATGAATCAGTAATGCCAGTAATATTCTGGGTGGAGTTTTAATGGAGAAGAGGCATAAGAAACAACGAGAAGAACTGGAGTATGAAATGAAACTAGAGTTAGAGAAAAGCAAAGAGGAGCTCAACAGACAACTCGAAGCAGAACTCAACAATGAGCTTCAGGTATGACCATAAATTTTACAGAATACACTAGAGTATAGTTAACTGAACCAAAATTGTATAAATGCCCCAAGTTCTTAACATTTTGTAAATTTTGCTTCACTGCAGATCCAGTATTCTTTTCTTTATGTATGTATTAATATTGATTTGATACAGTACTGTAAATGCAGAAATTTTCGCATGGGGTAATTTTCAAATTTTTTGCGATCACACAGTTATCATGAAAATACCACCACAAAATAAAACCCATTGTTACCTCCTTAAACTCCAATATGTTTCATATGCATGTCCATGTTGATTTGTGTCAGTTTGGTCAGTTTTCTTCTGTACTCTCTTCCTTAAAACTGAAGGGTTGTGTACATTTAACAAAACATACAAAACAACATTTCTGATTAACAGTTTATGTGTTCTAATTGTGGGAAATGCCCTGCGTTTCGAGGAGGAAAAAAAAAGAAAGACTCTGACACTGCAAAAATTACCACCACGTGAAAAGTCGGACTGGTATTTTCACAAAATTTTCCCCCAGCAAAAATAACCACATCCACAGTATCAGTACATCTTGCATCACATAATTATGAAACTGAGTATTTTTATTATTTAAACATAGGAACAAAAGAAGTCGTTCTTAAATCAGCTAGTCTCAAACACCACTATGTCAAAAGAAGAGGTGGAGGAAACGGTAGACTCGGCAGTCAAAGGTACTTTTATCTATTTCTAATGCATAATGAAAAGAAAATACATCTCAAAAATATGTACTGATTTCATTTTTTGTTGTATGGTTTCTCTTCTATATTTGTGTGGTAAAAAATAATGTGCTTTTCAGAAACAAATTTCTATTAAAAAATATGTTATTATATGTAAAATTAATTTTCAAAAAAGGTTGAAAAATAGAATTCATTGTAATTGTTGCAATCTTTTCGCTTTTATATACAGACGAAGATATAGATGGTAAAAAGAATTTTAGTTCCGAGATTAAAATGTTTGGTGTTGATGTTTTTTCCCTCCCCTTCCCTTTAGTCATTCACTTTGTCCATCCCAGACACGTAAAACCTCGATATCACTATAATAACAAGTGTCATTGGATTAAACTAAAATAAATTTTGAATTTATTACTAATATCACCAGTGCTTTAATGTAATCATTATTTTTTTCACATGTACAATTAATTTAATTTGACATTTCAAATCCTTTAATTGTTTTATTAATAGTAATACTATTATATTACTTGAGAAAATTTATTTGTTTTTGAAAAATATTGCATTTACGTAATTTGAAATTGATACATATCACGGGAGTCCTTTTTTCAATGATATAATGAATGTCTCCAGCAATATACATGCATTCTTTTTATGACTGTCATTTATTTAATTTTAATAACAATCCAAGTTGAAAGGATCTGCCCCCCTCAAAAAAATCATGTAAGATATGAAAGATGCCTAGACAAAGAAATGATGTTTACTGTTAAAACAATGGTTTCATTTATCACTAATATTACATGTAATATATTTATATGAAAAATAATTTACCTGTATTCTTTCGGGATACTTTAATATTTATCAGAAATGTGACCATATTAAGTGTATATCTAAGGCTGAAGTTGAGCCAGCATACATCTGTTCTTCAGGTTCTTGGGTCATGTTCAAAAGGTTCTGGGTTCAAGCCCTGATTGTGAATCATCAATCATTCTGATGTGACAGTAAAAACAAAGGTGTTATGGCACACTCACTGTAAGACGGCACAGTGAATATCCCTCATTGCTCTGGCTGGGTCCATTGCATATGTCTCAATTTCTGTGCATTGCATCAGGCAGATGTCTTTGCCATATGAGTCCAGTAATCTGACGTAAAACAAGAATAAAACAAATTGTTTTAAAAAGCCCAAACAGACAAAGCTAAACTTTGAGCTACCACAGTATATTACCTCCAAACAATTCAAAATAAAGTCCATTCCTCTATTTATCATGTCATGAGTTCAAAATTTATAGAACAGCTGTATGCAATACTGTAGTAGTTATTTTTATATGTACCATCTGTAATTTAGAGAGTCTTTGTTAAATAGTTCAGTTCAAGTTAAGCAGAATTCCAGTTATAGATGTATGTTTAATTATATAGAATGGAATTGGGATATTTGAAATCATTTTGAGTTAAAAAAATTTGAGTTATTAGTATTGAGACTCTTGAAACTTTGTAACTGAAAATCATACCTCATACTTGAATAAGTGAAAGTGAATATGTATTGTGAATTTCTTGTTATAGGCAATAAAAAAGCAGCGAACAAACTTGCAAGAGACATCAGAATGGGAGTAGATCGTTCCAAGACATCTTATAACCTCCCAGATGATGATTCCGGAAGAGGTAAGATATTGGGTTGATATAAGTTACTCTTCCTATAAATTTTATTAGAACTGCATGTACAAATTCCATTGTGTAAACAACTAAGGACAGTGGATATAGCTAGAGTTTACATTAAGGATCAGGTTTGCAGATGTAAGGCCAAATAAAATCATTAAATTCTGATCAGCACATTAATGCTTTCTGATAGAGGATAGAATTAATTTTCAATAATTGTGATAATTGTGATTTGTATCCCTGTTTTGTCCAAAGTGATTTAACCAACCCCCAGCCACCACCACCACCACCGATTTGGGGTTTTTTGGGGGGTATTTTTGTTCATGAAATTGAAGTGTGGATAAAAATTGTAGTTAATTGTGCCTGAATTCAGGAATATCTGAAAAAAGAAACTGTTCTTTTTAATTCATCAGCACTGTTGTGATAAATATGTGTGCTATATTTCCAAGTTTAAGAACAATTCCTTTCATGTGTATTTTTCATCCAAAATCTTAAAATACTTGATACCATGGTTCCTAGATAATTGTGTTCATATGAAATATAAATATATACATGAGTATAATTTTCATTATTCTGTATGCACTTCATTGAGTTCTGAAACATAATGCTCATCCTCTAGGATCAACACGGCCTTATTCTGGCAGACCGAACTCAGCGTCCTATGGAGGTGATGTAAATTTCAGCAAGAAAGGGAAGAAGAAAAGAGGGAAGTCAGCTGTAGGCCCTGAACCAATGGAAGGGTGGACTCAGGAATATGACAGTGATGAACTACTGTAAAATTTCTTCATTCCATCTGACCTACACTGCAGTACTGTTACTAATGTTTGTTTTAGAATGTTACAAAAATTCCATGTTCGAAAACAAATTCATTGCATTCTAATTTTTCTTTTTCCTGAGTAAAATTAGACTGTCTTAGAATTTTCTCCACAATGTCAATGTGTAATTTGCAGTTAAGAAATTTTTCTGAAGATGTAAATTTTTACATGCAAAGCAACTTGAAGTTTTATGTATCAGATAGGAGTTACCTTTTATTACCGGTATATGCATTCCTTGTACAGTGCTTATAGTATTTATGTATGAGAGATTCATGCCACTTGTTAATTTCTTTTTTATAAGCTGTAGATTTTTCATCTAAATACTTTTACTACATGTATTGGTTTCAAAGCAGTATAAGTTTAGAAACGAAAAAAGAAATATGGGCATTAAAGTGATATATTTTATTTGAATGCCTGATTAGGAATGAATCATTATTGAACATTATTTCATATATGCTTAAAATGTCATTTATTCTCATTATGTCCAAAACCAAGTGTACTTCTTCATCATTTTTTTTTTATCAAATTTAAATCATACATATGTACTTACATTTTAAGATATCTTATCTAAGTCATACATGTATCATTTATTATTTTTTACATGTACATGTATTTTGCTCAAAATATCTAAAGTCTTTTAAAGAATTATTTTAAATGTGACTTTTTCATTCAAACACAGAACAGGTTTATTCAAAATTATACCAATAGTACTTTAAAAGTATATTCGGGACTTTTGTTCTCTTTAATAACAGAAATGTATATATTTCAGATTTCAGGAACTTTAGGAAATTGCTTTGATGTATATATGTAGTTTTGTATTGACAAATGATAGGCTGTATAGTGTGTAAATTATTTATTTATAATTGAACATGCCGTAATTGAGATGAATTACTTTATAATTCATTAATCTTTGCCACAATATTTCTGTAAAGTAGTCACAGCTTATGAAACAAATGTTCCCACCAGGTGATACTCATTTATGATACACGGAGAGTTTTCTTTTTCTTAACTTATGATCAACATTTGATATTCTTAAAAAGAATTCTCAGTCAATATTTGTCATTACACACCTAATTTTCTTTTACTTCTTTTTTATGCCTCTGGATGGATAGATTGGTTTATCTGTCTGTCTGTCCGTCTGTTTGTTGTCAACTTTAACCTTGGCTATAACTTTTGAACCGTGAGGGATAGAGACTTCATATTTCACATGCATACTCAACTAATGAAGCCCTTTCAAATCACACAAAGGTCGAACTTTTGACCTTGACAATGACCTTCATGCTAAAAATTATAACTTTTTGTTGCTGCTGGGACATAGTGTTTCATAAACACAGGTTGTCTCCAATGTATCCAGGAGTTTTATTACTGAGTTGTGCTCTATTCTTGATGTGTGGATGATAAAATCCTACATAGAATTGTGTAGTTTAATATTTACCACTGCCACATGAGTCGTATCATTGCTTTTCTCATCTGATTTTTTCTGAGTTTTTGTGTGACAAACATGTTGTAATTAATCAAAAGGTAGATATTTGAAAAAGCTAACTCTGCTCATTCATTTCTGAAGAGGTCTTGAAAGTGCCTAAGCATTGAAAATTGCTGAAATTTTACTTCATTAATTTCATATTTTCAAAAAACATCAAATTCTAATCAAACTAGCCTTTCTCATTATTTTTTCCTCATTATAAATTCTTGAAATGTTTTGTGATATACAGCTATATCCAGTGTATATATATATTTCAATGGTGAAGTGGTCTGTGATAAACATTCTCTTACATGGCAGTCTTTTATTATTTGTTTTTGTACTCTTTATTAAGAAGGAGAGTTTAATTTATAATACTTTAGGAAATTTGATATTTCATATTTTGTAACCTCTTTACATATAAAGAACTTTTACAAATTTTCCTTGTTTCAGGTATATAAATTTCTACTGCTATCTTTAATGATCTTTTTTTTTCCTTTAATCATTAACCATTGATTTTATTATTACTGCACCATTAACTTAATATTCAAGGAATATATAGTCTATACATACTTACAATACATGTAAACTTGTCTCAAATGAAGAGAAAAACATTACCTGACATGGCTGCTTCATAAAGAAATCATTAAAAGGAAATTAAGTATATGAGATTGGTTGATTAAGAAAAATAATTGTTTATGAATGTAACAATTATCTTCAGGGTTTGACCATATGTCTAAATAATTTTTATTGAATATAAATCTATAAGTAAATGCCATTCTTGATAGGCAATAAAGTTGGTAAATATCCTTCTTAATGAATTTTTCCATCCCACAATTCTATATTGGTTTCTATGTGACCTTGTGCATAACCTTTGATTGTGTCAAAAAGAGGGCTCTTTACACCCCTGACCATTTTGTACATTTGATCCATATCGTGTATATTTTATATATATTACATATGACCCATCTTTGTTTAGTTTCCTAACTCTTAATTACCTATATTTTTGGAGTATAAAAAACATTGTCCATGTGTTATTAGGATTTAATATATTAAAATCTGATTTTGATGTACTTATAAACTGGTTCAAGATATATCAAGATTTAAAGGTTTTAAAAATTTATTAATACCCTGTATACCATTTTAACTCTATAGATAAAACTTTTAATCTGTTGTACAGAAAATTTTATGCAGTGCACGGGGTTTTAGACAGTAAAAATATAATGCAGTTTGGTAAATATATATATTTATCTCTACAATCTAATACTGGTAGCTCTAGCTTGAATGGCCTAATTATGTGGTTTTTACTGTTCAATATTTCTAGCTTATACATAACTATGTATGTGTACTTTTTACAGCTTTTGAATTTTTAAGTAAGCCAGAGCTTGGCTGTGGTGTGGTCATTCATAGAAAAGTGTAGCTACTTGTTGTGCATCTGAAAAACAAAAACAGAATGTTTGAATATACAACCAATGAAACACATCATTGCCATGTTCTGTTCCATTTCTGTTTTTGTATACCTTAGTATGGCATATAAAATTGTTTTCTTTCTATTGCAATGAAATTAACAAACATGTAGGTTATATATCAACTAGTGATATTATATATCAAAACACATTTGCAACTTCTTAAAATTTATTAGATACACATAAGGCTTAAAAAAAATATCTTTGTTTCCTGTAACCTGACCGACCCCTCAAAAATAGCACTGACTCTGATTTTTTTTTTCACCATTTACAAGTGCCACTATTTCTTGAATCGAAATTCCGGAATCAGTTTTCTAAAACTTCACATTGTTGTTATTTCCGGTGCTTTTAAAACAAATATGGGGACCCTATGGCATCAAGCCTAGTCGTACATGATGAATTATGTTGAACAATACCTTTTATTATACATTACATATGTCCATCTGAATTTCAAGACATTTTCCATAGAAAAAAAAAAGCCGACCTACCGACCCTATCTTTTTAGGCCATGTTACAGGAAACAAACATATTTTTTTTTTTGGCCTAATTAAAATTTTAGTTTAGGTATGTTGAATTTCATTTTTGTTCTCTGATGAAATTCAGTGATAAATACTTAGCAAAAATTCTCAGTAATTTACCATAGATGTTTTACAGTTAAGAAGTAGATACAAAATAAAAGGTACATTATATGTCAACCTTAATTATTCAAAGTATTGCACTTGCAAAGTAATTCTACTTTTAGATTTTCTGAGTTACTTTTCTTTGGTGTAGATGTATAATACCAAATCAAAACATATCTATTTTCACTCAGTTATAATGTGGGGCAGTGAAAAGTAATAAAGTGCTTCCTCACTGTCAGCTTCAGCTTGATTGAAGCAAAATGCTCAGTGTCACTTTCTAATATTTCTTTAATGAATCTATTTTCACTGTATTCTAACAGAGCTATTCTTTGAATCAGTATACACATGTATTTATTGTCGTTTAGTTTTGTAAAACCTCATCTATGATTAAATAGGATAACAATTATTCTCTGTCTTTATTTGCATCTTATTGATATAATGTGCATATAATGGAGCTTAAAAAAATGTTTCCCTTAGAGGGTCTGACTTAAGCATAATTATACCCTCATCCTTATTTCGTGTGACTGTCCCACCATCTATAAATGATACTTTTCCACATTTATCAAGTATACGCAGAGTTGGACTATATTTGTGTGTATTTTGGGTATTGATATGACAGGTTTGGCTAGAGAAGCAGGAGATGCTTACTCCTCCAAGACACCTGCTGTCCAGTAGTATATGAATCATCATGATACATTGTTGGTAGTGCCACAGTAACATTGTATCTGTTTCTTGTGTATTTTGCATTGATGTGTAGTATTACATTGCTCTTTTACCCATAAATTCATCATTCAATCAAATTCTTTGTCGATACATTTATAAATTCTAAATTTGATTGGGAGTTTCAGAGAAATTTCTAGTCTATTGCATTATGAATAGACAATACGGTCCTTCTTGTGACTGTAAATACTGCCTGTAGAAGTCACTGATCCAACTTTAACCACGCCCATTATGTAGTTTCATTGTGACGTCACAGTTAAAATCATGTTTGACGGGCCATTTATTTATGACGCCATAATGAAAAAAGGTGTGATGTCGGGCATTTGACGATGAATCAATTTAGGCAACATATTCGTTATACACAGTATAAATATTAATCGTATACAAAGTGAACATTAAGATCTTGGTAAAAGAAGGGCAGTTCCTTTGCAAATTGCTTTGCAAACTATAACTAAATGATATCTATTTTACATAATGTAATACAACTGTTTGATCGTTGAAAACGGTATTAAAACCACAAGGTTCATGCACCAACCCAAGGGATGTGGCCGGATAGACCCTCCCCGAAATCCCACAGAACATCAATTTTTCAAAAACTTTTTTTGTAAAATAGTTAAATCACGTGTAATTTTACATCCCACGTCATGGTTGGACCCCTCCTCGTAATATGTATCCAGGAATGATCCTCTCTCTGCAAAATTTGTTGATTTGCGTCTGAGTTTGACATAATTCGTGTGGCATGATATATGTTAAATAACTAAAACTATGGGTGATTAGTTGGTCTGCAACTGGGGTTTTTATATATAAATAAGCACCAAATGTTCAACTTCCCATCAAGCTATATTGACTACTCTTCTTAACTGTCTTGTCGTAAAGGAATGAATTATTGCATGTTTCAAGTTTGCTGCCGCGGGGGTATACGTATTTGTCCCGTTAGGACAACTCTAGTTATTTTTATATACATTATGTTTATACAATCAGACATTTTTATGCTAATGTTGTAATGTCTAATGTACAAACCGCAGTAACTCTTGCACTGTCATTGTGATATTCACAAAAAAAAAATGTACCAATGTTGACATTCATGAACGAAGTGAAACCAGAGGTCTGAGAGGAGTAAACATATCTTGTTTGATCTACCGCATCTTCCACAATTGCCATGATAACATTGCACATATGACACGGATATAGATTAACTTGTGTGGAACAGATGTATAATAATTATGAGTCAAATCCTTCTCGGGTCAATGTGCGAACGTTGCATTTCAGAGGTAATATGTCTGACAAAACACGAGATACACCAAAGTATGGTGCTATCTCATCTTGTCACTCGCACAAAAATCTAATACGATGAACTGAATTTTGAAGCGGTACAGAGACTTAGGTGGGTATAAACATCTCCTGTGTGGCTAGCCAAACCCACCATGGATGAATAAAAGTGCAATCAATACAATACCCGCAATACTAATATGAACTCATATATACAGAAAGTTTCCACATTAGAACAGAATTTTACTACCCTTATACTGCCACGAAAATCTCTTTGTGCAGATTTATATGTGGGGACCAGACGTCTGTGAGATTAAACTTTTCAGAAAGGTGGGGGATATATTATAATTTATGTTTTAAAATAAAATGAAATTTATACTTCTCTCGAAAACTTGATTCGCTAAGATGGACCCCTTCACAGAAATTGTTTAGATCCACTCACGGTGTGTGTGTTTGTGGCAATAAATATTAGAAAATATTTTCGTGATAAATTTTTGCACCAAAAGCACATTTCAACAACTTATCTTTCTTCATTGATGCCCATGGCCGAAGGATCGGAATTACAGTGATATTTTAATATCTGAAGAGTGGAGTTAAGGCCGAAGAGGCCGAAACAGTGGGCCAAAGAATCAATCTAAGGCTAGGACAGAGCTATGCGCGAGGGAAATACTCCTAAATATTAAACTTTCATGACTGAAAATTTTAAGTATATATTTAACGTCGGCACAAAAGCACTGAAAACTAAACTTATTGTGGCCTCGGGAACTATCAGTTCATCAGCAGTGACACCGGCCTAATGGTCATAATAAATATTAGAAAATATATACGTTATATATCTTATAATTAATATTTATCGACAAGGACGTCCGTTCCTCCGTACACCTCTTAATTGGAGGTGAAACCATGCTCAAGGGAGAAAAACGCGTAAAATACTGGCTAACCCATCGCCTGTCTGTTTTACTCATACTGTTTTCAAAACAACAACGTTATAAATGTCTCATACAAACCCTTAGAGTAAGTCGCTATGAAAAAACAAAGCTCACGATGCATATGTGAATGGTTCTAAATGAAACACATTGAAGAGATCAGAAAACAGTGTTCATTGTTTGATATGGATGACATTGTAGATCTACTGATTCAGTCCAAACCGTGCGATTCCATTGTCTCAGATGAATCTCCGGTAGATATAACAATTTTCTTTCTGGCGTTCTTTCGAGAGTCTACTGACATTGTCAGGAAAGCTCGAAATTGTGAAGATGTTTATACATGTATAGTAGGTCCCATTACTAAATCCCTATGAAAGTCTACATGTTGGGGTGTAGAGCTATGAGTTAAACATGATTAAAACAGACATTTCAAAATGACTGAATTGTGCTTTCAGGTGGGGAAATGCCGGGTGTTCGGATATGCTCGAAATAATTTGACAAACACCCACATAAATTACACAAGCGCATCAAATGTCAGAGGCTGTGTAGGAGCGGAAATAGCAATGTTCATGTTACCAAGGGCGGCGCGGCGTTCACATTGATCAAAATGAGCCTTTCTGGATATTTTTCAACTGAAAAGATGAGAGTTGCAACCTAACTACCAATAGACTGTCCCAAGGAGGGAGGAATATACCGTGCGTTTCCGATTCCATTGCGATAGAACAACTAAGGAGTATCTCCCTCATGCATAGCTCTGTCCTTAGATAGATTCTTTGGTTCACTTTTCGGTCATTTTGGTTTCTACACTGCTCTTTAAATATTTATGAGTCCATAGAATTACAGAAATCACCAAAATCCCCGTGTATTTACAGAACTTACTTACTTACCAAATTATAATATTTATAATAATAATGTAATAGGTATGGTAATTAAGCAGCACTATTATCTATAGAGGCTCATTACAAAGCTATGCATAGTAATTTTAAGTGGTACAATTTACAGCAACAGTACCAAACATATATTTTATTGTAATTAGACTAATTTCAAAGTGAGTGCAAATCAGCTATGAACGATGTCCAAGCCATATTCCTTGGTATAAATAACGGTGATTCCTTCGAACTCCATCAGTTCCCATCATGGCTTTCCCATGTTTAGTATGTTCTTCGTCCATACGTCCAAGACAAGATGCACTGTCATGCAATTCTTGTTTTAGAAAACAACACCGCATATGTGGTTCAGGTAAATAAATTTTAACAATAATTTTTATATGTAATAAAATTGATTATTAAGTACTGTATTTCTTTTATTTTTCATACCATCACGATGTTTTTTTAATTTAATACATTCATTCAATTTTAAAAATATTATATCACTTAGTCTCGATACATTTCAAATTAATATAATCGTGTTCATGATCAATATTTTTCGAAAAGTTTACAAGAAACCCTTTAACATTTTCTTTTCTTTACAATTTCAGGTATAAACAGAGATGACTACAGACGGATGATTCGAAATGGTACCCTGAATTTCAAATGCAACGACTGCAAAGATGGTAATTTCTCTACCAACCCAGATGCCGAGAGTACCAGACTTGATACAGAGGAAACCATCCCCTACCAAGAAGCATCATCTCTTCAGGTAACACGAGTCGAGTTTGAGACGCCTACCTACCCACAAGAAGACTCCATCATAGACGAGGCCCCATCTTGTGTGAGCGAAGCGGAGGCAGAAATCACCTACTCAGTTATGGAAGGAACATCGCAAAGAGGAAAACGAAAACTTGTTAGCAGCGATGGCTTCACCTACGTAATGAAAAGGCAAAACAAAGACAGTTCTGTAGTTTGGCGATGCAGCGTAAGAAATAAAGTCCAGACATGCCCTGTACTAGTACACCAACGCCAAGACGTTTTCTCCTCCAATTCTCAGCACCACACCCATCCATCCCAACCTGGAATCCATACTGCAATGGTCATAAAGAAGAAAGTTTGTGACCAGGCCACCAAAGAGCTCTTTGTGCCCGCCCCTACTATCGTCGACCAAATATTCCAAGAGTATGCCGATTCGAGGGAACCCGAACACGCCAGACCAAATCCTACTCAGTTAGCCAGGACTGCCAACCGGAGGAGACAGCTATCTAAACCAGATAATCCAACTGATCTCTCTTTTAAGGTAATTTATACATTATTTTTAAAATATAAGATATATTCATTGGCGACTTTTATAGCGGTAACGATATTCGATTAATCGATGCCATATAATTTTCAGTATTATTATTAACAATTATGTTATGTTTGTATAATTATGCCACCATTGCGCTGAAGGAAGTTGTGTCCGATTTCGAAGAGGGATTATGGCGAGCCATACACAAGGTCTTCACAGATGTACCCGTCCATGGATGCTCGTTTCATTGGTGCCAGGCTGTTTGGCGGCATGTGCAAGAATTGGGTTTACAGGTGTGTGTGTGTGTATATTATCATAATTATTTATCTTCTATATAATGTGCAACACTTGTCTTTCTCGTTCCGGTGTATATATCATAATCATGATAATCAACAATCTATTATACAACATACAATACTTGTCTTATTATTATATGTTTCCATGCATTTACTGATACGACTTTTTTTTTTACAGTGTGACTATAATCAGCGGGATTCCGTCCACAAATTCATCAGAAAGCTGTTGGCCTTGCCTTTCCTGCCCACGGAACAGATAACTCCTACGTTCACCAAGATGAAAGAATCAACAACCTCAGAAAGAATTTTACAACTTCTGAGATATATTGACAACACATGGATCAGCAACGGAATCTGGAGTCCAGCAACCTGGAGTGTGTTTCGCCATACCATCCGAACCAACAATGACGTCGAGGGATATCATTACCGGATCAACAGAAGAGCAATGAAACCATCTCTCCCATTCTACACACTTGTGTTGTTGCTGCACCAGGAAGCCATCCTTCTTTCAACCCAGATGAAAATGGTCAGTGAAGGGAAACTTCGTCGTTACCAGCGTAAATCAACCAAGACACTTCAAGGAAAAATATTCAAGATATGGGACGACTATCAAGCAGAGCGTATATCAACGAACCAGCTTCTACGCAAATCAGAGACATATGTGTATATATGTCTCTGCGCAAATGCAGCAAGATGTACTCGCCAGTTTTGTGACAAAGTGTTTTGATTCAATGTGCTCTCAGTGTAAACTTAGTGTGTGATAATGTAGTGTTGGATTATTTAGTGCTTATTGTCCGTATACATTTGCTTATCATTATTTGATTGTTTGATTGTAGTTGTAATGCATGTTATGTGAAATAAACCATACTAGTGCTACATATATTTTTCTGTTATATATCATGTTGACGAAAATAGGTTTGACATCTCCATTTCTATTGACATCCTACGGGAAATATATTAGAAAGTCAAAGGAGTTAATCATGGTCATTTTTACGATATCTTCAAATTATCATTATATCCAAGAAAAAATCAAATATCATCTATCAATACCTTTATCACCAAGAACTTACAATAATATAACAACACTATACGGCAACAAATATTTAATAATTCGGGGCGACTTCACTTTCCCATTTGGGGCGACTTAACCGATGTGGGGCGACTTCACTTTCCCATTTGGGGCGACTTAACCGATGTGGGGCGACTTCACTTTGGGGCGACTTGACCGTAGACCATTGGAAGTATACATAACAGTAACGCAGTCGAAGATTATACAGTAGTATTAATTAATTCTATTTTCAAAATACCTTCAATAAATGGCAAATATATTTCACAAAGAGGCTTGTTATTGTTGAATTCAGTAAATGTATGTATTATATATTGGTGTCGCTTGTTACGGTGTTTGTTAATTTCAAACGTATATAATTAAATGACTTAGATAAAGTTGTACTTAACTGTCTTTGCTAGATTTTAAATCGGTTTATGTTAATTTACAAGTATGAACATCTTATACAGTTTATATCATAAAGTATAACAAAACTCTGACACTGTTATGTATACATGTACTTCCAATCCAACATGGCCGCCAGTAGTGGATCATTAAAATTAAAAAAATAAAATGGTTATAAGTCAATCAATTGTTGTTTAATATATCTGAAACTTGCTTTAAGGGTGAATGATAGTCCTATCTATTTACATATCGGTGATTTTTGATAAAGTAATGGGGATTTCTGTGTTTTTGTGGGGATTTCTGTAAATACATAGGGATTTCGGTGATTTCTGGAATTTTATGGATCGAATATTGATATATTATAAGAATTCCAATCATTTGGCTACGAGCACCACTGAAGAGATATAAGTTGTCGAAATGCGCATCTGGTGCACAAAATTAAAAGGTACATGTATATATGTTCTATATTTATTGATATCTTAGCGCAGTGAGAGTAAGCAGGAGCAGATAACTCCAGTCTAATAAAACAGGTGTTGTTATAAGAGTTATCTCCCGTTCACTGTATGACCAGATGTGATCGATACTTTAACCTGGATTTTCAGGAGGAAGGGGCACAGGTGACAGGTAAACATACCCATCTGATTTCCATTGAATGCATCGATATGTGTCAATTTCCTGGTCATAACAAATATTTCCATCGATCCTTATACTGTGAAATGGTGTTAAGTAATTATTTTTATCAGAGTAAATTCAATCCGCTTCTCATATCAGTGACAGTCCTGCATACAGTAAACTTTATGTTATGAATACGTAGATCTATCTATTGAATAACAGAGTGAAAAATCACAATAACCATACTCACCATAAATATGTTTGTAACTTCTTTATAAATCTGTATTTAATCGTATAAGATCCGTATCTTTCAGTTAAATGGATCAGATTAACCTGTTAATAGATGAAAATTACCTGACTGTTGTATTGAGTCTTTGCGTTAAACAGAGTTATTTCCCATTTGAGATGGTGTCTGATGTGAAACAATTATTACGTCATCAGTTTACGATGAAAATGTCATTTGTGGACTTTCATTTCCCTGAGTTTTAGATCAGTTTCCATAGAATTTGATGACGTCATAGGTTTTTTACGTCAGATACCGTCCAAAATGGGAATTAAATCTGTATAACGAAAAGACCGAATATAAAAGTGATAAAGCAAAATTAAGTCGTAGTAACAAGTGTGACAGATGTCGGAATTGGCCTGGATAGCTCAACGGTAAGAGCTTCTCCCCTTAATGTGGAAGGTTCTAGGTTCGATTTCGGGATCTGACCACATCTTCCCCTGCCTATTACAGATATGGTGCAGTGATAGTGACCTTCATGTGAAGGAGAACCAGGATAATTTCTATCTTAGGTTTCCAGGTTTGGAAACCAGTGGCAGGGGAGAAGTGTGATGGATGCTGATATTAGCCTGGATAAATTGTAGTTCAGTGGTAAGAGCCTAAATGCAGAAGGTTATGGGTTTGATTCCTGGGTTCAGCCACATCTTTTTCTCCTTGCCTGTTACACAAGATTGGTTTCACCATACAAATAAGTAATCTTGATATATTTCAGGTTTTATAAATATGGCAACCTGTTCATCGGGAAGAGGAGACGATATTGATGTCTCATGGTATGCTTCCATTGTCCATACATGTATAATGGAGGACAAGTTAAGTAAACTTAAGGCTACACTTCGGAAATTCTCAAAGCAGCAGCGGCGGCGAATTGTGGCCCAGAAAATTAATGGCAATGCCCCATTATTCACATCTTGTCTGAAGGGAAGGGTGCATTTTGTAAACTATCTCCTGGATGACTGCCTCGCTGACATCGAACAGAAAGGTGAATAAATGAATGAGAATTACTTAGCTAGTGTGGTTTATATTGTGAATAAGGCATCATAATGAATTTAATTGACTCCTGTGTGACACCTGATCTCAGCCGTTTCTATCAAGGATCTTTTATTGCTACTTTTACCAATTTTCTATTGTATCCGTAGTGGACATTCAGTACCGTTCACTATGTATATATCCTTACTGTACAGTCCGGGTGGATCTTAATTTGCCCACTGGTCACAGTTGGCATTTTTAGAGTGGGCATTAAAAATGCCCACAGGACACAGTGGACATTCTTGTAAGAGTCAGTTAGAATTAACATACAGGTAAGTGGACAGCTTGATAGCTCAGGTAAATGTCCACTCCTAATGCCCACTGAAATTTCAGGTGGACTGCCCACTGTCCAGACTGCCTTTGTGGACAGTGGGCATTCAAAGTTCCATCCGGACTGTACTGTATATTGTACATGTAGATACATGTAGATGTGTTATTGGATACTAGATTATTAATTGATAATTATATTTTTGAAATTTAGCGCTAATCAAAGAGGTCTCCTAGTTCTTCAACTCTATTCCCTCAATTTAGGCCAATTAAACCTAATAGGTAGATTTTCATCCAACCTCGTGAAAATATATGGGGCGGTTGGGTGGAATTTATTGTTTTAGAATTTATTTTTCTTGTATGAAATATGTGTGCCATAAAAGCAATAGCAGTACTATTCTGTAAGAATATCGTTAAAATTCGAAGCAAACCAGCTTTTCTTTTCGATCATGCGGGCAACAACTCTCACGACAGCGAAAACCATTTTGTCAACTACCGGAAATGGTGAATTAAAATACTGGAATTCAGATGCTCCGGATTTGTTTAAAAAAAATCCTGGGGCGGGTCGATTTTTTAGGGGCGGGCGGGGATGAAAATCTACCAATTAATTTTAATTGGCCTTACTTCCTGTTAAAAACTTCCTCTTGTAATAAACTTTGTCAGTACATGTACATGTATATTGTATTTTTCACAACTAAAACCTTAAGTCCTGTGTCACTGTAGATATTTGGATGCAAAAGATCAGGCAGATTTTGTGACATGGCATTATTTAAGAGAAATAATCAGGGTCATAAAAATCTGATAAATATATGTACCAGATAGTAAATTTTAGTGAAATCTGGATTACGTAAAACACAAACAACAAATGTGTCCTTAATATTTTGATAGTATCTGCTTTGTGTATTGTACTGGATACCACATCCCTGAGCTCAAAACAAGGAAGTCGAGAATTTGAACTTATTTGTCTCATGGTACTCCAATCTACATGTAGCTATATTTTATAGGGTACATGTACTTCACTTGGTATCTAAACAATTCGCCACCAAGACAAGAAGTGTAACAATGTAACTTTCACCAAAAAAAGACTCATAATTGGTGACAAGTGATCTTGTCAACTAACTGAACTTGTCACCTGGTGACACGTTAACCAGATAACTTGTCAGAGAAAGTTCTGTTTCTTCAAAAACTCTACAAGATTACTTGTCATTGAATATTAGACATTGTCCTAAATTTTCAGAAGATACATGTAATTTTTCACCAAAGCTTGGATTTAATATCATTATAAATAAAATTAGACTTATATATAGCACTTTTTAGCTCACCTGGTCAATCGTAGTCCGTCTGTCGTCCGTTCATCGTTAACTTTTCACATTTTCGACTTCTTCTTCAGAACTGCTGAACAGAATTTGATGAAACTTGGTATGCATGAATTACTCATGTCCCCAACAAGTGTTGTTGTTTTTCGTCCAGATCCGTCAACAGATGGTGCCACCACAGGCAAAAGTAGGTCACAGAGGGTACCCTCCTTTAACAAACTGGAGGCATACAGAGACAAACAGAATGCATAGGAATGATCTAGAGGGATGTGTGAAGAAGCCTTGTTATTTTTGGTTCTGTTCCGAAATCAAATTTTTGATGTTTTTTCAACATTTTTATTGGACTTTGTAATTTCAATGCAGAAAAGTGTCATATTTTTTCAGTTGATTGATAATGATGATTTCTTATGGACTATTTTGATCATAATATTGGTAAGGAATATTATTGTGAAGGAATTTTGTCAATATATCAATTTTTGGATTTTTTATGAATTTTTTAAGACTTCCAAATGAGAGTGTATAGGGACAATTCTTCACATTTTTAACTTCTGCTGTTACATGTACACCACATAAAAGATTTTGATGAAACATGGTATACATGAAGTACTATAGGTCCTCTATCAACCAATTGGTCAACAGATAATGCCACCATGTCTAAAAAATAGGTCTCACAATGGTACATGTACCACTTGGTAATGGAAATATGGAGAGTAGTGGTTCAAAGCCAGCTGTGGTCAAAATTTTTATTAGCTCACCTGAGCCAAAGGCTCAAGTGAGCTATTGTGATCAATCACCGTCCGTCGTCCGTCCGTCCGTCGTCCGTCGTTACCTTTCACATTTTCGACTTCTTCTCCAGAACCACTGAACAGAATTTGATGAAACTTTATAAGCATGTAGTACTCATGGTCCCCTACAAGTGTTGTTGTTTTTTGTCCGGATTCATCAACAGGTGGCGCCACCACAGGCAAAAGTAGGTCAAAGAGGGTACCCTCCTTTGACAAACTTCTTCTTCAGACCGGGGCATACAGAGACAAACCGAATGCATAGGAATGATCTAGAGGGATGTGTGAAGAAGTGTCGTTATTTTTGGTTCCGTTCTGAAATCAAATTTTTGACGTTTTTTTGTACTTGGTAGTTTTAATGCAGAAAAGAGGTATTTTTTTCTTTTAGTAAACATTGATGCATTAATTTGGTTTAATTTGATCATTTTGATGGTAAGAAATACTACTGCGAAGAAAATGTTTCAATATTTTATGTTTTGGATTTTTTATGAATTTTTTAAGACTTTCAAGAAAAAGGGGGTGGGATAATTGGTGTAAACATTTCACAGTTTGAACTTTTTCTTCGGAACCACTTGCTGGAATTCAATGAAACTTGGCATGCATCAAATACTCAAGGTCCCCGACAAATGTGGTCATCTTTGTCAGGATCCATGAACAGGTGGCACCACCACAGACAAAAGTAGGTCACAGAGGGTACCCTCCTTTGACAAACTTCTTATTCAGATCGGGTGCATACAGCGACAAACCGACTGCATAGGAATGATTTAGAGGCATATGGGAAGAAGTGTTGATATTTTTGGTTCCATTCCGAAATCAAATTTTTGACGTTTTTTCATTTTTATTTTGGACTTTGTTATTTTAATGCATTAAAGAGTTATTATTTTCTTTTAGTAAACATTGATGCATTCATTTGGTTTCATTTAATCATTTCTATGGTAAGGAATGCTGGTGCAAAGGAATTTTTTCAATATCTCGATTTTTGAATTTTTTATGAATTTTTTAAGACTTCCAAGAAAGGGGGGGGGGGGACAATTTTTCATATCTTCAACTTGATCTACAGAACAACTTGAAGGATTGTGATAAAACTGGGTAGGATGCAAGTACTCATAGTCCTTTTCAAAGGTTTTGTTTTTTGTGTGGATCATCCAAATTTGTTAACAGATAATGCCACCATGTCTAAAAGTAGGTCTCACAATGGTACATATACCACTTGGTAATTGAAATATGGAGAGTAGCGGTTCAAATCCAGCTGTGGTCAAAAAAAATTTTTTTTTTTTTTTACACATCTAAATAAGTTTTTAGATGTTTCTCAACACTCAACATATGAAATTAGGAATTTTACGTTTAAGACTTCCAAAAAAAAGGGTGGGGGGGGGGGGGGGGGGGGGTGGCCATTTTGAAGGATTTTAATAAATCGTGGTAGAAATAAGTCACTTATGATCCTCTTCAAATTCTGTTGTTTTCGTCCAGACCTCTTTACAGGTGGCGCCACCATAGTCAAGAGTAGGTCACAAAAGTGTTCCCTCGTTTAACAATATTCTTTTTCATACGGGCTGTATACAGAGACAAACAGAATGCATAGAAATGATCTAGAGGGATGAGTGAAGACGTATTGTCATTTTGGTTCCCTTCCAAAATCAAATTTTAGAATTTTTTTTGACATTTCTTTGGACTTGGTGATTCAATGCAGAAAAAAGTGTCATATTTCCTAGTTAATTGATAATGATGATTTCTTATGGACTATTGTGATCATAATTATGGTAAGGATTGTTACTTTGAAAGAATTTTGTCAATATCTCAATTTTTGGATTTTCTATGAATTTTTTAAGACTTCCAAATGAGGGTGTATAGGAACAATTCAATCACATTTTTCACTTCTGCTGTTATACCACATGAAAGATTTTAATGAAACATGGAATACATGAAGTTCTAAAAGTCCTCTATCAATTTGGTAAATTTCATCTTAATTGGTTAACAGATAATGCCACCATGTCTAAAAAGCAGTTCTCACAATAGTACATATACCACTTGGTAATTGAAATATGGAGAGTAGCGGTTCAAATCCAGCTGTGGTCAAAATTTTTTTTTCATTTCTTTACACATCTAAATAAGTTTTTAGATGTTTGTCAACACTCAACATATGAAATTAGGCAATTTTAAGTTAGATCTGGACAATATTTGAAACAATTGTTGTTCATGACCCAGACTTGAAATCAGTCAACAAAAGGCCCCACCTAAAGAAAATGACTAACTTGTTGCCCTGAATGACTTCTTGCAGAGACAAAGGAAATGCTTAATATCAAAATCACCTGAATGGATGTGCAAAAAAGTGTTGTTTTTTATTCTAGCCTGAAATAAAATTTGACATATTTTCAACATCTGTGTTGACTTAGTCACATTAATGCAAAAATAAATGAATTCTTCCTTCATGCATGACTGATAATCTAGGTACTCAGGTGAGCGATATAGGCCCACTTGGGCCTCTTGTTTCATTTCTTTACACATCTAAATAAGTTTTTAGATGTTTCTCAACACTCAACATATCAAATTAGGCCATTTTAAGTTGGATCTGGACAGTATTTGAAATAAATTGTTGTTCATGACCCAGACTTGAAATCAGTCAACAAAAGGCCCCACCCAAAGAAAATGACTAACTTGTTGCCCTGAATCACATCTTGCAGAGACAAAGCAAATGCTTAATATTGAAACCTCCTGAATGGATGTGCACAGCACAGGGCTTTCGGCTCGTTGCCCCCCTCAAATATACCAATATATTGGTATATTTGAGGGGAGGGGGGGAGGGGCAATGAGCCGAAAGCCCTGTGTATTGGTATATTTGAGGGGGGGCAACAAGCCGAAAGCCCTGTGGTCGCAGTAATACAAAAATAAATAACTTCTTCCTTCCTGCATGACTCATAATCTAGGTACTCAGGTGAGTGATACAGGCCCACTGGGGCCTCTTGTTCACAAGATGTGGATGGAAGACTTGAAGCTCAAAGATCATGAATATATTGGTGAGTTCCTGACTCTGATGAGGAACAAATGAACAAACACTTGTAAGTCATATAAGGTGGTGACATATCTCACAAGTGAAAACGAATGAATAATTCTTAGGGTTGGTGATGAGTCATTGTGTGAAATTTTGTGGGTAGAGTTTCCGTTTTGGTGATAAGATGTCCAGGTTACCTGTCACCAATAATGATTCATAATGAGGTTTTTTTTTTTTTTTGATGAATTACAAGTTATCTCAGTGACAAATTGTATAACAATCCAGCACCGGACTTCATCTTTAACTTTCAAAATCCTGCAGAAATTCACCTATAGTTAGCTTCTTTCTCCCTCCCTCCCCTCTATACACACAAGTCCTGCAGGCACTCTCCTGTAGTTAGCTCCTTCCCCTACCCCTTTCACACACACTACCAGTAATCTTGCAAACACTCTCTTGTAATTAGCGTCTTCTCGCCCAACTTTCACACACACACATTATCCTGCAGACGCTTTCCTATAGTTAGCTCCCCCCTCCCCTTCCACACACACGAATCCTTCAGACACTGTCCAGTAGTTAGTTCTTCCCTCCCCCGACACACACACAAAGCCTGTAGACACTCTCCTGTAATTTGGTCCCCCCTCCCCCTCCACACACACAAGTCCTGCAGACATTCTCCTTTAGTTAGCTCCTCCCTTCCCCTACACACACACACACGCACACACAAATTATTTGCAGTATATTAGGGCATAGATTTTAATTTCTAAATACAGAATACTGAAATTTTAAAATTTCTGAATACTGTTCAAAGCATAAAAATTATGTCCAATTTACTGTAAGGTTTATACACTGTACTATGTAAGTCTATATTTAAAATTCTCTTTTTTCAGGTATTTATGAAGTAGAATTAGATCACACACGTCATGTGGTATCTCCATTGTGGTGTGCTTCTGTAGCCGACAAGTTTGAGGTGGTGCAGACCCTGATCATGCATGGTGCTGACATCAACAGTTCCTCCGACACTCAGTCTACTCCTGTACGGTCAGCTTGTTACATGACCAACATCTCCATTGTCAAGTTTTTAGTGGAGAATGGAGCCAACATTCATAAACCCAATATCAACGGTGGCACATGTCTTATCAACTCGGTTCAGAGTCCAGTTCTGTGTGAGTTTCTGATTTCCAGATTTGTCGATGTAAATGCAAAGGATAACTCTGGAAATCTTGCCCTTCATTACGCAGTACGGGAAGGCAGGCTTGACACTGTGAAGCTTCTCTTAGAACATGGATCAGATTATAAAGCAACAAATTCCTTTGGTGATGATGCCCTGCAAACTGCTGCCTTACGAGGTTTTACAGGTATTGTAAAATATATTCTAGACAACACTCAACAAACTGTCGAAAAGACTATAAGCTCCTTAGAACTTCTTGGCACAAATTTTGTTGATGAAGTCCATGACATGGCAGGTGCATTAGAAGTCTGGAAAAAGGCCATGGCTTTGAGGTTTGCTGACCCACAGAATATTGTGCATAAAATATTACCAGCAAAAACAAACTTTGCATATCAGAACTCCAGAGAACCTGTTAATATGGAAGAATTGGAGAAGATATCAGAACGAGATGAATTCTATATGCAGGCCTTGTTGATTAGAGAGAGAATTTTGGGTCCGCACCATAAAGATACCACTTTTGGATTGATGTATCGTGGAGCAGTTTATGCAGATGTTCATCGCTACCAACGATGTGTCGACCTTTGGAAATATGCATATATACTTCGACACCAGAATGGCGATCCTTTGAAACAAGAATGTCTTTTTACAGTACAGGCTTTAGTCAAGCTGTTTTGGGAGATGCAGGTGGAAGTTGAATCTGGGGCTACTGATGAAAAGGTAAAATGTCCAGAGATTGTGCCCCCTATTTCATAGAATTGCCTTTGTAGTATTCACAATTTTCTTATCAAAAACAAATGAGACAACCTGTTATGTTCTGAAATGTTGAAGCATTAAAAAAAAACCTGATCTTAAAAGATAATTACTAAATACAAAACAGCTCTCTGTACTGCAATGTTATTGCATTCCAATCCAGCTGTGTATGTCAATTTTAATCAACAACAACAACAAATTATTTATTCTCATAACTGAACATATAATTACAGTGATAAAACAAAAACCAAAATGCAAGCTCTCGTTACAATAAATTTAGAACATGTATACAATATAATTTTGATCACCAGATGAACATTTCGACAACTTATGTCTCTTCAGTGATGTTCATGGTCAAATGATTGGAATTCTAATAATATATAAATATTTGAAGAGCAGTGTTAAAACCAAAGTGGCTGAAAAAGTGAACCAAAGAATCAATCTAAAGACAGAGCTATGCATAAGGCAATCAATACAATTGAATTCCAATAAAATCTCCATAGATGAATATTGATTAAACCTAAGGCATCGACGCCAAGTGTGCTGAAACTGGAAGTGGAACTCACTGTGGCTTCACTCCTTGTCACATTTGGATTTAAAACCTGTTCAGGGCAAGTAAGGAAGTTTGCCAGAGTAGGCTATCTGTCAAAAGTTGATATTTTCTCGTTCATATGGTTTCCTCCCTTTGTCTACCACAGTATTAGTGATATAATCTTGATGTTGAATATCAAAAAGTTAAATCTTAAAAATATTTTGTAAACTATTTGTGATGATTCTTTCTCTTGAAAATGATAATTATTCCTACCATATTCTAGGTCCAGTTGTCTGATGGAGAAGAGGTCCTAGAGAAGCTTATTGATCAGATACGAGATGGTCAGGAGAGGATTAGAACTGGAGTGGGATCAGAGGACACTCTAAAACAGATTAAGGACGACTATCAACTCCTTCTACAGTTGGCCTTACATGTCATCCACCTGATAAGCAGATTGGATCAAGACGAAAAAGAATCTTTGCATTTTTACCGACTTGTACATAAACTAATAATGCTAAATCCATGTGGTCATGACGGAGAAAGTCTGCTGCACCTGTCTGTTGATCCTAAAGTGTCGGTCATGAGTGAGGAGTTTTATTCACCTTTCCCTTCATTAGCTGTAGTCCAGATATTATTAAACTGTGGAGCAGACATTCATGCGGTGGACAGCAAGCACAATACTGTGCTACATAACAGCCTGAAGTTTCTCACATATTCGGAACTGCAGGATGAGGGTATCCTGGGGTGTTTGTTGCAGAATGGTGCCCACATTGACATGTTCGATGGTCAGCGAGTCAGTGCTTTGACTTTGATGCAAAATCAAGGTCTACCAATATATCCCATGCGATACTTGACTCTGAAATGCTTAGCAGCTAAAGTTATAATGAATCACAAAATTGCATTCCAGGATGATTTACCAGTATCTCTTATTCCATTTGTGCAGATGCATGGATAACTTTCCTTGATTTTGTACCCATTTACATTAACTTAAATATATTTGTTTTACCAGATCGTGGTACTGATACCATTTTGATTTTTTTTTTTATTGATAGCTGTGTTAAAATGTAATGACTGATGTGTCACTTTATTTAGCCAAATAATTTATTTAAAATGGCATAGATGATTGTTTGATTTTTCATTGTGTATGAAATTGAGGTGATATAATTACTTTACTAATAGTAGGACATGTATTACAAATAAGGAGTTCTGTCATAGATTTAAGGGTAGGTTAGTCCATTGGTATGGCACCAGATTTCTGATCTGACTACCTAGTGCAGCTATTAGAAGAATCAAATTAAGGTGATTAATCACTTTATTCTGCCTTTCTATTTGTATTTTAAATGAAACGGTAGGAACATTTGTTACAGTATTCATGGCCCTGAGAAAGTTCACTGTAAAATGTGAGACTGTTTTGTTCCTTCACTGCTTCGGTCATAATGAATTAAAGGATGAAAGTTACTGTATGTGTATTTATATTGGGATTGTTCCTTCACTACTTCGGGCGTAATGAATTAAAGGATGTAAGTTACTGTATGTGTATGTGTATATTGGTGATTTAGCAGAGTAAGCAATAGATTATGTGCATCAATTCATGACTACACTAAATTAATATAAATGTACTTAGAGATAGCAAGAAGGACAGTTGCAAATCATGCTAATTCATTACTACGCTGGTACGTCTAGAACCTCTTTCAGCACCTTGGGCAGAATTTTGGTTGCTCTAGAATAAGTACATGACCAGAGGTCTGTTTGCAGCGTTATAAACTACATTTGAATGTAGACCATTTAATGTAATGTTTGTAGGTGTAAGGTCTACTGTGAATTTGGAGCATTGCACTACATGTAGTTAGGATGCGTTATTGATGGCAGCTAATGTTTAACCTCCTTAAACTGTGTTCATAAGCGTAGAAACTGCCACCTTTTTTCGCAATAATGTTCTTGTAAAAAATATTTATTTGAATAAAATTGATTTTATTATCATTTCAAAACAATATTCTTAATTACTTAATGGTCCAGAAATTTTTCTTAAATCCTTATACATGTCATTATTAAGTTTAGATATCGTTATATCTAGTGTATATTTCATTTGTATAGTAACTTACTGTATTATCCTCAGATAGGGGAAATACTTATGCCATGAAAGCATGAGTTTGAAAATGCAAGTAGATCTAGTAGAACTTTAGTTTAGAAAGCAGAAAGCTGTGACAGAACTCCTGTATAAAAAGGAATGAAGTTGAATATGAAATAAAATGTAAGACTATTTACATGACTTATGTAGTGAAAGGTATTCCCATTGAGAGAGGAAGTTCCCAAGTTCTCAGGAGTGCCTTGTTTTTCAAATGAGACAATAAAACCAGGGGTTTCATCTCATGAAAAGCCGTTGTGGCCTAGTGGTATCACGTCAGACTCCTGATCGGGAGACTGGGGTTCAAGTCCCGCTCTGGTCATGCCGGTGTTCCGTCTTTCGGATGAGACAGTAAAAACCAAGGCCCCGTTTCGTGGTATGCATGGCACGTTAAAGATCCCTCACTGTTTCGGATGGGTCTGTTGCAAAGGTCAAAATTTGTATGCCCCGCATCAGACGGATGCTGTCACCATATACGTGAAATATTTGTGGTGTGACGTAAAGCAAAAATCAATCAATCAATCAAATCATCTCATGAAAACCATTGTCATGATAATTACTCATCATTGCTTTGGATGGATCTGTTTTAACTTTCATAAGATTTATTAAGCAGTGTACCAGATGCAGAGTATATCTTTTGGATGATGAATCTAATCTGTTTCTCATGGAAATAAATTATGATATTTATGGGAAGGTCCACCAAAAAGTACACACATGAAATATGAATGTCCTACTTCTTTTATCCAAACTTAATGGCTAGTGTAAACATTTTTGGTAGCTACAAGAAATGTAGTCAAACATTTAGTCAAGGTCATAAATTATGGTATCAACAGTAAGGTATCGCCACAAGGAACTCACTCGTGAAATATAACATGAAAGCTCTACCTCTTGTGGTTGAAAACTTGTGACCAAGGATTAATTTTTTTTAGCGTAGTTGCACTCTATCCTCCCCAACAGTCAACATGGCTTCAGATCCAAGCTTTCCTGTAAAACTCAGCTAGCCATCACCATAGACAGTATTGCCTGCACTTTAGATCAGAGAGGCCAAGTTGACATTTTTCTGCAAGACTTCTCGAAAGCATTTGACAAGGTGCCACATAAGAGATTGCTACATAAGCTGCAGTACTATGGTGTTCGAGACAACACTCTACTATGCATTAAGGATTTCTTGAACAATAGACAACAAGAAGTCTTTCTAGACAGCCTCATCTAGCGCAGATGTCCTATCAGGAGTACCACAGGGAACAGTACTTGGCCTGCTTCTCTTCCTTACATTCATCAACAACCTCCCAGAAGTTACCAAGTCAGAAGCCAGGTTGTTCGCAGATGATTGTTTACTGTATCGCCTGATCAACAACACAGAGGATAGCAACAGTCTACAGCAAGACCTTAAAGCACTTGAGAAATGGGAAGAGAGTGGCAGGTGTCCAGTTTGTTGTCATACAGGTTTCATCAAAGCAGAGAACAATCAGCGCAGACTACAGACTACACAACCATACGCTAGGAGTAGTGAACTCAAACAAGTACTTAGGTGTTACAATCAGTTACAATTTGAAGTGGAATAAGCATAGTGATGCCATCACAGCGAAAGCCAACAGGACTCTTGGCTTCCTAAAGCGAGACTTCAGAAGTTTCAGAAACTCAGTAGGGGTCAGAGCCTACGAAGCCATTGTATGAATAATGCTGGAGTATGCTGCCTCCATATGGGACCCTCACACCAGCAGACAGATCAACCAGATGAAAAAGGTCCAGCATAGAGCGGCACGATTCGCTACAAGGAACTAATAGGAGAGGAAAACAGACAGCGTCACCAACATGGTCAACTTCTTCAGATGGGAACAGCTACAGATCAGAAGAGTAAAAGATATGCCTTCTTTTGCTATTCAAGATCCAGCACAATCTAGTAGCAATTCCAGCAGAACAATACCTAATCCAGACAGACACCAGGACGAGGATAGCATACTGGGTACCTTTTGCATCCCAACAACGAAAAAGGATGTGTACTGGTTCTCCTTCTTCCCACGTACCATCAGGGATTGGAACAGATTTCCATCAGCATGTTCTTTGGAGGACTACTGGACTGCAATGGACTACGTACCATCTGCCCACTTCAGCTTAGGGTGAGGATCAAGGATTTTAACCTTTTTATAACTGTATCATATTGCCCTGTGAGGTTTTTATCTTGACTACCACATGACGTATACACTCAACTTATGAGTACACTTCATATTGGAAGAAGAAGGTCAAATTGGGGTCCTAGAGGAAAGATCTTATCACAAGGAACACACATTTGAAATGTGAAAGCAGTGACTGGTATGGTTGAAAAGTTATTTCCAGTGTTAACTTTGTTTAGAGACAGAACAAAAACAATATGCCCCTAGATCCATAGATCTCCAACTTGGTCAACAAAGGTGGTTTGAGTGAGAGGTACAAATTTGAGAACAAGTTATTTAAATAAAAATACAATACAATGTATACAGACAAGACACTAATATTCAAATGTCAATTAAATTCAGTCTTGAGCTAAGTGGCCAGCCTGGACAAATACCACTGGACTTTTGTAAAATTGCCTCTGTTCAGAGTTTTTTGCAAGAGGTCACATTTACTGATAAAATCATTCAGATGATGCAAGAAATAGATCCTTTTTATTATTATTACATACCTGGAAAAGGTGAAAACTCGTATACAGGTGCCAAGGGGAAAGTCACTTGGAAAGTATATACAAAATATGGAACCCCTACCCATAACTGAACAAAATTTGAAACAAAATATTAAACTGAATAGAATTTTAAAGAATGTAAATCCTATATATCTGTATATCCCCTCTCTTCATTTTTGAGCGTATAAAACATTTCCCATCTGATTTTCTGGAATAAAGTGACCATTGAGTTTAACACAAACATCTGTATTTGTTAGATTCACAAGAAAATTAGAAAGTAGTTTTAAAGGTATTTATTGCACAATGCAGTAACTATAGAATCCAAAAAGATACAAAACACAAATGTTCAACAATACCAATATACATGTAGACAAAAAACATTTATCATCACTGTCAGTAACTTGCAAGTTATTCTCGCATCCCTGTATTTGGTACACGATGGCTGTGGGCAACTCGTAATCACTGCATAAAACAGTGAAATCATTCACAAGTTATCCAATTAATAACATGGAAAGTTTGATTCTAAAGAATTAAGAAACAAGTGATGCTTGAAATAATGAAAAAAATTTGATTCCTCTTTTAAATACAGTACCATTTGCTTTATCATCTAAAAAATTTAAAATTTAAACTTTATTTATTTTACAACGATTAAGAAACAAGTTAACAACTTATATAAATCTTGCTCGTTGGCACAGATCTTGGCGTAAGGGTGTCGTTTGTGTGGGAGGAAACCGGAGTACCCGGAGAAAACCCACGAAGCCAGGTTGGTGACAGCCCCACCATCTCACATACCACACCGGGAATCGAACCCGGGTCGCATTGGTGAGAAGCGAGCGCGCTACCAACTGCGCTACCTGGCCATCTAAAATTCACTTGGTAATTTATGTCAAATTGGAAAAAAGTTATGAAAGCAAGATAAGTATACTGAGGTATTTAACAAAATCAAAACAGTATGTTCAGGTCTTCTAGCCACCTTTCTCCAGAATTTAGAACAAAATTAAAGACAATTTTTCACTTTTTTTTTTAATTTCCCCAAAAACAATTTAGGATATTTTTAGGACATATACTTACTTTGAAGCAGCTTTTAATCACTCAGCTACAAACAGCTTTCATTCCAGTTTTCAAACCTGTTGATTGCTCTTGCATATGAAGCAATGAGATCTAATTAATAGCCTCCTTGTGCTTCGCTATGCCTTGTCGTCAACTGATTTGAGAACTGGAATGAAATACTGAGAAGATTTTGTTGCTTAAAATCATATAAATGTGTATTAATTGCACCATTACATATCATGCACTTGATCAAATCTTTTTTTTTTACACTAATTTAAGTAAGAAATGAATAATTACTATTACAGGATCTTAACACAAAATTTAAAACATTTTTAGGGTTATCCTTCATACTCCTTTATAGGCATTTTAAGTTTTTAGGATTTTAGCAAAATGTGAAAATTTAGGATTTTTTGTTTAGGATTTTAGGATGGACGGACCCTGTATTTTTAATGTATCTACAAAAATGTAAAATGGTTTCACAGTATGTCTAAAGATTGGCCGGTTGGTTGGTTGATCAGTGTTTTACATCACTTTCAACAGTTTCTACTTATATTGCAATATGGAAGCTGGAGATAATCAACCTCTTGAACATACTGGCACAAACCAGGAATCGAACCTGGATCGTCTGCACTGCAAGCCAAGCACTTAAATACTACAACCAGCCTGTCCCCTATGTCTAAAGAACATGAACATGAAGATTTTTATACTATCAGAAATCACTGTTTTGCAATTAATGAAGTTCTTAATATAGATGAACTGAATAGTACATACAAACAAGAGGCCCAAGTGGGCCTATATCGCTCACCTGAGTACCTATATTATCAGTCATGCATGAAGGAAGAATTCATTTATTTTTGCATTAATGTGACTAAGTCAACACAGATGTTGAAAATATGTCAAATTTTATTTCAGGCTAGAATAAAAAACAACACTTTTTTGCACATCCATTCAGGTGATTTTGATATTAAGCATTTCCTTTGTCTCTGCAAGAAGTCATTCAGGGCAACATGTTAGTCATTTTCTTTAGGTGGGGCCTTTTGTTGACTGATTTCAAGTCTGGGTCATGAACAACAATTGTTTCAAATATTGTCCAGATCTAACTTAAAATTGCCTAATTTCATATGTTGAGTGTTGAGAAACATCTAAAAACTTATTTAGATGTGTAAAGAAATGAAAAAAAAATTTTGACCACAGCTGGATTTGAACCGCTACTCTCCATATTTCGATTACCAAGTGGTATATGTACTATTGTGAGAACTGCTTTTTAGACATGGTGGCATTATCTGTTAACCAATTTGGATGAAATTTACCAAATTGATAGAGGACTTTTAGTACTTCATGTATTCCATGTTTCATTAAAATCTTTCATGTGGTATAACAGCAGAAGTGAAAAATGTGATTGAATTGTTCCTATACACCCTCATTTGGAAGTCTTAAAAAATTCATAGAAAATCAAAATATTGAGATATTGACAAAATTCTTTCAAAGTAACAATCCTTACCATAATTATGATCACAATAGTCCATAAGAAATCATCATTATCAATTAACTAGGAAATATGACACTTTTTTCTGCATTGAATCACCAAGTCCAAAGAAATGTCGAAAAAAATTCTAAAATTTGATTTTGGAAGGGAACCAAAATGACAATACATCTTCACTCATCCCTCTAGATCATTTCTATGCATTCTGTTTGTCTCTGTATACAGCCTGTATGAAAAAGAATATTGTTAAACGAGGGAACTCTTTTGTGACCTACTCTTGACTATGGTGGCGCCACCTGTAAAGAGGTCTGGACGAAAACAACAGAATTTGAAGAGGATCATAAGTGACTTATTTCTACCAAGATTTATTAAAATCCTTCAAACAGTTTTGTAGAAAAAGTTGAAAATGTGAAAAATGGCCAACCCCCCCTTTTTTTTTGGAAGTCTTAAACGTAAAATTCCTAATTTCATATGTTGAGTGTTTAGAAACATCTAAAAACTTATTTAGATGTGTAAAAAAAAAAAAATTTTTTTGACCACAGCTGGATTTGAACCGCTACTCTCCATATTTCAATTACCAAGTGGTATATGTACCATTGTGAGACCTACTTTTAGACATGGTGGCATTATCTGTTAACCAATTTGGATGATCCGCACAAAAAACAAAACCTTTGAAAAGGACTATGAGTACTTGCATCCTACCCAGTTTTATCACAATCCTTCAAGTTGTTCTGTAGATCAAGTTGAAGATATGAAAAATTGTCCCCCCCCCCCCCTTTTCTTGGAAGTCTTAAAAAATTCATAAAAAATTCAAAAATCGAGATATTGAAAAAATTCCTTCACACCAGCATTCCTTACCATAGAAATGATTAAATGAAACCAAATGAATGCATCAATGTTTACTAAAAGAAAATAATAACTCTTTAATGCATTAAAATAACAAAGTCCAAAATGAAAATGAAAAAACGTCAAAAATTTGATTTCGAAATGGAACCAAAAATATAAACACTTCTTCCCATATGCCTCTATCTCATTCCTATGCAGTCGGTTTGTCGCTGTATGCACCCGATCTGAATAAGAAGTTTGTCAAAGGAGGGTACCCTCTGTGACCTACTTTTGTCTGTGGTGGTGCCGCCTGTTCATGGATCCTGACAAAGATGACCACATTTGTCGGGGACCTTGAGTATTTGATGCATGCCAAGTTTCATTGAATTCCAGCGAGTGGTTCCGAAGAAAAAGTTCAAACTGTGAAATGTTTACACCAATTATCCCACCCCCCCTTTTTCTTGAAAGTCTTAAAAAATTCATAAAAAATCCAAAACATAAAATACTGAAAAATTTTCTTCGCAGTAGTATTTCTTACCATCAAAATGATCAAATTAAACCAAATTAATGCATCAATGTTTACTAAAAGAAAAAAATACCTCTTTTCTGCATTAAAATTACCAAGTACAAAAAAACGTCAAAAAAACGTCAAAAATTTGATTTCGGAATGGAACCAAAAATAACAACACTTCTTCACACATCCCTCTAGATCATTCCTATGCATTTGGTTTGTCTCTGTATGCCCCCGGTCTGAAGAAGAAGTTTGTCAAAGGAGGGTACCCTCTTTGACCTACTTTTGCCTGTGGTGGCGCCACCTGTTGATGAATCTGGACGAAAAACAACAACACTTGTAGGGGACCATGAGTACTACATGCTTATCAAGTTTCATCAAATTCTGTTCAGTGGTTCTGGAGAAGAAGTCGAAAATGTGAAAAGTTAACGACGGACGACGGACGACGGACGACAGACGACGGACGACGGACGGACGACGGACGACGGACGGTGATTGATCACAATAGCTCACTTGAGCCTTTGGCTCAGGTGAGCTAAAAAAGTACACTTCCGTGTATGGCTTAACAAGTGAATTACTCTTTACAAGAATCTATTATCTGTAAAACATAAATCTGCTGATAACAAACAGAAATCTGTAAATAATACAAATACATTTATAATAATACAAATAAATCTTGTGGTAGTAATCTATGAACCAATGACATTCAAGACGTCAAAACTGGTATACAAAGTTATGTATTTGTTGATTAGTTAAAGCAGCCCATCACCACACTGAATTCTGCACATAAAATCCCACTGTAATTCCCATAGTGTATAAAATATAACAGTACTCTAGACTGAAAACAGAGAGAAACTTGCTATTATTGTAATCACCCATACCTGACAAAACTATATCTCTAAATGCTACACAAAAATTGGGAGGTTAAGGTATATCAAAACAAAATCTGCCGAGTACTGTCAAGACATTCAGTCAATTGATTTCACCAGAAGCATTTCTGATATATGTAGTAAATTTCCAAGTTCCAAAAGTTAATAGTTAATTTATAGTGTACATTACCATTACGTAAAGTACAGTACAGTAAAACTGCACCGTGAGCTATGGAAACTCCATCAGTTTGGTGCTTTGCTCCAAACCCAGAGGTCTTGGGTCAAAGTCCCACCAGTAACTTGTCAGTGTCCTATATTTTAAATGAGGCATTGAAAACCTAAATTTCTCTGAACTGCATCAGAAAGATATCTTTAAAGTGCAATAATCAGTTTAAAAAGTCATAACCTGACAGTTTTAGCATAAATGAATGAAAATGAATGATTTTCATAATTACCTTGCAGTTATATATATCTAAAGATATTACTTCATTATTGGTTCTGAAAAATAGCATATTTTAGGTCATGATTTAATCTGAAAGTTTTTGAACAGTCTCTTTATACTGGTATAACAGATTTAGATTAGTAACAAGGGTGTTCTACATATGTTCTGGCAATTTCATCAGAAAAAGGGAAATCCTTAATTTTCATGAAAAAGAACCTCATTAACACAGAGTTGTAAGTCAGGTTTTATATGCACATTCAAATTCAACCACTCGGATATAATGAATGTTATCAATTAGGATTTTCAAATTTAACAAAAACATGTATATAAATGAAATGTCAACACTGTTGATGAGAAGATAGCGTACCGGTAAATCATATAGGAAACTGATAAAAATTTAATCAGTTTTCAAATGGCACATGGACTTAGTTTTAAGACAATGCAAAAACACACTCAATTCAAATGGTGAAATATAAATATTAATAACAAAAATGTGTAAATTATATATGATTTATTCTTATCTAATTACGATATATATATGGAGATAGAACACAAATCACCAGTGAAATGATTCACATGGTGATCTATGCATTGATTACTTTCATATTATATGTTGGATTTCTGATGGAATGGACTTCGCCAACATTAACTACGGTCCTAATATTAAGGGAGGAAATAAAACATATTCCCGCAAAAATGACGTAAAGAACAATGAAAAATTCCTATGACCTCATACGGATGCTAACGTTCAACATTGTTTCTAACTCATAGTACACAAGCGCCGCCTAACGGATGATAACAGATGGCAAAGCTCATTCAAGTACATAGGTCATGCCAAGGTTATTTCACTCATATGGGTATTGCAGCTGTTTGATAAAATGATCAGAAATTTAGCCCTTCCCATCAGACCCACACAAAGAAATGAAGGATCTTTCTATATGCAAACATCCATCATGACACCTAACCTCAGTTATTACTATCTTGTATAAAACATTGACAAGTGGCAAGTAACTCACACCTTAGACCTCTTGGCTAGGTACCGGGCACACTACAGACTGAGCTATCATGACTCCATCAAGGAAGTACAGGGATTCAGTGAGTATGTGGTGGGTAACAGCATTATTCTGGAATTCCTTTTGGTTAGCATCTTCATTGGAACAGGTTTGAAAACCAAAGTTCTACATAGAGAAAGCCTGATACTGTCTCCATTAGTGGTTGACATTTTTCAAGTGTCTCCATGTCATCAAATAGATAAAAGGAAATAAAGGCCTTAACAAAAAGTCACCAATGGAGGTATATAAAATCTTGTTAGGATAACAATGCATGAAGTTCTATCATATGAAATAGAGAAGATTTTCAATGTCTCAGAAAATACAATAGCTCAAATTACTTTTAAAATCTGTTTACTAAACAAGAAATTGCTAAAGACGGTATGACCAGATTGCAAAGCAAATACAAAACAAGGCCAAGGTCACAAGGTCAAAAGTCATGGTATCAATTAAAAGATTGATTTATTGATTTTTGTTTTACGTCACACCACGAATATTTCACGTATATGGTGACGGCATCTGCCTGATGCGGGGCATACAAATTTGACCTTTGCAACGGACCCACCCAAAGCAGTGAGGGATCTTTAACGTGCCATGCATACCACGACACGGGGCCTCGGTTTTTACTGTCTCATCTGAAAGACATAACACCGGCATGACCAGAGCAGGACTCGAACCCTGGTCTCCTGATCAGGAGTCTGACGTGATACCACTAGGCCACGCCAGCTTTCAATTAAAAGAACTTATTATAAAGAATATATGTGTGAGATATCAAAGCCCTATCCCTATTGATTAAAAAGATACAGCCAAAGTTAAGGTTTCTTAAAAGTAAGTCAAAGTCCAGGTTCAAGGTCATTAAGTCAAAAGTCATGGCATAATTTGAAAGCTCTGGTCATAAGGAACCTGTTATGTTTATACTCCTATTGCTTGTTGAGATTTTGCTTCAACCAGAAACTAACCAAAATGTTGATTGACAGACAGATGGACCAACAGACAGACAGACATTCCCAAACCTATAGACTGTAATTGCTTTGCAATCCGGCCAATAAAATCTATAAACAATAAATTATGTACAACCATTTTTCACAAAATAATTATAACATTATATTAAAGGAGGTTCATAAACTCATAAAGGGAATTTAAATCACAAATCGCACAACCCTTTCAGACATAAATATTGCACATAGTTACTCTGTACTTTTAAATTTCAAGCAGTATGCATTGATGTATAAAACAAAGATCATGATTATTGTAATTTCTGTAAAAGAATTAAAAAAACTTTTACAAAAGTATAATTTGGAGAAATGCCTATTTAACATAATAGGCATTTCTTCAAATTATACTTTTGTAAAAGTATGGGGTTTTTGTATACAATAAATGAGATCTTTCTGACAGAATATTTGGATTTCTACCATAAAATAATGTGGAAGACGTAGTTATTGCAAGATAATGCAGCAAGAATATGACGTAGAATCTTCAAAATTAATTGAAACATGCATAATAGTCAAACATGATTGTTTAAAAAACATCATAATTATAAATATGATTCAATGTTAAATAACTGTTTTGTAAAGAATATTTCACACACATCACAATGCTATGAAAACTGATACAAAAACAAAAGCTTATTGTATCTATGATCTTAAAAGAATATTAAATTACAATATTTATATATTTCATCTGCAACTGAATTAATATATAAAGCAATATAACATAAACTGGTTTACATTATCCAATAAAATATGCCCTTTTGAATACCTGATGCTATTCAATGCTCAATATACAGTACAATAAATACCAAAAAAATCAACACAATATATTCATAAGAAATACAACATTTTGTAAAACACAATTCATATAAATTCTTCTTTATATAGATACAGAAAAAATGAAGTTTAGGAACAGTTTAACAATCCAAAAATTCCACTAAATAGGTTTAAACTTCAATCCATGAGAATACATATATTACAAAAACACAGTTCATACCTACTGGTCATATACAAAATCAGGATTTCAGAAAAAAAAGACTTGGATTGGTATACGTAAGTGATCCATGGAGTAAAAGGCATTTTTGATATAAGGAATAAATACGAGATGGAGATTCATCAGTGGAAGACTTCCTCCTGGTAAGAAGCTAACTGAGATTCCAGATCCTGTACTCGCTCACTGAGCACTTGGGCTGCTACTTTCTGGTGGGCAAATGCTTCGTTCCTAACATGAAGCTGAAATATACAAACATTCCAAACATGAAGCTGAAATATATGCATAATGGAAATGATTTATGAAAAATGAAGAGTGTCATTTCATACAAAATCAAAGAATTTTTAGTTCAAAATGAGAAAGTTAAAGAGGAAATGTCAAAATGAATTTCATTGACTATCTGTTGTAAACAGATGCATGGAGTAGTTTTAGATTCCTTTTGCTCTTAAATGTTCCTTTACTCTGTTTGAAAAACAAACGTTAAGAAACCAGGAAATCAGAATCCTGATGGATACTCAGTAACCTGCATCAAATCAATGGTTGACTCTATCAGATAGGGAACCTTTAATGCTCCAAAAATTACCAAGGAACATAAGTTGGGGCTGGATGCATCTACCAAAGTATGAACAGATGTTGTTGAAAATGTGCCAATACATATAACTCGTGTTTTTTGCAATTTTTTTTTTGCAATTTTCTAATAGACTAAAATAGAGGTAGATCTACATGTACTAATAGTTTGTAATGATAAGCTTTAATGGACTTCTCATTTAGTACTCCAGGTTCCCAAACGTTTTTGCTGTTTCAGCCAAATATGTCAAACGGTGGGTCAACATAGGCCACAGACTGTACACTTGTTTGATACATTTCTTCAGACCAGCAACATATATCATCAAACCAAATGCATAAGAACGATCTAAAAGGACATCTTAAGAAGTGTTGGGATTTTTTTTATTCCATTCCAAAATCAAAGTTTTGAAACTTTTTTTTAACATTTTTGTTGTTTTTTTTATATATATAGAATCCTATTTTCAGGTTATTTCTTAAATTTTCTTCTTGTAGATTATTTATAATGCATTGATTTTGGGTATTTTAACAAGAAGGTGTAGCCCAGTGGATGAGGTACTCCGCTGGTAACTGGAAAGATCCGCGGTTCAACTCCCGCATCGAAAGATGTAAAAAAAAAAATCTATCAATGGGTACTTTAACTGATTTGAAATGGAAAACAAAACTAATTTGAGGAATTTATGGAAATTTTTTCAGATTAAAGAAAAAGGGTGGGTGTTGGGGGAGGTTAATAAACTTATAATTGAAAGTTTTTGATGAACTTGTTAGGCATGAAGTACTCATGGTCCTTATAAATTTTTCTGTGTTTAGGCCAGATCTGTCAAGGGGTGGATCCAGGGCAGGTTGATACAGGCTCCGAAAGAGTACCCTCCATTGAGAAACTTCTTTTTTAGACCAGCTACATAGATCAACAAACAGAATGCATAAAAAACATCTAGAGAGGTTTCTTAAGAAGTCTTGCAGTTTTTAGTTCCATTCTAAAATCAAGTTTTGACATTTTTTTGACATCTTCTTGGACTTTGTTGTTTTAGTGGTTTTTTCATATAAATTCTGTATTTTGTGTTAGTCTCGATAAGATGGATAAATGGCTACAAAAAAATCAAGATCACATAATAATAACTGTATTTTTAAGAAATCTAATTCATAATATGAAATGCTTAAAACACAATAAAGAGCATGAAACTGATGAATATTACTCACAATCTGTGTTAGGGCTAGCACTAGATCTTTATCTGTCATTGTTTGGTCCGATTCTTCTGTACTTTGTGACATAGATTTGGCACCATTCACTGAATAGATTGGGTGTCTACTAACATTCAGCAGATAATCATCTGTAAAAAGAGGCGTTTTTGAAATATGATGCATCTAGTTTTTGATTTTTCGATATGGGGACATATAATTTTTGTCTCTGTCTATATGTCTGAAGACGATTTTAACTTTTGACATAACTCTTCAAACATACCAATCAGTGTTTTCATATTACACATGTGTCTTTCTGTTTGCAAGACTATCTCATTGGTACATGGTTTATTACCTTGTGACCTACATTTCCAAAAATGAATCCTTTAAGTAACTTTTAAAACTAAGTCTTTCATATTTCACATGTGTATTTCTTGCGGTTAGAGTTTTCCATTGATACGATAATAAATGGCTTTTTGATATTGAACATTAAATCTGACATATTTTGCCTTATTAAAAAAAAAAAATTAATATTGGGCTTCACTTTTGAACCAAAAGAGATAGGGCTACAACATTTCACAGAAGTAACTCTTGTGGCAAGACCTTTCCATTGGTACTACAGACCTGCCAAAATTCAAATCTCAGAAATTATATTCTCCAGCTATACAAGATGGTAGGTCTGGTACTGTAATTTAAGACGTTGTGACCTTGACCTTCATGTTTTTGACGTACATTTAAGGAATATATCCTTGGCTGTAACTTTTCAATCATAGGAGCTAAGGCTTTCATATTACATATGTGCTTGAATTTGACCTACATTTGATCTAAGTTAACATCATACTATATGAAAGTTTCCCCTGCAGCTTGTCAATCTGTACCCCTTTTGTTTTTGGGGTTTTTGTTTTTATTTTTGCTTAAATAATTTCATTCATGTCACTTTAGATAAACAATTCCCACTAAAATTTAATATTGTATCATTAAAGATATAAAACTTGGAGATAGCATACTGAAATATATTACAGGAACAAAACAAGAAAACTGACCATCATTTAACAAATGAATGAGATTCTTGATAATGGTTTTTGCCCTCTCAATTTTGGAAGGTCCTGATACAGCAATCTCTGCTACCTGAATCAATAGCTGTTTATTCTTGTATAACTGCTCCTCAAATGCTGATCTGTAGGCATCTATAGTGAGATAGGCCTCCCTTCTCCTTCTCTTACTAGTCTCAATCTGCAAATTCAAATTGCTTTTAGAGGTTTTTATGTTTATTTCCCCTTTATATAACAATGAAGAACTCAAAGTAGACCAGACATCCCTATTTGTTATTGACACATTGATGCTTAAAAGCATCTAATCTGTTTTACAAGTAGTTTAATGTACCAATTTTTTTTTTCTATGTTTAGCGGTGAAGAAATGGCAATTAAACCAGCAGATGATCACATTTAGCTCAATAAGGATTCAATCCAAGAGAAATATGGGGAGTACAGTGTAGCATTTGAGCCCACACAGTTAAAAGGCCTAATCAGATATTCTGATAAACAATGTGGGACCGTACCATCTACAAAAATAAGGCTTGAACCACACCTTTCAGAAGTTAAATGTAACAACAATTTCTAGCATAGCACCATAGCATATCGTGCCAGCACAGCTCTCTATCTTTATTATAAAGAAATCTCAACCTTCTTCAGTACTCTATCTCGATTTCATCACTTAAAATGTAATTATTTTTTATTAAACATTCCCAAGACTTACCATCAAAAGTTTCCAATTTTCTTCAATAGATGTTAAATACTGGTAATCAGACTTTAAATGATTATATGTTACATACTGTACTCACTCATGTATAATGCCCTCCTGTGTATAAAGCCCATCTCCAAAAGTTGGGAATAAATATAATGCGCATGATAAAAATAGATGAGGCCACATATAGTCATAATGGTTGTGTTATGCAACCAAAGAAGCCAGTGTCACTGGACAAACGTGACTTGTTCATTGAAGTGTGAATTCCCCGGTATATTATCAAGGTGGGTAAGACTAGAAAGGACTTAATTCTGAGAAGAGTAGGAAAGGACATAAATCTAAATTACCTGGTTATACAAATTTACATTACCGTATATGCTCACATATAAGTCGGTTTTTTGGGAGTAAAAAATCGTGGTCGAAAAGCACTACCTACTTATATGCGAGATACTGACGGAGAGAAAAAAAAATCCGTTCTTGGACTGAAGCCAAACTTTCCCGTTTATTATCAGATAATGAAGACATTAGACATGATAGATAAAGTAGAGGAAATTCCCAGTCAGTACTGCTTTAAAATACGATTTTATGACAATAAAATGTATATTTTGTGACCAACAGATTCTGTACTTAAAGTCGTAATATATCGCTTATTGGTTGTTGAAATATCCATCACAAAAGGTAAAACAAATCCGCTACAGTGCGTCTACAGGTTTAGTGAGCCGTGACGTGATGGCCATTGATTAAATAACTGTCCGACACTAGAAGTATGTTAATGATACCGGTAGGTTTGTCGGTGTGGTAAACAAGTCTTTGTCCGGTATCATTCACCGATTCATAGTAGGGTTTCACTGCGTTAATGAGTTAATTACTTAATAGTTAAATAAACAAGCAATGAAGCCACGATCGTTTTCACGGCCACAAAAAAAACAGCGTTGCCACGGCTACCAAATTATTCGAAAAGTAGTCAGTTAAGCTATGAAGTAACATCAGGTAGATCGTTTTATCTTAAATAATTACATCTTTTATATATCACGTTTTAAATGCTCCTCTATTGAATATGCCAATTAAATTCCCGTAGTGTGATTGCGCACGATCATCAGAGCGGGAAAATTCTCCCAAACCTTTGTATACATTTCTATGAATGAATCTCGGTTAACATGTACAGGCTTTGTTCACTCAAAAATTCCAACCGACTTATATGTGGTCAACGGCAAATCCCAGAATTTGAGCTCCAAAACGTACCCCCTGACTTATACACAGGTCGACTTATATGCGAGTATATACGGTATACACGTATCAATTCCATATTCTAATCGTTTAATTCAGGTATATTTTTGTATCAGACTGTTCTAAATATCAATATAACACATTTTCTTTGAAGTATTAGTCTAATTGCTAAGTACATACTTTATTGATCGCTTGTATTTGGTATACATGTACTTAATAGCCAATAATAAACAGCCAGTAATTAATCAAGTAGAGTTAAGCAGATGCTATTCACATTATATACGATTGTTCTCTTCTCTCCAGAATAGACTTGTTGAAATCATTTTCTCCCATATTCACAGAATTATTCTCATATTTACTGCAAAATGATCAACCTGTCTCCCACAGGGGGGGTGGAAGATAAGCTACACGACTTATTTCGCGCTCAATGTTATCATGATGTCATAAGCAAACATGACATACGTCAACGTCAAGCAACCTAATTTTTGTTCATTTTACAACATAAACGGAAGGGAAAATGACAAATTTAGGGGCAAATTATTGAATGGGAGAAAAATAATCTACCGCTATTGTCCGATGGTGACAAAGAAATCAACTAATCCTTGTGTCAAATTAGCTTAGTCCATGCCAAGGCATGGACTAAGCTAATTTGACACTCGGGTTGGTTGATTTCTCTGTCACCACCGGACAATAGCGGTAGATTCCATTAATCAATTTTTCACATGCCCACAGCATGTATTAAACATTATGATGACCAGTACACATTTCCTGTTCAATTAACTTTTGTGTTATTTATGCTTTCCCTGAAAGTTCAGCAATCAAATTTATATGGACATTCTTGCACAAACATCAATTTTATTGAGAGAAAAAAAACTTGCTACATTTTAGATCCTTGGTATGCACATCAAACTTTGAAAAAAAGTATGCATTATATACTGGTGATTACAGTACCCATTTTCCATCTGTGAAAACATCCTACCTCCTCCTTTAGCATCAATATTTCCCGTCTCATTTTCGCCCCTGCATGTGCACAACCACAAGGTTCTGGGCTTGTACCTCTACATTTACATGCTCCTAACACAGCCAACTGAAATTAAACCTTAATTATTAATGCTTGAAGTACATAGCTGTGCCTACTTGCACAAAAAAGAAAAAGACTGAAACATTCACTTGGTTGGTCATAATAAAGAAATTATGAAGAATGAGAGAAAGTTAGCTCCATCATTAGGAGCACATACTAAGTTTCTCAGTCTGAAACATATTATTAAGACAAGTTTAGGTCCCTATGAAAGTCATATTTTGTCCAAATTTTTCCTGATGCAAATTGACCCTTCCATTTTTTGGAGTTTTTCATGGTAATCATGCCATTCCTTACAAATATGGGAAAAATGACACATTAATTTATGATGCCACATACTAACAAATTACAAACCTTTTAATGTCTTACTGTCATGTCTTTTCATGAAAAATCGAAGTCAATGCCTTAAATAAGTCATATACATCATAGATGTAAAACAATTAAGTCAATTCCAGAACAGAATACATCCATACATACATGTAATTACTAGTATAACTTATGTATACTTACTTTAGCAGGTTTCTTATTTAGCAGATTTAGCACTGTCCTTAATGTGCTTACTCATAAGTAGGTAAATACGAATGTATTCAAAGATAGGAAGAAAGACATTCATAGCTAAGCCAATACGAATGTATTCATATGAATGACATTCATAGCTAGGCCAATACGAATGTATTAAATGATATGAATTACATTCATAGCTAAGCTAATACAAATGTATTCAAAGATATGAATTACATTCATAGCTAAGCCAATACACATGTATTCAAAGATATGAATAAAATTCATAGCTAAGCCAATACAAATGTATTCTAAGATATGAATTGCATTCATAGCTAAGCCAATACAAATGTACAAATGTATTCAAAGATATGAAATGCATTCATAGCTAAGCCAATACAAATGTACAAATGTATTCAAAGATATGAATAAAATTCATAGCTAAGCCAATACAAATGTATTCTAAGATATGAATTGCATTCATAGCTAAGCCAATACAAATGTACACATGTATTCAAAGATATGAATAAAATTCATAGCTAAGCCAATACAAATGTATTCTAAGATATGAATTGCATTCATAGCTAAGCCAATACAAATGTACAAATGTATTCAAAGATATGAATTACATTCATAGCTAAGCCAATACAAATTTATTCAAAGATATGAATGAAATTCATAGCTAAGCCAATACAGATGTATTCAAAGATATGAATTACATTCATAGCTAAGCCAATACAAATGTATTCTAAGATATGAACTGCATTTATAGCTAAGCCAATACAGACGTATTCAAAGATATGAATTACATTCATAGCTAAGCCAATACAAATTTATTCAAAGATATGAATTACATTCATAGCTAAGCCAATACAAATGTATTCTAAGATATGAATTGCATTCATAGCTAAGCCAATACAAATGTACAAATGTATTCAAAGATATGAATTACATTCATAGCTAAGCCAATACAAATTTATTCAAGATATGAATGAAATTCATAGCTATGCCAATACAGATGTATTCTAAGATATGAATTACATTCATAGCTAAGCCAATACAAATTTATTCAAAGATATGATTGAAATTCATAGCTAAGCCAATACAGATGTATTCAAAGATATGAATGACATTCATAGCTAAGCCAATACAAATGTATTCCAAGATATGAACTGCATTCATAGCTAAGCCAATACAAATGTACAGATGTATTCTAAGATATGAATTACATTCATAGCTAAGCCAATACAAATTTATTCAAAGATATGATTGAAATTCATAGCTAAGCCAATACAAATGTATTCTAAGATATGAAATGCATTCATAGCTAAGCCAATACAAATGTACAAATGTATTCAAAGATATGAATTACATTCATAGCTAAGCCAATACAAATTTATTCAAGATATGAATGAAATTCATAGCTAAGCCAATACAGATGTATTCTAAGATATGAATTACATTCATAGCTAAGCCAATACAAATTTATTCAAAGATATGACTGAAATTCATAGCTAAGCCAATACACATGTATTCAAAGATATGAATGACATTCATAGCTAAGCCAATACTAATGTATTCCAAGATATGAACTGCATTCATAGCTAAGCCAATACAAATGTACAAATGTATTCAAAGATATGAATTACATTCATAGCTAAGCCAATACAAACATATTCAAAGATATACAAAAGGACATTCATAACTAGGTCAATACAAATGTATTCAAAGATACATACAACAGCATTCACAAGTCCTGCTCATTCATGACTTAGCAAATACACAAGCCTTGACTTAAACATTTTGCAACAAAATCTGAATATATCTTTCGGATATACTGAAATAAATTTACATTTAGTGCATTACTTTAAAACTTTCAAAACCCTTACCTCAGTGCAAGTATAGTCAAAGTATGCCTCCTCGGACGATACACTCCGTGACTTCATGTATCTACTCCTCTCCTGGACATCTACCAAGGCCAATAACTCATCTCTCTCTCTCGATAACGCTGTAAAATAACACGTCTGATTACCTTATGAATAGATTATATTCTATACAATAGAGCCACATTAAAGAATGTTTAAGAATTAATAGCCATAAAGAATAAAAATACCCTTTTATACCACTTCATTATTTTGGTTAGTATGCTAAGCAATATCTATATAAATTTTTAAATTCTCATTTACAACCTTATCAGAAGTAGCTAGAAAAACTTCTACATGCAAAAGTCTATGAAAAAAGCAACATTTAAACGAGGGTCATTCTTTATGATTTTCATCACTATCAATGATGATTTTTTCCATAATGAATGAAGTTGGCAGGCAAAACCTGCAAGGATGCTGCCATACTGAAAGAATATGATTACATGCATCACACAAACAATGATTAGATGAAGAGGACACACAAATGAATTTATACACAAATGACAAAAACTAGCCAACTTGACTGCCCAGTGTTCAACATATTTAATCCCACAGAACATTCTGAATGACATGACGGTGGCTGTGTCCATGGACACAACAATAAGTTTTTAGAATCTGAATGATCAGGTGACCAACCAGTGCATTGATTTATTGCCAGGTCAGGATTATTTAGCCAGCATATTGGTACCATAAATCTAATGTATTCTTATATTCTGACCCATGATATGGAACAAACTAAAAAAGTGTGGGGTTTTTCTAAACATGACAATGTGTGCCATGACATGACACCTATGGTTTTGTATCTTTTCTTAGCTGAAATACAGGACACTGACAATACTATGATGTGTTAAAACCAGGAATTTCCAACCTTGCCAAAACAACTTAAACATTCTACCAATTCTGCTCTAGAAAGAAGTAAAGATTCAAATTAACATGCCACACTTTTCACAGAAATACACACCTCTAACTTTATCATAATGATATAGTTAAAAGACTCCATCTAAAAATCACATATGTGAAGAAATCCACTATACTATACTTTTAAACATACCAGTAGATCTTTAGTAACAATCATGTGTAAAATTAAGAATTTCAAATGAATATCACAGACAGGCTAACACTCAAAATGTAGGTGTAAAAACTCTATATCAAATACCATGGCAACTGTCAAGCTAAATGTTTAAAAGCATACATACATAAAAAAAGGTTCAAATTACTAGTGGAAAGAGAAAAATAATAACATATTAGTACATCTATATGACAATATTGTAGGCATGAGTTATGATTTTACTACCTGTATTTCGTGAGATCAAATTCCTAGTTTCCTCTGTCCTCTTTTCCAGCAAAGATGATAGACATGCATTTTCTTTACACATGCTGTGAACACAAACACTACACATGAGAAGGCAAAGCACATGTACTAAAGGTAGGTGTTATAATGACTGGTTATAGGCACGCACAAGCAAATTAGTATGTACAGGTACCAATAATTAGATGTAAGAACCTATTCAGGTTATCCACAGAATTCTGCTCAGTTACACATCTTAAAATACAGATCTAGATCAACTTTTGATTTTTGTTTTACTGTTTGAAAGAGATATTTTACATATTACTTGGGGGCTTTCACATTCAATTACTCAATCTTGAATGTTCAGTTTGGCGTACATAATTCTTTGGAGACTTATTTCTCCCCCAATCCATATACTCTTAAATAAATGCTGTGCTATAATAGTTAAGGTATTATAGTCAATTGAGAAAACAAACATTAGTACATGCCGGTACATGTACAATCCATACCAACCTCCTCTAGGCATTTTCAGTGTTAGATCTGCCGGGTTCACCCCAGATCGCACATCTAAGTTGTTTAAGTCTATCAGATCATATATATCTCATTTGAGGTCTGCCGGGTTCACCCCAGACCAACTTATGTTTAGATTATTTGATAAGATCTGCCGGGTTCACCCCAGATCACACTTCTCATTTAAGGTCTGCCAGGTTCACCCCAGACCAACTTATGTTTTGATTGTCAATGTTAGATCTGCCGGGTTCACCCCAGATCACCACATCTAAGTTGTTTAGGTCTATCAGATTATATATCTCATTTGAGGTCTGCCGGGTTCACCCCAGACCAACTTATGTTTAGATTATTTGATAAGATCTGCCGGGTTCACCCCAGATCACACATCTCATGTATTAAGTCTGCCGGGTTCATAGTTAAGAGTGAGTAGCCCCCAAGACGCCAATTGATTTTACTTTTATATCATTTTGGTTGTATTTACAATGTGTATTATACCTTGTGTGCTTATTAGGTTTAGTATAGTTTATTATTAGTCTTAGATGTTGGTATGTAGAAAAGTTAATAAATGATGAACTATAGTATGCATTTGATTGTGTATAAATTACATATTAATATGCACCTCAAAAGAAGACTTCAGTTTTTACTGTACTACCAAGACCATTATCAGACCATTGCCTGGGAAAAACCTGTCATGCAAACCAAATCATAGCGGTAGTTTAATTTCTAATGCTTTTGTTTTCACCATTCAACAATTATGCACTTTGAAAGTCATGTAAATAGCCTAAGATTCAAGTTTCCAAATGATGACAAGAAATCCAATGTGTTTATACCCAACCTTACAGATGTTAGGATATACTGTAATATTAAACTAGAAAACTGACAAATTCATAAAGAGCCCTACTGTGTGACCTTAACCTTTGAATCAGAAATCTATGTTCCTCCCATTCATTCCTAATCTGTAGGTTGAAAACCTTTAGTGTTTTTGCATCTCAAACAAAGTGCTGATGGAAGGACAGATGGATAGACTGACGGACATACAGACAGACAGGTTAAGGAGAAGTTGAGAAGACAAGGTGAATTTACCATATATGCATAAAAATATAAATCTAAGGGCCATAACTCCTGTAAAACTTTTTAGACAGAATTCCCCTTATAATATGCATACTTACATATTATGATCTTTGTAAGTACCAAGTTTCATTAAAATCCTCCCAAGGGTTTAGGAGAAGTTGCAAAGACAAAATGCATGACAGAATGATGGGAAGGTACAATAATATATGCCCCTGGTCATGTATGGTGGGGCATAAAAATACATGTATGAAAAATTGAACTTTAATTTTGCTAAAACACATGCATCTGAAATTAAGAGGACATCATTGTTTCAACATGTCACCTATCATGATCAAATTTGTCTATTTTTGCATAGCTCATCTTCTTAACATGTTTACACTTGATGTTAGAATTTAGAAAAACATAAAATACCTGTCAAAACGAGAGGCCCATTTCTCTTGGCTGTTTTCAAGACTGGATTCTCTTTTTTCTAATTCAAAGTTTAAGGTGTTCACTTCCTTCAATGAAAATATTAGTTCATAAGAGAATTTTCACTTTGCATTCAGAAAGTTAAATGCTACTGTAGTGAATAATTTAATATAACTACATGCACTCATGTGTAAATTTATACTGCTTACATTCTGATACCTGAAATTTATTGAGAGGATACTACACAAACTTATAGAATAAGATCTGTCAGTTTGAACAGATATATTTATATATAAATCAAATGTGTAGAGAAAGAAACATTCAAAATTTAAACTAAATGACAGGACAGGACGTGGATTGAAAAACATATTTGTCATATTGAAGTATTTGAGGACATATGGACAGACTAAATGATCTGGGTCCGGCGCCATAAAATGAGAATATACTTAAGTCATAATTTCATATTCTTCTGAATGAATTAATAACTGGGATTTGGATTTTCTTTAGTTTTATTCTATTGATAAATAGTATTAAAACATTCTACATTAGAATTTTTTTGAATAACTGAATAAATTAAAATGAAATATTTTATATTGCTTAAGTATATTCTCAGTTTATGGCGCCGTATCCTGGTCACCTATAAATATGAAGCCAAAATGAGCCTATGATACTTGCCTGAGCACACTGAGCACAAGATACAATTATACAGTATCAGTATTCTCTCATGTAAGAATATTCTTTATCATCTCATCACAGAATCAAACCAAAATCACATCCTACTAAAAACATTCTGATTCATTCAGTATTTTACTTAATGTGGTCTATCTGAGGTTTCATTGTATTGACCACTCTTGAGTGGATCCATATGATAAATCTTCAATTTCTACCAAATCCTATCAAAATCCTTTCTTTAGTTCAGAAAGTCTAGTTTAGAATTTGGAGTAAGGAATTCTTTTGGAATGGAACCATCAACAACACTATCTAAGACCACTCTGATGAATTCTGTTTGTCTGTCTATGCAGCCAGTCTGAAGAAAAAATGTATCAAAATATTCTGGACTCTCGACAAATATAGAATAAAAACAACATTTGTAAAGGACAATTAGTTCTTAACAAGTCCATTAAAATCCCTTAAGTGGCCCAAACAAAAGAAGTTGAAAATGTGAATATTTACAAGAAACCGATAAATGCAGTATGGCCAGATTGCGAAGCATTGATAATTACTGAAAGCAGAAAGTGTTTTGAAACACTATCATGCGCACAGAAGCAACAGAGTATAATATAATCCATTTAAGTGTAAAGGGCAAATTTACAAGGTCATTTACCGCGGTTACATCTGCAAGAGTTTCGTTGGTTAAATGAACATGCATAGCATGAAGAAACAGGGAACTTTCAAGGTAAACTTCACAAAGTTCATTCAGGGATACAGCCCATCAAGGTCTATCTATGTGTGTGGTTTGAAAGATCTTATTCTCATTATCTCTCTGTAATTGAACTAAATTTCAATATGCTTAAATTGACATTGAAACTGGGAACCCTTAAGTTCAAGGTTACAAAAAAGTCACTTGTAATAGTGTTCATCAAAGTCAATCTATGTGTGAGGTTTGAAAAACATAACGTAACTCTCACGGTCTTCCTATAATTGAACTAAGGACAATTACACATTTGACCTTGAAACTGGGAACCTTCAAGGTCAAGATCACAAACAAAGGTTTCAATGGTTAAATCTTACCAAAGTCTATATACATATGACATTTGAAAGAGTTTTTGTCTATGGTCTTTCAACTAAATTCAATTATGCATCTGACCTTGAAACTGGGAACTTTCACGGTCAAGGCCACAAAGGTTTCAATAGACCTCAACAAATAATAACTCTCATGGTCCTTCTGTAATTGAATAAATTCAATTACACATTTGACATTGAAACTGGGAACCTTCAACGTCAAGGTCACAAACAAAGGTTTCAATGGTTAAATCTTATCAAGGTCTATGTACATGTGACGTATGAAAGAAAAAACTCTCATTGTCTTTTATTTCATTGTCTTGTAATTGAACTAAGTATACTTACACATTTGACATTGAAATTGGGAGCTTTCAAGTTCAACTTCACAAACAAAGTTTTTGATGGATAGAGCTCATCAACCTGATCAAGTTCTATCTACATGTGAAGTTTGAAAGACTAACTCTCGTGCAGTCTTTCTGTAATTGAACTAAAGCTGATTATGAATTTAACCTTGAAACTAGGAACCATCAAGGTCGCAAACAAAGAATTCGATGGATACAGCTCATCAAGGTCTACCTACATGCGAAGTTTGAAAGTTATTGTCAATGGTCTGTCAACGGACAGACAGACGAAGGAACAGACAGATGAACTTTGCCATTTCACAGACCGGATTTTGCTTCACAATCCAGCCAAAAATCAGATGACAGATGGATGATGGATAACCCACTATGTCAGACTGTGACATATTTTACCCTTCAGCTCAGGTGAGAGCTGAAAATTGTTGATCTGCTGTTTTCTAATTCACAGCATTGCCAATTTCTAACAGACTCTGTTATTTCAAATGTGGATAAGCACTGCATGCCATAATGCTGGTTTTCATCATTATGTTAATTTTCCTTGATACTCGTATTTGACTTATATAGTGGAAGTCCTGTGTTTCCATGTGGAAGGATTCAGAGTGCCTAATGAAAAGCAATGTACACTGACAATATTTTCCACATGCCTAAACTGGGGTTCAAATCCAGATTTCATAAAGTTGTGGCTTTCAGTGTGCTAAGTGACAGGGTTTAGCCTACTCTGCCACAGGGGCTTAACAAGATAAAGTGTCATCACTTCGATAATGTCTTATACTTACATGCTCTAATGATTCCTCATAACCCCTATTGATTTTCTCTTGCTCATCAAATTCATTTTCTATTTCAGATACCTATACAATAAAACGAAATATTTACTTCTGAAAAGCATTAATAAAGTTTGAAAAATCTGCAACAATTTACCCAGTACACCAAAATTTGATACATGTATACAGATAAACTTTGACATCTCGACATCAGAGACCTCAACAACTTGGCTTATTTCGACATCAATTGTCAAAATTTACCAGATTTATCTCGACAAGGGTTTTTAAATAGCAGATTATAACAGTAATGTAGCCTTTATTGATTAATTGATCATTACATGACACGCGTAATTACTAGACCATGATGACCTGCGTATTGACATCTTGGCTGATTTTCTTAAGGGTGTAAACTGTTAAACCTATTTTACTTAAATGATAAAATTAGATGGTGTATGCAGATAACAATCGATCAAATATTCATTTCATGATGAAATTGGAGATTCATTTTACAAGAATAAGCTATCGGTAAATTCAAATACTTTTATTTATCATGAAACCATTTAAAGGGTTTCATTCTCAGTTTGTCATTAAAGCCGACTATGCAATGTCAGCGACAAAGTTCTCCTACTTTCTCGTCTTTGGACAATCCCTGCCCCAACAGCCAGGTAAATTCAAATGGTCATGCAAAACATAAACTCACAGTTCATTCTACCGAGACGAAGTATCTTATTAATTGTGAAATAAAACATTGTAAATTTATTATCACATGTGAATGAAACAACCATTAACAATTATCCGTCTTGCCTATGTTATTAGTATGTTATGAGGGGGCTAATTTTATATTCTAGCCAACTATTATCAAAAAAACACTTCGACACGAAACATTTCTCTTTTTTGTTCTTAGACTCAGTTTGAATATCTTAACCTACTGATATCTCGACATATTTTTCTTGGTCCCTACAATGTCGAGATATCGAAGTGATTTATGGTAATAACCAATATGTGAGCCTGTGTCACATACTGACATTTTACAATTATCAAATTCTACTAGAAACATTAAAAGCCAAAACGTCCATATGTTTGTTTTCAGTTGCTTTGCATTTTAAAACAAGAGGCCCAAGTTAACTTAAAATTGCCTAATTTCATGTGTTGAGAAACATCTAAAAACTTATTTAGATGTGTAAAGAAATGAAAAAAAAATTTTGACCACAGCTGGATTTGAACCGCTACTCTCCATATTTCATTTACCAAGTGGTATATGTACTATTGTGAGAACTGCTTTTTAGACATGGTGGCATTATCTGTTAACCAATTTGGATGAAATTTACCAAATTGATAGAGGACTTTTAGTACTTCATGTATTCCATGTTTCATTAAAATCTTTCATGTGGTATAACAGCAGAAGTGAAAAATGTGATTGAATTGTTCCTATACACCCTCATTTGGAAGTCTTAAAAAATTCATAGAAAATCCAAAAATTGAGATATTGACAAAATTCTTTCAAAGTAACAATCCTTACCATAATTATGATCACAATAGTCCATAAGAAATCATCATTATCAATTAACTAGGAAATATGACACTTTTTTCTGCATTGAATCACCAAGTCCGAAGAAATGTCGAAAAAAATTCTAAAATTTGATTTTGGAAGGGAACCAAAATGACAATACATCTTCACTCATCCCTCTAGATCATTTCTATACATTCTGTTTGTCTCTGTATACAGCCCGTATGAAAAAGAATATTGTTAAACGAGGGAACTCTTATGTGACCTACTCTTGACTATGGTGGCGCCACCTGTAAAGAGGTCTGGACGAAAACAACAGAATTTGAAGAGGATCATAAGTGACTTATTTCTACCAAGATTTATTAAAATCCTTCAAACAGTTTTGTAGAAAAAGTTGAAAATGTGAAAAATGGCCAAAACCCCCCCCCCGAAGTCTTAAACGTAAAATTCCTAATTTCATATGTTGAGTGTTGAGAAACATTTAAAAACTTATTTAGTTGTTTAAAAAAAAAAAAAAAAAATTTTTTTGACCACAGCTGGATTTGATCTGATGAAAAATTGTCCCCCCCCCCCTTTTCTTGGAAGTCTTAAAAAATTCATAAAAAATTCAAAAATCGAGATATTGAAAAAATTCCTTCGCACCAGCATTCCTTACCATAGAAATGATTAAATGAAACCAAATGAATGCATCAATGTTTACTAAAAGAAAATAATAACTCTTTAATGCATTAAAATAACAAAGTCCAAAATAAAAATGAAAAAACGTCAAAAATTTGATTTCGGAATGGAACCAAAAATATCAACACTTCTTCCCATATGCCTCTAAATCATTCCTATGCAGTCGGTTTGTCGCTGTACGCAGCACAGTTAAGGCCGATTTCGTCTTTTTTCCTAATAAGATTGAATATTATTTTTCCTGTCCCATATTGTCTAATTTAGCTATTATCTTTATATGACTTATTATTTTTTAATTTAACACATGTTCCGAATTGCGTTCCATACATATTTGTAATTGTCACGTGACTTCATGGCAACATAAATCTAAAAATAGAACAATGTCAAAGCACCGTAAATTTTTCAAAAGCACCCCCTCTTACCCTATCATTAATAGCATGAAATTCATATCATTTCCTTCGTTGTATCTCTTTCTTTAGTAAAAGTGCTGCGGGATCATGGGAAATTCCATTTATAATTGTATAATGAACAAAATTAACGAGTGTCATACGAAAAAGCGTCATTTTTCGATCTATTTTATGTTAATGCCGAGTTATTTGTTATTATAGTAGGATCCCGCAGCATTTTTCATATAGGAAATTTTATCAACTTTTCATATATCTAAAGACTTTTATCATCATTTGTCGATATGAGGGGGTGCTTTTAATTTTTCTGCAACGTTGTTAGATAAACGAGTGCTTAGATTATATTTCAAACGTTTCGGAGACGCCGGGAAAAGCAAGTAAATCCTAGATCTAAAAATAGACGAATAACTTTGTTATCCGCGAAATTTAACTTGTCAAGGAGAAATAAGGAAAGAACAATATCTTGAAAAAAAGATATAATATGTAATATATAGATAAACACTTCCCGAATCCGTAAAACCTATTTACATGTGTATATAATATTATCGTTATACAATGTATAAAAAGTGTGGGTCTCGATTATATATAGAAAAACACCAAAATATGTCAAACAGTTCATGTGAAATCGTTGTTTCTTTAATCTTTTTTTTTTTTAGTTTTAAAATAGTTACAATTGCTTTTCATCTGATAAAAAGGCCTTTCTTCATCTTCGCATGCTATGTTATTCACCTTTTAACGTGCACCTGTTTTCTCGATTCCCCAAGCATTCAATCGACACTGAAGATGCAGTGGCCATGACTACAATCTACAATGTATCAATGATTAAATGATAAAGCACTAAATTATTAAAGAAATAAACTTTAACTTATACAGTTTTCTTGAAATTAGAAATATAAAATCATAATAATGCATGCTTAAAGGCGTTGCCAAGGATCATGGAAACACGGGGGCTATGACGTCAATATCATTGCAACATTTTCGCGGAAAAAATCTTGCTTTTCTTGAAAGTCTTAAAAAACATAAAAAATCCAAAACATAAAATATTGAAAAATTTTCTTCGCAGTAGTATTTCTTACCATCAAAATGATCAAATTAAACCAAATTAATGCATCAATGTTTACTAAAAGAAAAAAATACCTCTTTTCTGCATTAAAACTACCAAGTACAAAAAAACGTCAAAAAAACGTCAAAAATTTGATTTCGGAACGGAACCAAAAGTAACAACACTTCTTCACACATCCCTCTAGATCATTCCTATGCATTCGGTTTGTCTCTGTATGCCCCCGGTCTGAAGAAGAAGTTTGTCAAAGGAGGGTACCCTCTTTGACCTACTTTTGCCTGTGGTGGCGCCACCTGTTGATGAATCCGGACGAAAAACAACAACACTTGTAGGGGACCATGAGTACTACATGCTTATCAAGTTTCATCAAATTCTGTTCAGTGGTTCTGGAGAAGAAGTCGAAAATGTGAAAAGTTGACGACGGACGACAGACGACGGACGACGGACGGTGATTGATCACAATAGCTCACTTGAGCCTTTGGCTCAGGTGAGCTAAAAAAGAATCAGTCAACAGTGAGATTTGCTGCTATAGTTGTTCATGACATTTAAGTTTACTTGTCTCAAGTATAGTTTGTTCATATTGTACAAAGAAAATTTTGTCAAAGCATACATCAAAAATTTGGAACATTAGAAAAAATTTGGGTTTGGTCGATAAAATCAGGGTGGGTCTGGTGTCTAGACACAAACTTATATTTCATCTGGACTTATCTAGAATTACATTCTCATTTACCATGAAAAAAGTTATTTTACCATTCAATATGCCGTTTATTGTTTGGTAGTATAACCCCTCCGCCCCTTTACAAAGCACCGGTACTTACCTGTTGCTTGAGAATTGCAATAGCTCTATATTTAGAATCTAATCTCCTCTGATACACTTCTACTTCAGCTTTGAGTTCTTCTACTTCCTAAAAGTAAAATAATTCCTTTAAATAGATTTTCATTTTATATTAATATTTTTTGAAAATATGTACAACTATGAGTATCATCTGAGTGACAATGAGATATATCAGATATGCTGTATCATTGTTATCATAAATATGAAATACTTCAATATATCATTAAATTCACTTTGTACAAGACACACATGACTTCATAGTAATACAGTCATTAGTATTCAAAAACAAAGTATTATGCCAAATCAATCTGTTTACTATATAAGTCAGGGGGTATTAGTCTACAAAGTGCTAACAGTGATGTTTTTATTTTCAGTGACATATTTGCACGTGAAGACAAACTAATGATGCCAGACATAGATGAACAAATAGACAGATACTATGCATTACAAATTTCTATTCGATTTATAACTGTAGCATGCCAAAAGTATAACGGGGTAATTGATATTTAATATTTACATTTTCAGCTTCTGCTAACTTCCTCGCTATGGCTTCTTTAGTGAGACCTTTACATTTTTTCTCTACAAATATATAATCAAAATCATAATTATATCAGACGTTAATTTCATATTTCTGTCTGGTCTACAACATGTAATTTGGCATGTTAATTATTTATAATGTCTCGACTCTTAACAAGAAATTACAAAAAGCAAGCATTGGCAGATATATGACTTGCACTTTCATGACAGGTACAGTTTTTCATTCTGCATGTAATCAAAGTATACACAAGCATATTATCTATAAGTTAATATCATTAATGGGAAATCTCTTAATGATTTACAAGCACATACATGTACAAGTAAAAATAATTTTGTAATGTGAACAGTTTCTGTATAGTGTGCAGTCACCAAAAACTGAAAATTAAAAGCTATACATGCATCAGGTTTTCTTTTAACCATTAATGCCAATGTTTGTTACTTTCCATGAAAATAAGAACTGTGTGAATCATTGTATTAAACAATAATATGTTATGTCATACCCCCTTATGTACTGCATGTGAATTCAATAATTCATTTTTGCTTTTCTTCTTTAAATACCACCTTGCAGTTAAATGGTGAGAGCATCTGCCTTATGTAAGAGACCCATCAGAAGCAATTGAAAGATTTTAGTTTTTACTGTCTCATATGAAAGACAGGACACTGTCTCATACATATGTAAGCTACAGTATTTGCCAGTGTTCATGAAACCCATCTAACCGCCTGGCATTTCTGGTTATAGATAAAACAGGCTATGTCTGGTGAAACTGGCTATGTCTGGTAAAACTTTTCGCTATAAAGTGTTCCCATACAACCCAGTTTTCCGGAAATTAGCTAGAGTTATCTCCCTCACTGGAGTACAACCCTCGGACTTTATCCATCACTGCCCATACAAAATTGCATGATTTAACTTAATTTTGTAACATAATCACATTGTTATTGGTATATCAAAATATTTTATTGAAAATTGTCAACTGATTGATTATATTTACTGATTAAGCGAGATTGAAGTCAGAAAATCTGCCCTGATAATTAGTAAATTTCTCAAAATTTAATGAAGTTTACATAGTAGTAATGGAAAAAGTCCAAGAGTTGTACTCCCATATGGCCGTTAATGCTTGTAGTGTGACATTATATGGGTAGACTCTATTATTTCATTGACATATAAAGCTTTACTAGACAAGCCTAGAAAAGTTTTGCATACACTAATTTGGTACAACTATTAATGGGGAGAAAAACAGAACATAGTTTAATACTACTCACACTAATATATATTTATATTTCAGTACATATTTGTTAAACTTAAACTTCCTCCTCACACAAAACTTGAATCTAAATTATCAGAATCGTTTCAAAAAACAAAACCAGAAAAAAAAATCAGATGTAAGAGTAAAAAATGTCTTGGTGTTGAACTATTAATCAACATACCATAACAAAGCGAATGCACCTTGTTATTGTGGACACGTACATGTACAAGATAAATACTGAAATATATGCAAATGCTGAATGGCTAAAATGCAAACTGAATGTAGCGGACTGAAATATTAAATAAACATAAATGCTGAATAATGAGTGGGCTGCAAATGAAATAAACATAAATGCTGAATAATGAGTGGAATGCAAATGAAAAAGAAAAGCAAATAGTCAACAAAAAAAAAGAAAATAAATACGAAAATAATCAAACGCACAAGACTGGACAAAAATGATTCAAGGAAAATAGTACCATACCAACTTTGAAAATCAAAGAATATCCATATGAAATATACTGCTTCATACTAACCAGTTAACTCCTTTTCAACTTTTTCTGAAATAGTAGGTTTTAGCTTTGAAGACTCGTTAGATGTACTCATGTTTACAGGCAGTGATTTTGCCGAGTTTGTATGTTCTTGCCTATCATCCCTACACTGCGAAAGTTCATGACTTCTTCGCCGTAACTTGGACAATGCAGAAAACTTATTTTGTGTAGGAGGAGGAATAAAAGGTACACCATTCACATCAGGATATTGGTAATCAAGTGTTTTCTTTTTTGACTTGGAATTGGATGCAATATTTGTAACATTCAACAAAGGTAAAGACCCTGGCTTTAAGCCCAATCCAAGTCCCAGATCACCGTTTTCTAAGCTATGAACATCATCATCTTTACTGTCTCTTGACATCATAAACCATTTTGTAAATCTGCAGGGTTGACAACAGAAAAATATTTGGTTAAAATTTCCTTAACGTGTTACCAAAATTGTATTTTCACTTTTACCGGAAATGATACGTATAACTTCATATGAATTATAATTACGATTAAAAACTTAGTTCTAAAATATTTGAAATTGTTTGAATAAAACAAATAAATGCTATAGCTATCAAACTCTAAAGATACACATAAATATATAGGAAATCAATCAATTAATCACAAATGAAAACGAATAATATATATCTATCATGCGTAGTAATATATATGTCAATAAATAGTTCTAGTGTCTTGTAACATGTAATCTATAACGAATACATAATCCGAATTCATTTGATAAAAACGTTGTAAAATCACTTCAGATATCAGTATTCAATCAATGGTCTGTAAATCGGCCTAGTTAGAGGTCCTATTCTGGTCAGTTACGTTTTAATATCAGTTTCAAATGATTCTAAATATCAGACTGAGCTCGACATAGACCACTTTCAGTAATAACTAATTACTGAAAGTAGTCTATGAATAAGTGGTCTCTATGTCTCTGATTATAACCGCTAAGCAAGGCGAAACCTAATTTGCATAACAAAAGGGAGTACAGCATGTTTCCGGAAGTAGAGGCTGCTTTCTGTCTCTGAAAGTAGTGTTTGTCTCTGCTTTGAGACCTTCTCCCATTTAAGGACTTATAAACAAGATATATCTTGTCCAATTCCACCATTTTTAATTAAGATTTATGTGCTGCTGTTGTTTAGATCGCCCTAGTAGCAATGTTTCCTAATGGGCGCACTATCAATTTACTCAAAACATCTCAGATTTTTTACAAAATGATTTCATAGTCATGATTATCTTCTACAGCCAAAGAGAATGACATGTACACATATGGAAATTTTTGTTGTGTATGTCAGGGAAGTATAGTTTAAACTATACATCCTTCGGTATGTTATGATATGTCGGCGCTGGGTGCAGGTCAAAAATTACCCATGCCAAAACGTACCCAACCAAAACGTACCTAGTTTTGGTCAAAACGTACCCACTTTTTTGGTCAAAACGTACCCAACCCATCAAAACGTACCCAAAGTTTTGGTCAAAACGTACCCAAAGTTTTGATCAAAACGTACCCGTATGTTTTGGGGGTGTTTTAAACAACTTTTATACATTTTTCAGGATATTTCTTCGATTTGCTATCATTGGGCGACAATCTATCATTGGAATTTATGAATTCATCGAAACATACGTATATTAAGAATGTATCATTTTACATACATGGATGGCTTACTTTTTATAGGTGCATTTGCGTGTGGCGGAAAGATAATATTTGATCGATATTTTTCGATTTACGTGTTTCGTGTTGAATATGAATTTATGCTTATCAGATTTCGGCAGAATATAAACAATAATATATTGGTGTATCATCTATATGAAATGTTTATTTGTCTGCATGAAACTCATTGAAATAAAGATTATAGACTCATGTTTTAAAGTGTTGTCAAAATATTCCAGCATTGAACGATATTAGCTAAAGAAGCTATATATCAGTTAATGCACAAACTGATTTAACGACATAACTGCAAATGATCTGATAAACCATCCCCCTCTAAAATAGCCATAAAACAAAAAACAAAAACAAAAATCCCCACCAAAAACAAAAAAAAAATAAATAAATAAACAAACAAAAAACAAATAAAAAACAAAATTACATATTTTGGTTTAAATGTTTGAAGGTATACTAGTATATCTTTAAATTCGTAACAAAAGAAAATGTCGAAGACGGTGTTGAAGCTGTTTATAATAATTAAGAGAAAGCATGATAAAGAAAAACTTAAGATCACAATAATAAGTAGGAAGCTTTTATCAGAGACATAGACTACTTTCAGTCTATGTCTCTGGCTTTTATGTATGGAAATTGAAAAACTGTATATTCCGTATGTATTGAATGCCAATACATATTCACTAACTACGGGTAACATCATCAGAATGATAATTATATTCATGTATAAAGCTAAAAGAAAAAAGTGGAGAAAAAGAAATTGGATACGTTATCAACAATAAAAACATGGAATACGTTTTGACTAAGAGTATGTACATGTTAAGGAGCGGATTTTCATTGCAGTGTTTAATCAACAAAGTATTAAAACTATACTATATCGACTATAAAAATACATTGGGTACGTTTTGACCAAGAGTATGAATATGTTTTTAAAAACCTCAGCGCATTGAGTAACTTTCTATTGCAGTTTATTCAACAAAGTATAAACTGCTCTGTATCAAATGTAAAAAGACATTGGGTACATTTTGAACAATGAGGATGTATTTCATTAACCAACAAAGTAAAAATTATATTCAGAATAAAGTGAGAATTATATATTGGGTACTTTTTGACCAATACTTTGGGAACGTTTTGGTGGGTTGGGTACGTTTTGACCAAAAGTGGGTACGTTTTGGTTGGGTACGTTTTGGCATGATAACGTTTTGACCATAACCCTCTGCACATAACCAACGCAGATGCAGACTCATTTTAATATCTGTATTATTTCAATGACATTTAGTAAGTTTACGGAAAGAGGGATCGCAACATTTTAATAATTACTGAAAAAGTAATAATTCTTTTTGACCCCCTACTAATTAAGGTTGATACTGTATAGACAGTCTATCTGAAAATAATCATTAATTGTTCTTAAATGTTATTATACTTTTTTCCTGATATTAAGCAGCAAAGACACCTTCTACACAGTGTTGGTTCACATTCATTTATATATTTAGTGCTGAGTTACATTTGTTTCTTCTTTGTGTAAGAGCATTCATGGCGGGTGTGTCTAGCCATCCAGGAGACGCTTACTCCTCCCAGACACCAGGTCTCACCTCTGAAAGTCAGGGGTCCGTGAATATACATTGTTGTTAGCGCCATAGTCACTTGACACCAGTTACTTTCATATTTCGCATGTCTATGTATTTCATGTATTGTTTCTATTTGATTTATATTTGATCAATCTATGATATTGTCACATTATGCCAAGAACTAATTTCGGTGTAATACGCGCGTAACTGTATATCAAAGATTAAAGAGTGCCCTTTTATGTCCCTGTACAGACATTTCAATAAGGTGATTTATCTGCCCTTGATAAGAACTCTCCTACTCTCTGCATATCACGGTGAGGTATATAAAGTGACTGCTACTTGACTGACCACATCTCACCGTGGTCAATTGATAGTATGGATACGTTTAATTTACAGTAACGAATTTTATACTGCCCCTTTTCAATTTCTGCTGACTACCTTAATAACAAGGGCCGATAACTCACTTTATTGAAATGATCCACATACGAACGACTTCTTTTCACATACACGCTTTTAACATACATACTTTCATATTGTACATTGGTGATATGGATAGTAAAAAGATTGAAACCCCATGCATACATTTATGATGAAAAATATTTTATCTTTGCCTAAATTTATATAGCTTTCGCCATGATCATACTAATTATGACTATTTAATAATAGTGGTAGTTGTTTTATGGTTAATACTCAGTATGACACCATATATAACAACTTTGGTCATCCTAAGCTGACAATACAGAGATCACAGCAATTAGGATAGGTAGGCAAGGCTAACACCTCCATGGCATACGATCCCACCTTTGATTCTGACGGGATCCGTAATTTTCCCTCTTTTTGATTTTGTAACGCACCTTGCAATCCCTACAGTATATTGTGGACTGGATTCTTACTACCTCTAATATTTTATCCCATGATTATTCATATCTTTATCTGAATCGAATTTCTATGAGTCAGTATCATGCACTGAAGTAGCTACTATGTTTGCTCAAGGATGTATAGTTTAAGACTATACTTCCCTGGTTTGCTGGTATGTTCAAGCATGTTCATTATTCTACCTGGAAAATTACACAATAACAGCAGTTGGTCCAGATTGTCACAGTTTAGTCGATATTTGGGTTCTAACATGCACATTACAGACAAAATATCCGGCATGGTATTTAGGTTGTGATCAGTATCTTTTGTTATTTCGTCATATGACTTCACGTCAAGGTTAGTCTGTGACCCTGTGGCCCTAATTCTACTTTTTACTTCGGTTTATTGTCGGTGACACAGACCATGCAGTGCTCCTACTCTTGGTACAATTATGTGCATATTGAGTAAAAATGCCAGCTCTGTTTATCTAACTGCATGTTAAGTAATTATAAACAAAGATTTTCAGTTGACATGAACATCCGGTCGTTAACTGGCTAAATGCAATGGTGGATACAGCATCTCAGCTGATGTTTTGATTTTTTTTATTTGATTTAATCAAGATAGAATAAGTAGTCCTCCAAAGGGAAGTAAAATACACTAAAAGAAACAACACAAACACTCTTTGCCGCAAAGAGTGTTTGTGTTGTTTCTTTTAGTGATTTAATCAATTTTTTTCTTTTCGATTTTTTTTTATTTTTGTTTGTTGGTTTTTGTTTTGTTTTGTTTTGTTTTAATTGTTTGTTTGATTGTTTTGGGGTTTCTGTTTTCTTTGTCTGTTTGTTTATTTTTTGTTGATTTATGTCTTTCCTTTTTATTTCTTTTTTATTTTCTTTTTCTGTTCTTTTTCTTTTGGGGGGGGGGGTTGTTTTCTTTTTCTTTCTTTTTTGGGGGGGGGGTATTTGGAGGGGGTTGGGGTTTTTTGTTTATTGTTTTTTGTTTTGTTTTTATTGTTGTTGTTGTTTTGATGTTCCTTTTTTGTTGTTGTTTTATATAAGATAGAATAAGTAGTCCTCCAAAGGGAAGTAAAATACACTAAAAGAAACATCACAAACACTCTTTGCCGCAAATTTTCGGCCTCCTGGCCTTTATCAAGCAATTGTTAGAAAAGTACAGAAGAACTATGTAACATCCATCTTTACATGTCTAATATAAACAAGCTTCTAAATTCACATAAACGTTGACGTCATAACGTCATTATTACGCGCGTAAGTTTGGCATTAAAATAGACTAAACAACAAAATAATACAAGCATAAATATATAAATATATATAAATATCACAATCTGATCGACCAACCGACCGTACGACAGACCGACCGGGCGATAGCGGCAAAGTAACACTCCCTCATTACCGAAAAGGGGGGGTGCGTGCATTAAAAGAAAACTAAGCATAGAATCACCACAAGAAATAAATAGTTCATAAATTAGTTATACAATCACATGTTAGTTAGTTTTAATATTACATCCATTTGGCCTGCCCGTTTCCAAATCTCTTATCCTGTTATCTTCGACAATTAATCTGTATATTTTATTTTCTCCGGTAGTCCTAGCCATGACCGCAACACGAAGATCACCTTCATCATGGTTCGCAAAATGTTTCATAATTGGAATGAGGGAGTGTTACTTTGCCGCTATCGCCCGGTCGGTCTGTCGTACGGTCGGTTGGTCGATCAGATTGTGATATTTATATATATTTATATATTTATGCTTGTATTATTTTGTTGTTTAGTCTATTTTAATGCCATACTTACGCGCGTAATAATGACGTTATGACGTCAACGTTTATATGAATTTAGAAGCTTGTTTATATTAGACATGTAAAGATGGATGTTAAATAGTTCTTCTGTACTTTTCTAACAATTGCTTGATAAAGGCCAGGAGGCCGAAAATTTGCGGCAAAGAGTGTTTGTGTTGTTTCTTTTGTTGTTGTTTTGTTTTGCTGCATCCTTTTTCAAGACAGAAGAATAAATATACATACTTTCTATATCTCGAGACGATTTGCTAAAACAGTAAAACGATCAGACCTGCTTATGGCCTCCGCCAAACACTGCACTTAAAATGCGCGGATCCAGAAATTTTGTCGAGAGGGGGTCCACCCCGATGGATTTTCCGAGAGGATATAAGGTCACCTATTTGTGTGTGTAAAATTGCTGATTTCACATAAAAAATAACAAGAATAATAATTTTTACCGAATCTCAGGTGGGTCCAGATCCCCGGTCCACCCCTCTGGATCCGCGCATGCTGTTAAACCCAAACTAAATCTAGCCTACAATAATGAATAAAATCATCAGCTGTCTCAGGAACCTGTATTCGGTTTATAACCAAACCGTTTCAGGTTTCGTAGTGTATGTTATATGATATTATTTACTATTTCCTTCTTGCGTAAAAAGCACGATGCAATAATGTCGAATAGGTCATTGCCGAGCACTTTCTTGAAAAATCCAACACAGAATGGAGTTGGGCGATATGTGTGTCAGCTTCAAAGAGTGACACTAAAATTCTGCAAGTCTTTTGCTGGAAGTCGCGGAATGAGGTACATGATGTGACGCATTGAATGGCATCGTTCCTGCCATGTTTATGAACTAAAAGTTGCATCTAATTTAATTATAGTAGAAGACACTGGTAATACAGGGAGGCGGAACCATTTTTATATCAATATCGGTTGTTCACTCATTGCAGGAGAACATGAAGTTGTTGCTATTTTCACAACTGAATTCTGTAGTATGCGGCTAAGTAGGTGTGCCTTAGTGGATTATACACTGTTATAGGTCTTCAGCTCGCTGTGCTCCTAAATACCAAACACTACCAAACTTTTACGTTTTTTTTGCTTTTAAATGCAATTTCTAAGTGTTTCAAATATGTTTTATAATCCATACGGTCACAATCCATAGATTTTACCTGAAAATTTTACCCTTTAATGTCCCATTCATGTTTGAAGACAAATAAAGGAATTACATACAACAGCGCATCGCCATATTGAATCAGGAACGATAATGGCTTACGTACGGGAATGCTGTATTGCACTTTCACTTTTCAGAATTTTTTTTTCTAAATACAGTGGACTCCATTTTATCTGATATCGTATTATCTGATATTTCGTTTTATCAGATATGATATTAAAACACCAAACCGTTTCTATGTATTTCTGTAATAATTTGTCTTTTTTATCTGATAGTGAAAAGCCCTAATTTCGGTTATCTGATAGCAAATTTACCGTTGATAAATTATTTCACCACGAATTCAGCCTATTTAAAGCCGGGATATTGTATTGAAACCACCCAACTGTGACAACATAGGCATATAACAATACCTACGGCAATACGACGACGGCTAAGGAATAATAATTGATTGTTTGTGTACACAACAATTGACGTCTCACTGAAGTACCTGTACAGGTTTAATTAGTGATCGCTGTAGCGTCATTCGTAATTAATGAAATATGTTGATGACTGAAATTGAGAGTAGATGTAATTAGGTTATTAACTAAATAACTTGTACTGTTTGTTACTGGACATCTAACGCGCCGATTTCCCATAAATGAGAGTGCATATAAAAAGCGTATCAATTCACAGTTCTACGAAGCAAGGCAATGACCAGTAAAAGAAAAAGAAACGATCTCTCCTTGGCTGACAAGTATGAAGCTGTTAAGCTTCTAAAAGAAAAGTTGCCACAGACTGAAGTAGCTAAGCGACTCAACTGTTCACAGGCCCAAGTTTCCAACATATAAAAAAACAGAGATGCTATTCGATCCGAGTATGAAGGGAACTCGAACCCCGATAGAAAACGACAAAGAACGGGCAAGGATTCAGATGTAGAAGGCGCATTAACCCAATGGTTCAGCAGTGCTAGAAATAGGGACATTCCCATATCTGGTCCTATCTTAGCTGAGAAGGCAACAGATTTAGCCAAACAAATGAACAAAGATGATTTTCAACCAACGAATGGCTGGCTATCTCGATGGAAACAACGCAACAATATAGCATTTAAAAGACTGCATGGTGAAAAGAAAGATGCCGACACTAGTGCCGCAAGCCATTGGATAGAGAATGTGCTACCCAACTTACTGAAATCATATGAGCCTGATGACATCTATAATGCTGATGAGACTGGTCTGTATTATCGGGCCTTGCCAGATGGTACACTTACGTTTAAATCTGATGCAAGCGGGGGCTCCAAGAGGTCTAAAGAAAGAATCACAGTCCTAGTTGCATGCAACATGTCGGGCAGCGATAAACACAAACTTCTTGTGATTGGGAAAAGTAGAGACACGAGATGTTTCCGTGGGCATAAGCAATTACCCGTCACCTACACGCATAATACAAACGCATGGATGACATCAGAGATATTCACAGATTGGCTAAAAGATTTTAACAGAGATATGGTACGTCAGAACAGGAAAATACTTCTCCTCGTTGATAACTGTTCAGCACATCCACCAGATGTCGCTAAACGCCTTGCCAACATACGCATGGAGTTCCTACCACCAAACACCATATCTGTAATCCAGCCATGTGACCAGGGCATAATACGCAACTTAAAAGCATACTACAGAAGCGAAGTTGTCCGTAAAATTATCACCGACATAGACCAGACCAACCTCACAGCAAATGAAATAGCACGTAAACTTAGTCTTTTAGACGGTATTCATCTCATTAGACGAGCATGGCGATCCGTCAGTTCAACCACGATTTCAAACTGCTTCAGAAAAGCTGGTTTCATTTTACCTACCACACTGTGCACCAACACCGAACCTGATGTTGATCGTGTTCCTGTCCCACCCGGCATGAATGAAGATAATTTCAACGAATTCATTTGTCATGATGACAAGTTAGAGTGTCATTATGTGCCGACCGATGAAAACATTTGTGCTCAATTCATGCAAGATGAGACCAGATCCGCCGATTACGATTCAGACACTGACCAGGATATTACAAGTGAAACGCCAGTAATCCCTGTGTCCAGTAGTGAAGTGCGGGGGGCTTTATCTATTTTACGACGCTATCTGGGAGAAAATCAGTGCAGGGATTCTACTTTCAACCAGTTTTACCAGACTGAAGACATTTTTAGTGAGATTATGGCAAATGCTAAGAGACAATCGAAAATTACGGAATTTATCAACTGGATTCCTTGATTAAGTGTGAATTATATAGTGCTTAGAGTGGACAGTGCATTGGGACTATGTAGTGCTTAAAATCACTGATCATTTGTCTTGATTTTTTATGTATGTTTTATGTTGGTTTGCTATTCTTATACATGTGTATTTATCTGTAGTTTTATATGTCTTTGCTTCATATGTATAAGCTATATCTAAAATCGTATGATACATATAAACATTAAAATTTCACAGAGTTAGATAGTCGTTGTGTCTTATTTCTATCCAGAATTTTAACACACGTAGCATCAATGCATTGAACCCGCACGGAGTACGAGTACGGTATAACACTACTGGTTACCTGTCGAGTTTTATCCTGAAAAGTAGGACAATGATTATGCTCGTATTGATCGAATCCAAGCATGCATAACTAATACTAGTCTGACACATCAACTTGAGACGTGTACAAACCTATTGCTTTTCACTCACACTTGTGTTTGAAGATAATCTTCAGTTAAAAACGAACATGATTTTGTAACAATTGACGCAAGTTAATTACACAATGTAAGCGGTCGTATATCTCTAAATAAAAGCAACCGCTATCAAACATCCATATGAGTTGACATCTATAACATGTTACACGACATAAAGCATCAACTTTCGCAATTTCGTCTAATCTGATAGCCCGCTTTATCTGATATTTTATTCACGCAAATAGACTATCAGATTAAACGGAATCCACTGTACTGTTATGTTATCTAGTACATCCTTCACTTATTACAGATTTAGAAGTTGTTGGCCGTTGTTTCTAAATCAGAGTGGAATCTGACGAAACTAAAAAGAAAAAATGTTAATTATATATTCTTTATTGATTTAACCACTGCTGGCATACATTATGTTATATTCTTAAACTTTGTGAATATCTATTTTTCTAAGTGCAAATTCTGGAAAGGAAACATAAATTGAGAGTTCAATACACCATTCCTGTACATAAGTCATTATCATTCCTGATTCAGTATGGTTGTGCGCTGTCGTGTGTAATTCCATTATTCGTCTTTTATCATAAATTGGACTTTAAAGTGTAAAATTTTGAGGTAAAATCTACGGATAGTGACCTTATGGACTATAAAACATGCTTGAAACACCTACATGTAGAAATTGCATTTAAAAGCGAAAAAAACGTAAAAGTTTGGTAGAGTTTGGTATTTAGGAGCACCCTTCAGCTCTTGACTGAGAGTGAGAGGTCCTGGTGCCCATGGTATACTGGTGTTCTGCTTTTTAGATGAGACAGTAAAAACTGAGGTCCCATGTCGTGAACATGGCAGGTAAAAGATTCCTCACTGCTTCGGATATGTTGCATATGTATAAATTTCTATGCAATGCATAAGGTAGATGCTGTCACCGTATAGTGAAATGAATACTCAGCTGTATGATGTATCAGGCTTCCGGAGTGATTTGTTGACCATATTGTTGGGTAAAAAATGTACCTTGGACCCCATTAACCTGCACAAATATTCTTGTGCAACACAGTGGCATTTTGGTAATAAAAACTGCATAATGCAGAATAGGAAGAAACAACAAGCATAATATATATATGTTTGTGTATAAAATGAATGATTAAAGCAGGAAAACTAGAAAATATAAGATACTTTTACTTACAATGACATTTTCCTATAAGAAAATTCAATCAAAGTGAGTGACGTAGAATCTGTGATTACAAGGGAATAGCTGCAAATCATATGAATAAACAGTTTATCACTCATACTGATGTACATGTATGTACATGAATATTTCATCACTAAATGAAGTATATATAATCATGCATGGGTTTGTAAATGAATGTTATGAGAACGTACAATCTGTATTTCAAGTGTTTGTAATCATACAGTATTCTCAACAGCTTCTGAATGGAAACTTGAAGTGAATCATCTGTACTATATCTCTGCATTAATTTTAAGTTAGCTACTATCAGGTCAGCTTATCTTGTGAAATGCCTAATAAAAGGCCAGATAATGCTGTCTAAAAGTCGGGCCTAAATCACAATTTGTACCATATTAAACACAGAATTAAGAAATGACAGTGTATGAGCTGGATCTGTAGATGGTATTGTATCTTTCAGAGATTTCGTTGAGAATCACTTGATGGATTTTGTGAATGCTAATCCTGGAGTTGTGGTATATATCAAACCTAGACGTCACCGGGCTGCTCTTATATCGTCTGAATATTGTAAGTTTTGTGACTTTTATTAAACCTATTCTTAGTATTAGCTTTCAAGATATCTACTCTAAGTGAATATGAAAGTAAGTTGTCAGTCTTACTCTGTGCTTTAAATGTCTCTGCCCGATTATGCTCGTTTCTCAAGAATATTAATAATGCATAACTTAATTCTCTTAGCCAGTGAAATTGTCATTCAGTGATTTCGGATATATTGGTCAATTAGGGCTCATTAATATTTATGAGAAACGAGCGTAATTGGGCAGAAATAGCCACGGGTTTGAGGGACAAGAGCAAAGGGAGCCAATCTGATTAAAACCATGTCTTTATTCCGCTTCTCTATTTGTCCCATTGCGGATAAAGATCTGACGAAACCCCGTAAGGGGTCATGTTTTAGTGAACTCTGATTTTCAGCCAATCAGTGGATTGGCTACAAATTCCTAGGTGACCTACAAGGTAGTTTTTGAACAGTGTTGTTACATATTGTGTCACTTGCACATGCCTAGTCGAGTCATCGATTGGCTATGGGAAATAACGGTTTCGATCACTGAAACGTCATCAGAGTTCATCAGACATGACTCCTTACGAGGTTTCACCAGACCTTTACCCGCAGTTGGACAAATAGAGAAGCGGAATAAAGATAATTATGGTTGTAATCAGATTGGAAGGGAGTTGACTCAATAACCGTGGGATATGACAATGCTGACAGCCTTACCAGGGTTTTCACTTTCCCACTCGACAGTTGAAGTAAATGTTCTTTGTGCATTAACAGTTTGAAGACCTTGTTATCCTAAAGGGTCTTCTTCTGTCCTTTCTGCCTGTTTAATCTATTTATTGTAAAGGTCATGATACTCATGTCTTACTTATTGAATTCTGGGATAGATTTTCATCAAAACTGAACCAGATTCTTCTTATGGTGTATCATAGATACTCATAGTGACGTCTGATGGGGTTACCAAATGGAGTTTTTTCAATTCCCAAGATTGAACGATTCCGTTTTTTTTCATAGCAAAAGAATACATTATTCAATATCTTCTTTTTTTGCAGATATTTTCTCTTCATTTTTGAAATAAAATATATTGGATACATAAACGCCTGAATAAATGAAATAAATTGACACTGTTCAATGTAAACCTTTTTTTGAAAAGACGAAGAAAATCTGTATTTGCAATATTCCTGGCAATCCTGTAGCTTTATTCATAACTAAATTAGAGTTATCTATCTCGTCATCAACTGTATTTGATTTGAGGAACTCTTAGTGCAGAGATATAAAAATTTTGTGGGCTGGGTATATCCTAAACTTAAAATCTTTCATATGCTTTCCACTTAATCCTTCCTGTTTTTTTTTACCATAATCTAAGGGCATTGTATAGAACTATTGCATTATAGTGAGGGTAAGATAGAAGTCTAAGGGAAGATGGTATGGCAAAAACCTTATGTTTGAACTGCTTCTGAACTGTCCATGATATTATACTAGAGTTTTTTTTTAAACCAACCAAAACACATTAATATACATGTAGTTGTTTTTATAAATATGATTAAAAAAGTTCTTATTAAAAATAGTTAAAAATAGAATAACATGGTTTAATATGAAACACTTAAAACTTACTATGAGAGACATACACACATTTAAATGTGTATATGTCTCTCTTAGGATATATAACTTATTTTTTCATACATACATACATGTACTGTAATGTTATTTATTTTCCAATGTAGTTATTCAATACTTGGTAAACTTTCAGATATATAGGATAATAAAAATATGTTGATTTGCTGTTTTTGATGGACTGCTAAAAATTATAGCAAATGGAATTATATTGCTGTATTCTTTGTGGTTTTGGAAAATCCTGAAATACAATGTATAACAGTATTTGTTTTGATTATGTTGTAAATTATTATGATGGAGGACTTAAGGTACCATTTATAACAGCGAAAACCGAATACATTGTATGTGTATGTGGATCTCATAAAAACAAAAGTGTTAGTGTGTGTTTGCACAATGTAGATAAAATATTAAATTTATATGTACCGGTAGTTTGTACCATTTACTAATGCTTTAGAAGCATGAAATACAAAATGTTCTAGTTGTGGTACAGAAGTATGAATGACATTCCGTTTCTTGGCAAGGCATGTCAATAATTAAATAAACCTGCAGTGTAACAGCTAAGTTGTCTCCGTACAAAAATATAAATGATTGTAATATGAATGAGGTAAGTCACTGCATAAAAAAAGTTGTAGCACTTACAGAATCAGAGGTACTTCAATGTAGTTTAGAACCATTCAGTACTATGTATGGGTGAGGGACAGGCTGATCCAGTGGCATGACACTTGTATTTCTAAATGATGACCAGTCTTTAAACCTGGCAATCAGCAGTAAATTATCTTAATTTCGAATGTGATGTATTGTCTTCTGCCTCCCCTTGTCCTTGAATGAGACAGCAAAGCACAAGGCTATATGCTCAAGGTTACATATAAATTAATAAAGGATCTCTCACTGGTAAGGGAGGATCTGTTTGGTGGACAGACCAAAGTGTTGAGCTGTATATCATGCAGGTTCATCCACCTGTTACTGTTAGGTGAAATAATCTTGCATTAAACAATAGAAACAAAAAATAATATATGTTCATACAATGTTTGCTTCTTTCCCATACATACTAAAATGGGACTTAAAATGGTCATCATAAAAAGGGGACAGTGGTCACTTCAGACACAAATCAATAAGTACAGGCTCACTTATCATAGAAATTGAACGGTGGTCACTTAGTATGCATTACTGTTACAGAGGGTAAAACTGTTGTAATATATTGTGCCTAAGCCCAGTTGTTAGTGCTCCTGTACTGTCCCAAAATATAAACATATACCGGTACTTCAAATTTAATGTGAAAAAAGTTTGTAAATTATTCTAAAACTAAGGAGTATCTCCCTCATGAAATGCTCTGTCCTTAGTTGGATTCTTTGGCTTTTATGTTCAGGTCAATTTAGAAATGAGTTTGCTCTTCAAATATTTATACTTTTGATTTCCACAGTTTAGGTCTTGAGTATCACGGATGAGACATAAATTGCTCTAATGTACATATGGGGCATCATATTAAAATACACATACATATACATGTACAAGTTCTGATATTTTCATTTGACCATTTCTTCTACAGTGAATGGCAGGAGAGAAAATATAAACTGTAATAACATGTCAAAGGAAGAAATCTGTAAATGGCTGGAGTTTGCAAGAACAAGAAGTGGGGACCAAATCTTGCGATTTCGGAAAAATTGGCATACAGATGTACCTAGCATTCAGGGTATATGGAATCCTTTCTTGAACAAAGAACCATTTATTAGTAACACACAGTTTCCTGATCCAAGGTTGTCTGAATATAAAACAGAAAAACCATCAGCCACTGCAATTCTGAAAAGGATGGCTAGTAAGAACAAGAATCTTCTTATATTTGAGGAATTTGAAGACATTAGAAAAGAGGAAATTTCAGGTGATAAACCTCAGACGGAAGAAAAATAAAAAAAAGGGGATTAGTGGTTCAGATGGACACCTTATTAAATGTACAGTTTTTATCTGTAGTTTAATGATTAAGACTTTCCATTGATATTTATGATTCCAACTAAAATACTTTTTAGCTATACTGGCAATGGACTCGAAAGCATTTGACATGGCAGGTACTGGTATGTGGTGTCTATCTGTCTGTCTTTTCAGATATGTAATTTGTTTGTCATGACATTTTTTGTATAAATGATGATTGGAAACTTTTCTTCTTCTTTCAATATGTTGATCTGTAACGTAAAGTGCTAATACACAAGTTTGGGTTTGATTCCCATCCTAGAATCGCATAAATTTATAGACTGGAGTCCTTCATGTCTAGACAAGATAAGAAAGATTGCTCAAATCTAAATTGACATTACCTCTTGTGTGGTGCCTGCCACCAGATTGTTCATTACTTTACTTTCAGTATGCGAAGGGTTTTCTTCCTCATATGTGATATTTCCACTGAATTTTTGGAAGTTATGCATCTTTACCATTAAATCTGACCAATATCTGTACTTTGTTTGACAGAACTAAATTCAAGTGTATTGTAGAGGTTGGTAACCACCTATTGGTTTGTAGTAATTGATGTAACTGAACAAAATATACTCAGGATATGAATTTGAGAATCAATAAGCATATTATAGAGAAATGAAACATTTCCGCCAGTTGGCGGATTTCCACCTTTTTCTTTGCAAAGTTGGTCAGTTTTGAGATCGATGTATATCCGGTGAAAATTTTTGAGAGGGGGGGGGGGGGGGGGGGGGGGGGGGGGGGGGGGGGGGGGGGGGGGGAGGGGGGTGTCTGTGATGTTTTTGAAGGTATCTTAATTTTCATCGAACTCAATACATGAATCCTTAGATTTATACCAGTATATCCTCATAAGGGATACATGTATAATCATGCATCCAACACCTGCTACAAGTATAAGGTTTACATAGTTCACAATACATGTACTCGTATTGATCATGTGTATATACATGTGTATATATGTCTCTGATTATGTTGGGCTCCTAGATCGAAAGTATGAAGGGGGAGAACTCTTACATCTTACAAAATGTTTTTGAATTACTTAAAATATCACTGTGTGATTAATGAAAAGTATTTTATATAAACTTTTTTTCTAAGGTACAGTTTAATATTCTTTATTTTCAGGATTGAGAGGTCAAAAAAAATCATAACTCATTTTTAGATCAAATGTCCTCAAAATTTGTGTATGAAAATTCTCAATTGCCAGGATTTTCCAGGGGCACCACCCCATAGATCCCAAGTGAGGTTTTGTCCCTGTATCCTGACAAGGGACCTGCAGCCCACAGACCCTCCCCCCACAGGTCATTAGTGTTTTAGGACATGTTTATTTACAAGAGCAAAGCAAACGCTTTGAAATGCGCCTATTGCTTAATTTCAAATCTTTCTATTGTAATACATGCATTATTGTTCTAAAGTTGTGACTTAATGATCATGTGATGTCCTTGTCAAGAGATGTTTCAATATTTATCTTGATATCGCAGCCTTCTCAAAGCCTCGGTGTTTAAGCACATACCGTAAATGACAAGCCTACGGTTGCGAAATACACCCGTCAAGAGTGCAAGTTTCTACAAATTGCTAAAACTACGTTCTCGAATGTAACGGTACTTATAAATATTAAATCAATCGACGTCATCCTCTTTTTATAATTTTCATAAGGAGTATGTGTAAAAAGTTTGACGATCCTATCAGCTCTGTTTTATATGAGTTGCATATATGTACCGGTAGGTATATGTATGTATGTATGAGAGTAGTTACGGACTTTAATTTGGACTGTGTGGTTAAGAAGTAATTACATACACATTTTATGTCAGTAAATGCATATATATATATATATATATATATATATATATATATATATATATATATATATATATATATATATATATATATATATATCATTCGTCCATCTTCAAAACCGAACGCATTTTCCCTCGATACATTAGGCCTGTCCTGGTCCCAAGCTTATTTTGAGAAAACAATCATTCTGTCATTCCATATTTTGAACCTGCATATTTCAAGAAGTACTTCGAAATCTGGAAGAAATAGGAAAAAGATATAGATTCATTATATATGTATAGATAAGTAAAGACTGGCAGATTATGCATAATTCCATTGCTTGGTTTTCTTCGTTCAGACTCCATTACCGGTCTGCCTTCTATTCTTGTTTACAAGGGTTATTAACAATGTTTAGCGGGTAACTTTGACCTCTGATCCTTGACTGAAAAATAATGGGCGTCGTTCTCTTGTTATAAGGATGGTCTGTTGGTTGGTGTTTTACGTCGCTTTCAACAATTTTTCAGTTATATCGCGACATAGAAGTAGGAGGTAACCATCCTCTTAAACATAGTGGCGCAATCCGGGGATCGAACCCAGATCGTCGGCGCCTCAAGCCAAGCGCTTAACCACTACACCAAGCCTGTCCCTCTTGTTATAAGGAATATGTATACCTAGTTTGATGGTTTAAACCTAAACGGTTCCGTCTGTATTTAGGTTTACAAGCTCTGGACAGACATGTACCATAATTGGTCCCTCTACGACGGACGTGTAAAACTGTTCATATCTTGTGTACGCCTCTCAAGAGCTGATGTGCAGGTCTGAATCATAAAGTAGAGAATCCCTCCTCCGCTACCACGATATATCCCATCTTTTAGGACATCAAAATGCTATAAATATACATTGTAATGTAGTTCTTGGAAGATCTCCTCCTTTGCATCTTTCGTATCGCTATTTGCTATGCTTCTTTTAAATCCTATTGAACAAACAACTTGATGATTCATTGTTCTCGTGAACAATTAAAGAGTAGAGAGTTGGTGTTACTGGATCAAAAGTAGGACGGAGCGTTTATTCTGTAAATATGGAAATCAGGGTCGTCAAATCGAAAGATTTCGCGATGCCGTAATTCGCTACTAGTTTACATATAATAGTAGTTCATCTTCATTGACGTAGTGAAACTGAAAAACTGTGAAATGTGATGTAAACTCTCAACGATTCAAAGTAATGAAAATAGAAACACAAGCTATTGTTAGAGATAGTGACCATGATACTTGAACGTCCGACGTTCATCGCCTAGTATGTTTATTTCAGTATATGAATTTTCTGCCAATATCACATACAATCCCTAATTCTTATGTCATACAGAGAAACTCAAGCCTGCATCGTCTCAAAGACGTCCAATTATGGCTTGTATTGTAGGAATCAATCTTGGCTCTGAAACATAAGACGATGTGGCGCTGCTGACTACACGGATGTGATGTTACAACATTCCTTGATGCGCTGCCAAATAACAAGTACATATATACAGGCTGTAGATAATTACCTACATCAACAGATCGTTGATCTCTTGGCGGATCAAGTTTTAGCACACTTTACGGTGTCGTGTTAGACACATATGCTATGGAATGACGCCAATGACTTTACTACATTGTATAATAGTGCCCTTGTGCATATGCATGTAAGTTGCACTCACGTTATAACTCGATCCACCAAGATCGTGTGTTTGTACATAAGCGCTTAATAAACTTGTGCTCCCTCAATGTCATGTGCATTGTCCTTTCGTGGGGGACTGCGCAGATTCGTCAGTGTTCCTGTCGGAGGTCAACTGTATACTTTGAGGATTCCGGTTTTCTCAACCATTGAACGCTGGTCCCTGCCATATAAGTGAAATAATCAGACCATGAATTCCATTATGTATAACACCTAATGGCTACCAATTATGTGTATTTGGTCTGCCGAATGAAACCGACCTGGTGTTCCTTTCGAGTCATTTCAAAAGGTAAAGTTTCATACTGTAGTTAATTCTTTCCTCCATCTGAGTTCAAGTGATGAAAGTTGGTGAAATGTGGCAGGTCATATTATTACTAGCATTCTAGTGTTTGAGCCTCTGTTCCGATATCGAGTAAATAGTCCCTGAAATTGGTAAGCTAATAGATTTATCGGTCATAAATATCGTTTAGCGTTTATAAGCTAAGATTTGGAAATGATCTGTGGAGACCATTGGTTGGACAAATCACTACATTCCTTCTCGCAAAGTTTCCACGAGGGCATTCCCAAATTAGTCTCAAGAACGTTACTGACATACCGCTAACGTAAATAGCTTAAAATTCATCTATTTGGGCTTACATTATTCTTAAATATTTTATTGAACGCTTCTTGTGATTAGTCACAGGACAACATAAGAGTGGACAATGCTACCCCGACAGTTTTTTTTGTCCACTTGGAACTACTGTATATTTTCACATTTGCTTTAATTATCATTCCGAAAACTTGGCATGAGAACGATTACATTTCTAAGTTTCGACTTAAATACTCTCGTATGAAAAAGAAAATTATTCAATGATCTGCAATGTAAACAAAATTTTGACTATTAGTATAGTATTGCCACGTTTTCAACAAAGAAAAAGCCAAACATCATCTTCACTCTGTGCACAGAGGTTTATTATCATACAATAAATAGGAGATTACATGGAACAGTCCACTAGGATGTTAGCATTACGGAGCCCATGTTTACTGTTATCACATACTAAAGTTTGTGTCCCATTGGGTGAATTTATTGGCACAGTCAGGGAGTGACCGCCCAGTAAACGCTAACCACACGAGAACAAGCAAAATAGACATGAGCTCCGCCGTAGATCAAGTACTTGACTACTATCTGGCCAGAGGGACGGACATTTACATTCACAAGAAAATATTTATACTCCTCATATCCCATGGGATAAAGTAAAATATAAATAAATAATAAATGATTTAAGTCGCAACTTTACAATTTGTTCCATCATGAATGAATAAAACGACAGGTCAAATATTGTATTGATAATTACATCACACAAACCAAATATGACAGAAGAAATTCTATCAAAATCCTCTTTTACTCCCACCCGCATGAACTAGGACAAGGCAGTCTAGATGATTATACATAAATTTTGCTTTTATTCGTAACTGGGACAATCACACTTTTTCATATATTACATAGCATATTTTGAACTTGAAGACAGAAATGATAGCTGGTCAATCACAGTGGCATCGATTGCAGAGATAAAACATTTTCACAGTCCTTCCCAAGCCAACAGAAAATCGGAGACAACACTTTCGCAACATATAGGCTGAAAACTGCAAACCGGATGTCAACAAACCGCCATATGAAGTCACCGTGTCTCCATGGTAACAGGCAAAGCTGCCCATCTGAGATGGTATTCAGCGCTTCCATTATGAGGCCCGGGGAGCGAGATGAAGCAGCTGTGCCTTTCTTTACCAAATCTAATCAAATGGAATGATACACTCTTTGGCTTGCGAAACTCCATGACGTAAGAAAGAAAGGAGGTAACTATAAGTAGAAATTCACCCCGGAATAGTTCGTTAATTCCTTTGAAGTCCGAAACTTTGATACAGTTTAGAGTCTTCCGTTGACAATGATGCCTGATTTTATGTCACCATTCCACATGTTCACTTTCGATGCCGCTTTTTCTTCATTCGCACATGATATATCGGAAGAATAATTTTGACTCGGGGTGATGGATGAAATGTTGGTATACACAAGTCTCTTTTATGCAGCATCGTCTTGTTCACTACCCTTGATGATTGCTACAAATTTATCGTAATCTAATTTTCCGCCTTCAATGGGTGCCTCTTTGAAGGTTTGCCTCATCTTGAAAAACACAAAAATGTATTTTAGCATGCAATAAATACAAAATTTGAATTGAACAGTGTTTATTCATTCAGTCACTTTCATTTGTTTAAAGATAGTGGAAGAATGGTTTCGCGCCGTGAGTACACCTTTTCATTATACATATACATTTGTTTAGCTTTGACACCACAATGAAAATAATTTAAAGTACATGTATATGGTAGGCATGGTTATAGATCGGGTTCGGCGCAATAAACTGAGAATATACTTGTGTCATAATTTCATATTTTTCTGTTCAACAATGAATTAATAACTGGAATTTGGATTTTATTTAGTTGTATTCCATCCATAAATAGAATTAAAAAATTCTACATGACTATTTGAACGTTTGATAATGGAGTAAATCAAGATGAAAGAGTTGACTTAAGTATTTTCTCAGTTTATGGCGCCGGACCCTGGCAATCGCTCACTCAATTTAAGTGTTGTTCTGTCTGTTAAGTTTTATATGCATGTGTAGATAAAAACTTATAAACGTATATGTCTTTACAATTACTTTATTGTCAGGAAAAGTTTTAACGATCTGTAGTGTATAATTACACATTTTCAACTTACCTCATCTTTTGTGAAGTTATCACCCATATTCTCTAATAAATCTTTGATGCTGAAAGTAAATATGCGTGATCGTCAATAAATATGAAAAAGACGATATAAATATCAGTTATAAAAGAACCGATATACAATGTATATCATACTATTATAGATTTGAGATAATTCATTAATTTTCACATATAATAAAGTTTAAATGCTTAAGCAGTTTTATCCGCCAGTGCCTTTAAATTCAGATGTAGTTTCAGTAGCACGATTCATATGTGTCGTTTCGATCTTTTCTTTTCGTTTTTTTCAGAAAGGTCCGCAAATGAACAACTAAACAAGTTAGATTACTTACTATTCTTCAGCAAGTTTGCCTTTTCCCTCGTTATCAAACATTCTGAATGCTTGTCTGATGGTGTCTTCTGGGTCAGTACCTGTTGTGGATAAAACATATTTCATGTGGTCAGGTACTTTTGGTACTGGCATTGCGTGTTCATTACATGACTCTTTTTACATTGAAAAGAACTGGCAATACATGTTGCATATATCATGAATCTGAAGTTCCATCTCCGTTCTTCGCTCAAAATTGAAGACAATTAGCTATAAAGCAAATCCTTTTATATTTTCACCCTCTGAAGTCCTATATTCCTCCATTGATTTGTAATAAAACTTTATCTATCAAGATTTCTAATGATAGAAATTAAGATTTTGATATTCGTCTTTTCCTATTTCTGTATGCTTTTCATGGAAACATTCCGAGAAATTAGTAACACTATTATGGCATATAAAAAATCAAGTCGAAACACACACCCCGGGCAAAAATACCTCAATAGGACGAAATATGAAAATAAAAAAAGAATTCTGTAAGCCTAAATCTGATTGGGTTTTTTTCCTTTTCATAGCTTGAGACGTCAGAAGCTCCAATGTTTTAATACAACAAAGGTTATAACAGACATTCAATGTATTTATTGCCGTCCTGCTCATATATGAAAAAGTCTACCAATTCGTCTTTCAAATAGGCAAAAGCCGGTGTGGCCTAGTGGTATCGCGCTGGACTCCTAATCGGGAGGCCGGGGTTCGATTCCGGCTCTGGTCATGCCGGTGTCCTGTCTTTAGGATGAGACAGTAAAAACCGAGGCCCCGTGTCGTGGTATGTGTGGCACGTTAAAGATCCCTCACTGCTACGGGTGGGTCCGTTGCAAAAGGTCAAAATTTGTATGTCCCGCATCAGGCAGATGCCGTCACCATATACGTGAAATATTCGTGGTGTGACGTTAAACAAAAATCAATCAATCAATCAAATAGGCAATCTCCAAAGCAGAGTTACGGTCCTTGCATTCCCTTTGCGTGGATTGTACAGGAACGACAACTCTCCGAAAAGATTGTCAAATAGGTATGTACATATCACATAACAGGACGTAATTTGAGTCGCGGACTACATCGGCTTGTACTCCAATGAGGGAGATAACTCTAGCTAATTTGAGGAAAACAGGGTTGTATGGGAACACTCTATTGTGCTCAGTCTGATATAGCAGAGTTATTTGACAACTGGTGTGTCTACACATTTGTTACATTAATGATACACACAGAAAACTTACCACTTAATTTTTCACTGAAGAGTGACAGGAACATTGTGAAGTTAAGGGGACCGGGTGCTTCAGCAAGCATAGCTTTCAAGTCTTTATCGTCTGGTGTTCTTCCTGAAAGTGAGAAAGTTATGCATATCATAGTTTCGATTACAAAATATCCAATTTTATAGATATAATAAACATTTACAATAGCGGTTATAGAGGGGCAGACAAGACAGATTTTTTTGCCACAAATTTAGAAGGAATTAATAGAAGATTAGGTAGAACACACTCAAAACGGCTGAATATTTTGTCTAATACATGGCTTTCACATGTGCCCACTTTCGGAAATACTTGATCCGTCACTGATTTATGATTCTATGCCTAATGTATCATTAATAAAACAAGCAAGATAATTTTGAGCTGAATCTTTAATATTTATTTTGTGGTTGTCATGTGATCACTTTTGATCAGGAGTGTCAAAAATTATAAAACGACAATTTGAATTTACAACAGAAGTTTTAAGTTTTGTTACAGTGAAAGTCGAAAGATGAGTGATTTTTAACAATTTCCGATGGCACTACCGAAAAGAGTTTAAAGGATCAAAACAAAGGGTTGAAGCGACTGCATTACCCCTAAAGAGAATATATACATGCAAGCCTAGTGCGGTATTGAGACGGACAATAACAGATCGAGTGTTTTGCTGTGGTCGATTAGCAAACTGTGTCAAAAATTGACCAAAATATAGGGATTTCGGTAGAGTTAAGGTATTCCGTTGCCGAAAAGGTTGGGGGACATTATACCCTCCATATCTGCCATCGCCGGCGCAATATAGGCCACATGGAATTATTCATTAGCTTACCTAGTGACGAGAACATTTCCTTCAGGTCATTGACATCAATAAACCCATCTCTGTTCACATCAATCATTGTGAAAGCCTACAGAAGAGCATGGTTAAAATCAAGTACATCTACATAAAATCTTTATTTTATGCAAGTGCATAACTATAACATATGCATAAGTTTTTCAAATTTCTTAATAATTTATTCATCACTGTTTTAATGTAAACTTTCTAATAACAGAAATTTTATTTTATTAATTATTATTTTTTATTTCTCTTTTTTTTTTTTTTTTGGAAACGTGTATTTCGAAATGTATTATGATCTTGAATTTTTCTTTTATTAAATATTTTTTCCCAAACAATAGTTTCAGAATGGTATCGGTAAGTAAATATTATATATAAGTATGAAATTGATTAAGGTTAAAAGCAACGTGTCAATATGAACAAGCAACATAAGGAAGCCTTACTCGTGCAGATTACATGCGAAAAACAGAATGGAAAACATAAATAAGAAACCGATAACGGGTAATGGTGGGGATGGTACGATTTGGGAGAAAGTAGACCTACTGCCAAGGTTTTAACTCTAGCACACTACTAGTTCAACTAAAATTCTCAAAATTCTACAATATCTATGATATAATTTACACAGAAATTCAGATATTTCAAAATATTTTGGAATTACAAAATCAAAATAGTCGTCAAAATAACGAGGATATAGCTATGCTGACTAAATATCTAATATGAAAGTTCTAAGTTACCCACCGATACCCTATCTTATTTTTATTATTGTTTCTTTTAAACATGAGCTGTAAAAGCATGAAACTAAATTAATAGCATGTGCTAGGTGTTCTTTCAAATTCTTGTTAATCTGTTTAAGCATACGTGTTGTAATTGAAATAAAACACATGAGAGTATATTTGCTGAAAATACAATAATGAGTCAGGCTGGCACGTGATCCGCAAAAGGGGAGATAACTGATACGCAAATTGTCATGCTGGAATTATATTTTTGAAGTTGAAAAAGGAGGTCAGCAAATCTGCAAATAAGAGAAGTTAGATAAAGAGAAAACACGATCAATCGGTTACCATAACAACAGCTGTGAAACGAAAACGCCCGTGAGCATGATTATTAGTTAGAAAGGTAGAAGTTGCATCGTTAGTGGTCATTGAAATATCCCAGAAAGGTTGCGAATGTGGCGCAGACATGCCGTTTGAAATTTGAATCAGCGGAAATGAAAAATGCATCAGTCAAAATGGCAGTGCGGCATTTTGTATAAGAGCATGCGCATCCGCACCTCTTTCATCTCCTGAATGACCTTCTGATTGAACTTGGTCAATACATTTGATGTGGCGGCTCTGGCCTTCTGTTGCTGTGCCTGGAAGAGAGATCATCGACAATTTAGCTAACTCTACATCTCTATATTTCTGTACACGCCATACCTCTTTCATTTCTTGCATAAGTTTTTGTGGCAGTTTTGTGAAAACGTTGGACGTCGCTCTTTCCGCCCGACTTTTCTTATCCTGCTATTGAATAAAAGATGAACTGATTTTCATCTTGATTCATCAAACTCTATTTTCTATACTGAATACTTTTTCAGATACATACTGATCTTTGATACATTAATTTAAAAGTAATTTCTTTACAACATGATATCTTGAAATTTTATCATAAGTTAGCATAAGTTATTTCATGATACTATTCATCTCGCTTTAATGGAATGGATGTCATTTAAACTGACTCCTGTTCATCAACATTTTCTTCATTTACAATTTTATATACTACATATAACTAATGTTACTAAGTTGATTAGAATAAGAATTCTGTTCACTGCAAAACAATATACATGTATTAAAACTAGTTAACGCAAAACGCTACTATATGGTTCGATACATGTATTCATAAGGCGTGGGAGACTCTCGGGAAACAGGATGTGCTAGTGGTACCTCTACATTGGTTAGAAAAGTGATAGGAAACTTTGCTCGGCTAACACAGAAAAAGTTCTTGATAAAATCTTCCAGACAAATCCAAGAATACCAAAAATGTGAAAATCCCCCACTTTTTAAAATATTTACGTACTCCGTGATGAGAAATATTCAACTTACTTTTTTCATATATACAAAATGTATATCGTTACTTGTTTATAAATACACAAACTGTATACTAAATTTCAAAGATATTAAACAAAAACTATCAAAATATACTAATAAAAACACAGTCTTTTTTTCAAATTTGAAAAAGTGTGTGTTTTATTAGTAGTCTACCATTACTTCTCTGAGGAAGATATATTATCAAAATATATGTAAAATGTTACTTGTCTTGCATATGTCTGTCGTCATGATTTTTTTTTATTTTTGTACTATAGGGCTATATTTATATACATGTATATACATATGGTGATCTACTCTAGAGCATGCAATGGGTTACTCAAAGTGCTACGTCTAGATTGCTAGGACTTACCTTCTGTATATGAAATAAAGAACGAAACATTTGTTATGTAAAAGGTAAAGAAGATGAAGAAATATATGGGAATATCACATAGTACATTTTATTTCGATTTAAGTATTGTCTCCTTTTGTAGTGTGTCAGACATGATAAGAGTTCAACTAGAGGTAAAAACTGCTTTCAAAGTAGTCTATGTCTCTGGTTTAACATTTTTAAAACGAAATGTGGCGTATTAACCCGGAAAAAACATAGATCGGTTCCTAACATTATGGAAACCAAAAAGAGAGAGAGAGAGAGAGAGAGAGAGAGAGATCAAAATAGTAAAGCGCTTTTGTCATTGTTCTTGTTAAATCATTTTTCCGAGAGTGCTGCAAATCGCACTCTAACTAACGTAGAAGGCTTTGCTCTTAGCGCAAACTGGCAACAAACTGAAATATGGATAAAGGGCGTTTTAGCGTAAACGTCTTACATTTTGGGCACCATAGGGCATTTTGCCATTTGAACTAACTCTAACTCTGTAGTAGTTTTCTATCGCTAAGTTGCGCTCTCAAGACTACTGTCGTTTACTCATGTACATTTATCTTGAAATGCACACGAGTACACGACTGAGTAAACGGCACTACTATCTTCATCGTGTATTTGAAGTTCAGTGCTCGAAAAAGTTTTCAGAAAATCCTTATATCTTGAATGCTACGATTACGGACTGGCAATTTATAATAAAGAAAAAAAATGATTACATGTACATCTTCAATCTCATGCATTTGTGTTTGCAAAATACGCAAATTAATATACAAATAAATATAAACATTTTATCTTTTCCTTGACTGTGAATATGACAAGCCTTAGGCAATAAATATGTAAGAGAGAGAGAGAGAGAGAGCTCCATCAGCTTTCAACTGAATATCTTTTCTGTTTAAGAGAACAATAAAATCCACTCTGTAATTTAAATCCACTCGCAGTTAAAATCGAATCAAGTATATCCATATAATATATATACATAATCCAAGAAATAATCCAGAAGCTGGGTAAGAAAAGGTTGTACTTACATCGTCAGACATTGTTGGTTCTGTAAAAAGAAAAAAAGAAATTACTTTAAAATGCTAAAAAAAACTATAGTAGAATTTTCTAATCCAAGTATAAATACAACATGTTTTTAAAACAAAGAAATTATATAAATGTATTGCAAAATATGTTACATGTATACCGTTAGCATTGAAATCATATGATAATATATATATATATATATATATATATATATATATATATATATATATATATATATATATATATATATATATATATATATATATATATATATATATATATATATATATATATGTACTGAAACTCACTTTTTAGACTAGCTATACTACTAGTGTCTGCTTTCGAGCGTGGAATGTGAATGGGATCAATATGCAATGTGGTAACTAATGTACCGTACTGATTGCATCCCACTGCGCAGGTGTCAAGTTTCGGTATCTATATTTACACCATCCCTACCACGTCTGATAAGAGGCCACCAGATGTGAAATGTTTGTTTATCGTCTTAATTTAATGTATATATTCTAGTTTCATCCGGTTTCATTTAGATGTGATTACGTAACATAACACAGCGGTATACTGTGCTTCTGGTGAACGACATGGGGTGGGAGATGGCACGAAGCGGTTATACATACATTGGTGATGTTTACTGCCACAGTAATTAACAAGTGCCATATTGCTAACCAGTGGCGAATATAGACGTTGACTCAGTATTTTTCTCTCGGATGGAAGGGGGTGTCCTACATTTTGACCAGACGATGCAAAAACTTAAGAAAAATTAGGCCCTTCCTTTAAATATCATGTCCATGTATCGGTCACTGCTAACTGTGCCTAGATAATTCCATATAATTGGGGGATGGGGTTAAAATTTGTCTTTTCAAACAAAATATTTCACAAATATGTTTGTATTGTAAATATTACGATTTCTTATTTCATTTTCATGTTATTTAATACAAATCTAATGAAATACACGTCATAGCTCCGTGCGCTTAATACGTATTCATTGTAATGCAACGCTAAAGTGCATTGAAAATGAACTAGATTTGAAAAGTTTCTCGAACCTGTGGTAGGACTGATTTTATTTCTATTTATTCATTCATTTATTTATCTATTTCTTTATTTATTTATTGTCTTGCATTTATGTTGAAAACGTTGGTTGGATGCATGTGTACATGTGATAACACTTTTGCATTGTAGTACCTAATATTTTAATACATCAAAAATTTATACATATTGTACAGAACGTAAGTGTCGTTTGCCATTGCCATTATCTGCGCAGGGTGTACATGTTCAACATATTTGTAGTTCATACACGCATCCATACCCTTTAGTAATTTCTATGAGTAAATTTTATGTACTTTAATTGTTTATAATGTAGTCTTTAATATTTGAATATCATGCTATATAGATGATATAAATAAACTTAATAAAAGAGGAAACCCCCAAATAATTCATTAATATGAACAAATTTTGCAAAAAAGCCTTTACTGGTTGTAATAATTCATACTAAAATAATTGTTAATTTGTTTTAAAGCACAATGTGCTTGTATATTGCAATGGCAGCGGCATATTGAAGTTATGCTTACAATTACACACACAGAGGAGATCGACGGTATAGATAATTCCCAGGTATGAGATGCGCGTTACGAGTTATTGTTTTTGGCAGACGGTAATGTACACCCGGCGCAGATAATGACAATGGCAACCGACACCCACGTGTTGGTAGTTATTGCATACATCTATGGCCTAATATGATCCCGTTACTGAGAAGCCATTCTTACAGATTACAAAAATGAGATTGTAAGCGTATGAATATCAAAAAAGTAATCCCATATAGTTTAGTAGATTGATAAGCTATTTATTAGAAACGGCTATCGTAAAATTATATTTAAAATCTATAAATATACAAACAATCGAGTGATTTATAAAAGCTCAAATTTTTTTTATTTATTGTTCGTCTTACATCCCTGCTATTTCATTATCTCTACTCCACCCTGCCCCTCCCCCTTTAACCGGCCATCCCTCCATGCAGCTACCATGATAAGCAAAACAATTTACTTATTAATAAAGAAAAGAGTTGCATGTCCCTGTATATCTCTAGCTATGCTTTAAATTTTCTCGAAAGAATTTTCAGACATTTACTTAAGTATGCAACTGATACAGATTATATCCGTGAATCAATGCTTACATCGCAAAATATTTACCAGCTTATGAGTAATATTTGGGGAAGATCAGATAGCACTTGGCGGAAGATGATGTCTGGAATGATCAGTGTGCGCGCAGTAGGGAAATATTTTACTTAGAAATGTATCTTCTATCGCGGTTATTTCTTATACTAAATAAAAAAAATCTTTTAAACTTTTGCCTTTTCTTCACTTCTCTGTATTAGTGAAGGAAAAAAAATAACGACATAAATAATGCATGCAGTTATGCTTTTCAATCCAATTCGGTCCATTTAATTCATACACACCAATACTATTTCATTGAACGACAGAAAATAAACTTAGGTGTCCCTTTTATCCAATCACATACATCGTTATAAACCAAATTTGGAAATAAATGTCACATGACGAATTGTCCCAACTGCAACCTTTGTTACAAAGTTCTGGAGCGGCAGATGTTCAAAAAGCTTACCTTTAAAGTTACATTCAGCACGAATTCGTACTTTATCATTAATCAACTGGATAAAGAAATCATTTACGACAATGAAAAACGACCTTAAAACCATTAAAGGATCATATCATCGAAGCATACTACCCTTATTGGTGCCCCTTTCCGTGAAATGGTTAACCAACATATCTGCATGCATTTAAAACCACTTTTCACATATTATTTTTAAGAATCGACGAATAAATGATGTGTACTTACCCTTTTTGTTTGTTAAAACTCGTCAATCTAAAATGAATCTTGGTCGTTTGACCCGCACAGCTTCACTCACTCGCGACCGGGCTTCTAGGAGAACGCTACGAAAGTGAAAATCACATTCAGTTCCTCTTATCCTGCATACCTCACGACGTGTGACGTCACATACGTGCTCCATAGAAGGGATGATTCGATTGGTGTCAGCTGTACATACACTACAACGTTCATCCTCTGTATCTCTATCGCAACGCGGCCATAGTAACCGCACAATAGGGGAGCGTTAAAGTCAGTTTCTTGAATAATTTCAGCTCTGTGGATGAGAACACAAATCTAGTGGCTGTCATTCGGGGAAATACAGGATAGAGGAGGTCTCAATACTGAAGTCTTTCACAAATTTTGAAAGTCCCTTACAGAATGTTATCATCAAAATTATTTAGATTTTATGATTTACATAAATAATTTACATTCTGATGATAATACTTTAAAATTAATCTCAAAATAAACTTAATACAAAAGGGTTCAATAAAAAAACGCGATAATCAATGGAATAAATCTGACGCATCAGTATAAGCACTTGATGATGGCAGAGAACAATATTTCTGGACCACAACACATATTTTCAGTTTAACTGCGGGACTAAAGTTTTGGTGGCAACCTTTTCTGGCAAAGGGTTTCACGAGAGAATCATAATTTTCATTATAACGTCAAAATTTTACGGGAAATGTGCCATTTGCCGCCTAAGACCTGGATACCAGGCGAAATGATATTTATATCATCAACTTAACCAATCTGATTAAAACCATATCTTTAATCCGTTTTTTACTATTTGTCCCATTACGGATAAAGCCATGGGACAAATAGAGAAGCGGAATAAAGCTATGGTTTTAATCAGACTGCAACTTAACAAGGAGACATTATTGGATTCAGCATGTTAATCTTATGTCCGACTGATCATTATTGCCAGCGTTAGTAATTGTATAATAATGATTAGAATATAATGTCTAGAGACGAAAAGACATTATGGACTAAAATACTACAGTAAAAAGCTCTTCTTACAATTAACATACAACAGCGAAAGAAGTCGGTCATCCATGAAATCTTGTTTTATAATTATCAAAGAATCCTAATTACATGTATCTGAAACAGACTGTAGCATGAGAGCTACTTGAAGAGGTAGAACACATATATCTATCTATTTTATCTGTTTTCAATACATATACCATGTGTTTTCTACAGTAACATGCATTGATCACGTGGTACTGGTCACGTGATGAGTACGTTATACCTTGGTGGCCATATATGTCGACATGCCCTCTGTCGTAAGCGTTTACGAGATACAGATTTGAGGTTAAGTTGTGTTAACAGCACGCTTCGCTCGTTTGTACAGTATTGTAAATCATAAATGAATGAAAGGGGCGATAAGAGCAGCTGATCTTATTCCACATGGGAGTTAATGTGGTTTGATGTTTATTTACAGATCTACGCTGTTTTGTTTTCGTGTTTTGTGAGGGAATTTTGTACAAAAAAAAATTATAAGGAGAGACAAAATAATTTCTGATTGATTGATGGAGATCATATTGTACTCGATGATCATATTATATTTTTAAAAATCGAGATAATTATTCAAGAGAAAAACAAGAAGAAGCCAACAAACATACCTAATCACAGGAGCAGCGTCATCACTACTCACCAACCACACACCCCCACAAACATATCTTCACAAACGCATGCGTGTGTATATATATAAATTTTTATGCAGTTTCTCTCTGGCTTGCCAGAATTTATGAGATATCAAGGCATCATAAGAATACTTCCACAACTCGAAAGAAGAGCAATTTCATCACCAAATTTTTGTTGTGTCTAGGAGAATATAATTCTTGTTGTCTCTTGGAGTATATTACTCTTGAAAACTAATCATTCACCAATCAGACTCCAATGTCACTTCCCCTTTCCCCTATACACAAATGTTTCATTTGTTCGTTTTTACTTGATGCAAAATTTAGATTAAGTTTCCTATATATTGGCGGCCAGCATGAGGAAAGTAAAGAAAACCTACATTCCCACTTGTCTCTAACTGTTATCTATTAAGCGCCGCCCCCAATAACTAAATAAATAAATAAATTAATAAATAAATGCTTTACCCGTGAATATCATACAATAAACGACATTCATCAAATGTATTAATCGTGCACACTGTATATATAGGAAGCATGCAGCAACTGCCACCAGAGTTGACATTATTTTTAGACTGATAGAGATAAAAACAATGAAAAAAACTAATTCATGAAATTTTCAGTGCACGCAGGGCAGTAGGAACCGGGGTGGGGGTGTCCACATTTTTCGACCCATCATTAGTCGATCTTTTTTTATCACGTTACGGAACGAAATTCAAGTTTTCTCCCTTCCTTCTTTTGAAATGTTTGGCCGTGTGTGAATGAATATATAATGTACGTATTTTCATCTTTATAAATCTACGACCTTCACACCTATTTTAACATTGAAAGTGTGTGTTGTTTTGTTCTTAGGTTTTATTTTTGAGAGGGTCGTTTTAGTAAGTTGTGGAACTAGTATATCACTTTTGCGGCACGACGAAAAACATTGAAGGTCATCCACTCCCTTCTGCCTCATTTTAAAAATTCCTGGTGTACCCATGAATAAATAGATTAATAGATATATAAACACGAATACCTCCGGCGGCAAAAAAGTCCAAACAAGGCAATTATGAAATGTAGGTCAAAGCTCAAGGTCAAGATTACGAGTTCAATTACCTTGGTGTAATTTTGAAGGCTTTATTAGTGCAAAATATGAAGTCTATCTCTTACGGTTCAAGCGTTATAGCGAAGGTTAAACTCGACAACACACAGACAAACAAACCGATAGAAGACAGGTCAAAACAATATGCCCCCGATTTATCGATCCGGGGTATAAAAATCAAAATAAACAAATAAATGAATTAATAAATGAATAAATAAATAAATAAAATACTATATTCATCTAGTAAAAGTTGGTATCTATGTAAAGCTGTTGTTGTCATGACAACGCTTCGAAATTCACAGAAACCTGGACAAGGTCGACTGGAAGTTCTGTCCATTAATTCATGCAACCGTATATTTAACATAACCATATATCAGAAGACGCTAAATCCGCGAACCTCAGTTTTCAAGAAATTCAGCCAAAAAGATTTATACATACAGTACGTGTGCAGGGGCGGATCCAGAGAGAGAGAGAGAGAGAGAGAGAGAGCGGAGGGAAGGTGTATTTGTGCTATGGTTGACCTTTTTATTAGTTTCTAGTTTGACGTCACGCCAAACATTTTTGACTTACATTGTCACGACATCTGCCTGACATATTGTACTGAAATTTTTACCTATGCAACAGACCTATCCTAAGCAGTGAGGTATCTTCTGATCTTTAAGCGTAACAAGAGAAACGGAGTAAAGATATGGTTTTAAACAGTTCTTCGGTTTCATCCAAAAGACGGGACCCCAAAGAGCCCCGATGGAACTGGAACACAATACCTATCGGTCATAAGACGGGCATGCTACTGTCCGAGACATGCCTGCTCCATAAAAGAAATCACCGCATAAACAAGTATATGTACACTTTACATTAATCCCGGGAGGTTCGAGTCCACGACTCGAGTTTATTAGCCAATCAGTCAAACCAGATTTAATACACCCTCGCATGCGCGGATCCAGAAATTTTTGTCAGAGGGGGTCCAACCAAAAAAAGTAAATTTTTCTCTTCGACGAGGGGGGGGGGGGGGTCCAACCCCAAAAATGCCCAAATATGACCTTTTTTTGGAAAAATTTTCGGATTCCAGGGGGGGGGGGGTCCAGACCCCCATAACCCCCCTCTGTATCCGCGCATGCCCTCGTGTATATCCATAATAAGAAACCCATATTTAATCATATACTGTGATGTATATACGAATTTCAAGTATTGCTCTTTATTGAAGTAAAAGACGTATTACTCCAGTATTCTTGCACATGTAAATAGTTCCCCAACAGTCATAGTGTAGTGCACACTCGGTTGTCTATGAAATTAACATTCATCAGAATATGCTGCACATTGGGATATAATACAATCTCCTAATTACCTACAGCCGACTCGACACACACTATTAATTGTTCGTTTGTACGGACAACCCTCAACGTGTCTCGTGTAGTGTCGGCTCGACATGACGTCTGTGGCTGCTGAAAGGAGATTTGTTCATGTTTGCCTACTGGTACATCTGGTTGATGTAGCCTCCTCTGTTCTCTACCATTACCTGCTGTCGCGTTTCATTCCATTGTTTTGTCTGTATCTCATTAAGGGAGCTTGTCATATATTTAGGCCACTTAGGAAGTAATCGTGATTTTTTGTTGATGCAGCATACTTCGTCCTCATGGAGACGCAATGCCATTACGTGAAAGGTCGTTAATAAGATTAATGGAGAGGGCCAGACTTTGTGTCGTAGTGCAGGGTTTGGCTTACGGCACAAGCGGTCCGGGTCTGATCCACAGATGGTGTCACTTATTACGTGGACAGTTACATCCTGCCTCATTATTGTGATATTTTTGAAATATGAAAAGCAGAACAAAGTAATCAACCACCATTATTGGAAATTTTTCATTCTGATTAAAATTCATCGAAATAGTCCCTTTTTTGGGTCAAAATCTACCTTAGATAATGTCATATCTTTGAGATTTTTTTTACTAGCCCTGTTTTCCAATTTTCAGGTATGAGAATAAAAATACGGAGTAATTCAATACTCATTTTGACAAAACCTTGTGATACAGCGTATTGCGTATTTTAGGTCATAGTTTTTTAATCGCAGTGCAGATTTTACTTTATCATCATCATCATCATCATCATCATCATCATCATCATCCCTAACTTCTATTGAATTTGTCAAAAGTTTCATTAATTTACATATTTCATATTCGCTGTTATTTTTAAAATTTGATACACACTTTATTATGCCATGAACACATATAAAAACAAAATGAGTTCAACCCATGTAAGTTTCATATATTGATCTTAAATAAATAAACATGTATATTTCATGGATAATCGTTGATTCAATGTATATATACAGCATGAATGAATTTCTTTTACGTTAGAGATCGATTGGATTGGGCATGCTTCATTAAATTGGTTTTGTTGTTTGTTAGTTTGGGGGAGTTATTATTGTTTCAGTGGAAGATAGAATGGGTTTGTGGTATAAATCATATGCCTTTTTCTGTTTCGTGGGTAATTTTATTGTGATTCCCTGAATATGAAAACAGTCATTATTGATGCATCTTGAATAGTTTCATGATATAGATTGTTAATTTTAGTATAAATGTCTTATTAATAAGCCCCATACCGTCTTAAATTCGAGGAACCCAAGTTTCATTCGGACCTGCTCTAAAGACCAACTGTCTTCAACAACCACATTTTCTCTGTTTCGGATGAGACATTGAAAACTGAGGTCCCGAGTAACGGTAGACGTGGATCCCTCATTGCATCATGTGGGTCATTACAATGGTATAACTATCTATACAATGCATCATAAAGGCGCCACCCAGACGTAAGACAGGAGAGCCTTACTACTGGCGGATTAAAGGATATAACGTAGATCAAAGGTTTTGAAGAGTTAGCCCAATTAAGTTCAAGGTCAAATTTAATGATACCAGATGAAAACTATGATCCTAAGAAATAAATGTGAAATAAAAAAGTCCTATCCCTTACGGTTCAAAAGATATAACCAAAGGTTATCTTTTTTCTTTTTCTTTTTTCTTTCTATTTATTTTTTTTATTTTTTTTTTTTTTTTGAAAAGTTGGTCAAAGTCAAAGATCAAGATGTTAAAATCTACGCACGAAATGAAAGAAGTATTCCTGAGCAATCCTTAACTCTACCTCTTAAGGCTCGAAAGATATACCGCATGTTAAAGGTTTTTTGTTTGTTTTTTATTTTGTTTTTTGTTTGTTTGTTTGTTGGGGTTTTTTTTTCGAAAAGCAGGATAAAGTGCAAAGTAAAAGTCACAATGTCAAAAGCTGTGACACCATGTGGTACCACATGAAAGCTCAGATCTTGAGGAATACATGCATGTGATGTGAAAGCCATATCTTTTACGGTTCAAAAGATAAAGCCAAAATTAAAGTTTTTGATAGTAGGTCAAATTCAAGGTCAAGGCCAAAATGATTTGAGTGATTGTCTGATCGCCCATTTCCCGAGTGGCAGTTAATACTTGTGTGAAGTATGATCATTGCCTATTGAAAATTCACTAAAATATAAGCCCCGTTTAGGATTATAAAGTTCTACAATGACCTTGACCCAAAGAGGACCTGAGTGACCTTGTTAGATTTAATAATGTTTTATTTCAATCAACGATTATTTCACGTATATGATGACCACATCTTTCTGATGCATTTTCATAGAAATTTATACCTTTGCAACAGACACACTCAGTGTAATCAGGGATCTTTTGCGTGACACGGGACCTCGGTGTGCCCATGGTGGGAGTCGAACCCTAGACCTCCCGATCAAGAGCCGAGTCCCTCATCCACCGAGTTACCGCTTCGACCTTCGTGATTGTGTGAAATATGATAAATTGTGACGAACGAGTTCGGACGGACAGACACACCGACAAGACAGCGACTAGAATTATATGTTCCTCAAAAACTATAAACAAGAGGCCCAAGCGGGTTTATAAATGTCGCACACATGAACACACTTTGTTTACAAACAACGGACTGCTTGAAGAAATCTTTAGATACTTCTCTGAAATATCAGACCCAAGCATAAGACTGCTTGGGTCTGACATTTCGAACTACATAGATCACTGTGAATTCAAAACGGAGGAAAAAAGCTCGCTTCGAGGAGAACAAACAGGTATAGTGATAATTGTACTGACTTATTTACATATATTCATAGCACATGCCCCTGTACAAATTGATACAAAGTCAAGATTTTTACGCGTGGAAATCACTTTTGCTTGTTGACAATATTGTAGAACCCATCAATATTAGACAGGAGTGTCAGTAAAACTGATGGGTGCTCCCCGAACGGCAGTTATACTTATAATGTAGGAAATTGATGACTCAATTCATATACAAAAAATCAGTAAAACTGATGGAAGCTTCAAGAAGCACAGCAATAATGAAGCAAATGAATGACTCAATATATAGGAAATCCTTGTATTAAATGATGACGATTTCAAATCTCAATGTATCATATGGATATCAAAGTGTTAACTGTAGAGCAACGAGTGATCACAGTATTTTAAACTAAAATGAGTAAGTGTGACTTGATTAGTTATGAAATAAAACTTTTTATCGTGAACATGACCTTTCAGAAATAACCTTGAGTGACCTTTGTCCAAAAGCTCTTAACCTAAATAACATTTTTGGTGAAGTATGATCAAATTATGATGAAAGGTGTAAGAGATATAAGTACTTCATGGTATTTTAAGTCATGGTTAATAAGTGGCCTTGACTTTTCAGAAATGACTTTGAGTGACCTTTGTCCAAAAGCCCTTAACCTAAATAATATTTTGGTGAAGTATGATCAAATTCTGATAAACTGCGTAGGAGATATACGTACTTCATGGTATTTTAAGTCATAGTTAATAAGTGACCTTGACCTTTCAGAAATGACCTTAAGTGACCTTTGTCCAAATGTCTTTAACTTAAATAACATTTTGGTGAAGTATGATTGAATTCTGATAAAAGATATAGAGATTATAATTACTTCACCTTACTTTAAGTCATAATTAAGTAATCTTGACCTTTCAGAAATGACCTTGAGTGACCTTTGTCCCAAAGCCCTTAACCTAAATAGTATTTTGATGAAGTATGATCAAATTCTGATGAAATGCGTAGGAGATATACGTATATCATGGTATTTTAAGTCATAGTTAATAAGTGACCTTGGCCTTTCAGAAATGACCTTAACTGACCTTTGTCCAAATGTCTTTAACCTAAATAATATTTTGGTGAAGTATAATTAAATTCTGATTAATGATATAGGAAATATAATTACTTCATTTTACTTTAAGTCATAGTTAAGTGATCTTGACCTTTTAGGAATGACCTTGAGAGACCTTTGTCCCAAATCCATTAGCCTAAATGATATTTTGGTGAAGTATGATTCAGTTCTGATGAAAGGTGTAGGAGATATACGTACTTCATGGTATTTTATGTCATAGTTATTTACTGATTTTGGCCTTTCAGAAATCAAACTGTATGACCCTTGTCCCAAAGCCCTTAACCTAAATAATATTTTGGTGAAGTATGATAAAATTCTGATGAAAGGTATAGGGAATATGAGCTCGGACGGACGGACAGGACAGCGACTATATGCTCCTCCCGAAAGTTTTCGGAGAGCATAAAAAGAGTAAAAAAAATAGCTATAAATACACATTTAGACGAATAGTTTTATTGTAAGTAGAATATGCGATTTTGTGAATAACATTCATTGTCATTTTTATCTATATGTATGAATATTCCAGCAAAGCGAAGAAATCTATAAGTAAATTTTCATAAATTCTAGGAAACTATCATAACATTATATACAAAGATTTCGCATGTCTGAAGAAGTCTGTCAAAGGAGTCCATATTGGCTTGATTCGTCGAGAGGTGGGTCCAGGGCGGGGCAACATAGGCCGAAAAATACCCTCCTATGACAAACTTGTTTAGACCAGCTTCGTAGATCAATAAATTGAATGCAACTTTTGCAGTATTCAGCCCAGAAAGGGTGGGGGCTTGCAGTCCTAAAATGGTCGAAAATGACGTTTTTGGTAAATATTTCCGACCAAAAAGAGGGAGGATTGCAACTCCTCTCTATATCCGCCGATCACGTGTTTTTTGTTTTGTTTAGTTTGGGGTTTTTTGTTTGTTTGTTTGTTTGTTTTTTGGCTCCTTTCTGAAATCATTTTTGACCTCTTTTCAGACTAAGTCATTTTCAGAACTTTTAATGTCATGTTTCCCTTATTTAATGAAGATAAACAATGAAGCATTCATTTACTTTTCTTGAAAAATATCAGTTTCAATGGTTATTTGAAAAAAAGAAAAATAATAATAATATAAAGCAAAATAAACTCGTATCTTGATTTTTCTGGCATGCTAGAGGTTAGCGGTCAAAGCCTGCTGGATGCAAACATTTTGTATTTTTCAAACGTTTTGTACGTAAAAGCCCTTACTGCTTCGGATTGGTCCGCTGTAAACGTTATGACTTAGTATGAAGCGTTTATATTTTAATTGTTGATACAAATACGTTGCCTCTGTTTCATGGTGCACAAAAACATTTAATTCAAATATGTTAATGGAAATTATTCTGTGGACTACAGTTCTTATCACAGTGGACATGAAACAATGTACCCGTGAGGAATAAGCGTCTCCTGTTTGGTAAGTCATGCCCGCCATCAATACCCCAAACATACTGATGATATGAAATATCTTATTACTGCATATATGGTATGCATGTGAGGTACTTCCGGATAGAAGATGGCAAGCCACACAACATCAAAACAAACGTGTACACTATAGAGAAATCTTCTTCTTCTCCTTCTTCTTCTTCTTCTTTTTCTCTTCTTCTATTCATATCCAAATAAAATGCCATATTATAAGATATTAATGTATTTATATGCAAATACTCATAATTATACACAAATATATAACAGGATCAATTAAAGAACAAGGCTCATGGCTCTGTGTTTCACGATAAATGCTTATTTCATGTCATATCATTTTGTAAGCTATGTTTATCTATATCTTCTGGAGACTTTGAGGCTCCTTAAGAACAAAAAATTCTCACAAATCCCATTTTTCGTAAACACAAAGGAGCCGAACATGTAGCATGATACATATTTTGTGAAATTGTGGACGATTGTAACAATAAAATCCTAGAGTAATTCCCCTTGTATACTGCGGAAAAGTTATTGTCCCGTCAATATAACAAATAAAAAAATAAATAAAACAGAAAAAAACCCGAAATCACGCGAAATCTCATGCCTCCAAAACCCAAACAAACAAAAACGCAAATAAAAACAAAAGTTGTAACCTTGCCAAGTTTTTAATAAGAGTCCATTTATGTGTAAAGTGAGTAAGACGCCTTTTACATTTATGCCTCTGCCTTTCTGCAGATGGGAGCACGATTCTTCTGGTACAAGTTAAGTGCCCTTTTGTTTGTTCGTTTGATCGTCCGTTCGTCCCCAAGATCTTGTCACTCACATTGTGATAGATCATGACCAAACTTCACTCAAATATTTCTCAGTATTTAAAGGTGTATCGTGACCTTGATCTATGGACTCGTGACCTATATCAAGATCATTGCAAAAACATTGCTTGAATCTTTGTCCAGGTCGTAAGTCAGTCACTTCGTGATACATCTTGACCAACTTTTTCTTAGAACTTAAAGTGCGTCATAACCAAACACATAAATATTTCCCAGAACCTAAAGGTGCTTCATAACCTCGACCTTGAGTCAAGGTCAGGTGACCTTTTTCAAAGATCAAAAGACGAGTGGTGTATTGTCAGTTATCCGTGATGTTCATTTTAGTTTGCTTATACAACCTTTATCAGATGTAAAATGACACATAAAAATAGATCACTTTTTATTGTGTGGTACCGGGATATCGCGTGTCAAAAATGAAAAAGAGCAAAATCGATATAAACGAAGTGAGGACCATCAAATGAGTATCAAGTTGTTAATGTATATAGGAAGTAATAAAGTTTTAAATCACTACAGGTGACGTATGATATGCACCCATATGCACTATACACGCACAGCAAGTGAAGAGCTTCCTGTTTCACATCGACCAGGAGGGTCAGAGACACAGACTGTGGTACAGTGTCAAAGAAGGTGAGGATTTAAACAACATATTAATAACAAATTAATTTTAAAGAACATATTGTTGTCGGTTTCACCAAATATGTTAAAATTCTCATAGTTTGTCTAAATATGGGTTTTTATTTATTATGACATTAATTTTCTTTGCTTATTTAAATATTTTTGTTTCATAAACAGTGACATTATTTTTCACTTGCAGGATGGCCATCGTCAGGACTTCCTTTGTATTGGTGATTTTCATCCAGAGTGTGTTCACTGAGTACATATACAGAGACAAGGAATGGGAAATGTACAAAGCAGCATTTAACAAGTCGTACAGCTACAAGGAAGAAAAATTCAGGTTACACATGTAGTGGCTTTTAAAACGTTCATTTCCAAACATCGGTATTGTGAGTGTACTAAGACCATTTTAGTGACCTCCATGAAGTCGCTTTCTTGCGATCTGTATTTAAGTCTATGACCTGAAGCAATCAAAACAACTATAGATTTTCTGAACATGGAATCAACATGGCAAAGGAACCCTGTTTGTCTTGATATAATAGCTGAATCGTAGGAAGCATTTCAAAGGGGACGGGGAAAGTGGGGGAGGGGTTGTAAACCTTGAATTTAGTTGGCCAGAATGGAACTATAAAACTAAAAGTTAATCTGATTTTCATTTCAGGTTCTCATACAATGCAGTGTAATATATTTTTCACATCTATGGTACGATGTGATTGTATATCTATCTTATACAACACCCCCCCGCCCTTTATACACATCGCAAACAATTTCTGCGTATTGATAGCGTAAAGAATTTGTTCAAGGCTGATACAATCTATTTTCCTTACTTTGATGATAACTGATTGTTAGCGATTCGGAAATAATTGAATATGTCTTAATATTATTTGAAGCCGGTGTGGCCTAGTGGATAAGGTGCTCGACTCCCGCCCGGGGCACACCGGTGTTCTGTCTTTCGGATGAGACAGTAAAAACCGAGGTCCCGTGTCACGGTAGGCGTGGCACGTAAAAGATCCCTCACTGCTTCGGGTGGGTCCGTTGCAAAGGTCTAAATTTGTATGCAATGCATCAGGCAGATGCCGTCACCATATACGTGAAATAATCGTGGAGTGACGTAAAACAACAATAAAAAAAATCAAACTTAATATTATTTGTGATCAAATTTAACCCCTGCATGAGCAGTAGAAAAGGGGTACTTTTATCATAAACTGAGGAGATTTAATTAGAAGATTATAAACTACAGAAATGACCGTTCGATAATGACCTGTACAGCAAAATATACCATATCAGGTATGATTTTACATTAAATCATTTTCTTCATATAGCAATCAACAGGTGAACATAGTTGAAGGAAGAGAAAATAGGGTTCCAAATAGCAAAAAAGCAATAATAAATAGAAGAGAATAAAAATCTAATTCACTACAGTATAATCAAGGTGGTAAAAATAGATTTAAGTAATTAAAAAAAAATCTTATCGCTATCTTCTTATAAGTAATCCGTCAATTCCTTTTTCAGTCTTTTAAACACACACCTTTCCTTTCAAAGCTGTGGTTATCGGGGGAGGGAGGGGATGGTAATGTAACACAAAATGAGCTATCACTTCTTTTAAGTTCTTTCAATTTTCATTAAATACAACCAGACTGAGTGATTGTTAAGAAGATGAACAAATTATAACATGAGAGGACGGAAGATGCAAAGAAGACTGACGGACATACAGTGCCTGGCGACAACAACCCATTTGAGCGCTATGCTTAGATAACTAAATCCGTTGGTATATGGTTTTGTCAGAAGTCGGAGATTTTACAAAACATGGTGAAAAAAGAGCCCCAAACAAAGCATAATTTTCAGTAATTTTACACAACTGTGTAAGTTTTCACATTTTGTTTAAATTTGTTTGTTTTGTTTTTGTGTTGGGGGGGGGTTGTTTTTTTTTTGGTTTGGTTTTTTTTTTTGCAGAATCATGTTAAAATCATAAACATAAAAACCCTACAGTAGCCACCTTGATGGTGTGAGCTTTTAATTTTGATAATTTCTATGTATAACGTTGTACATTTTGTAGTTTGAAATGTCAAATCCAGGAACCAATTTCTATGCTGAGGTCCCCATTTTGGACTCCTGTTTTCAGGATTAAAGTATCATGCATCTTTGAAATATTTTGTATTGCAGAAGAGCATTATGGGAGAGTAAAGTAAAGTTAATTGAGCACCACAACATTCGAGCCAAATATGGCAAAGTCAGCTATAGTCTTGGCATCAATATGTTTACTGATATGGTAAAACAGATTTATATTCTATTTCTGTTTTATTTGAAAGTGCATGTAGAATATCGCATAAAACCAGACCTTCAATATAAATCTAGACGGTTCGTTAAAATCATATAAAATGAACAAATTTTATAATACCCATTAGTATACAGTTTTAAAAGATGTCGTTCTATCTATCAAGTTGTGCAGTTAAAATTACATGTACTTGAAATGGTCTATAAGATTGTTCGGATATACAGCGCGTCCGGGTTTACCTTTCCGACCGTTACATTTGTATTCTGTGTATATTATTAATTTAAGCCGGTGTGGCCTAGTGGTTAAGGTGTGGGGCTTGTAAACGAGAGGTCCCGGGTTCGACTCCCGCCCTGGACACACCGGTGTTCTGTCTTTCGGATGAGACAGTAAAAACCGAGGTCCCGCGTCATGGTAGGCGTGGCACGTAAAAGATCCCTCACTGCTTCGGTTAGGTCCGTTGCAGAGGTCTAAATTTGTATGCAATGCTTCAGGCAGATGCCGTCACCATATACGTGAAATAATCGTGGAGTGACGTAAAACAATAGTGAATCAATCATCAATCGATATATTATTAATTAAAATTACAGTCAAACCTGCTTTAAAGACCACCTGAATTAAGCGCCCACCTGTCTTAAGCAACCACCTTTATCTATTTATTTCCTCTTACTCTTTACACAATATGGACCAGTATTTAGAAACCGCCTGGTGAAAGCGGCCACTTTCCACTTTCCTTTAACTGCGCGCTTTAAGCATATACGGTTCTTCAAGAATCAAATCCCTTTGTCACGATATACAATATCCACGTCTTTAATTATGCTTAAAATCAAAGATGTGTTTTTCTTGCCTTACGTACTGATTTACCGGGTTGTAAACATACATGTAATATTGACTTTTGTTGCTATTTGTAGACAGATGACGAGTATAGTCAATATCGCATGAAGCCTATTTCTGTGTACGACATTGTCCACGAAGAAGCCGCAGTATTTTTGGCACCAAATTATGCAGCCGTACCCTCATTTGTAAACTGGACGGAAAAAGGTTATGTCACTCCAGTCAAAAACCAAGTAAGGATTGTGTTCGTTTGTTATGTTTTGGTTTAAATATTATTTTTTTTATCTGTGTTTTTGTTTTTTTGTTTGAGGACTATCGTTTACGTTCCCATGGGACTTTGCCTGTTTACTGTCGTCCGAAAGACCAGACACACGGACCAGTGAACTTGAACCGGGACCTCTCGGCGACGAGCCAAGGATGCTAGCGACTGTGCTAGCGTCGTCTTATGAAGGAAGGAAAGCTCTTCAGTAGTTTGACACGTACCATTTGACCTATATGTAATTTCCTGTTGCATAATTATAAAAGATGTATACCATGTAAAGCATTAACGGCCTCCCGTAATCCCCTGGCTTGTAAACAACAGTTTACGTCTGAATATGAAGGTCCGTCAGAACGAAATCCACATGCAGAGAGGAGCAGTGGTATTAAAGATAACTCCACTTTGAGCACTACAATGACCCAATACTTACTACCAGATTATACATGTATGACGAGCTTGAAAACTCTGTCTTTGTGTATTGATGATTTCCCATTTCACTGGACATACACAACACAGTGCAGCTCCCGCAGTAGATGTGCCAACAGGAGAAGCTTCAAACGTACATCTCATTAGAATAAGTTGATTTTAAGCTATAGTGAATCATTGTATTGTAAATATCTACGCAACCCAACAGAATATAAATGAACGTGGCTTCTACACATACAGATGATTTGTGTGAAATGACGATAAAATTTTAATTCTTTACTGTCAAGGAATGGTCGGACCTGATATGGTATAATAATACCGATGAAATTACAGGTTAATTTAAAGCATTCCAATTGTCTATATCTTTGGAGTCGGTTCTAAAGTTGTATTTCTACAAGTATTTTAACAGGCACTCGGTATGACATAATCTTCTGTAAATCGTTTTTGAAAATATTTTATGAAGTAATGCTGCAACAACAATAACAACAAAAACAACAACAACAAAAACAACAGTACGTACGATCTTAATTGTTGTGCCGTGTGGCCTTAATCAACACGTTTGATCCTTTGTATTTCTGTCCATGATATCGACTTATATTAAGTGACACTTATATAAAATAGTCATTAAATGCTTAGTTCTCCTCCAAAAGTTAATTGAAATGACTTAAAATGTAGTAGAGTCAAGGTTGAATCCCAGGCTTTCTCAACATCCTATCCTTTTTTGTTTTGACATAGGGACCGTGTGGAAGCTGCTGGTCCTTCTCTTCGACGGGAGCCCTGGAAGGTCAACATTTCAGAAAAACCCAGAAATTAGTGTCCCTCTCCGAACAAAATTTAATTGACTGTGTGAGAAGTAAGAGTTTGGGTTGCAGACCATACTAATTCTATTTTGTGTATGTGTGTGTGTTTGATTAGGTCATGCCACGACGAAAAATGCCAAGCATTTTACTCGAAGGATCATGATTTGTAATCTTTGTATGGGATAAAATATGAAACTTGTTTTACATCACATGTTCGGTGATGTCTCAATTTTACAAAGTCTATCAAGTCGTGAAATACACATGTAACGAAATGCATGTTTGAATATAATTGAAAAAGATATTTAATCGATTGATTGATTTTTGTTTAACGTCACACCACGAATATTAATTTCATGTATATGGTGACAGCATCTGCCTGATGCGGGGCATACACAAAATATGACCCCTGCAACGGGCCCACCCGTAGCAGTGAGGGATCTTTAACGCGACACGGGGCCTCGGTTTTTACTGTCTCATCCGAAAGACAGGACACCGGCATAACCAAAGCGGGACTCGAACCCCGGCCTCCCGATCTGGAGGCGAGCGCGATACCACTAACCCACGCCGGCTTGAAAACGATTTTTTGAAATGTTGCCATCTTTAACGAACTTCACACGTGTATTCATTTTCGGGCATTTAAAGTTTATCGGGAAAAGGTGTAGGTATATTCCTTCATATTAATTTTTAATGAGCTGGGCTTGTACCATCTCTTGATCGTACAGAAAAATAATTTTATTACATTTAAAATGGCGTAGTCATGAAGAATCGCGCAGTGAAATATCATCTAAAACAAAACACTGTTCACTATGATATTATCTAGTATATTGATTTTATTTGTAACTTCAGACGCCTTGGGATGCCATGGTGGCATGCAGCAGAACGCATTCAAGTATGTTAAAGAGAATAGCGGCATAGATACTGAAGCGTCATACCCATATGTTGCAAAGGTACATAGCAAACACTAGTCCCAAACCAAGAAAGCCATTAAACGATCTATCGGTTGCTTTAAATAAATATATAAAAAATACATAAAAATTTTGTGTGCCTTCATATGCATTTCGATAACGTATGTCTCTTTAGTGATGCTCATGGCGGAATGAATGGAATTCTGATAATATATAGATATTTGAATAGCAGAATTAAAACAAAAGTTACCGAAAATTTGAGCCAGAAAATGAATCTAAAGACAAAACTACGCATGAGGGAGATACTCCTTTGTTTTACAGTGATTTATGAATTTCATGACTGAAAATTTTAAGTATATTTTTCTCGTCAGTACATAAACACTAATAACTAGACATATGCATCTTCACGAGTCAACTTCAACTACGTAAACCTCTCTAAAAATAAGGGGGGCGACCACTTGATTAAGAGGGGGTGGCACTTTTTGGAAATAAACATTCTGACCCTGAAATTGCTGTCTTTGACTGAAACGAAAATAATTATTCTGGCTGCTAGCATGTATACGTATACCAGATCATGCAAATATAAAGCTGAATGTTCTATCGAAATAAACACGTTGGGTTTTTTTTTCTGGTTCACTTCGCTAGCCAAATTGCTGTCTATGTTGTTCATATTCACCGTGTCTCGGATGTGTTAAAATATTCTGCGTCTTCAGTATGTTTTGGAGCGTTTATGGCGGGTATGTCTACCCAAACAGGAGACGCTAATTGATCTCGGGCACTTGGACTCACCTCTGTTTTCTAGGGGATTTGGGTTCGATCCACCGATTGTGCAATGTACCCTATGTGTGATAATGTTTTATCGCAAAAAAATATGTGTAATTGTACTCAGGTGTCACAATGCAGACAATATCGTCATTATGAAAATTCTAGGTAAAGGTAGTTAATCATAACTTAATACCGACTTCTATCATACACTGGTCCTGATCCTGATATTAATGTAAACAAAAAACGAAGGTTGATCCAGTGGTATTGCATCGGACTTCTAATCTGAGAACCTGGACTCGATTCTGGCTGTCGATTCGGATTGTGTAAGGATGGTTTATCATCTACTGCATTCCTATCTGTTCTATTCCTACACACACCCTTATAAATGTGTGTAGGTGTGTGTAGGTGTGTGATTATGTGTGTGAGGATGTGTGTGTAGGTGTGTGTTATATAATAATAGTAACAACAACAGCAATAATAATAAAATTAAACATCTGCTTTTAAAGATCTTTTTTAATTTTCAATTTTAAAGTCACCGATGACATAAAGTATTTCTTCTTTTCAGAAAGGATCCTGTCGATATAAATCGTCAACATCTGGAGCAACGTGTTCTGGCTATGTAAAAATTGAAAGAGGGAACGAAACGGCCCTTAAGATAGCTGTTGCTAACGTTGGTCCGATAGCAGTCTTAATAAACTCAAACTCAAACGAATTTAAGAACTACAAGTCTGGGATTTTCGATTATCCCGAGTGTAACTCTTTGATCCTGGACCATGCCGTTTTAGTTGTTGGATACGGTACAGAGAACGGAAGTGACTACTGGTTTGTGAAGAACAGGTGCTCTTCTCGTATTATTAATATTTCATTATATTTGTACAAAACCATAATATATTTTGTCCTTTCAATGTTTTCATTTTATTCTTAAAAAACATCACGTAGGTAGCATTATTTGACCCAGATAATAAATCTAAATAAATAAAAGACTGTTTATTCTAAAAACAAATTTTCGCTAAATTGGCCTTTATCCAACCCCCAAATAAACAAACAAACAAACAAACAAAAAAAACCCCAAACAAACAAAAACAAAACAAACCCCAAAACAGAACAAACAAGAGGCCCAAATGGGCCTATATTGCTCACCTGAGCACAAATTGCTTATTTACAATAAAATGACAGCTCATTTCAATAGAAAATTTTGCTTTTTTTCTACAAGACTTTCTATAAGGTTTGGTGATATTTTGTGCAGCCGTTTTAAAGAAGTCGAAAATGCGTCAACCAATCAGAGCCAATGGCGGTCATCTTGGATTACGGATCGGCACTAAAAAAACACAAACTTGGTAGAGAACCTCAACTACTTACTTCCTATGAGGTTTGGTGGAATTCTGTGCAGCGCTTCTGGAGAAGAAGTCGAAAATGTGTCAACCAATCAGAGCCAATGGCGGCCATCTTGGATTACGGATGAGCCAGAAAAACACAAACTTGGTAGAAGACCTTGAGTACTTACTTCCTATGAGGTTTGGTGAAATTCTGACCTGCAGTTCTGGAGAAGAAGTCCAAAATGTGTCAACCAATCAGAGCCAATGGCGGCCATCTTGGATTACGGATGGGCCAGAAAAACACAAACTTGGTAGAAGACCTTGAGTACTTACTTCCTATGAGGTTTGGTGAAATTCTGACCAGCAGTTCTGGAGAAGAAGTCGAAAATGTGTCCCCAAATCAGAGCCAATGGCAGCCATCTTGGAATACGGATGGGCACGAAAAACACAAACTTGGTAGAGGACCTCGAGTAATTATTTCCTATGAAGTTTTGTGAAATTCTGTGCAGCGGTTCTGGAGAAGAAGTCGAAAATGTAGAAAAGCTAACGACAGGCGGACGACAGATCACAATAGCTCACTTGAGCCTTCGGCTCAGGTGAGCTAAAAATCACCCCTCCCCCCACAAAAAAATAAATAAATAAATAAATAAATAAATAAATAAATAAAAATCAAGGATGTTAACGCATAAGCTAAATAAATTCCATATAAACTTTTAAACGTTCCAAATCATAGTAAATTACAAATTCTACAAATTATGATTTGTAATGTTATTGTAAATTTTGAGTTCAAGATTGAAATGAAATATATTAGATGGAAATAGATTTAAAATTAATTGTGGATAATAATATATTTGTGGAATACAGATCTCAGAATTTTGAGCGGTACCACCATCGTGACCAGTGATGCTTTTGTTTTTGGCAAGGTCTGTCGACAGATGGGCTTCTTTACTTATATTATTGTATAATTAGTCTCCTTTTGCCTGATCTGTCTGTCTGTTGTTCTACAATGCCCAAATGACATGAATATACGTGTAATAATAGGGATAGGTAATAATAGGCATTTGAGTGACATAAGACATAATTGCATTTACCAAAATTAAAATGCATAGTTGAAAATAAAGCTTCTAAAAACGATGTGTAATGCATCTTCCTCTTTCGTTAATATCGACATAATTTGAAGAATTAAAGTTTTCTAGTGCCCGTTTTTCAGCGATAATTTACACACGTCTACATTTTTACCATCAAGCTAATAGCTACCATGTAACCCCTAAAAATCCAGCAAAAACAAAAATATATGAAAGAAATATGAATTATCAAGAGTACGTGGGTCTCATCACAATTTTGTCCAATCAAATGACATTGTGAATGACCAAAATGCCCTCTCAGATTGCGAAAACCTGTCACTTTCGTTTCTCTTTCAGTAGTCGACCATATAAATAATAGAGAAGATTAGTAAAGGTTTTTCTTCTTTCCGCCGTTTGCAGAGTGCCCGAATTATTGTTATGGTTTCTAATCAAAATAATATGTATTAATGCTATGTTTTGTTATTCTTAGACTATAATGAGTCAACCATTTCATTCGATTTTATTTTCTATTTTAGCTGGGGAGCTGCATGGGGCCTCCAGGGCTACATTAAAATGTCCCGAAACAAAAACAACCAGTGTGGGATCGCTCAGAGTGCAACGTACCCGACCATGTAGACAGTTGCCATTAACATGTGAATCATGGTGAATGTACTATAATAAGTAAATGATACAGTGCAAGAACTTCCATTTAGAAATTTCGATGAAGAAATTAATATATCGGCTTAAAGCCCAGTAACTGAATTCAGATTTTTAAGGTTATAGTATTTGGCCATCAGCTATTTTTATTAGGTGAAAAATAAATGAGAAAAAAAATGATTGGAAGGTTAGGTTAAAAAAAAAAATAAAAAAAAAAAATAAATAGATAAACAAAAAAGGAAACTGGAATCACTATTCTTTAAATAGATTTCATTAGCATTACAATTTTTCAAAGGCTATCTCAATAAGGTGAGTGATCTGTGTTTGTTCGTTAAGGTAGTCCGCGGAGTTTGCAAGGATGTGGTACGTAAGTTGCGCAATTCAATCTACTTCCTTATCTGGATAATAAATTAACCGTGGTGAGATACAGTCACACAAGTAATAGTCACTTTTATAAGATTCACTCTGATATCTAGAGTGAGAATTCTCAAGAGCACACAAATCACTTTGTTAAATGAAATGGCCTATACAGATCCGTACCACTTACTCACATAGTACACAGGTATAAGAACAATTATATTAAAACAAATGTAACAGGTATGCAGTAGAAGACAATATACAAATCACTCGGTACAGTTCAGATTTCAGAGATTGTTCGATTCTGGTCACACTAAGATTACTGCACTAAATGGTGACGGTATCTACACGATGCATCGCACAGCAATATAAATCTATGCAACAAACCCATCCAAAGCCGAGAGGGACTTTTCAAGCGCAACAAAACCTCGGCTTTTTCTGTCTCATCCGAAAACAGGCCACCAGGGAGCTACTGGTGAGACACGAACCCTATTGAACATTGGTCACAAGATGAAGTTCTACATTTCCAATCACACATGTGCCTAACAGAGAAATCTTCTGTGATCATAATTGAAGAAGCTCAAGGGAAAACTGGGTTCAACCGTCTAGACAAGTACATGTTTGTATATTGCTAATCTCTTTTGAGATTCTTGTACATGGCCGTTTTATTATGCTGTCGTTTACTATTGCCACTCGCCACAACTTAATAAAACGGCCACGTGCAAGAATCTTAAATGAGTACATTGCATGTTCCACAGTGAGAAAGTTAAAGGATTACAATACAAGCCAGCTGAAAATCCTGCGATGTATAGACTAAAGCAGGTTGCTGGAACTCCCTGTAGTCTCTCATCTATTACAGGTTTGGGTTCAAAACATTATAGGTTAAGAGTGGAGATATCTGACAGTGTAGAGTACATGCCAAAGCTTGGTGGTTCCTCTGGTACTTTCTTCATAATACAAAGTCTCTATAAATATCAGTGTTTTTTAAGTTTCAGTGGACAACAAACGTATTGAGAAATTTTAGTGGACAAAAGGTGTTTAGATGAAACTCCTACATGTAGGCTTTTGAACAGTAATATTTTGTCTCCCAGATCTGACATTGTAAAGAGACATGCCCATGGTTTTGCATTTACTGAAACAGGTGGTTTATCATCAAAGTTCAAAGACAACAACACACTTGCTTAAGACAAATAGACAGACTTTAAGGTGTTATTTGTTGACCCACTGGAATAAAAATAACAATAACTGACGTAAACGAATATTTGATTTTTTATTCTTTACTTCATTTCTGTAATTTTGCTGTAATGAGATACTGGATGATTTATCTGACTAGGGTCTCATACATCTCTCATATTATTACACAAATTCCGAAAGAATTTCCTCAGATGCTGATAACTAGAGTTATCTTTCTTGGTGGAAAACAAATCAGTTTAGATGGTGAAAGTGGTATGACAAACAACATTTATATATGGAGTGTATTTACATCAAGTAAAGGAAGTTCTTTGAACTGTATTGTTTGATGAAGATAGACTTTTTTTATATCATTCACTGTTTTGTAAATTCCTTACTATGAACAAGAAGAATATATCAGAAACAGATTTTTATAACCAATCTCATTGGTATATTTTACATTTAAAAAGCAGTAAATATATTATAAATCAGAATCACTGTGATGAAATCCATAAGATATCATAAGCATAATTTAAGACAAATTTTAAAAAATTCTAAATTAATTAATCATAAATGAGATACAAATTTTACATCATAAAAACATATCAAAATGAAAATATCTCATTTTTTCATACTAACCGAATTGCCATACAATACATAAATTAAAACAACCTCCCCCAAAATGTGAAAATGAAATTGCACAGAGTACGACAAATGTACCGCTCTTTCTATATATATATTTGATAATGATATACAAATTTCTATTCCTTTTTGCTTTGTGCTGCAATTCTACCTTGAAGCATGCGAACTTCAGGCTCATATAAATCAAAGCAAAGTGTTCCATCTTCATCAAAGTACTCTGCAACATTCTTTTTAATTTCCTGAGAACGCGAGATTCCAGTTTTGCCATCAATAAATGTCATCTTCAAATGATACTGGTCATCATACCTGAAGGATACAAACATATTCCAGTATGTTAACACATGTATCAATGATACGCTTGGTAATTATCTGTTGTAATCATCTACAATATGTGCAATGAATTTGTAGTTTGTGTGAAGTTAAGATGTCAAATTATATTTATTTAAAACTATACTGGTAATATGTGAAATTGCTCCATGGGATTTTTTTTAAAAAGGAACATATCAATATTTCTTTGTATAATTTATTCACATAAAGGCACACAATATTTCTTTGTATATATTTTATCCACAAACAGGCATGAAGTTTCAAACAACATTTCTGGAAAATATTGTTCGAAAGAAAAAAAAATAAACCTTCAACCACTGTTACACAATTGTATAGCATTAGTAATTACTGGTAGCTTGCACAGAGAAAGTGTTTGTATTTAAAACCGAAACTTATCAACCCATTGTTTCAAACTAGATTTGATTTCAGGAGCAAGCTTTATTTAAAGTGAAATGTTCAAAGGTACATTTGTCTTCTGCTATCCATTTCAAAAAGTGTGACTTGTACAAATTTACATGACAGACAGATGCACAGACCAATGTCAATGTATTCCCTATAAAGCTTTCTCATTCAAACCTTATTTTCCTAAAATTAGCTAGAGTTATCTCCCTCATTGGATTACAACTCTCGAATTTTATTCATCACTGCCCATACAAAACTGCTTTATCTATCTTTAATTTTGTAATATAATCGCATTGTAAATCGTAATGTTTTATTGAAAATATTCAACCCATTAATTATATTTACCAAGTAATTGAAACTGAATTTAAGAAATCTGCCCTGATAACTAGTAAATTTCTCACAAACTTTTACATAAGCTTAATGGACAAAGTCCGAGAATTATCATCAAACATGGCAGCTAATGCTAGTAGTGTGACATCACATGGAAAAACTCTATAATATGTCAAATTACTTTGCAGGTGACACAACAAACATGCACCTCTTAAGCTTTCTCCTCCATAGATAAGCATTTCCAAGCGAGCACTTTCATATCATATGATCCCTGTCCCTTACATATCTGTAGAAGAATAAGGTCAATAACACTTACTTTTTTAAGAGAGAGGAGACTTCCCATTTGTTATCTGGATCTACACCTGCTTCATCTTTCTCTAACGCCACCAGGAATATCCCCTTCTCACAATATGTTGTATACAATGTTAGAACACCCATCAATACAAAATATCTTTGTACAATTAAGGTCAAAATCATTTTACAGTACAAAAAATATTGATACCGGTACATAAAAACTTCATTCATAGAAAACATTCAGCTCCTGTTAATTTCTGAAATTATATGAATCTCATCACTGCCATTTCATCATTTACAATTTTAAAAATACAATTTTTATTCTTTTTTACACATATTAACATGAAAGTTATTGTACTTTTATTTTTCATTATTGCCTATTATTAAATGTGCAAAGTGCACTAGAGGGCAAGACAAATTACCGGTAATTGTACTACAGTGGTTTCCTGCACTGACCAGTATGAAAATGGAACTATAAGATCCATGCTTGTAATTTATGAATTTGCTGTTTCATGTCTCATCAAATACATTTCACCCATTGAGTGACAATTAGTATTTAATACATGTAGCGAAGGAACAAGAAAACAGAGTATCAAACGAAGGCCATGAATGACCGGTAGATATGCATACTTTTTATCTTCTCCAAATGTGATTTTAGGACTGAAATGGCAAAGGTTAAAAGCTAGAATAATTTCTATTGACTTTTACATCACTTTGCAACATCTAAGCTTCAATCTGGTTAAAACCATATCTTTATTCACTTCTGTATTTGTCCTATTGTGGATACAGATCTGGCGAAACCCCTTAAGGTTCATATTCTGATGAACTCTGATTTTAAGCCAATCAGTGGATCGGCTACAAATTCCTAGGAATGAAATTAACATCCCTAGCGTGCATGAGCCACAAGGTAGTTTTTGAACAGTGTTTGTTATATATTGCGTCACTATCACCTGTCTAGCCGAGTCATTGATTGACTATGGGAAATAACGATTTCGGTGACTGAAAAGTCATCAGAGTTCACCAGAAAATGACCCCTTATGGAGTTTCGCCAGATCTTTATCCGAAATGGGACAAATAGAAAAGTGGAATAAAGATATGGTTTTAATCAGATTGATTAAAGCTTCATCCCTTCTTTCAATGTCTTAGTGTATAGTATTGCTTATACAATTTTTATTGGTATGTATCTATTCTATCTAGCCAGTATATTCAAGTAACTGACACATAAAATATCCCTCATTACCTCAAGTGGGTTTTGTGCATAGGTCCACACTTTTGTGCAATAAATTATACAGGTATCATTACCAAATGAGTCAAATAATCTTGTCAGGAGGAAACAAAGTGGGAAATATATTTGATGGTATTTAGGTTCATGATCAGAATCTGATCATAAACCTAATTTTTTATAATTCATATTCAGTATCTGTGGAAGATGTTTGTTTTATCCTAACTGTTGACTGAAATTCTCTTTCATACAATACAATGTATCTTCAATTCTACCTACCCAATTGCACTATCTCGGCCTCTCCGTCGCATAAATTTAATGAACTGGTATTATGGTGGATTAAACATGGCGGCGCCCACAGTGAAACACATAAATGCAGATAACAACTTGCTCATGTTGTTTGTAAATAACATAAATCTTCTATCTGCTTTTTATCTAGATTTTTAGAAAACTGAATTCTATTGAAAAACTATTGAATGCATGTAATATAATTGAAATCCGCCATCTTGTTAGAATTTTTAACATCCATTGTTTCATACATTTGAGGTTGTTTTTCCGAGTTTGCCAGAAAGGCCCGAGAAGGTGCGATTGCCATCCTACCATGACTACACATCTTGAATAACATATAAAAGGATACGAAACAACACATATTATGAGAACTGGTCGAGATTCTGGGAAGGGATTCAGATAATCCCACAGCAAGGCAAAAAGTGAAAACCCTACAGCTACAGTGCAAATAGCAAGGCGCATATCCATCAGTTTGTGAGACTCTACAAATCCAAAATTGTTCACAAACACCTGAAATAAGTATATTAGATAAATTATCATAAATACATGTATGGTCAAATTGAATAGTGAAGAATTTAAGGATTTAAGGTTAAAGCGACTTGATAAAACAAATTACATGTACCTACATAAAATGATAAATCATTCGCTCCTGAAAAATGTTGAGTTCCATCAAAAATTGTCTCACACATATCATTTCTAAGCATAATACAATATGTCCTGTTAACATCATTAAATTTTTACAAGCTTTGTTTTAAACTGAAGTCCATTTTTAGACAAATATTATGCATTGTTGCTTATACATGTATTTAGAATGCACCTAGAGTTCTGAATAGGTCTGCTTATATGTATATTAAAAACATATAATTAATCATTTCACCTAGGAATAAATATTATCTTAAAATGTTTAGATACATTTACAAGATATGATTTATGGTACATGTAATACTACCTTCTTGGCCCCATCATCCAAAGCATTCTTCAATGCTGCTGAATCCCATTTGTCAATCTTCACTGGTTTTTCATCAATTGTAGTCCACTGTAATGTATTGTATGTTTTTCAGCAAGTATGGTGCAAACACCCTTGCTAAGTGAACAAGAATTGTTTGCAAAGCAGAACTTATTGCCCCCAACAGACAGCAAAGAGCCATTTATTCAAAATTAAAAAAAAAAGAACTATTACAAAATTCAAACTTGTGTTACTTTGTGTATAAATAAACGTATGACAAAGATGTGTACCAAGTATAAGTCCAGTGCAGGGATGTGTGGAAAACTTCTATGACTACAGATAGACTGACAGACAGACAAATGACTCCAATATATCTCCCCTACAACTATGTAGCCATGATTATAATAAAAATAGGGCACCACTGAAGAGCATATAATACGCCTGAAATCCTCCTACTTCATCGCCCAAGTGGGGACTAAAAATTCTTCAATGCGAGTAAACATTTCACTGATAGAACAATCATATTGTGAGTCGTTTGAGCGCTTCTTTTGTCGATATCAATGTTCTTTGGGTGCTTACATTATCTCCGTCTGTCGAATGTTTGCAGTCGCCAAGGACCCACACTAAAATTAGTAAGCAGATGCTGAAGCGGACTCCGAAAACAAAACTAATGATTTCTCTAAAAGTTCGAATATTTCATTGTGAAACTTCATACTAGCATTATTGTGGTAATATTCAAATATTTACTTTACTACCTCTTTAATAGCAATAGATCAAGGTTTGTTTGGTCGGCCTTTTTTCAATCAGGATTGGAATTCAAATGTGTTATGGTCTGGTAGACCAGTAGTTAAGACTGCAACAGAAGAGTTATTTCATCCCATCTCTTCGGCAGGACAAAACAGCTCTTCCCAACTTCCGTTGCCGTCGTAACTAGTAGACCAGAGGGTAACGGGAGTTCTTGCACCAAATTTTTTCACACTTAGAATTTCCATATTTGGGAGTTTCAATCTGGGTGTTTTCACCCCATTTACAATCATAATAAGATAAATGAATATATTTAATTTCCGAAAAAGGGGGGGGGGGCCAAAAATTGGCGGTAATGAGAAACAGAGTGATGGGGAAGATGTCCAGGAGATATGTGAGTATGACGTGCAAGATATAGAAAAAAGAGCAAACAGAGAGAAGTAATGGGGAAAGAAAGACAGAGATTGACTGAGTTTTATTTAACGGCACACCACGAATATTTCACGTATATGGTGACGGCATCTGCCTGATGCGGGGCATACAAATTTTGACCTTTGCAACGGACCCACCCGAAGCAGTGAGGAATCTTTAACGTGCCATGCATACCATGACATGGGGCCTCGGTTTTTACTGTCTCATCTAAAAGACAGGACACCAGCATGACCAGAGCAGGAATTGAACCCCGGCCTCCCAATTATGAGTCCAGTGTGATACTACTAAGCCACGCCAGCTTGAGAGAGACAGAGAGACAAGGATACACGTAGGAAGTGACTAGGAGAAGAACAAGAGGATAAAGATTCAGAGGTGTCAAAGAATGAAAGTGATGTGATTAAGCATATTTTTGAAAATGAAAGAGAAAATTTTTCATGTTTAAGGTAATTGGAGTTAAATTTAAATAAGTATACAAACTGTATATCTGATGAATTTTCAATTGAATAAAGTTCCAAAAAGTTAGGAAAGTCTGCACTTATTTACATGCTACTAAATACTACTCTAGGCTCCTAATTTTTGAAATCTAGGGGCCCGGGTGACTACCATGTCGAAACAGTTAATTTCAGTCCCTGTGCATGGGGGGTGTCAAATCAAGAAAACCCAAATAATGTAAAGAAGGGCTGACAAGAGATTCTGGCGAGTGGCATTAGTAAATGACAGCATAATAAAACGGCCACATGCAAGAATCTCAAAAGAGATTAAGTTTGCTGGGCAAGCGTTTATTAGTTGCCAGAGGCTTGTGTATCCTGATACAGGCTGGTATCGCTGAAATTCCAACTTTTGATGAACAAAGTCTCTCTGACCCTCTCTCACAAACTGACGATATCTTAAGTGGGAGAAGGACAGAGAATCTCGGAATACATGTATGAAATATAAAGAAACAATTTCACATTTTGTCAGTCAGAATGAAATTTTATCAGTCAAAACCCTCGGACTGACTCTTTGTATTTATCTTCATGTCTGATTAAAGCTTGTGAAGGAATTATTCATCAAATAATCTTACAGTACCACCCCTTATTCTAACCGGTTACTGCAGAATGGTCACCATACGGAACAATATTTTAGAAATTAAAATAAACAGAATGCATTTTACACAAAAGAAATCGAAATATAGAAAATACACTCCATCATGTAAGCATATCTAATTATGAAAATGCCATATTTATTCATTTTACCTTCTTCTTATTGTCGCTTGAAGCTTTGGACGTCATTTTGTGGCGGAAGATTTCAGAGTAAATTCGAAACAACCGGAAGTACACGTTGATCTTTGTGATCGAACTGTATACTTTTCGTTCTGACAAATTTCTGCTTGACTTTTATTTTCCCACAGAAAATTACTTTAAATGTTGTATGTTTGACAAAGATCAATTGAATTGTTCGAGTTATTACAATCATCACTGTAAACATAATTGCATCGATTGTTTTAGTCAAAATGATGCATTTCAGATTTCAAACCAAGGTGACAGTAATTGTGTCTCTGATAATGATTCTGCTCCTTAAATAAACCGGCGCTACTAAATGAAGTCCGGAAGTAAAATACGGGGGTTAGGGGTTTGGAAAGGGCATCCGGAGATAGATTAAGATAATATCTAATACATATCCAAGTTTCATGCAAATATATTGAGTAGTTTTGATTTTATAGGCTCACAAATTTTGTTCTCTTTGCACAAACTGATATTGACTTTCCAGCAATTTGTAAAAGGAAACATTTTTATAAAAATTGAGGTTATTAGCCGTTGTTTACGGAAAAACAAACAAACATTCCCAGCTCTTGTTGCGGGGAAGCCACTTCTGTAAGAGCCATAAGAATAAATAAATAAATAAATAAATAAATAAATAAATAAATAAATAAATAAATAAATAAATAAATAAATAAATAAATAAATAAAAAACTGAATAAAAATACTTTGGTGATAACATGAAATAATCCATTCTTCAACCCCCCCCCCCCCAAAAAAAAAAACATGCCTCAAGTATAGTATAAAAATTAATTAATTATTAAATATTCAAAATAAGGAAGATACTTTGGAAATTAAAAAAAACAATGATTTCTTGCGTTTATTTTACTTTAAAATATGAATCAACAATAGTGTAATTTAAATAAATAAGCAAGAAAAATAAATTAAATTACAAATATGATAAATAATTTTGAATAAAATAATAGCCTCTGCTTTTTGTTGTTTCTCAAACAAGATAGAACATTTTGGAATCATGGCCCATTCTCTCCGATAGCACGTGGATTCCTTCTAGATTTTTATCGTTCGTGTATCCTCAACTAAATCTACGGAGATATAACGTGTCTTGTTAGAATAAGAATGTTAATGTCACATACAAAAAAATCACACACATTTTGTAAAATTGTAAAGACAATAGATACACGTAATTTGCATACCACTCTGAGCTAGTTTATCGATATCAAGTGCATGCATTTTTGTGCCCCCGGAATAAAATTTGGGAGCATCTAGTTTCTGGTCTGTCTGTGTGTGTCACAAATAGAATTAAACCTTCGTTATAACTTTCGAACATTTACAGGTAGCGCTTTCATCTTTCGCATGTGTATTTAAATGTGATGAGACTTTACGTTGCCTTCAGTTTTTGACCTAGTGACCTTGACCGTAACATTTGACCTACATTTCTAAAAACTATAACATTCCGTCATTCGTCATAACTTTTGAATCATTACAGGTAGGGTTTTCATCTTTTACATGTACATTCCTTGTGACGAGTCTTTTACATACTACCACAATTCTTTACCAAGTGACCATGACTATTACCTTTGACCTACATTTCAAACTTTACCTTATTTGGACTTTGTTTCACAAACACATCTTGTCTCTTCAGTTTTACAAAACAAGAAAATTAAGGGAAAACAAGAGGCCCCAAGTGGACCTATATCGCTCACCTGAGTACCTAGATGATCAGTCATGCAGGAAGGAAGAATTCATTTATCTTTGCATTACTGTGACTAAGTCAACACAAATGTTGAAAATAAGTCAAATTTTATTTCAGACCAGAATAAAAACAATACTTTTTTGCACATCCATTCAGGTGATTTTGATATTAAGCATTTGATTTGTCTTTGCAAGATGTGATTCAGGGCAACAAGTTAGTCATTTTCTGTAGGTGGAGCCTTTTGCTGACTGATTTCAAGTTTGGGTCATGAACAACAATTGTTTCAAATATTGTCCAGATCCAACTTAAAATGGCCTAATTTCATATGCTGAGTGTTGAGAAACATCTAAAACTTATTTAGATGTGTATAGAAATGAAAAAAAATTGACCACAGCTAGATTTGAACTGCTTCTCTCCATATTTCAATTACCAAGTGGTATATGTACCATTGTGAGACCTAGTTTTTAGACATGATGGCATTATCTGTTGACCAATTTTGATGAATTGTACAAAATTGATAGAGGACCTGTAGTACTTCATGTATTCCATGTTTCATTAAAATCTTTTATGTGGTATAACAGCAGAAGTTAAAAATGTGAAGAATTGTCCCTATACACTCTCATTTGGAAGTCTTAAAAAGTTCAGCCTTTGGCTCAGGTGAGCTAAAAAAGAAAGTGCTTTGACACTGCTGAAAACTTATCTAAGAAAAAAAACATGAAACATTAAAATCTAATAATTTATTTAACTGTGTAAAATAATAATACTATTATAGGGTTCATTACATATTAAATCGTGACCATCATCAAACTTAACAATGTGAAATACAAGTACGCATTGCATACACATATATACGTATTTCTTAAGTTAAAATAAGTTGTCGTCCTGCTTTTAATTGCAGCTGTCTTAAATTATGACCAGGCGACTGTGTCGGCATCAGATCCGTCGGTGTAAACCGCGACTTTGATGAAGCCGTTTTCGACTTATTCTCGATTACTGAAGTGTCCGTCAAACTTCTTTGATACAAAATAGAAGTAAAATCGTCACATAAATGTAAAGAAACTTCGCCTTTCATTTGATCTTCCGCTTCAAATTTCTTCTTCTTATGAATGTCATACATATGAACAGGCTTAAATATGACGGGTCGTTCCTGTAAAGTTGGGTCTTTAGATAAATATTTTTCAATGACTTCATTTGGCAGATTTGGCTTCCTAATGGGTTTGCTTGTTTTCTTATTGCGAATACTGTCGTCTGCAACAAAATTTTGATGTCCATGTCTACCATCGAAATATTTTGGACCAGATTTCGTTACCGGCATCTTTGTGTACTCATCGCGTGGGTACTCATCGGGTAAATTCGTAATGTACTCCGTACTTGGAGGATGCAACGCCAGTTTCCACGGATCTGGATTCGTCCATGTTTCTGGGAATTTCTTTTTGGAACTTAATTTTGTGGCTTCGTTTGTGGTGGCATCATCTTGTAAACCTTGATCGTCATTTGTATCTCTCAGACGACGTGAACTGTTGGGAGATGACAAGGAATCTTCTGGTGAAAAGGGACTTCTTTTGGCTTGTGAATACACTGATATTCTTTTACCCGGATTATTTCCCTTGGATCCTTTAGATGGTTCTGGGACAGGAGGTGACGATTCTTCCTCCTCCTCCGCGTTCCTTGCTACTGGTCCGACGGATGATTTTGGCAACTCTTTCTTTTGCAGCCATTCATCGAAAGCTTTCTCTCCATTTTGCTGTTTTATTGCTTTTTGTTCGTCCTGGTCATTCATTTCTTTTAAAACTTGTTGCATTTTTAATTTTCTCAAATGCCCCATTTCTTTGAATACATTATCTTTGTCTTGGTGCCATAGCTCTGCCGCTAACAATCTGTAAATGAAATACAAACAACGCTGTATCTTAGTTAAGAATACATTGCATTGAACAAAAATAAAAGTCGTGGTTCGTCTTTTTCGATTACACAATGAAGAAACTGGTACGATAATTAATTTAGATTTGTTATACATGTAGTAGATTTTATTTCGGGGTAGTATCTTTTTATCCGCGGTTACAGTTTAATTTTCATATAGGCAGCATCCTCGCTAACCAAGGCTGAAAACCCCGCATCCAATATGTAGGAAATATAGATACAATTGCTGTATTAGTTCAAAAATGTATAAATGATGTTTAGAGAACAGAGGAAGACGAATGAATAATTATAAACTAACAATACACCATACTACCTACATATTGGATGTGGGCGATTTCAACCGTATCGATAACTGGGAGTTTAAAAACCCCGTCTAAATCCACCAAGGGGGAGAGGAGAGAATCGGATCGGATCGGAGCCTTGGTTAGCTAAGATGCATAGGCAGTGGATTAATAGTTGTTAACCCGATATGCCGATAACTGGACTCACTGTGACAAGTCGTGATCAAAGAGAATTTGATACAAAACTTACAAACAAATATATTCTGGTGACAATGTCAGACAACTTTTGTGCTATAGTGTATAATGAAATTTAACACCAGTTCTACGGAATGATGAAACATAAAGGGTTCTTATTCTATGGAAACAACCCCTTTGCAAGAGAGAGAGAGAGAGAGAGAGAGAGAGAGCAAACAACCATCCCTCGAATCTTAAAACCAAACAAAAAAGCAATAAACCCACCCACCTCTGCACATGAATCTTGGAATTAAATTTATTTACCTTGCACAGTTTTTATGACCCCACAATTTGGCTAGGTCCAGCGGAGTATGACCTCTACAATCCTTGCCGACAATATTAGCACCATTTTGTATTAACAGTTTAAGACATTGAACATGACCTTCTGAAGCGGCCTGATGGACAGGTGTTATACCATCGTTGTTTGGACTGAAATGAAAGAAATTCATGGTTATACTATCTAATAAGCAAAACTTAAGTCATTTGTGAGATGACTCTCAATGTCGGAAACTCACGGTCGGTGCGACTCGTTTTTTCAGAGGAATGTTGAAACACTCTAGGAATTGAGAGTGTCAAAATCACTTTCAGATCACCTCATCTGGAGATTTGGGGCATTCCTCTTCAAGATTCGCCCTCGGGTCGAAATTCCCGAAGTATTAGACATGCGTTGATAGGTTGAGTGGGGTCCTACGTCGTTTACAACAATTCGATTGAGCGATACCGTAATCAGGTGACCAATCTTATGAAGATAATGGTGCAAACCAGTAGCCTTTTTCACAAAAAAACTTACGACTAATATTTCTCTTACGACTAAACTTACGAACTCGTTCCGTTTCACAAAAAAAAAAAAAACAAAAACAAAAAAAAAAAAAAAAAGAAAAAAAAAAAAACCAAAAACCACCTTACGAACTTCGATCTTGATTTTGCGACAGATTAATATCAAACAAGTGTCTTTTTCTAACTTTAAATTTTATAAAAAATTAAAGTTAGAAAAAGACACAAGTATAAATTTTTGGTCGTAAGTTGAAAGTTACAGTAAACAAAGATAGCTGTATTATTTATTTTGTTCTATGGAGATCAAGCATCAAGACGAGAATGCGTTCGTGAAAAGGACTTAAGATTTCACTTACGAAGTTCGTAAGTTAAAAAAAAACTTGCGGCAATTCGTAAGGTTTTTTGTGTGAAAAGAGCTGCAGGATTCAAATTTGGATCATCTCCACCAAAAACCCGATTATCAAGCCCTTGTATATAACCACCGCCCCACATCTACATAGATGTGCCATCTATCATGGGTATCTGACAATATCACTGTCTTCAACACTTCCCATCCCATCAAGCTACAAACGTCTTCGAATTTTCGAATTATGTTGCATGGTCATGAAGAATTACTGTAGGCAATCTAATCCGAAACAACAGTTTCCTTCGAAATGACTGGTGAAAATGCTTCCTAATGTAAACTTTAGGGTCTTTTATAACGTCATACATAAAACATTAGACACTAAATAAGCTTCATCTACGAACTATTTTTTATTGTCGTCAGATCATGATCATCAATCCATATAAATTGCTATATCAGAAATAAATAGTATATAAACCATACAGCGTGTATTATTACGCTCAATAAAAAGACAAGCGAGATTTTTGACTCCCGATGTTTCAACCTTGAGCATCATTTAAGCTACATAAAATATCAAAATGCGCATAAATTATGGGGTAATAAATTAATATTGGCATATGTGATCTGTATGTCTGAGACAACTTCTGTCATACAAATGAGTCGGATGTCTTATTTTCTAAGTTATTTTTATGCTTACATTGAGAGGTCAGCCTTCTTAGTGACAAGGTACTGGAGACAGATGAGAGCTCGTTTGCCTGTTTGGTTACTTATACAGAGATGGACTGCCCTCCAACCAGTAGAGCTTGGCAAGTTGATGTCCACTTTATATTTTTCTATCAAAAGTTTCAGGCAGTTCATGCGACCATGAATAGCAGACAAATGGAGAGCGGATAATCCCTGAAAAGTAGTAAAGATGGAGGCATTTAATACGTGTCATCGTGTCCCTGCTTGTTGAAACATACCATATACGTTTTATACGTCGAAATTTTACTCCCAATAAGTTACGTATACGGGAAATCGCACTCAAAAGTAAAAGCGTATTTGCTATCCGTTTATGCGAGGTTTCATTTACCATAAGTAAAACTGTTACAAGTGTCCTTAGAAACTTTAAATTACAAAATTTTAAAATTAGAAAAGGACACAAGGGATATTTGTTTGTCGAAATGGATATATTCATCTACAGGACACTCCTACAAAAATTACGTATTCGAACCTACCCCCTACTAGGCGTTGATGTATCTATGCGGGAAAATAACACACAACTTACACATAAATTCCTTCATGCAATCATGTGCATATTTGCACAATAGTACGTAAGCAAATTTCGTAGCATTTGTCTATTGGGTAAGTTTGCATAGCCACATTTCGCAAGATCTATACTAACAGATACATAGCAAATTTCATGATTAGCATACAAACCTATGAAATAAAATTAATGTCAGAACCGAATGATGGAAGCCAACTGAAAAAATTTAAGCACCTAGTGCTTTGCATTTGAATCACAGACCTCAGTCTGTAGTTTGAACCCTTGTCTGTTCTTTTAATCTGATACTTTTCCTTAAAACGAAAACAAAGAAATTTACATATTATAGGTAATATCGGTTTAGCACCAACTGTAAACTAGGTGCAAACCCTTTAGAATATGACGGGAAAAGGTGCATTCTAAGTATTTGTATTCATATCATATATGGGAAATGGTTAGTGTAGCTACAGGAAAATATTTGAACATGCTGATGAATGGCCTGTCTTACATACATACGTTTGTATTGATTGAAATTGTATCTCGGTTGGGTTGTTTTGTGTATCAGCATTGTCTTGTGTATTGCCGTTGTCACATAGGTTACTATGTCATCCATAATGTAATCTTATTTAATTAACATGCTAAACACATAACCGATAAGCTGTGGATTTACTATTTCCGGACTTGTTACATACATCATAAAAGAATATCAAATTTATTTAATCATTGTTTCTGACAAAGTTAAACAGCATTCCAGTTTTCTGAATGGATAAATACAATATACGTGAGATATCATAAGTACTTTATCGCAAATATCCTATTTAGATTATCTGAGATTGTAAATCTGAGGTAAAGTTCGCTTGACTAGTTCGTGTGCCTGGGCATTTAAAGGTGTACTCGATCGTGGACTTCCTTTCAATAGGAAACAAACGGCTTATTACGCATGGCCTTACACGTTTAAATACAAATCGCAAATAGAATGAGTGCAAGTTAAACAAGCCTATATCTGTTTAGATCTACCTAGCAACTACAAACATGGCAGAATTTTCACCGATCGATCGCCTCCCGAGATAAATCAAACAAACTTCAATGTAAAACAATTAAGTCCTAACACAAAGTTGATTCCCTAACAGATCAATACGGCTCGATAGAGTTTAATGAAAATAGTGAAATAAATGCGCAGTGGTATGGAATATTGACCGTTTTTCTACCTACATTTTTGTCGAAGTTGATTTGTCCTTTGGCTTCTCGTAAACTATGGCGTAACCATTCTGTGTCGCCGATAGCTGCAGCCATAAATTCGTCATCTGCTATCCTTTTTCCATTTGGAAAGCGAACTTTTCTCCTAAGATATGATCTGGATGAATCTGCCATCGTGGTCCTCTTGTGTTTTATTATCCAAATAATTCAATCACTCTTTATCTAAATTCATTTATGGTAGAATATCCATAACCATGTCAAGAATACACTTATCTAAGTCCTTTCCATTTTATATAACACAGTCTGTTTCAAATGCCGGTTATCCAATTCATATTCCTTAACTTCCACTCTTGATCGAACCCGTCTACATACAGTGCATCACGTGATAACAACAATTTAAATCACCTCGTCTAACGTTAAAAGGACATTCTATTTGAACAATTGTTTTTTGTCATTTATTACCTGTGTTTAGAAACATGTGGCATCAGTATATCGATCTCGGGGTCGTTTTCCTCATCAGTAATTATGATTGATTGATCTTCAAGGATTTTGTTTGCAAACTTTTAAAAAATCATTGTAAAATTTGATTATTTTAAGACAACAACCCATGGATCAGTTTTCGATCTTCCGTGGATAGTCTAGACACACCCGGAAATTACTTTTCTTCTTCTTCGTAAATAAGCAAGTTTACACCCACAGAAAAGGCACGACTAGACCCCCTACCGGAAAATTCCGTTTCGAGTTAAAAAAAAAAAAACCCACAAGAACAACGCCCAGCGTGGCTTAACACGCCCGTTGCTTACTTTGGACGAGATCAATGTGAACGTATGGTTTTATTACCTCCAAACATGGGTCTCTTTGGTAATACTTTTATGAAATATTGAAATCCAAACAGAGGGATCCAAGTCCCATAACTCTGTAACAACAAAATGGAATTTGCACAAAACTGAAAAGTGGCTTCCCCTACACTATTTAAGCATTCTGTATAAGTTTCATGAAAAACAACTGAGGTTTATTTAAGTTATCGCTTTACATAGCATATCCATAGCATCTTATCATAGTAACAAGGTTTTATTCACTTCGCATGTTGTGACCTTGACCTTTGACCTATGACCTTGGGTCAAGTGTAACAATTCTGTGAAATATTATTAAAATCCATCCACAGGGGAAGAAGTTATGGCCCAGACAAGGTTTTACTCACATTGCATGTTGTGACCTTGACCTTTGACCTATGATCTTGGGTCAAGGTTATGACACACCCTTGGATCCTAAGCAACAATTCTGTGAAGTATTATTGAAATCCGTGCACAGGGAAAGAACTAATAGCCCGGACAAGCTTATCCCGGACGCGGAACGCCGGACGGACAACGCCATAACATAATACATAATAAGACAAGCGTATAAAAAAGGTGAATCCGCGCTTTAGTCATCAGATATTCTTGTACACCCTTCAAGACTGGCAAGTCGTAGATGTACAAGCCCGAGCTCCATAATTATATACGAACCGAAATCGTTTACTACATATTAGGGCTAAAACACAATTCAAATCTATTGATAAGAAAGATTTGTGTATTTAGATTTCCGTTTAAAATAAATTAATATAAATTTTCATTCTTGATAAATTGTAGAAAATACCTTTTATACATATGGTCAGGACCATATATGTGCTTGTCCAGCATGTAATCTGACCGGGTACGTACGCAAATTGTCCAACAAAGCAGGTATATTCCAGCTGACGAGTGATTATCTATAATGCTACTTGATACTTGCTTATCGAGAAAATGCGTTGACGAGAGTGACCGGGACCAGTGTGCGATTAAAAATACATTTATGATAGCTTACTAATACTTAAGTACATATAGGGCATCCAACCTTTTCCAATTTCTATAGACCAAATGTAAAAATGTTGAAGGTAACAAATGTATTTTACTTTATTATAAATACTTCGTTTGCGATTCATGTTTCCCACATTCGATAATTCGAAAATATTAACAACTTTGGTATTGCACCTAAAAAAAACCCCATATTTTCAGGATATAACATTTGCTCTTTATGAAAATACCTGTTAGGAATTTATCACAAAAAAAACTTCGTAAAGAGATATATCGCTGGGTCACATGTCATAGTATTTCATAAACATACGAAAGTAAAACAACGTGTTTGAGGAGATTATAATATTATTTAAGCTGTCTGAAATTCCTTTTCCCAGTTAATTTCTAGTTTTCAGTGGCGGATTCAGGACGGGTGGCAGAGGGCCCGAGCCCCCTTTTTCGCCGATAGTATGTGTAAAACTTCAGATTTGGCAGCCAAAATGGCTGAGTATTTTGATTAATACTTGAATTTCACATGTGCCCTCCCCCTTTTCAGAAATCCTGGATCCACCACTGTTTTTTTTTTACATTTTACTTTTAGTGGTTGACGCTTTTGTTTATGTTACACAAACATTGATGACTAACGACTAACAAATGCTTACAGAACGGGTGAATCTCGCAGACAGGAGATGCTAACGGCTAGAGCATTGGTCTGTATATCTTTATGTTTCATACGGATATTGGTAAATTTACAAACGAAAAACATACACGGTATGTCGTGGGCATTGCCCTTGCGATATATTTTAATACATGTAATGTCCTATATATATGTTTTATATATTCATATGTAATTGGTACATTTTCTATAACTTAAGTCACTGACATGTGGAGACATACTCGGGAACAAAATAAGCAATTAAATGATACTCCAAACGTTTGTACCCATTATATATCTATGTAGTCCAAACTATAATTCATAGCGGCTAGATTTCAGTAAATATGTGCCAGAATAACGAATACTCATTTGAAAACCAACACGTGTATATATCTTTCCGGTTTATGACAGTAAAATATTCAAAAAATATATGCATATTTTATATGAAGTCAGATAAAAAATTTAGACAGAGACATATATACACATGTCTCTGCTTCAGAGTAGTAAAATAAAATAAGTCGAAATTTTCCTTGACAAAACGTGACATATTTATAAAGGACAAGTAGGCTAGCTTAAAATTTCATGAAAACGTAGCAAAGTGAAATTTTGGAAAGAGATATTCGTAATGTATTAATATGTTTGAATAAAATGAATGTATACTCCGCGTAAAACATTCTCCTAAAATGTTTTACATTCAGATCCCATCTTTCTCAGATAACGAATGTGCGTCGTTAACGGATAGCTAAGCCGTAAGCGAGGAGTGAAGGATTTATTTCGACATTCTGCTTTTCGTTCATAGGGAAGTCAAAACAGTAACATTCACTATAAAATATAACTTCATATGATAATGACATGCATTTATATGAAAATTTTAAACTCTCTTAGGTTTTTTTTACGGAAACTTGAAACCTAGCTACAGTATTGGTTTTAAGATTTATGTTAGCTTCCAATATGGCGACTTACATTGATAGCATGCGAAAATATTTCCAAGCAAATAATAGAGTCCGGGAGCAATATCAGACACATTCTGCAAAAGTTCATTCTGTGGCATGGAACTGTGATGGAAGAAGACTCGCTTCAGGCTCATTTGATAAAACTGTTAATGTGTATGTTTTGGAAAATGACCGAGATCGCCTGGTGAGGATTCAGTTATTTTACTTTAAATTTCTTTTTATAAAAGACATCTCTTGACAAGCAGGATCAGTAGGAGATTAATGGCAATACTGCATAGACCGATTGATTTCTTAGCACACTAACAGTCATGCACTATTCACTTAGAACAGGTTGAGTCAATTCAAAATGTGATTGCTGGAAAATTCATCACCCAGACAACTGACAATCATGATCAGATTCATGCATTCTTGAAGTTGGCGTGACATTACACTAAAATTTAAATTGAGATAATCCCTGAAAAATTCCAAGGATTACCTGGGGGATAAACTGGGTGTTTATCATAGAATGTAATGCAGCTTTGTTAAATTGTATTTTGAGCACAATATACTAGTCATAAAACTGCCTATTTCATTGAGGAATTTTATGAATATTGGCCCCTTTTCTTCTTTAAATTTGATATGACCATAGTTTGAAAAAGTGAGATTTCAAAATATTGTATTCTTCATATAAAGTAATGATATATCCATAGACTTATCTCCTAACAAATATGGTGCATATTGAGTCATGTGACCAATCTGACTTCGAGAGTAGACTGAGTTCTAAGCACAATTCACTCAGTACAATTGGGGTTAGTCTGTATGACCTGTGATTGCTTGAAAATTTGACACCCAGACAACTTGTTAGAAGATAACTAGTCACCAGAAACTCCTCCACTCATATTAACAGGCAATGAATTATATTGTCATCTCTTCACAAGGTTACAAGTTCTCAGGATGTCTTGTTGCTAAATTTAGACTTTTTCCCACTTATTTTACAGAAAAATTTGTAACCATATCTTGAAATATATCCTTGATTTCCTTATTGCAAGACCCATTCTGTTTTGAGGGAAATTTTCAGGGTGTACAGATATAGAAAATTATTAGTCCAGGAATTAAGTTTGAACCTTAAATCGTGCAAACCTAAATGGTTTGCTGAACAGTGTTTTTAAAAATGTATACATATTCCTTCAACCATAATAGTCCATTTAGAAGATTTCAAATGCTCAAGTGTAACATATTTTGCATCAAAATTCTTAGAAATGGCAACTAATTTTTGGCAAACATCTAGAATAAACATTATTCAGTACATGTATTCTTTGAAATTTCAAATGAAAATTAAGAAATTCAATCTGTGTCAATGTTGCTTTTAAAAAAGATTTGAAAAAGTAAATCTATAAATTTTATACCTCTCAAGTGAAGTGATTTAGAATGTTTTCATGTGAGACTAAGTTCATAAAATGACTGACTGAATTTACCTCATCTGGCAAGAAAATTAGTCATACTTCATACATTACAGATTATTATGAGTTTTTGGTAGGTTCAAGTTTTCAAAGTTACGATGTTGTAAATAAAATTAATAGAAGGTTTTTGGGACCAATTGATTACTTTGAGTTTTCAAGTTTGAGTCTTTTGATAGATTCATGTAAAATATTTTGATAATCATGATAACGTTATACGTACGTAGTGTTTTTGTTTTGCAGTCCAGAGATTTAACATTCAAAGGCCACAGTGACAGTGTTGACCAATTGTGCTGGCATCCAAGGAATCCTGACCAACTTGCAACTGCCAGTGGTGACAAAACTGTGCGCATCTGGGATGCTCGAGCAAACAAATCAGTCGCAACCATAAACACTAAAGGTGATAAGTCATATTTGATTGTTTCTTTATATTCACATAAACAAAATTTGAAATATTTTGTTAAATTTTGGGATGATAAATGTCATAAAAAATTTTGTAATTTCTAGTAAAGGTTTCCCCGTATTTGCAACATTTGGACAAAAACTTTCCCCTGATATTTGTAAGAACTTTTGTGAATTGACCTGTAGATGTAACAAAATGTGTGTCTTAACTTGAAAGTGTGTTTTTTCCTTAACCTATGGAAAACTAATGAAGTTCTTCAGGTCAATTTGGATGTGCGCTGTATGCATTGTACATGTACTTGTTATTAATTTGTCAGTAATTTTTATATCTTTCTTATTCATAGGAGAGAATATCAATATCTGTTGGTCTCCAGATGGCAGCACCATCTCTGTCGGTAACAAAGATGACCTCATCACATTTATAGATGTCAGGAGTCACAAAACTAAAGCGGAGGAGCAGTTCAAGTTTGAAGTGAATGAAATCTCTTGGAACGTAGATGGGGATCTTTTTTTTCTCACCAGTGGTCAAGGCAGCATTAATATATTCAGGTAAGGATATTTTGTAATGAAGTAAGACATATATGTGGTTGCCTGTTGAAAGTGAAAGTTGAAATATTTTTATATATATCTTGGTATATCTACTGCAAATGGGTGAGTGCAGCTTAGTTGATGAGTTGCGTGGTCATGACTGATGGGTTCTTGGTTTGAGTCCCTTTGGCAGCTTCTCAGTGCCTTATCTTCGGGCAAGACTGTAGAAACCAAGGCTGCATGTCCCAGTAAAGATGTTAAAGTAGATAGCTATAGATCAATCGTTGCGACAGGTGGGTCTGTTTCTTGGGTCTAAATTTCTGTGATGTTATATTGCATAATCTTGGCAAGACACATAACAAAATATAAACAAACCATCTGTGAATAAATAAATAGAAAGAAACATTCAATATCCACAATTTTTTCGCTACTTGGTCTTTATTAAGTAGATACAATAATTTATTTGATAAAGGTCAAGTGGCCATAACAAAATTTTGTGGACATCAATTGTTTCTTGTTATTTATTTATTTCGCATTTCCTTTTGATCATCTGTGAATAATTTATAATATGACTCACTTTATATGATCTGCAGATAACTAGGTATATCAACTGGGATATCTTTGACTCAGGCTCTGTTGTTTTTAGCCTCAAATGTATAATCAAGAAAAGGAAGTGACAAGTAACAAACCATCAACTTCAGATTAAAAGTCTATCAAACTTACCTATCTTTGTTTCTTGAAAGAAATATTTAATAAAACTGCCATTTATTAAAACTTCTTAAATGTTGTATAATGCAGAAAACAAAGAATATCATCTTTCAGTTTTCCACATCTTTACTATAAGTTCAAATCAAACTTCACACTTAATTTTTGGACTAACTTCATTCATTTCCTATTATCATATTGTTTCACTTGTTTAAACTGTGATCTTGTTACTTTATAAATAATTCATTGTAAGAATAATTTCTCAAAACTTTACCTTTCAGTTATCCAGACCTCAAGTTACAATACACTCTGCAGGCACATCCTGCTAACTGCATCTGTATAGAATTTGATCCTAAAGGAAAGTATTTTGCTACGGGGAGTGCTGATGCCCTCGTCAGTATCTGGGATGTGGGAGAATTAGTCTGTATACGTACGCTTTCCAGGTAACACTTGTATCCTGAGGAAAATGTGGCCATGAAAACTTCTCACATTTTAAACCTTTAAATGCTAACCCTTCTAAGTAAAAAAAAAATTGCTCTCATTTTCATTTTTAAGATTAATGTCAAATATTTGTATATGTATGTTTTACTTGAATTCAGTTTGTTTGAATTAATTACTACATGTACTAAATGTTCATAGTATACAGAATGAAAGAGAGTTTGAGGGGTCTATATTAATTGTCTTTAGTGAATTATGCACATTATATACTATGCATTAAATTTTACGTTTGTTGATGTGTAAAAGAATGGCTTTGCATTAAAGTACTTTCATGCAGTCACTGAATTTCTTTAACAGACTGGACTGGCCAGTACGTACTTTAAGTTTTAGTCATGATGGAAAGATGTTGGCCTCAGCATCAGAGGATTTGGTGATTGATATTGCAGAAGTGGAATCAGGTCAGTGCAAGGTTATTGATACCAAATATTCATGAAGCACAAAAGCAAGAACTGTTTAAAGTAAATTATTGTAAAGCGATCTTTTACATAACTCACTTGCAAAGGACTAGGACACTGCTTTTAAAATCAAGAAATCCTATTAAATAATTTTAATTCAGTGAAATTATTTATGCCCATTTTTCTCTTGATACTAAAACATGTTAGCAATGAGACGTCTTACACTAAAGTCAAATTAAACAGCTGGTTATGAGAATGATCCATGCTATACCGATTATGGGATGTAAATATGGACTCTTGCCAAAGACAGGCATTACACATGAATAAACCATGGCTGCTTATACAGCAGAACTTTGTAGCAGTGTAAAGATGATGGATAAATCCAAACCACAAGTCCAAAAATCATGAAACCATAGGACATACAAAATCAGTGAAAATACCGATTATGGGATGTAAATATGGACTCTTGCCAAAGACAGGCATTACACATGAATAAACCATGGCTGCTTATACAGCAGCACTTTGTAGCAGATTCAAGTTTCACCAGCATACATGTAGTTCTTTATTAGCATACTGTATGTGCCCAATTCATAGAAGTAAGGTAAATCTTGCATATCAGATTATGTATTAAAAAATCTAGCAAACATCTCAATATCTTGCAGTGCTATTGATGATAGTATACATACAGGTACAAGTTATGAGTTTAATTCTGCATTGAAGGTTGTCTTGGTCAATTACTACATGCATTTACCTTCAGTGATGTAAAAGTTTTGACATGGTTATTTTCAGACCATATTCCACAGGTTATATTGATGGTTCTTAACAGCTGTGTTAACTTACTTTTTAGGTGAAAAAATAACCGAGATAACCTGTGAATCTCCTACATTCACCGTTGCCTGGCATCCAAAGCGCCATCTACTGGCATTTGCTTGTGATGACAGAGACAATTACGAAAGAGATGCAGGAAATGTTAAAGTGTTTGGTTTTCCTAGTGAAAATACATGAAGTGCTCAAACTAACATGTTGGATATAGAGTCAATTTTGTAGTGCTTTCCTGAACCAAGGAGAGTAGATTTAAACAAGAGGAATCTGTGCAATAATGAAGAGACAATTAATTTGTACCATTCAGTAGCAGAAGATCAAACTCTCAAGCCATCATTTCACGTTTATGACTGGTGTTGCGAACACATAATCATTATGTTCCAAACATTTGTTTTCCACAGAGAAGACATCTCTGAAGTCATTATTCTTTGTAAAATTATCACCAGCAAATGGTTGTTTTTATGTTATATTACAAGCATTTTGTAGGAAGGGTCCATGTTATTTTATTACTGAAAACAACACTTTTAAAGGATCCATGTAAGGAATGCAGATATTTTATGGTTACATTTGTCCATCATTCCTTAATAGGCATCACATGATGCATGTGATTATGATAAATACCAATATTATAATTTTGTATGTTGTTTTTGCAACTATAATAAAGATATTGTTAGTAGACTATCAACTTCTCATGATTGTGAAGTCATCTGACTGATACATTGCCGAATAAATTTTTACCTTGGCAAATGTAAAGAGTGAGTTTTGATAAGTGTTTGACAGTTAGATATTAGTTCATAATATATTTAATGCGTCTCCCACGGAATTACTCAATTTTAGACATTTAGCAAAAACAGAGGGGTATTATAGAGTTTATACCAAGCTGTGTTTGTGAAACAATGGTGCTTGCAACTTTTGGCATTTATAGGATAGAGTATTTGAAATTTAAAATGACAGAGTTGCTTTTGGTTTTGTATGCTCAAACAATCAGCCCTTTTAATTGCAGTTAAGGTTGATACCTTGTGTCCTGGTCTACATTTCATGGATTGTCAGTTAATAATTGACACTTCTTTAAAACTGAAAGGACTATTGACACCACATTTTATATCGAGCCTCGTTAGAATCAGACAAACATAAACTGTAAATTTCAGCACCCTTAAGGCCAAAACTTCATCAAACATTAAAAGAAATTCTGTTCTTTTGCACACCTGGAAAAATCTGTAGGCATAATTATAAAAGGCATAAAGGTGTTTACCTTTATGACACCTCTTCGCAGAAGTTTACGTTTATGAAAAAATCAATATGGCTACATTGTAAAATCTTACGAAATCTTTTTACTTTTGTGCATGATGATGATAAGTAAGTTCATGATTATAAAAAGCATGAAGCCTTCTGTCTTTATTGAAATTCATGACCCCATGGTCAGCTGTTCAGACTATAGGGTAGTCTGTACTCCAGCATAGAGACAAAGTATTTAATCTTGGACAACTTTTCTTTACTCCTGTGCTTCGTGATGATTAACGATATGCATAGTTATGAAGAGCAGAAGACTACCTGCCAAAAAAGTGGAATTAATGACCACTCTAGTGTGGGACACATACACCAATACAAGTTGGTTGGTTGGTTGATTGGTATTTACATTGCTTTCAGCAATTTTTCAGTTATATCACAACATGGAAGCAGGAGGTAACCAACCTATTAAACACAGTGGCGCAATCCGGGAAATGATACAGTGTGAGATAAATCTTCTGTGTCTTATGTTGTTATGTCCTCTACTAAAATTGTGAAATTCATGACCTCTAGGGCATGGGTCAATGATCAGGGTTTCACCCACCTGATTACATCATAAAACGTTATTTTGCATTTGTTTCCTTGTGATTATAAACTGTGTGTTTAAATATGAGAGCATGAGACCCTGTAATGAAACACACGACCTGGCCTTTAATCATACTCAAATGAATGTTAAGGCCTGTGAGCATTTTGTTTTCCTTTCTAAGATTTTGAGAAGATTTATATACATATTGAATATTGAAGATGGTACACTTTATGAAAATATTTACAATTTATGTTGAATCAATAACATCAATATCATAAATCAATAAATACTCAAAACATAACAATATATGTGGTGATAAAAATTACATAAAACAATATGTGTGTACATAGAGTAAAGAATAAAAGATGATATTTATCCACAAAATAATACACATAATCATCTAATATTTATCCTTACCAGTGATCAATGTTCAGTATGAGTTGTAATTCAGAAAGAATATAGTGAAGTATTCCTAAGGAATGTTTAAAGAAAAAAAAAAATATTTAAATAATAACTCAAGAAGATAACAAGTTTGTGGTTATAATACTTTCATCATTGTATGCAGAAATGGTTTAACCAAACCTGTGTCAACAATGAATAAATCAAGCATAATCAAACTGTTTGTGAATTGCTTTATAATTCAAATTCTGCTCGCAACACATCATTCCCTTGATTTAACTCCTTAGTTTTGGACAAATGATTAACTTGATACATGTCTATTGTAATCAGTCTTTAGCTGATATACAGTATTTTCAACCAGCATGTTCATTGTTTCATTACTTCACTTATTTGGCCCCTCAATGTTGTGGAAGTTTATTTGAGATTATTTTCACGAGAGTATATTCAAATTGTGAGATTTACTTTGACTGAAGACAAAACATAATATTGCACTTTTTAACCAATATTATCAATAGGAATAGATAAACGACATACAGGCTTTAAGAAAACAATATATTGACTTCTTCTAAGAGTTTCATCCCTTTGCTGCCAGCCTTCTTGCAGTAATGTTCTGCTGCTACTCTATAACCAATGTTGGACAACAATCGAGCATATTCCAGATATATAGCTTGGACAAGGGACACTGAAAAAAATGTATACCATAGAAATCTTTCATATCTAGTTTAATGGCATTGGTTAAAGACATTGAAAGTCAAATGTAAAAATATCAACTGGCTTTCATTTGGATCACTGAATTAATATGCAATTTTGTAACTACTAAATTCCAGATTGCACTACATGACCATGGGCATATAGTATTTCACCTTGCTGTCAATCTGTCATGCATTTTGTCTTCTCAACTCCTAAACTCTTGGGAGGATTTTAATTAAACTGGGTACAAATAAAGATCACAATATGTAGATGTGCATATTGTAAAGGGAATCTAGATCAAAATTTTTTTACAGGAGTCCTGGCCTTTGGTCAGAAACTTTGCTGACGGCGGGGGCATTTGTGGTGCACCAACACATCTATGATCATCTTGATTTAACAACAAAAAATATTCATCATTCAGAAACAATTGCATGGATTATTTTATTGTGCCATGTCATATTTTCAGTACACACACAGTAATTTTTCGTTTTTAGCTGTTGTACAAAGCTGAAAATTAGCACCTACATGTATCACTAAGTTCATGTCCCATTCTGGTAGTATCAATACTAAAAAAGTGTTTTAGATGATAGAAATTGATTAGATCCAGGTAATGGTTTTTAAATGACAGTCATGTAAGCATTATGTAAATCTTGGTACACCTAACTCACCTGTTTCATCTGTCTTCTCAAGTAAACCAAATTCGGTCAAGGCTTCAGCAAAACAGGCAGCTCGATTAAACTGCCTCATTCCATACAGCATTTCTAAAACTTTTGAGAATTGTCCCAAAGACAGCATTACCAAAACTGCTGTACTCTGAAACAGCAAGGCTATATAATCTAGATCTTTCTCTTATAACTGTTCACATAGTCATGAAATACTGTACTAGAATTCTTGGAACTGCATATACATTTAATAATAATTTTTGAGTCAGAGGCATACAATATTATGATCAAAGCATACATTTCACATATCTTGAATCAAGCAATATAGGGGAATAATTCTAATTCAGTAGTAAGCACCTATCATAATCTAACTGCAGTGATACATGCAGTATTAAACGAGCATTTTGTAACACCTACCTTCATATTCACATGACTTCCACACAAGTATTCGACCCACCTCTTCATCACCTCACATTTATCACTGGCATTTAATGTGGCCTATAATATAAGTTTTCAACTACAGAAACTCAATTCATACTCAGAATAAGAAAATGTAAAATGCTTTCAATAATTAATCGTCTTTAATGTAAGATTATTCTACACTGCCAGAATTATGGATGGATGTTCACCTTGCATGCATCCAACCACCTTTTGAAAGATTCCTTACTGATATAAATGTGGCACACATGTATATTTTTTGTATCTAACCTTGCTCAAACACTGATAAGTAAGACAATTCAAACAAAATCTCACAGTTGTTCCTCACTACATAATTACCAAATGAAAATTGTGTACTAACAATAATCAGTAAGATCATGTGGTGAAAAAAATTGACCTCATTTAAAGTTAAACATTTTTTCTGTGGTAAATTCTATATTATATTTCCATTAATTAAAGTGCAATCAGGTTTTGAAACTAGTACAATATATTTTACATTACTCATTAGCTCTACAGAATGCTGTGTTCATCCTACCTTCGCTAGCCAAACTGCTAAATCCCAAGATCCATATGTTTGTAAGTAGCGACATGCATCCAGGCCCTTGTCAATCAAACAGAGCAGTTGTACTCCCTCTGAAAAAAATTAAAAACATGAAGTGCACATTTAAACTTTGATAACTTAATTCCGTTTATCATATAATGCCCAATCTGGATATTTTCACCCATACAGTGATGGTTGGTGATGGATAAAACAATAGTCCACAGAGAAAATAACAGATCTATGACACAAATTCTGGTGGACTTTTTCACTAGCTTAGACTAAGATTCAGTTTTGTCAACTGACATTCCCAGATCTAAATAGCCGTACCACAAATAATATTGAATTTGCCAATACAAAACTATCTGAAGAATCTTTAATAGTCAATTTAATTTTCATTTATCTAAGTTTGAATAGAACCTCAGAATAAGTAAAGAAATTCATTGAATCTTGATTTAAGTTAAAGACAATGAAAAAGTTATATAAATACATGAATATCCAATATCATTGGTTTGATTTGGTCAAACTTGGATACCCCTTCATACAAACTAAGCCTTATTCCTCTACATTAAGTTCACTTCAGTCTCCAAAGTGAGAAATATGCATTTAAATTTAAAATTGAAGTTAAACTATATGACACTTTCAGTATAGAATAAATTAGTAAATGTCAGGGCATTATTTCACTAGGAATTCTGAAGAATACTTGTAGACTAGTTACATATCCCCATTACGAATATCATGGTCCTAGTGAACATTTCTGTTAGAAGTGAGAATCGTTCACTATACATTCGGTAAAGGGTAAATAAAAACTGTGATTGTGGTTAGTAATTTACATTTTGTTTTCACATCAATATAATGTGTGTCTCACCTGTCAGTTTACTGTTTGCTATCAGATTAGTAGCCACCAGTTTTATTGCACTCTGGGATACTCCTGAAGACCTGATACTGGCAACAAGGCAAGCTCTGAAATATCAGTTTATTTTATATCATATTGTTCAGCATCTTTCAACATTCACCGATATCTTGTACTGATTTTCATGTTTTGCAGGACTTCATCAGGGTGTTTTATCACCACTTATCTCGTATACATGTAATTAATTGTTATATTGTATATTATGATTAGTTTAGCTACATGGTTTAGCTACATAGCACCTGTCCGGTGAGTAGCTTAGTAAATTTTGACCTATTACCTTTGACCTATGCAACAGACCAACCCAAAACAAAGAAGGTCCTTTAAAATGCCAAGTCCACAAGGACATACAACCTCAGTTTTTACTGATATTGAACAAAGTTTAATGAAACAAAAGCTACTAGAAGGCTTTCACTTTGCAAAAAATACTAAACTGATAATAAAATATTCTAAAAATAGTAATACATTTTCTTTTGTATGTGAAGGTTACCCTGAGACAGCTTGTATGGTAGCTGTGTGTGTAGCTTTTCACTATCGACAATTATACTGCTTGCTATGTCTGTTATAACACAACATAATAAATGTGTAAACTAACTTGAGACAGTCTGTGTAATAGGTCTCGGTATCGGGCTCTGTCTCTAACAACAGCTGTACTGCTCGATCAGTCTGGCCTAACATTATATAATTCTCTGCACACTTCTTTGTGTGTTCATACGTCACTCTCTTGCTGTCATGAAGAGCTATTCTGTCCAGCTGGTATTGCTGAAAGTGGTAAATAAGTCTTATTAAATTCATTCTTTTGCATTTTACAGAATGCAGCTAAATACGTGGCAATAGGCCATTGTCTTGTCTAGAACTGATCTTGTTTGGCGATATCTGGGATACTTATTTAACACCACACAAGCCTTATCTCCCTGTAATGGTGGTAACCAGCATAAAGTGGTGGGGGAAATCTGGGTACTCTGTCAGTTCTCAGAAGGTATTTTGCCAGAGCTTCCAACTCCTCCATGACCAAAGGTTGAACAGTTGGCCCAATATTGCTTGCTGAAGTTTAAAAATAATTATACATGTATATTTTTATATTTAAGACCAGATTGACTAAAAAACCTCTAGATCATCTACACACTAATGAGAATTATTTCAGTAGAATGTCTCCTACTTGCCTTAAAGCTGTTACTATCACATATGGCATCATAGCACCTCTCCAAAGGTTGGTCCAAGACGGACACCCCGCTTGTACGACCAGGACTCCCCTCTGGACAGTCTAGCACCACCAGGTCATTAGATTCCTGTACGCCTGCACTCCTGTCTTCTGTGTCGTCCTGTAAGTTAATCATACTTATGTAAGATAAAGGAACTTTTTTTATGAAAATTTTAAAATCATAAACCATACAACATGAATGTATCTTCATGCAATGTTACAGTAGAAGAACTATGATATTTATTAAACCCTTTTTCTAATGCACATTTTTCAAAATGATAAAAAAGGAATGTACTGTTGAAAACAAATATGAAAGGACTTGAAAGTCCTCAAGGTCGGAATTGCATGGTCAAGTACATCAAAGGTAATAAAGTCGTGATCCACCAAGAGATCACACACCAAGCGTGTAGTGTTTAGGATCAGTATTGACAAAAACACGATCTGCGCACAGGTGCTCGTTTTCATATAAACAACGGCTCCGCCCCTGTACACCCCTGTACGTCTCCGTCTCATACTATATAGTTATCTCATTCCCTCATCACTTTTGATATTGACAGTAGTGCGAAATTAACAATCTGGACAGTCTCCCGCTGTACATGTACATTTGGGGAAAACCACGTTTACACGTGGAGATCTATAAATAACTGGCTATTTTTAGTAGCATTACATATCAACAACTACCGAGACGTTTGTTTATCGTTGTGATGAGAAGATTGTAGAGTACTTCGAATTCCACTGCTATAAAAAGAAGCGATAGTTTTATTAATTATAATACAACGGATACTAGTAAGGACTAGTAGTGTACTTCTTAAATTACGGCACAGCTACACAATAATGTCAATCGTACTTTTTCGGGACTTTCCGTCGAGTATTCGGAAAGACTGCATGTCCTCCTGCGCATGAATATAACTCGTCTAAATCGATGGAATAACGGCACATCTATTTTCTCATCTGATCAAACTTATCTTGTATTGACTCATAGAATATGAATTATAAGTACTGAAAGTAAATCTAATCACGCTTTTTCTAAATATTGACGCACTATTTATACACGAGGAGGTATTTTCTGCGTTCCACGCATTCTCCACAGCTTATTGTAACGACTAGGGTCTGGAATTGCTATGCAATTCCGACCAATAAAAAAGATACTAATTTTTGTTGTATAATTGAAAGATGAATGACTATGGAATGCTTAATCAGCAAAACTGAAATACAACTGGAAACAGAAAACTGCTTTTAAAACAAGTTTACAAATATAATTTTCGACGTACTAACCAGGAATACTATTATCCTTCCACAATAATGTAAAACAACTATATAACGGTTAGTACCATACTTGAGGGTATCACACAGCCTCACTACAGGTTTGTCCCTGGCATGCTAAATGTAGGGGTCAATAGCCTTATTTTTCAACTATATAATGGTATCAGGGTATAATGAAACCTCAGAACAACAGGAAACTCTTTTGTTGCAAGAAATTCTTTACTCTTCAGAGTAATCTTTCAAGTTTGCTTGTGGAGAGAGAAAATGGGTCATTTCTAAATATGTGCTTTCAAGGAAACGAAGCACTTAAATATGATAAATCACATCTGGTGTCATTAGGTCTACAATTTAGAATTTAATCTCTGCTACCCACCGAAAACTTTGTCATAGTACAAATATATGTGTATGTAAATCCCAGTCATATACGGTAAGTTCAATTTTCCACTCATTGTTTTCAGTAGAAATGAACGCTGTTCTATAACTGATTATGGTTTGCATTAGTTGTCTCTTACATTGTGCATTCATCGTTCATTTACATACCACTCATGGAACCTACCTTTTGTGGACTCCACTTGAAAAATCTGAGATAATACAATGCTACAGTCCAAAACAAAACATCTGACTCATCTCCAAAAATTCTGAAAAAAAGAATACATTAAATTTATGAAAATACCTCAGAATGTTTAAATACTGAAAGGCTATAAATGTACATGTACATTGTGCTATGTTACTACTATATAACTGCTTTTCAGAATTTAAATACTGTCTTAAAGTGCATCATAATGAGTATTGCTTGCTCTGGACCCTATCTCTTGATTCAAGTCATATCCATAAATGACACACTCACTGAATGACAAATTCTCATAAAAAGACAGTTTTCTAAGGTTAGGGCATTATTCCTGCATTTTCTTCAAACTTTCCTGAATAGTGACAAAATGAAATCAAGATGCATATAATAGACACTTCATTGATTCTTAGATACATAAATAATGACAGTACATACCTAGCTATGTGTAAACATCTCTCAGCCACACCAAATCTACACACTGGTAGGTACTCCATCAGCTCACTTCAAACAAAATCACATTTAAAAATCTCACTTATACATGTATACTGGGATATTTTCAAGCTATCATATATACATTAATCATTATACAAAATACAACCTCTACATCCCACCAATCAACCCATACAGTAAATTATCAAAATTTCACTTAATGGAGATACTTTTCATCACCAGCATTAGTAAAACAGAAAGTAGAATTACAAGATAAGGTTGTTATATAATTCAGAGTAACTATTTTTATACAGTAAGTTTTCACAGAGGTTTATCTTATAAAAATCGTATTTGCAGGAACATGTAGGAATTAAATGGAGATTAGCTGAATCACTATATACATGACTACAAGGTTTACCTGTCTATCAGTTTTAGTTTGCCATTGACATTTTCCGTGAGGATGTTATCCTCAGTCCTCAATCCCTGGAGTTGTGGACAATATGTGGTGTTCCAAGGTTGATGTTGCAGTAAGTACTTCATCATGAGTGATCCTCTAGGGTGGAGGAGGTATGGAGAGATTACTTCCTCTACAGAGTAGAAAAACACCATGTTATTACAGAAAATATCCTCTACCTACAATTTAGGAGTGTACTGTGCTGAAATACTAGTCATAGGAGAAATAAGATGGTGGCATGTACAGCAATTTGTAACAAGTTAAACGGACATGAACCGTAAGGAGAAACCAGGTCAAAGGTCACCGTCAAGGCCACATGATAAAAAATTTTTGGTACCAATGGAAAGGTCTTGTCATAAGGAACACACATGCTGAATAGGAAAGCTCTACTTATGACAGTGTATTAGATATGGCCAGTGTTAAAGTTTTTGCTGACGGACAAATGTACGGACAGATGGACAAACAAGAGCAGGGCCCTATTAAAAGCTTTTGGTTCATAATCGGTGAAGGTTTGTCTTCGGTAAATCTGTTTAGAGTATGACACTTTATCCTGGATGACTTCCCACTTTGTTGTACATAAAAACAAAGGTACTTCAAAAAGTTTAAAAGCGAACTTTCTCCAATGTTCCCCTTAACATTTCGTTACTTCTTTAACAAATATGTTTGTTTTATTCTTGTTTTATGATATGTCAAAATTATTTTTATATGGTGATGGCATCTGCAAGATGCATCGCAAAGAAAAAAGACCTATACAATCGACTCACCGGGAGGATCTTTTGCGTGCCATGTAAATATATAAATATATATATAGATATATAAATATCACCATGGTTATAAGATTTATGAATATCACTATGTGTATAACGTCAATATGTGTATAAGATTTATAAATATCAATATGTGTATAGGATTTATAAATATCACTATGTGTATAAGATTTATAAATATCACTGTGGGTATAAGATTTATCAGACACTTGAAGAAAACAGAGGTTGGATTGATTTCAGTAGAAATATTAGATAAAATGGATAAAGGAGAGTTTAGCAGAGATTGAGCTTAAAATGCAGGACCTCAAAGAAGCACAATCTTTGCTTCTGACATTAAAAAGTTCTTCAAGAAGACCTCCTAATCCAAACTTCTGAATCTCTAGTGTAAAATGTTAAATCAACAAATCACTACCATACCTGTCACCTATGTCAAATGACTGAATGGCAGCAATATTCTTCCATTCTCCAAAACTAGCTAGTAGTATTTTTAGAATAAACAATGTAGAGATATACCTGGCAGTTCTCTGTCTTCCATGGCTGATGAACAGCACTTGAGTGCGATATCGTACACTTGTATTGTACCAGCCACTGTGGCTAACACTGGTCTGTCCGAACCTGACCAATCCACATCCACAATTTTGGCTATTTCACGGGGACTCCTAATTGAATACAGTAACTCTGTCTGGAAATGTCAAATGATGTTATAGTTCAATAATGACAATCTCTTTTGCCAAAATAAAGTAAAACATTGTTAAATATTATTAGTTTTAAATGGTTCATATGAAAAATATACATATTCAGCTGTAATATCTGGGTGAAGTTTACACAATTAGATACACTAAATTCTTCTCACAATTCTTCTCTTGTGAATCACTTACATACTTCTGATGGAATTTTAGTGAAACTTTGTACCTCATTTATCTGCTAGGTCAACAAAGTATCAAAAAGTCATCCTATTAATTAAAAAAGACATTAAGTTACAGCGAAAATATGCTTTTGAATAAAATAAAATCATACTACTCTGACCTCCAAAACAAAGAAATCCTCTTTTGGTCATGATTTCCTACGTGTAGTATTCTGACTCTAGGATGAAAAGCTATCAAGTTACAGTCCGCAATTCCTCTGTCTACAGACAGAAGTAGTGAAACCAGTATACTCACTTACAAGGTTGTTGTTGGGTTGGGGGTGGGGGTATACTTATTCCTTGATATCTGTAATACAAATACTACAAATAAACATATTTATTGTCACATATATATACAGATATACCTTTCCTTCCCTGAGATCCCACACTTCAAACCCATCATCATACAAGACAAAGAACTTCATGTTGCCACGACCAGGAGCAAATCTGATTTTCTTGATCCATCCTCTACGAGTAGACATCGTTCTGAAAAAAAAAAGAATAATAATAATAATAATACAAAATAATAATAATAATAAAAATAATAATAATAAAAAAAAAAGTGTATCACAAATGTTTGTTGTACTATTCAAGTTTCGAATTTATAAAACCCTCTTAATATCTATAATGCTAAATTTTGTCCATAAATCATCATTTTTTCTTTCTAAGTAAACACTACCTTTGTTTTCATAAATCTACCTTTGTGTTTTGGACTTCAGATCCCATAAAGACAATTGGCCCTCTGTATCACCAAACAGAATATTATCTCCTTTCCATGCAATCCACTGAATCAATCCCATTCCAGACTGCAAAACAGGAAATGTGTATATACTAAAAGCAAGACAATGAGTCAGAACAAGATGTTTTTCTAATACATGAATGCTCCCAGCGGAAAAAAGTCCAAATTAGACAAATTTTTTTATCTATATATTTTAATTACAACCCACCCCCTGGGAATACACATGTGAAGTATGAAAGCCTTAATTCTTCAGATTAAAAAGTTATCAATAATGTTAAAATTTTGAAATACAGGTCAAATGTAACGATCAAGGTCATGAGGATTAACAATTATTGTACTGATGGTAAGCTCTTGTCACAAGGAATATGCATGTGAAGTATGAAAGCCTTAGCTCTGGCGATTAAAAAGTTATCACCAGTGTTAAAGCTTTTGAATTGTAGGTCAAAGGTCAAAGTCAAGGTCATAAAGTCAGAAATTATTGTACTGATGAAAAGGTGTTGTCACAAGGAATACACACGTGAGATATGAAAGCCTTATCTCTTACAGTTCAAAAGTTATGTGGAATGATAAAGTTTCTTGACACAGACAAACAGACCAAGATCTAGATGTCCCTGAATTTTTGATTCCGACGGGACATAAAAAGGTCTATGATTTTAGAGAAAGTGAACTGGTAAGTAATGATATAAATGTAAATGTAGAGATTAAAATGACACCATACCTCTGCTGGCACTCTGCTAGCATCTGCAAAACCAGTACCTTCCACAACAAAATGATAAAGCACACCATCACCATCAGTGTATACAAAATGCTCCTTCACTAATAGTTTTGGGCCTGACTTACTGAGAGACAAAAAGGAGAAAATCAGTTTTCAATTATTTTCCAGTATATAACTGCATAAAAAATTTAATAATGTCTTATTACCATATTACCAAGGCAATACTATGAATCTGATATTCACATAGAATAATATCTAATTTATGTTATCAAAGAATAATTACAAATAGACTACAACTACTGTAATTCAGGCTAAAATCTTCAGGTCCAAAGTCACGTAACTCATCACGCAACCCATCTATGGTAACTTTACAAAATATCAATCAAACTTTCTTTGTTACAATAAACCAACTTTTTATCTCACAATATAGTATGTGGGCATTTATTCATGAGTAGGCACTAACCTTACTATGAACAACATTGAAGAATTAAAGAAAAAGTGACCAACAGCCAATACTACTGTCACTAAGTGAAGAATAACTGATTTATGGTGATCATATCTACAATGTATAGGTGTATCACTTCTACAAAACATACTGTACCTTTCTGTAGGTTCTGACATTGAAATCGAAGAGGAAGACATTTTTTCTAAAGGATTTTGGCTTCCCTGACTACTGTTTTCTGAGGAATTTTCATTTGATTGTTGACTTATCATTTTCCTTTTAAGAGATTTCAGACTGTGGGAAGGTGACCATTCCAAAGCTGTGGGATGTGGTAGATTCTTCCCTGTTTCCCTTAACATGGTCAACGATTGTAAATCCCACAATTCCAAAGGCTTCTCTTTGAATACAAGTATGAAGTATTGCCTAAAGCAAAAAAGAAGAAGTCAGTATCCTATTTTCATCTGGCAATTTTTGTTTTTTGTATATTATTAAACACCATACAAAAATTATTTCACCAATATCAGTCGGATGAAATTCAGATAACCACCCAAGTGCAGCAGGCACTCTAGTAGATTTTTCCATGTACCACAAACTAACTGAAATTTATATCCAGGCTTGATAGTGGTAATACTCTGCAGCACATTTCTGTGCAGCTCTTTTAAAAGGCAACAAGTCAAGCAATGTACTATTTTGTATCTGACTGTGCCAGTGATTAGTATTAAGTGAAGCTGGAGAATGTAATATGATCCACAAGAGAATGTGATATAATCCACAAGAGAATGCGATATAATCCACAAGAGAATGTGATACATACTCCACAAGAGATGTTTTTCCAATTTTAAATGATGTAAAGGGCTTAATATGGGAGAAATCATGTTTTACTTGAATTTTCGTTACAACATAAATGTTTGGATTGTGACATCATATTGATATTACATGAATCTAAATGATAAAAATACATTTTTCTCATATTGCCTCTCATATTGTGTAAGTATAAAAGAAGTACACTATATGAATATATCAATATGCCAAAAATAATGTATATTACGGATCTTACTTTAAACACGAGATACGTAACATTTGTACTGGAGATTCTTGGTCCCGGTTATTTCTCACTGGAGTCAGTTTACCTGTTACATAAGAACGTGCAGAATGACTACAAAGGAATAGGGGAAAATGAGAGAGATAAAAAATGAAACTTTTTTCTTGTCTTAAACAGTATTTAGCTAAGTCATGCTGTCTAATCTAGCTTGTAGACACATGTGTTTAGAAGATAAAGGATCCAGAAAGTGGCAACTCACCACTGAAAATTCTTAAACAAGAGCTGTGTATCTACTTGAATACTCGTACTCATTTTTGGCAGATAGAAATTTCAACATGCCAATTTGTTCTTTAATAATTTGGGGATGAAAGAAAGCTAGGATACAGCTTTGTATCCAAGTCATCATACATACATACAACTGACACAAGTGGTTTAACCACTTACAAAACATAATAAGTCACAACTTACCTATTGCCTGGCTTAACATACAAGAATATAGATACTTTGTAATGTTAAAAATCCTAAATTTAAGTTAAAATATGCAAAACATTATAAATCTCCAACATCTTAACATTAACACCTGAGAAAAAAAAATCTTCAATAGGATGTTTTATATTTTGATTACCCCTACCTGATTATGGTGGTATTTCACTTACCTGTGGAGATATCAACTAGCATTAAATCATTTTTGACTAAACCATTTTGTCCTGGAGCTGGGTAGGAGTAAGATAGGAAACTGTTTAAGCCACACCACTCTATACCCCTGAAATTAAATGGAATACTCTGTATATCCTGCTCAATATGTTCTACATAGTTGAATTATATAGCCATACATCGGCATTAAAGTTACCTGACTTGTCCTATGTGAACACTGTACTCTTTCTCTACCAATCCACTGGAAATATTGACGATCTGAATAACTCCTGTAGTGCTGCCTGTCAAATCATAAAAATCTAATTAATTATAGTTCTGCAATTGTACAGAATAGACATAACAAAATTATCTACAGTTTTAATAAGTTGTGATTATGAAAATTATATGGAAGGTAGACTTTTACAGAGGCACAGACATATATATTTATAAACATACAAACACACACAGACACACAAGAGTACATCTTAATTTAAAAGAAGACCAAATATCATATGAAATATTACAGTGTATAGTATAAATGTACTTGACAACACCTTATTCTTTTTCTCAAATTCTGAATTTTTGTCTCACTTAAACTTCCTTATTTAATTTCTAGATGATAAAGCAATATTCATATACACAGACAACCCCATTCTATGCCACCTTACCTACAGCTATCAAAGGTTGATAGACACTCCAATTCTTGGTAGTGAGAGGAGGACACATTTTAATCACAGATATAGGGGAGACCAGTCCATTCAGTAGCCCTGTCATGACATACTTGAGAGCAGTACTTTGACCCTTAATGACAGACGGATGATCTGGAAACACCACTGGCTGCTGACCAATGATGCTGCTCAAACTTAACTTCGGGGGAGGAATGTTAGACTGTACTGGGAAACCAGACATGACGCTTGGTTGGTCGGTTATGGAAGGTCTCTACAAAAGAAATGCTTACTGATAGATAAAATCTGTAAGTATGGGACTACAGGAGTATACTTTATTGTGCACTTTACATTTTTGCAATGTTAATAGTGTTCCTGGTATGCTGGTATGATAACTAATAGGACTATATTTAAATTTTGTAGGTAGGACATACTAATTCAGTGTAAATACCTTAACAAATTTCAAACCTCTACTTTCAACTTTTTGGATTAAGATTAGAATAAAGTAAAATAAATTATTGTACAGTATATTCAAACTAAAAAATTACAAATTTATTATAATAATGCTTATCCATAGATAGACTACCTATCAAAAGTTACTTGAGAATTCTTTATGTCCTTATCTAATACTTAACCATTTCTGTCATGATGTCATAGACTTCTTGACAAATAAAGAATTGTGGATTAATAAACACAATGACATACACAATCTCCCACCACCATCATGTCCCAGAAGATAACTCTACTGTCTGTTACTGTGAGGGCTACAGATTTCTCCGTTACTGGACAGTAAGCCATACTGGACACTTTACTGTGACGTGTTACGCGTATACTGTCTGACTGACACCGCAGGTCGTAGGCCACATCTAATGATACTGGAGGAGGGGAGTCATCTAAACAGAAACCATCACAGTAAAATATCATATCCTTGTAGAGAAAAGTTTCAAATAATACTTATTCAAAATTTCCTTACTAACATTAACAACTACTAAATTAACAATCAACATACATAACAAAAGATTTGCATCACAGATGCAATGTGCTGAGTTGTAAAACTTGCACCTTAGAGTGAATAATGTCTTGCTACACTGTTTTAAGACAGATCAGAGTCCCCTGTCTGCAGCACACTTACATGAATTTTCATTCTATGGTCCATAATGCTATGACCTTCACCTTTGACCTTTTGACCCAAGAAACAATAAGGCACATCTTCCACTCATAGTTAGTGTTCCACTCATAGTTAGTAAGTGTATGAAGTTTCACTGCAATAGCACTAGATGTATTGGAATTATGGTTCAAAAACCAATTTTTGATACCCCAGTCCTATGACTTTGGCCTTTGACCTTTTGACCCCAGAATCAATATTAATACGGCACACCTTCCACTCATGGTGAGTAAGTGCATGAAGCTTCATTGCAATATCACTAAACGTATTGGACTTATGGTCTGTTAACCAATTTTTTATACCCAACCCCTATGACCTTGACCTTTGACATTTTGACCCCAGAAACGATAGGGCACATCTTCCACTCATGGTGAGTTAGTGTATAAAGTTTTATTGCAATAGCACTTAATATACTGGACTTATGGTTCGGAAACCAATTGTTGACAGACGCCCGCCCACCTCACATCAAATTAAGAGCCGAGTTATGCAACTCGGCTAATAAGCAGATATATGGTGTTAAATTGTGACAACAAAAACAACTTCCTGCTACAGCAGAAGAATATAAAACCATAGCTTTATAAACTTGCCTTATGTCTCTCTGATGATTAAGTTTATAAAATGTACACTAAAACTCACTAAATGCTCCATTTCATTTCGAAGAAGGGTTCAACAGACTAATAGTTTTGTGAACTTATTAAATACTCTAAATTCTACTGAGTAAGGGTAAGATTTGATATTAGCTTAATAAACTCCATAGATGTGTTCCAAGTACTTCTGAAGCAAAAGGGTAGATGCATAAACTCACCAAAAGCTCCATGTCCTTCTGAAGCTGGGGTAGATATAATATTAGTTTTACGTCGTATTCTGGTCGTTATACCTCCATTTTCATGAAGGCATAGGAGTACATCACGTTGCTTCAAAGATGCTACCTGGAGAAAAAATCAGAAGTTTGAATTGCTATCAAAATCATTTTTCATATTCACCTCTATCTCATTATTAGCGTTCATAAATACAGGTAATTTTCAATTACTTGACCACAGAGAACTTGAACTTTTGGTTACGACAAACTAATTTTCTGATGTCCTGCTCAAATATACTAAGACTTCATACTTTTAATATAAGGCAGAAAGTTCATTAATAAGACAGGATAAAGCTTAACTTTCAATTTAATTTAATTCATTTATTAACAAAGAGGCTAAACTGAAGACAGAAACATTGAAAAATATTGTCTACTCCACACAACCAAATGTTGCAGTGAGTCATTCAAACATCACATTTCCAAATATGTACATGTACCATCAAACTTGTATTCAGTGGTAACCAAAAGGAAAAATTAACAGGTGTCCACTGTACATCTTAATTGTGATTCATTTTAAATGGAAAATGGACCATAAAGGACATCATATGATGGCTGCAAAAGACAAGTGATTGTTGGGTACAGGTTGTTATGATGAATGGTATGAATATATTAGTGTAAAACACCTGAACAAAAGGTGAGCCTGTCTTCTCCATGGGAACAATTCCAACTGTCTGATTGATCTCCAAATCTAGGATAAGAATTTCCCTGGGATATACCAGTAGGAGATGATGGCGACATGATTTGTGATATAGTAACTGTAGACAATCATTCAATACAACAGCTTCATCTTCATTACTCCTGAAACATAAAGCAACAAACATGACCAATGAAAGAGTGGAAAACTGATTTTGAACAAAGGGCAATAACTCTGGAAGAAGTAGGTCAACCATAACCAAAGTTGAACATGATCTGTAACTGCTCGTGGTGAAGCTTGCTACCACACTTCAGCTTGATATCTGTAAGCACGACCAAGAAAAATGTGAAAAACTGATTTTGAACAAAGGGCAATAACCATGACTAAAGTCTAACTCCTCATGGGGAAATTTGCTATTAAGTTTCAGCTTGATATTTGTAAGCATGGTCAAGAAAAGTCTGGAAAACCAGTGTGACAGACAGAAAGACAGGATGACAGACTGACAGAGTGGAAACCTATAATCGCCTCTGGTTTCATCGTTTGGGGGACAAATAAACTGTATTCTGCGAAAGAGATGACAATGTGAAACCATGAAATGTAAATTACTTTACATCTGAGAGTTCGCTTTTTGTTGTTTTACCTTAAATACAGATTTATGGATTCGTAATACTTATGATCAATACATATATCAGATGAATCAAACACAGTGTCTGCTATACTGAGTATGTGTATATGCATTAAGTTGATTGTATGATCTCAAAAATATTTGAAACAATTGAGCGTCAGTGTGAATCAATGTATTGTAGAAGAAATGCAAATAATTCTCAAAAGATGTAAAGACACTGTAATTTTATGGAAATTGATAATTGCTCTAATTTAATAAGAACTTTAAAGGAAACTATTTATTAGGTGTAGCAATGGCAAATAACAGTGTAAAAAAATAAGTTATCCTTATTTGATTGCCCTATTAACATTCTTATCACACCACACAATGGTCACTCTATGAAATATGCCTGGAAAAATGTTTATTCAACAAATAAAATTTGCACTGCATATTACTTCAATTCACACACTTCAATCAAACAATATTTATTAATATAAAAGATTACATGGAATCTTTCATAACTACAAAACCATGTAAGCTGATCCTCAATAAATCAAAAGTATTTTAGAGTAAATACAAGTAGGCTCATTCTCTGAAATCATATCAATAGTTTTTTTAAAAGCACTCACTTTTTGCTTGCACTCTCCCCTACTAGGATGTTTGTCATCCTCTTAGCTAGATTTTTAGAGCTGGACTTTTTGTCAAGTGTTCCGTTAGATCCTTCTGACTTGAGATTTGCAGCTGAAAATTACAGAATATATATAAATTAGCTGACAGTGTACAGACATAATGTCTTTATTTTTCAAATCTTTAATATTTGTTATAATGTTGTACATTTAACTTTCATTTCTAGGAAATACCTTCTCATAAATGTTCTTAAACTTTTTTAGAAAAACAACTATTCAGAGAGTATTGCTTCTGGCCCTCCAACAGAAGTAGAAATTTGCTGTATTATTGAAATTGGATTAAAGGTCACAGTTAAGTTGACAAGGTCATTGACTATTATGTAATTTGAAGGTTAAACACAGTAAATCCTCAGATAAAATATACAACCTTAGGTAAAGGTCACAGTTTTGGGACATAACAAACATCTGTATTTGTATGAAGTTTGATAGAAATCCATTCATAATGCACCACCAAAGACAGAACTACAAACTAATGGAGAGAAAACTTAATCAGGAGATACCTCATTTCTGTTAACCAAACAGTGTGATACACTTGATATCAAATGGCTATAACCCAAAACATACATCTCCATCTGCTCTGATTGAGTTTTGATTATAAAGAAAGTTTTCACTTTCAAATTTCCTTGTTGGTGCTCATTTTGAGGTGTTTATGTCAGATGAAGACTTTTTCTCTGAAAGTGTTATGGTCTTATGACCTAACCTTTTCACAAAGCCTAATCCTAATTTTTCATTGTGATGACATCATCTGAAGTTTGATAAAAATCTAACCAATGACTTATAACATTATAATTATAAAAGTTAAAAATTTTCAGAATGCATGTTCTTTAATTTAGAAAGTAAGGGTCTATTGCCTCAAATTTAGACTTGTGCAAGGACGTTACAAGAACCACAATGGGATCTTGAAAGCAGCAATGTACACCCTGCCTTGGTTACATCAATTATATATGTCTGATTTGAAACAAGAAACCAAGCTCATTTAGGGAAGGGGTACAATATAACAAATTTTACTGTTTGGAAAACAATGATTATACCTTGATTTGAGGGACTAGAAATATAATATTTCTTGCCATTGCTGGAGGGGGTTTTAGTGATAGAGAAATCATCCACAAAAACAATGCAGTCCTGACCCAAAACTGAAAAAGAGAAAGAAAAATAAAGTTGGCATTAATGGAGACAATGTGTTTGATTTATTTTAAATGTACTGCTTATTAAACAAAAGACAAGGAAATTATGCAGCGAGTAGAATTTAGTTGTCTATGCTAATGTGTGACAATGACATACAGTAAATTTCTAATGATCTAACTGGGTCATATTAGAATTGTGTATTAAAATGTATGTTGTATTTTGGATATCAAACATTATAACTAAACAATAATTACATAATGAAAGGACTTGAAAGTCCTCAAGGTCGGAATTGCATGATCAAGTACATCAAAGGTAATAAAGTCGTGATCCACCAAGAGATCACACACCAAGCGTGTAGTGTTTAGGATCAGTATTGACAAAAACAGGGTCTGTGCACAGGTGCTCGTTTTCATATAAACAACGGCTCCGCCCCTGTACACCCCTGTATGTCTCCGTTTCGTACTATATAATTTTCTCATTCTCTCATCACTTTTGATCTTGACAGTAGTGTGAAATTAGCAATCTGGACAGTCTCCCGCTGTACATGTACATTTAGGGAAAACCACGTTTACACATGGAGATCTATAAATAACTGGCTATTTTTAGTAGCATTACTCATCAACAACTACCAAGACGCATGTTTATCGTTGTGAAAAGAAGATTGTAGAGTATTTTGAATTCCACTGCTATAAAAAGAAGCGATATTCTCAAGTTTTATTAATTATAATACAAGGGATACTAGTACGGACTAGTAGTGTACTTCTTAAATTACGGCACAGCTACACAATAATGTCAATTGTACTTTTTCGGGACTTTCCGTCGAGTATTCAGAAAGACTGCAGGTCCTCCAGCGCATTAATATAACTTGTCTAAATCGATGGAATAACGGCACATCTATTTTCTCATCTGATCAAACTTATCTTGTATTGACTCGTACAATATGAATTATAAGTACTAAAAGTAAATCTAATCACGCTTTTTCTAAATATCTACGCACTATTTATACAGGAGGAGGTATTTTCTGCGTTCCACGCATTCTCCACAGCATATTGTAACGACTAGGGTCTGGAATTGCTATGCAATTCTGACCAAAAAGTATGTAGAGAGAGTTTTAGTATAAAAATTAATTATTTCAAATAATAAAAAGCCTACATTAAAATAAATTTAAGATATTCAATAATTTCACACAGTTTTGAATATGAATGGTTATGAAATGTTGAACAAGAAAAACAAACGTAAAAAGAACATACAGACAATATTTTTGGGGTTAAATGGGTCAAAAGAGAATGACAAGAGAGGCTCTGTGTACGACTTCTTCCACAGCTTGGTGCCAGTGTCAGTGTTCCACAATACCAGGCTGTACGGGGGATGAAGAGCTACCAGCAGGTCATGTGATGCATCCTGATGTGACAACCATTCTAAATCTGAAGAGGATGACACATTTAACATCAAATCTACATGTATCAGTTCTTGTATGAATCTTTATATTTTTTTCATCTATATTTTTTTTATCTAATTATAGCCACTGTTACTCATAAATCTTAAGAAATCAAGTATACCTTGTTTTCTTAATCATTATCTATTATACCAATGTACAATGTTGACATTGTATACCGTATTTACTCGAATATAATACGCACCCAAGTATAATACGCATCCCTAAAAATGACCTCGAAAATCATGAAAAAACTCCGTGTATAATACGCAGGGGAAAAATCCAAAACAAGATGTCAATTTCATGTTGAAACAGCAAGACCGCGAGCTGAATTTGCTTTGCCGTATACCTTTTACAGTGTAATTGCATAACCTGTATTATTATCAAAAGTGGCACAGAATGACCAGCCTTTATTCATCGTGTGATATCAACGCTTTTCTCTCTTTCATTTCATTTACAATCAAACTCGCATAGACTTCAAATGACTTAACTAGTACGCTCATCCAAAACGATCGCTTCAATTTTTTCTCTCTTGTTAGAATGAACGTGCGTGTCTACTATATTACGTGAACTTTACGCGGAGATCGCAAATGTTTGTGAAGACATAATATATAAAGAATGAATGAATAAGTGTCATCCAAACTGTCGATGCTCGTGCTGTTACGGTCAAGTAGTCTCACCTGTTGCGTAACTATCGATTAACCAATTAAGGATAAATCATTATATCACCCGTACAATCTGCTAATCAGAAACCATTGCTAAATAACACAGTGCAAGTATTCTATTGTGTTCATCGAATGGCACACTGTAGACATTACCCCTGTTATCGCCTAAGTCGGGCATTTACTACGGGAACAGACAGTATACAGACAATTGATATATCTCACGCCTCGTAGGTTTAGATACTTTAACGGACACATGCACCCCTCTAAATCTGCCACTGAAGCTTAAAAGCATGGAAAAAAAAGTTCCAGATTCCTAACCCTATGTATAATACACAGTGAGAAAACGAGGGGTCAAATTTGCAAAAAAAGTGTGTATTATATTTGAGTAAATATGGTAACTGCTAGACGTAGTGATACATGCTTATGTATCTAATTAATAACAATACATATTTGAACGTCTTACCCTGTATAGGTTTATTTCCATCAATTATTTCTGTTTTCGCTTTGCCCTGGGCAACATCCCATACTACTATTAGGCCAGTAGCATCAGCAGACACTAACTGCAAATCATAGGGATTACCGAGGTCGTGGTGGTAATTCTCCCTCGCCCATTTCACCTGGAAAAGATGAACATTGTAAAATAAACAGAAAATTTTATACATTACTATTTAGTTTTACTCTCACAGATTACAACAGGATCTGTAGGTCTTCTTATTTGACCAAAAAGACTTCATGAGGCAGACCATTAATCTACTATGTACAGCATGAACTTGGAATATACCTAAGTGACCAAAATAAATTTCATAACAACATTTCAATGAAGCAGTGATATTAGGTTGTATCTTACATCCAAATAAAAAGAAGTTGTTGTGCCTTAAAAATTATCATTACAATATAAATCACATACTTGTTGTCAGAAGTGGTTGTAATACAACCATCTGTGGTGTTAGAGAAATTTAATGCTTTATGAATGAATACACTATGACCAAAACCCACACAACATCCAGGGATTTCAATCAGAGCCAGCATCCCGCAAAATACCACTGTTTCAAAGGACAGAAATCGCCAGTTCGAATTTTCTCTATCTGGAATTAACTTCACACACTCATACCTACCGCTCTAAAAGAGATACCCCACAAATTTCTAAATCACCTCTTCAAACAGTTCTTATTGAAAACCCTGAACATCAATATAAAAAGCAGGTATTTGGTCAGGGACTCCTGGGCTAACACTTTGGAAAACACCCTTTACAAAAAAGGTTTCAATTTTACCTTCACTACACTGCTTTGATGTCTCTGTAAAACTTGAACTACCTATAAAAAAGAAAAGTCATATTTGTATACCTAATAGGGTGTGTTTATATAAAAAATTCCTATTGAAGAATACATTTCATTGGCCAATACATTTATTTTTCACCTGAGTATAATATCTGAGACCGGATTGTAAATTCCAGTTTCATCTTTGTTTAAGGGTCTCAGCATCTACAGAATCATAAAAACAATAAAAAGCAGTTGAGAAATTTGTAAGATAAAATAACCCACTGGTCAACATCCTCTTAGAACCTACACCTCTGCCCAAGAGGTCATGTATTTCAATTTTTGTTAAAGGCTTCATGGTCTTCATAATCAAACAGAAAGATGAATATGTGAAAATGTGCCCAGTGGTTATCAAGAAAAAAGTTGAAACTGTTCAACTGTTAACTGACTTCAACTGCTAACCGACCAATATGAATGGTAATAGGTCACTTAAGTGACTCAGGTGACATAAAATACATGTAATACATATATAATGATTTAAGCGAGTTGAAGGGATAAAAATATTTACACATACCTGAACAGTTTTAGGATCTGTTATCACGACAAAACTCTGGCATCCATATGCAAGGAAACCTTGCCAACCCCTGCAAAAAATAATAAAATGCTTTGTATGATTAATTATGCTTGCTCTGACTCAATCAATGTAAAACCTTGTACAAAATAACCTTTCTCCTTATTTGAATGAAATGAAGGACCTTAATTTGACAATAATGAACTAGTTTGATGATATTTGCATTCTGAAATAAATGTTTACAATAAAGACAGGATGAAACAACGCTCTGATTACTCTCAATTGTTAGACCTATATCATGAAGTTTGTTTATATCCAATCATATCTTTTTCAGTTTACTACTGTTTTGAAAACAGTTTTTAGAGTGTATTGCTTTGTCAGTATCAGATGGGCTCATACTAACTTCTACTAGTTAAAAAGTAAAGCTGATGGAACAGAGACATTAACAAGAGGCCCGAGTGGACCTATATCGCTCACCTGAGTACCTAGATGATCAGTCATGCATGAATGAAGAATTCATTTATTTTTGCATTACTGTGACTAGGTCAACACAAATGTTGAAAATAGGTCAAATTTTATTTCAGACCAGAATAAAAAACAACACTTTTTTGCACATCCATTCAGATGATTTTGATATTAAGCATTTGCTTTATCTCTGCAAGATGTGATTCAGGGCAACAAGTTAGTCATTTTCTTTTGGTGGGGCTTTTTGTTGACTGATTTCAAGTCTGGGTCATGAACAACAATTGTTTCAAATTTTGTCCAGATCTAACTTAAAATGGACTAATTTCATATGTTGAGTATTGAGAAACATCTGAAAACTTATCTAAATGTGTAAAGAAATGAAAAAAAAAAACAAGAGGCCCAAGTGGGCCTATATCGCTCACCTGAGTACCTAGATGATCAGTCATGCATGAAGGAAGAATTCACTTATTTTTGCATTAATGTGACTAAGTCAACACAGATGTTGAAAATATGTCAAATTTTATTTCAGACCAGAATAAAAAACAACACTTTTTTGCACATCCATTCACGTGATTTTGATATTAAGCATTTCCTTTGTCTCTGCAAGAAGTCATACAGGGCAACAAGTTAGTCATTTTCTTTAGGTGGGGCCTTTTGTTGACTGATTTCAAGTCTGGGTCATGAACAACAATTGTTTCAAATATTGTCCAGATCTAACTTAAAATTGCCTAATTTCATATGTTGAGTGTTGAGAAACATCTAAAAACTTATTTAGATGTGTAAAGAAATGAAAAAAAAAATTTCTCCATATTTCAATTACCAAGTGGTATATGTACCATTGTGAGAACTGCTTTTTAGACATGGTGGCATTATCTGTTAACCAATTTGGATAAAAATTTACCAAATTGATAGAGGACCTTTAGTACTTCATGTATTTCTTGTTTCATTAAAATCTTTCATGTGGTATAACAGCAGAAGTGAAAAATATGATTGAATTGTTCCTATACACCCTCATTTGGAAGTCTTAAAAAATTCATAGAAAATCCAAAAATTGAGATATTGACAAAATTCTTTCAAAGTAACAATCCTTACCATAATTATGATCACAATAGTCCATAAGAAATCATCATTATCAATTAACTAGGAAATATGACACTTTTTTTCTGCATTGAATCACCAAGTCCAAAGAAATGTCGAAAAAAAATTCTAAAATTTGATTTTGGAAGGTTAACCAAAATGACAATATGTCTTCACTCATCCCTCTAGATCATTTCAATGCATTCTGTTTGTCTCTGTATACAGCCCATATGAAAAAGAATATTGTTAAAGGAGGGAACTCTTTTGTGACCTACTTTTGACTATGGTGGTGCCACCTGTAAAGAGGTCTGGACGAAAACAACAGAATTTGAAGAGGATCATAAGTGACTTATTTCTATTAAGATTTATTAAAATCCTTCAAACAGTTTTGTAGAAAAAGTTGAAAATGTGAAAAATGGCCACCCCCCCCCCTTTTTTTTTGGAAGTCTTAAACGTAAAATTCCTAATTTCATATGTTGAGTGTTGAGAAACATCTAAAAACTTATTTAGATGTGTAAAAAAAAAAAAAAAATTTTTTTGACCACAGCTGGATTTGATCCGCTACTCTCCATATTTCAATTACCAAGTATTATATGTACCATTGTGAGACCTACATTTTAGACATGGTGGCATTATCTGTTAACCAATTTGGATGAAATTTACCACATTGATAGAGGATTTTTAGTACTTCATGTATTCCATGTTTCATTAAAATCTTTCATGTGGTTTCGTAGAAAAAGTTGAAAATGTGAAAAATGGCCAACCCCCCCTTTTTCTTGGAAGTCTTAAAAAATTCATAAAAAATCCAAAAATTGAGATAATGACAAAATTCTTTCACAATAATATTCCTTACCACAATTATGATCAAAATAGTCATTAAGAAATCATCAATATCAATTAACTGAAAAACATGACACTTTTCTTCATTGAAATGACTAAGTCCAGAAACACGTCAAAAAAGTGTAAATTTCTATTTGACGGATCTTAACACCGAACACATTTTTAATAACCCATCTTTATAGATTGTTGAAATGCAATTAGTTTCCCCATTTATGTACTGGTTCTGGAGAAGAAGATGTTTGAAGAGGGGTACCCTTTTGGGCACTTTTGGTCCCGCCCTGGATCCACCCCTGAGGGAATCTGGATCCCGAACACAATTTTAGTAGAGGACCTTGAGTACATCATTTACACAAAGTTTGATCCAAATCTGCAATGTAGTTCCAGAGAAGAAGTCGAAAATTTGAAAAAGTTAACGACGGACGACGACGCCGACGGACGACGGACGGCGCACTATGACTATAGCTCACTTGAGCCTTTGGCTCAGGTGAGCTAAAAAGGTTTGACCTCAGCTGGATTTGAACCACTACTCTCCATATTTTAAGCATTTCTTTTGTCTCTGCAAGAAGTCATTCAGGGCAACAAGTTAGTCATTTTCTTTAGGCGGGGCCTTTTGTTGACTGATTTCAAGTCTGGGTCATAAACAACAATTGTTTCAAATATTGTCCAGATCTAACTTAAAATTGCCTAATTTCATATGTTGAGTGTTGAGAAACATCTAAAAACTTATTTATATGTGTAAAGAAATGGAAAAAAAAATTTTTGACCACAGCTGGATTTGAACCGCTACTCTGCATATTTCATTTACCAAGTGGTATATGTACCATTGTGAGACCTATTTTTTAGACATGGTGGCATTATCCGTGGACCATTTTGGATGAAATGTACAAAATTGATAGAGTACCTATAGTACTTCATGTATACCATGTTTCATTAAAATCTTTCATGTGGTATAATAGCAGAAGTTAAAAATGTGAAGAATTGTCCCTATACAAAGTCTTAAAAATTTCAAAGAAAATCCAAAAATTGAGATATTGACAAAATTCTTTTAAAGTAACATTCCTTACCCTAAGTATGATCACAATAGTCCATAAGAAATCATCATTATCAATTAACTAGGAAATATGACACTTTTCTGCATTGAAATCACCAAGTCCAAACAAAAATTCTAAAATTTGACTTTGGAAGGGAACCAAAATGACAATACGTTTTCACTCATCCCTCTAGATCATTTCTATGCATTCTGTTTGTCTCTGTATACAGCCGGTATGAAGAAGAATATTGTCAAAGGAACATACTCTTTTGTGACCTACTTTTGACTATGGTGGCGCCACCTGTAAAGAGGTCTGGACGAAAATAACAGAATTTGAAGGAGATCATAAGTGATTTATTTCTACCAAGATTTATCAAAATCCTTCAAACAGTTTTGCAGAAAAAGTTGAAAATGTGAAAAAATGGCCACCCCCTTTTTTTGGGAAGTCTTAAAAAATTCATAAAAAATCCCAAAAATTGAGATATTGACAAAATTCTTTCACAATAATATTCCTTACCATAATTATGATGAAAATAGTAATTAAGAAATCATCAATATCAATTAACTGAAAAACGACACTTTTCTGCATTGAAATTACTAAGTCCAGAAACCTGTCAAAAAAGCATAAATTTCTATTTGACGGATCTTAACCCTGAACACAACTTTTGATGACCCATCTTTATAGATTGTTGAAATGTAATTAGATTACCCATTTATGCATTGGTTCTTGAGGAGAAGATTTTTGAAGAGGGGTACTGTTTTGGGAATTTTTGGCCCCGTCCTGGATCCACCCCTGAGAGAATCTGGATCCTGAACACAATTTTAGTAGGGGACCTTGAGTACATCATATATATAAGCTTGATCCAAATCTACAATGCATTTCCATAGAAGAAGTCGAAAATGTGAAAAAGTTAACGACGGACAGACGGAAAACAGCGACGGACGGCGCACTATAACTATAGCTCACTTGAGCCTTTGGCTCAGGTGAGCTAAATATAATCAATTTCAATTAATTAACTGCAATGAGAAATCATATAACTGGTGGTATGGTTTAAAGCTGATATGCTAATACCAAAGTTAAAAGTTTTCATCATGAATGTATTACTATATGAATTTGTTTGTGAAACACTTATAGTCTAAGATGGTAGCAATATCTAGTAATATTTAAGAAGGTTAAAGGGAAAAGTCACATTCAAACAAGAATTGTTGCCATGGAGCAGATAGAAATACCCCCTGTCGGCAGAATGATTCTTTTAATATATGGTCTTGACCCTGTTGAGATCATGTCAAAAGTCACTTTCAAACAAGAATTGTTGCCATGGAGCAGATAGAAATACCCCCTGTCGGCAGAATGATTCGTTTAATATGGTCCTGACCATGTAGAGATCATGTCAAGGGCATGACAAAACCCCAGGTGAGAAGGGGTAGTATGAACTTGTGCAGTTGTGATGTTGACTCCAAAGGAGAGGCCTTTCCTGAAGGACTTGTCACATACACGCCCTTAGGTGTAAAGCAAAGGTTCAATAAATATGGGAAATTTTTGTATGGAACTGAAGAAGATTAAAATTGTGAAACACATGAGAGCCTAGAAACCAATTACCTCTATCAATGTCCAGAACACTTGACCTTTGAACTTTTGACCCAAAAACTGATAAGGATTGCCCTCATCAAATAGAAAGTGGATCACCCTCGTCCCATGGGGAGTCCATATGTGTGATATGGTGACTCTAAGTGAAAAAAGTTACACGTAAGAGCCAGGAAATTATGTCGCTTTATCAATGTCTTGTAAACTTGACCTTTGACCTGACGACCAAAGTTGATAGGGATCATCCTCATCCCATGGGGAGTCTGTATGTATCGTATCTTGACTCTAGGTCAAGAGGATAACAATATAGAGCCTGGAAACCATTTACTTATATCAATGTCCTGTACACTTAACTTTTGACCCCAAAATCAATAAGGATCATCCTGATCCCATGGAGATCTGTATGTATGTATGGTATCTTGACTCTAGTTGAAAAAGGGTAACACTATAGAGCCTGGAAACTAATGTACCTACAGACAGACAGATGGACAAACAGATAGACAGATGGACTGGACAACCTGATTCCAGTATTTTCCCCCACACTGGGCACAGCATTTAGAGTTGTGTCAATAGGTGTGGCATATTTAAGTGGGAATATGTTAGAGAATAATGACCAGTCAAGTTCTGTGGAACATATAGGGAGAAAATTTCAAGTCACATTAGAATTTTATTTCATTTTAAGCATTTACATCATATACTAGTCAATGATTACACAGCAATGTGTTTGCAGAAGTGGACAGAATGAGAGTGATGCATGTATGAATGTGGAATGGGAGGCAGTGAATGACAATAACACGAGTGAAATTGAAGAAATGTTACAAAAGGTTTTTAGAAATGGAATGATAGACTGAATAATCTGTCTCTGTTTGCTCCCATTTCATTTGTGTTATTTCACTGAAAAAGAAAGGAAATCCGTTTAGGCTTATTGTGTGTCGATAACAATCAATTTGAATGTGGGTGAATTTACAGTGGATTTTCATGCAATTTTTACAAGAATTGATTAATTCAACTTGCACAACAGTATTTTACACATATCTACTGTCCGCGCCAGTCACTCTGGAAACTGGAAAATCTGGATTTTCAGTGATTCATCTTCAGAATAATTTCAAAATGGCAAAACCATTCGATAGATCTTGTTTAGCCGTAACTTTTGATGTATGCTGTATGTTTGTAGGAAGAAGCGTTCATATTTTATAGAAATAAATCAATTTTAGATAGGGCGATTTCCATGTTAGATTTTGACGTGACGTCGCCAAGTTTCCCATAGACTCAATGTTAAACATCGGCGACGTCACGTCAAAATTAACATAGAAAACGCCCTATCTAAAATGATTTTTCCCTATAAAATACGAATACTTCTTCGTAGAAACATATAACATACACCAAAAGTTACAACTAAACAAGATCTGTCTATTGATATTAATTTTGTAAAACTATTTTAAAGATAAATAAGTGAAAATCCAGATTTTTCGGTTTACAAAGCGAGTGGCGCGGAGAGTACCTCCTTAAAGTCATGTTAATACCAAAAAATGTTATTTCCATGCTCAGTTGATTTTACTGACATAATTTCTATTGAAACGGTCGGCTCATACTTTCACCACCGTTTCTATTTCACCATTCATATTTTGTGTGGGAAAACTTTGCTGATAGAAACTGGGTCATTGCATCCCAAAAATGGAGTAACATGCACAAATCACTTACCTTTTCAGCTAATTAAATCCTTAACTATTCATATCTATCCATTTTCTTGTAAAAACAGTCCATATATATATACTCGAATAAATACATCACAAAATATTTGGTGTAGCTCTCTATTACTTCCAAACTGCCATTTAAAATTATGTCAATATGTGGTTTCACTGGCTGAAGAGTTCTAATTACTGGGGGCATCCAAGGGAAACATGGTTATAAAAATGAAGAAAAGGGTTGTTTTTCACTGAAATTTTCCTAGACATTTATTAAGTATTTGTATTTAAAGTGTTTTTAAGATATCTTCAATTTAATTGGCAGGATTTTATGAAAAAAAAATCAGGCTTTAATTTTTTTCCTATTTAACCTCATGGCCTCACACATGCGCACTAAATCTAGTTTGAACATGGCCGTTTGAAAGTAATGGAGAAAATACACCAAATAATTTGTGATGTATTTATTCGAGTATAGATGGATTGTTTTACAAGAAAATGGATTAATATGAATAGTTAAGGATTTAATTAGCTGAAAAGGTAAGTGATTTGTGCCTGTCACTCCATTTTTTGGATGCAATGACCCAGTTTCTATCAGCAAAGTTTTCCCACACAAAATATGAATGGTGAAATAGAAACGGTGGTGAAGGTATGAGCCGACCGTTTCAATAGAAATTATTACTGACACTGTCAGAGACACATTCCCTCCACGGATCCAGACGATCCAGTATGAGGAGTTACCTTCTATATATATTCTAGATCTAGACTCTAGTTCTACATGTACTTATCAGATCAGTGTCTATGACTATGTTGATAATCTGCAGTCGGGATCAGACAGGTACTTACCAATCACATGCTCCTTTGTTTTGATTGTTCAATACACCAGTTACAACTTTAGGTGACAACTTCATATTTTTGCTTTTCTGTGATCTGTTCAGTCTGAAAGTTGTTTTCACGTATGCTGGCTCTCTACTCCGCTTTCATTTCTAAAGTGAAACTTGAATTGTAAATTAAAACTGGGACGGAGCATAAAAATCCGTTTGGGTCAGGTAATATGCACAAGTGTTTTACTGTTCTATACATGTATTCGGTTATATTTCTTTTTTCTCTAGATAGAAAATATGTATTCTTTAGTAATGGTATAGTAGATTAAGAGGCCATGTCGATTCCATACAGTAAAGAGGGTGAAAACAAACATATCTGCGATACTGACACGTCAGTATTTCGTTTTTTTACTGTATCCGGGCAGGTGATTCAGTAACTTGAAATGTTACACTTGCATTTACATATCAATACATTAATAATTCATATTGATTTAAATTTATGGCCAGATTTGTTTTCCAACCAAGAACCCTGTGCCAGTATACTATATACTCAGTATAATATTACACTGATACAGGTGTAGCAGGAAGGTTGAAAAATCATTGGCCAGACCGGGACTCGAACCCAGGACCTTCCGCCAACAAGGCGGATGCTCTACCAACTGAGCTATCTGGGCCGATGTCCCAGTCTGCCACACAGGCAATAATGTTCTGATTGCTAAAAAAAACTGAGGCCCTTTTAACTGAAGATATTATGAGAAATCATAAATTTTTGACTCCAGGAATAATCATTAAAAATGTGACTTGAATTCTCAAAAATAAATGCAGTTTTCACGAGAAACTGGCAAACAGAACTCCGCCTGGAGCAGAAAATTTGTCATTCCTGCAAATATCCTCATTTAATGGGTTACATATGATTTGTCAATTACATACTTCAATTAAATGGGCCGCTGAGCCACTTGCACAATACCATTGCCACATGCAAGTTACATATTACTAATTTTAAGGCCTCCTGGTTTTCAGATGTGCTTAATTTAGACAAGGTTCTCATTTTGTGAAAAGTATATAATCTGGATTTTTACCATCCTAGTCAAGGTTAATGCAAAAGGCAAACAGTTTGGTTTTTGTTTTTTTTTTTCTTTTCTAACTTTCTTACCCACATTTTTTTAATTTATTGCTACTTCAAGAACTACTCTGGAATACTGCTCCTTAGAAATCAGAGATAAGCAGAAAATTTTTGAACTGGTTTGAACAAACCAAGCTGTGTTCTGTAAGTACATGTAAAAGTAAAGATAACTGTCAAGTGATGTGACAGGAAAAATTTTGAACTGATTGGAACACACCCTAGCTATATTCTGTTGTTGAAAGTTATGATATGAAAGTTATAATATCTGAGTGAAGTGACAGGTCAGTAGTTTGTTTGAACAGCTGGTTATACATGTGATACCATGTTATCAATAAATTATGATAATCATGAAAGTTATATTACTTTTGACTAGGTAAGGACTACAAGTGATATTACGAGATGTCAGCTTGATTCCAGACCTGTATGGATTGTGTTTGCAACTCAGAAAGCTAACATTGCCAGCTTGATGCCATAGATGATTTATAAACCTTCACATATTTCTTCTATTCATGAAGCTTTCGAGCATGATCAGGGGCACTGATCTTTTTTGAGTATAGTATTTTATGTGAAGGTTTAAGATGCATGTATACAAAGAAACCCAGCTTGTCTCTGAAGTCCTTGTCCGTGTCATTCTCTTCGCTATATTTTAGTGAGTTTTTTCTGATTATATCTCTACTAACAATGTTTGTCAGAGTATACATGTATATGAATCATCCTGTCTGTCTGTCCATCCGTCCAAGCTTTAATGGGCAATAAAAACTATATGATTACCTTGATCTAGTTGATACTTCACACAATTTTTATTAAAAGGTACAAGGGTGTGTTCTTACATCAAAGCAATATGGTAACTCCGAGGTCACAGACATTTTTACTTAACGACCATCATTGATATCTGGTCTGTAAAAACTTTGTTTTCATTTGGATCTGCTTCCTATCTTAAAATGTAAATTTAAGTTCTTTTCATAAGCTGATGATATTATATTTTGCTGCCATAGGGAGGATTCATCTCATATGGATTGTTCTATTTTGACCAGTTATTTAGTGTAATGAATCCTACCACTGGGGCTTTATGTGTGAACTGCACTGCAGGATCAAGTTTATATTTTGATGCTTATGAAGAGTGGCTTTCAGTATCGCTTGTGATGTACTCTCTTGACAGGAACTCCTGATAGCTTTTCCTTGATTTAACCTCGGTTTACCTCATTTCCTTGGTAATGTCCATGTGCGGATTGCATATAAACATAAACATGACTTCTAAGTCGTGTTATATCTAAATGCTGTTTTCTTTCTACATCTTTACTTTTTATTTTAGTCAAACTGGTCGAATTTAACATTGTAAAACACTTTTTTTCTATATTTAATTATTATTGAACAACTTCAAAGGATTGTAATGTATTTTTGTCATTTTCAACTTGGGATCAAGGTCTAGGTAAAAAGTTCTATTTAAAAAAAAGACACCCAAAAAAAGATGTCATCTATGAATCTTAAAGAACTGGACAAGTTCTGTTGTTTTTTGACAACTCGTTATTTATAATTGTATTCTAAACATATTTATTCCATTACATGTATTACCAAAGTTGAACATATTCTCTACCTCCTTAATTTCATCTGCTGCGCATATATCTCAGTTTATTGAAGAGAAAAGATTAAAAATGATTCACAACACTTGTACATAGAACAGTGTCCGCGAAACTTTGTTTAACTCCACAGGACATTCGGTCCTATTGGAAGACATATTTCATAGGACCGAAATCATTTCTGTCTGACCAAAAAAGAAAATTGAAGATTTTTCTATGGGGTATTTAACATCGCCTTTTTGTCGGCGTCCGTCGATGTCAATTTTCTTTTGTTTAGTGGTTTTCCGGGGATTGCCCCCTCCACATATTTTAATTTCGCTAGAAAAGACATGTACACTCAGGAACGCTCAAAATATAAAGGTCGTTATTAAATAGTATAAGTGCTTACAAGACTCCGTCTTTCCGCGATATACATACTGTAGTGTTGAAAGCAACATCGGACAAACCGGGCTAGAAAACGCGCAGATCGGACCGATCGCACTTTTGTCCGTTCGGTCCGACGAATTTCGCGGACACTGATAGAAACACCATAGCATGATAGTGTGAACCCTCCGTAATTTGAAGACTTTGATCTTCCATCCCCTCCTCTTCTGTGCCTTTTGTGAAGCATAGCTTCTTTACAGACCATTGTGTCAGTGTTTCTGTCCCCAGGCCCAGGTATCTGTCTGTACATGTAACACGTGTTTCTTCGGAACATTACAACCTAATGTGTTTAAAATTCTTTATATAAATTAATTCCTACAGTTGACATCTTTTTTAGTATTGTATTGATTAATTGTATTAATCAGTATATACATCAGCAGTAGCTTGTTAATAGAGTGCAATTAACAACTTATTTTCTGATGTACATTGATAAATTCATTTTATTATAATTTTTTTACATTTATCATTGCACTATTGATTAGAAAATAATAGATCAAGAAAATATCAATAGAGGGCTCAGATGGCTGAGACTATAATATTATTATATTTTCTTTCATAGTATAACCGAGGATGCAGTACCGTACTACAGAAAAATCCAACCAGAGGAGTACTGGTTGTACAACTTTCCGAGGACCAATAGTTATTATCCAGGGTATCTTCTATGGGTCTGTAGTGTGATTTTGATGTGATGTGAATTATCATTGTCTTCATCAATATGTTACTTACACATGGATATTTTTCTTTCCTCCGTTTTCATAAACAGTTTGCTCATGTATATCACAGTTTATTTGTAAATATATTTATATAATATGACAACAACGAGACACAGATTGATACTATGTATTTCTACGGTATATGGTAATATTCACGAATTGTGTTTTTTAAACAGACCCAGAACCACAAATAGGGCATATTGACAAATTTCATTTTGAGAATAATAGACTAATAAGAGTAGTAATGCAACTTTTATTGCTAGGACAGAAAAAAGTTCATTCACTCCTTCAAGTTACATTACTACATATTAAGCCATTATTTAAGATATTAGAGTAGCTGATGCCATGCCTTTGTCTCCTTTACAACAGCGTGATGTGGTAGAATTCTACACAGCTATTCTTTTCCAGTGATTTGTTATTAGCACATAAATAGAATATTTTTTTGTTGTAGGTAACAATCAGCTGTGTTCCATCATTTGTTATACTAGGGTTTATGGTTTTACAGTCTAATAAAATTGATGCCATACAAGGAATTTTAGGTAAGCTTTAGTCATTCTTTAATATCCTTGTTGATGTAAATATCAAAGAATAAATTTCTTAATGGATTTCCATACAAATGTATGGAGCATTGATAAGTGAAAGCAGAGGAATGATGGATATTGAAGTTTTCAGTGGATTCTTTTTTGAATGGATAATAATTATATTACTCATCATTTCATTTTAATTTCATAATTATTATTTTCATAAAGCAAAATACGTGCAGCAAAATTTTATGAAACAGATTTTGATATTATACATTTATAGTAGGATATTGTGAAGCACATTGAACCATTAAATAAGTCATAAAATAATAGTCAAGTGTTTTTAACATGCATACATAATAAATACACTATATATAGCATGTTTTTCATTTTGACATTTTTTTTTTTATTTTATTCTTTTATCAAGATGTCATTTTAAATTTTAGGTGCATCTTTATCAATTTTAATGACTGGGTCCGTTACAAATTGTGTAAAACTGAGTGTTGGTAGGTATGTACACTTTCTGTGACTTACAATTTACTGGGATACCCTATTTATTATATGAGTAGACAGGTATTTCATACCTCTTATTCAAATTATCCAGGGTGTTTGGTCAATAACACCTATAAAAACCAGTTTTAATTTATTGCATTATATGTGCATTTCAACAACTTAATCTCATCAGTGATGCTCAAGGCAGAAATTGTAGAAATCCAAAACATTTGTGGTATATACTAATTATTAAATTGATGTAATTAGGAAAGTCAAAAACCCATTTAAGGACCGAGCTATACATTATGGAGATACTCCAGCTGTCTGTCTGTCCATCTCTGTTTGTCCTTAACTTTCAGGATTTTGTCAGCTTTAGGCAAATTATTGCCACAAGTGGCATTTATGTTTCATAACTATGTAGAATTCATTTGCTGCTATTAAGTATGTAAATAATGATACAATTAAACAAATTGAGAAAATTACATGCAGCAATAATTTCCGTAGCATGCTTGGTGTTTTTGAAAATTTGTATTGTTTTTATTTAATTGCATTAGGAAGATTATAAGATGCTATATTATGTGATAAGGTAAAATGTTTCAGTTTTATTTGTATGGATAGTTCTTGCATTATCTTAGATGAAATGAAAGTCTATTAAAGTTTTGGAGAGAGAAATCAGGGGCTTTGGTGCCACTATGTAAACAATAAAATAATAAAAAGTATATGTTCTGTAATGTTTTACAGACCTCGACCTGATTTTCTTGCTCGATGTTTTCCCGATGGCAGCATAAAAGATGACATGAAATGTATTGGGATAGAAGAGGATGTGATACAGGGATACAAGAGCTTCCCTAGTGGACATTCTTCATGTAAGTGTCAAAATCAATCCTCTTTATTAGTGAATGTGATGTAGTAAGACTTTCTGAATTAACATAGGTACTTGTATTGATAATTGTTTTTTTCTACCATTCAAGATCTCAAATTTCTCCAAAATGATGCTTGATCATCAAACTCTTGTGTTTACATACCGGTAGCAAGGCTAATGCTACAATTTAAGGTCAAAACATTTCAGAAATGCAAAATCATGCAAGTGGTTACTCTATATCCCATGGCATTTAATTGATCTTCATTTTTTACACTTCAATGTTAATTTCAGATTTATGTTTCAAGGATCAATATTTATAAATGTATTACAAAAAATCCTATGGGGATTAAACCACAGAAGTAGCCACTATCACTCATTTTTTCCAGGCATTTTCCTCGTGAATTAGCTGTTAAAGGTAAATGTAAAACTTTAGATATTTTATCTAGAGTTAGATAAAACAGTAATTTGTTGAATTATAAATGATTAAGTTTAGCAGAACCTGATTTTCTATTCTTTGCAGTTGCTTTTTCCAGTCTGGGATTTACTGCACTGTATGTTGCTGGGAAACTACACTGCTTTAACAAACGAGGCAGAGGAAACTCACTCAAGTTATGCTTTGTGATCTTTCTACTGTTGTGGGCAACACTGATTGCTGCTTCAAGAACAGCCGATTTTCATCACCATTGGCAAGGTAATTTGCATACCATTTCTTTTTTTTTTTCATTATCAACTTTAACACCACACCCACTTCATTTCACTTGTGTGTTGGCAGCAACTGCATGTAATATGGCCTCATAATATTTACTTGTGCAACAGACCCTTTGAGGCAATGAAGCATGTTTTATAGGGCAACATTTATCACCAGATAGGGTCACAGTTTATACTGTCATTCAGAGGACAGGTAGGGAGGCAGAAGATGATAAATCACTTTAGAAAAAAATCTCTTCAGACTGCAGGGATCTGTACTTGTTATCCCATTAGAGATCCAGTGCAAAACCACTGAATCAGCCAGAAGAAATAAAACAATAAAGTTTCTTTGAAGTTACAGTTCTCTTTCAAGTTGCACTTTTGAAAACTATGTTCATCTCGGGATGTTAATTGAGCTAATCTCATCAATTTAATTTAAGGATCACCTTACACTAGACCTTCCTCAAATTCTACATGATATAAGGGGCAATACTTGACATACAATTTGCATTAAGTTACTGTGATATCACAACTGAAGCATTAATGTCATAATGAAAAAAGAGGTGATTTTTCAGCTATTAGGCCACTCATATCATGTCAAATTGCAGGAAGGTAAATTGCCCAAAAAAGACCTCTTGATTTTTAGTGCAAAGAGATTTACAATTACGAGTTTATGATAAGCTCCACATGTTTTTTAGGCTTAGGACTGCTCTAGTTGTTTTTCATTTTGCCTTGGTTGACATGCCATTGTGATGGTAGTAGTGCAGAAGTCTCATCTTCTGTCTCTGGTTTATATCATACAGTCCTCATTCAAAAATGAAAGTTTGTATTTCGAAATTCAACAAATTTGAAGTTACTTGAAGATTGTTGCCTGATGCATTGCGGTGGATCCACCAAAACAGGGAAGAATCTTATACATGTCAACATGTACTGTACCATGGGATATTGGTTTTAATTTGAGACTTCTTAGTTCCATATCAAAAGGTCTACAGACTGAGCTTTGCCAACTCTCAGTATAATATAGTCAGATTAATTGTCATTCAATGGGAACAATTTTGGCCCTAAAATTATCGGTCATCAAATGTAATTGAATGAAGATAATGCGTGTTACAATGTCGCCTATTAATATACACATGTTGCTCTATATTTCAGATGTGACTGTAGGCAGTATATTAGGAATGTGTATAGCATACATGTGTTACAGACAGTATTATCCACCACTGACCACATCAGATTCACATTTACCATATATAACTACTGCCAATATCCAGAATGATGGTGATGCTACACTACAAACTGTAACTTCTTCTAATGATTCCTTATTGAAACTTGTTTAAATTACATCATCAAGGTTGAGAATTTTACATTAGATTGTGGTACATTTACTTTAATAAATTTATGTTTACCTATATAGGTAAAGTCAATGATTGCAAGTGTATTTACATTCTTGTTTTTGTTTTACCCTTGAGTCAGAGTCATTCAATTTCTATGGATTATGTGAAACATTTATGTAAATTTCATCAATAATACAGGAAATAATCCTGGGCTTAAATTTGGATGAATGGACAGAGGGATCACATTAAGATACCATCTTGATGCAGAATCATAATTATTATTACAGTTTTGATCGTCAGAAACCCATGCTCGGTTGCGCTTCGAGGTAAGAGTAGCACCGAGCGTGAGCTTCCAACAATGTTACAGTTTAAATACAGGTGCATTCAAGTACTTGTTCATATAAGTTCAGGTCTATAGAATTACATGTCTATATAATAAGAGTCAGGCAAGTCTGTTAAAGTAAGGGACCCATTAAGAAAAATTTGTAGAACTTTCCATTTATGTTTCTAGATAGCAACATATCACTTTTCAAGATAAAAATAATCATTTTTGAAAATAAAGATAGTAAAAAAAAACAAAGCAATAATATTTTACATGTACATAAAATATATTTGCCATTACTTCCTCTTTATAATATTTTGTACATAAACTAATGTGGAAAAACTTTCACCATCTGGATGTCACAAAGAATTCATATTTTCCTGAATTTAAATAAATGAGCATACCCAAAAAGACATTAAAAAGTTCAGCCCCCCCCCTCTCTATTTAGACATGTACTTAAATTCTTCTACACAAACACATAATATGAAATGCGATCAATACAAAGAACCAACTGAAAGATAACATCAAATTATTTATTAGGGTAAGTTAAATAAGTATTTTGAGACACTAGTCTACCATATAATGCAAAACATGCAACATACAAAAGGGCAAGAAAAGAATAACAATCACAAGGGTTTATTATATAAAATTAAAAATGATCTACATGTAAATATACACAACTGATGCTTATGAAACTATTTCATCGCACAGTTTGAGCCATGTGTAATGGATTTAACATAAGCTTGAGCGCAGCTCCTTTGAGATTAGCGCCTCGTAGGTTTGCTTCCTGTAGATCACAGCCTGACATATCACAGTTCTGAAAAGGAGGAATGTGGAATGCTACATTGATAAATGATTAATATCAATGTATAGAATAGTTGATTTGTCAACACCTACTGGGGTATAATATATACAACAGTTAAATGCTTAAATCTTGTTACTTTTACTGTCTAGAAATATAACAGAAATAATCATAAAAACATGAATCAGAATCTTTCCTAGGAAGATGTATCATTTAAAGGTGGTGAAGTTGGAAGGATGTATTGAAAAACAGATGAATAAACTGACGGACAAGAACCTGTAAGTGTTTCTATAAATCATTTGTAAACCCCCCCCCCCCCCAAAAAAAAACAAGAGGCACAAGTGGGCCTATATTGCTCACCTGAGTACCTAAATGATCAGTCATGCATGAAGGAAGAATTCATTTATTTTTGCATTACTGTGACTAAGTCAACACAAATGTTGAAAATATGTCAAATTTTATTTAAGACTAGAATAAAAAACAACACTTTTTTGCACATCCATTCAGGTGATTTTGATATTAAGCATTTCCTTTGTCTCTGCAAGATGTCATTCAGGGAAACAAGTTAGTCATTTTCTTTAGGTGGGGCCTTTTGTTGAGTGATTTCAAGTCTGGGTCATGAACAACAATTGTTTCAAATATTGTCCAGATCTAACTTAAAATTGCCTAATTTCATATGTTGAGTGTTGAGAAACATCTAAAAACTTATTTAGATGTGTAAAGAAATGAAAAAAAAATTTCTGACCACAGCTGGATTTGAACCGCTACTCTCCATATTTCAATTACCAAGTGGTATATGTACCATTGTGAGACCTACTTTTTAGACATGGTGGCATTATCTGTTAACCAATCTGGATGAAATTTACCAAATTGATAGAGGATCTTTAGTACTTCATGTATTCCATGTTTCATTAAAATCTTTCATGTGGTATAACAGCAGAAATGAAAAATGTGATTGAATTGTTCCTATACACCCTCATTTGGAAGTCTTAAAAAATTCATAGAAAATCCAAAAATTGAGATATTGACAAAATTCTTTCAAAGTAACATTCTTTACCATAATTATGATCACAATAGTCCATAAGAAATCATCATTATCAATTAACTAGGAAAAATGACACTTTTCTGCATTGAAATCACCATGTCCAAAGAAATGTCGAACAAAAATTCTAAAATTTGATTTTGGAAGGGAACCAAAATGACAATACGTCTTCACTCATCCCTCTAGATCATTCCTATGCATTCTGTTTGTCTCTGTATACAGCCCGTATGAAAAAGAATATTGTTAGAGGAGGAACTCTTTTGTGACCTACTTTTGACTATGGTGGCGCCACCTGTAAAGAGGTCTGGACGAAAACAACAGAATTTGAAGAGGATCATAAGTGACTTATTTCTACCAAGATTTATTAAAATCCTTCAAACAGTTTGTAGAAAAAGTTGAAAATGTGAAAAATGGCCACCCCCCCCCACCCCCTTTTTTTTTGGAAGTCTTAAACTTAAAATTTTCTAATTTCATATGTTGAGTGTTGAGAAACATCTAAAAACTTATTTAGATGTGTAAAGAAATGAAAAAAAATTTTTTGACCACAGCTGGATTTGAACCACCACTCTCCATATTTCAATTACCAAGTGGTATATGTACCATTGTGAGACCTACTTTTTAGACATGGTGGCATTATCTGTTCACCAATTTGGATGAAATATACCAGATTGATAGAGGACCTTTAGTACTTCATGTATCCCATGTTTCATTAAAATCTTTCATGTGGTTTTGTAGAAAAAGATGAAAATGTGAAATATGGCCAACCCCCCCCCCCCCCCCCCCTTTTTTTGGAAAGTCTTAAAAAATTCATAAAAAATCCAAAAATTGAGATAATGACAAAATTCTTTCACAATAATATTCCTTACCACAATTATGATCAAAATAGTCATTAAGAAATCATCAATATGAATTAACTGAAAAACATAACACATTTCTGCATTGAAATAAATGACTAAGTCCAAAAACCTGTCAAAAATGCGTAAATTTCTATTTGACGGATCTTAACCCCGAACACAATTTTTAATAACCCATCTTTATAGATTGTTGAAATGCAATTAGTTTCCCAATATATGTACTGGTTCTGGAAAAAAGATGTTTGAAGAGGGGTACCGTTTTGGGCACTTTTGGCCCCGCCCTGGATCCACCCCTGAGGGAATCTGGATCCCGAACACAATTTTAGTAGGGGACCTTGAGTACATCATGATCATTTACACAAAGTTTGATCCAAATCTGCAATGTAGTTCCAGAGAAGAAGTCGAAAATGTGAAAAAGTTAACGACGGACGGACGACGACGGACGACAGACGACGGACGGTGCACTATGACTATAGCTCACTTCAGCCTTTGGCTCAGGTGAGCTAAAAAAAAAAAAGAAGTACAACTAACAGTGTGCTGTGTGAGCACTACCCGATCACCAATTTGCCAAATGCGAATTCAAAATTGAAATGACTAAATGTTTTTTATACATGAGTATCAAGTTGGCAAATACATTTTGTAAGAAAAATTTAAGTTTTTTCAGGTTTTTTTTCTACATGTATTTATATCGTTAGCATAAATCATGGTCATAACAACCCTTTAATTTAGTTCCTATCAATCTCAACTTTATCAAACTTCAAAGTGATCGCGATGTAAATCATTTCTAAACATTCTGAACAGTGAACATGGCTAAACAAAGTTATAATCGCCCAGTGGCACCCCATCATTAGAATCTGTGACAACAGATACAGCATTCAGGTATCGATGTTTGTTGACACACATCGTACTAACTCATGAGATAATAAGATGCGTGTCAGCAAACATCTATACTTGAACCCTATGACAACAGATGAACAAGTTGTTCCACCGACTAGGAAAAAGAAAAATGCTAACAAACGTAACAAATCAACTTGGTATACGGAGTTTCGTTGGTTAATAGAAAAAAATTATGAATTTTATAGTCAGTTGTGTTATCAGTTATTTTTTCAATATTCAGTTATCAGTGATCGCGATGTAAATCATTTCTAAACATTCTGAACAGTGAACATGGCTAAACAAAGTTATAATCGCCCAGTGGCACCCCATCATTAGAATCTGTGACAACAGATACAGCATTCAGGTATCGATGTTTGTTGACACACATCGTACTAACTCATGAGATAATAAGATGCGTGTCAGCAAACATCTATACTTGAACCCTATGACAACAGATGAACAAGTTGTTCCACCGACTAGGAAAAAGAAAAATGCTAACAAACGTAACAAATCAACTTGGTATACGGAGTTTCGTTGGTTAATAGAAAAAAATTATGAATTTTATAGTCAGTTGTGTTATCAGTTATTTTTTCAATATTCAGTTATTTTTTCAGTATTAATATTTTTTAATATATAATATTTATTAAATTCTACGTATAAGTTGTTTTATCTTTTTTACATGGCTAATGGCTTACACATTTGGCTAATTAATTTGTGCTTGAATTAGCCAAATGTTTATTGTACAATTTATGCTACCCCTAGCACAGACTAATAACATATGCTCATTTTTTTCACAGCAAAATTTTTGTATTCATTTCTAGTAATTTCTGTCTTGCCAGTAAAGCATCACTTAGTCTAATGTCTGTCAGTCTGTTACATTTCTGTTTTAGCTCTTTTCTGAACCAATGCTATCTAGTATTAATATGAAGTCTACATGTATTAAAAGTTCACCTGTCTGAAATAGCCATGTTTAGCTTTTCCCTCTAAAATGTCTTCTTAGAAAGATTTAAACACAGTTTAATACCTTCATTGGTTTTTTTATCCATATATGGAAATGTGTAAAATTATGTACCAAAAGAAAAGACTACAATAGACAAATGTTTCCATACCTCTAAGTCAGCTCCAGCTAACACTGCCCCTCTAAGGTCACAATTCTGAAGATTGGCATTTTTCAAAGTGGCTACCCGTAAATTGACCCCTGCCATATGACTACCTTCCAGATTTACACTCTTCATCAATGCACCTGAAAATAATAGAAAAAAAATTCCATTAAGAAGTGAATATTCACCTGGAGTTTTAAAGGTATTGAACTGGTGTGTATATTTAGAATTACAAACAGGTTCTGTTGTTGACTGATGTCAATTAAGTAGTATTCACTATATGACATTATGTTATATTTACACCATGACTGCCACATTGATGAATTTTCCACCCATGTTATAAGCGGCCTTTCCCGCTTTGTTTATCGTTTTAAGCCACACCAAATTTATTTCATTCAAATGATGGTGGCATCTGCACAATGGGTGGCATCATAATTTTTACCTGCAACAAATCCACCTGAAGTAATGAGGGATCTCTTCTTTGAGATTATTTACCATGACAAAAGGTCTGGGATTTTTATTCATGCAAAGGACAAATAGAGAAATAGAAGGTACTTCACACAAAATCTGCTTTTCTGATACCTCATCTGATACCTAAACATCTTGATTATTGAAACATTCATATTTACTACTATACTTCGTTCAAAATCACAGTTTTATGTCTCTGCCACGTAAACCTTGGCCTTGGGAAAGTATATAATAGGTTTTTATTTTACTATATAGTACTACAATATTTTAGCTACAGTTTAATCTTCAGGATTCATACCTTCCATATTTGCCCTAGAACCAGCTGGATCTTCAAAGTTACAACTACGGAGGGATGTACCCTCTAAATTGGCACACAACATTTTGACACCTAAAAGGTTAGCAGCCTACAATATATGGAAAAAATTGATTTTCATATATACCTGTTGACCAATTGAATAGCAAAAACACAAGCAAAATGTTATAAACCAGTGACCTGACTGACCTCTTAATCAAGAGTCCTCCAACCAATAAAAGGAGCAATATCAGCTCTTTTTTCATTTAAACTTATCACAAATGCTGCTAAATTCTTCTCTTAACATTGCAACAATACTAAATTTTTCTCTAAATATTACACTGATACTATCAATCTGAATGATTTGATAATACATATGAAAATAAATGATGACAAATGAGATATACTCACATCTAACACTGCATGAGACAAATCTGCCCTTTCAAAGTTACAGTAGGATAAATTAGCCCCTGACAGATTGGCATTTCGTAATACTGCATATTTGAAGTTAATGTATCGCAAGTCAAGCTTCGAAAGATTGGCCCCACTGAAATTCATTCCCTACAGTGACAAAAACAATATAATGATAAAGTGGAAATTGACATGATACATTGCAAAACGATGGATGTTTTATTTTGCTACATTCAATGATACTGTGGATGTACAGCAGTAGTACTTACCGAGTAAGTTAAAATGAAATCCTGTACATAAAATGTAGGCATTCTAGTGGTGTTAAATCAAACATACTTTTGCAGAAATGAAAATATAATGGTAAATTTTCTTCAAAACACATCTTTGCAATTCAAGATACTGTAGTAGGTTTATACTAAAGGACAAAATTTCAGTGCTAAGTGTTCATGTTGTAATACAAATGTATATTAGTGTTGTCATGTAGTACTAGTCCACAAAGAACACTAGTAGGTATTCTTTTAAGATATTTAGCCCTTTGAAGAAAATTTGTCGCACATAATGCTCCTTATTTACACAACAGATAGTGAACTCTCATTTACTTAAATACCATTGACTAGAATTTTCTGTTAACTCTAACTACTTTTGAAGTCCTGATTTCAATGACATACTATCAATATACATCCCTAATTTAAACTCTCCTTCACTCAAACTGTTTCACATGATCCCTACACGTCTGAGTTATAGAGAGTTGAATGTAATTGTACTTTTGCCATTCATGCTTCAAAAGTATGTGTAAAAGACACTTTGAAGATTCATTGTGGGCATTTTTACACGTATATGCTAAATATTTCATGTTTTATTTCTGTTTGCCCTACACATCAAAACGTGATATCATATCAGTCAGAAACCTTTCTCAGAATATTTCTTCTGCTGAATAACAATAGCAAGTTATCAAAATGCCTTGAAAAATGTAAGTAAAAAAAAAAAAACATAAAAAGTTATTGACCCCCGGCCACTGAAATTTGTTCTTTTGTCTGAGTCTAGTCTGGAAAATCCTCTTTCACACTTGGCTACAATTTTAATAAATTATGCGAATTCAACAAGAAATGTTTACAAACTTTACCAGATAGACAAACCAACTCATACATACACCTGTGAATAATGTTCACCGTACCTGACATCGGAGTTCTTTATCTGTGGGAGTAGACAACAACCTCAGTACAAATTCTCTTCTTGTGATGGGAGTATTGTCGTCAGGTGTCTGATTTTTCTAAAGTTTAGAAATCCTGATTAAAAGTTTGTTCTATTTATATACTCTGAAGATAGTGAAATCGTCCATTATGAAAAGAATTCGAGATATCTGATAAAACATTATAACAAGTAAAAGCAAATGCATTTTCTTTTGTCATTATTACTTTTCAGAACATATCACAAATATGTATAGAGTGTTATTGTTAAGTGGGGAAAAAACTCTGACCACTGGCCAATTCTGAGTTTTGTTTCTTATATAACACAATCTTTAATTTAAGGGGATTTGTCCGTAAGCATATGATAAGAATGAAATTCTCTAAGATGTATTCACACGAACAGCTGACAATTTTACAAATCATAGGAAAGACAGTCAAACCTACTCAAACACTACTACACTGGTTTATTTTTAGCCGGGCTTAATGCCAAAGGCATAAGCCAAAACTATAGCTGCCAAGCACGATTCTCAGTCTAATTATAAGTTTTAAAGCCCTCTTTCTCACTCAATGTGTTCTTGCGCTTCAAAACATAATCTCTGATGTAATTTCTAGCTTTATAATATTCAGAACGTATTGAATCTTTATACATAGGTATTTAAGTCCAAGTCACTGAAACATTAAATATGTCTGACTAGCACCCACCTCTATCATTTCTTCCAATGTCTCTACCAGACTGGTTAAACCAAAGAACTTTGCCTCTTCCAGTACTCCCTCCGGACTGATATGTTTGTCCAGTACAAGCTGCCCATGCCGAAGGTAATTAAGTATGGGCTCAAAGTATCTAGGACTTCTATCGATGAGATATGCCCCTGATATGTCTACACTACTATGCCAGCTAACAGCTGAAAAAAAATTCCCTTTGTTATTGTGCAATGTGGCATTCAGAATATAATGACAGCATTAAAGCAACACTCTTTTAAGGGTAAACTACAAAAAAAAAAATGAACTAGCCACTCCCTATACATCCAATTTAACAAGTGTACATTTGACATAATTAACTTGCCTGCAGAAAGGTTTTTAATTAATTGATGATTGTATACATCGCTCAATGATTATTTCATGTATATGGTGATGGCATCTTGCAGATGCATTGCATAGGAATTTATAATTAACAATAGATTTGACCGAAGCAGCAAGGGATCTTTTATGTACCATGCCTACTGTAACGAGGGATATTGGCTTTCACTACCTCATCTGAAAGACTAGCCACAAGTAGTGGCCCTATATGAATAATAGGGCCACAATTCCTTACGTTGCGTAAACTTGCATTTTTGATAAACATAATGGCTGGCACGATTCTATGCATTTCGGCATCAAAAAAAGAGGCGGAGCTGATGAAAAACATGTGGTCATTGTTATTTTTATGAGTCATTTATTATTCATGTAACACGAAACAAAGACGAAAACTAAATTGAAATGACTAGAAATGCGGTAACTAGCTGATAAATAAAATGTAAACAGAGAAATGACATAAAAATAACAATGACCATGCACCGATGACCACGTGTTTTTCGTCAGCTCTGCCTCTTTTTGTGAGGTTTCTTTTAATGAGATCTCGCGAGACCGAATGGCTGACACAGAAACCGGCAAATTGGACACAGGTAGGGAAAAAATGTATGTAGCGCCGTCAGACAACAGATCGGGGGTAAGTTTTTATTGCCAATCATTTGCTTTATGTTTATATATGTTAGATATTTGCTTCATTTGATGCAGAAATGCATAAAATCGTGCTGGCCTTTCCGTTTATCAAAAATACAAGTTTAAGCAACATAAGGAATTGTGGCCCTATCATTCATATAGGGCCACTACTTGCAGCTACTGAAAGACATGACAGTGGTATGCCCACGGCGGGGAGTTGAACCTGTGACCACTCAGTGGACGAGCACTTCATCCACTGAGCTACACTGGCTCCCTGCAGAAAGGCACTGAATAAAAATCTTAACTCAAATAAACTGAGAATTCAGGTTGTTCTGTAAAATGAATTCTCTGATATATGTTGACTGAAACTGTCTGTACTTTGCTTATTCGCTTCTGCAAAATAAATATCTTTGTAACAAGACTATTCTTCAATGTATTTTTCACATATGCCTCATTGAATGAATCATTTGATAGTGAGTTAAGACATGTTCTTACCCGCCTCCTCTCCAAACATTCTTGCTAGCATGCTGTTAGGCTCCTGTTGTGTCAATGTACTTCTGTATGATAGATTCAAATATCAAATGTTAAATCTGAGAATATAGATAAGATAGATTTACATAATATAAGATATATTAGTCTACTTTACATATGATTTCCACTGTTTCGACTTAAGGATACCTGGCTGGCAAAAATTTTATAACTCTGTACTAAAGAGTTCCTCTTATCAAATGCAATTGATGACAAGAAAGATAACTCCAATTTAGTCATGAATAAAGCTTGTGAGGGTTGCCAGGAATATTGCAAATACAGATTTTCTCTGTCTATTCACTGGAAAGGTTTCAATTTCTTTGCTTCATTCAAAGGATTATGTATCCAATATATTTTATTTCAAATATGAAGAGAAAATGTCCACCATAAAAGAAAATATTGAGTAATGTTTGTTTTTGCCTATAAATGGCAATGAAAAATGTTTGAATCAGTCAATCAAGGAAGTTGAAAAATCTCCAAATTTTCATTAACCACATCAGACGTCACTATGAGTCTCTATCATAGACGATAAGAAGAACCTGGTTCAGTTTTGAAGCAAATCCATCCTAAAAGTTTTGTAAAACTGAGTAAGTAGGATATGACCTTAAGGCATCACTATGGAGACATAATTTGTTGAAATATACATCTCATTCTCAAGAAATTAATATTTTACAATATCATAAATATATATAAAGTGAGTTATATTCTTAAGAAATGAAATAAAAAATACTTTCAATCCAGGTCAACACACGAACATTTGTTCAAACTTTCCCATAAAATTTTTTCCATTGTGATAGATGGGTATTGGCCCTGATACAGCTCAATTGTGAAAGCATCTGTCTTGATAGTAGAAGGTTCTAGGTTTAATTACCGGGTCTGAAAACATCTTTATCTCCTGCCTGCTACATTTGGTGCCATGGCCAACTCTTAAGAGTTGCATGTTGGTTTATGTCGTGTGAGGGTTACAATCTTTGGGTTGTTGTGTGATTTGGTTTCCAGGATTGGAAACCTCTGACATTTATGTCACTATAAAATCAGCTGCTGATAGGGATTTTATACTAATTTTAATACCATATTTAGTTTTTTCATCAGTGAACTCTCTTACCTTGTAGTGGTGAATATTTTCCCTCCTACATTTAATGTCACCCATTCTGAGCTGATACATGTTGTAGTGCCTGATGACGGATTCCTGGAGTGACCTTTAACCTCTGGTTTAATGGACGGAGGTACTGCAGGGGCTAGAGGTGGCACAACACCAATGGAGGGAATTGACAGTGCTGTAATGAAATGTCAAAATCAAAGGAATGAAAGTCTGATCCCTACCATCTTTATTAAAGAGAAGACAGACGATGTCCGGTTAGGCTGTATGACACAAATCACCAAGGATATGCACATAAAAAATGATAATAGTAAAATAAACACAGAAAACACAAAACATTAGACTGTACTGCAGCTACAATACCCACTTAAGAATGACAGAAATATCCATTTTTTAAAACAGCCTGTAAAGGCATATATTTTTATGACATACTAAAGGTTTGTCAATGATTTTTTTTTTATTATTTGATTCTGACAGTCTTTTTAATGGCTGTATACTTACGAATGAAAGGATTCCCTTCAGAAGCATGGAATACATCATCATCCCTGAAAAAAAACATAAGAATGTCTACAATACAGTTATACAATTGTTTTTTACCCACCTGAAGATTATACTTAATAAATAAACCAGCCACCAGAACTTTATTTGTATGTACTTTCTAAAAATCTGAGTGTTTATAGAAGTCCAATTGAATACATTACACCAGGTGCAAACTCAGGACCTTCAAGCACTGTGCAAAGCACACTAATCAAGCTATGATAATAAAGAATGGTTGTGTTCGTTCATATGTAAGAGCAGCTTGCCAGTATTAATTACCGAATAAATCAACATAAATTACTTATAAAGCAAACAAAGGCATGTTATCATTCAAATACAGCTTCTGCCATACTCAATATGTACATAGAATTCAAACCATTATGCCCTCTTTGTTGTTCAAGGTATTGTTGAAATCCTGAATAAGTACTAGTTCTGACAGCCGCTGCCAATCTACATGCAGCATCTTTTTTCCTACAGGAATAGTTTAAGGGCACATTTTGCAGAATATTGGTCTAAACATTGTCTGAAGATGTTGGCTTATTGAAAAATCTGGATCACAGCAGGAGTGTGGTAGGCACTCCTTCTGATTCCTTTAAATCTGCCAGTGGAAATTATAAGACTCACTACTCTGATGTAAAACAATGCACTTCTTACCAGTGAATGAAACTTAAACTAGACCAAAGGCAAAAACTATCTCAAATTGGGTCGTATTATCCCAGTTTCATTATTTGAATTTTGATATGATTTGGGATAGTCCATGTAATATTCCATTGATAAAGTTTCACACACTGTCTTACAGTTCTGACAGCAGTAAAAAGTGGTGAAGTTTATATGAATCTGAGATTACGCACTTACCGGACTAGATTTACATCATCCAGTAATCCCCCCTGAGGAGAATAGAGACATTTAATGTTGATTCCAAGTTTCTTACTTCCCTCTGTCAGTATGTCCTGAAGAGTAGTATCATTTGTGACTGGTATAAGCTGAAAAACAATTTTGTTAATGAGTTTAACTTTAAGCATTTTCCCAATGCTTTTATCAGGTCAATGAAAAGCTGTTTAGTCATTGGTGGATATTTTGAGTATGTGATTGTGCAACATAAATCTGCAAAAATTAATGGGCTGATAAGAAACAAATGATAAAAATGTGTTTAACTTTAAAATAGTTCACATACATTAATTCCATCTTTCAAGTAATCCTGCTTGTAGGAGTCTGTCGTTGATGTTTTTGCCCAGAGTCCATGCCATGCATCATGTATGAAATGTTTGACTCCTGTGACTACATGTGAATCATTTGTTCACCGACTTTTGGTCAAATACATGTATGTATTATGTTCTGCTCAAGGATAGGATAGTTATATCTTAAAGAATCTTTAAATTGCAAGTATTGTTACCACCAAAACAACCATAGAATGCTTACTGAAACGGGCATTTGACAAGCGATTTCAAGCTTCATAATGACAAAGACAAGCATGGAACAGAAACTAGAAAAATATTTATACTGATTAAAACGGAGCCATTATTTCGCTAAAAAATGAATGCACGCTTGAGGCGTGGCTACATGGCCAGGAATGCGCCATTTTTATGATTAATGTGACTATGGTCCATGGCGCATGGTTATCCCAATCCCTGCATATTTTCAACTTATCACATGTGTACCATGACTTACCGTACATATACTCGCCTATAAGTCAGGTTTTTGGGAGAAAAATATTGTAGTCGAAATGCACAACCCACTTATAGGCACAATATTACACGAGAGGAAAAAATCCGACCTTGATCTGAAGTCAAACATTACTGTCAATGAGCGGACAATGCAGGCATCACGTACTATAGGTAGTACACATGATATTCCCCGATCATTAAATACTTTTAAAGAGGATTTTATGACAATTAAATGCATACTGCGTGGCCAACAGTTTCTATACATAAATCTGTTATATATCGGTGCTTCGTTGTTTATTTGATCCAGCACAAACTGATTGTGTAGAAGTGACAAGTTAATAAGCCGTAACAAAAGGCAAACATAACCTTATGGAGAAAGTTTAATGACCCTGAAGAGATAGCTATTGATTAAATAACATAACACAGAGTTCACTGGTGCCGAGGATGACGACATCTATGATGACCACCCTTTGTCGTAACTACAGATCAAATTACTGTTTGATGATGATAATGATGATGGCAGCGACAATGAGTTCGAGGGCGGGGGTTCGGAATATGCCCGTTCAAAGTAAATGGCCGTTTTCACTGCTAAAAACTGCCGTTCTAACGACTACTATATTCTTAGAAAAAAAGCTATATGTAACTGAAACCAAATGCCCTACTACTGAATATGTCATTTAAATTCCCCTGTATTATACGTATACACAAGTGATACCACACGATCATTAGAGCAGAAAGGCTCCCAAGCCATTTATTGAAAGTCATTGAAAAGATGCTGTAAGCAAATACAAGCCTTTGTTCATTGAAGATTTAGAACCGACTTATAGTCTGTTCCAAATTTTCAAGCCTGAAAAGTACAAACCGACTTATAGGCTGAGCAACACAGGCGCATTTATACGGTATCTTGTTTATGAATGGACTGTCCATGCCGTCGACGGCCCAATGGAATCTCACACCACCAGACCGAATTATGAATTTTGAATTATTTGTGAAGGGTTGTAGTGTAGCGCAGTGTTACCTCAAACCTTGACCTTGTGAAGATGAGGTGTATGATAGTGTTTTACAACCAAGCCCAAGGTAGCCTTCCACATATTAATCTTTTTCTCCTATATATCACACACTGCTTATAATCAGCAGTGATTCAGATTGAAACAGAAACTTATAGGACAGATGACCTAGCTAAACCAACAAAATTTTATCAGTCATTTTGTCTGATCTGACAAAAAACAATGGGTCATTTTTTTCATGTTATTTTGTAGCAAGGAAATGATTAGGGCAGCTTGGTGATCATTCCCCTTGAGGTGTTCAATTAGAGAACTGGTCCTGAAATTGCTATTTCCCTTTGTAAAGGAGTTACTAAATTCTTGACGCGTTTATACATACATCGCAAGTCATATCATTTTCATCTTTTTCATATCTCAACCAGGGATAAATTGACAGCCAAGAATCTTGAAATTTCTGAATATGAACGGGCCAGGAGCACTATTTGAATTTGATTTTGACTTGGAGTCGTCAGCAGCAGTCTGTTGCTGAGATTCAGACTCATTACCTTCATTACATAAACCAAAATTTGCCAAAGTTTTTTGCCCCAAAAGTAGCCTTCTTTTTTTCTTAGGCGGCATTTTTATCTATGTCAATATGACGCATTCAATCGGCTGTGAATACGGGGCTATTAGCCAAACGCTTTAATGATTCAGACATGTTTACATGAAAAGTGAAAGTACAGAGATCGTCTCAAAATTATTCACAAAATACAGAATTGATTAAAAATTGAATGATAAATTTTATTTATATTTCCGAATTTTGTACTGACCGCTATAGGGGAAAAATGATCGGTCATTCTGTCCTGGTAGAGTTTAAGTAATAGGCCATTTTGACCAAGACAGCTAGCAAATTTTTGTCGGTCATTTCCGATTTTTATCGGCCAATGACCGATGCCAATCTGAATCACTGAATCAGTCTGACAATATCCTGTTATTTGTCCTGCAGCATCCATCTGTTATATATATTGGGTATATAAATATGTACATTGTATGTATGATACGGTTTGCTGTCATTTGCTACAGTCCTATTTCAAAGGCAGGAATTTAAGGTCAATATTTGAGGGGTGGCTTATGACATCATAGTAACGTTTTATTGTGTGGGGAAATGTTTTATTTCATGCCTTTCAAATAGGACTGCAGCAAATGACGGCGAACCACATTGATTCCATTTGACTAAAATAGCATGTTTTATTTAAATGTTCCATTTGGATTTGCTTTATTCCGTATTATGCGGAATAAAATAAGGCATTTTATAAACATTTTTAAGACTGTCGGACAAATAACAGGATACTGTCATCAGTCTTTCGTAGAACTATTTTACACAAAACCGCTTGCAAATAAATTATGTACAACAGAGGAAATGCGATCGGAAAGATATACACTACAACAATTTGAATTTGCTCAAACCTTTCCATCGACTGCTGATCCATTGCTGAATAAGACGATCCGTTTCATTCTTTACGAAAGCTACCTTTCCATATGTTTACAAAACATATTCTCAGCTCTTCAGCCTCTTGTAAATACCTCTATTTATAGAAGTAAATCTATGTTCTAAAAATAAATCTATCTTATAGATCTATCAGAGTTGTCCTTTCATCTGTTCATCGGCATATATAAGTCCCTGCTATAGGCAGAGACATATATACACATGTATATATGTCTCTGCTATAGGTAAATAAAAAAAAAACCAAAACAATAATAATCAATTACAAATATCAAATCTATAATAATAAGCAACTAATGAATGATAGTATGAGTGTAATAATTAATTTTAAATTAATGATTGAATCAGAGACATGTACTGTATAGATCTAGGCTACACAGTTTTGTGAAGAGACCACGGCCGGGGTGGGTGGTGTTAGTAAAAGAGACATAGATCTGTGTATATAGATCTATGTCTCTGCTTGTAATGATTTTGGGTGAGAACGTGCGACTGAAGCCGCTGGAACCCTACCCATTCATTTATTGAGCGAAGTGTAAAAACATATATATATATATATATATATATATATATATATATATATTATATATATATATATATATATATATATATATATATATTTATATATATATCTGTGTGTGTGTGTGTGTGTGTGTGTGTGTAGGTGTGTGTATATGTGTGAGAGTGATATCCTTGACATATGCTTCTGTAGATGTATCCTCAGTGTGATAGTGGATATATTATTATATTTATATGTAAAGTTTACGACAGGAAAATTGAAATCGTTACGTTTGCCATGATTTTAGTAATATAGTTCGTTAATTATTCATCTCAATGTGCAGTGGAAGATTTAAGTGCAAAGCGCAATGTAAATGCTTTGACGGACTTTGTCTCCAAGATTCCCAAAAATGTGAAATAGCAAATGTTGAAATAAACTTACTATAATTGTTGACCTTTAAGGGTTCCCAATCTGGTGCAATTGTACAAAAGTGCCATAGATTTTTAAATATATTTTCTCTCATGGTGATCTATGTATAAGCTATAAATTAATCTAGTACACATCAGTCTGTAATAGGTGATTACTATGAATTCTTTATACGTTATATTACACTAAGTGACACATCAACCTTTAATCCGTGATAACTATGACTTCATTATACGTTATATTACACTGTGTGACACATCAGTCTGTAAAACTTGACTACTATGACTTCATTATACGTTGTATTACATTAAATGCCACATCAGTCTGTAATACGTGATTGCTATGTCTTCATTATACGTTAAATTAAACTGAGTAACACATCAGTCTGTAATAGGTGATTACTATGAATTTTTTATGCGTTACATTACACTAAGTAACACATCAGTGTGTAATACGTGATAACCATGACTTCAGTATACGTTATATTACACTGAATGATACAACGGTCTGTAATACGTGATTACTACGACTTCATTATACGTTACATTACACTGAGTGACAGATCAGTCTGTACTACGTTACACTAAGTGGCACATTGATCCGTAATAGGTGATTAATATGACTCCGTCATACGTTATATTACACTGAGTGACACATCAGTCTGTAATACGTGATTACTATGATTTCATTATACGTTATATTGCACTAAGTGACACAGCAGTCCGTAATAGGTGATTACTATGACTTCATTTTACGTTATATTACACTGAGTGACACATCAGTCTGTAATACGTGATTACTATGATTTCATTATACGTTATATTGCACTAAGTGACACAGCAGTCCGTAATAGGTGATTACTATGACTTCATTTTACGTTATATTACACTGAGTGACACATCAGTCTGTAATACGTGATTACTATGATTTCATTATACGTTACATTACACTGAGTGGCACTTTATTTTGTAATACGTGATAACTATGACTGCATTATACTTTATATTACACTGAGTGACACATCAATCTGAAATACGTCATTGGTATGACTGCATTACACGTTATGTTACACTAAGTCACACATCAGTCCGTAATATGTCATTACTATGTAAAACTTGACTACTATGACTTCATTATACGTTGTATTACATTAAATGCCACATCAGTCTGTAATACGTGATTGCTATGTCTTCATTATACGTTAAATTAAACTGAGTAACACATCAGTCTGTAATAGGTGATTACTATGAATTTTTTATGCGTTACATTACACTAAGTAACACATCAGTGTGTAATACGTGATAACCATGACTTCAGTATACGTTATATTACACTGAATGATACAACGGTCTGTAATACGTGATTACTACGACTTCATTATACGTTACATTACACTGAGTGACAGATCAGTCTGTACTACGTTACACTAAGTGGCACATTGATCCGTAATAGGTGATTAATATGACTCCGTCATACGTTATATTACACTGAGTGACACATCAGTCTGTAATACGTGATTACTATGATTTCATTATACGTTATATTGCACTAAGTGACACAGCAGTCCGTAATAGGTGATTACTATGACTTCATTTTACATTATATTACACTGAGTGACACATCAGTCTGTAATACGTGATTACTATGATTTCATTATACGTTATATTGCACTAAGTGACACAGCAGTCCGTAATAGGTGATTACTATGACTTCATTTTACGTTATATTACACTGAGTGACACTTCAGTCTGTAATACGTGATTACTATGATTTCATTATACGTTATATTGCACTAAGTGACACAGCAGTCCGTAATAGGTGATTACTATGACTTCATTTTACGTTATATTACACTGAGTGACACATCAGTCTGTAATACGTGATTACTATGATTTCATTATACGTTACATTACACTGAGTGGCACTTTATTTTGTAATACGTGATAACTATGACTGCATTATACTTTATATTACACTGAGTGACACATCAATCTGAAATACGTCATTGGTATGACTGCATTACACGTTATATTACACTAAGTCACACATCAGTCCGTAATATGTCATTACTATGATTCATTGTTGGGTAGAATTCCAAATAAATAGTCAATTTTATACTCACGTTTCTTCTTTAACTTTATTTTTTTCAGAATGACTATTTAATCGACAGAACTACATTAATGAAGAAAACATGTATTAGATAAAGGTTTAAACATTGTTCTTATTGTCTTCGAGAATAGCTTATACAAACCTCACATCATTTGTACCTTTGTCACATAAAGATTACTGCGCTTGCATCTTGATGGTATCTGCCTTATGCAATGCACATAAATACATTTTATTATAAATATAAATATATGGGTGTATCTATAAATTGTCTACGTAATGCTGCATTCATTCAAAACGTCGACGGCCTCACATAATTCAGTGCAAGTTCAGTATTTATATGACGTGTATTGTTTGTTACAAAAAAAACCTCCCTAGTTATTCGAAGTACAGATGTAGGTTTTAAATATTGCATTGAAACATCAGTTTATTTCAAATAAATGCGTAGTTTTAACTAAATCACGTGAAAGAGAAGTATACAAGGTAGACAATCAAATGCAGACTTTGGCAGCTTTAAATTTCATATATGGAGTCTCAGACTAGCTTCCATTATACGCGGTTCTTTTGTTCTCAGAGGGGGAAACTTTAAATACATGTACCTCGTTTGAGGCATTGGGAGTCCAAATTTTCTTTTTAAGAAAAGTCTGATTGGAACCAAAAGTACATTGAAGACGATATTAACCTCATCTAAACTGGATCACGCTCTTCAGCTTCAGCATGTTCTCTGTGGTAGATCTCAATACACCCCGTAGAAATGCTTTTGTGGGAAAAGATTTCCAGCATATTGACATTCCAATAAGCATCAGTTATATGTCTGTTCTGGAATGTTTTACTTATACGAGATATTGATACATTGCTCTCCACTGAAAAGAAACAGTGATCATCGCATTTCAGTTTCAGATAATGGTACATTGACGACAGTCCGTCCATAAATAATCTAACCTCGGCCAAAAATACCTCGATGAACTTGTGATCTAGTGCTCAACAGAGAACAAATCTCACCAATCAACGACTACTAAGTCACTGATCTTTATTTTATTTTACACTTATCCGTGTGAAGTGTTTCTGTAAACTTCCTTGCACAACGCCAAATATATAAACAAAAAAAAAAAAAAAAAAAAACCAAATAGTCTATCCAGTTGTTCGATGAATATTTTCGAGTTGATTCCCTCAATGTGCGTGACGTCAGATAAATTAAAAGCGTTTTGGCAATCTAGTATGTTGATAAGTATTCCTCGTATTGGGCAGACGACGTGATTTGACATCGAAGTTGTGCGATAAGTACATATATAATGTAAAAGTTGTATAATATACGAACAGAAAAATTAACCGAAGTTCGGAAAGAAAATCTTGTTGAAAAGATAATAAATCATCGATTGTAATATATTTATGGTATCTGCTGTGGACGACGACTGTCACTTGTTGTGGTTCACCGGACTGATCGGTACATCTTTGTTCATTCAATTCATAAGAGTATAGAAAGGTCCTCAGTGCGATAAATCCGGTATTCGTCCTCACCCCTATGAATTTTACTGACCCTCTATGGTTCCCTGGTAGGTCAGTAACAGACTACATCGCTAATAATGTTAACTTCGCGTGAGGTTTGCGTTTCTCGTGCACTCAGGACTATTGAAGACAGGTTCATTTGCTTACAACATAAACATCTTTTTTTTTGTCAATAGACTTAACAGAACATCGCTAAATCTATATCCTATTTATTAACATCAGGACATAAAAAATGCAAAACAAATATGTTAAAGTAAATATAAGCTTAAGTGTTAAAGAAAATGTGAACATAGAGTGCAGTTTCCGAATATTGAAAATAATGAAACGTATTTCTATTTTAAAATGAAAATAATGATAATAATGATTAAACAAAAATGATGATGATGATGATGATGATGATGATGATAATAATAATAATAATAATAATAATAATAATAATAATAATAAAGATAAGAATGATAACGATATTAATAATAAAAATGACAACAATTTTATAATAATAATAATAATAATAATAATAATAATAATAATAATGATGATGATGATGATGATGATAATAATAATAATAATAATAATAATAATAATAATAATAATAATAATAATAATAATAATAATAATAATAATAGTAATAATAACCATAGTAATAATAACAATAGTAATAATAATAACAATGATAATAATTATGATAATATACGAAACAAAACGGGAGCTCACTAAAAAACAAAAAATCAATACAGAGAGGAAAACAAGAGGCCCAAATGGGCCTATATCGCTCACCTGAGCACAAATTTCTTTTCTACAAGACTTATTATAAGGTTGTATGATATTTTGAGCAGTCTTTTTGAAGAAGTCCAAAATGTGTCAACCAATCAGAGCCAATGGCCATTTTGGTTTACGGATCAGCACGAAAAACACAAACTTGGTAGAGGACCTCGAGTACTTACTTCCTATGAGGTTTGGTGAAATTCTCTGCAGCGCTTCTGGAGAAATCCAAAATGTGTCAACCAATGAGAGCCAATGGCGGCCATCTTGGATTACGGATCGGCACGAAAAACACAAACTTGGTGGAGGACCTTGATTACTAACTTCCTACATGTGTATGAGCTTTGGTGAAATTCTGTACAGCGGTTCTGGAGGAGAAGTCCAAAATGTGTCAACCAATCAGAGCCAATGGCGGCCATCTTGGATTACGGATCGGCACGAAAAACACAAACTTTGTGGAGGACCTTGATTACTTACTTCCTATGAGCTTTGGAGAAATTCTGTGCAGCAGTTCTGGAGAAGAAGTCGAAAATGTAGAAAAGCTAACGACCGACGGACTACAGACGACGGACGGCGATTGATCACAATAGCTCACTAAAGCCTTCGGCTCAGGTGAGCTACAAAAGAACACAGACATTGTCATATGTTTTTTGTTTGTTTGTTTTTTTTTTATTTTATTTTTTTGGGGTTTTTTTGGGGGGGGGTTGTTTTGTTTTTTGTTTTTGTATTTTTTTTGGGGGGGGGCGTTGTTTTTGTTGTTGTTTTTTTTAAGAAGCGTGTGTTTAAATAAGATTATAATAAAAAATTGACAAGTTCCCCAAATACAATTTAAGGCATATGCCGATGTAAATGGTATGTTAAGGGGATTTCTTTTAACCATTTTATCTCAGTAGTTTTAAAGTTCGCAATCTCATTTTGGTAAGCAACAACAACAAACCCTCCTGAATTCGTTTCTAAATTCTATATCCAGAATAAGATACAGGATGGGATTAATGATATTATTAAAAAGATATATATGTTCACAAAATAGCATTCCAGCCACTCGCCCACCTTCCGTCAAGGATTCCACGAATGTCTGGTCGACTAAATGAACTATATTGCAAGACAGTTTTGGTATATAACAAAGAAAAAATACGACAGTTATTATAATATATATTGCAGCGAGTTTATGTAAAAATCTCTCCTGGCGTTTTTGGCGTTGTTGACCTGACTGTTTGTGTCCCGAAGCGTTCGTTTCGGACTGATCATTTTTCAGTTTGTCTGAAGTGGTATGGGCATTGTCAGTGAGAGATGTCAAGGTAGTTGACGCAGTTGATTCTTCTTCTAGAGTTGTTGCAGTTTTCTTGCTTTTTTTCACATAAAGTACTATTTTGTAACCTATTTTACAGTAAAGTGTGAATAAAGCAATAAATACCACTACAGCTATAAATCCAATAACTGAGTAGTACACTTTAGACATCGTCTGAATTGTTTCGTCTTTTACTATGCCACACCTACTTCCAACCACACTACTATTTGTGGTGTTGTTTAATGGTACTTCACCATGCATTATTCCCATTGGAATTGCAGCAATAATAGTAAAATAAACTGCAAGTAAAGTTGCGATAACGTTGTGTGTCATATTCATTTGTCCTTCTATTGGCCTTACAATCTTTAAATAACGTTGCACGGCAATAATAAGTAAGACGAGTACGGACATGTATATTATGCAACTGTTTAGATACCAACCAGCTTTGCATAAATGGTTATTAAAGAACACCAAATGTAAATGTATAAACTGTGTCTCAAACAATCCACATAACAGTATCCCTAGTAAATCTGTTATGGCCAAGACTGGCACAAAAAATCGGTCGACCATGTTCAGTCTGTGGTGTGAAGTTATGTATACTAAGATCACCACAATGTTTCCACAGATTCCAAGCATCATAAATGTAGAAATGATGACATCATTCGCTATCAAAGCACTTACGGGAAGTCTTAATTCAGCAGCTTTTTCGGAATACGAATACCTCGATGAGTTCATGGCGAGTGTATCTGCAAATCTTCTACACACGTTCACGTCCGTATCACTAGGTCGTATAGGAAAAGAGAGTGGATTTTCTTCCTTATGATTTGTGAAACGTCATGACTTCCTGTCATCAGTGATCTAGTAATATTATTACAGAAGGCATAATAACATCCAACTGTGAATAAATAAAATACCGATATATATGTTGAAAGATAGAGAATATAACAGTAGTTTTAGGACAACTGCACTGACTCACTTAAGCTATATATACTTCAAATTGGCAATGCTGAAATAGGTTGGAAGTTATATTGTCTTTTCAACATGATTAAAACTTGATTGACTTAGCCATATCTTATTCATATAGAAACTCAAAATAACTTCTAACCGGCATAGACGGCAAGTGATTGGTAATTCGCATTTATACTCCGAACATGGAGCATGCTGATTAGTCATTCGTCTTTATTGACACTCTGAAACGAATGTAAGCCGTCTATTCTTTGAAGACATTTTCTTTGCCATTAAGACGGCTTTTCTGACGGTCTGTGATCGGTTGATTTTAAAATTACAGTCTAATTTATGCTTATACTGTGGAGCATCTCTCTCATGCATCAATTTGTTCTTTGTTGGTTTTTCATAGCTGGATCTTCCACGTATTCCACCCAATCTTATAAAAACGCGACTTGTACTTCGTTCCTCTACGCTACTCACCATGTACAAGATCTTACAACTGCCGATTAGAGGTCATCTCAGGATGACCTTTCAGTACAGCCAGTCAGAATCTGAGTTAGAGATCTTTCGGTATTTTTTGTATGTAATATAACACCGAAAGATCTCTAACTCCAATTCTGATTGGCTGTTCTGAAAGGTCATCCTGAGATGACCTCGAATCGGCAGTTGTAAGATCTTGTACATGGAGAGTATCGTAGAGGAGCGAAATACAAATCGCGTTTTAATAAGATTGCTATTCCACCAAGCCTCTTTCTATATTACTCAATTCTAACAGAAAATCAAACATGGTCTTCAGAAATACTGCTCTACTGCTTACTCGAGAAACGGAATCAAACAGATGTGGATCATAAAGAATTCTAAGGAACTTCTAGAGCACTTAAAATATCCTATTTTCAATAATGTCACTAGCATCAAATCTTTTAACTTTTCGAATCTTTATACAACCATTCCTCGTCGAAATATTAAGAACAAATAACATCAATTATTCAAAACGCCTTCCTTAGCAAAAAAGGAATTCGCAGGTATAAGTATCACGTTTTAGGCCACAACGACACATATTTTGTAAAGGAACAGTCTGATTCCAGCAGCAAGTATACCGGAAGAGACCATCCAAGTGTTAGAATTTCTTTAAGATAATGTTTTTGTGATATTTGGTGCGAAAGTGTTCCAATGTTGGCATTCCAATGGGTACTAATTGCGGGCCTCTTCTGGCCTACATATTTTCATACTCTTACGAAGCAGAATTCATGCTCTCCAAAAGCAATAAATAATTAGCATGTCGGTTAAACTTTACATACAGATACATCGATGACGTTTTGTCGATTAACAACCCAGTATTTAAAGATCACCTCAACATCATATATCCAAAGGAACTCGAGATAAAAGATGCAACTGTGAGCGCATCTTCTGATTCATACCTCGATATATTCCTATCAATTAGTGACAATGGTTCATTAGTAACCTCTCTCTATGACAAACGTGGCGATTACAATTTCATTATTACCAACCTCACTTTTCTGAATAGCAACATACCTTCCTCTCCTGCATATAGCGTCTTTATTTCACAACTTATACTCTGTCAGTGCATGCTCGAAATACGAAAATTTCGTCCTGGGAGCGAGGATTTTGCCACGAAACTACTCTCACAAGGATATATTGAGGAACGTTGAAATTATCACTGAGAAAGTTCTATGGGCGATACAGGGATCTAGTACAATTTCAGATGCCTCTTTCAAGAATGTTAACCGATATTTTGGTACCTGACCATACAAACTTACCACCTTACTTTTTGACTATACTTGATTAGACATAATACGCGTATACATGTATATACAGTTATTTGTTCACCTGCGTTTACGACACCGGAATTTCAGGCAGGCAGCATTTCTTGCCTTGAATGGGAAATTTGACTTCGTGTTCCTGTCTCCTTCGTATGCTCATGCGTGTATATTTATGTATTTACCTCCTCGATTTGAAAGGTTATCGAATGACTTTTGCGACAGGTGTTTCATGCAACCAGGGGGCGCTTACTCCTCTCGGGCACCTGGTCTTACCTCGATTTTATTGGGGTTCGCATTTCTACGAATATGACACTAAACACGATATTGTCCCCTTTATTCCATGGACTATGAGATATGGTTTACCCTTTGGTACTTCTTCGGTTTTTTACTTTTAAACACTATTTTCTGAAATAGTTAAATGCATATCAAAATACTTTTCAATTTTTTCAAAATATAATAATATTCGATACAGAGTCACTTCCTTGCACGGACATGTGAATTTCTATCTAAATCTGAACATCTCGAATAAAATGAATACAATAAAAGTGGTACCTTCACAACATTAATCAATGTGAATTATATGTTAATGTCATTAAATGTCTCATAATATGAAGCTATCAATGGCTAACGGGCTTAGTTTGGTAGGAAAACTACGAAAGGCTTTTGTTCGATCCAGAGTCAGTCACAATAACTTGCACTTCGCATTATAGAAACCTGATATAAACTCTGGCCACACAGATTTCCGTCATCTAACGAGAACGATGAATGTGAACAAACTCTGTGTACAAAGTGTCAGAGCCGCATAACATCAAGAAAACAAAATACAATAAAAATACAACCCATCGTTTATGTTCGATTCATTTTCGACAAATCATTAATACTATAACAGAGTACGGAGATTATGCCAACTTGGAATTTCATTCAAATTTTATATCAAAATAGAGATTGATTGATTGATTGATTGATTATTGTTTTACGTCACTCTGCGGTTATTTCACATATATGTTGATGGCATCTGCCTGATGTATTACACAGAAATTCTTACCTTTGCAACGGACTTACCCGAAGCAGTGAGGGATCTTTTACGTGCCACGTCTATCGAGACACGGGACCTCGGATTTTACTGTCTCATCCGAAACACCCGTGTTCCCAGGGCAGCCAAATAGCGATAAAGCGATGTACTGGTATATGATGTTCCAAAATATACATGAAACCCACAATAGACAAGGTTCATAAAGCCCACAATAGGCAAGGTTAGCTTTATATTCACTTGAATCAAAACATATGAGGAATGTAGACTTCAAATGTGTGTTTTTCGTATTCTTGTTGTTTTAACCCTTTACTACGTAGAATGCCCCCGTACATGAATTACCCTTATACTTATACTTTAGCATAACTGATACACAAATAGAGACATACAGAGGTGATATTTTATTACATAAAAGGTTAACAATAGGACAATTCGCCATATTTTGAAGTAGTACGTTTTCTGACTATCTCAATATTCAGTGGACGAGTGAGAAAATGGATGTTATAAATACTGTTTATTTTATTTTATCATTATAATCATTCTTATTCTTGTTATTATTTATCTTATTTATTTATTTGTTTCATTTCATTTTGAAATTGGTGAAATGCGGGTTCTTTGCAATAAGCCCCCCCCCCCAACCCCCCAACCCCCCCCCCCCCCCAAAAAAAACAAAACAAAACAAAACAAAACAAAAACTGATTAAGTACTTGATTGTTCAAGTACAACGCACCAAATCTGGTCAACAGAGCACTGAATGGAGCAATCAAATAGAAAACGTTTATTAGTCAAAGGGGTGCAAAATGTGTGAATGCGAAACTACATTAAAATGGACAGATGAATTAGCCCCACCCTTGCAGGTCCTGTGATAACGGAATTAACAGAGGATACCATCTATTCGAAGGTGTTTGCTTTGGTGTTCAGAATACTAGTAATGTTTTCGCATGCATTCCTTAAATGTAGATATTCATATAAAAATACTTGTACCTTAAAATGAAGGAATGAAAAACTTCTATAAGAAATTACTGACAACGGATTGTTCTTCCTTCCCTTTCCTGTTTTCCTAAAGTGTATGTATTGTGTAACAAGTGAGTTTCCTTTGGTTATTTTAAGTGCATATACATAGAACAATGATATTCAATTGAAACTTGTTTCAAAAAGATTACTATAATATTGTTCGTATATCAACGAGGAAAACAATTTGAGTAATGCATAAGAATAATAATAATAATCAGAACTTACGGCTAATTTTGGATAATGTTAATAATCATCTTTACATTCGGATGTTATATCCGAACCAGAAAATATTTTTATTGATCTTGAAAGAAAAGTATTCAATAATCGTTAACAGTCGGATGTGGCTTGGGATTTAGAAAAAATGTCAGTATAGGAGATGAGATTGGGGACAGGGGGTAAGCGTAGATGAAACTGTCCATACATATTCATAATTTTTGATTTTAAAATTTTTAGTTCTTATTTTATTATTTCTTTCCCTTAAATTTTTTGGTTCCGAATCACTGAGATACAAATCAAATTATTCTAAAACAATCTTTGGTCCTTAAATTGGTTCTGTGGCTGTTAATTATAAGTCAGTTTAGTAACTTGTTTGCTCTTTATACGATTTACACTCTCCATTTCCACAGTCTCCCTCATGAATATCACTTAACCTTACAGTACGCAAGCTTAGCTGTATATTCAATCTGTCGATTCGAAACGTCTGAAAGAAACTTTTGTCACAGTACCTTTCAAGTATATATCTGAAACCGGTACAGAGAGAGAGAGAGAGAGAGAGAGAGAGAGAGAGAATGTGCTTGTGATTGCCCTCGGCAGTTAACGGAAAAGAGCAGTTGTTTCGACACAGTATAATAAATTTAACAAGTTGTATGCATTTGTTTAGTGCACTATATGCCCATATTTAAAATGAATGACGCTAAATGCCCAAACTGTTGAACTGCAACATATAAATAGTTGAATAGTCCTTAGTTTTAGAATACTTCAAAGTAAAAAAAAATGAAGTACCGAAGGTGATAGTTGCGATCATAGGGCAAAAAATATAGCTGGTATGAACGACGTGGTATTGTACTACCACAATTCAAACGGTTTAAAAAGAACTGTAAAGAAAGATATCATTATGTTAGTCAATGATTTCTGATAAACGCAAAGAAGGTCCTTGACCATAAAAGTGTGTGTGTGTGTGTGTGTGTGTGTGTGTGTGTGTGTGTGTGTGTTATATACGTCCCTGCTAGTACTCACATACTGACCATACACTATTACTGAAAGGCATACCCATGTATGTTTACTTTAATTTCCCTATTATTTACCATGCATATAGGCTTGCAATCAGTTTCCGCATTCCAGATTCTAGAGCAAAAATATCTTCACTAGTAATCTCCACTTACTTTTTACTTATTCATCATATTTTGTGATTAGAAAGATGCTCATTGATATATATATATAATTTACGGGAAAATGATACCCATTAATGTATTGGTGGCCTTAAAAGTATAGATAGTTTTCAAATGCATAAAATTTAATAGATCGATAGGAGTTCTCAAGCTACTTAGGAACATCCACTCTCACGACACCAGGCGACTGGACCCGATGGAATGACAAGCCAAGCTCTTACATGTACATGAGTATGCAGACCAGATTGCTCCAGTGATCACCAAGATAATTCAGATCTTACTTGATTCGGGTACCATACCAGATGATTGGCGCACAGCTTCTATCGTACTAGTATTTAAGAAAGGAGACAAACATCAGGCCTCGAACTACAAATCAGTTTCCCTGACATCGATCTCGTGTAAGCTACTGGAGCACATCATTCACAGCCTGGTTATGGACCACTTTGACCAACACTCCATCATTACCAACAATCAGCATGGCTTCAGATCCAAACGTTTCTGTGAGATACAACTAGCTATCACAGTAGACGGTATTGCCCACTCCTTGGACCAGGGAAGCCAAGTCGACATCATCCTTTTGGATTTCTCCAAAGCCTTCGACAAGGTCCCTCATTAGAGATTACTACATAAGCTAGACTACTACATGTATGGAGTTCGAGACAACACCCTGCTTTGGATCAAGGACTTTCTCAACAACAGACAACAGGAAGCCTTACTTGATGGTCATACTTCAACAAGTGCAGATGTGTTATCAGGAGTGCCACAAGGGACCGTACTTGGACCATTACTATTCCTGACCTTCATCAACGACCTACCAGAAGTTACCCAGTCAGAGGCCTGATTGTTTGCAGACGATTGCCTACTATATCGCACGATCAACAGCGAAGAGGATAGCGTCATGCTGCAGAAGGACCTAACACCACTTGAGGAATGGGGAAAACGTGGCAGATGTCTTTCCATCCAGAGAAGTGTGTGGTAATTTAAATAGCCTCTAAAAGGAAGACTATATCAGCAAGCTACAGTCTACACAACCATCATTTAGAAGCTGTTGACTCCAGCAAGTACTTGGGCGTTACGATTAGCAACGATCTACAATGGAAAAACATATTGATGCCTTTAGGGCCTACAGCCAAGCCAAACAGGACCCTGGGCTTCCTCCAACGAAACCTCGGAGGATGCAGAACGACAGCACGGGTCAGAGCATATGAAGCCATTGTACGTCCAACCCTGGAATATGCTGCCTCTATCTTTCACCCACACTCCATCGGACAGATCAACCAGCTAGAGAAAGTCAAACGAAGAGCTGCACGTTTTGCCACAAGGAATTACTGGGACAGGGCACCAGGCAGTGTCATCAACATGGTCAACTCGTTAGAATGGGAACCACTACAGATAAGAAGAGTAAGGATCCGCCTTCTATTGTTTTTCAAGATCCAGCATAACCTTGTGGCAATCCCAGCAGAGCAGTATCTCATCCAGACTGACATCAGAACCAGGGGTCAGCACATCATCCGAATACCAACAACAAGGAGGAATGTATACCGGTTCTCTTTTTCTCACGCACCATCAGGTTTTGGAATAAACTACCATCATCAGTAACATCGTCCTGTTCTTTGAAGGAGTACCGGACAGCACTGAGCAACTTACCACCAGCTCAGTTTAGTACAGAGTGAGGAATTAAGATTTTATTGTTTAAATTGTAACACCCTGATCTTTTCACACAACTAATCGGGCCTTCTAACTAGCGCAACGCGAAAAGGGGTCCAGACCCATAAACTTAATAAACCCGAGCACACACAAAACTTCTTACATGTACCTCACTCATTGGGGGGCAGGCGTGGTGTAGTGGTTAAGCGCTTGGCTTGCTGTGCCAACGATCCGGGTTCGATTCCTGGGTTGCGCCATTATGTTTAAGAGGTTGGTAACCTCCTGCTTCCATGTCGCGATATAACTGAAATATTGTTGAAAGCTACGTAAAACACCAATCAACCAACCAACCTCACTTATGCACCACTGTCTCTAACAGGAGCCTTCTAACTAGCGTAACGCGAAAAGGGGCTCCCCTCTCATCTAACATTAAAAACCTTCCTATCAATACCCAACATTCTATTAACAGAGTCTTCTAACTAGCGAAAAGGGGCTCATCTTCTCCATCTAAAACCTTACTCCCTTGCATTTTTTTTTTTTTTTTTGCTCTCTTTTGGACTGCCTTCTGAGGCATTTATCTTGACTGCCACATAAAGTATGACACTCATTTATGAGTACATTTGAACATTTATTTGAACACTTCGTAATGGAAGAAGAAGAATAGGAGTTACTTCCCTTTTCCGCCATATTGGAGGTAAATGACTGAATATTCGTCAGTGCATACATCAATCAAATAATTGTGTATACGGAATTTCTCCAAACTAAGGACGCTTCTTGAATTTTTGCAATTGTTAGGCCTATGCAATAATAAAACTATTAAATAATATCAAAATGTTTTCAGAGGAGTGAATATATAGACAACTTTCTCAAAATAATTCAACTCAATTTGGTATGAATATGAAACAAAAACTCCAGCCTCACCTCCAAAATTGCAAAAAACGGAAGTAACTTCAATTAGTTTTCATCCGAAAACTATCAATACCCCATTCCAGCTGTACGTCTGTATATAGGAAGTTGACAAATACATTCCATCTACATGTAGGATGACTGGATTGAAAAGTAATTACATATACAGTGACGGGTCGGTATGTCACAGTATATGTGTTTTATTTATGACACATCTTACAACAGATTGTGAAGGAAATATACAATTGAAACCCTATAAATCTTTGTTTTAAAAGAATTAAGAAGTAAAAAGAAGGAGGCGACTTCCGTGTTTTCCTATATATCCTTACCTATATAGGCCAGAAACATGCATCTCTAATATCAGTCTTTATTTTTCTTGAATCATTTGTGGTTCCGAAAGATAAATATCTTGAGCTATTATATTCAGTGAAGCTGTTTCAGTTTAACGTCTAAATCAGATATCAGCATAAACTAGTAAGAGTTTCATATATACATCTGACACTTTGCTGGTCTCTTTATTATTTTTTTCTAGATATATATTTTTAAGTAATTGACGAACACAAGAGGTTCTATGTTTTCATTCGGACCAACAATAGCTCCCCATGTCATTATAACTTACTGTTTATGAATATCTTGGGCGAAAGTTGAATGAATTTTGATACCTTGTGGATTTTACGCAATACCCTGTACAAACCAAAAATAATGTTTTTGTGGAAATAGGATGCATTTCTTTAAAAAATGCGAAGTGGAAGGCAACTGTGTGTTGCAATATATATTTCATTAAACGTGCATTAATACGTTTTATAAACGTGGTTGTTTACGCATGGATTTTCTTGTTAAGATCTTATTCTTCTATTGCATAATCTATCCGTCTATTAAAATGCATTCAGGCTAAACTAGATACACTAAGTCGGTGTATTTATACACAATGAATCTGTTTTATTTTTTGAAAATTTAATACTTGGAGGTGGTAATAAAATGGTACAAAATTATTATCTTACATTTTATATCCACAACTATTAGTAAATACAGAATAAGGACAAGGGGTGTAAGCAAAAGAATATAGATATAAAAGAGGAGAAATATTAAATTAATATGTAAAATAAAAATGTAATTAAAAGGGAGGGTTACGATACGGTGTAAATTGTTATCTGCTATGACACTAATGGGAAGATTCTGCTTCCCCCCTCCACACACACACAGTCTACACTCATATTCTCACATCAGGAAATATGACATCCGATTTTGGAACAATAAATAAGAGAGAGAGAGACTACATGAAATCATAACTAAAGAACAGCCCCACTACAACAAAAATGTCAATCCGATTAAAACATAGGAAGGAGGTGGGGGTTTAAGTTATATTATTACGCGACAAGCTCATGTCTCTGTTATCGACGTCTGACTCCGGGACCCTCAGTACTAATTATCTTATGACTGTCAACAGGTGATCATGGATGTTCTGTTCAGATCCATGTTTTGATAATATAACTGACAAAACTGCACGTGTAATTTTATAACAACAGATGAGAACAGGTGTCCGGATGGCTTGGTAGATTGGTTGCTGTTTCACGTCGCTTTCAACGATTTTTCATTTATATCGCGACATGGAAGCAGGAGGTGACCAACTTCTTAAACATAGTGGCGCAATTCGGGAATCGAACCCGGATCGTCCCCCCCCGCAAGCCAAGCGCTTAACCACTACACCAAGCCTGCCTTTCGGGAGTCAATTTTCATATTCATACACAGCTTCACAAATTTAGATCACCGTCTATCAAACTTGGTTACCTCAATCAGTGATTATAGGTTGGATTAACTGGGGCCACGTGTTTGGTAGAAGTGACCCTCTCCTGTTGGGCTAGCTACACCCACAAGAAATGCTTAAAATATACAGACTACACAAATATAATTGTTCTGGGTTAGATGTGAATGAACATTGCACAGAAAGTGTTACAGACACACGTTGTCACTTCAACTTTTTCAGTACTGAGGTAACTTACGTTATACATCGTCTCCCACCGGACTAAGTATCTCCGGCGTGAATTTAGAGTTAGTGCAACTGAAGCCGGAAGCGGGTTTTGCTTACAGCCGAAAGGGCGGGTTCGAGTTCGACTAGTGACTCAATCACTAGCTTTTTGTTTGAGAGGCACAAAAAACCAAAAAAAAAAAAAAAAAACAAAAAAAACAGAAAAAAAAAATAAATAAAAAAACCCAGTAATTTGGTCATAAACTGATCATTTTGTTGGATCTTTCTTTGTATATAACAATGCTTTACTAAAATTTTTATCCCTTTCAGAAATTTAATTTCGTGCAAAGACTGTCCTCTTCAGAGAGTGACTTTATGACAATTCATCATTGTGTGCACCACGTGTTAAAGTGGAATATCCGCGCAATCCACAGGAAGTGGATAGATCGACTTAAGAGTCCATGGCAGTAGAGGGAATGAGTTGTCAAGAGCTCTGCTGATTTAAAATATAAAAATAACTGGTGCTATGTTGCTGTGGAAGTAAAGAAAGATAATAAAAGAAGACAAATAAGAAAAGAATGCAATAAGAGGACAAAGAAGACAATGAGGACAAAGAAGACAATGAGGACAAAGAAGACAATGACGACAAAGAAGAATTTTATCTAACAGACTATTCTGGACTTTGAAGTCAAAAAATTTATTGTACAGGAAGCGGATATAACACATATTGCAAATATGGTTTACAAACTAAACATGGGGTATTAATAAAATATAGATAAAAATCTTTAAATTCATCAATTATCTAGTTTTATGAAGAGTTTTAAATGGTGTTTGATGTTCAGTAGGTAAGGCTTAAAGTGGATATGCATGCATTGGCACCGATTCTCCATATCGATCAAAGTACCTCGATGGGCATCAAACATATGTAAAATAGAAGTTTTGTCGCAATACAGCCAATCAAAGCGACTGTGAGATCCTTCATTGAAGACATCTCTCAGACATCTATTGTCTTTATCAAACATTAAATCAAACGTCCTTTTGTGGGCGGTTTAAAGATCCCCATCGCTTTATTGTTGTCAATGGCTCTTCAACAACCAAGAAATTTCTGGCATTCCCCATATTTCCATTCATAAAAGGGGGTTCCATAATTTGAAAAGCATACAAACGGAATTGTGAGTACATGAGACTGTACGGTTAACTGGCATTTTGTCAACATAAATGTCAAAAGCAGATTTGCATTTCAAACTGTTAAACGTCTCACGGTGCCCAAACACAATTTGAAATAGTGTATTCAATTTTAAATCCATGACGTAAAAGAAGTGATTACCGGTAAATGTTCAGCCATTTGATAAAGCGACGAGACTGTGAACTTAAAACACGTGATGTGTACATAACTGTGTCGAGTAAAATAAGGGAATTCTCCTGTCGTACAGAGACAAATTACAAAAGTTATTTCTATAATGAGATCCGACTGCCACCTCGTGGTGCTGGTCAGTGTGGTGGTAGTTTTGACGGTATTTGATTCCTTTGTTTTAGGGAGAAACATCAGGAAAAGTACAAAACTTAACCTTGGAAATGACAATTTCAACACGGGCATAACATTAGACTGTACAGGTAAGTGTTGAAAATACATTTAAAATACACGTTACGTAAGATCTGAATATTTATAGAACGTATTTTTATAATTTTGTAAATTACATTTTGGTTTAAGACATGCAAGAGGTATAAAGCATTAATATACTTTTGTAATTCACATGGGAAGCATTTTGTCTATTTCTTGGTTGACGGGGTTTTCATTGTTTAAAGTTTATATTTAAGTTAACTTTGTTTGTTTTCAATTTTTCAAGTGTTGAAAGATGTAAAAGTGAAGAAATATAGATCTATATGTATTTGAAGAAACGTTCTTTTATCTTTCAATGAGTAAACAAGAATCCGAACGATAAAGTTAATACCTTAAATGCATTAAGTTGTAATGTGTTAAACCCATTGTAGTGGTAAAAGTCAGTATTGCCAAATGTCATTTGAAATAAGTTGGTGAGCTCTGAGAAATGAATTTAAATTTATATCTATCAATCTGCAACCAGTTAAACAGTATAACTTAAAAGTGCATATGGAACTCATTTTCAGCATTTATAAGATAAAATCAATTATTTGCTTTATGCACGTGCATATATAATTTTGATTAATTCAACCTTGACACAACAATGACAATGACAATGACAATGAATTTATTCTCAATAAACTGAATTACAGTGTAGAGAATTAAACAATACATGTATAAATCAATATATATAATAATTATGCACATGCTATATGGAAAAGAATATTAAGTCAATATAACACAAGTTAACAATTAACAAGTTAACAAGTTAACAACAGAAGGCATAAATTTGCAAATCGGTATGGTTTTGTAAAAGTATCTTTAAAATTTGATATTGTATGTACTAATCTTGTAAATATTATATAGAATTAAAAATTCTTGAATTAGAATTTTAAAAAATATCTCGCCGTTATATTTAAAATAGCTGCATAATTCTTAATATGTAAGTCTACTACTACTACTACTACTACTACTACTACTACTACTACTACTACTAATAATAATAATAATAATAATAATAATTATTATTATTATTATTATTATATTGTACTGTATGTAAAACGCAAGTATGCCAAAAATGACATTCGATCAAGGAATCATGGCAGGAAAGACCAGATTATCGACTGAACTCTTACTGAAAACCTTAAGTTCCTTTTGTACTTTCGATGCTTTCGGATACTAGAAACTGTGAAAGTAACCTGCTGAATGCTGCGAAAACACATTATTCGCTTACTGTACTACCATATTTGATCGTATACTTATTCTGAAGTTGATTATTGATAAACACCACTGCGACATTTGTCTTTAGTGACAAGATATGTCTGGTTCCTTTCTATAGATACTTTATTTGAGTAATTGTTGGTCATGAACAACTGAAATTGTGACGTAAAAAGAACTTGGAATATTAAAATGCCTAGGTATTCTATCCGACAAATTAACACGAAGCATCAGGACAAAGAATGTACCTTACATAACCGGTCTTCGTCTCCCCAAATTATTTTATGAAATGACTATAAGAAATTCTCAGGTGAGCATGTCAACACAATGAATTTTCTTTCAACGACATTATCATCTTTCCTTTTCTATGTACCTTTTAAATATAATTATACAGAAGTTTGAGATAATATAAATGATCGTACTTGAAGATATAATTAGAACAAGATTAGAAAAAACATTTTAAACTTTGTCGATGGTAATAGAACATTTTGCGTTATTTGAACTCATAGGCAATTGAGAATTTTACACTTTGTTTGACAATTTCTCGACTGTTCATTGGTATGCACAGGCTGTGTTGACAAGTACTTGACATTGTTATGGAAAATTTAGAGGGAGTCCTAGTTTTCACATGCACCACGTGATAAAGGTTAAAAAAACACCACAAAGTGGAAAATATAGGTATTATATGGCTGAGCGTTTTGGTATTATCATAGACATACAAATAATAAGATTCAATATATTTACATGTCGCATAAGCGGTGGATCCAATATGTTTATGTTTGTGTGTATAGGAAGGTATGTGTGTTTGCGTGTGTGTGTGTGTGTGTGTGTGTGTGTGTGTGTGTGTGTGTGTGTGTGTGTAGGTGTGTGTGTATGTTTGTGTAAGTGTAGGTGGTTTCCGTGAGTTGAAAACCTCCCCACCATTTCGACCGAAACATTTTGTCAGAAAAAAATCATTTATACCACTTACATGTAGACCCCTTTCCTTGGCAAGTTTTTATCACCAAACTGTGAAGACCCATTGAAAATGACTGGATTTCATTTGCTTCCTGCAGTTGAAGTTATAGCTTACGTTTAAGATGAATTTTCTTCATCATCATTATAATCTCAAATATATACATGTGTGGGGTTTTTTTAAATGGAATCATGATGTCTTAGTAATGATACGGAGCTGAACGGTACTTAGAATGTTACGATCGTCCAGGCGCACGTTTATGAAAAAAAAAAAACTTGCTTCAGAAATTGTTACAGTAGAACTTTGGCTGAACGTATCCAATCGCCATTTGTTCCTGGTTACACCCCTGGCCTGCAAAAGTGATCATTGTCCTACGTTTGGTTTTAACTCCAGAAGATGGAAATGTTATGCGCTTTAATTAGGCAAGTTTAGTCCACATGTATGAACATGGCAAAAGAAACGAAGAATTTAATTATATTAAAGTCATGTATGAATGTCATTGTTAAAGACTGGTGCATGTAGAAACTGCTCCCCTAATGCATGTTTTTAAGTTCACAACGAAGCTGCTGCACAGCGAGTAAAATGTCGGATAACGTAAATCCGTTTTCAGACTATATTTTTGAAAATAAATGATAAATGATTGAATAAATAATTAAAGAATATAAATATATAATATTAATGAATAAATAAATAAATTGATAATTATTGGTAAATCCATTCTGAACGTGGCTATAACATCAACATGGTCCCTCGGCAAAAATTTACAACCTCGCCCTTTACTTAAAATTGTACCTACGTAAAGAGACGTACGAAAAGGTCGAGGATGTCCCAATGGGCAAAAATTCTACAGGTAGACTTTGATATCTATGTATGCTGACATTATTAACAGATACATTTACATCATGTTTTTCTCCAGAGTCACAGTACTGGGTCGGGTACAGCATGCTTTTCAAAGGGTTTACATACGTCTGTGTTAAAATATAGCTGAGAAAAAGAGTGGTTTCATCTTCAAAATTGCCGGTAACAACCTCGTTTCAGTAGTAAAAATTAAAAATTCAAATGAAATTCCAGGCGTGAAGTCAGGGGCATAATAATATGTAAGCACTAGATAGGCAGGGGGTTTGGTGTTCACTCCATCCGGAGGAGGCGGTATATCTTCACTCATTCCGAAGGGTATATCTCTCTCTCTCTCTCTCTCTCTCTCTCTCTCTCTCTCTCTTTCTCTCTCTCTCTCCTTTAAGTTTAACAAAATGATGTGTATGCCCGTGCGCAATTGGCGTAATATCAGCTACGCGCCATAAGGCATTGAATGGGGGAAAAAGGAGGGGGGGGGTACCTTTAGGAACAGTATATGTAACAATGTTAATACGGACATGAAGTTTTGAATAATGACACCACACATATATCAGTATGAACTCTTAAATCAAACACTTCCACATCCTCGCTACATTCAATAGGGATTATAATATGTTAGGTCGCTGTAACACGCTTAAATCGTTGACCTTTATCAACACAATGTTTTCCTTTGTTATAAATGCTATGTTGTCGCAATGCACCTAGTTAACGTAGAAGCATACACTATCATGTTAAATAAAATCACCTGTTAAAATCTCCTGATTTCCCTCTCGTATTTCATTGGTCCAAAAATGTAAACCCATACCTTGCCTGAATTTATCAATGGTGTTTGTAATCCTTTTACCTTGTATGCAGTATGTGCGGTAACGGAGGGATTCCAAACACGTACACCACCTACATTTTAAAATCCTATACTTCTACGAGGAGAATTTTCCACATCGATGAAAAGTGTCCTTTTTTAACTCACTATGTACCAAATCGTATATTGAAAAACGAGTTTTCAATTGACTTGGACTTGCGAAATAACATCATTAAAAGTTTCTTGTCCATTTGAAATTCTGGATATGAAATGACTAAATTGCTGATAATTAGTTGCTGATAATTAATTGCTGAAATTAATTTAGAATTAAATCAAGCCACATATAACCGAGGAAGAAAGTAGAATGTGATGTTTTAAAACAAATCCTTCCTCCTGCAATAAAAGTATTTATGGAATCCGATTAATGCACAATGTTAGCAATTATCTAAAAATCTGTGTGCTACTATTTTAACATCAAAAACAACATAAACAAAATGAGATGCGCAAAATAGACGAAAACTACGCTACAGTACCGCGAAGTAAGCAGTAATACAGTCAAATATGGCAAGTGAAAATTGACCATGTTAAGATCTTTTGGGTTGGATGGAATGATTGAACATCTTTTGCCGAATTGCTACACAGGCAGATCTATAATTTCTGTGAAAAGTAAAGCATTTTAATGTTGATTGACTAAAGAAAACTTTCGATATCCCTTTGAAGTTGTACTTATGTATAGAGAAAGTAAAACTGCATTACCGTACGCAAAAAGATCTAGAAGCCCTGCCTTTCAGTGTAGATAGTGAAATATGATATATGGGCAGTGTTAAAACAAGAACTCTTCATGACATAAAAACTTCGAAATCACTCATTATTTAACTACTGACATGGTTTTAGACTAATTGTCGACTAACATATATTATATATATATATATACAAAATGATAATAATAATAATAATAATAATAATAATAATAATAATAATAATAATAATAATAATAATAATAATAATAATAAATCTCTTTTTGGGGAGCTATCTGTTGGCTTACTTACTTACCAATGCTATGCATCATGCACTGAGGATAAATGAGAACCATAGATATCAATTAGTCAACAATTAGTCTAAAACCATGTCAGTACATGTAGTTAAATAATGAGTGATTTCGAAGTTTTTATGTCATGAAGAGTTCTTGTTTTAACACTGCCCACCTGGCAGCGTGCTGGGTTCGGTGTCGAGGTCTCGGGTTAGAATCCAACCGTTGAATGGTGCGGATGTCCTGTTTTGTTTGTTTGTTTGTTTGTTTTTTTTTTTTTGATGAGACATTGAAATCCAATGTTTTATGTCACGGTAGACGTGACTTTGTGAAAGATGCCACATGGTCGTGAGTGGATATGTGGCATAGATCGAAATTCCTGTGCAATGCATCAAGGTATGCGCAAACAAACATCTTTTACCATGTCAGGCATGTGATCGAGCCATGAACGAGACATTGTTATGTCATAAATGAGTAACAAAGTGATTGAAGAAATCTATTCTTTTACGTGATGAATTAGATGGTCCAATACATATGAAACTCGATGTATGGGGATAGAAATTTTGCTATAATCTTGTTTAAAGTAATACGGACACATTCAAAAGTTTGAGAAAACTCGAACCAAAATGATCAAGGACACTAGATCCGCAAGTAACATAAAGTGACAGCGAAAAAAATTAAATCATATAAAACATTGAGTTTTATTACGAAGTTAAGCATATAGTATGGAATCATGCATCGTCGGATGCCCTCGGTCTTTTGCTCTACTTTAAACGTAGAGCAAAAGACCGGGGGCATCCGACGATGGGAATCATGTGTAAATTGCAGACATTTATCTCAAGTTTCATTGGTTGAAAGTGCATTTGAACCAAGGCTTGTAGTGTATCAAACATTGTGTGAAAAGAATTTAAAATGTATGGCATGGAACAAAATAGCTTACATAGATATTTGATCAAGAAAGTTTTCTCTTTAAAGGCAACAATACCATTCGCATTGCAGATTACAAGACAACAGATCAAACATTTTAAATGTAAATAATATGTTATATAAATGGTAAAATATAAAGGATGGAAGTAATTTCGTCATAGACATAAGTAGACTGAAATATTCCTGCATAAAAATGAACTCTTTTCAGATTGCAAAAACACAGATTTAGTGAAGACAAAGACCCTCCCATCAAAGACATTTGGGACTATACATTCTCATGTCAAGAAAGACAAAAGGCATCGTCGTCGAAATAAAAATTCTCGGCGACGAAGAAGAAGAAGGAGGAAGCATCTCAAACAGAATGTGTCACGAACGGGTACCATAACGTCATCAAGACGTATGGCCGTGCACGATACGCCACAGAAGGATTGGCCGTGGAATACAAACCGAAGGGAACCAAGCGTCCCCGCATCGGTTAGACGACTGGTAAGCATTTCCCACAGTTGGTATTCATAGTGTGACCTCGTTTTTGGTTCAATTTAGATGTCATCTCTGTTTGTTAAACCTACATAAAAACAACGATTGGTAATGTACTTCAGAACATTTATAATTACAAGGTCCTAAGTATAGTAATCCTTCTGAACAATTTGACTTTTTAAATATGTTGACATTTTCATATACGGTACGACATATTTCCACGGATTATCCGGTATGTAAATGACCCTGCATGATACAGACTTATAGATTTGATACACATTATTTATAGGAACAGGCAATTAGGCCAACTCTAGCAAATTCTGTGCGTAACCTGAAACATACCCTCTCACAGATCCTACAGAAAATGCAGAAATACTTGGGTGATGTAAGTATCAAGTTAAGTAAACGAAAATGAAGTCGGAACATAAATGTACTTATTTCAATTGACTGATTGATTGTTTTACGTCACACCATGATTATTTCATGTATATGGTGGCGGCACCTGTCTGATGCATTACATAGAAATTAATACCTTTGCAACGGACCTACCCGAAAAATTGAGGGGTATTCTATGTGCTATGGGAAATAGGTTTCCACGGTGTCAACCGAAAGACAGGACGTCAGTGTGCCTACAACTGGAATCGAAGCCAGTACCTCTAGGCAAAGCACCTCGTCCACTGGGTTTTACTGGCTCACTTATGTAAAAGGATGATGCAAAAGTCAAGGAAACAATTTACGAAATATGTAATTACAATGTAAACTGGAAAGTGACGAAAATCGGAGAGGGAGCACCTGGATTAAAATCAATTGACATTTCATATTTTGTAGGTTGATTGCTTGGTTGGGAGGATTGGGGGGGGGGGGGGGGTTACGTCGCTTTTAATATTTCCAGACATGTGAACTGGAGGCACCATCTTTAAAAAAGTAGCGGCGATAAAAGGGATTCGAACCTAGATCACCAGCATTGAGAACCAAGCCCTTATCCACTACGCCCACTCAGCTCCTCGTTTTTATGACCAATAATGATAAGGTGTGTTTTGAGGATAAATTTTATTTATCTGTGATTATCATAAGTCGGTTTGGAGATATTATAATCACAGTTTTATTATTGACATATTATCGGTCAGTGATATATTGTTAAACACGTTAAACTGCATTGCTTTAAATAGGTGAAAACCGATTATGGAGATCTCAAAAGCAGCACCAAGGAAGACATGATGCAAGTTCGAAAAATACTTCAAATCATTGCTGATGAGAACGACAAGGCATATGGTATGCTACGGTTTATTCACAAGAGTTAAAATGGTTTTGTTATATCTATGTATGTGATAAACTGAGCAAGGACTTTAGAAAGACATCCTTCCATCAATTCATGAATTTATTTTTCTGCAATTTTCTTCATATTAACTTAAGAAAAGAAATTGAATCGAATTACAGAATGAGATACATGTATTTCGTAAACATTGATAAACGTAGATTTGGAAATTCGAAATAATTCTTTAAACGCGATTTTCTAGCTGTATTTGCATTTACATACAAGATTAAATTCGATATTTTGTTTTGTCGATTAGACTTTATTATCCAATTATGAAACTTAATACAATAACATTCCTGAAAATGTTGAAAAATAGCCATCAATGAGGAAGTGATCGCCAGAATATTTGTTGACCTTGACCCATACCCTATCTCCAACGTTGAGATTTACAATCACAGTATTACTGCCACTATCGAAATTGCTTCCCGTTCCCGCGTGAGCATATATGGATGCCACTGAGTTGCCATTTTTCATAATGCTAGCTTCAATGGTATCATGACCTTCTGATACTATTGTTACGAAGAAAACGTAGATTCCTTCTTGGAAGCACGTAAATTCGCCGGTGTGTGGACTATAAGTGTTGCCGATGTTTGTTTCGACTCCGTCAAATTTTAATAGACTTTCTTCTGGTATACTAGCGTCGTGCCGAAGACGAACTGAAAATGCTACCGGTGTATACTGGATGCCCCTTTTACCAAGTCCTACAACAAACGGATTAATATAAAGAGTTAAAAAAATTGAATAAAATGTATTGTTATATAATCTAGATTTGTTAGTTCGTATGTACATCGCTCTCTCTCTCTTTCTCTCTCTCTCTCTCTCTCTCTCTCTCTCTCTCTCAGTGTCGGATCAAGCAAATGTCAATAAAGATTGAAAATCAATCAATCAGTCAATCAAAAGTAAGGATAGTTATTAGGTTTATAAAGACGCATACTATTAGTTTACGAAATCTCAACCTCAGATATTTTAGACATCCGTCTCGGCATAGCTATAACTTAGGGGATATAACTTGGTTGGGGTCGTGCGAGCTTTGTAATCCATGAAGAGGATGCAAAATAAAACATCAGATATAAGATGCAATTTGGACGCAATGGAATATGCTTTGATTTCCGCTTAAGTGGAACTGGATATAATTTCAGTATGTGGTGATAGGCTTAGGGGAAACGCAATCCCCACCATCCTCCCTCTAAATCAATCACTATTTTGTGTCATGTAGATTAATGTTTTACGAACATTTAGTATGTACTTATTTTTACTTATTTTTTTTTCAATTTATCTTTCACCCTAATAAACATTATGCAAGGTAACTCCGCCGTTTTTGTGATATACTTCTTGAAAAAGAATAGCGTATACAAAAGAAATTAGTGTTTTCAGGGGCATAGTGTAAATATTAGTTTCAAAGTATTCATTTATCATAAAGACATAAATCATGAATTTATATCAAAAGGTATGTCGAATGCGCCAGAAATTGGATATCGAGTTGGACCAAAAATAGCATCATTTATTCACACACCATTTTAGATCACTAAGAACGATTGGTCCCATGCATATTCAATTCATAGAGTAGGTCCTACAAGAAGTACCCAAAAGATAGCATTTGACATTTTGACCCCGCTTTTCGTTCTACCCTAGAACGGATATGTTCGAAAAGTAAAACTTCATGAGAACTTCTTAAGGTCATGAGAACTCCATGATCAAAATCATCTGGTTTGTTTTTTAAGAAGTTGACTGAAGACATGCAAGACATGTGATGATGCACGAACGATGCACGATACAAGACCCACAACGGCGTACGAACGATGAACGGTGCAAGACATACGATGTTGTACGAACGATGTACGATGCAAGACGTAAGGCGACGTACTAACAATGCACAATGCAAGACATACAACGACGTACGAACAATGCATGATGCAATACATTCGATGATGAACGAACGATGCACGATGCAAGACATACGACGACGTATAAAAAACCACGATGCAACACATAAAACAACGTACGAATGATGCACTATGCAAGACATACAACGACGTATGAATGATGCGCGATGGAAGAAATAAGACGACGTGCGAACGATGCACGATGCAAGACATACGACGACATACGAACAATGCACGATGCAAGACATACAAAGATTTTCGAACGATCCACGATGCAAGACATACGACAAACGAACGATGCACGATGCAAGACATACGACGACTTACGAATGATGCATGATGCAAGACATACAGGACTTACGAACAAAACACGATGCAAGACATACAACGGCATACGAACGATGTACAACGCAAGACATACAACGACATAAGAAAGGTGATCGTATTAGATCAGCCTCTGTTAAGTGACCTGATTAAAAGTGTTGACAATGCGGAATAACTGCATGAATTTACCTACGAATATTAGATACAGCAACACAAAAAGTGATATCCTAGCACAGTGTAACTCAATTATAATAAACCAGCAAAACTAACACTGTAAAAATGTTAATTACAACGTAAATATAAGTTACCAGAGGTTACATTTGAATAATTTTCGAGTCTATGGGACAGCCGTCCACTATATCCATGTCCATTTCTGTTCTCATTTGCCTTATTCTCGTTTGTTAAACGCACGATTTCGGACTCCAAATATGCACATTTCTTCTCAAGCTTTTCCATCTTTTTATTCAGTGTATGCATCATGCTTTCAATGTCTGGAAGTTCCCAGGTTCTCATTTGTCCATAACTACAACTTTCCTCTAGAGAAAATGCAAGCAATAAGAATATTGTAACACTAAAATTTGACATGGTTGGACACATATGGAACTGAACATGTGCAGTGAAGTTATATACTCGTTAACGATAAATGAAATGGGTCATCATTTCGATTATATTTAATCCTAAAATGGGCTATCGAGGAATTATCTCAAACCGACGTAGTTTTGTTTAAGACAACATACGTCCAAAGAACAATTTTAATTGTGGCACCGTGTCCACTGAATCACTATGCATATTCAAAAGTATTAATCAATTTGAAACAATAGAAATAAAACACAAACAACGAACTACTGATATATTTTCTGAAATGAGAAATTTACTAGTATATGCTGACAATATACCAGCGGGAAGTATTTTTGATTCAGGAAATTCAAATCCACAAATTTTCTTGTATCTATAAAACAATTCCGGAGTTTAAATTTTGAAGGAAAGAGAACATTTTGTGTTGAATCAATAATTAAATGCGACGTATTTGATTTTTATGTAGAGATACACCCCGGTGCACGTGAAGTATATGTACCTAGATTTGATTTATTATCACTACAGAAATAAAATTAAGATGTTCATTGTTTTGCAAGAAAAAATAATACTTTTTACTTTTATTACATATACCTTCTACATCAAACATTACTTTCACCCCGTTTCCCAAAAGAGAAATTATCATCACTTTCCTAAATCCTCATCAACAGCGTTGAAAAAATTTGTTTGCTCAAGATTTCTAAATTTCGTTTGGTTTAAAGTCTTAACTGTGTTTGCATGTACACAAGCACACAAAATTGTGAAAGCATTGCTACCTTAACAGTCCATATGAAACATGAACGTGAATTGTGTTTTCCTAGATGTTATGCTTGAGGTGTCTCAACTCGTGAGATATATAATGCTGAGAGCTCATGAACATGGTTTGGTAGGACCAACACCCGTCATCTTCCCACCAGAAATGTTAAAGATGAACTTCAATGGCCAATTTCAAACTGTGAATAAGATGAGACAAATTGCTGAACTATCTTTGTCAAGGAGTATGGAATACAAAAGGTCAGTAATGAATACAATGTAAATTTTTACAACTGTCATTTTTTTTCAAAACAATAGTAATCGTCGAAATGTTTGTTAAATAATTCAGTACATTCATAAAGAAGTACGTCATAAAGATGCCTCGGAGATGCAAGAGAACTAAGAAACTGTATTTGAACTCAGTAGCAATTCATTTCATTTCAGGGGAGGTGGTATTCATATTCAAATTCTACATATATAAATATAATTTATTTCTAATTTGTAATTTTCTAATTTTGTAATTTGTAATATCTTGTATATTTTTTTGCCCTCTTATTCCCTCTTATTGCCCTCTTATCCTTTTAGACGGTTTAATCAAATGGATTCCAAGATGACATCAGTGGTACAGAACGACCAACCCAAGGTACCAAATAACGCCTTAACTGACCTTCAGATGATCAGTCGCAAAGTTCTGCGGAAGCTGGAGGGAAAAATCATGAGTAGCGTAGCAGCGATGAAACTCAAACGTTATAAGGTAATACTTTTTGTTGGTTTCTGTATTTCTAATTGGTCGAAAAATGATGTTAAAATTTTCACAAGCACTTATGTCACATGATATGGCGGACATGGTAAAACTAACCCGTTGTATACTTCTCAAATACTGTTAGTTTCTGAAAATGTTTTATTCTTGAAATATAAATGAAAACTGTATTGGAGAGACTACACGGTGTTTTATTTACTTGATCTTTTTGCAGTGTAGAAAAGTTCCCCGCAGAGGGTTTGACTTAAGTGTTATACTATCCCCTGATTTTATGTTACATTGACACTTTTTACACAGTGTTGGTTCACATTCATTTATATATACAGTGCTCATTTGCTTCTTCTGTATGTAAGGGCATTCATGGCGGGCGTGGTTAACAATTCAGGAGACGCTTACTCCTCCCGGGCACCTGGTCTCACCTCTGAATGTCAGGGGACCGTGAATGTCCGCTGTTGTCTTTTTACCATGGTCATTTGACACCAGTTACTTTGGTATTTTGTATATAGAATACAGTTGTCAGAGTTTGCGAAGGAGAACCAGTTGGTCATGTATTCTTGGGTGTTGAATGCGGCGCATCAAAAATAAACTAAGAAACATTTCTTAAAGAAAGTAAGCTTTCTTGAGAAGTATTTTGCTATTTCTCTCGAGTGATTCTGAATTATTTCTGTCACATTCATTGAATAAAGTAAACGCTGGGTTTTAAATACCTGGAATATTACGATGAGAGATAAAACTAACTTAATAGTAAAAACAAATATCATTTCACCGAAAGACATACAAAATTAATGAAAATGGAAAGTCAAGTAGAGAAAAAAACCCATAACTTATTAAAGACTTTAAGCGAATCACTAAATGGGGATAGAATCAGATGCACGTGGAAAGTGGGCATCTACCGCTTGCTACAGACATCGGCCTCTTGAGAAAGAAGAAATTTATAAGATAAATATTTTTTTCTGTCTTGTCCATTTGTTTGTCTGAGCGTCTGGTTATTGAAATCAATAGTGTTAAAAATAATCTTGACATACTGTTTTAAAAAGATATTTTGTCGCTGTAGTGTTGCAAAAGTAGTGTGTGAAACTATATAAAGTATTATAATAAACAAGAATAACGTTGTAGGTATTGGAAACTTCCTTCACATGTGTTTTACTTTTCTTCATTTCAGGCATTTGATACTGAAATCAAGGACAATATGAACCAAGCCCGAACACTCTCTAGTACAGCATATCAGGACATCAAGTACTCACAGAGATTACTCCAGGTAAAAGATTTTAATGATAAAATATTTAATAGTTTCTGAAATAACTAAACTAAGCAACATGATAAAAAACTTGATGATCCTTTATATGTATTTGTAAAGCACTGATGTGGGCTGTATACCCACGATATTATACAGTGCTGATGTGGGCTGTTTACCCACGATATTATACAGTGCTGATGTGGGCTGTATACCCACAATATTATACAGTGCTGATGTGGACTGTATACCCACAGTGCTGAAGTGGGCTGTATTCCCATAATATGTATACAGTGCTGATATGGGCTGTATACCCACAGTGCTGATGTGGGCTGTTTACCCACGATATTATACAGTGCTGATGTGGGATGTATACCCACAATATTATACAGTGCTGATGTGGGCTGTATACCCACAGTGCTGATGTGGGCTATATACCCACGATATTATACAGTGCTGATGTGGGCTGTATTCTCATGATATGTATACAGTGTTGATGTGGGCTGTATACCCATAATATGTATACACTGCTGATGTGGGCTGTATACCCACGATATTATACAGTGCTGATGTGGGCTGTATACCCACAATATTATACAGTGCTGATGTGGGCTATATACCCATGGTATTATACAGTGCTGATGTGAGCTGTATTCTCATGATATGTATACACTGCTGATGTGGTCTGTATTCTCATGATATGTATACAGTGCTGATGTGGTCTGTATTCTCGTGATATGTATACAGTGCTGATGTGGGCTGTATACCCACAGTGCTGATGTGGGCTATATACCCACGATATTATACAGTGCTGATATGGGCTGTATACCCACAGTGCTGATGTGGGCTGTATATCCACAATATTATACAGTGCTGACGTGGGCTGTATACCCACGATATTAAATAGTGCTGAAGTGGATTGTATACCGATGATTTTATACAGTGGTGATGTGGACTGTATACCCACGATATCATATAGTGCTGATTTTGGCTGTATGCACTCGATATGTATACAGTGTTAATGAGGGTTTTATACTTATTATATGTATACATTGCTGACGAAGGTCGTATACCTACACGATGTATACAGTGCTGAGGAACATGGTATACCCGCGGTGTATACAGTGTTGATTAAGTGTGTATACCAAAGATATTTATACAGGGCTGACGAGGATTGCATACCAGTGATTTGTAAACAGTGCTGATAACTGTTGTATACCCACGGTATATATATAGTGCTGATGATGGTTGTATACTCACGATATGTATACCGTGCATTAAAATAAACCCCCGTCGAATAGTGAAATACTTTGTTGCTATACGTATGTAAATGCCTCTTAGTCTTGTTATGTGTAATTCACTTTTTCTATACTTTTCACATTTTGAATCTTGCTCTCCTTTATAATTGTATCAACATTATCTTTTTGTTATTTTGTCTTTTTGTAATTTGTCATTTACAACCAGGATAATAAGGTTTACCACCAGAGAATAAAGTCGAGACAAGCGTCATCTAAGCTGCTCCCAAACCAGACATCTACTGTTAACACTGGAGAATCTGAACTCCATAAAGAGACAGAAACCTCCTTGGCTGATCTCGTTAATCGTGCTTATATGGCCTCGAGAAACTTGCAGAAGACTGAAAGCATACTGAATAGGTTTGTTTTCTTGTCTTCTCTGTGTGAAAGTTGTACCAATACAAAGAGACAAGAAATTTGAATGTTTGTATATTAAATGCTTTGCATTAACAACGTCAACAAAATATCTTGTCTATTCAACAAAACATATCATGTCTAGTGTGAACTTAAAGTTCCATGAGGAATTGTAAATATTCCGAGAGTTCGTGTTTAGATATATTTTCATTCACAAAAGGAACAGAGAATGCTTATTTTACTTATTTCCATCTTGACAACAAAAGCAGCTGCAAAGATTTCCATATATATAAAGATGATCGTTTTCATGTGGTTTCTACTTTGGCATTATTTCAGAACTATGGCACCTTTGCTGATAACTGTCAAGAAGACTCCTCACGGGAATAGATCATCTCAAGTAGTAAGAGATGTACGACGAATTGCTGAAAACCTGCAATCTTTAACAATGGTATGTGTATTTCTAATTATTTACGATTCTGGTGGTGGATGCCTGACCACAATATATAAACTAAAACAGACACATTAACATATTTATAGACAAATAAAGTTTCTTTATTGCGAGTGGTTATATAAATGAATTACTCCTATCGACAAAATAATTACATATGAATATTTACATGTGAACTATTGTCTGTACATAGAAATTAAGTCGAAAGCTGGATGAACTGCGAATTTTCCTTGGGGATGAGGATATTTTTAAGGAGAGATGTGATGCACTAGGTGAGGGTTCTGGAGATGAATCCGTCGCAACAGATACCATCATTGATTGTGAGCAGTTCGGGGTTGGTAAGTGGATAAATTGATTTCTTCAGTGAATGATTATTCATTATTTAACCTCAGGCATGATATAAAAATTTGAATAATAAAGTAATCATAGCCAGTATCTGTAACTAGTGCTGTTAATGCAGAGCGATTAAACATTTAACACAATAACTATCACAACTTTTTTCTCTTTAATAATCATCAATACCGAAACCAAATCCATAATATTCTATAAATATTTTATAAAGCTATTTTAATAAAAAATAAGAGCAAAAACATCCAAGGACAGAGTTCTCTATGATAATACATTTTTTTTCGAAAGTCACAGTAATTTTCAAATTAAATTATACATGTGTTTATTTTTGTGCAATCAGATTTAAGCGAAAATGTGATATATAAGCATAGTCATTATTTAATCCGATATATTTGAAGAGCAAACTAGCCACCAAATTGACGCCAAAACACCCATCTAAGGACAGTGCAACTCATGTTAATTTTGTAGTAGAAAGTATTCTGATAATATGTATAGAGAGGTGACATACTTGTACCAAAAATATTCATTCTATCGTCAATGTTATATTCTGTCAGGATTAGCAGGTAGCGGGTCTGGTGACGAGGACCTGTTGCCCGTAACTACAACTCGACCGAAATCTCTTACAACATTGACACCTGGTATAACTACGACCCCACCAGCAATCATCGATGGCAGTGGAGATGGCGAGTTTGAATTCACGGACAAAGGCACTACTGAATCATCATGGTTTGGTTTTCCTTTTGGTGATGATCCAAATGCATATATTAGCAGTACAAGCATCTTTGGTATGCTATCATATACAAATTACAGTTATGGTATTTAAGATATTGTCATAACTTAATACGATTTTTGTGAATAGAGAAAGAAGATGAGACGTCTTTCTTACTTGAGAAAAGTCGTCATGAACATAAAGAGAACCCAATATTAAGCATGCAGAAAACAGCAAAGAAAGATTCCATTGATTGAGTGCCCTTTATTTTTTTGTCAATGTTAAAATTCTGAAGTTGTACCACTAGTTTGACAGTTTATAAAAGCATTCACGTGCTTATCATACGGAGGTACTTGATTTGGAGTTATTAATAGAAAATTTATGATGATATAACAATATTTATGATTAAGATCTTTCATGGATATTGTGGTATATATTTTCATATAACCGCTTATATTTTGATAGATAAAAAATTAAAAGAAAGAGCATTATTTGAAAAGGAAAAATCCGAAAAAATCTTCAAGGAAGCTGATGTGATATCAGTGAAAGCTGCAGGTATATAGATTCATATTGCTAGCGTCACATTTATTTATAGCATATTATTTAATATTCGCTTTATCCGAATAAAAAACCTTAATTGAATCCCCCCCTATTTTTGCTTAAATTTTTATGATCATCATTAAATGACATGAACATACTTACTATATGTAAATATTTTAAATCTGATAATTCATATTTTATTTCATATATTTGGCAAATCTGTTCAATATCTGTAAATAAATTAAACCTTTAGTTTTTATTTCTTTAAATGTGCTGGCATGTTATATTTTACATGTGTAACATTGAACATTGATTTTCCTCTTTCATTTAAAGTTTTGATTTTATATAATATATACATATATTAAATTTAATGTAAATATATTTATGTATTTATTTGAATAGTCTTCCAACCAAGGCTTAGTAACATATCAAGTGTGAAAGACAATCTACAAATCTATGTGAGTAATGCAATGAATGTAACGAAAGCGTGGAATGTAACAAAGTCAAAACTTGCTAAAGAAAAACTGGAGATTGAAAAAATAAATGCCGATTTTCTGAATAAACTTGACACGGACTTGACACGTCTAAAATCAGCAAAGAGTGCAGCGATTTTGAAAGTAGAAAGCTATAAGAAAATTATGGATGAGAGGAAATCTACATCATCTGTACAAGATGCAGACATGCTTACTGCTCTCATCGATACAGGTACATAAAAATACCCTTCTCTCCAAATATAGTGAATAATAAGTATACATCAAACTTCAATGAAGCACTATTCAAGCATTAACTTATTAGCTGACAAACTTACTAAACTATAACATGATTTACATGTTATTAAATGTAACGAGAGCAGAGGACTACACACCAGTGATTTCTAAGCAATCTAAAGTATATACAAACTGTAGAAGTCGATAATTTATTATCAAAGAAAGATTAAATGGTACATACTGCTTCATAATTTAAAACAAATATTAGATACCTTTCTATATTTCTAAATCTATGTGGACGAATCATGATGCATGGTTTCAGATGTCGTTGTGAATTGAATTCACATACTGCACACAATTGAGTAGAGTGAGTGAATACCAGAGAAACGTACTGATCACACTCTCACCGCCCTTGAAATACTCCTGTTCAACAATACCTATATTTTTTATGTTAATGAGTGTTCTATGTATGCACTCTCTCAAGTGTTTTGCTCATTTGTTCATTCTGTTTATAAAGTTGTAATTATTTGTACATTCTCTCTATTAACCGTTGATACAAAATGCAGTCAGCCTTACTTCATATTCACCAACATTTTGTTTGATAAATTTAGTTAATTTGTATAAATATGTGTATTCATTATGCAGTTGACAATGTTAAAAAGAACACACACGAATTAAAAAGATTCAAGAAGGATACTAAGGATCCATGCAAAAAGCTAGAACTTGCTGCCACAAAGCTCAGAAATAATATTGCGGAACTGAGGGACAAAATCAAGAAAGTTCGGCAGATCACAACTAATTTACCGGTAGGGTTCATTTTTTAAAATTTATATTAGGACATAAAACATATTAAAAATATAACTGATCTTCTAAAATTAAATATATTTTGTATAACAAAATCATAATGCATGTATTTCTAAAATTTGAAAATGAACAGAATTTTAAACAAAAATACCATGATCATTTATTGTGAGATATGATAATAAAAGGCTTTTTGATAGGTTTCCATATCCTTAGAAAAGGACAGCATGTTTTCTGTGGCATTGACCGGAGATTCCCGATTACAGTCCCCGACGACGTCGTTTGGAATGTGCATTAAGCCGTTAAATGACAACAATATGCACTTAGCATCATTAATAGGAAATTCTTCGGTAGACATGTGTATTGTTTTTCAAATTTAAGATTTCTGCCTTTATGTTGATTTGTAATGGTCAATGGTAAATTTGATGTGAATATAATAAAAGAATGTTTTCGTGAATTATTTTGCTATACACCAACAATTATTATACACGTAAAATGTAAAGACAAATAATGATGTATATAAAAGTCACATTTCACAATTTATTTTAACAATGATAGATATACACGGAAAAATATAATATCAAATACATTTTTCTTTTGATAATAGATGTCTTACAAAGTTGATATAGTAGACCAGTCTGTGCAGCTAACAGTGAAGGATTCTTCGGGAGATGAAAAAGGAATTCTAAAAACTACAACTTCACTTTCTCCCAATACATGGCATAGATTGAATGTTAAAAGGTAATTATGAAAAATTCATTCTATTATTACGTATGTCTAGGCTTATTCACAAACCGTGATACCCGTTTGAATAGACAATTTGATTGGTTAAACTTTAACATTATATATTGAAGTCTTTTTGAAACTTTTTAAAGCTTAAAATCATTGTTGGGCCTCGACATAAAGTAATTTAATCTTTACGGTGAATATGCTCGTTTAGTAGTTACATGTTCATTGAAGTCATTGTAAGAGTTGATTACTCACACAAAACAATGATTAGGCAACACACTTGTTTTATCATCTTACATGATATGTGGTAATAAGCATTGTCATTCATCATACTGGTGAAATTCTTCTCATAGCTGCCGTCAGACAACAGAAATCATCAGAACTGCCAATGAAGAATGCCTTTCATGTGCATATAATCGTCTATCTCAGTGAAGAAATAAATTGGTAAATTTCCCATGTACTCGAAGTCCTATTATTAAAATGTAAAGATGATGGATAAATCCAAACCACAAGTCCAAAAATCATGAAACCATAGGACATACAAAATCAGTGAAAATGAAAAACAAATGGAAAACAACAAAATATGTCCACCTGAAGAGCATATGTGAACCCTTGTGATGGAGTGAGATCAGGTGCCCGGGGAGAGTGAGCATCTTCTGCTTGCTAGCAACACCCGTCACATATACCCCGTAGAAAGAGTCAAATCGTGTGAATTCCATATGTATCTATATATGGAGAAGTCGAAGTAGGTAACTAGTCCGTATTTATATCAGAAAATATCTTATTCGATATGATAATTAATGTTAAATTATGGAAGTAATGATTTAATGAAATAAGGCAATTACGCATACTTCCAGATTTGGTAATGCATTGGAAGTAACGACGGAGAACCTTGGTACAAAAGACGGTCCCGTCAAAGAGGCGATTGCAATTACAGACATGAATCCATTGCAAGTATCTCCATCTAACTTCTATTTTGGATCCGACGCACAGGTATATTTATTTGCTTAGTCTGCATTCAAATCAGTCGTGGAGTGTCATGCAAGACTTGTAAATCTTAAATGACGTAAATAACTTATAAAATTGTATGATAAAAGTAACTGTTGAGTAATTTTGTTTACAATAAAATAATTATATACCGGAATCTGGTAACTAGTCAGTATTGTATAAGAAATTGATTCTATGAGTTCTTTTCAAGTTAAATAGTCCTGTGGATTGTACTCGATTCGTACTTGATAAATGGAATTTAATTGAAGGGCATGGTGGTGACTGAGAAATCCACTAACCGAAGTATCTTAGTAACTTATTCCATTTTCAGACAGATACTTACAATTGATTCTCTTTTCCCATCAACCTATTTTCTATCAATTTGAGCCAGATCGTCTTGTCTTAACTGGTCAATAAAAGGAAAATTCAATGCCGTCTGTGCCAATGTTTTTATGACATCACAGGGATGGAGTCACAATGACGTCATAAAGCTATCAACACGTAACATTTTATCTTATGGCAAGCCCCTTTTTGATGACAGGAAAACCACTCCTTGAGACAACTCTGTAAATATGGGAAAGTAATGGACCTCTTTCCTTTAACTGCGGAGCTGTAACATTGGACGGCAAAATCATTAGCGATCACTCCAAATCGATCCGAATGACGTCAAATTACATTATGAAGTAAGGAATTTGAAGGGAACGTTTATCAATTTGCCGCCCAATGTTAAAACTCCGCAGAAGGAAAGAGGTCAATAGAATCTACCTCTAAATGCCCGTTGATGATTGAGAAATCCACAAACCCGATTGTCAAGTTCACTTTTCCTATGCCGAGGCTTGGCGCTTGCATATGAAAATTAAGGTCGTGTAGCTTGCCATCCACCCCTTGTGGTTGACCGGCTAATCATTTCCACCTCTTTTAAAGATATCTGTAAATATGGATAAATATATTTTATGCTCGTTTTATTAATATTTCAATACAGATTTTTTTTATAATACTTTTTAGAGCGATACCCATTTCAATGGTTGTGTTGGAGATATTACAGTGAATGGTAAAGATATTGGATTACTAAATAGCCATAGAAAAGGTCCTGCTCTTAAAGTGTGTGGAACAAGATGGTATGACTATCCACTTCAATATGAAAATTTTAATTCATATTATATAGAATGTTTCCTTTAGGTGAATTGTAACATATAATTTTCAACTTCAGTTTAAACTAAGTAATGTATAGTCTATTTAGTTCAATTTCAACGAATAAATGGTAATGAATTGAAAGTTTAATCATTTGAAATATGAAGAATTAACCCTAATCATTAGTCAACTTAGACGAGATATTTTGTTGCTTTATTGATTCTACACATAATCATATTTGAAGTCTGGATACCAGTAAACGTGCAATGGTTTTTGAAGGCGATGGTTTCGCTAAATTTGATCTAGATATGCTGCATGCGTCATCGAGAATGGAAAATATAAAACTTGAATTTAGATCAAGACAGAGCGACGGGATCATTTTCCTTCTAAATGACAGAATGCAGGTGAGTTTCGTAACTGCACTATAATCGAATATTTTTGTGATGTTCTCATATCATTACACTATATACTGTATATTTCCGTGATTGCTTAGGTCATGCGGCTGAGTCAGTAACTTTTATTTCTTCCTTAACTGTAATGATAAAATATAAACATCTCAGTAACAGCAAAAGTAAAGCCACTTTCATGCTTAATCACGTGACAAGGTTTGTCCTACAACTTAGTCTGCACGCTTTTACTCTGCAGTTAATGATATTTTGGTGATGACTGCATTTACTGACCAAGTTATTTCTACTAGTCATATATCTGAATATTTAAATATACTACTAAAACTCTAGGGGTAGGAAGTTGTTTTCTCTCCTGTTTCAAAATTTAAATATTAATGTCAAGGAAAAACAGAAAACAGGTTTTATTCTAGATCTACTCAAGTGTAGATTTCTTGTACTCGACTCTGTATAAAATCATATCAATGGAAAAGTCTTGCTCAATAAAGATTTACTTAGAATGACACCGAAATTTGCACTGAAATTAATTTCTTCGTTTATATATTCTTTGGTGTTTTTGTTCTTATACACGTATTTCCTTTGCAGTGTGGAGCTCGTAAAAAAGTTCCCCGCGGAGGATTTGACTTAAATGTTATTATACCCTTTTTCCTGATGTTATGTGGCTGTGACACTTTTTACACAGTGTTTATTCACATTCATTTGTATATACAGTGTTGAATTATATGTTTCGTTTGTATGTAACGGTATTCACGGCGGGTATGGCTAGCCAAACAGGAGACATTCACTCGTCCCGGGCACCTGGTCTCACCTCTGAAATTCAGGGGTCCGTGAATGCCCACTGTGGTACATTGTTGTTAGTGCCATAGTCAGTTACTTCCGTATTTTATACCCACGACTTTTGTTGTGTGACTGACACACACTTTATCTCCTCTTTGCTATTCGACCTTCATTTTGTGTATTGTGTTTAAATACTTGTTTCTGGTGCGGTTTCAAAAGACACTATGTTTTTCCCCTTATCAGGATCTGCAGATTTTGGTCTCTCTTCTTGGTGGAGCTATACATTTAGAAGGAAGAGTTCGTCGAGGTACCACTGTAAAGAGGAGTGGTCTCAAATCATACGCTGATGGATCCATTCATACTATACAGGTATGTGTGTGCTTCAAAAGAAACATTGAACACAAGGCATTCTATCCAGTAGTTAAAGATAAAATGGCCGGCATCTCATTAGTAGATGTTGTTGTTTATCTAGCTTATACTTAGTATGTTTTTCTAAATATTTTTAATACGCATGTTTTTTTTTCTTTTGTTCCTCGGATTGCCATGTATTTTAATTCATTGGTATTATTTTGATAAGATCATTTTCCTTTTTTCTTTTAGTTAATATTTGAAACTGACAGCATTGAAGTTCAGGCGGATAATGGAACGGATCAATTTGGGCTAGAGACCTCGACGCAAGAGATCACTAAAACGATAGACGATGGTATATTTCTTGGAGGTCTGGGTGTTCAAAGTCAGATGGTCACAGGGAAAACAAAGCTGAGGTCTGTGAACAATTTACAAAGAAATCTATGCACATTGATAGAAAATGTGACTGTTGGACCTAGTTCACTATGTTTTTTTTTTTTGTAATAGACCTTTTTCCAATTTTAAATGATGTAAGGGTCTTATACCGAATAAACCACTTTTTGCCGGAATTTTCACTATGACGTTAACGTTTGGAATGTGACTTCACAATAATCTGACGCAAATCTAAGCGGTAATTTTGTATTTGTCCGGTATTGCCCCTCACAACATATAAAATTGGCAAAAAGGTTATTGTTTATATAATTGTAAATGTTTGGCCTATTGACTGCATTACTTTTGAGATTTTTGTCACTCCAACTGACCATCTTTAGTTCGTGGGTTGACTATGACCATAAAGGGTTTTTGTAATAAAATCAAATATCTTCTTTTATTGTCTGTGCTATACGATACATATTGAACAGAAAATTCCACTTAGTTTTCCCAATATCTTTATGATACTTAGATATTATTATTATTATCATTTTTGTCTTTCATAATGTCTTCGCCATCATTATGATAGCAACATACCAATTCTACTTTGTAGACCACTAACGGGATGTATTACCAAGCTTGAAATCGGTTCTCAGCAGTTCCCTCTGTATATGGCGCGGGAAAGCAAGAACGTCTTAATTGGAGATTGTACACAGAATGTAAGAGCAGGCTTAATTGTTTATAAAGCGAGATTACTCTAACAAAATATCATGTAAAATGAAGACTCATTTGGCATATCAGACATTCATTTTGTTGTCTCTTCGCATCATTTATAGCCTGTGTAGTAGTGGTTTCAATAATCGTATACATTGTAATATAATATATATTGAATTTGATTTCGAAGTTAGTTTTCTTTTTTTCAGATATGGTTCAATTGTGTAAGATTTCAAGATACCAGTAAACCTGTCATTCTCAATACAATCAAAGATTTAAAATCTATAAATATCGTAGTGAGCAGAGATTCCGTCGGAAGGATTTTGCACTATAAAAATGGCGAGGTTAGTGATTATGTATTTTAAAACTTTATCATATATTAAAACGTTTAATGACCTTACTCAAAGCCATTGACAAAGAAATGAAAATTTTTTCATTTAATTTATGTTAATCAACATTGTGGAAAAAAGTAAATTGCTTAATGTACAGTTTCAGTTCAATATTTAACCTATTTAATTAATAATGTAATATATCCGTAATTCTTTTTCATTAATTTCTTGGTGAACATATCACGTCTTTTTCATAACAATTAAGGTTCACCTGCTTTCGTTTTGAAAAAAAAGTGGATTAGATGAATGATATTGTATGCTTTGCTATGATGGCTTTTATATCGAGTCGATACATTGGTGAAAAATGGCATGATGAAGCAAGGTGATGAACGGCGATATACTGCATTTGAAATATTTCAAGGGTGTTTTGATAATTAGTGAATACAACCTATTCGTTATTGTTGGCAGATGTTGCGAGCCAAACAGGACACCTGGTCTCACATTTGATATCTAGGGTTACATGAATGCCAGCGTTGTACATGCTTGTGAGTGCTATCGTGACATTACATCAGTTTAGTATACACATCTCACATTTATATTGTATATTGGTGTCTTTGTCAGTACTTTCAGTATTTTCAGACTCCTTTATATACCAATGCTGTACCAGTACATTGGATAGCATACATATGCAACATCTTAACATACATACATACATACATACACAACATCAGAACACTTGGCAAAGAGGTATTTGATAACAATAATATAAAAGAATAAATGAAAAGCGATATTAGTTTATTTGGTCTCTATTGTGAATGGAGAATACAATAATGTAAAGAATAAATGAAAAACGATATTAGTTTATCTGGCCTATAATGTGAATGGGGAATGTTGATGATATACCGACGGCAATCAGGAAATGAACATACTGTCCTTACTGCACTAAACAGTTCGGTGATCTATATCATGAGAGTGCGAAATTAAAATTCAATGATAATATTAGATCCATAAATAGTAGGCGCGAGGCAATTTAATCGGTCGTCAATTTACACATAGATATAAAACTCGTATAATATCTATATGGATTTTACGAAGTTTATTTTCGATGAAGTACATTAAATATTAAAGAATATTTTTCGATGATTGCATACTACGAAATAAAAAATCAATCTTGCTGTACTATTATTTGTTCCCTTGATAATTTGAACGCTAGGAATGATGATAATTATTCAGTACATCTCATGCAGAGGTATTTTAATATCCAACCCAGGCAAAGTGAAAGTAAAATTAAGAACATAAAACGTCTTATACTTACTTAAATTTACTTAGCAGCAAATGCATAATTCATTAACATAACGAAAAATTTGATTCATTTGATCATTACTTTTACAAATTTATATTGTATGTATATCTATATAATAAAATCACATAAAATTCTATTAAGGACTTTAAACATGCTTATGTCATGTCATGAGATACATGTCACGGAAATTTGTCCAACATGATGTAATGGTAACCATCTAGAAAATAGAAAGAAGGCTCATACCTTAAAACTGATTGTTGATTGTAATATTATCAGTATGTGATGAAAAAATATTTAGAAATAGAATACAAACGTCCATACAACAAAATAGAACTTTTTATATATTTTATCTGGATAATTAAGCTCATATTACTTGGTAATATCACACTGCAGTTTAGGGGAAAAACAAAAATAAAAAGTACCAGGTAATTCAGCTGTCACTGACCTCTTGTTTCTATATTGTCATCTGAAGCGAATAATTTTCAGAGATGTCGAGTCATTCAAAAGGATACAGTTTCATACATCTTGTATGTCGGCACGAAAAAAGAATGCTACTGATGTTGACATATTCAGAACTGCAATAGGCTGTGCCAATAAATGTTCCTAACAGAACACTGAACTTTCCCTGTCCCTAATGCTCTTAGAGGATGTGTCACATGTATTAAACAAAATGGGAATAAAATTGGAAAACTAAGATGTCACTATTTCTGTGTTTATTTAAGTAAATACGTGTAATCGTGTTATCGTGAAAAATACATCCTTTTTATTAGGTCACCTTATCATAATTTTCTTATTATTTTAAATCAAACTTGGCATGTATTGAATGTCATTAACAAAGATCCTTTTTATGTTCTGGTTGAATGAACAATATGTCGTCATTGACTTTTTAAGATTTTGAATGCCTAATTTTCAAAATTATTCTTCTCAGAAACTAGAAGACAAAATGTTTTGATACTTGTATGAATGATAAGTGGAAGGCTCCATCAGGGGGTAAATATTGCCGCCATGGGTATATTAGATAAAAATGGAAGTAAAAACTAGTACTTTCGCTTTAATCTCAAAAATATAATGTATTATGAGGAAGATGTTAACATACGATGTGCAGAATTTTCAGAATTACAGCTTTTGTATTTTGTCATCATGCGATGACTCCTTGTTTGGTAATGGTCCTTGTTCGGCAAATTTTAGTGTTTAGAAAATTGTAATACTTAGAGGTCAATTGTAAATTGCAAAAGTCCTCCATTTTTTAACACATACATTTTATTCAATTGGTCAACTTAAGACTTAGTAGTTTAACAGACTATATCTTTTGAACAACGGGAACGAGGTCTTTAACATTTCACATAAGATTCATTGTGACCCGACCTATCAATTGACACGATGACGTTTGAATTAGTTACTTTTAACTTTAAGTTTGGCACATTTTGAAAAACTGTAGCCTACGCAATATGATTTTAAACATGAGGGATACTTGGTTTATATTTCACATATGGATTTTTGACATACTGACCTTTACTTTGGACTGTGACCAATTTTAAAAAAACTTTCTCAGGGCTATATCTTTAGAATGTAAGGGGTAGGAGTTGTATGTTTATGTACTTCTGATTTATTGTCATTGACTTTGAAATTCGACCTACTTTCCAATAATATTGATTGTATCGTTTGAACAGTACGGGAATGGAAATTCAATTTTCACATATTGTTGTGAATTTGCCAGGTGAGCAATTCAGACTCCTGGGAACCTCTTGTTATGGAAGGTGTTCATATTTTATTTCCATTGCACGATAGGCAATAAACATCAATAATGATAGTAATTTTGTTATGTTAAAAATAGGACTTATTTAATATATAATTTTAATGTACTATCGATATATTTTTAATTCTATCCCATGGTAATAATGAACAATTCATACCATTCTTTTGAGATAACTTTAGAACTCAAAAGACATCAATAAAAGTAATACATCATAATTTCTCCTTCGTTATTTATGCATAATGCAGGGATGATGTTGGCTGCATTTGTATACAATACGTTTAAATATTTATGTGCATTTATCAGATAGACAATTTAAATTTTCAAGTCATTTGGCATTATCATTAATGACACATTTATTCAGTTTATTTCTTTTCTCTCTTCAACTATGCTGAATGAGAATGCAGTCAAACAAAAGAGAAGCAGCACTTAGTGTTTTGGCTTCATTGGTTGAAACCAGGTAGAACATATGCACCACAATGCGTTATCCGGAGTTGGTGATCTGTAAAATTCTCTTGTTATTGCCGATTTTCGTTTACGTTCCTATTAACCCAAACTGGATAATAGAGTATGACCTATAGTTGGCCCTAAATTAAAATCGAACAGCTAGGCCCTATGTTCAAAATAACTATAATGACCGTCGTACTGAAAATCTTATCATTGCTTCCTTTCGTGAATGGTAAAATCTATTTATATAATATCATAGGGTATAAACTGTAGTAATTCCTATATTAAAATCGGACAAATCCGAAATTTGAAACCCATTTTTAAAAGTCTTGCTATGCTACTATAATTGTTATATCACTGTTCGTCTTAAATGGCAAGAGTTGATACAGTCTCTGGATATGATGATAGTACAACCTGTTAATGGTCGTAAATGAAAGTGGTTACCCAAATGAAATTCGAAATCAATGATTAAAATGTCTAAATATCTATATCCTGAAGTGTACCACCGAATAAGATGAGACCTTAACTAAAATAATAATGCATGTTGTTTGTACTTAACTGAAACTTGTATCCTTCAAACTCCAGTCATACTGTCGTGAACTGGAGCTAAGAGTTACTACGACAGTATGCGAGTTAAATTTCGCTGGAAACTTCACGAGTTGTCTACGATTTCTGATGATGGGGATATTCTACTCCTGCTCGAGTTTTCTACCGGCACGCTGCTCGAATTCAATTCTAAATTACTCCAAATGTATTCCATAATTAATAATCAAAGAATATGATAGTTTTCTTTCTGCAAGGAGCGACACTTTTTCAACTACCAAATGTTAATACCTTTCTACTAGTAAAGTCGAGATGCGATGCCCAGTGTACACGACTCTATCATAAGTTATGATTAGTATACTGCGAGAAAATGTACGAGAGAAGGTGACATGTTGCCATTTGTATTTGGAGACTGAGAAGATAGGTTTACAACATCAGACAAATAAAGTAGTCTATGTCTCTGACAACATGTGTTGGAGTTCTGGGCGAGACATGTGTCACATGTGTACGACACTAAAAAAGCACGACAATTCAAAACCATTTGAAATACATTAATCTTTCTGACGAGTACGAGAGCTATGAAAACGCATTTCTACGGCTGGTAAAGGCACTGATTTGCACAATACCGCAAGCATCACGGCGAGCTGCAACATAACGGGGAATAACTCTTGGCATCGGCGTAAACAGTAGTCGCGCCTTTTTCTTTTTTTTAGGAAAATCTCTCGGGTGTTATCGTTAATATTCGGAAATAAATAGTTTTTTGTAGTGAGCAAATAATTTTTCTTTTAATTGTGATCATTTTCATAGGATTTAATTCTAGAAATCTCAATATTTAAAATAGATTTATGTGCTAATATTGTTTCTTAGTACTACTGTCCGCGCCACTCACTCTGGAAACTGGAAAATCTGGATTTTCAGTTATTCATCTTCAGAATAATTTCAAAAAAGCAAAACCATTCGATAGATCTTGTTTAGTCGTAACTTTTGGTGTATGCTATATGTTTGTATAAAGAAGCGTTTATATTTTATAGAAAAAAAAATCAATTTTAGATAGGGCGATTTCCATGTTAAATTTTGACGTGACGTCGCCAAGTTTCCCATAGACTCAATGTTAAACATCGGCGACGTCACGTCAAAATTAACATAGAAAACGCCTTATCTAAAACGAGTTTTTCCTTATAAAATACGAATGCCTCTTCGTAGAAACTTAAAAGTTACGACTAAACAAGATCTGTCGATTGATATTAATTTTGTAAAACTATTTTAAAGATAAATAAGTGAAAATCCGTGGCGCGGACAGTAAATGATTACCCAACATGCCACGCTAATGGAGTTTGCACATGCGCTCTCAAGGGAATTTGCTATTTTAAATATGCCGATTGCAAATACGGAAATAAAATACCAATACATATTGTGAAAATCGAGAAGAAAATGACGAAATCAGGACATATGCCCTTTCCTTTGATAATTAGAAACATGCATGTACACTTGTATCACATGATGCTTGCAAAATACTCTAAAACATTCAGCAGCAGAGTGATTGTACAAACACATATTCTATACAAAACATAACATAACAGCTTAGTTTTACCGATATTAAAAGCAGCCGGTATTTTGGATTGGCTTTGAATTTACCGGTGAGGGTGTCTTACCAAGAATATGCATATATAATCCAGTGGCGGATTTAGAGGGGGGCCGCCCCCTCCCCTCCCTTTTTTTGCCACACGTTTACCGGTAAAAATCCAGATTTTGCACCAAAATGGCTGAGTTAGTTTGGCTCATACACATGTAGCTCCCCCCTTTTCGAAAATCCTGGATCCGCCACTGTAATCGGCATTTGAATCTAAATGTACACGACTCTGTTGGTCTTCTTAAGTAACTCTGTGGTACTAATACTTTTGTCGTTTCATTTGGTAGAAGTTCAATATAGAAGTTCGTGTGGATGGTACAGGTCTAGAGATATATGACGTAAGAGAGGACGATAAATACGTGCTCTCATCGATTCCCAATCCCAAGGACACCTGGTTCTCTATCAGGTTACAGGACAAACCAGATAAGTATGTACTAAGTAAATTAATTAATTTACATGACTTTATTACAGTATTGTAGTAGTGTTAGTATTATACTGATACAGATTTAGGATTGTTTTTATAAATTTGGAACAACAACGACAACAACAATAACAACAACAATTGTAATAGCAACAACAACAATTATAATAATAATGATAACAACAGCAATAATAATGATAATAACAACAACAACAACGATAATAATAATGACAACAACAACAAATTTTAGTAATACAAAAATAGGAACATCAACAGTAATAATAATGTAGATGTAAAACTGACAGAATAATGATATCCGTATTTGTCTAAAATTAAAACAATAGAAATTATGATGAAGACTTTTACTTATACAGGTACACTATAATATTAGTTACCATTGTAACTTTGTAGTTACATGTTAGTAATATAGGTATATAGCATGATCTTCTTTAGATGAATATGTAGTGTTTAAAAAGGACGTCATAGCAATATAATAATCAATATTCATAGTTTATGACCTTTTAATTTGTCGTTTATGTATAACTAATTATCTATTCAAATTAGAAAAAGAAATGGGCATTTTGCAAACTTGCTCCATAATTCATCAATTTATTGTAATTAAAGAGTTTTTCCTTTAATTGTCATGTAAAACTTTCGATCGAATCTTTAACAGACATAGTAGATTAATATAGAGAAACAATCCTACTAGAAATTAAAAATGTACAGTGATTGGCTGATACGATTGCGTTCATCATCTTCCCTATATGTGTTTATTGATTTCATCAGTATATTTATTCCAATATCAAATGAGTTTAGACGCAAGATTTTCTAGAAACCTTAATTTTGTTTTATATTAACAAAAAAGAAAAAAACCTCTCAAAAATCAAACAAACAGAACCCCCACCCCCCCCCCCACCCCCAACACACACACACACACACACACACACACACACACACACACACACACACACACACACACACACACACAGAACCAGACTTGAATCTCCGTGCCATTTGACATTAAGTCATTCAATTAGTAATTTAGTTGACTTAATTAACTTTCTTTAATAGCTCTTGAAACTTTTTATAGGATAGAAATCCTTTCAGGAAGGGTTCACATCTTGTATAACTTTGTAAATGTTCATGTTTCATACATGAAATACTAACACCATACTTAACATAGGGAATTCTTAATATACCTTCCCCTGCTAGCTGTAACTATATGTACAATATCTATACTCACACAGTATGGAATTGCTAATGCTAGTATTTATACTAACAGGAAATATACGATATGAAATTGCCAATATACCAATACTAATACCAATATCTATATTAACATAACATATACAACATGGAATTGCTAATACTAATATTATACTAAAATGACATATACATGATGAAATTGCTAATACTTATATTTATACTAACATGGCATATGCAACATGGAATTGCTAATACTAATATTTATGCTACCATGACATACATACCATGGAATTGCTAATACTTATATTCATATTAACATGATATATACAACATGGAATTGTTAATACTAATATTTTTGCTAATATGATATGTACAACATGGAATGACTAATACTAATATTTATATTAACATGACATATACAACATGGAATTGCTAATAGTAATATTTATACTAAAATGACATATACAACAAAAAATTGCTCCTACTAATATGATTGTTTCTGTTTGTTTAATCGCTAAATGTAGTTGTACTAATCACTTAACATCCATTGTACCTCTTTTAATTAGAAGTCCGTTGATAAAGGATAAGTATGTAGCTAATTATGTATATATACAGCTTACAGTAGATTTCTAGTAGAACAGTATTGTAAACCAATATTTATTATATTATTTGGTGTAGTTTGTAGCTTTATCCAACAAATTATAAAACAGAAAAAAAAGTAAAAGGAAAGTAAGAAAGAGATAAACGAGCCAAAGAATGTTAAATGTCAGTGTACATTCAAGTGTCTCCATCTTTCTTAAGAAATAAATAAAAAAAAATGTCCGCCTCTTTTCTTACTTCTGATAGGGTGAGTTTTAAAAGATGCTACTTTCAATAGCATTGTTAGTTTTTCCTATAGCACCATTGGCAGTGATCCTACACCTGCTATTGTTAACACTTCTAACTGAGGCCGGTAAAGGCGAAAATTAAATTTCGATATTCTCTTTTGCCGGTTATTTGTCAGTATTGACATAATCGTCATATTCAAGATACTTGTTTACGGAATTACATTAGAAATCATCTTCAGTACTATAGACAAGCAAGTTCTTCTTCAAGGAGGAGGACACAATGTATTTGCTTCCACTTTTATTAAATCTAAAGAAAATCATATGTATTGTATACTCGTTGAATAAAGAAAGCTAGAATAAGACAGTTTCATTTATTATTATTATTATTATTATTATTCCCCCCCCCAAGCCGGCGTGGTCTAGTGGTATCGTGCTGGACTCCTGATCGGGAGGTCGGGGTTCGATTCCCGCTCCGGTCATGCCGGTGTCCTGTTTTTCGGATTAGACAGTAAAAACCGAGGCCCCGTGTCGTGGTATGCATGGCATAAAGATCCCTCACTGCTTCGGGTGGGTCCGTTGCAAAGGTCAAAATTTGTATGCCCCGCATCAGGCAGATGCCGTCACCATATACGTGAAATATTCGTGGTGTGACGTTAAACAAAAATCAATCAATCCCCTCCCCCTTTCAATTTAATAATTCAATAGGTGTTAATATATTATTACCAATAATTCAATGTTTAAGATGTTGCAATAACCATAAAGTTGTTTTCATTGACAATCCAATCTGAGAAGCAATCTGGCAAGCCTTTCTGCAATAATTCAATGGTGCGTTCGCGTGACTTACAAGAAAGTCTCGGATTGATAAAAATAGCTTTACCTCGCCGAACTTGTATCAATAATTCTCTACAGAATCTAAAAATATAGTTTTATTACTGAATTTGATACGACTGAGAAAGAGTAGACGCATTTACGATTTGAACTACGGAAGGACATTCATTCTTATTAACTGATTGAGTTCACATAAAGAGGAGGATAAGGGTCTATGAACTCACAATGCCAACTCTAAACCATTGTTCATTGAACCTGCAAGCCATTGTAGCCTAGTGGATAAGGTACTCGGCTCGTTACCGAGAGATCCTGGGCTCGACTCCCGCCCTGGGCACACTGGTGTTCTGTCTTTCAGATGAGACAGTAAAAACCGAGGTCCCATGGCACGTAAAAGATCCCTCACTAGTTCGGGTGGGTGCGTTGCAAAGGTCTTAATTTGTATGCAATGCATCAGACAGATGCCGTCATCATATACGTGAAATAATCGTGGAGTATCGTAAAACAGTAGTCAATCAATCAATCAGTCATTGAACCTGCACATCACTTATCCATAAGCCATGTTGTTATCCTTCAAAAAGGGACCTCGGTGTTATAATACCAATGTTATGATCGTGTGTAGAGTAACTGATACTTTCGTTATTATTAGTCGACATTAGGTTTCATCACTGAGGTGGCTAACCAAATAGGAGACGCCTACCATTTCGTGGACGTAGTCAAATCTCTAGTTCTATTACATGCGTGACTAGCCAAACAAGAAAATCCTACCATCCCGTGGACCTAGTTATATCTCTGGTTTCATCACTAACGTGGCTAACCAAACAGGAGACGCCTACCATCCCGTGGCCCTAGTCATATCTCTGGTTTCATTACTGGCTTGGCTAGCCAAACAAGTGACGCTTACCATCTCGTGGACCTAGTCATACCTCTTGTTTCCAGAGGTCCGTAATTGATATCTTGAGATAACCATTATGGTGTATTGTTGTGATGGGACATTCATGGACACTTCCCCCTCGGACAAATTACACACACACACACACACACACACACACACACACATACATACACACACACACACACACACTGTACATTCACATTTTTGTCAATCATTGCCATTGAGTTAATTCTAAATCCTATCCATGACTCCTTTATTGGTTTACAATACCTCTTTATATTTGTTTCTTACTCATTTTCCTGAGATACCTTTTACATATGCTTATCTACATGATTGTAAACAATATTTAGATTACCATATTTCCCATTTAGTTCATAGCAAAAATAATGAAAAAAAATTCTTTGCCAGATGAAAAAGTATAGGGATATTATGACGTCATGGCCTTACTCATTTATCTAGATGATATTAATCATTATAATTATTCTTTATAAAACTATAACAAATCAAATAATTGATCTTTGTCAACCTACTTTAATAATGTCATAGATGTTGGCACATTATTACAGAAGTTAAGCTGATTTAGACATTCAAGGCTATGCACAAACAGGTGGAAGAAATCGTTGTGTGTTATATCCAATCTTCTTTATTCTTTGCTATACTTTCTTCTAATTTTTTTAGTATTTCTTCTTTTTTTCTTTTTGTCTGGCTTGGTACTTATAATAGTTATTTCTTTCGGTGTGGTTTCTTCTGTTCTTTCTTTCTATATAAATAACAACATATTAAAGTCATTTTATACATAACGTAACGGCAGTGAACGTATATTCAGTAGATAGATCTCGATTAAATAAACAACCATTAATACTTCCTCTCCTTAAATGTCTGTATTTTTCTGAAAATTAATGCTTAATGTATATCTGTTATTTTTTTCAGAGTAATTATTTCTCTGAATGGTACATCTGAAGAGATAAAGTATACCAGTGGTGGGGGATGGTTTGGAGGTAACAAGAAGAGGGACGATTACAGCTTGACAATCGGCGGAAGTAAAGAGGATAATAACACACGTTATACCGGAAATGTAGCACGGATTCTCGTCAATGATAAGTAAGCTTTTCTCATCAATACTTATACTTAGGCGAATCTTAAACAGAACCCCCCCCCCCAAAAAAAAAAGGGGGGGTCCATCTAGTCCAGCCAGGAGTTGGGGTTGAGCCTATGATTTTCGGTAAATCATAAGGGAAAAACAGGGGAAATGGATTTTTGACGAATTCCAGGGGGAGGGGTTCAGAGTCCCCTGAAATCCCCCTTCTCGCTAGATCTGCGCATGCTCATATGCTTGGGCTGGAGTGATACCGAGTATAGAACGGAAACAGGTTGATATGTCTTCATTTTCCATGCAGTGTCTATATCTCTGGTGTTTTTCACATTTGTAGCTTATATATATATATATATATATATATATATATATATATATATATATATATATATATATATATATATATATATAAGAAATAGAGATATACTTGCTGTAAAGAGAAGATATTATCGAAATGAATAATTCTTCATATGTATTTTCTTACTCTCACCGGGCACATCATCTCACTCTCTTTTTGTGGGTCCATTAATACTCCTATGTAGATGAGCTTTTTTTTTTTTGGGGGGGGGGTGGTTTGGGGGGGGGGGGGGTTGTTGGTTTATATTCGTTTTTTGTTTTTGTTTTGCTTTGTTTGCTTTGTTTGTTTTATTTTGTTTGATTGTTTTGGTGTTTTTTGGGGGGTTGCTGATTTTGAATGCTAGTTTCATGATTTTTGGACTACCGAGCTGGTTTTACGTGTGATATTATAATCCACTAAGAGTATACTCTATAGAAAGCTTGATAAACCAATTCAATATGACAACAATCTGTATAGTGTATCTTATTTTTGTGTTTTGTGATACATGTTTATGAAATTCTGTCGAATCTTTTTGCAGACCTATCGACTTATTACAGTATACAAGAAGTCATGACCTACCAAATTGCGAAAAACCATTGATGACAATCACGGAGAAGGCCCCAAAATCAGAAGATTTCAAACTATGTTCATAAAATGTTATATGCCGGACGTATTTGTGTATTTTGAAGTGATGTGTTTCAAACTTCGTAACTTTTATACAGGAAAGATCATTTAAATACATTCGAAGAAAATGTTTTACATTATATGAATTTTGTTCATTAAAAATTGCTTTCTTGCACCTGAATGACTAAAGTAAATTTTAAAAAGTGCTGGTGTACCGAGAATTGACAGTAGAACCTTTAGGAATATGAGAACATACAATTTTTAACCTTAGTAAAGTTAAGATGAACTGCAACTACCACAAGTACCTGTAGACAAACAAATTTGTCAGGTGTTTACTTTGAGATCTCCCCTAAACATTTCACTGTATATTAAAAAGAAGTTTATACACACGGTGAAATGTTCAGGGGAGATCTCAAAGTAAATAACTGAATACTTGCTAGTCTACAAGGACCTGTGATACCTACCAAATGGTGTGTCCTTCATACTATGGTGTAGAGACTTTGACCTTTGATCTAGACTGAGATGCAGTTTGTGGGTTTAACTGAAGAACATGATAACTCACAGTGTTGATTACTGAAAGTATCACATTTTATTTTTATTATACATATCAATTTTCCTCCAAAACATTTGTTTTCAAAATACCAGATCCTGACAAATTGGTTTTAAATGTAATCAAGGTGTTATTTAGCTTTTAAACGACCCAATAACTGAAACTGAAGCTAAAACGTAAGGAAACCTTTTAAGTTATCGTGTTTCTGTGTTTTAGATGAATAAAAGTATGATCTGATGAGTATTTTGATAAAATATTTAATATTTTGACACAACACTAACTGAAAGATGTGGTCATTTTGTCATCAGACGGCGAAATCTGAATGATCGTCACCTAAAGACGGCATTAGGTAGCTCTATTTCCAACAGTTGTCAAATAACATGATCAAGAAACACAAAACAATATTGTATTAGCGAATATAGATCGAAACAATAATAGAAGCACAAACCGTCAAACATAAGACTGGACATCTCCGATAAATCTGCATCTCTTGTACGCTAGCCTCGCACGCTTCAGATAATCTACTGAATTAAAATGTCATTATGAGGAAAATAATGCTTTGAAATGTGCACGATCTCACACCACATAGATATAACTGATTGATAACATAACTGTGCTAACAGACACGGTACCAAATCAAGGAAAATTAATTATTTTACGAAACTGAGAGCAGTTCTGAATGTGAAAGTGTGGATCTTGCTTCATATCCATTCTAATTTTATGGAATAATTTTCAGATTGTTGTCAATATTTAGACCTCTTTGAAAACAGTTTTAAATTGTTCAGTGGTTCAAATATTGCATAAAAACTGCATGATTTGGTTGATCTACTACAAATATTCACTCATATACCCCCCCCCCCCCAAAAAAAAGATGGCGGAAAAGGGAAGTAACTCCAATTTGATGTATTTGAAAACTATCTATAAACGAATTCACCAATTTGTAATAATTATTTGGTGCTATGTCACTGTGGTACTCAGCATCGTACCTCGGAGGACTTTAATAGACATCTGGCAATCGGAGTTAGAAACATTTTTTCTATAAGAAGATTCACCAGTTTTTGTTAGTCGTACCCGCCACACTTTACATATGACATCAAGAAACCAACAGTACACAGACAACATCACGAAATCAACACTATACAGGCGAAAAAATGACATCAACACTGCAGACAACATCATGACATGAGTGCCATACAAACAATATCATGACATCAACACTTTACAGACATCATCACTATACAGACGACATCATGACATTGACACTATACAGACCATATCATGACATTGACACTATACAGACCATATCATGACATTGACACTATACAGACCATATCATGACATCGACACTACACAGTCGTCATCATCACTACACTGACGACATCATGACACCAGCACTTTAAAGACGACACCGTGACATTAACGCCATACAGACGACATTACGACATCAACACTATACACGTCATTAACATTATACAGACGATATCATGACATTATCACCAGAAAGAGGACATTGTGACATTAACACCAGAAAGACGACATCGTGACATCAACACTATACAGAAGACATCATCACTATAAAGACGACATTACGACATCCTCAATATATAGATATCATGACATCAACAATATACAAGCGAACATCATGACATTAACACTATACAAACGCCATTATCACTACACAGACGACATTATGACATTAACATAATACACAAGAATTCATGGCATCAACACTGTAAAGACGACATCATCACTATACAGACGACATCATGACATCAACGCTATACAGACGACATCGTGACATTGACACTATACAGACGACATCATGACATTGACACTATACAGACGACATCATGACATTGACACTATACAGACGACATCATGGCATCGACACTATACAGACATCATGACATCAACACTATACAGGCGACATCATGACATCAACGCTATACAATCGGTATCATGACATCAACACTTTGCAGACATCGTCACTATAAAAATGATATCATGGCATCGACACTATACAGACGACATCATGACATTGCCACTATACAGACGACATCATGGCATCGACACAATACAGATATCATGACATCAACACTATACAGGCGACATCATGACATCAACGCTATACAATCGGTATCGTGACATCAACACTTTGCAGACATCGTCACTATAAAAACGATATCATGGCATCGACACTATACAGATGACATCATGACATTGCCACTATACAGACGATATCATGACATTGACACTATACAGACGATATCATGACATCGACACTTTACAGACATCATGACATCAACACTATATACTTGAGATCCATGTGGACTAACAGTGCAAAAATGTCAAAACCACACAACATCAAAGTAGGGGTATACACACATTCATGCAAACCATTCCAAGGGATCTTTGTACAATCTCCACAAGCAAAAGGAAGCAAATGTGACAATAGCGTCAAGGACAAAAAAGACGAGTATAACTGAAACTACGTGACTGTGACACTCACAAAAATGTCCTGTGGACAAAGTGATAAATACATCTGTAAATGTTCTTTCTGTCGTTCACGAAAATATATTTCTTTGTAATAAGTTTGAGCAGTGAAGTTAAAACACGAGACTTCAAGTATTAAAACTGAATGCAAAATAAATATAAATAAACTCGTTGGAGAAGGAACACAGGTAAAAGAGAACATTGTATTGTATTTAAAGAAACAGAAAATTAAATGTCAGACAACTTCATTAAAGTGTTAGTTGCACGCTCCTTGAAATTGTGATTCCACATGCAGAGGCTTTAAGATCTTATTTGAATTAGATTTCAAAAACAACGATGATACGATAGGCTTGAAGTGGATACAAGGTCGAGAAAAAGAACACGCATTCAATTAGAGATGGAAAATTGGGGATTGGCTCAGAAATGACTCATTGAAGACACAAGAAAAATAACTTTCTTCATTTCTGTTGGACATTTTTATTTAAATTTTAATGAAAGACAAATTTGTGACAGTCATGAATTCGTATAGATAAGGTATTTGTTTAATACTGATAGTTGTATCATAGCTGAAAATTGGAGCACCTTAGATGTATACTGAAAGTAAATACAATTTGTTCCGATTCTTCTTTCATTTCAAAACCTGACACTCGGTACATACAATGCGACTTTTAGACTTACAGTGTCAAATTATGTATAAAACAATGTATATAATTTCATCCTGAAGCATTCCTACTTAAAATAATATAGTTATTCACATACTACAAGCAAATTGATAATATTAGATCTAAATCGCTCATCTAACGACAGTGTGCTCATAACAACAAATAATTGCTCACTGAAGTTCGCAAATATATATATATATATATATATATATATATATATATATATATATATATATATATATATATATATATATATATATATATATATATATATATATATATATATATCCCTTTGTAGCTTTACTTACAACTGACATAAATTGTGAACCTGCTTCACTACAATGATCAATTCAAGACCATGACACCAGACTATGTGAAAAAGATACAGTCAAAATTTATATTTCCATGTTCTTTTCTTTTTTCATACTTAACATATTAAGTGCTGCAAAGCATCTAAACTTGTTTTGGTGTAAAATGTACTAAGCAAAAATGACTGTAGAGGATTTGAATACTTTTCTCTTGGCATGTCAGAACTTATCCATGTCAAATTTAGAAAAAAAAAAGCCATAACAAATAAAATAAAAACTAAATTTTGACATGAAACTTTCAAGTAAACCCTCAAATAGATATTTACTCATAAAAGTTGGCAAATAAATGTTTTGTATATTCTCCTTGCTGGATAAATAGAAATAAAATGACATAAAAATGTGTGGAAAGGACTAAATCCAAAAAGACGTAAAAATGTCAAACATTTTGAGTTCAGATTAGAATGAAAAAGAACAATTAACACTTCTCAAGACCCCTTTTAGGTCTCTGTGATGTATTTTGTATGATGATCTATGTAGCCAATTCGAAGAAGTTTGTCAAAGGATGGTACCCTCTTGGGACTATGTGATCATGCCCTGAATTTACCCCACTACATATCTGTATATATATTAGACCAAAAACACAAGATAGAAAAAAATAAAGGACAAAAAATAAATAATAATTCTACGATGATTTCACGAATTGAAAAAAAAGAAAGAAAATAGTAATAGATATATATGTACGGTGGCACAGAGGTGACATACACTACTTTTTTTTTTTATTTCGAGGGAACGACTTTTTATCTCGAGGGAACGACTTTTTTATCTCGAGGGAACGACTTTTTATCTCGAGGTAACGACTTTTTTTATCTCGAGGGAATGACTTTTTATCTCGAGGGAACGACTTTTTTATCTCGAGGGAACGACTTTTTATTTCGAGGAAACGACATAATCAACTAAAGTAATTATATTTTGTATATCTATTATAAAACATGAATTTTACGCATAGATATATCGGTGGGGGATTTAGAGGTGGGCCCGAACGGCCCTCCTTTTCACGACATATTTCCAAGTAAAACTCCAGATTTGGCATCCAAAATGGCTGAGTAGTTTGGCTAATTGTTCTTTCACATGTGCCCCATCCCCCCCCCCCTTTTTTCGCAATGCTGGATCCGCCACTGTAGTTCTACTGAGTACTGTGCGCAGAAGAGCAAGCGACAACATTGTCAACAGCAGATCAAATAAGGCTGATTTATTTATATGATTTCATTACACAAATAAAATTATGTGTTGTATGTTGTGTTTATTGTTTAAAGAATAAACAATAATTATTCAAATATATCTGGGCCACTTTGAATTTAAGAAATATGCAGCATCGCGATGTCCGCTGGTGACAAGAGATACATTAGCAGGTTAATAGAACTTTCGTTCACATAAATTAAAGAATAATTCATTCATAATATATATGTAGATTTGCTGATAGGCCAGCTAGACACCAATGCGTATGTACGAGTGTAGTGCAGCATATCTACAGATAACAATCTATTATATTTTATTACGTCACAGATTCACAGTCATTCCATGATAAAATAAATGACAAGTAATACAAACAATTTGATTGGTTGATTATCTCGAGGGAACGAATTGATAAGTCGTTCCCTCGAGATAAAAAAAGTCGTTCCCTCGAGATAAAAAGTCGTTCCCTCGAGATAAAAACAAAGTCGCTCCCTCGAGATAAAAAGTCGTTCCCTCGAGATAAAAAAAAGAGTAGTGTATGTCACCTCTGTGCCACCGTATATATGTGCTTATTTTTTCCAAGAATAGTGATGAAATAATTGTTTCCTTTTCCACAAGGAAACAGATAAGATCGTATTATGTATAATGGAAAGAAACTAGGTCAGTCACGGAAGTCACGGTTTACACATAACACTGAAACCGGATACGTAAATTTATCTGGTAAGTGTTATTGTCACAAAGTCTATAACATCCCTAGGAACTTGAGGTTGCGCTTAACGTTAGCAAATGGCACATGGCGGACCTTCAGTTTTAAGAGTAACTCGTAACTGTAGCTGTAGTGGAAAATCTTTCTCACACGAAAATTCCATATTGCATAACTGAACACAAATTTGTCAATTCTTTACAAGAAAATAGATCAGAAAGTTATGAAAAAGTTCATTCAGCAATGTATACTTAAAGTTTATATACGCACCCTTATTAACCTACCCGTCATAATTGAGTCAGGTGTAAAATTCAGATAAATGATACAAATGTGTACAATTTCGATGTCGCCGAGGGAATTCATCTAAAATCATGTCTGCCATTTCGCTTCACATGAATGTTATTAAAATTTTCTATCTACATGTAGGTTGCTTATTCATTCAGTACTTATGTGCTGTGTGAAATGCTGGATTTCTTTCAAACAGTAAAGTTCATAATTCATAAACATAATTCTAATGCAAATATATAAATAAGAAATTTCATTGGATGATAAAAGTAAATTTAAGGTTGGTAAATATTCGATTACACGCTAATATCAGGCCACCCAACTGATTTGTTGACCACATTAATATCAGGCGAAAAATTTACATGACATCCGATCAACCTGCAAATATAACATTCTCGTGCAACTAGATACAAGATTTATACAACTAGGCCATATATCCTGGAGTCTTGAAATGAGCACATACAAACTAGCGGATTTCCGTCATTTATAACTAATCCAATCCAAACATAACTGTCACAAGTGTCAACTTCTCTCTTCTGTGTTCAAATTAACAATAATCTTTTGACAATAAAAAGATGCATCATGCAAAATAAGAAAAAAAAAAACCAACTATAATAATGCATTCGACGGTTAAAGCCCGAGAACTAGAAAATCGAAGATATTTTTTCACTTAATATGACATTTTCCCGTAAGAAAATTTAAATCGAAGCAAGTGACCTAGAAATCAGCCATTGCAAGAGCAATTCCCCGCTGTAAATCACGTGAATACACCTCTTATCGCGCATAGTTATGTATGCCCATAAATATTTCGAGACAAAATTTTCATGAAATTAATATAAACATATATAATTTCGTAAATGAAAATTTACAATTAATGTATTTCCAATTTCCGTAACCATAAAGTTTTTACAAACGCTTCATTACGTAACCTTGAAGCGTTTTACTGCACTATGTCTTTGCGTAGATATAATATAACATACTATCAGGTCAACATCCCCTTTGAACATCGTGACCATGGACGGGGTGACAACAAGATAAAAACAAGATATAATATTTCGCTAAAGTTCACATGTATGGACCGCCATAGCTGTCTTATATGGGCTTTTTTACGGATATCATGTTGTTTCATAATTATATGCTGTGGTTGCATAATTATATGCTGTTGTTACATTATCATATGCTATTGTTTCATTATTATATGCCGCAGTTTGATAATTATATGCTGTGATTTCATTATTATATGATGTGGTCTTATAATTATATTCTGCAGTTTCATAATTATATTCTACAGTGACACAATTATATTCTGCAGTTCCATAAATATGTTATGTTGTTCCATTATCATGTTGTTCTGTCCGAGGGATTCCGGATAAAAGAGTTCGGAACAAGATTTTGGGATGTTTATAAAATCCGCAGATGGATACGAATTCTATACAAAGTACGGCGGCGGATTCTCCGTGTCCGTGTTTTATTATTCTAATTTCTTTAGTTTTTCATTACTTATGCGATTAAGATGAGCTAACTCATTTACACACCATTTATTATCTAAATTTACGTCGTTCATGTGTCTCCTTATCTGTCAATGCCATTATGAAGTATAGGATAATTTTTTCAACAAAGACAGTGCTGCTGCAACCAGTTTTCATATTATTATATTTGACCAAGGCTCATTTACAGTCCTCGCATCATATCATATAATAATATTTTCTGACAAAATATGTTTCTCCTAGACCCGAAACCGAACCCTACTCTACCGTTTCCACCCCTTCCTATGTTTTTGCTTCAACAGCTAAACTCTGTCTATTCCTTATAATTCAGACATGTATTATCTTTAAACAAAATTAATGGGACTTCGCATAAACAAATGATAAGAACGATCGTTAGCCACCGTGTTCAAGCCTCACTTGAGGATTTGGTAGGGTTGGGATGTTGGAGGTGTTCCCCTTTTTGCTTTGGAGATGATGTTCCAAATATGTTCCCTATCCTACCGGATCCTCAAGTGGGGTTCGAACACTGTGATGTATAGCTAGTTATCGTTTTTCAAGTTAACATTGATGGTGGTTCCTGGATCCACATGGAAGACAGGAAGCGGACGATTTTGTAAAATAGTCGGATTATTAGTGCCGAATCCCTAATGGCGTAAGGGCGTAAATATTTGCCACTCAAAACGTCAGTCCCGCAGTTAACGTGAAAGGGTCTATAGTGTCACTGCAGAATATAACTATGAAACTGCAGAATATAATTATAAGACCACATCATATGATAATGAAATCACAGCATATGATTATAAGACCGCATCATATGATAATGAAATCACAGCATATAACTATAAGACCACATCATATAAAAATGAAATCGCAGCATATAATTATAAAATTACAGCATATAATTATATGACTACAACATATAAATATAGGATCGCAGCATATAATAATGAAACCATAGCATATAATAATGAAACAACAGCATATAATTATGCAACCACAACATATAATTATGAAACTGCATGATATCCCCCCAAAAGCCCATATAAGACAGCTATGGCGTTCCATACACATGGACAATATCTTTCGACGACACGAACATGCTACAGAACATACAACAGTATACATTAAACATCCTTGGGCAAAGAATCAGGACTAGTTTTTCACTTGCAAGATTCTGGAGGTCGTACTTCGACTCGTGAAACTGGAGGGGACTATAGGTTTCCACTCAATCGTCTGTCTGTCACGCTGGTTTTCCGGTCTTTTCTTGGGCATGCTTACAGATATCAAACTGAAACTTCGTAGAATACTTCCCCATGAGGAGTTACAGGTCAAGTTCGACTTTGGTCATGGTTGAAGAGAAAGAGAGCGCAACTCTAGCTAATAGACATATTGATATTATATTAAAACTCTCAGAATGCCTGTTGCCCTTTGGCTGACACTGACCTACTTTTCAGCCGCTTATGAATTGGTTAGGACCGGTGGGGGACTTGATGCTTGAGCAATACTCTCAGAATGCGTGTTTTATTAAGGATGTAATTGGCATATGTCACTGACTAATCGTATATCAATAAGACTGTGTACAGCATACAGAATTGCTACAAAATATTACTGAAATATTTATTCATTGGTAGATCCGGGGAAGGTCGAGTGGCTAAATGGACAAAATTAATGCATTGCCAATTCTGCAGCGTTGATTCTTTGTCGAATTAAGTGGAAAAGCGTGTCAAGGCACCTTAAATTCCTATCCTTCGTGTTTACTCCAACAATTGATATTGAATGGCATATATAAACAATATTAAACAATATATTGTGATATTTTTGTTATATTAAACTATATCAACGAAGAAATAGACTCAGAGGAGACATCGGTGTATTGGTAGCCATTTACCAAATATGGAAGTTACATGTATATCCATGTTCAGGTATTGACATTCTCCTTCCTGTACCATTCCAGGGTTTACTCATGGTGATGAATTTAATTATGAAAAAGATATATGGACGGATATAACATTTAGAAAATAAAACAGTGAAATTCCCTGACCTAAAAAAAATAAAATGAACTCGCGAGATAACTTACAATATTATCTAAGTGCATGAGGGGGTGTAGGGGCAACACCCACCCGAGTCACTCCTAGAAAACATCTTTTCACGACATTTAATTTATACATATATTTATACCAGTAATCTATTGTACTAAATAATTGATTTGAAACTGACAAAAATAACATCATATTCGTCATTCTTGACGTCTTTGTTGCCTTTCACAATATAGTATGTTTTATATAGTATCATCTATATCAAGGTTTAAGGTGTGGGCGGTTAGTGATCGTAATCGGGTTTATTGATCCCGAAAATTATAGTTAAAAGACTCTGCAATGTATTGTCGATCTAACAAAGGTCTGCTTATAATAAAAATAAATTTCTTTTACATCGACTCTTTTAGATATAGATCTTTTCTTTTTCTTGCAGCTCTATGACAAAACGTGACAATCAATCTCATTGTTACAGTGTTACAGTTTTTCTTCTCATACCTTCCTACAAGGTAGATGACATACTGATTGAAAACAGCAAACTGAAGTTTACAAAAAATCAATAATGATAATGACAATAATAAATACATAAAAATCTTATAGGAAATAGACTTAAATGATGATATTTGTTTGCGTTTACATGCTACACCACGACTTTTTTGTCTTAAGTACATAACCCCATTAAATTTAGTTAGTTACTCTAAAGTCCGTGAAATCTGCCTAAACACAACACTTTTGAAAGTTATTCGGATGGTTTGGGGGAGGGGTTGGTCGGAACGCAAATTTTGCTTGAAAAATGGGATTTTCCCGATCCTACACCTAATTGGATCACCTCTCGTATTTTTATCGCGCGCTTAAAACTCAAAGGTAAGTGTAAGTAGAAGATATCTTTCCGGAACTTTTTTATCACATGACCACAAAATCGAATGACCGACAAAGGTGGAATGTTAAGTCAGATCTTTGTGACTAGCATACCGGCAGATATTCCCACATGTCCTTACGGGATTCTAACACCAGACTTAAATGAGTTCCAGTGCCGTACCTAACCCACACAACCATCAATCTCCTCGCCTTACCCTTGAAAATATTTTCTTAGAATTTATCGTGGATTGTGAAATTGGATATTATGCGACATTGTAGGGAAATGTCATGTACTGACATATTGTCTAAAAATAACAGATGTTTAAGTGCAAAATGTGTGACCTGTACTTTCCTGATAGAGGAATAATCCTCTGATAAATTCGTCTTTCTATGGTCATATATTTGTAAAGGCATATTATGCAGCACATGCAATTGATAGGAACTCACAAATTGCAGTGGCGGATCCAGGATTTCCCAAAAAGTTGGGGGGGGGGGGGAAATCTGGGTTTTTATTTGTAAATATGTGGAGAAAAGGGGCTCCTGGCCCCCGCCCCCTCTAAATCCGCCACTGTATTGTCTAAATGGACATGCACCACATGTTTAAGTGCAAAATGAGTGACCTGTATTTTCCTAATAGACGAATAAACCTTTGATAAATTCGTTTGAATTGAATCTTGTTTTACGTCACTCCATGACTATTTCATGTATATGGTGACGGCATCTGCCTGATGCATTACATAGATATTTAGACCTTTGCAACGGACCCACCCGTAGCAGTAAGGGATCTTTTACGTGCCACGCCTACCGTGATACGGGACCTCGGTTTTTACTGTCTCATCCGAAAGAAAGAACACCGATGCGTCCAGGGCGGGAGTCGAACCCGGGACCTCTCGATCAGGAGCCGAGCACCTTAACCACTCGGCCACAATGGGATCTTTGATAAATTCGTATTTCTTCGGTCATATATAACAAGATAATATTGATATGAACGAAAACTCACAGAGTGCAGAAAAAAAAACAGAAAAGAGATGATCATAGTCAGAAAAAAGAAGAATTTTCACGCGAAATGAATCTTCTTCTTCTTCCAATATGAAGTGTACTCAAAAATTGAGCGTTATACCTCATGAATACGAGTAATATAAAGCAGATTCTAGGACATTACAGTATTATTTCTTTAACACATTACCGAGTTGTCGTTCGCTTCTTTGCAGTTTTGCATGACTCCCTAAAGATCCAACAGAAATCTCACAAAAATCTGTGTACGTTATATTCAACAAATTTTACAAATAAGATAGAGATTTATTCTGAGGTTATTTTGTGTACGGTAATCAATAAACTGATATTTTCATAAATAAGAAAGTGATCTTTAGCGAACTTTCAATCGCCATGCCTGTGATGTCACAATCAAATGTCCGATTTGTCCTGCCTACTTGTAATTTGACGTCATTTTAAAAGAAATATTGAGCTAAACGGTGCGTCATTAGAGAAAAAATATACCGAGTATGATTGGGATTCGTTAATAAAATAACACTGGGTTGTTTAATTTAATAGATCCCCCATCATTTATCTACGCCAGAATTCGGAGGTTTCACCGGTAAAATGCCCTTTTCTGCAGCTACTTTTGTGCCATTGACTTATCATGAGATGTAGTGTAAAACGTCGAAATTTACCTGCATTTGCGTTTTAATAAGCAAATATTGTTCTTGTGTTTAACTTTTTCCCAAGCAATTGTTTTCCCATCAAGAACAGGATTATTTCACCATTACACCGGACAGCACTTAACTTTTTGGAGCTATGCAACCAGCCCAACCTCGGCAATGTAAACTATTGTGACATGGGCGTCGGTTTTACCGTCTCATCTAAAGGTGAGAATCAAATTCGGTGCCATTTCATAAATTTCTTGAACGTATACGTTAAAAAGCTCGAAATAATATGACAAATCCATGTGTTATGTGTCAGTTTTAGTATAAAGTACGCAAAACTTGTGCTTTATTAAATTATGAAGCCCTTGGCAAAGTCGCCGAATTGTAGAACTCTAAACAAAGGAAATTCATTTTTTACAAGTGAACATGTGTTGCTAAACCGATATAAAATAGCACATTTCGATCTAATTTCCTATGAAGTTTGACGAGTCTATGACATCAATGACAAAAAGTTTATCAACCAAATTTTCCAAAGCGTGTTACATTTCTGCCTGGTATGTTTACAGATTTCGCAAATATATGTGTGCTAGTCGACGCCTCCGTTTCCCTCTGGACACCTCCGTTCAAGTTTAATCCAGTACATTCAGGCTGAAAATAAGAGTGGCCCTACCTACTATTGGAAAGACCCTGACCTAAATGGCTTGTTTATGAATATGAAATATCTACATATGTAGACTCAGTACTCAGTCACCAGGCAGTGATATACTTTTGATGATAATACAAGATATAAAGATTCGAAGTAGTCCTCCAAAGGGAAGTCCGGTACATAAAAAGTAAAGGAACACAAGCACTCTGTATTGCAAATTTTCGGCCTCACGACCTTTATCAAGCAATCTAAGAGATGACAAATATAAAGCTACGTAAAATCCATGTTTACGTTCCAAAAATACATAAGCTTCTACACTTCATTTCTTAAATTGCTTGATAATAGTCGGGAGGCAGAAAATTTGCAATATAGAGTGCTTGTCAGTGGCGGATCCAGGATTTCCGATAAGGGAGGCCCACATGTGTATTAGCCAAACTACTCAGCCATTTTTGGTGCAAAATCTGGATTTTTACTAGTAAATATGTGGCCAAAAAGGGGGTGGGCGGCCCCCTTTAAATCCGACACTGCTTGTGTTCCTTTACTTTTGATGATACAAGAGAATACGATAGTTCCCGAGTATATGACAATTCGTTCCAAGAGTTGTCGTTCCTTGAAAGCAAATGTTAGCGGTGCACTGCAGTGAGGCAACTGGACAGGCTGTGGGCATACATAGGTTAGCAGGTTCTCTACGGAACAGGATTTGAATCTTGTAGAACATTTCATGAAAATTTCATTTATCTTTTTGTTCAACAAATAAAAGACAGACTTCACTAGTTTCCACCAGCGTAAAATTTGGAGTATTTCTGCAATGCTTGTGCAAGTTTTGATACTTTAAATAATGAAAGACGATTTCTATAAGAAGTATTAATATAAACAAATTTTTGAGAGTAGAATAATGATAATTAAAATAAAAATGAAAATGAGAAAAAAATCCTGCTACCACAAATATTGTCGGCAGAGACAGGTAAATCCAACTGAAATACTTCTAATGAAATCTATTTGTGTCAATGGTATACATATCTTAAAAACGTTGCAACGGTCGCGACGGAGAACTTAAGAGTCAACACTTCCTACGGTTTAGGACGATTTTCCTGTAGCTAGAATTCGCTCAGTACTGCTAGGTCAACCTTCTTTCATAGTTGACTACAATGGATGTAACGATTTGCAGTATTTATTAACCTGTTCATGGCGTTGACACAAAACATTGCATGACACGCTACACGTGTACCCAAGGATTGGTCAATTGAAAGTGTTTACATTATAAGATTTCAAAGCAACATTTCTTTAGAAACAAATGCATATAGGACGAATGGAAATAGCATACTATTGTACTACATGTTTATGTTAATCCTTCGTCTTCAAAACATATTTATTGATTCCTATAATGTTTTATGTAGCTTGATCAAAATGTAAATGTTATATTATAAATATATTATAATTGTATTACATGTAAAATTTCAGTCAGTCTTTGAAAGGGATCACACCTTTTTGTGGTTGAATTTTGCCATGAAAAGTGGTTTGCACCAAGAAAACGGTCAAAATCCAGGATTCTTTTTATCTCCTGATTGGCAAAGACACATCCCACCACGTGCCTACTCATTTTTAAACAATAATATTTTAACGAGAAACTGGTTTGAAAGTGTAGTTTATCAGAGTTCTTACAATCGAAAATCACATTTTCTTCTATTGAACAGTTATCTTTGACTTAGCGGTCCATACCCTTCGCATTTCTTATGTATAAACATTACCTTAGCTCTAGCTACTTCCTGCCGATTTGAGCAAGTCCGTAGGCAGCGGGTGGTATGGAGGCTATTTTTATGCCGATCATGGACCGATTTTTTTATCACGTTTCGAAACAAAATGAATTTCAAGGTTTGCCCACACACACACACACTTGAAATGCTACCTACAGCTCTGTTGAGGGGTAGACAAGTGTATTTAACCTTTACATCGTCTCGCGTCATATTTCACTGGACTGCGAATGGTGACGAGAAGCAAAATTATGATAGTTCATCACAACAAAATCAAGTGCATTCAATTCATGTGGCGTTCTAGAATGACGTCATGTCACCCATGTTGGAATTTTAATATTTGTACCGCATCACATCTTCATGACAAAACGATGCAATGAACGTATTGGGAATTCTTTTGTAATTGAGGTAAAATATTCGTGTATATGCATTTGTAACATGACATCAGCCATCGATTCCTATGATATGACGTCATTCTAGCTATCGATCTCGTGTAACTTGCCAGATATAATTGAGAACTATTATACATAAATGGATGCATCGATTGCAATGAAAACGGGTCAGAAGACAAAGTATCTGTTCATGACTTTCATGACTGATTCGCTTTGCAGAGGTAAAAATTTTTATGCAATGCATTAAGCAGATGCCGTCACCATATACATGTGCGTGAAATTATGGTGGGCTGACGTGAAACAATGATTAATCAAGCAATCTATTTATCAGTGGTTTACTAAGTGTATAAAGGTGAATTTAGCATACCTTACATACATGTATACTTAATATTTAATTATGCTGTGTATGAATTTACATGTAAAATCCGATTGTTGGGAGCATCGATGACACAAGGCGAAAGTATGACAATGGAACGCGCGTTCTCTCTCTCATTCGTAACTTAGTGCTTCAGAATACGTATGGTAGAAATAAAAGGTATACCGAAAGTGAACCAAGTCTTTACTATATCAATCTATTCTCCTTGTATCTTATGCTTTTAAATTAAATTACGAGCATGTTTACATGCATCTTAGTCGTTATGTCAGTGCCCATGTCAGGTGCTATCTACACTAAAAAAGGAAAATGGGGTGTTGGTGTTAACCGCTATTTTCTCCTGATGTTTAAATATCACCTATTGCGTTTGACACTGTTCTACGACATGCAGGTGAAATTATCCTGGTGTAATTACAGCAACAAAAAGCGAATTTTGGTCAGTCTTCTGTGCCAGAGGTTACGACTCCATGTTGTTTGTCAGAGGTTTACGACCCCCAGTTGCTTACTGTCAAGGTTCTACGACCCCCTGTTGCTTACTGTTTCAGAGGTTTACGACCCCCTGTTGCTTATTGTGTCAGAAGTTTACGACCTCCTGTTGTTTACTGTGTCAGAGGTTTACGACCCCCTGTTGCTCATTGTGTCAGCGGTTTACGATCCCCTGTTGTTGACTGTGTCAGAGGTTTATGATCCCCTGTTTACTGTGTCAGAGGTTTACGGCCCCCTGTTGTTTACTGTGTCAGAAGTTTACGATCCCCTGTTGTTTACTGTGTCAGAGGTTTACGACCCCCTGTTGCTTACTGTGTCAGAGGTTTACGACCCTCTGTTGCTCAATGAGAGAGGTTTATGACCCCCTGTTGTTTACTGTGTCAGAGGTTTACGAACCCCTGTTGCTTACTGTCAGAGTTCTACGACCCCTGTTACTATATGTGTCAGAGGTTTACAATCCTCCGTTACTAAAACGTCAGAGGTTTACGACCCCCTGTTGCTTACTGTGTCAGAGGTTTACAACATTCTGTTGCATACTGTCAGAGGTTTACGACCTCCTTTTGCTTACTGTGTCAGAGGTTTACGAATCCTTGTTTTCGTGATAGGACGAAAAAATCAAAGTCCAAATTTTTTTTATAATTGTCATTTGATAACTTTTGATTTTTCTGATCAAAAGTGATCACATGACAACCTTGTTATCAAATGACATAATGATTACGATTGATAGACAAAAATAATCTTTTAATCACTCCTGGCCACTTGTGGCATATTTATTTTATCTTTTTACCAATTCTTTAGAATAGTGTGTTTATATGCCAATTACCATTTTATATTATGATATCATTTACCAGATATCAGAAATCATCAGGTAGCTCTAAGTTTTGGTCCAAGATTTTTTGCCCTTTAAATCGACTTTTTACATCGGCGTTTAGGTGCATTCCCTGATTTGATCCTGATGTTTTTGTTTTCATAGGTATGGTTCTTAATTTGACCCTGGAAGTTCTTCTTTGGTCTTTGGGTATTATTTCTGATTGTGGTCATCTCCGCCGCAAACGGGCCCCTGTGTTCGAGTGGACAACGACAGTGTTGGAATTCTGTAAAATCACGCATCTCTTTCAAGTCTGTGCTGGAATTCCAGTAAAATAAGGATGAGGAGGTTTGTCTGTGTACCTACCAAAGGCGGAGGTCTGCTAGTGTATCGACTAAATGAAGAGGTCTTCCAGCGTACCTGTGAAAGTAGAAGGTAAAGCCAATGTATCTTCCAAATTCGGTAGTTTATTTCCGGTATCTTGCTTTCCTCTTCTGCTGAACACTGTCATTCACCAAAGGTTTGAATAATCCTGGCCTAACATTCAGTATACAAACAAATTTATCTCCAAAGGCTGGATAGTCTAATTTTCCTTCCGAGAATCTGCTTTCCCCTTCATTGACAATGTCGCTTCTCTTTTCTCATCCCAGCTTGAATTCCCGAGTTATTCTATCCGTAGGTTCAAGAAGATTCCTGAAAGATAATATCTTGTTCGACATCTGTGTCTCTCTGCCTTTTTCGTCCACCATTAAAGACAAAAAATGTACGACATGTTATTGTTATGTCTAGTATACTATCCCAGTTCTGTGTATGTAGAAAGATCCTGTTTCGTGATTCATCCGATTCAACATTAAGGAGAGTGAGTCATAGGGGAGTATAACATCATATAGACCTTGACAAAATCAGTTTCCGTGTCGATGTTTGTGATGTAAAAAATATGTTTGCGGTCGGAATGTATTCATCTTATGTGACGTCAGATTTTGAAGTGTGGGAGGCTCGAGATTGTGCTGATTAAAAGGAGAGATATGACGTCACACTATCATTTAAGTGGTTAAGAATTGTGCAAGTGCACTTTATTGTAAACTAGTTTGCGTGCGGTTATGAAAAACCACATGTTGTTTTCAAGTGCTGTCAAAGGGATAAGAAAAACAAGTAAGCCGTGTGCAAAGCCAATGCACGAAACGTTTATTCTCTAACATTCTTTTCTATTTTTATATCTTTTTTAGTTTTTATTTTTAGCCGACGGTTACTCACCAAGTTCAGAAATTAATTAGTGCACGTCCTTATTAAGGGACTTTTTAATTTCTGACTCTTCTGAAACAAACTTGAATAAGAAGCAGTAAATCTATGTGTTATAATTATATCAGTAAAGACTTACATAAATTGAGTCGTAAGACAAATTTTACCTTTTAATGATTTTGCGGGCAAAAGTTCATGTTCTGGAGATAAATGCATAAAGTTTAAAACGATTAATAATCTCTTTATTTACCATTAAAACTTGCAGTCATATTTCCTTTTATAATCAATGCATGATCTTTATATAGGGCCGAGCTTAACTCTATAAAGCGTTGACCAAAAGAGTATGGTCAGCTACCCTTAATTAAGTACATACATGTACATGTATGTCGTAGTCTGGTCTGTCGTGGTCCAGTCCTTCCGGTCTAGATATATACCACTGAAAAAGGGTGAATGTAGGGGAGATCAATGTAGGCCAGATTCCTCTTCATTGACGTCAAGGAATCGCAGAGGCAACTGGTCTTTAAATATCATTTCCGTGAAATAGAGATACCTGATTTTTTGTCTCATTAGCACAATGACAACGCGGTGGATGACATTTCTCCACTCCTTCGTAACGGATTTCTCTTTTATCCGCTACATTTTATTTCACGATTTATAAATTTCTGATCAAATATAAAATTTAACAATAGAACTAGTTATGATTATTTGTACTTGTCTCTCACATAATGCACCTAAAATTTGCCTTTTGGGGTATTTTTCGTTCGTATAAAGGGCAAATCTTCACTATCGTATCATATTTCGAAAGAAAAACCCCAAACAAAAACGCATTGCAGAACTTAAATGAATGGAGAAAGATGTATTTCCTAAATAGCTTTCAGACAACTGATCTTATTTGTCATTTGATACAATTTTGGTAGAGAATTCGTAGTGTAACCTAGGATCGGCCCTTATTTCATAGATTTCGATGAGTTTGTCTGGAAAGCTCAAGAAAGTCTGCCAAATGGCCTAGCGACTTCTGCCACCATCTCATTTACTGAACAAGTGTTGTACAATGATTCAATGATACTCATTCTTTCTCCAGGCGTTTTGTTTGAAAAAGTAAATATACATGCATTTATTCAAAATAAAGATTTTCATTTTGGTTTAATTTAAAACACCCCCTGGTCTATTTATATACATGGACATGTAGCAACAGGTGTTACTTGTACGGCCAGTGTAGGAGTGCACGTTATTGTCCACTCAGTGTCAGTGTTGCAGTTTATGGGTAATTAATATTGTACTTCAGACCCTCAAGGACACAGTTTTATCCGAGAGGTTAAAATGGGGTAGGGCGTAAATTAAGGACACAGTGTTATGCAAGGGGTTAAAATGGGGGTAGGGTGTAAAACTTACCTGAGAAAACCAACAAGCACACACACGGAAATCAATAATAACATAAATTTAGCGCATGTAACTTTAAAAATCGGTTTACAACACTTAAAAAGTGACTTCTTAAAACTTTATGGCTTCCTTCTTGATCTCCTTTTTGGTATAAGCAACATATTTATTTTCTAAAAATATCTTCTGGTAAGTTATAACAACGTCCAGATTGAGATTGATTTTGGAAACAGAGTATTTTTTTTTTAATATTGTTCCTCCCAGACCAACCAATATAAGATATTGATTAATCAAATTACAGAGCGTCATTCTGCATGAGAGCTGATGAAAGCTAGTTCCTACCGGGCATTCACAAAGTAATATTATTACAGCAGTATTCTCTTTTCAATGATGTCGAATCAACCGAAAGTCAATGCATATCACTAGAACAGGTCATATAATATAAAATCACAAGAAGTGACCCTCAATAAATTATCATCACATTTTGAGACGACGTTCCCCTTGATCAGTAGACAACAATTACAAACACAGACGGACATACACACAAACACACAAGGAAGAAAGCTGTATACAAAGCATTAAACTCAGTGAAATAATAAATGATATTCACACCTACATGTGTGCTTGCATGTTAATATAAAGATCGATATATAATAAATGAGACACGTAAAGATGATTGGTTGGTTGGTTGATTGGTGTTTTACGTCGCTTTCAACGATATTTCAGTTATATCGCGACATGGAAGCAAGAGGTAACCAACCTCTTAAAGATAGTGGCGCAACCCGGGAATCGAACCCGGATCGTCGGCGCCGCAAGCCAAGCGCTTAACCACTACACCAAGCCTGCCCCTACGTAAAGATGAAGCTCCGAATATAATTTTATTATGTATATACATGTGTTTATGTTATTATGAAATTATGATATGGTGTTTTATTAAAAATGTCTGTAATGTATAAAACGATCACTTTCCGTTAGTGTAGCCATTTGAATGTCCTTTTCTTACCTTGAATGGCAAATCCTTGTGACTTGAATGGAATATCAGATAATGCATGTAGATGGTTTTTGAAATGAAATTCTTGTTTTATCTGTACTGGATAAGAAAGGACATTCAGCTTCCTTCCTTATCCTATAGGATGTTACTACAGACACTTAGCCTAAGAACAGAATCAATGACGAGATGTTCACGTATGCTGTAGTGGAACTTGATATGAGTGGTCCTAGATTTCTGTTATGGTCTTCTTACGATTCACCCTCTCCAATCTTTTAATGCTGAGAGTCTTCTGTTTTCTTGTATTTAACAAACCCCCCTTTTTTCTTTCCTTTAGTATTGAAGAAAAACATCAGCATTGACAAAAATCTCTTATTGTTTTCTCATTATATACTTAGACTGATCTTGCAATTATTTAGTATAGTGTTGCACGAATAGTAAGACGCATTTTAAAGTTTACTTTAATAATTTTGAATTCATTGTATAATATTGTCTGTTTATAACTCAAATACGTGTTCCACATACACACACAAACATACAACAAATTAATGAACCTAAAATATTTTTCCCGTATTTGGACTTTTTGTTTTCGTATCCTGGTTTTAATAGACTCGTCGAGCTTTGTTAATTTCCCTTAGCTTTTTAATATCGGAAACAGAACTGTGTATAAGATTTTAATTTTTTTAAAATATGATTTGTTTTTCGCGAGTCTCAAATACGATTGCAAAGCATCTACCTAATAATGAAATTCATTAATTGCCGCATTTTGTCGATTGGCAAAGTTCTGTAAGTTGTACTACTAGATAAAGTTGATGAACCAAGTGGAAAAGAGGTTAAATTGTATGGTTATTGGCGTAAGAATATTGGAATGGTCGCACCAATGGTGTTACAAATTTCACTTCTTTCTAAAATACACTTGCACAAGGAGGTAGTGAAATCGATCTGATAATGATGACAAAACTGGCCATTTCCGAGTTCCGTTTCTTTTATCATTAAATCTTCAGTTGAAGAAGAATTGTTTCCCGTAGGCACGTGATTTGAACAATATTTTTTAAGATTAGTTAAAGCAAAAAGGATTACAAGTAAACAAGCCAAACGGGAAACATTGATATCTACTCAATACTTTAAAATGTAAATTTGCACTTCGATTTGTAATAATTTTATAATTGAAGCGTCAATATTTGTCCGAAGCCACGTGCTTTTTATGGAAATATTTAAGAATTTCAAAGCGTAATCGAAATCTCGGAATTTGTATATTGTGGATACTTTCAGAAAGCTATCTTCTTTAAACAAGAGAAATTTATTTTAAAGTCTTATTGCTGGTAATTCGTTAGAAAAATACATATTTAATGCATATATATCGATCAGATTCATATTTATGCCATGTTTTAATTTTCGTATCCCCCCTCCTTCCACAAGTAAATTCAAAAATTAAAACACGACATTTATCATAACAATGTAGCTTGTAGAGTGCCCTCTCTTCGGGATTTGCTGCATCTACATGGACGAAAATCGTAATAGTTGGTTGGTTGATTGGTGTTTTACGTCGCTTTCAACAATATTTCAGTTATATCGCGACATGGAAGCAAGAGATTACCAACCTTTTAAACATAGTGGCGCAACCCGGGAATCGAACCCGGATCGTCGGCGCCGCAAGCCAAGCGCTTAACCACTACACCAAGCCTGCCCCAAAATCGTAATAGTCAGGAGATAGCATTATACATGTAGTTATTTTCAGCCAATCCTTTCATGATTTGGTTTACAACTAGTTTTACACGGTGTCGCCTTTAGCTTTTATGTCGCGAGTTTGTTTATAAATATTTAATTTCCATTGATAATTGAACATTAATCATACCGTGTGATGTGGAAACGGTTTGTTCAGCTGACGAAATTTGGGTATGTGTTGCTGGATACGTGTTAATTATTAACCTTTATACTGTGTCATTTATGATAATAATAATTCTTTAATGTTATCGTATATATAAATTCAGACAAAACCTGAACTAAAGCAAGATAGCATCTAGTCTTTAGGTATATACATACAAAAGCATATGTATCTTAATGTTGCGAAAGTTGCGTTTTACTTCTTACATTCTTCAATTTGGTAATTTGAACTTGTTATTTCTCCCTGTTGACACATTTTATTCAAACCATTCTTTTTTCATCAATACTCTAATTGACGTTGTGAGGCTTTCAATATGCGAACGTTTTTCGCCATGCAATGTAATGAAATTTGAAATTGAATTTCCTTTCCATTATTCGTAATTGTCAGCCATATTGTTTTGGCATGGAATTAATCCTTCATTCAACCACGTTATTTCAATATCGAAAGTGAAATATTGAAAAGACAATAAGAGTTTGTATATAATTTTCAAGCTTTAATAACATTGAACCATCACTCTTTGGCATTATGCCATACTGAACTCTTAACCAGCAAGAAGTTTTAAAGAGAAATGACAACATATTTAAAATAGATTTGAAAATATAGAATTTATGACATCTTAAAGAAGGCAATAACATCAGTGGGGATTTCCTCTTAAACATAAACTCATACATATCACAAAATACCGTAGCACTCACTTGCATCTCATTAACAACTTAGTCGTACAACCTTGCATTCTGTTCATAACAAAAACTTCATCAAAAGGGCATAGCAAAATGTGATCAGAACACGCAGCGACAAAACTCGTAGAGTTACAATACAGTACAAAATAAAAAGAGTGTTCGAATGTCGTGAGAATTCATAAAACTTCAATATTATTGACTATAATGCCATTTATGATAAAGCTATATGTTTTTACATAATCAGATCTACTGACTATACGAATCAACAATAAACGTTTTAACTCAACAAAAAAGCACTATATATGAAAAAGGGGTGGCGCTGCCAATGAGATGATTATAACAAGTCAACAACAAATAAACAGTAGATAGAATTAATGACGAATAATAACAAACTTGGCAACAAAACATTGGACTAAGAAAGCAGTCTATTCAAATGTTCGTAGTCCTTGTTCGCGTGTATTGGCATATTTGATGATGCACCAAAGTTTGGTTTCCGCTCGAGTATGGAAAGCTTTTGAAAAGTATGTCCAGCCTGAAGTGGAAATCACCGGTGCCCCTGATTAGATATAACGGTAATACATTGAGCGTAGAGTAAAATGTAATCATCTTTTCACTGTAGTTATTTACATCGAACACGTTGTCGTAACTACGTGTGGTAACCCCGATGTACTAGGGCCACTAGTACTACTTTGTAAAATGTTTGATACAATGTCTGCAGAGGTAGTAGGCAACGGGACATTCGATGCCAACATTTTAGCCTCTTTTTTCATTTTCTGTTTCAAATGCACTTTTGCGTGTCTCTTTTTCTCATCACTCCTTGCGAATTTTCTACCGCAAACGTCACATGAGAATGGCTTTTCGCCAGTGTGAGTACGCACATGAGTTGTGAGATGGTCACTTCGGCTGAACGATCGCATACATATTCTGCACTGAAACGGTTTCTGTCCAGTATGAATGCGAATATGACGTGTGAGTTCATCGCTTCGCGAAAACCGTCGATCGCAATTTTCTACAGGGCAAGCATAAGGCCGTTCATGTGGAGGAGTCTTGCTCGGTCTGTTGGGGTACTTCCTCGGCTTTACGGGTAACAGTTTTAATGTGCCTTGCTGATATGGCTGTTGCAATATCGAAGGCAAAGGATGTTTGGATGGCAAAGTCGGTTGCTGTTGTTGCAGCGCAGCAAATTCAGGTTGCGTTGAAGGGATAAGAAATTCACTTGGCAAGTCACTAACGGGCTCAGTTTTGATCGGAACCTGAGAATACTGTTGAGGATACCCCACACTAGTTTGTGGAGTCACTTGGAGAGCAGTAAAATCTGGCAATTGAGATGGGCTTTGTTGTTGTTGTTGTTGCTGCTGCTGTTCCACTTGCCATTTGAATTCAGTATTTAAGCTAGTGTTTACATCCCTGTCGCGAATTTCCTCTGTAAAATGAAGTACAGTCTGAGGTACAGACATATGCATGCCTGTTGGATAAGATATGTTCATAGACTGATGTTCACTAACGGGCTCTTGTTGCTGTGAACACGCACTAAAGAGTTGAGGCTGCTTGACTTGTACATCGTACGGTCTCGAGTAAGGTGGTGGGGGTGTGGTGTACGCCTCACACACATTGATCTGTGGCTCTGGTGTTGAGTGAGTCGAACTCGGTGTCAGTGGTCCAGGGGAGCCGAACCCTGTAGAATATGTATCACATTCGGGAACCCCCATCTCGGGCTGAGGAGAACCCGCATGTGACGGAGTGGAGGGAGCCGAACTTGTGTAACATTGTTGTTGCTGCTGCTGGCACTGTGAGAAAATGGGAAAGTTTTGAGGCATGCTTGTGGTAACTTGTGCCTGAACTTGTGTAGCTTGTTGGAGGATGCTTAAGAGGGGTGAGAGGGGTGCAAGTGGCGCAAATATAGGCTGCGTATTGGTGAGCTGTGACTGGTCGCATGTAGCAGGATGCTGTACGTTGGATGTTACCAAGGTTCCCTTGTATTGTATTCTGTGTGTAATACCACTCTGATCCTGGCATTGTTGTTGTTGTAGTTGTTGTTGTTGTTGCTGTTGCTGCTGTTGCTGTTGTTGCAATGATTGTTGTTGCTGTTGCTCTTGTGTGTTAGCACCTAGTCTTTCGGGGATTGTAATTTGAGCTTCGATGTTTGCTACAAAAGAAAAATAAAATAATAAATTTTTATTCGAAAGCATAAAAAGCATAAAATATTCTTGTTATCATGAGTCAATATGATACATCGACTTTGTACAGAGAAGGAAACTTTATCCTGCCATTATGCTTCGATATCGATTCATTACTCAATGTGACAAAGTTTTACGCACGAAGCCACTTGAGATATGCGCGAATGACGTACATTCTCCATTACAGCCGACATCGAGTTAAGCTCCGCCCCTTTCGTCTACATTTAGATTTTATGAGATGTGGGCGAAAGCAGTAGGTGTTGTAACATAAACACAAAAGCATGTGTAAATTTTACAACTCGTGTGTACTACTACACACAGAGACCTTAATTTTAAGAATTCAAAACAAGCAAATACCCCCAGAAAGTAAATGAGGTCAACATTCCATTCTATCAATGAACCTATACTGCTGACGCACATAGGCTACATGAATATCAATAAGGTTTATTTATAGCACATGGCTACCATACGAGATAGTAACTACGAGAACAGCTGATGGATTTCGGCTTAATACCATATATCCGATTTGTTTAACAACTTCATGCTAATGCGAACACATGTCTCGACAGCCTTAAAATACAGTGGCATATACTAGAGAGGCTTAAGAATAAAAACAAACAGACAATTCGCCGTACAAATCGAGTTCACATAGAAATACATACCAGTTGCCGTGATGGGAACAGGTCCCAAAGGATCACATCCGAAGAACGACACATCTGAATTACTGGTGACCGGTGTATTCAGAGAATCGTCAAACGATTCTGAGGGTAATCGACCCCCGCCTGTTACAGCTCCCAAATCAAAACACAAGTTTGCTAAACTGTTCAGGTTCTGGTCTAAGGCAACCTGAGATAAAGTATCCAAGCCGTCCATAATCATCGTCAACTGATGTTATGGTACAAATCCAATACAATATTAACAGATCATCTAACACGTAAGATTATGTCACAGTTGTACACTTTGTGAAGTCACAATTTCAGTCTACACTGCATTGAAGTTCCTCTGTCAATGAATGAACTTCTCACCGAACGCTTTTATGAATGAAACTAAATTTACTATACCGTGCCATATATGGATGGTAGCGTAAACGCATTAGCCAATCAGAAGCGGCCATAAAATCTGGTTGCTAGGAGTCATTGACGCAAATTGTGACGTCAATCGTCTAAAGCCGATCATATCTTCTACTACAACTTACTTTTCAAAGTAGGTCACGCCAATAGCATTCAAACTACACGAAGTCATTTAAAAATAATTGTAGAGCAATGTTCTATGTAATATTTGGATTCTGTGGTAAAAATTTCATGTAAAATTGCAAGTTAGTATTTGAGAAAATCCACGTAGTAGGTCCATGAGAAAAAATTACTATAGTAAATGACCCTTGAACTCGAGATCCACAAATTTCCTTATATGGAACCAAGGTCAAATTCCTACTTTGTGACGTCAAACTGCAAACGGAAACATTAATCCCATATAAGGAAATATACTCGTGAATATTCGACAATCTTCGGAAGAACCGGACACTACAACTCCTTATATGGAATTTTCCGTAAAGTCGAGAATAGACGAATTCTCACGAAACTGTATTCCGTGATGAAGTTTATTTTCGTGACGTCAAGAGCTTTGGGTAATATGTGCTATTTCTATTTATAACTAGCTGTATAAAATTTGGAGTCGAGGCACCGGGAAATGGAAGAACGTATTGATTTTGTTTCTATTTAATGATGGCTATTTCAGGAGAACGCCGTCAGGATTAAACTGATTATTGATTATGAATGAAAACATGATACCAAAGTTTCGATCTAAAGTTAAAAGCAGAACTAGCTAAGTCTGAGCTGCCGAGATTGACGCGTTCCTCGTATCCTTTTTATCATGTACAGTGCGGATCAAAATTAAGCCCAAGGATAAGTTGTAACGTCTATGTTTAGAAAAAAAAGGGGGGGGGGGGTTATGTACTACATGTATTACTAGGGAATAGCATAGCTGGGCGTGTTTAAATGTGCATGCTACTATCACGAGCTAGACTTAACTGTGTCTTTTCGGCCATTTTGATGTATGTATTAAAATAATGCACATGTTTGATCATATATTTTACTTAATCATGTATTTGAGTGGACATGGCGGGTCGATCTTGCTACCGAAATCTCAAATGTTCCATGGTCTGGAAATTAATTAGAATCGAAAATGACCTTTCTAAATAGGCCTATATTGCACGCACTACATATATAAATTCATCATAATGACTAGATTCTGGTCATTTTATGTAAAAATGGTAGTTATCATTGATTTTTATTGATAAATGGGTTCGATGATCGACGTGCATTTGTCCACGTCACATGAAAATCTGTCTGACAGGGGCGTCAGATATGTCTAGTTTACTTAGCTGCAATACACACTTGTAAAGAAATATGCAAACATTCGAGATAAAAGTGGTAACGAGGTCGAGGAGGCATACGAGGTTAACGTAGCACTGGCAAGGTGATGACCTAGATGGAAGGTTTAAATGAGTTACTGGCTCATATATATTCCGAAGTATGCAGTTGATTAAGCGTACCGTAAGTTTGGATAATGACCCATTTAAATATTCATTTAGATTTATTTATTTATTTATTTTTACATGCATTTCTCATTCACTGGTGACTGGGGATGAGAATAACTCCATTTTTTTTTAATTCGGTGTCTTTCTTCGTAAACTTTTCTTCCTGCGCGCTTTCTCTCTCTTTCTCTCTCTCTCTCTCTCTCTCTGATTAATGTTAATTAATCCTAATTATCATTCATAAATACTTCATATATATCCCAAAGAGTGTTGAATTATTAAAGTCGATGTTAATATCAAAACGCAAAGGCGGCTGAATGATAATACATTTTATTATGTGCATAAATTAAAACGAAATGGCTATGTCTTTTATGCTGAACGCCTCCACCGTATCGACATATACTATACAGCATACAATTCTCTAAAGGCCTAGGACGTATGCATCAAAAGTAGGTTTTTAAAACATTTTATGATGGATTACCAAACATAAATGTCGCCATTCGGTTGAAACCCTCCGCGATAGTTCCTGATGCGTAAAGAGGTTTGACTTCTGTTATCGAGAGAACAATATATGGGACACTAGATCAATTTGTCGAGCTAGGCATAAAAAGTATCGTTATCGAAAGCTAGCAGGAGAACAATACCGGCTACCACCCGCGCATAAACTTTACAATTGGAAATCGAATATATATATCACGTGATAAGAAAAGACAAAGGCGGTATTCGTTTCTCTGGCGTCGTAACATTTTATTCTTTCATCTAATTTGACTTTAAAAAATCAGATTTGCATCGACAACAAAAGAAAGCGAAATTTGTAAAGATTCTTTAGAACATTATAGAACTGACAAAATGGTGGATTCGAAAACTTCAAAAGGGGGATCTTAAAACATAATAAAACCGCTTCTTTTGCCGTTTTGGTAACCTTTTCTATTGGAAGGGGGCAGGGTTGCAACACTCTTTCTGGATTCACCATGTCATCAATGCTTAAGTACTAGTTTTTTTTTCTAAAACACCTCATATTAACACCCTCTAGATATTATCGATTTTTAATACATTACGGATCTTTCATTTCGTAAAACAATGAATGTCTGACTTATGTAATGTTTTTCGAATTATGATGTTAAAAAATCCATTTTTCAGACATCTAGAAATAGTGACCATATCATGATACTTTTTTAAAAATTAAACTCAACTAAAGCAAGATACAGTGTTGGGTGTTTTGCTTGATTGCTTATTTTTGTTTTGCAGATATAGTTTTCCTGACAAAAGATCTCTCATCAATTCAACATGTAGAAGCGTTGAAAGAACAAACACAATGTAGTCATGAAATGCTTAATTAGCAGGGAAGGCAGATCGGGTTCGACTCCCGAATTGCGCCACAACGTTCAGGAGGTTGATTACCTTCCACTTCCATGTCGTGATGTAATTGAAAATTGTTGAAAGCGACATAAAACCCTTATCAGTCCACTAATCTCAGGTTTCATATGTGGACGAGCACCTGCGTCATGGACCTATAGATAGGGATCTACAGTTTACAAAACTGCTCTTGCCTACATTAAAATTTCTTCATACGAAAGTACACTTGACCTCACTAAGGGTCAGCTGAGATTTGGAAACCTCCTTTTTCCCAACTACCGGCTTGACTGCCCCATCATTTGATCACCCATACTTTCAAAGGTTTTGTCACCAAGTATCTCATCGAATTTAAATACACATAAATACATGTATAATTACGCCGGTTTTGCTGCTTAATGAACTTCGCCGCCATTAACTGCGGACCTAAAGTTAAGAAAGGAAATAAAATGTATTCCTGCAAAACTGACGTAAAGAAAAATGAAACTTTCTTATGATGTCATAATGTTGCTAATGTTCAACGTGGTTTCTAATCCAGAGTATTACAAGCGCCGCCCGACGGATGATAACGGACGGCTAAGCTCTTTTAACCATGTATTTCAAGGTTGCATTCTGAATAACAGTAATAATTATTTATCTAATAACCCCTCTTTTTACCTTTTTACAATAATCATGAAGTGAATTATTTGCTTGGGAACGTTGGCTGATATTTTCCATAAAAGGAAAATGAATAGTTTCCTTTTATCATATATGACAACGATAGGTGACGTAAAGCATGGAAATCAATGAATTTATTCATTCATATGCATCTTGAATATAAACTTGCGGGGAAAAAATCAGCAGAAATCAGAAATGAACAAATTAAAGGCGCATTCAAAATTAACACATCTACACGTAACAAGTGTCCAAGATGTCATTCAGTATAAACCAGATTTATTTGTTTGTTTTTGTTTGTTTGTTTGTTTAATGCCACACCAAGATGATAGTGAACAGAATTCAGCAATGAAAAGACTCGAGGAGATTAAATGCGCCTGCCCTACCTTCACAATTGTAAATATATATTTTATAATAATATTCTATCTAAATTATATACCTGGTTCAATTTATGAGTTTAAGGATTTTTGTTTTGGTTTATTGTTGTATTCTGAAAAGCATTGCTGCCGCTTTTAAGAAAACCATAGATCCTTGGACGATTCACTGGTAGACCTCTTTAATTGCCTCCGTTGAGTTTCAAACCCCGACTTGACAGAGTTTAGAGGACAGTTAACCATCGAGCCCTAAAGCACGAGGTATAGAAATGCACTGAAAATTTAAATACATGTAATATTTCCTATTTCATTATACTTTTCTGCTTATTGGGACCTTACCCTTGTTTCAGACTGGTCATAATCTATGAACCCATGACATGTTGAAATTTGTGAAATAAAAAATACATTCACAAATAAAATTTTATATTTGTGCAATTGAATTTTGCAAAACTAAAAGAGAAACCTTAATCATTTTACGAATCGCTATGTCGGTCACACTTCGCAAGTAAAAGTCTATTTCTGGAAGGCAACATCACAGCTCCAAGCGATACGGTGTTCGATGTCCATTATTTATTCATTATTTGTAGGGGGAGGATATTAGTTTGCGCAGACAAAGTGTTTGTTAAGGCTGCAATGCCTTTTGAGATTACATAAATAGCCCGTTCATATCGACCTAATTCAGTTAATGGGAAATTGAATCTTAGTTTACCAGGCGATTTCCGATTTGGACATGAATTGCCGTTTTCTGCTTTTATTGACCACAAATGTTATTGCACAATAAATAACACTCTGGTGAGAGGTTGTAAGCGATATCTAGACTGTTATCGTGTTGACCGTCCATAAGGAGCCCAACTTGTCAACAAATGTCACCTGAACATATACAAAAGAAAAAAAGTCCAGGAAGGTAGTGAAGGGGACGTAATAAAAATGTCACCTACCTAAAATAAAGCAGGCGTGACATATGTTGTAAATAAGAACAGATATTTACAGTGCATAAAGGCCAGAGCGCTGTTAGTAATTGTGGATCCTTTTATATTATACAGTACGTTTGTGTTCCTTGTCATTTATTGTGCATTAATCAGAACAAAGAATGACCATAGAAACGCACTAACATGCAGAGGTTATTCCTAAAGTTTTGGAAAAGGGGCATAAACTCGAGGTGAAAAAATAATTTTACTGAACAACATTAGACTACACTATACTAAACTATGGAAGATGGAGATAGGAACTCCCCCTCCCCAGTTTCCTAAAAATCCACCATTCACTCCACCCCGGGCACCTTGCTTCGCCTCTGAATTTCAGGAGTCCGTTAATGTCCACTATGGTACATTGTTGTTGGTGTCATAGTCATGTGACACCAGTTACTTTTGTATTTTACATCACATAATACATATATTAGGAACTGGACACTTTGAATGCGCATTTTACCAAAAACAAAAAATTCATGAAACCCTTTTTAAAGGATGTGTAAAAAATTTAATGCTCAAATCATTTCTTTTGAATTTGAAATTATTGTGTATTCTAACAAATCTTTTATACTTTACATAATGGTCAAACTTTCTTATTCTTTTCTGTTTATCAAATACTTGTCGTACATGACATTTACATTGTTTTCTAGGTAAAAGTGTATATAAAAGTAACTATATTTTTTCCTTGAATTTTGTATTTCCTATTGATGTCTGAACGAAAGGTCTTTGTCACGTTTATTGTTCAAACAAAGGAAGCGATGGCATCATTTCACTCACGCATTTGACAAATGGTATACAGTATATTTCATGTAGGCTGAACTCTCTACACTACTAAAATTACCGTCAGGAAGAAAAAATACATAATTATGTAGGTACTTTGGCCTCAATATTTATTTGTTGTTTCTCAATGAACGTTGAATTCAACAGTTTTTAATTTCATTTTTCGTTTGTATCAACATGAATGCGTAAAACTGTCACATAAACATTACAAACACGAAGTCACCCCCCCCTTTTCCCCCTTTTCCGGAATGTGTATTGACCTAAATCTACATGTCATGTTTGTTTCCTATGTAGCCCTAACAAACCACTTTATCATTCTGTACATGCATAGACAGGTAAATGTGTATTGGCCCGGATACAAACATTTTACCTGTAAGACTGTGTATTCGGCTCTTTGTAGTCGGGCCTGTGAAGTGTCCTCATTGTGTATTCCGAGCGTTATCTGTTTGTATATACGACTGCAACCTTGGTTACATCAATGGTATACAATGCCAAACTGATTTTGTTATGTAAAGATGAGTTTAACACGTTCTTCCATTCTTTTAAGCTAATAGATAGATTTAAAATAAATACATGTGTTTAATACGTCCTGGTGCATTTGACAAGCTATGAAATGTAAATTAAAACGGCAAGGGATTGAACATGAGTAATCCATGTAGGATATTTTAGAATGATTTATTTTAAGTTTTATTGAAATTTTAATAATATAGATGTGGGAGGATTCTGATTTTCAGAGGGAAGGGCTGCTGGAAAGGAATTGGGTGTCTTGATTTTATTAATTTATTATTGTTCAACTATATCCTGTCTTTTGTTGATTTTGTATCGGGGATGTGTGGTTACAAAAAAAAAAAAGTTGTTCTAAGAATTATGAATGCACTTATTCTCGTCTGATGGTACTAGAGACGAAGGGACAGCCCCCCCCCCCCCTTTTTGACTGATTTTTAAAATAATGTCAAATATAAATGTAACCTACAATATTGCAAACAAAAACACATAATATAGATTTTTCACACACCCCTGACTTTGGATTTTCTTCCTAAGCTTTGGATGATAGAGAGTAGCTAATGACACGGTAGGGTTCTATGCTAGACCTTTTAGTCACGTTATTATCTGACATCAATTTGACAAGGTGGCATCTTTGAACAAATTATTGCACTGTTTTCATGATTATCTAGTAAACGACGCGACCAATTTGATAGCAGAATCGATACACTCCTTTGGTGTGTAGGTCTTAAATGTGAAACACTTGCCCACTTTCATGCATAATTATTGGCAACTTCTTACATGTGTTTATTATTGTGATAATATCAACTAAGATTCGATCTGGGGGTATTTTTGGGTCACTGGTCAATTTATGAAAAATTAACTATGAATGCCTTTCTCTGTTTCATCTGGGAGAAAATTTGGTGTAAGGGAGAAGCGCTCCTCTTTGCGATGCAGACTGTCAAGATTCGATTCTCGGGTTAGCATAGTTGCAGAGATGTTGTAAATTTATGTTATTTGAACAGGTTTTCCAATCACCTAAACTTATTTACTAGATCTTCAATGAAATGAAGAAAAAAGTCATATTTGTAATGATATCCAACTTTGATGGCTATCGTAATTCAATCAAATAATAGGAACAAAATTCTAACAGATTACAGGAACAAACCTATAACGGATAACAGAAACTATACGGTAACAATGTTTCAGGAACAGTAAGATGGAAGCAGCATCACCTGTTACGTAAAATCACATCTCATCAGACATGATGGGAAGAGTGAGTATCGCCTGTCGGTAAGTCACGCCCGCCATCTTTAATTCCTGTCAAGTTTGAGTATAAAATAAAAGCAATCGGAACACTATCTATTGCGTACGGAAATGGACGAGTTGTTACGATTGAAATAAAAGGAGAATTAATACCTTAGGCTAGTTAGAGTGCAATGTTTATGGCATACTCACCACAACCACGAAGAGGGTAGAATAATATAGAGGGCACCATTGCCGAAACGTATAGAACAGAACTATAGGAAATAACATATGTAAATAACAGTGATGAAAGGGCAAAAACAAATCCCAAATTAATTGTATCTCAACATTAATAACCTGTCTGTCCTCATCTTATCAACTTTTGATGAAATCATTTGTCCACTAGAAATAAAATACAGTAGACGTGGGTACAGGGCTTTACAGTAAAAACGGCACAATATATGTATGAGAGAGAGAGAGAGAGCTACACTGAGCAAAGCTACCCGCACAGACGTAAATCAAGAAGTAGGTCAAATGTCGTATGCAATCTACTGGTAGTACATGTATCCGCCAGGAACAAAAGCAAGTTACAAAAAATATAAGTGGCATACACATAACGGTTGTCATGGCATACCTAGTATATCAACCCCTTGTGCCAAACTACGGCATCTTTATTGTAAGCGTTAGTGACATATAAATACTTGGCGAGGCTCTGCCTTGGTATACAGTTCAATGTTTTCTTATGACATAGTTACTATGTGTGCCAGTCCTAAACAAACGTGTGCTTGTCATTTTATAGTTTCATGTAATACCCTGTTTACAATTGTTGTAGGATTTGAGATCATTTTACAAATTTTCTGATAATGTGGTGTTAAATTACTACCACCATTTCTCTTGAAAATCATTTTGTTGCAGAATAATTTAGTCCGGAAACCTGAAATTCACTTTAAAAATACCAAACAACAAAAAAAGTATCATAAATCATCGTCTTCACATTTGTTTGTTTTCTTTCTTTCTCATTTTGACTTTTTGTGTTGCCTCTCTCACTCCTTTCCTTTTTTGAAAACGAGATATAAATCTATCAAATTAATCTTTTATCATCACTGTTTTGATCTAAACATTTAAGATTGGTTGATTTGTATTTTTGTTTAACGTCACACCACGAATATTTCACGTATATGGTGACGGCATCTGCCTGATGCGGGGCATACAAATTTTGACCTTTGCAACGGACCTACCCGAGCTAGTGAGGGATCTTTAACGTGCCATGCATACCACGACACGGGGCCTCGGTTTTTACTGTCTCGTCCGAAAGACAGGACACCGGCATGACCAAAGCGGGAATCGAACCCCGGCCCCCCGATTAGGAGTCCAGCGCGATACCACTAAGCCACGCCGGCTTCTAAACATTTAAGAGTTTTTTTTTATCAGCATTCTGGTTGTCTGGATGGATGGTTTATTGACTGGCATTTTAAGTGGCTTTCCACAAATCCTCACTCAATTCGCTTCATGGAAGCACAAAAGCCAACCCAGTTTGAAATGTTTAATATTAGTCGTTTGAAATAGAAGACATCATTATAACTACAGTCTCTGACTACGTATACCACGGGGATTGGTGACCTACAGTCATATTTTACTTGTTCGTAGCTAAACCTATAATGGAGCAGTATTTTAATCACAAAAAGAGAGCATGGCGTGTGAATTTCACAATTGCTCTTTGTAGCTTCTTGAACCTTGATTGATTTGCCTTTTCAAAATGACTGCTTATTTACATGGTAGATAGTGAACGATTATCATTTATTTTAAGTAAAACACGTTTAGGAGTTTGGTCATGCCCGAAGAGCTAAAAAGCACGTACAAATTCCGTACAAGTCATATCCTAGAAATTATGAAAAAGGAATTACCCAGTGTGTGTGTTTGTGTGTGTGTTCATCTTATAAATCCCATATCACTCATTCCATCGCTTATCATGATATCATGATCGATAGAATAGAAGGAGTGAAAAACCGTGGATTTCACACTATGATTCTATACTCAACTAATTCAGCAGTATTTTACAGTTATAAAGCAGATGCAGATTTAGAGGGGGACGTAGGGGACGTTTGCCGCCTTCCCTTCAAGAGAGAGAGAGAGAGAGAGAGAGAGATCATCTGTAGTTGTCTACGCGACAGACTAATATGAAACCGATAATTGTGCGCCTACTGGACTTCTCCAGGTCATATTGCTTCCCGGCTGAAAATATATGGCAGGCCATTCAGAAAACAAAAACATCACAGAATGTTTCGATTATTCGTCAGCTGATGTACTGACAAGAAGATGACATTTTAGGCCCTAAAACCATCAAATAGCGAGAGCTCACTGGGAGGGGGAGTTATACCCCACTGGGCCCCGCCCTGAACCAGCTGGTAACCTTAACGGTTCCCAGACTCATCGAGTGACTTCGTTCATGAACCCCCAAAAGCTTGATTCGCCCCTGTATATTATCCGTGAATTCAGAACGAGTTCTGTCAATGCTTACTGAAATAATTATTCAGCATGGCAAGAGAGTTTGTTCTTTAAGAAAGATAACTCTAATAAAACAGATGTGATTTTGACAACCTGCAAGAGTTGTCCCTTGTTTTCAATCAATATTTCCGACCCTCCTGTTACGTAGATACAGCTCATCGTGTATTTTCTTTCATAAATCATATTTACGTTAGAAGTAGTAACATTCAATAAATAAAACACACATAAATAGACAAAGAATAAATAAATAAATAAATAATAAGTAAATAAATAAATAGATAATAAATAAATAAATAAATAAATAAATAAATAAATAAATAAATGAATAAACAAATAAATAAATAAAGATGGAAGGAAAGAAAATGAAAATACTAAAGTCGGAAATGAAGTTACAGAATAATCTATGAAAAATATTCAGTAATAGATGTATTAATAGCCCATGATGTTTCGTTTCGCTTTGTTTGTTCTTTTTTCCATTAAAATTTAGTAAATTTGTAACATCATGAAAATATAGTTCTGAGAAAAAGAAAAATGTTTGTTACTTCAACTTCATTAATCTCTCTTGTAATTCACACCTGTATGTTATCCTAGAGTACATACCCCTCGATATTACACTTCAAATGGGGGAATTAAAGGAGAAATAAAAAATATATTGATAGGTACGCCAAAATAGGATTTGTTACGAAAGTCTACAAGGTTCATTTTGATCGGAGAAAAACATTTTTTTTGCGATATTTCGCGGAACTGTTATGTGGCGTAATTTAAGCAATAATTCGTGAAGCCTCCGAAGCTGATCAATTTTGCCCTTGATTTTTGATCTTGTGGGCATAAAATATCTATGCATTATCTGTGGGGTGCCGTTTTACTTTTTGTTTCAGTAAATGACATCACCTTATTATAGTGATACCATCCAAAACATAACAGTGCTTGCTTTCATAAAATCGTTTTTACAGGGAAATTGCAAAGTCATTATAGTGATATCAACAGATCATATAAGTGATATCGTCTATGAATACGATGATATCACTTTAATGATTTGTTGATATCACTAAACGATTTGGAGATACCACTTTAATGATTTGATGATATCACTTAAACGGATTAGCGACATCACTAGTACTATGATGATTCAGTTTACAGGAATAAAAGTGTACAACTGCGCCCCGGATCCTCTTACTATCCTGCATCTTTATAGGTTGAAACATTTCTGACTTGTTGGGTCAGAATCTACGTGTTGATACTTTATCGAAGTTTGAAATATTTGACCTTGACCTTAAAATTTATAGATATTGCTCTTTCAGCAAGCTGTATTGCAGTATTATCTTTTCAGTGCTGTAAGTCGAAGCCTTTTAGTTACATGTACTTTGTTAAATTGACGTTTGTTCTTGATATAATTTGCCCAACTTGTACATTGTGAGTTTAAAATCTATCGCTTAGTTTCCCGGACAGAAAGACAGACGGACTGACAGACAGAATGAATAACCGAAAACGTGGTTCTCATTATTCATATTACAAACCGGGACCCCTAATGAGTAATTTGTAATTGCGAAATGTATTAAGTTAAAAAAAAAAAAGAATCTTCCTAAAAGAAGTAAATTATTATTTTGTAAGTTCTTCTATCTGTATAATTTACATTTGAGAGTTTTCATGTTCGCCTGAGTGAAATTCGCGAGAGTTTTTGTCATAGTGTGTTGTTCGGCGTCTGACGTCCGTCCGTCTTCCCTCTTCGTATGCTTTTCATATTTTCAACTTCTTAAGAACAGCGGAACAGATTTTGATCAAACATATGGAATTATGTAGTAATGGTCCCCTAAAAGTGTTGTGATTTTCCATCCGAATCCGTCAATAGGTTGGGCCACTACAAACAAAATAGATCACAGAGGGTACCCTCCTTTAACAAACTTCTTCACCAGACCTAAAGCACATATAGACGAGTCAAAAGAATAAAAATAATCTACAGAGATATCTAGATTTTGTTTGATTAATTTTTACGGTTTTTTTAACTTATCAGAAATGTATGCACTAATATTGGTGTTATTTCTTAGTTTACAATAGGTGCTGCTTTCAAATCCTAATAAGAACAAAGCAAATAGAATAAAACATCTGATCTTAATAATCTTTATAATCTTAAAGAATTATAGTTTAACACAATATACATTGGATTCTATTAGAAAAAAAAGCCCAAACAAACAAACAAACAAAATCAAGCTTTGATACCATAACTAAGTCTTCAGGGAAAACCAAAAGTCTATTGTTCAAACGTTTCAAATAATTCATTCTCATTCACTAAGAAATTGAAATTGACCAGTTAGAATTTTTGAGTTAATATTTAGATATTTTTATCAAGGGGAGTTAACTCGTCAAATTATTCAAAATTTTATACCTATTATCGTGTCACAATCGCTCTTAAAATTCAAAGGCATATTTTTGCTCATTACCTATCGTCTACCTTTAAACAGGTGGACAAGATCCTCAGGTGAGCGGTATAGGAACACTTGGGCCTCTTCGAAATAACGCGATAATGACCCTCATATAGGCTTTCTTAATTTACCACCCAATGAGTGATTGTATAAATTTTGACTTTCAATACAGTCATAGTATATGTTATAAGAAATCACTAGATTCAATCACCTTCCGGATTTGTCCGTTTCTAATGAGGAATGGTTACGCTTGGGAGAACATACATTCAAATCTCATGTGATATCGATATTAACTATTCGTTTATATGTAGGTATACATGTATATATCTACATGTATATGAAATAAAGTTTAAACTAAACTGGGTGAAAAACGACCTTTATATGGTTTATCGACAACCATTTCAATTGCGCAGACCTAAGTTCGTCAGAAGTACGAGAATGTTGATCTAGACTGCATGTTTTAGGAGTGCCTTTGCCAACATGACCTCTAAGTCTATGTTAGATGTTCGTAGAATGTTATGAAGCAAAGTTTAAGTTAAACAACACACACACAATTTTGATTTCTAATGTAAAAGATACACAGTTTTCAATTTCGGCACAAATTACTTATCACAGAAAATTGTTTTGTCTATACTATACTTTATATTCAGATACTAAATTAAAAATAAGGATAGTGTTTAACTTATTAAGTTTAACATAAAGACAATTTTTTAAAAATCGCTTTAATGAAAAAAAAATCTGAAGTGAAACATTAATATTTATGATGGTTTATGAATCATTCTACAATTTCTCAATGTTTATGAAAGGATTTACATAGCTTAGTTTCATATTTTATGCGTCCCTTTGTTTCTATTGTTTCGTGTACTTTTGTAGAATAGTTGCCATTTGTATCAAATGATAAGTCATTGACTTTATCATTCGACCTACTTCTAGAAAGCTCAAATGTGCAATAAATCCTCGTTTGCAGCACTTCTTACATAATGGTATAATGTTATACGAATCCGTTTCAAAAATAGGGCTTCAATACACTATATTCGCTGTACGCACCCTACAACTAGAGGCTTTTTTGTGTTTGTAATCAAATAATAAGAACAGCTTGCCCTTTATTTGGTCGCATACTTAAATGAATGTACAGATTGCACATTCAATTTGAATTATTCACTACACAGAAATTATCGCTACTAACTTCTGCATCCAAAGAAACAATAACAAAATGTTACACTTTTTGTAGGGTAACATTCAAATTAACACATTAAAGATCAAAAGCTCTCTCTCTCTCTCTCTCTCTCTCTCTCTCTCTCTCCGATAGTGTTTTGTCTTTGCGATTCTAGCTTACTCATTGTAGGAATGACAGCCAGAGGCTGGTATCGCTAAAATTTCAACTTGTGATGAACAAAGTCTCTCTGACCCTCTCCCACAACCCGCTGATCTCAAAAGTGGGAGAAGGGCAGAGAATCTCGGACTAAGGTGCTCGTTATCAGGTCTATTCATAGCCATGGTGTTCGTTATCAGGTCTATTCATAGCCATGGTGCTCGTTATCATGTCTATTCATAGCCATGGTGCTCGTTATCAGGTCTATTCATAGCCATGGTGCTCGTTATCATGTCTATTCATAGCCATGGTGCTCGTTATCAGGTCTATTCATAGCCATGGTGCTCGTTATCAGGTCTATTCATAGCCATGATGCTCGTTATCAGGTGTATTCATAGCCATGGTGCTCGTTATCATGTCTATTCATAGCCATGGTGCTCGTTATCATGTCTATTCATAGCCAAGGTGCTCGTTATCATGTCTATTCATAGCCATGGTGCTCGTTATCAGGTCTATTCATAGCCATGGTGCTCGTTATCAGGTCTATTCATAACCATGGTGCTCGTTATCATGTCTATTCATAGCCATGGTGCTCGTTATCAGGTCTATTCATAGCCATGGTGCTCGCTATCATGTCTATTCATAGCCATGGTGCTCGTTATCATGTCTATTCATAGCCATGGTGCTCGTTATCATGTCTATTCATAGCCAAGGTGTTCGTTATCATGTCTATTCATAGCCAAGGTGTTCGTTATCAGGTCTATTCATAGCCATGGTGCTCGTTATCAGGTCTATTCATAGCCATGGTACTCGTTATCAGGTCTATTCATAGCCAAGGTGCTCGTTATCAAGTCTGTTCATAGCAATGGTGCTCGTTATAAGGTCTATTCATAGCCATGGTGCTCGTTATCAGGTCTGTTCATAGCCATGGTGCTCGTTATCATGTCTATTCATAGCCAAGGTGCTCGTTATCAGGTCTATTCATAGCCATGGTGCTCGTTATCAGGTCTATTCATAGCCATGGTGCTCGTTATCAGGTCTATTCATAGCCAAGGTGCTCGTTATCAGGTCTATTCATAGCCATGGTGCTCGTTATCAGGTCTATTCATAGCAAAGGTGCTCGTTATCAGGTTTATTCATAGCCATGGTTCTGGTTATCAGATCTATTCATAGCTATGGTGCTCGTTATCATGTCTATTCATAGCCATGGTGCTCATTATCAGGTCTATTCATAGCCAAGGTGCTCGTTATCATGTCTACTCATAGCCATGGTTCTGGTTATCAGATCTATTCATAGCCATGGTGCTCATTATCAGGTCTATTCATAGCCAAGGTGCTCATTATCAAGTCTATTCATAACGAAAGTGCTCTTGATCATGTCTATTCATAGCGAAGGTGCTCGTTATCAGGTCAATACATAGCCATGGTTCTGGTTATCAGATCTATTCATAGCTATGGTGCTCGTTATCATGTCTATTCATAGCCATGGTGCTCATTATCAGGTCTATTCATAGCCAAGGTGCTCGTTATCATGTCTACTCATAGCCATGGTTCTGGTTATCAGATCTATTCATAGCCATGGTGCTCATTATCAGGTCTATTCATAGCCAAGGTGCTCATTATCAAGTCTATTCATAACGAAAGTGCTCTTTATCATGTCTATTCATAGCGAAGGTGCTCGTTATCAGGTCAATACATAGCAAAGGTGCTAGTTATCAGATCTATACATAGCAAAGGTGCTGAGTATCAGGTATATTCATAGCGAAGGTGCTCGTTATCAGGTCTATTCGTAGCGAGGACAGATATTTTTGCCACTTTTTTATGTCTTTTCCGGTCCCATTCTTAATAAAAAATAGTATGCTTTTCCTCCTATCTCAATCCTTATCTGCTAATGTGTTGAAGTTAAAATCTCTTGTATAGCTGTGTGCAATTTAGTTTGATGGTTTAATTTGTATTTCTGAGTTTATCAAATTGAAAATAGCAAAAATGTCTTTTCACATTGTCAATAATCAGTTTCCACTTTTACAGTGTCAAGTACCTATGGTATATACTGACATAGTGGAGCATGAATTCCAAAACCATAAACGACAATGGATCGCTATCATTCGCCTGTCTTAACAGTAAACAGATACCTTCCTCTATAGCTAGCGCGGAAAGATTGTTTTCGTTGGTGAATATTATTTGCACCCCAGAGAGAAAGAGGGCTTAAAAGCAAGGCAAAATTGATGTTGTTAATAGAGTGTGTTCTCTCCAAGTGCCTCTTACAAAATTGTACTTGAAAAAAAGTTAACCGGTGTGCAGCAAGGAGAAACAGGGACATAATTCTTTGAGTTTTGAAATGTTCGCAGTTTAAGTATTGTGAAAAGCGTATTGTCTCTGTTTCTCTATCTAAGTTGATAATATAAGTAGTTTCGAAATTTCCCAAATACTCCAAAACGCTGCTAAGTTTCCAAATTGCAGGGGCTCCAGGGCCCACGTCCATTCCCAAAACACATAAATGCTCATTTGCAGGTCTATTCATGGGAGAAAGTGTCTCTTTACTAGGTCTATTCATGGGAGAAAGTGTCTCTTTACCAGGTCCATTCATGGGAGAAAGTGTTTTTTACAAGGTCTCTTCTTGGAGAAAGTGTTCTTTACTAAGTTTATTCATGTAGAAAGTGTTCTTTACTAGGTCTATTCATGGGAGAAAGTGTTTCTTTACAAGGTCTATTCATGGGAGAAAGTGTTTCTTTACAAGGTCTATTCATGGGAGAAAGTGTTTCTTTACTAGGTCTATTCATGGGAGAAAGTGTTTCTTTACCAGGTCTATTCATGGGAGAAAGTGTTTCTTTACAAGGTCTATTCATGGGAGAAAGTGTTTTTTACTAGATCTATTCATGGAGAAAGTGTTCTTAACTAAGGCTTTTTATGAAGAAAGAGCTTTTTTACCAAGGTCCGGAGCCATAAACTGAGAATATACTTAAGTCAAAAATTCATATTCTTCTGTTCATCAATGAATTAATAACTCGGATTTGGATTTTATTTAGTTTTATTCTACTGATAAATAGAATTAAACTATTCTGCATTAAAATTTATTTGAACGTTTGATAATGGAATAAATTAAAATTAAATTTTTGACTTTAGTATATTCTCAGTTTATGGCGCCGGACCCAGGTCTATTCATTGTGACGGTGCTCGTTTAAAGCTCACTGTAGCAGAAGGCTGAAGTGAGCTATAATGATTGCGATGTGTCCGTCGGAAGTCCGTCTGGTCATTTTAGCATTTCTAAATTCTTTTTCAGAGCTATTAAAGGGATTTTGATGAAAGTAGGTCAGATACGTCAAGGGAATGGGCGGGGCGACAGAGACTCATGACGGTACTTCCTTTGACAAACTTCTTCAAACTGGCTTCTATAATGGATTAATTCTGCCTATTATGACTGATTTTATTGAAGTAAATCTAATCAGAAAAAAATATCAGAAGGAGGAAGTTGGATATACTATCTGAATGTAATAATAATAACAACATGGTCAGGATGAAATGCTAAATGTCCCCTGTTAGTAAAGTGTTGTCCTCTATTCGGTCAAATCTGTCAAGGTGGATCCAGAGTGGGACTACATAGGCCAAAGGGTACCCATTAACTCAGGTCGTCTAATTAGATGAACAAACCGAGTGCACAAAAAGGAAGCCGTTTGAAATGTTTTGTTGTTTTGGTTACATTCGGAAATAAAACTTTTGAACATTTACTTTTATTTAACTTTATCGTTTTTACACATTTTCGGGTCTTTTCTCTGATTTTCTCATGGTCGGTTGTTTATATACCTTGATTTTGTGAATTTTATAGGATTTTATTAGGGCCCTGCTTAATAAGCGGGTGCTCTATAGTAATCACTCAGTCTGTCCGTCCGCCCGTCTGTCTGTCAGCTTTCATATTTGGCATGTGTGTTCCTTATGACATGGCCTTTCCGTTGGTACCATCATTTTTGATCATGTGGCCTTGATGGTGACCTTTGACCTGCATTTCAAAAACTTCAACATTGACCATAATTATTTAACCGTTAGAAGTAGGGCTTTAACATTTGGCATGTGTGTTCCTTATGTCAAGAGCTTTCTGCTGTTACCACATTAATGTCATGGTCATGGGGACAGGCATGGTACAGCCAGTTTTGCAATAAAACCCGTTTTGCAATAAAATTATTGCAAAACAGGTTGGGATGACTTATTGCAAAGTGAAAGTTTGGTAACAACCCGTTCTGCAATAAACTTTTCTCAAACGCATATATCTACTGAAAATGATTGGAAACTATAAAATCAAGTATCAATATGAACTTAAGACGTTATATGTTCAGAAAAAAAAAGAAGAAAAAAAAGATTTATGACTTTACAATAATAGTTATGGAAAGCGATCGATTTCATGACTTTACGTGTTAAAAAACCTCAAAATATGTATACAAAGTGATTTCAACCATTTTATTCATTGATTAACGTATAACCAGAAATGCTAAACGGGTTATATCTTTATTTCTGACCCTGACCTTAAAGCAATAGGTGTCGTTCTCTTGCCATAACGAGGATGTGTGTCAAGTTTGACGGTACAAGCTCAAATGTTTGGTCTGTATCTTATTCAAAAGGATAAACAACAATGTTTAGCATGTTACCCTGACCTTTGATCTCTGACCTTGCAAAACAATAGGTGTCGTCGTCTTGCCATAAAGAGTATCTGAACAAAGTTTGACGGTCCTAACTAAAACAGTTCGGCCTCTATCTTGTTTACAAGCTGTGTTTACAAGTAAAGGTTTAACAATGTTGTTCAATGTGTGACCTTGACTTTTGACCCTTGACATTAAAAACAAGGTATGTCGTCCACAAGGAGTATTTATACCAAATTTGACGGCCCTAGCTCAAACGGTTCGGCCTCTATCTTGTTTACAAGCTGTGTTTACAAGTAAAGGTTTAACAATGCTGTTTAATGTGTGACCTTGACTTTTTACCCTTGACATTATAAACAAGGTATGTCGTCCACAAGGTGTATTTATACCAAGTTTGACGGCCCTAGCTCAAACGGTTCGGCCTGTATCTTGTTTACAAGCTGCGGACAGACTCACAGACCTACGCCTGCACCATACCATAATACTTCCGACTTCGTCGGGCGTAAAAAGAAGTGAATATATATTGTCTGATAAGTTAGTCTATGTCGTTCAATGATTAATCGTGTTTGAAATCACTTTCTATACATATTTTCATGTATTCATGAAGTAGATCACTTTCCATAACTGTTATTGTATGGTCATACTTCATTTTTTTCTTGTCTTTCTGAACATAACAAGTCTTAACCTCACATTGATACTCGATTTTATAGTTTCCTGTCATTTTCAGTAGATATATGCGTTTAAAAAAATTTATTGCAAAACGGGATGTTGTCAAAATTTCGCTTTGCAATAAGACATCCAACCCACTTTGCAATTATTTTATTGCAAAACTGGTTTAATTGCAAAACGGGTTGTAACACAGGCATCCTGCGGAGCCCTTCTGACTTTGTCAGTTTCTAGTTGAAGTAAATGTATATGCATAAAAGGAAGTGGACTATAAAAGGATTTTTTCTTTTATTTTTCAAAAAAGGAAAATATACTATTTGTATGTAATCTTATGATCGTTTGCTTATAACGTATTAATTTTGTGATCTTAACTGATTTCATTTAAATGAATCTAACTGGAAAGAATGGAATAAAAAATGAATTAAAAAAAGACATATTATTTGTATGTGGCGATAAGATTTGATTGAATTCTCTTTCAGCAAAATGGAACAATTTCAATGAACTTGATAGGGCTGAAATTCTCAAAGTCTCATACAAGTGTTACTGTTTTTAACAGATCCTTCAATGGGTGGATCCAGGGACGTGCGACAAATGCCCAAGATTCTACTCTCCTTCAAAAAAAAAATTTAGACTGACTTCGTAGATCAACAAAAAGAATGCATACGAATAAAATTTTTGACGCTTTTGTAGCATGATTTCGACACTGTCGTCTATAGCACATTTACTTTGAATTTCTCATGATAGGTTGCTTAACTGTATTAATTTTGTGTATCTTATCTAATTAAATGATATAATTATGAAGAATATGAATGAAAGAATAATTTAAGATTTTTTAAAATGATTGTTTTGAAGATTTAAAACTTTATGTTCTTTAGAATAAATAGAAAATTTTGTTAAAACTTGGCATGAATGTCCCTTTCTAATAATACTGTTTCTTTCTTTTTCTGGATCTGTCCAGGGTTGGTATATTTGGCGGCAAAGGGGATCTAAGGATATACCGTCTTTTGTAAAAAAGAAATATATATATATATATATATATATATATATATATATATATATATATATATATATATATATATATATATATATATATATATATATATATATATATATATATATAATATATATATATATATATTTATATATATATATTCCAAAAACTGTTCTAGTTCTTTAGATGATTGAAAAATATTCACAATGATTTTATTATCTGAATTCATTTTTGTTGATAAAATACCATAACATACCAGTAAAGGAAGCCAATGATATATCATCAAAACGCAAGGATATACAAAATGGAAATAGATAAATGCACTTTATAGTCGTCAAAAACAGGAACTCCAATTGATCATATAGATTCCTTATAATAGAAAACTATATGACGCATTTTGTACCAACGCAGATTGCGATTTTCCTCTCGTTTCCCTGTGGTTTGATTGCTGCCTAGAACTGCGTCGCAGTATGTAACTTAATGACCATTGGAAATGCAGATCATGCAAACCAAAACACAAAATCCCGAGCAATCGGGATATTAACGCTCCCATTCCGATAAAAATTCACAATAGTTCGTTATGTAAAACCAAGAACCTATCATGTTAATACAAAGTTCGTTTGACACAAAGTGCCAATGTCACTCAAAGTTCAAAAGTGGAAAGCTATCTAAAATGAACCCATACTAAAACAGCATATTTCTAAAAACCTGAGGGCCAATATAATTAAATAATAGAAACAAACTTGTACGGACAATACACCAAATCAACACTAACGTAGTAAATTGTCTGTTCATTGTTTTGCGTCACATCCACCTAACTTCACTTCTGTGGTGATGACATTTGCTCAGAGATATAGACCGTTGTAAAAAAGGACAAGAAGGAATCTTTATATTTCGGTATCTACTGTAACACGGAACCTCGACTTCATCCAAGAGATAATACTGCGACGAGCCGTCGATCGGACGGCTCTTGGCGCTGCGCAAGCACGTCACTGACTAAGCCACCTTGTCTCGCACAGTAAGTTGCTAAACTACAAAACCGAAAAGGTCAATCATGGTAAGTAGATACCAGGATGAATAAAGGCGCCTGGCATACGTAAACTTCTCCTGCTTGGTAGCCACCTCTGCCATATATGCTTTCTAAATTAACTTCGGGTATAAAATGTGGGTATTAATCTCTCATATTTCAGTGCCATTTATGAGTTGTAAGTTTACAAGCAGAATGTAATCGTTATCATCACGTCATAGTGATTTAATCCCAATTGATTAATGCATGAACTCTTCGAATACAGGTGTCCTTTTGTTTGAAAAGAAGTAATAATAGGAAGAAGGCAACACATTAGTCTAGGACAAGTGAATGCTTAATACAGCTGTCCGTTATGGCAGGTTCAACTATACTTATACTCGTATTTAATTCTCAAAAGAAATAATTTCTTTAAAATAAATTTTCTTACAACAATGTACAAATGTATTGTATATATGTTTATATATGTATATATATTAGTATATAAATTGTAAGTGATATAATGATTTGCATTATATTCCTTAATCATTCGTCACAAAAAATAACGTAACAAAAATAAAATTATAAATTACGGAAGTAATTTCAGCAATAACATGGTTACTTTACACATTAGTAGAGGATCTAGGGACTAAGAGAACAGGAATTAAAAAAAAAAAAGAATAAAAAGGTTTGTGAACACGAGCAAATTATGGAATCAGGATACGGCAATATTCACACCATCGCATTGTAAAGTTGGATAACTGAAACGTAACGATGCGGTGGTGCGATTATGCGATAGTGCGATGGCGACGACGCGGTAATGCGATGGCGTCGACGCGATGATGCGATTGCGATGACGCAATAATGCGATGGCGATGACGTGATAGTGCGATGGCGCCATCGCACTATCGCGTCATCGCCATTGCATTATCGTTACATCGCTTCATCGCCATCGCACTATCGCACCATCGACATCGCATCATCGCACCATTGTGTTTCAGTTATCCAACTTGACATTGCGATGGTGTGAATATTCCCCTATCCGGATTCCATAGCAAATCTATTTGTACACTACAAATAGGTGTAAAACATAGCTACATGAATGAAAAACAAGCGGGTGGTAGTAGATTTTATTTCATTGTTCGAAAAAAAACCTGAATATTTACATGACAAGAAAGGAAAAAAACTTATAACCCGTAAATCTATTTAAATCCCCATATGAATATATAAAGAGGAGAAAGAATTGATTGGAAATTTGTCTTTTGGAAATGTTGTCTTACAAAGAAACAAGGAAAGTTGTTTGTATTCAATCACATTCTCCAAGATGGATTTTACTTTTGACTTTGTATACAATATAGATGTAAATAGGTCAGACATTACCAGTTAAAGAACTTGTATGTACATTCCGCAAATCTTCTATTCAAGCTAATAGCGTGTGAATCGACATTGGAAACTGTTACTTGAAATAATAACTTGTCGGCATTTTCCCGATTTATAAAGCAGTTTTTGCTTATTTTCATTATGACAAAAATTTCATCGTCGCTTTATGAAATTAGGACATAATTAAAGGAATGGACTATCTCATTACCCAACTGAATGCGTCATAATGAGATGGAGGAATTATGAAGGATATTCACTCCTTAAAGGAAACGTGGAGGTAGATGGAGTGCAAAGCTCCATTCATCCATTCATTCACTAGAGAAATAAATATCTGTTAATATTGCGATTGCCAACAGAAGGATCTCAAGCGAGTGCTTCAGAAGGCACATAGACAGTATCGACACAAACCACTTATAAACATCTACCTCTGGGGCTGTAGTTCCTTACAAGTTAGCCGCAAGACGTGATCCTTCTGTCGTATGAAATATTGCACTGAATAAAATGTAAATGAAATATTCATAATATTTCATTTACATTTCATTAAGTGCAATATTTCATAGGACATTTTCTTTGATAATAAGACCACAATTCATGACGTTGCGTAAACTCGCACCTTTGATTTGATTTGATTTTTTTTATTTATTTGAAACGTTAAGCCTCTAGGGTTCATCAGTATTACACATAAAAAGGACATACACTGACATACACAAATACATAAAGCATAAGCTTGACAGATACAACTGACATACACAAATACATAAAGCATAAGCTTGACAGATACAACTGACATACACAAATACATAAAGCATAAGCTTGACAGATACAACTGACATACACAAATACATAAAGCATAAGCTTGACAGATACAACTGACATACACAAATACATATAGCATAAGCTTGACAGATACAACTGACATACACAAATACATAAAGCATAAGCTTGACAGATGCAACTGACATACACAAATACATATTGCATAAGCTTGACAGATACAACTGACATACACAAATACATAAAGCATAAGCTTGACAGATGCAATTGACATACACAAATACATATTGCATAAGCTTGACAGATATACATGTAACTGACATACATAAATACATATTGCATAAGCTTGACAGATATAATTGACATACACAAATGCATATTGCATAAGCTTGACAGATGCAATTGACATACATATTGCATCAGCTTGACAGTTATACATGTAACTGACATACACAAATACATATTGCATAAGCTTGACAAATATAATTGACATACACATATACATATTGCATAAGCTTGACAGATGCAATTTACATACACAAATACATATTGCATAAGCTTGACAGATATACATGTAACTGACATACATAAATACATATTGCATAAGCTTGACAGATGCAATTGACATACACAAATACATATTGCATCAGCTTGACAGATACAACTGACATACAAAAATACATATTGCATAAGCTTGACAGATACAATTGACATACACAAATACATATACCATAAGTTTGACGGATACAATACATTAAAGGTATTTAAACATATATTAAAATTTAAAGGTAGCAAAACATATATAATGGTTTATAATATATGACATACGCAGATCGGCCGGCAAGATTCAGTGCTTTCCAGCATCAAATGGAACAAATATCATACATAAAAAACATTAAGCAAACGGCCGGCAATAAAAGGCAATACAGAGACTATTCTACACTTTATGTCAAATTTGCCGGTTTGTTTCCATATAATCCGAATAATTCACATGTTTATTTCTACCTTGTAAGATGCAAATACGCAAACGTGTGGATGATTCAGTCTACATATAACAAATACACAAGCTGTGGAAAAGTCTGTGTGACAGATTGGGGTAGAGTATAACACCGCGGCCGTTTGCTTAATGTTATATATTTATGATATTTTCTTTCAGTCATTTGATGCCGAATGCGCTGAATCTTTCTGGCCGATTCATACATCAGAAGTACAAATTTACGCAATGTTGGACATTATTGTCGTATTATGAAAGTAGGGCCACGTCCTAGGGCGTGTTATAAGTAATTCCCGAGAAGATCCACCATTTATGCTATTCTCGTTTGATTTTGATTCATCTGTTCATTGTTTTTCCATCCCAAAATCTTGATTGAGTAAAACATTTCAAAGAAATTAAAAGCAAAAAAACATAGATTATTTAAACCTTACAGTAAATCTTTTACAATCACTAGGGAATGCAGTATGGTGTTAGGTTGTTGGTTTGGTTTTGAAGGACGAATTATCTCATGGCAATTTGCAAAATGTGGATTGTAAATAGCCAAGCGGGCTAAAAGTTTTCCTTCCTTGTCATGTAAGAACCAATCAAAGTTTACTTCATATAGAGCTTTTCAGTGGCGTCTTAAATATTGCATTGAAATATATGCGTTATGTATACTCAACATAATCACATTCCATGGCATGTTAACTTCAGATGATCGAGAATAAATGCAAATTTGAGAAAATTCGGACTATTTTATACTAAATCATCTTGCATCTGTATATATCTATGTTGAATACATCATATCTCAATTTTTGTGAAGCCAAAAGCTAAAATGTTTTATTTCTTTGTGTCGAACATGTAGAAAAACAAACGTAGGCAGTGTGCAAACACTTAACACTATTTGATCCAAATCTCCGAATTTGCGGCCGCAACCCATATATAGTCACAAGCATCAAGAAGTCTGTTCACAAATCATAATAAAAACTTGACTCCACATCTTAAGGTTTACCCCGAAAAGACGAGAGCAGTAGCTTCCTCCCTTTGGAGGCAGAAATCGAACTATTGAGGCAGTTTTCAGACTCTTGTGTGTAGAAAATAGAGTGTAGTAAATAAATAATGATACCGAACAGTTGTCGATAAGGAACATCTTTCATACAATATAAATTATTACGGACCCTGGAAGAACCAGAGTTGAGATAAGGTGCCATGGAGGAGTAAGAACTCCCTGTGATACTATACGATAATAGGAGTAAATATAACTCGTAGTCATATGGGGTGGTAACGGTAATATACAGTTGTCACAATCGTTCAAATGTCATGATAATAAAAATCTGTGATATTGTATTAGCACAGTATCGTTCTTGTATACACGTCGCTCTTTAACGATACTTAAACTCCCAGATGTAATAAAAGCTCTGTTCTGCTCTTCTTATGTATCAAAGCAGAAATGGTATACTATTCATCATAATTGTACAGATTGGGCTCAAAATGCTTTGTGAAATGAAAAATTGGGAATTTTGTTGTAAAACAATTTATTTTCGTGACGGATTAAAGTATTAAACTCAAAATGTCAAAGATGATAAGGAGGAATTCTGATGAAAAGGTTCAAGACATTAAATATAAAAGCTTTTCAGCTATATTGAAAATTTTTGATCTATATAAAAAAAGAAAGAAAGAAAAAAAAAACAGAATAAAAAAAAATAATAATAATAATAAAAAAAAACCCCATGCCTACATGACTCTGATACATAATCACGTTAGTCGTTTATAATTGAAATCAAATGATACTTTTTACAAACTTAACCATTATTCTGCAGATGGACTAAAATTTTGCAATACTAACCAAACATTAATGACTATTATAACATGAACGTGATTATATACATGTATATATATACACATATATATATAAAGCACAAAGACACTATAGGTAACAAGACACCCTATATTTCACTTATATTCGTACCCCGACGGGGATTCGAACCCACGACCTATGGTAGTGAATCATTTTGCCGTCATGCGTCCGACCCTCTATACGACTGAGCTACCCAAGCTCCTCTAAAACATAGTTTAAACAGCCAATCATTATCTAATCGTATGCATAACAACACGGCTGCGGAAAGTGAAGGGATTTACCCGACGTATACGTATATATATATATATATATATATATATATATATATATATATATATATATATATATATATATATATATATATATATATATATATATATATATATCGAACACCGGTTGACAGATTGGTCAGTTTTCTTAGAAAAATATTTTGCTAACCTTGTTGGAACAATGAAGGAAAATCCATTGTCTGAGTTTTCAGTTTCCTATGTGAGCCTGAAAAGAGTAAAAAAGAAGTCATGTATCATCGTTGGTAATTGTACTTGAAGAAAGAAATGAAAGATATCCGACTCAGCGTCACAGACATACACAACCTGGAAGAATAAGCGCATGATAAGACATCACAAAAATATTAGATAGTCATGATGTTGTGGGACCGACTCAGGATAGTCCATCGAAACGACAAAAACATAAATGTAAAGGTAATTCTTGCTATGTCAGTATAACAGTTACTACAACATACTAGGAAGGAAGTTTTGGACATCTTTATATTGGTGGTTCGACCAGGTACTCGAGAGTGGTAAGAGTGTCCTGTTGGCTGGCAGCATGCGCCACGAATGCCCAAAATACCGGTATACTCGAGGCTGAAACCCTTAAACTGTGCATGCATGCGATGAATATTGACGAATACTCTCAAGAAATGTTGAACGCACACGGTATCAGAGCAATTAATTAATGAATCATTATTATACTACTCAAACTATACCATTACAATGTCACACTTATTCCTTTGCAGTGTGGAGCTCGTGAAAAAAGTTCCCCGCGGAGTGTTATTATACCCTTTTTCCTGATGTTATGTGGCTGTGACACTTTGTACACAGTGTTTGTTCACATTCATGTATATATACAGTGCTGAATTATGTATGTTTCATCTGTATGTCAGGGAATTCACGGCGGATGTGACTAGCCAAACAGGAGACGCTCACTCCTTCCGGCCACTTGGGTCCGGCGCCAAAAACTGAGAATATACTTAAGTCATAATTTCATATTCTTCTGTTCATCAATGAATTAGTAACTGGGGTTTGGATTTTATCTAGTTTTACTCTATTGATGAATAGAATTAAATCATTCTGCATGAGAATTTATTTGAACGTTTGACAATGGAATAAATTAAAATGATATATTTGACTTAATTATATTCTCAGTTTATGGCGTCGTACCCAGGTCTCACCTCTGAATTTCATATGTCCGTGAATGTCCTCTGTGGTACATTGTTGTTAGTGCCATAGTCATGTGACACCAGTTACTTTCGTATTTTACTTGAACAAGCTTTGAAATGTAAGGGGACAGAGCATGATAATTAATTCAAAATAATGTTATGAAGGTCATTTTTTGTTTTTTGTTTTGTTTGTTTATATCATTGATTGTTCTATGAGGTACTAGAAAGTTCTGTAATTGTATGTTATATAACTTGTTTACTTCTGTAATGATTTGTGAAAGTTCTTTTGAATCTAGATGTTTCTATACTATTACTTGAACATTGTAGAAACTAGAAATATCTAGAAACTATGAAGTGTATATAAGACATGGACTCTGGCATTTCGGTAGCACTGCATTACATTACCTTTCTACGTATATACTGGGGATTTATCGTGTTTACCGAAGCCGGCGTGGCCTAGTGGTATCGGGTCGGACTCCTGATCGGGAGCCCGGGGTTCGAGTCCCGCTCTGGTCATGTCTGTGTCATGTCTTTCGGATGAAACAGTAAAAACCGAGGCTCATGTCGTGGTATGCATGGCACGTTAAAGATCCCTCACTGCTTCGGGTGGGTCCGTTGCAAAGGTCAAAATCTGTATGCCCCGCATCAGGCAGATGACGTCACCATGTGTGTGAAATATTCGTGGTGTGACGTAAAACAAAAATCAATCAATCAATCAATCGTGTTTACCGACTGCTTGAACTGGATTTATTGAACTGTGAAATTATACACTGGACACTTTATTCATGTTATAAACATCGGATGTGATATGGACATCTGCGGTCCGGAATTGCTACCTACATATACCTTCATCGGACTTTGTAGTTGTATGCATTATTTGTAATTGTGTTATTTTTGTTAATTTGTAAATGAATCGTTAAATTTTTTGGAATCTTTGTGATTTTTGTTGGCTTTACAAAATGGTTTATTTCTGACCGTAACAATTAGAAGGTAAAAAGCGATGTGTCCCTTTGGCACCTGCGACAACATGGACGAAAAGACCCATTGAAATACAAGGTAAGACATGGTGGCAGGGAGCAGTAACTGTCTTATGTTTGGATCGCTGCACCCGCCATGGATGGCAATATACTAATTGCACACATAATTTTAATACATAGAGATATGAACTACAAACTGTACAGAATATTAGAAATATTATAATGGCATTCATTTGTTGGAATCTAATATTGTAAACTTACAAATTTGTGTTGTTGCGGTGAGGATACAACATTTGTTTAAGAAAAAATAAACTTCAATGAAAATGAATGAAACAATATATGACTAAGAAGTCTCAATCATATAATGAAAAAAAAATGAGAATGTCAAGATTTTACTGGTGGTGGACATACGATTTTATTTTGCTAATTTTGCTAATAGTCTAAGATATTTTTAATTGTAATTCATAAGGTAGATTCAAACATGATTACTGTGAGAATGACTGAGTTTTGGTTCCAGAAAAGGGATACCATCCGCCCGTACTGTTTTGAGGAACGAGCTAGTCATTTTTATCACAAAAATCTTTGATAATTTTGTAAAATTTTTGAAATAAATCATACATAAAACAGAGGAATAATAAATTAGTTTATTTATATTACTTTCATTGAGAAATAATTTTGATTAACCTTAAAAAATGGGTTGGTGATGATAATATATCAACTTATTCTCCAGAATGAGTCCTACTTCATTGTAAAAGTTCCCGAACGATCTAATCTACTGATACTGTAAGTGGATAAAAAGACAAGACATTTAATAAAGTTAAAGGTCAATCTCTTATAAAATTGCTTATAATGAAAGTATTGCATCATTCGACCTTAAAAACTGATTTTAGTTTCATTGATCAAGATCACCTTTCCCCCACGTATAGATATTGAAAGTAGGTCAGAAGTGATAAATAAAATAAGACAGAAGGCATAAACCAAAATTTTTACGAGATAAAATCTTAATCTCCTTTAAATATCATTTATTTGGTATAAAAATTTTTAATGCTTTCTTACCCATTATGCTCAAACCAGCAAAACGTCCGGGAACTGTTACAGTACCAATAATGTTAAGTAATCGATTAACGATACGGAAGTCACTGTTCCATGAATAGAAAGCCGGCGTGGCCTAGTGGTGTCGCGCTGGACTCCTGACCGGGAGTCCCGCTCTGGTCATGCCGGTGTCCTGTCTTTCGGATGAGACAGTAAAAACCGAGGTCCCGTGTCGTGGTATGCATGGCACGTTAAAGATCCGTCACTGCTTCGGATGGGTCCGTTGCAAAGATCAAAATTTGTATGCCCCGCATCAGGCAGATGCCGTCACCATATACGTGAGATATTCGTGGTGTTACGTTAAACAAAAATTAATCAATCCATGAATAGAACGGGGTTTCGCACTCCAAAGAAAGCAGTTCCAGCAACTGTGACCTGTCTGCACTCCAAATTTAGTTGATGTACATGTAGTGATGAACTCTGTTTTTACCGTAACAGATTCGCCACAAGACTATCAACACAAAGAAAATTAAATGATTCAACATTCATCGAATTTGAATCACACATGTAATATAAAGATGAAATACTCTGAATATACACAGCTAATTTTTCAGTTCTGTTTTTGTTTGTTTGTTGTTTTTTTTTTTCTCAAAATTTAATAAACAAAAGTACTTTGTGAAAATATAAATCAAGAGGGAATGAAATTTATGTAATAATTTTTCTACTTGTAAAAGAGTTTAGACAAGGACAACCACTTTTTCCAGGTATATTTATCATATATACAGAAATTATCTCTATAAAGGTTGAGAGTAGCATTAAATAAAACACGACATTAAAGTTTACAAACATTGAAAGAATTATTAAAATTCCCTTAAAATGATTTGATGAAATATTTTTCTTAAAATCTATAAAATAAAAACACTCATATCGCATGTATTGATTTCATTCAGAACGATAAAATTACAAAAGCGATACATCGAAATACGATTGATTGATTGATTGATTATTGTTTTACATCACTCTACGATTATTTCACTTATATGGTGACGGCATCTGCCTGATGCATTGCATACTTCCGTATGCGATTGATTGATTGATTGATTATTGTTTTACATCACTCTACTTTCACTTATATGGTGACGGCATCTGCCTGATGCTTTGCATACAAATTTGGACCTTTGCCACGGACCCACCCGAAGCAGTGAGGGATCTCTTACGTGCCACGCCTACCGTGACACGGGACTTCGGTTTTCACTGTCTCATCCGAAAGACGGAACACCGGTGTGCCCATGGCAGGAGTCGAACCCGGGAACTCTCATTCAGGAGCCGAGCACCTTATCTACTAGGACACACCGGCTTACATCGAAATATAAAAATCCTACATCATTCGTATTCACACTTATCCCACTTCACACAAAAATCCCGAAACCTGATTGGTTAAGAAGAACCAAATATGTTATTGTATTGGACTACTCATCATACCCCGTCAACCGTATATTATTGTAATATACCCCTTCCGCCGAATATACTTTTTATATACCCCGCCTCGATTTGTTGACGTCATTTTATTGCCAGACGAGAGTAAACAATATGTCGGAGGAACGGTTTGCAAATGGAAGTGAGGATGAAATAAACAGAATTCGAACGCATCTCAACTCAAAGAACAATATTAAGAGCAACAAGAAGGAAGCCGAATATTACGAAAACATTGATATAAGTTCGAAAAGAACTTAAGTGAAATAAGTAAGTTATACAGTGAATGCTAAGGCAGGATACGAAAATACTGAGTTCATGAAAAAAAAAGTTGTATTGGGTGAAAAAGGCTTTCTGTGGGATAAATTGGGGGTGGGGGATTCGAAAATATGTTGGGTCCATGAAAAAAGGTGAAGCCGATCCCAATACTACTTTTTTCATGGACCCAATATATTTTCGTATCCCCCTGTAAAACACTGTATAACTAATGATATCATACCTATACATACCACAAAAAAGAACCACAGTCCATGGTAAAATTCGGGATATTTTTACATTATATATTTCTATTGGTATTATTATTATTACCGTTTTGTTTTTAAAACAAATACGAAAGATAACTCTGATAAAATAAATATTCTTAGTGTTTACAAAGAAATTGATACATGCATATTCACATTTATGTTATACTCAAATCTTAGAAAAGAAATAAAAAGTATATTCAATTAATAATATGATGATATTTTGAAGAAATGGTAGCAAATAAATATGCATGGAAATTACATTTGAAAAAGTTACAGGGTTAAATATCTCAAAATGCTTTTAGTGATTCATCATTCAAGTAAATATTAATATTTGGCTTGTAAGGATAAAGGAATATGTATCAAAAACACCTGTTACAGGTGTGCGATAATATTTGAAACAGAGGTGGGGCTGAAAGTGCTTGGTGGAGGGTCTAACTAGCGCAACGCGAAAAGCTCTCCTCCCAGGCACTGACAGTTTCCTGCCTCGGTTAAAACAATTAATATAAAAAAACTGGTTCTTCTCTCCTGAACATTGTTTCACCTATAGTCCAAGGAGTCCATGCATATTCCCGAGGGTTCATTGTCGTTAATTCCACATTGACATTGCATCAGTCAACTACGTATATTTTGAATGATTGCAGGTGTTGAATATCATGTTCTTGCTTAACAAATATATCATCATGCCATTTGATGTTTCACTTTATGGTTTTCTGGCTGATTGGAATTTTTCATCGTATTCAATTTTTTCAGTCATATCGCGACATAGAAGCAGAGGATAGCAACCTCCTGAACATAGCGGCGCAATCCGGGAATCGATCTCGTTTCATCTACACTGCATGCCAAGCGCCTAACCACTACACGAAATATATTCATTTTCAGTCATAGCCTTCACGGGTCATGTAAGTTATTGTATACTACGGAAATTTACCCACTAATATGAACGAACTACTTTCGGTTTTGGTAAGGACAGAAACATTCTGAAGTCTTTTGTTGTTTGATTAATTGGCGTGCTAAGATTTCTACAAATGTACGTAATTTATTTACAGAACAGGAGTGAGTTTTACTGAAAGTCGTAAGCCCAATCATAGACGTAGACGTAAACTTTCCGATTTACATCTACGTCTATTGAATTTCTCTTGAAGTCTCTATTCATACGTAATTACATTACTGTCCGCCTCACTCACTTTGTAAACCGAAAAATCTGGATTTACACTTATTTATCTTTAAAATAGTCTTACAAAATTAATATCAATCGACAGATCGTGTTTAGTCGTAACTTTTAGTGTATGTTATATGTTTCTACGAAGAAGCATTCGTATTTTGTAGGGAAAAGTCATTTTAGATAGGGCGTTTTCTATGTTAATTTTGACGTGACGTCGCCGATGTTTAACACTGAGTCTATGGAAAACTTGGCGACGTCACGTCAAAATTTAACATGGAAATCGCCCTATCTAAAATTGATTTTTTTCTGTAAGATATGAACGCTTCTTCATACAAACGTATAGCATACACCAAAAGTTACGACTTAACAAGATCAATCGAATGGTTTTACCTTTTTGAAATTATTCTGAAGATGAATAAATGAAAATCCAGATCTTCCAGTTTCCAGAGTGAGTGGCGCGGACAGTAGTAAACGTTGTAAAAGGTGAACGTTACGTTTGGAACTCTTTAGGGAGGAGACAAATATTTGTTATCAAAATTTACGTCAGCGTCGATGTTTGGGCTAACGATCTTTAGTAAAACTCACCCCAGTATTGTACATTAGGGGTGATGTATTCATTTTCATGATTATAAATATTCTTAATTTATATAGAAGTAATACATCTTTTTATTGTTTATTTGAGATATTTTTCTACCCGGTAAATGCTTTGATTTTCTGGAACATTTGAAACATATCTTCAGCCTTTATGGCAGTAAGAGAATACCCTTAATGTAATAAGTATTTACACGGAAGAAGAAAAAGCTTGTTCGTGCAAATGATTATATAAGACAAATAATCGATGTCAGAATATTGTTCATTCGGCTGTATCATTTTACATACCTACATCAGTCAAAGATATGTAAAATACTAATTAGATATTGGTTTTATATTCTTTTAAAAGAAATTGCTTTACTAGCATTTAGAAAACTCGAGTATTCACTTTTTTTCTATAAATATTTTTAAATATCATGTTATTTAGACAAATTTGAAATTAATTTATACTTTTCTCATAACTGATTTTGACTGAAAGGCATAACACGCACAAAACTTTAATAAGATCACTCAATGTCCCGGATTCCATTCATCTACTCCAGAATACACACATCTATTGTTTTCCGTTCCTTTTCAGGTATATTATATTATATTATATGTTTTCAACTTCTATCCTAATTAATATAATATTTTGCAATCTTCTGTAGTATATTGTAAAACTAATCCCCACTGACCGAAAAAACGACGCCTGCATTGTTTATTACTGTGTACTTATGATAATTTTTTTCATATATGAGTCATCAACAAAGGAGAGGTGGTCTTATTTTATTTTCTTTTTCTTTTTCCCTATCTATAAGTGGGATCGCAAAGATTAAAAGCGCAAAACAAATTTCGAATGCTAGCTTTGTAAAATGAAGTCATAAAACTTCAAACTGCAGATATTGCGTCTGTTACAAAGCGTCAAAAGGACAACGGTGCAATAGCTAACATCTACATAGAGAGTACACAATTATATGGGTATTTCATTACCACTACATCACATTCAAATACGTCAAAAATTATGCCAACAATGCATTCAAATGCCAAAGTATTTCACAGAGAACAAAAGGAATAAATTCTGTCGGAAATTGATAACTTAGCCAACTCGTGTCATCGTCATCTGACATTTATTCCAGCATCTGTAATCAACAAGGTGATAATGTGCCATTTCTAAAAGCTATCGTAAATCTATGTAATAGATCCTTACCATCGAATCGTCTATTTAACTAACACGGAAAAAAGAAAAAAAAAAAAGGCTTGACCCAGTTGGTGCCTAAATTATATATATATATATATATATATATATATATATATATATATATATATATATATATATATATATATATATATATATATATATATATATATATGTAAAAGATGCCAGAGGAGTGATTTCTTTCTATCCATCAGTAAATTCTATATCTATTCGTATTGTCATACTTATAAGATCATAAGTTCGTCCATGATTCAAACAAGTAATATTGTGATGACGTCAACGGATGGAAGCCCACTCAGCTCAGCAACTTTTAAAAAACTGAATGGTGTATGTATTTCCTCAGGAGGTTTAGGTAAGTAATTTTAAATTCAAACCAAGGTTTAAAAAAGAGGACTTAAAGGGTGTCCTGTGGAACCAGATCCCTTTTTCACTCAAAAAATTTAAGGGACAGTATCAAATTTGTCAGTGAAAGATGTAGATTAAGAGATGGCCAAGGTCAGAGGTCCGTCCTTAAAAAAAATACAACATCCAATTCCTCAGTTTTTTTTTCAGTCCCCTCTTAACCAAAGGAACCGTGCTTTTACTGTTGAGAGCAATGTTGCCAGGTAGAACAAACAACAAAAACACTGATGCTGGCAGAACCAAGTATTCGTAAAGTTTTTCGTTACCGGTGATTAGAAGTGTCGACGAGGTAACCATCTCGATTACCATAATATGAACCAACTTAACGACAGTGTAAGAGAAGCAATTCAGTGTCTGTAATGAGGCAAAAGGACAAGAAAAAGGAAAGCAAAAGGAAGATACCATTTGACTAATAATGGTATAATGTCCAGTATAATTAATCCCGAATTAAAGCTAAAGCGACTTAACTTTAAGGGAAAAGTCGACAAGGTCACAAAACACAAATTGCGTAAGAATATTTTGCGCTCGCAATTTTTACTTTTCATAAACTAAATGTTAATTATGCCTTTTCTTCTTATTTTCGTAGTCGTTTATTTCCATTTTCTTCTAGATAGTAGTGCTACATCATTATAATAAGGCGAACACAAAATATGACAAAAACAACTTCTAAAAAACCCAAACAAACAAACAAATAAATAAACTAAATAAACAAAAAAACTAAAAATAAATAAATAAATAAAATAAAAAAAAACCAAACTCAACAAAACAAAAACCCTAATCAAAAACAAAAAAACCCCTCCAAAAACAAAACAAAAAACCCCCCAAAAAGGATAACATAAAACCCAAACAAACATAGAAACACCCCACCACCCCCCCCCCCTTTTTTTTTAAACCCTCCAAACAAACAAACAAACAAACAAAAACATCAATATAATCACTGGCCTTCTGGGTCCTGTGATATTAAGCTTCCAAGACTTAAGTATAATATATCGTGAAAATAAATCGCAGCATCAAGAAAATATTTTGTACTTACCTTATATTAAATCGTTTGTGTGAGATACTGAGTTGTATGTATACGATACTTAGTTGTTCGTAGATACGGCGAAAGTGTGATATCAGCGTCTCTGATTGGATAAAATTACAGAAAACGTCATTTCATTATCTGAATTATTATTTGTTCTTCTGTGAAATCATAAGTTTCATTTTTCTGTATGGGGAAAACTTCTTTAAACTTTGATTTTTTTAGTATGCGACTTTTGGGACCCCTTTCAGAAAGATTTGCTCAAATTCAGTTGAATTAACATTCAGTGCTTTGTTATATTCTTGATATAGAAGGAATGTAAACAGTGCTAAAATATAGAAAGTCATGTAAATTTTGAAAACAATAAAAAAAAAAAAAAAAAAAAAAAAAAATAATAATAATAATAACAATAATAATAAATAAATAAATAAATAAATAAATAAATAAATAAATAAATATAATAATAGAATGAGGCCTTTGCTTTAGCTACATACTATGTCAATCATTCAGGTAGATACTGGCTGACGTTCAGCAATCCGTTCCTACGATTAGTGTATCTTGCGCACGACAAAGTCTTTTCAAAATTAATTCTTATTTGGCCTCATTACATTCTCATATAAACTAATATCATAAAATATGACGAAAAAAAAAAAATTAAATCACATCAGTCTGTATTACCTGTATGACACACGCTTTTCAGTTTTATTCATCTCAATATTTCATTAATTTTTCATTTCTCAATTTTTATATTGTATTCCGATTACATTCTTAAGAAAGAACATTTTGTTTCTGTCAACACGTATTTGATTTTATATTTTTTAAATCTTTTGTTCTATTTTATATATAAGATTTTATTTGGAAGGCATTTTACTGGCAGTTCCAACCCTTTCTACTCAGCAATTTTCGTAATGGAAAATGATCCCGTACACATACACGAATACATGTAATACTTCGTGAAATGTAGAAGGAATTAGTTCCCATAAATAGTTTGTTATAATGTGTTATTAAATTTGCTCATACTTTTTAAAGTAATACAAAATTTTTAACAAATTATATAATGACTGTTACTCTTTTAATATCTAGATGGCATACGTAAGTTGCCATTTATTGTTACCATATATATATATATATACATATATATATATGTGTGTGTGTGTGTGTGTGTGTGTGTGTGTGTGTGTGTGTGTGTGTGTGTGTGTGTGTGTAAGTAGATTTCTACAATTAATTTCTATATTTTTAGAACAAAGATTTATGATAAAAGTCTGATTGATATCTATGCACAATATTTCTTATGAACATTAAATTCTATTAGGTTTCAACTTCTTTCCCACAATGCGTTTTCTTCAAAGAAGGATCTTATCAAGTTCATATATGAAATGTTACTTTGAAAATGAAAATTCTTCTTTACATATTAAAACTGCTATAATTGAGACCAAAACAGAATATTTGAAAACTGCTCGTGTAATTCATAAATAGGTCATATTCTTGTTGAGAGGCTGTTAAAAATTACTGGAAAGGTAAAAACAAAAACTGTCAAATTGGGAGGTAGTAGTTGCTTCAAAAAGGAAGAGCTGTCACCTACATAAAGGTATAAAGACAAATGTGATTTATTTACATTAAGTACCTTTCAAGTGAGTTCTAAATATTCAATTATTCCGATTTATAGAATACTGAAACTGCGCAACTAGTGTTACAATAAATCAACGACCGTATTTACGCATGTCAGACCGGAACAATACTAAAATGAAGAATGGGATCGAAGAGGCCAGACCTGTTGGATCGATATAATATAAAGATCTAGATGTCTGTTAAAGATTATATTGGCGGTAGTATTTATAACTGAAAGAGCTCAATCACGTTTCGCTTTAATTGACAAAGGGGTGACCGTAATGGAAGTGAAAGATCGGGTTTATACCATTATTCGTACTAGGAATAAAACACGATTTTTGGATATATATTACAATCCATTTTAATCTTGTATCGGGATTAAGTAAGAGATATGCTTTAAACATAATAGATTACAAAATAAACATTTCTTTCTCTTGTTTTTACTCTCTTTTTTTACGTGTTGGTGTATAAAATATTTATATCGTTTGGAAGAATTTTCGAAACGAAATCAAATGACTCATAAGCATTTTCACCAAAACTGAAAACAAAAATTCAGTTGCAATGTTCAGATCAAACAGAAATTTTCATTTCTTCATATTCGAATTTTCTGCGCAACTGACGGTACTTGAGAAAACGCCCTAGGCAAATCTTCTACAACCGCCATCGATGTTCAGATGCAGTTTTAAGAATGATAGGTCAGTTCGCATTTCACACATATCATACTTACATTATAATGCAACCATAAGTAAAGTTGCAGCTGTACGTGTGTATTAAGACACGAGAAGATCGGTGACGCTTGATACAGCTATTGCGGCCTGCCTGAGAATAGGGCCGCCCACTTACCTTCTCTACAGCAGTCGGTTCGCAATAACCCAAGCTGTGCTCATTGTGTAGTAAACTCATCGTCTTCAATTTATCAACAGTGGTCTTTCCGTCCTCATTTTAGACATCCTCGTAAAAATCATATATCCGTCTTTGAAAACGATGGAAAATGAAACCTTTATGGCACTGGGCAATTCGTCTTTCCTCAGAAGCCGATGTAGTAATAAACACACAATGTGATGACACCCCCGCCCGGTGAATCTTATTGGTTCTGATTTTTGTGTTGGTGGAAAATTAATGCAGATTTGTTAATCTCAATTCAATAGCAATTTTCTAAATTGATTTTTATGTATATCTTGAGCCGATAGAAGTTGAAATGGGTTAGAATGTTCAAGTCAATTATCGAGGAAGTCCACCACAGACTACATGCTCTGAGTGGGCAGTACGTGAGAGGGTACATATATATTATTCATAGGAACTTTTAAAACGTGCTGATATTGCTCGGAGGAAAGATATATCTATTATAAATCTTTCCAATTACAGAGTGTACTTTTCTTGGAGACACCTCTTTCTTTCTCTCTCGAATAGTGCACGACATGGATTGACAAGGATGGTTTTATGCATCATGATAGTGTTGAGATGAAGTGGTTTAAAGTTTAGATTCGCAGCCGAACAGCATGATTGTTGACATCTATAGAAAGAGTTTATAGATTTTTACGTGAAAAGATATCTTTGAAATAGACACCAGACATGACCATGCTTCTAATTGAACCTCGGACCTATCGTTGTTTTTGTTGTTGTTTTGTTGTGCCGAACTCGTGTATCATTCGACTTCGCACTGCTTACTTCACTGCTAACATCAACAGAATTTTTTATAATTCAAGTGAAACATATATTCAACTGTTAAAAATTTACTGAATAAAATCAAGGATAGATAAACAAGATATGCCATGAAATGAAATAGACAGCACAGGAATTACTCATTCGTAATTGTATAGGCGTATAAATCTGTTATCAGTAAAGTGATCTATTTTACAACCAATTTGGGAATAGACATACAAAAATGTTTCTTAATTACCAAATTTATCGTTTGTTCAATTTAATAGTGAGATAGTATGACATTCAGCCAGTTGAGATTATTTCTAAAGCTGTATGTTTTAATGTTTATTATACGGTTTTCTTTCAGTATTTTGCTATACTGCACTACATTGACCTACACCTAAACGAGGTTATTTTTTTAACTTTTTATCTTTTGTTTATTATACAGTTCTCTTCAAATATTCATATACTAAGCGATACTAGATACAAAACGTTTTTCTCAGCATTCCTATATTTTACAATATAATGTCATTTCTATAACGAATATATATGTATATGTAATCTATCTTGTGAACATCATCCTTCCTGTTTTAGATAAAAGGGTTTTTATCTGATATAAATATACAAATATCCAAGAGAATAATGTTACACAGCTTGCTAATCCCTTACAAATTTTCAAGAAAAAAGACACTCGTAAACTCCGTCATAACTGCATAATGTTGCCTATTTTTTTACAAATGTTTTAAAGCTAGGCATGGCATTGACCGTCTTCTAATATCGTCTCGGGCTTAAGATAGAAGTTCAGTTTACGGCCGACCGTGTTGTAATCGTCATCATTCATCTGACTGTGCCTTTAGTGAAAGGATCGTCAGTGCTGGATCATGAGGATTATCCGTGTTGCAGATTGCTTTACGCTTTGCATATCACACAAGCTACTGATGTTTGGTCTGTTAACTGGGATTTTTTTCTATTATTTATTTATTTATCATTCATTTATTTATTCATTTATCTATTTATTTATTTATTTATTTATCTGTGTATTTATTTATTTATTATTTATTTCGTAGCCTTCAACAATTTTGCAGTCATATCGCGACATGGAGGAGGGAGGCTACCAGCCTCTTGAACATAGTGTGGCGCAATCCGGGTATCGTACCCCTGATCACATGCATCGTAAGCCAAACGCTTATCCGGTACACAAAGGCTACCCCTACACAAGTTAAGGAATGCAATGGTGACCGATGGCATTTTAATAAGATTCAATCACTCTCTATGGAAACTCAGACTCCGAGACCATAAAATGAGAAATTACTGAAGACATATTTTTAAATTTGTCTATTTCAATATTAATATTGGTATTTTTATTGTATGAATTTTCATTCTATTCATAGATAAATTTACGCCATGTTGCATAAGATTTATCTGAATGTTTGACAAAGGAATACCTTAAAATATAATAACTGACTATTATGGCACCAAACCCAGAACATATAAAGTTACTGAAAGTTTAGTAGTATTACGACTGTGATTTTTTTTAAAAAAAGATATCAGCAAACTTAAAGCATGGTAATTAACGAGACGTCTGATTGGCTGGTCTGCTGTAAGGAGAGTATTTCAGTGTATCAGGTGCTGTGATTGAATGGAACTATTTGATCAATCTATAAATACAGATTCTGCTGTAAAACCATGGTTTTTAATTTCATTTCACTAGTGTTAAGATTTGATGACCTAAAACAGTATTTTTGTCAACATTTGATATTTGGAAAGTTTTGAGTTTTGAGAGGAACACGGTGTAACTCGGTGAGATGTTTAATTTGCACATCACAATGTTATACAATCATGTATTCCCAGGACTCCTCTTTCTATTTTATTTTGCTCCCGTGCAAAATATTTTATTCAAATTCTTTCAATCTGGAGAAAAAGCGGGAATGACAACATTTCTATCATATTTGGCTTCGTTTTTCATTTTTTGATATCCAATATTTTGTGCTTCCAAGTTTAAAACAGCGATGCATGTTCTTTAGCGATTAAAATGTAAATTTACTTATAAAAATTATAAGATCCCTTTAAAAACAAAACAAAAAACAAACAAACAAAAAATCCAAACAAACAAAAAAAAAAAAAAAACCACACACAGAACAAACCAGACAATCCAAGAACCCAAAAAACCAGACAATCCAAGAACCCAAACCCTTGCAAAATTTTCGGCTGACCAATTGAACTCATAAAGTTTCAAATTCACGCAAGATGTGTGACGTCTGTAATACAATAATTCCTGATTCATTATTGCACTATTTTGTTATTTTGTCTTCCAACTTAAAAACAGCGATACGTGTTCTTAAGCGATTGAAATGTAAATTTACCAATTTTTATAAGCCCCCTTTAAAAAACAAGAAAGCAAAAAACAAACAAAACAAAAAACAAACAAAACCAACCAAACAAACGAACCAAGAACCCAAACCCTTGCAAAGCATTTTGCTGACCAATTGAACTCATAAAGTTTCAAATTCACGCAAGATGTGTGGCATCGGGAATACAACAATTCTTGATTCATTACTGCACTATTTTGTTAATTTGTCTTTTCCTTCCTGTCAGTAGTAGTAGTGGTGCTGGTGGTAGTAATATAATTATTATTATTATTAGTAGTAGTAGTAGTAGTAGTGGTGGTAGTAATATAATTATTATTATTAGTAGTAGTAGTAGTAGTAGTGGTGGTAGTAGTAGTAGTGGTGGTGGATATAATATTGGACTATATCTTCAAGGACTGTTTCGTCCTACAAATAAACTCTTAGATACATGACGTAAATACTCTCTTCTCAATTTCATCATCTTCATCTTCTCGAAAGAAATGTGCGCACGCACACACTCGCTTGATAACACACGTAATCACTGACTGAAGTGTATATACATACATATACTATATCTGCTCATATGTCGTCATGCGATTTGAGTTTGCTTGTAATCAGCATTAAGTTCCATTTAGCGCAGTGGGATTGAACTTTTCCGCGGTGGTTTACGTCAGTAAGAGATGTCACCCGCCTCGTATCAATTTACCCGGGGAATCAATTCTCGAGTTAGACGGGTAGCGTATAACTACCTCATGTAGATTGTAGTGTGATCTGCTGAAATACATCAGCAGGTACAGGTGATGTACAATAAACCTTATTACCTTAGTGTAACTAGTTTCGTAAGCGACGCGAGTAACATTCAAGCGAATGTTATTGACAGCTGGGTTATTTAGTAAGAATAGGAAAATGAAAGTGTGACTAGAGAACCACGGAGAAATTTCAGCATCCCTTGCTGTTTGGTTATAGTCTGTACACATATCTTTTTTTGTAAATATATCACGTCACAAAATTGAATTTCACAAAATACAAATGTGCTACAAAAACCATTTGTATTGAACAAAAACCGAACTGTCTTCGGTATCACCGTTTTCTGTTCCATTCTATTTATTGTTAACATAAGTCAACCTGAATTTAGAGGTAACCTGCCTTCAGTGATCATTTTTCCATCTATCCTTTGGTGGCTGTTTCAATCAGGTCTGACAGCACAGAATCGAACAAATAAAGTCATACAAACGAGTGAAATGAGATATCAGAGAAAAAGTTCTCTTGCTGTTCTGATACATCGGCTGTTGTCAGAAATTAACATAAGGTCTCATGCTATCGTCATAATTCATATATATATATATATATATGTCTTGGGGATTGTTAATGTTAAATTGCCGTGGTGCATTAAAGACGTCCAAAGTACATTTCGGCAATCTTATTAGTCTCGTGATGTAGTAAAGACTTCCATAGTACAACTTGGAACCCTTACTTGTCTCGTGATGTATCAAAAACTTACATACTACAAGTTGGAACCTCTACTTGTCTCATGATGTATTAAAACTTACATAGTACAACTTGGAACCCTTACTTGTCCCGTGATGTATTAAATACTTACATAGTACAACTTGGAACCCTTACTTGTCTCGTGATGTATTAAAGACTTGCATAGTGCAACTAGGAACCCCTACTTGTCTCGTGATGTATTAAATACTTACATAGTACAACTTGGAACCCTTACTTGTCTCGTGATGTATTAAAGACATACATAGTACAACTAGGAATCCCTACTTGTCTCGTGATGTATTAAATACTTACATAGTACAACTTGGAACCCTTACTTATCTCGTGATGTATTAAAGACTTGCATAGTGCAACTAGGAACCCCTACTTGTCTCGTGATGTATTAAAGACTAACACAGTACAACTTGGAATTCCTTGTCTCGTAATGTAACTTACATAGTACAAATTGGAACCTTTACTTGTCTCGTGATGTATTAAAGACTTACATAATACAACTTGGAATCTCTACTTGTCTCGTGATGTATTAAAGACTTACAAAGTACAAATTGGAACCCCTACTTGTCTGGTTTTTATGCACTTTAGTTGTTTTTTGTTATTTAGTTAATTTGTTTGGTGGTTTGGGGGGTTTGGGGGGGGGGGATTAATTTTGTTTTTGAGGGGGGTTGCTATTGTTTTGGGGGTTTTTTTTTAAATTTTTAAAATTTTTTTTATTTTGTTTTGTTTTTTGTTTTTATTTTTTTTTGGGGGGGGGAGGGGGGGGGGGTTGTGGCTTCGGTTGGGAATTGAACTTTAAACCTAAGAATTGAAGGGTAGTAAGAAATATATTCACTGTACCGTATTTGATTTATGAAGACTTTATAAAAGAAGCAGTTAACCATCATGTAAAATGACCCTCTATGCGGGGAAACAGCAAAAGTATAAAAATACTTATTATCGTTATCATCTATGAATGAGAAATGTAAATTATTCACCATTTCAAAACCACCAAATCAAAAACAGGTAAAGATTCGAAGAAGTCCTCTAAAGGGAAGTCCGGTACATAAAAAGTAAAGGAACACAAACACACTGTATTGCAAATTTTCGGCCTCACGACCTTTATCAAGCAATTTTTCAGATGACAAATACAAAGCTATGTAAAATCCATGTTTATGTTTCAAAGATACATGGATCTTACATAACTTTGTATTTGTCATTTGAAAAATTGCTTGATAAAGGTCGTGAGGCCGAAAATTTGCAACAACAGATATTTTGACACTATGAGCAATTTAAAATATTTCTGCAAATAACAACTATTAAGAAATATATGAATATTATAAAACTTGTTGTCTACGAAGGTATTTATTTCCTTCATCATCTAGAGCTAATAACTCTTGTGTTGGCGACATAAGATAATATTCTGATCCTTGTTATGTAACAGAGTGGATGTAAATTGAAAAAAAGGAGGGGGGGGGGGTGTTACACTACTAGAGTCTACTGGAGTTCAAGTTGGGTTAACTTGTAGCAACAAATCTAATAATGGGTAGCAATTTATAATCATAATTATCCCCGATTAGAATTTTTTTCTTCTAGAGATGACTCCAAAGCCGGCTTTCTCCATTGACAAATTTAAGTTTAGTATTCCCCTTTGGAGGAAACTTGGTTTTGAAGACAAAGTCCTCCTTAATTTCGTATCAATGAGCAGTCTGGACGGCGATTTACAAAGCAGTAAATGGCATTGTTATCCGGATCACTTGCTAGAAAATAGTGTCGTGTAAGACCAGCACTATTGAATAGGAGCTTTAAGAATTTTGTCCTTTATTTGCATTTTGGATGGAAGTTTTGGAATGGCAATGGATATAATTTTTGAAAATTAAAAATCTAAACATACACTTTATTGGACACGCTTGACATAATGCATATGGTTAGTAGGCCAGATTCCGTTGGAGTTACCTCCCATTGTCTTCCATTTTGTGAATCAAATCATAGTTTTCTCCTTCATATTCTAACCATTCGTTTGAAACTGGCATTCGAAATTTCTCATTTATGATACTGTGAAAAGAAAGAAGAACAACAAAAAAGAGAATAGATGATGTAGACAAATTTAAGAAGAAATCAACAATTTACTTTTGAAACCCCTTTGAAAAATCAGTAAGTTTCGTTGAATTAAGAATGGAAATGCAGAGTTCGACATACAAGATGGCCGCCAGCGGGAGGTAACTCTCATCATATGTGATCTCTTGAAAATATCTATACCAATCTGATTAAAACCATATCTTTATTCCGCTTCTCTATTTGTCTCATTGCGGATAAAGATCTGGCGAAACCCCGTAAGGGGTCATGTTCTGGTGAACTCTGATGACGTTTCAGCCACCGAAATCGTTATTTCCCATAGCCAATCAATGACTCGGCTAGGCACGTGATAGTGACGCAATATGTAACAAACACTGTTCAAAAACTACCTTGTGGTACACGCTGAGGATGTTAATTTCATTCCTAGGAATTTGTAGCCGACCCACTGATTGGCTGAAAATCAGAGTTCACCGGAACATGACCCCTTACGGAGTTTCGCCAGATCTTTATCCGCAATCGGACAAATAGACAAGCGGAATAAAGATATGGTTTTAATCAGATTGATATCTATACTAGATCCGCAAGCAGTACAAAATACACTTCTTGGTTATAAATCGGTGTCTTAATGAATGTTTCAATAAGGCAAATAGATTTTATCAAAGTTCTCATTGACCTTGAACACACAGAAGAATATGCTACAAGGCAAACCAGTCAACTTTTACTTCAACGGAGGAACACTGTAAGTACTTTACGTCCATGGGGGAAAAGATGGCGCTCTCATATGATAATATCTTTATGTGTGATCTTGAAAAAGTTTCCTCAACCCAGCTCCAGGTACAGCCCTAAGCTGAATTCAGTTCATAAATGAAATCGACAAAATAGAGAAACGAACTTGACGAATTCATTCAATTCGCTAACAACTTTCCTTCGTCCATAAAATTTACAGTTGATACATCTGACTATCAAAATTTTGGACACAAATCTCAGACAAGAAGTTCTGGACGTAAACAGTGAGTTTGTTACATTGGTTACTGAGAAAAATCCGTCGACAAAGCCACCTCGAATTCTAGATCAGTCAACAGAACAGATTTTCTTCAATACAAGACTACAGCCACAGCTGACAGGATAACCGTAAGTCATTACATTTTACACCTCTTAGAACTGTCATTCTTTCTACACAAACATCTCTTATTCTCCGTATATCCAAACATATCAGCACAACCATTCATACGGTTGTCTAGAGAAAGTACCGGAGAAAGATCACATAGAAGACCATAACGAGATGCCCTGACCAACAAACAATACTCATTTTGTCTCCGATCGCATACCGCATTCAAAGTTCCAATACGGGTCATGGGTACATCATTTTGTTTCTTGTAAATCTTAAAATGAATGAGAGAGAGAGAATGAACTTTTGGCAATTTCTGCTTTAGACAAAAAAACTTGGTAGATGTTACAAAGTGCTGTATACACTTCACATAAATAAAAAAAAAATAGTGGATACCGGTATATCAGTATCTGTTTTGTTATTGCAGCTATTCTGTTTCATATAGCCATAACTTGTTGAGGTTATTTTCATTATTATTATTATTATTATTATTATTATTATTATTATTATTATTATTATTATTATCATCATCATCATCATCATCATCATTATCATCATTATCATTATTCTTCTTATTATTATCACTGTTGTTAATATAATGTCTAATCTTTATCATATATTTTGTTTTCAAACCTTAAGAGACTGACCAAAATATTTGGTGTTAGATGTCTGAAATCTCTGGTAGTAAGTTAACTGGCTGGGTCACCCGGTGGGTGGGTGGATAGGTAGATAGTTGCACTGTATTTCTAAAATCACATTATATTTTGTATAACTTATTAGTTAAAATATTGGTTGATCTTAGAAATCCCCCGCTAGTAACTGAAACAGAGTTTAAATGTCAGCTTCGGTTGATATGTCCATTGCATGAGCATTTAAAATTTATACATATCTTAATCTGTTGGCATTTATTATTTTTTTTCAATAGCCGGGTCTCATGAACCGTCCCGACTCTTTTCTTTACTGTCTATTGATTATCAGCCGTTTAATTCATACGAGAGCCGTGATTGGCTGATGTGTTATAGGGAGAGAGGGACTACTATTTCAATGTATCAGGAGCTGTGATTGGATGAAATTATTTGATCTATCTATAAATAAAGATTGATTCTGCTGTAAAATCATGAATCTTTATCTCATTTCAGTAGTGTACAAAATGTATGACCTAAAAATGGGTGGTTGTTTACATTTGAATTTTGGCCAATTTTTTTTGGGGGGGAGGGGTGCCCCCCTTCCAGCGTGTTTTTCTCGAAATTAAGGCGGATAACCTATGGTAAAATGTAAAATTTGTTAAAAAGTTAAAAAGTAAATGTTAAAAAGAGGGTCTGACAAACATTTTGATATGTGGATTACATATAGCTAAAATGTAGGATGTTGTTAAAATCTTGCTGGAAGTTTGGTAATTTAGCATGAGACCCGATGGGAAATGGAATCACTAGGCTTTGACCTTTGTTGGGTTGTAGGATCACTAATGAGGTGCATACTTTATTCGGCTACAGGATCACTGAGAAATGAGGATTATACTTTGTTTGGCTATAGGGTCACTGAAAAATGAGGATTATACTTTGTTTGGCTATAGGGTCACTAAAAAGGTTTATACTTTGTTCGGCTATAGGGTAACTAAAGAGGTTTATATTTGTTCGGCTATAGGGTTACTAAAGAGGTTTATCCTTTGTTCGGCTATAGGGTCACTAAAGAGTTTTATCCTTTGTTCGGCTATAGGGTCACTAAAGAGGTTTATCCTTTGTTCGGCTATAGGGTCACTAAAGAGATTTATACTTTCTTCGGATATAGGGTCACTAAAGAGGCTTATACTTTGTTCGGTTGTAGGGTCAAGTCATAAATGAGGTCTATAGTTTGATCGGCTATAGGATCACTAGAAGATGAGGTTTATACTTTGTTCGGCTGTAAGATTATAACGAGTTTTATACATTGTTCGGCTGTAGGATCACCTTTGAGATTTGCTACCTGTAACATGTGTGTATGGTCCATGTTGTTAATTCTACCTCATATTCTGTGGTGCTCTATACGTTTAAAAGTTTCATAACAGAATTAAAAATATCTTTATCAAAATTAATCATAGAAATTTGCAATATTTGAACACGAGTATCGCCTGCTTTGCAAAATACGTTCGTCGATTGATTTAAAGACAGCTCGTTTCTACAAACGATAAAAAAGGCCTTACAGAGAACATACATTCATACATACATTACTGAATAGTTCAAACAATAACTGAAAACAAATTTATATGCGAACTTGGATTTTCAATGTAAATTTTTAAAAGATAATGATGATAGTATTTCCCGCAGTTCTGAGACCTCGACTCGCATTCAGACGGATAGAGAACTTTTTGCTTTTGTTGATTTACATTTTGCTTATTTCTTGACACTAACAAAGTAATTCCCTATTGCTTTTCTTCAAATGGAAGTATCCTTGTATCGAATTTTAATTTTCCTTCCATTCGATTGAATTGGCTCTGTTGTAAGTGGGAAGGTTTACCCGTAAACCGATTAACCAGATCATTTGAGTGGCTATTGTCTTAAGTGGATACCGAAAACGAATTACAAATAACTATTTTCTGAAGTATTTTATATGCATATTCTTGGTTACATTGCATGTCTTTAGCTGGTTTTCATAACAACGGAGTAAGATTTCTTTTTTCCATTGTTAACGTAGTGTAAAATTATCACCTCAGACATCATACTTCCTGAGGGGCAAATACCAACAATTCACATTATATTTATTTTACAGACATCTGTAATAACTTTCATGGTGAGCAATGTATGATTTTCAGGATTAAAATGCAAAATGTTGTCGTTGATTCAAATATTATCGGATGAGTTGAATTAATGTTTTTGATAAAAAGGTTTTATATTACACATAACCAGTTTTCGAGTTTTTGTTGAAGTGTCGATTTCATTTCTCCGTAGGCCAATTCAACAACTTCTTTTAATAAACTCTTTTATTATTGTGCGATAAATGAAACATGACTCGGCATTCTCTCTTTGAAATTTCTGGTTTTACATCTCAAGCGAGGTATAATATTTCATGATTTTATTATGGGTTTTAGTATATGATATAAGATTTGAAAAATAATTATATAAAGTGAAATACAAAATGCTGATGGATTATAGTTTTTACTGAATTTGCTAACAAAGGTTACAATAATTTATTTAACTATGGGTTTTTATCATGTTCTCCATTTCATCTACATCCGGTGTGGCCTAGTGAATGAGGTGCTCGGCTCGTGATCGAAAGGACCCGGGTTCAACTCCGCCTTGGACTCACCGGTGTTCTGTCTTTGGGATGAGACAGTAAAAACCGAGGTTCCGTGTCACGGTAGGCGTGGCACGCAAAAGATCCCTCACTGCTTCGGGTGGGTCCGTTGTAAAGGTCTAAATTTCTATGCAGTGCATCAGACAGATGCCGTCACCATATACGTGAAATTATCATGGAGAGACGTAAAACAATATTCAATCAATCAGTCAATCAACCATTTCAACTAGAGTTTAGTACATTATGAATAATACGAAAGTAACTAGTGTCACATGACTATGGCACTAGAACAATATACCACGGTGGGCATTCATGGACCCCTGAAATTTAGGGGTGAGGCCAGCTGCCCTGGAGTAATGAGCGTCTCCTATTTAGCTAGCCACACCCGACGTGAATGCCCTATTTTACAAACGAAACAAATATAATTCAGTTTTGTGTATATACATGAATGTGAACACACACTGTTTAGAAAGTGCCACTGCCAGATAACATCAGGAAAAAGGGTATAATAACACTTAAGTCAAACCCTTATAAGACACAAATCATCGAACGCTTAAAACTACATTTTTCGACAACCTGTAACACATGGTAATACGAAAGCTTAGGAGGGTTAAATCCAAAGTTAGAGAAAAAATTGAAAGTCGTAATTACGAGATAAAGAATTGTTATTACGAGATGAAAAGTCATTATTACGAGATAAAGAAATATTTGTTAAATCAAGTTTGTTTTAAGTTTACCTATTTTCCAGATTTAGAGCCCTTTCCTGACTTTTTGTTTTCTTAAATGTGTGTACCTATTTGATTTTTTGAATGACTTAAGTTATAGCAATGAGTTGCCGATTAATAACGAGTTAGGTTCTGATTGAACTATATTTGACAGAATTATGGTTCCTGATTTACTGCAAGCGGGATCTGAGGCAAAGGCTATTGTTATAATGCACCGGTCGTCCGAATATCTATCTTGTGATAACCACTTACTATCTCGTAAAAACAACTGTCTTAGCTCATAATAACAACATTTTATTTCGTAATAACGACTTATTATCTCGTAATTATCACTTTCATACCTCGTAAAACGATTTTTTGTCTCGCAATAACGACTTACTATCTATCTCATGCTTGGGACTTTCGTAACTCGTAATAACGATTTTTATCTTGTAATTTAGTCTTTTCTTTCTTGCTTTGAATTTGACCCTCCTAGGCTTTCGTATGTTGACAACGTACCAAAGGAGATAAACCAGAGATTAGACCACGTGACCTGAAGGAGTAAGTATTTCCTTACGTGTTCTTTGTTTCTTTGTTATTAAATCGTACGATTTTGTTTTCCCAAAATGGACGTCATAGAATATTTGTAAGCTAGACATACGTCTTTACGAATTATGTTATGTATTGATGATTCTTGATTAGGCTCTAAAATAAATAATAATAATAAAACTTAATGTAATGAAACAAAATACTCTATGTCTGAAGTAGCAATAAAATAGAATCTTGATATCAGCGCCATTTTGCACTATATTGTGTATGGTTTCCTAAGAAGTATTATAAAGTTAAGAAAATATTTCAGGATTTTAAAGACTTGGAATACCAATTGTATATCTCATTTTAAAAATGCAATTTCCTTTCTTTCCGACTGTACAAACATTCACATATTGCCATACATGATAATTATTGTACACGGATATGATAAATCATGGTTTTTAGAGACGGTCCACAATTTTCAATGGTCAATCAGGCGTGCCATATACAAAATAATCGCCGGTAAAAGCTCATGCGTAATAATACCGCCAATGCCATACATCCTTTTGGCACTGTGCAACGAATATGATATAGATAGTAAGTTTTATTTTATATTAAAATGTTCCCTATATCATGACTTAAGAATTCATTACTTAAAAAGATATTATAATACCCTCAGTGTTTGGAAATTAGGACACTCATTTAAGTGTTCAAAATGTCAAAGAGCTCTTTAATCTAGGTAGATTTTTATATGTGGCATCCAAAAGGAGAAGTGATAGTATATGATAAAACATGTTGTTTTCTTGTAGTATTCTGCAAATCATATGTTATATGTTCACTCTCCATCTATTATTTGAGTTTATATTCGTTATGTATTACACGTCCTATGTTCTTATGTTCATCTGCCGCATCACATAAAGAATAAAGAGCTTGGACTTGACTGTCTGTGTTGAGTTGAACGATAGCATCTTATAACAACACCAGCTACAGTTTTTTTGGGGGTTTTTTGCAGTAGAAATTTTAGAAAGATTGGAAAGTTGAAATTCATAAATTATTTCATTAAAGATGATAAAGGAGTAACACATTTCTACTGATAGGTCAACATACGGTGTATCAATAATTAACGCGAATTACAAGTAGACAATATAGATACATATTACATGTAGGTCTGAAGCAATTAAGAAATACGATTGATCAGTTATACAGGTGAGTGGGTAGACACGGTGAGCAATGGGAGTGGATTCACACTGGTCTCAGGTGGTGAACGTTATCTCCCAATCAAATTCCATCCGTACTGTGGGAGTGGGAAATCACTGATCTACGTTAAATGTACTGTGCATCCGCCATGGATCTTTAAAATATAGAGACGGCACGAAATATTTCAACACTGATCTTGAGAGACGAATATGGACAAACGCTATGTAAAAAGTGTCACAGCTACACAACCTTAAAGTTATGATCTCCTGCTTCCATGCTACATATATTGAAAATCGTTGTAAATCATTACAAGCAAATCCACGCCTAAAATTAAATTCTAAATGAGTGTCCTTTGATTATGTGACGCGTTTGCTCGTAAACCTTTTACCACACCAATTGACTGACTTTTGTCACTTTAAATGACCGTCCGAAGTCGGTATCGTAACTGCAGTACTGCACACACACACACACACACACACACACACACACACACACACAGAATGCAGTTAGAGTATACAGAAAGTGTCACAGTTACAGGGGTATGAAACAAACGTACAAAATTGAGTATTTGAGGCATTTTGGTCGTTAATTGTTAGTTTCGAGTTCGGATATATGTGTTACAAACATGACAAATGAGAAAAAAGAAAAGACAAATTACAAAGGACAAGCACAAAAAACATGATAATAGTAGAATTTACACGGAAAAACGACATTACAAAAGTGTTCGATTGTGCTACATGAGGTTTACATATAACTCTTATGAGTAATCTATATGTTGTGCTATTGATGACTGTACTTTGTTACCTTTTATTTCAATAACTTTTAATAGTTAAACCACTCGGTTGATTAACATATTATTTTCGTAGTCTACCTGTCCAAATGATAACAATGTAATAAATCAGCATACCATGGGTAAAAAAGCTCAGTTTTCAAAGTATCAGTTCTGACAAAACATATATTCAAAATTTACGTTAAAAATTATTTGATAGTTAATAATTTTCTCTTTCATGCATAGCCCTGTCCTTAAAAGGGCTTTGGCTCTTTTTTATTTCGTCAATTTTCTCCATGTAGTGTGTACAGTAAGAAGACATTATATGTCGAAATGCATACGTTGTGCCCAAAACATCATATTTGTGATTATATTAATTGGCAATTAGTAATTGATTGATTGATTGAATATTGTTTTACGTCACTCCACGATTATTTCACGTATAAGGTGATGGCATCTGCCTGATGCATTGCATACAAATTTAGACCTTTGCAACGGACCCACCCGAAGCGGTGAGGGATCTTTTACGCGCCACACTACCATGACACGGGACCTCGGATTTTACTGTTTCATCCCAAAGACAGAACACCGATGCGCCCAGGGCGGAGTTGAACCCACGATCTATCGATCAGGAGCCGAGCACCTAATCCACTAGGTCACACCGGCTTGGCAATTAGTAATTGCCAAGCCTCTGAATATCTTTATATTATACATTGTCTTATATTCTGAACCAATGTTGTGTTTCCATTCACAAATATCAATATGAATGGAATATACGAACACGTTTTGCATCATAAGTTGCTTTATAACACAGAGTGTATGTCGTCTACTATTTAATTTTTACATGATTGATCACAAATAATCACAAGATCTTGAAAATAGACACTAGTTTTCGATGCAATTTTGCGGCTAAAATGTCGTCTGTTGCTCTATCTCCAAGTCAATTTGCGTGTTGATTTAATTTCTAGTTCTCTCAATTCTGAGGACGCAAGATGATGTTTTATAATTATAAGAAATTTATGAATGCATGGCTTGAGGGTATCAATCTGGAGATTGACTGACTTGCTCGAATGGAGTATAGTTGACATTTAGCTCAGAAAGGAGATGACAATTCGATTGGGCAACTGATCCCCAATTATATTGAAAAACACCTACGATACACTGCTGTATCTTTACTGACAATAGGAAAAGAAAGCTTTGATTTTCTTATTGAATCTATGGATCGTAGATTACTTTGTAAATTATGGATTAGGCTCTATTAAAGTTAGTGAAACAAGCCCTATATTATGGTGATATGCGTCATGCATTTATATATGTTCAAAGTGAAGATCTTTTCCCTTTTTAAAGCGTTTGAAAATATTTCATTCAGTATGGATTAATGTTCTAAAATATCTTATAGATATAGAATCAGAAAAAAAAAATGTAAACCATTTTTCAAGGAAGAAGCAAAATATAATGACAACTGTTGCTGGGTGTCTGGTTTTCTAGTTTAATTATTGATTGATTTTTGTTTAACGTCACACCACGAATATTTCACGTATATTGTGAAGGCATCCGTCTGATGCAGGGCATACAAATTTTGACCTTTGCAACGGACCCACCCGAAGCAGCGAGGGATTTATAATGTGCCATGCATACCACGACACGGGGCCTCGGTTTTTACTGTCCAATCCGAAGGACAAGGACACCGGCATGACCAGAGCGGGAATCGAACCCCGGCCTCCCGATCAGGAGTCCAGCGCGATACCACCAGGCAACACCGGCTTCTCTAGTTTAATGAATACATACGTTTATAATCATCCTTTCCTTGTTTAGTCTTCAAGATCTTTTACCCACCTTTCTTTCGAACTAGATATTTTATTTTCATCCTAGGATCTAGTATTATAGGGTTCTTTACTTAGAGATTGGTTAAATCTTGTATCGCAAAGGACTTAGCATTGCCCTTTATTAATGACTATCAACAGGAATCGATCTTAAAACACTTATCCCTTTAATGGCCACCCCCTCACATCCCATTATATCCTCATTATTTGTGACGCACTCTTATTTGTTTGTAAATATCCTTCGTCCCTGACATTATGCACACTGTAAATACTTCTATATTTTCGTTTTTCTTTCATACTACGTACATATTTTCTGTAATATTCAGTGATAATACAAAGAAATACAACGGTGATTTCGTATAATCAGCATATATGTATGCTGTTGGTATGAAAAAAAGCATAGCTGGACCTCATATCATTACAGTTCTTCATCACAAATCGTCCGATATTATACAACATATCGGTCAATTCATATTAAAATCACCATTAAAGGGGCAATGCTGATAAGGATTTTATAATCCAAAATATCTGCAGGTGAGATCAGACACTCTTTTTCATTTTTAATTATTCATTTTAGTAACAAGTTTCATATAGACAGACATCATATATTTGTCGAAACAAAACAAATACCTTAAATCATTTAACCATTTATATGAATAAAGCGGGGATATCAATATTATATTGTAAATGACATTTATACTTACTTGCTTTTATAAATTAAGCTTGTTGTGTCTTCATTCTACTGATTGTTAACTGATTCTGATGAAGTTCTCATATCAAAAACAGGTAATGCAGCGCATATATTAAAATCCAAATGGTCAAAACATTGGAAGGTCTTTTTCATTAGCTCAACTTCCCGACAAATGGCTTACTAATCAATTAAAACTGATGGGTTACCTCCTTTCTGGTACTGAGATAAACCTACATAGATTTCGTGTAACGATTAAATAATTTTTTAAGATTATGCATTATTAGTCTGCATCGGATTATTATTTCTTCTTAAGACAAGGTTCTGGAATTTAATGTTTTATATCGTAACAAGACTGGTATTACATTCACAATACATGTAATACGCAAAACAGACCTTTTCTCTATCTATGGCAGACTTATGATCGATAAAGCAACGGCATTTCATCACTTCTGAAGTCATTCATATTTCACGTCTTCGTCTAATTTAAGCAAGTCTGTATTGTAATTGTAAATCTTGAAATTTGTTTTTCTAAAGGACGTCAATATATGTCTACGAGAGTTTTTAATTTCTTTTTAAACGTTTCATTTTGAATGATTGATACACAGACCTTTATATGGGGTTTGTAAAAATAATTGGCGACATAACGTAAAACTACAGCTTTGAGTACATTCAGAAGATACACTGTTACATCGCATCATCAGGTCAATAAAGTCGGATACGATCTTATATTATACTATCTATGGTAACCAATTTAATGCAATTCTAGTCCTTGATATAAAACTTTTGTACAGAAAAGTTTTGTTATTAAAAAAATATATATTTTGTTCTACTGAGATATCAGATCAAATAATACGCACATCTGCAACAGAACCGGTTGATTCTATGTCCATGTGACATTCAAAGCACGTAAAACGGGGGGGGGGGGGGGGGGGGGGGGGGCATTAATGGACTCTGAATATCAAAACTGAGTTTTGGCAGCCAGAGGAATAAGCGTCTCCTGTTGAGATAGCTGCAACAGTCATTAATGTACAAAATTTAGAGACAAAATATTTTACTCAATCAAATGACAGTATACCCCCAATTCAAGATAAAGCAAAAATTATGTTCAACACAAAACACATGAAATGCGTATGAAGTAATACTTTATAGAAAGCTTTTTTCTCTTGACCTAAAAGTAGACCTTTTTGCACAACTGACGTTTTAAGGTAAAAGGTATTTATCTTATTATCATCTTACAAGGCATTACATAAAGTAGAAATTGCCGAAATGAAGCATTCTATGAAAAACTGGCCGAATTACAACGTTCTATAAAAACTCAGTAAAATTTTACACTGTGTATATCAGGACAGGGATTATAGTATGATGTAAACAATCATCTGGAATATGTTTATAAACAATTCCTTAAACTCATCCCAAAGCTGCTACTTTGTAAATACGGAGCTGAACTGATATCATGTAGTTTCTAAACATCTGAATGAAAGTCTATACTTAAAACATTTTCGAATTCATGGCAAATCAGGGAGCTCATAACAAATGAATTTCCTTGTGTTTTCTTTTCAGAAAAATGTACAGACTATCTTTGATATTTATTTCTAGTGTCCTATTTGATACGTGTACAAAAATTATTGTCACAAGAAATAAGTAGTACATAGTTGAAGACAGAAACACAAAAATATTATACTGCTTGAGGTGTAGCTAAGTACCAAAGTTTGAGGGACACACTTTGCGACTCTCTATATGAAATTCCACTAAAAAACAAACAGTATTTCTCACCTGAGAACTGAGAAAGAAGAAAGGGGGTGATGGTTTTTTCTGATAGCGATTGTCAGTAACATTATATAATACATTTATACTTTTATAATTTTTTATAATTGTTCAGTGAAAAGTGGGGTACTATCCCACTTAGCCCACGCACACTTTTAAAAGGGATTCTATTGTCTTATCCCTTTGTCTTGTGTCTCAAACAACAGTTGATGTAGCCACCTAAGTAGGTCAGTTGAAGAAAAAAATGTCAATCACCTTAATTGACAAGTTTAGGTTTTTTCCTTCCGTCTAACGTTAAATGCATAAGAACTGAAAGAACAAGCTCTTATAATATATACCGAAAGAACAAACACTTATAATATATAAATGCAGGTAATGAGAAATTAGAGCATATGCATCAGTACAGTTTGCAATATGGAACATATATATGCCTGTTGTAGCTAAAACCCCGCACTAGTAATTCTAAAGCCTAACAAAGTATCCGCCAAATTATTGAATGAAACCCGTCAAGTGATACACATTAAAGCGTGAACTACTGCCAAATTATATTAGTGATAGAGCAAATTTTAAAAAATACGCTTTGTTCCACTTTTTACTTACATTTTACAGGTTTTATTATATTTAAAGAATACTAATTATACCAAAATGATAGAACACTGACATTCTTTTTATATGTGCTTTAATGCCATCATTCCAATGCCTTTGCTTTGTCTTGAATGGAAATCGTCACCTCTGAATTTCAGGGGTCCGTGACTGTGGTACATTGTTGTAAGTGCCATAGACATGTGACACCAGTTACTTTCGTATTTTACATTCATTGAAGCTCAGAACATATTCTGTTGAACAATCTAATTACCAAAAACGGGCATAATAAGAAGACATTACTCCATTTAAAGTCAGAGATACATGAGTGAGATACTACCTAGCAATCGTTATTTTTCAAAATTTTATATTCCCTGTCAGTATTTAAGTATTAATAATTGGGACCATAAGTCCATTAGTAGTGTAACTTCAATTTTCGATCTTTATGCTGAGTTAGTAGAAACCCAACATTAAAGTTTGTTATATCTTCCCAACTCTGTCAAGAATGAATTTGTTCTCCAGATCAATGGAATTGCCAGCCAATGCCTAAAGTATATTTTTCGAAATGCGCATTTGTTGCAGTGAATGAATGCTGCTGCGTGTATGTATAATACCCGATATCATGTATTAAACAGTCGCGTTGTTTACAATAAAACGGGGACATCTGACTTAGGTGTATGCTGTTGACATAAAGAGTAAAGAAGAATCAGCCAATAAGAAGACACAATATTTGATTGTAATGTAGTTACACGATAGACTTTGGATATTCAATATTCAAGAATATAAAAATAGAATATATCAACACAATATATATTATAACAACACAATATATATTTCAATTTTCTGGGTATAAATATTTTCATTTATGCCGATAAAAAAGCAATATCTTGGATCGACTACAATCCTGTTTCCTTACACATTTTTATCATTGGCTTTTTGATTGGATTAAAAATAAAAAATTAGTGGTATATCTCTTCCACGAAATTTTGTCTTTGACGACGTAATTTCCCGCGTTTTCGTAGCTGTGACGTCAATATATTGACACCGCCTCGGCAGAAGTTTTAGAGATGTTGAGAAATAATACATATATAACATCCCAATTTCTGAGAATATAAAGCATGTTTGAAAGGAATTAAATGTTGAGGAATGAAGCTAATCTGTTTTTTTGCTGGATGGGGGTATAATACCGGAAAAAGAAAAGGACAGAGAACTTATGCATCATGCACTACGCGCAAAGATACAAAGATTCATTACATAAGTCATATCTTTTTGAGTGCATTTTTAATTATCTGCATGCTTGTCGCGCCTTAGTCAGATGTCTTGTTTCCTTGTTACCTAGATCATGTTACGCTACTCTGAATCAAGTATAATGACATGTGTATGTTATTCAGATATTAGTCTTTTGCCTGATATACAGATGGGTGCAGTCCTAACATAACATACACGTTAACGCAAAAAGCGGTCGCGAGGACTGCTCTAGCACACGTGCTAGGACTGCTCGACCGGACGCGCGTGCGCTCCTCGCGTTCACGCGGTAGGGAATTCGCGTTAACGCGATTTATTCCCGCGTGCGCTCGGTCCAGTCGCACGTTCACATGTCTATATTTGTAATTCTCTATGCAGTACGGATGGAGAAAATAAAATGGATCAGATTAAATTACCGCGAGTGTCGCCATAAAACGTGTCTTTAATGAAATGTTAAAATGACACCCTGCATTAAGGATTTCATATGTAATATAACAAAGGAAATTATCGCGTAGACATGCAATAAGGTATTAATAAAAAATCTTCGCCAGTTTATACTAGCATGATTACTTTCTAATTTCATTTATTTATTTTTTCTAATTAGTTTATTTATGTATTTATTTCTTATTTGTTTATTCATTTATAACTAATTTATTTTTGTATTTACATGTATTTCCTATGTATGTATTTATTTAATTAAGCTATTTTCTATATTATATGAATACAATATCATCGTTATTATCATCTTTATTAATTTTTATTTCATTATAATTATTATTATTATTATCATCAATTTCCTAAAATAAGAATAAATTTCACTAAAGTCAATGTTCGGAAATTGCGTTCAGTATTTCTAAAATTCATCCCTTAACTCGGAAGAGTTTTATTTAATTCTAAATATTTTACTTACACATTAATAAGTTTTTATATTTAAATATACAATGTTTATATCGATTCTCCTTCAAATCCTTCTATATGAACATGTTAATACAATTTTTAAGTTGTAAGCAAGCGAACGTGGCTGTCAAGCACGTTCACGCGGCAGTCAAGCGCGTTAACGCGGCAGTCAAGCGCGTTCACGCGGTCTGGAAATTAAGTTCACGTGGAAATCTGCGTTAACGCAAACGCGTGTGCTCAGCAGTCCTGAGCGCACGAGGAAAGCAAACTTCACGTGAACGCGACGTTAACATAATGTTATGTTAGGACTGCACCTCACTGTATTTCACATTTCAAACAAAAATTAAGAAATTACTGAAGTCAAAGTCAATTTCAATATAAAGAACCGAGAATCGAGAAAAAACTCAAGCAAATTACATACCAGACTTCACGGCGAAATGAGCATTACAAAATTTCGGTTCTCTTTATACTTGATTATACTGATGACAATCAACAGTCATGGTCTGTTAATAGCTTGTTCTGTTGTACAATGCAATCTACAATACCGTTTATTTATTAAAATCACACATTCTATGTCCTCTACAATTTAAGAGCTCTAAGATGAAAACAGGACTAAGAAAAAGATACTTTTGATAATTTTATCTAATCACATCTTGTTCCATCCCGCTTTAAAGACGATTATTACCAGGTAAAACTCCTCGATAAAACACGTAAAACATATCAAAAAAGGGTCGATTTCAAAGCTATGACTTCTAATCTTATTTAAAGTTGCACAAATAAGGGTCAAATATACCTTGGATTAAGTAAGTAAAAATTTTATATCATCTATCACATACTTATTGTATTAGATTCCTAGACATTTTAAACCTTATGCAAAGATAACAACATCAGTGATGGGAGTCGTGCAATCGTGAATCATGGGAGTGACCTTGACACATTACTATAATATATATTATTATAATATATATAATAATGAGACCTTGCAAGTGATAATAAATATGATTGTGACACTGAAAGTGATAACTATAGGGAGAATAACATTAACAGCGATCACAATGATTGTGATAACATTAACATCGATCACAATGATTGTGATAACATTAACAGCGATCACAATGATTGTGATAACATTAACAGCGATCACAATGATTGTGATAACATTAACATCGATCACAATGACTGTGATAACATTAACAGCGATCACAATGATTGTGATAACATTAACAGCGATCACAATGATTGTGATAACGTTAACATCGATCACAATGACTGTGATAACATTAACAGCGATCACAATGATTGTGATAACATTAACAGCGATCACAATGACTGTGATAACATTAACAGCGATCACAATGATTGTGATAACGTTAACATCGATCACAATGATTGTGATAACATTAGAAAGGATTTTGCTATGATGGCGATTACCATAATAATCATGGTAGCGCTGATTACCATGGTAGTGATAATTGCCACGTTTCCCAAGAAGATACTTCTAATCTCTGCAACTCTTTATTGTTCCTCGTTAATTGACAGGAGGTTTTCTTTTTACAACTGGTAACTTAATAACAAAGTGAGACGAGTTTTACTTATCTTTATTGATCCGTTAGCATGAGAGGCAATGTCGATATTTCTCATGCAATATAGCGTCAATCCTACACTAGTCGCGTTAGTTGAAAGCTTTTGAGAAATATCTGTATATGTACAATGCCTCGTCTTTTCAATATCTAGGTCAATTCTGTTTTATACAGGGAATTTTCTTTAACGTACTCTCTTTTTTCCTGGGAATTCGAAAGTACTGATAGCCTAAAAACATTTATTACAGTAGTCTTTTGTGTATAGCAAAATTGATCACGACCCCAATATAATTTCAAAATAGTACCCAGACGCCTCTTTACATTGATAGATTTTTGAGTCGAACAGAAAAAAGAAAATAAATCCAACAGTTTTATTGTAATGTCCATCCCGAAAATGAAATGGCGTGATACCGAAGATACCAACAGTCATCAAAATCAAATAAGAGTAGTTGTAATACAAGACAAAATATTAAATATGGGCTATAACTGACCCCTGGAGGGTCTAGAAGTGAAATAATTACCAATGGAGGAGTTAACATCCCCTGCAAACCGGTCACACCCGCCATGATGCCATAGGTATAACCAAAAGGTGGCATCAGGTGCCATGGAAGAGCAAATATGCCCTGCCAACAGGTCACACCCTCCGTAATGTCATAGGTATAAACCAAGGGTGGCAAAAGATGCCATGTTGAAGTAAGCATCACATTTCATGCTATAACTTTATTTTAACTAGTTGGAAAGAAAAATAAGATACTACCATAAAACGTTTTATATAAATTGTGTATTTCCGTGTTTATAAATTGAAATATACAACATTGATATATTTTTTCCATGACAAAGAATTGTGCAGTCGGTATTGTCATCTGTCATGTAGTATTGTTTTGTTCATGAGCATCACTTAATGATGCTAACGATACATCTAGAATAATATTCTATTGCAAATAATTTAGATATCATTCGTTTGGGGAAATTATTGATTAAGTGTTTTGTTACATGAATATCATTCAGGATTTTGTTTATTTGCCTAATTTCTTCCAAGTTTATTAATACTAATGCATTTCAGTCATAACTTATATAGCTTTGAAATTGTTGATTGCGATGGATTTTCCGATTCGGGTTCAATAATAGTGAAACGCCTTCGACGTTGAGAATGTAACAGTGAGTTTTTATACAGTGTTTCCTTGAAAATTGCAATCTGACTAACAAGGTTATATCCTAGGTTAAGATCTTTTGAAGAGAGCCCTTCACATAGTCAACTCTGACTGCTAGTTAGGACTCCTACAGATCAGGTATGTTAGCTCGTGTGAGTAGGACAAGGCTGTCTTTTGATGTCGCTTTTCCTATTAAGTTTTTATTCTATGACATTTTTCCCTGTTTATTTATTTGTTACCTCTCAATTAATCACTTTATCAATGTTCATGACTACAGTTTGGTTTCTTTTTCAATTTTCTTAAAATTCTTTGATTGTACAATTTTTACGACGAATGGAAAGTTTAGCTAAAATTCGGCAAACCTTAATTAGCAAATTGAATAATTATTGATATTTTATTCGATATTTTTTATGGCTTTAATGGTTGAGGTAGTAGTATTATTTCCAAACTTTTGTGCCTTCATTTTATTCACATGGTCATCTATCAATTGACGTCATTAGTCATTACTCGATTCTCTTGTAAACTCACGTGGGGGTCACATGACCTTTTGCATAGTACACCGTGCGACATCAGTTTGTCATTCATTTCTATCTGTAAACGTTGAACGTTTTCGACTGGAGTATTTTAACTAAAATCAGATACTCAAAGATCATCAATGGGTAAATCCAGGATGGGGCGACAGACGCCCAAGAGGATAACCTTCTTTGCCGATGTTTTTCTTTACAACAGAGGCATATATCGACCAATCAAGTGTACCAGAGTGTTCAAGATATGTTTTAGGACGCTTTTTCCATTTTTAAATATATTTTAACGCTCTATTTCGCAGTTTTGTTTTGTTTCTCCTGGAAGGGAGTGTTTTGCTTTGCCCCGTTTCTGATTTAGGAATTTTCACGCTTTTTGTTTCATTTTCTTGTTAATCATTCAATCAATAATCATTTATTTGCTTTTTGTATTAGAAGAGAGTTATTTGAAATTTAAGTCCTCTCAATTATTTCTATTGTTGGTATAAGCCAGTACTGGACTGCCAAAAAAGAGCGATTGTGACCCTGTCGTGGGCAATATCTTCACATTTTCATATCAATTTACATTAGAGCAATTTTCAAAATAGTGCATGATTGGCCTTAAAGTAAAAGTCAAAGAACCAATATAAGGACAGAGCTATACATAAATGAGATACTTCTTGGTTATAGAATACTTTGCCTTTAAGAATTGTTTTATGATTATTTCAACAAAATAAACACGGTGAGTGACAGAGTAAGCAATTAAGTTACCACCCTGCGATGGGTGATCTGATGGTTAGTTCTAGACTGTTTTGTAAAGAATAAAAGATGTTATAGGCATATGCATGATACGATTGATTTGTTTTTCATTGTAGGTTACATGTCTCTTAGCAGAAATTGAAGCCATTTGAACGAAGGGCTGGGCAAATGTACGGCCGCTAGCGTCTCATATAGAGAGGGCATTGATTCTGAATCATATTAGATTACGAAACTGACACAGCATCTATATGGTTAAATCTAAGAAGTTGTAAAATAAGAGGTTAACTGGTTTTACATTTTGGTTCTCAGCTACCAGTATCACGGTGCACGTGAGCATTCATTGACACGTTTAAATCTGTAATCAGACCAGTTGTCCGGAAGGAGTAAGTCTCCTGTTACCCGCAATGATTTCCCAAATTAATCAAATGATACAAAATATCATACTGCACACATGGCATAAACACATTTTTAATAAGAGCTCACAGCATAAGAGATTAACATACACGCTATGATTTGATTGAGATGTTATATCCATAAGTATCATTCTAAAGATTCTTTCGTGAAAATTCCGCTTAAGTTAGCAACAGTGTAGAAAAACCAGCAAAACAATTATTCTTTTATTCAATGAAAGTATCCACAGTTACGGAACATATCGCTATTCAGTGAAAGGAAATGTTTTTCAATACCTGTTGCATCTTAACACATATTGATTTGTCGTTTAAAAATTTACTAGCTGAATATAAGAGATGTGTTTTTGTGTTTAGAAGACAGTTGTAATTGACATTTTGACATGCTTTTTATTGTATGAGACGCAAATAAAGCCATTTTTCACGTGATTAATACAACATCTGTCTTTATAGAAATGTTGTCTGGATTTAGACGTACAATATTTCAGAGCATGTTCCTTTTAAGGCTTCCTCTGTTCTATTTCTGGAAGAAAAGTCTCCTTATGACGTTGTGGATACCGTATTTTTTGCCAAAAATATATGGATTAAAAGAAAAGGTTAACAATATTTTGTTGCCATAAAATATCACATCTACGCAAGAGCTGGATTTGATTTTACCATAAAATTTGTTTTTAAAATAACATTTTTATACATCAATGTGCATGCTGCACACTTTATATGACGCAGGAAATCTATATTAAATGTTTGATCATATAAACGTTATAACTATGTGCACCAGATGCGTATTTCGACAAGTTATGTCTCTTCAGTGATGCTCATGGCTGGATGATTGGAATTCTGATAATATATAAATATTTGAAAAGCAGAGTTAAAACCAAACTGGCCGAAAAGTGAGCCAAAACGTCAAGAGAAGTTCATGAAGAAGATTCTCGTTAGTTTTACAGTGATTTACAAAATTTCATCACTGAACATTTTAAGTATATATTTTACGTCAATACAAAAGCACTGAAAACTAGACTTATGATGACATCGGGCACTATCAGTACACCAACAGTGACACCGACCTGGTATAACAATAGTAAAACATAGGCTTCTATATCAATTAGCATAAAAGTAAAAGTGCCCGCAAAAACGGAAAATCACAAAGCAAATACACATTTCATATATTTCGTTGGAAAGTTAGATGCAGCATCTATAATGAATAGGTATTAACTAAGTAGATCTATTGTTTTAAGAAAATTACGCTAGAAATCTGAGATAAAAAGCTAGCAGTAGTTATATTATATTTTATTTCATTTTAAATCAGCGGCAGTTTTACTTTTAATGTTATTAGTAAGAATTAGCGGATTCTCCATTTTATGTCCCCTAAATCGGTGATTTCTGACATAAAGCTTTTGGACAATATTATTGTCAGTCAGTCTGTCTGTGGCAAAACTTAAACATTTGTCGTTCATTGGGAACAGTAAGAAATATGGCTTAATTGTTGAATATATATATTTCCTGTCAATTTCTTTTTCTACACAAAAAATTGTGTTGTCCTGACCTTGACAATGACTCTTTTGATCTTTATGTACATATACATTTCAAAACTGAAATATCTAGTAGCTCAGTTGCTAATAAAATTTCTCAAGTCTTAACTGATTGTATTTGTTTTGGTATGTAGACTTAAACGCAAAATCTACCATTAGTGATATAAGTCTATTTTCAGTCTCAAAACTTCCCTTTCTTTATACATATATTCTAATTCAGTTCTTTATTGCCCATCAGTTCTAACACATAGGCATGTAATGCTGTATTACCTTATCATCATAAAAGAAAGCATTCAGACATCTGGCTCAGTTGTATACAAAAATATTCATCATATAAAAAAGCAAACGATAAAGACATAGAAAGACAACACAAAAATTAAATTTGTGATTCAATTAAGGCACCGACTTCGGACGGTCAATTTAAATAACGCTAGTAACACAATTAGTATAATTAACCAGTTTCCCACTCACCAAAACGGCAGAGCAATTACAGAAAGAAAAAAGAGGAGTTACTGACTCAGTTATGTGGCAGAAGTCACCATGGAGCTATACAATACATGAATATAAATAATATACTAGAACATATAACACATTACAAAAATATTTGATTGTAGTGCAATTACGATACCGACTTAGGACGGTCATTTAATTTGACAAAAGCCAAACAAATGGTGTGGTTAACATTTAAAATATATAAATGATACTCTATATATACAGATATAAAGGACATTCACAGACCCCTGAAATTTAGAGGAGAAACCAGGTGCTCTAGCTATACCCGCTATGAATGCCATTACACACAGAAGAAACCAATGTAAATCAGCACTGTACATATAAATGAATGTGAACCAACATTATAGACAGTGTCATTGCCACATAACATCAGGAAAAAGTATAATAACACTTGAGTCAAATTTGTTTTGACTATAAGAGTAATGTCTCAATTTCGTCTTATTGTAACAATGAGCAGAATCAGGAAAATAAAAGTGAAATCAATGAAAGCACTTACAGTTCCGTGATAGGGATTGTATCAGTTATTCAAATTAAATGGAGTTTTTTTTTAATCCGTACTCTACATGCTGTAAAACACAAAACTTAACCACAGTACACAATTAAAGACTGATAATCTAAACTATCAATTGGTCAGGATAACATTATACCTCCGTTCCCTCTTTTCTGTCCCTAACATTTCACAACAATGTAAACGTTAGTTTAGAGCATTGGGGCGAAATGCCATTATTTATTTTGAACTGTGATATTTTCATTGAAAAACCTGGGTAAAATAGCATGGAAGCTAATAAGAATGGCTAGTTATCTCAAAACTGGGATCAGGTGTCCGTAAGAACATTATAAAGTAGTTTATTGAATATTTTTATCATGCCTTAATATAAAACGAACACAACCATAAAACTTTCGTAATGTTTTTCGTAGAGATACGTTTAACATGCAAATCTACTTTAAATGATTCAAGGCAAATGATGTCTTTCAAGATGAATGACCAATAAACTTTGCTATACACATTCACATAGTCTTAGGTCAAATAGCCATGTAAATTGTGTTTATTTTCAATTGGAGTAAATGTGATAGGTATGTAGGGGTTTTAATATATACGTTTGTTATTTGAGAATTCAAAATCTATTTTGATATGTGGTTTGAGGTACATATGCTACATTCAAATGGTAATGCATTTCCGGAAGCTTCGAGATCAAAATGTACCCATCGATTTTTACACACATGCCAGTGTCGTAAAACCATTTGAACAAAAGTAGACCTTCATTTCTTAATTTCCCTGTGTAGTCATCACCAGATAATGAACTTAATACTGCCATTTCACACATGTCTAAGTATGTAAATAGGTCTATTTGTATGGCGAAACAAAATGTTTGATTGAATTTCTCGAAGAATGTCTTTATACATTGTCAAAGGGACAAATACAGAAATTGAATAACATGTGCTTTATTCTTAAACATTTTAACCAAGCTTTAACTTCTACATATTTTTGTACTTTTGAAGATCGAAAAATTTACAGAAAGGTGGTTCAAATAATATTTGAAAATATCTCGAACATCTGTATTACCTTAATTTCGTTTTTAATATATGAAACCAACACAAGGCTGTAGATCAGGAGGATTATTTCACAGAATTTCCTATGGTCAGATAATATTTTAAAGAAGGGAGACTACAATGGGTGAGAAAAGATTGGGGATTTTTTTACGCCGATTTAACCATTTAGTGTCAGATACGATACAAAGAAGATCGGCATATCTATATCTCTAGAAAGTACCTTACTGCAATCGATAAAAAACCTTAAAATGTCACTTTAAAGAACACATATTCTTAAAAATCTAAATTATATTCATATACACACACATTACGAGAAGGCTTATTAATAATCAAAGAGACAGAACGGAAAGAGCTAAATCCTGTTATTCATTATTTGATACAGATCGTACACCAAAAATTACATTAAGTTCAATAAAAAGAAAATAATTGTTCTAACTGAATACATACCTACTCCGTTGGCACGTAAAAGTTCCTTTCGATTGTGTTTTATTATACAATTCACGGAAAATTCGATACGTTTTTTCATCAAACAGTTGATGCCGTTGTCCTTACATCAATTTTCAAATAAAAATTAAAAAGTACTCTTCGGTAACTTCATACGCCGAAGTCAATTATTGTTCGTGTCTTTTGTATATGATTCGGATATGTCTTTATCATAGAACTGCCACATTTTAAAATGCCTCGAATACTACTGGTAGTAAAGCTTGTCAATGATAGACCTAAATCAGCTGACGTTACTACCGTAGTAATCCCTGATGCTTTACAACCATGTGACATTCATTCTGATTCATTCATACACATCATTTATTATCGAGCCATGATCTGATTGGAAGATATAAATACACTGACATTCAATGAGTGGGCATCGTCGTTAAAACGGCTCGCAATGTAAGATCGGGTGAAATCTAATATCATTAATTATTCACTTGATTTCAATAAGATATTGTTGAGCACTCCTACTTTCCTGCCTGTTGGGTGAGTGGGAAGAATAGCAGAGAAAAGATATTTAGGTGAAGATAGGCATAGAAATTATAGCCGTAACATCGCGTAGCTGATTGGAATAGATGTTGCTTAATACTACAGATATCACACGTTTGCACTATGTGGCTCAACGGTTAAGCGACTTAGCACGTAATCGAACGCGCGGTCGATTTCTTTCAGACGCATGATTCTGTATTGGAGGAGTCCTATAACGGGGACGGCGTCTATTTCTAACACATAATACTGGATACAGATTACAATGTTTGTTATATTATACATGGAGAGCCCGTGTCTTCACATTGTAAATTATACTTTCATATTGTATAGAATCACCGTTTACCCTAAACATAATATAAATTAAAATATTTGCATGATTAGCAGTTTATAGATTTATTTTATTTGTTGTTTATTTCTCTTATATGATGACGGCGTATTATAACTAACTCTATGCAACAAACGAGAGATGTTTTGCGCGTCAACATCTACCGTGGAACGGAACCTGTGATATTACTGCTTCATCCAGTAGACAGGACGGACGTAGATAAGGCACCTTTGCGGGGATCGGACCTGTGACCTTTCCGTTACAATACAAGTATGCCACCTACTTAACTAAGCTAACTCACAGTTTATACTACAAATATGAAACAATTCCACGGTACTTTTAATGCTTCTTATAATGTTGTTCAGCCGGCGTGCCCTAGTGGTATCGCGTTTGCCTCCTGATAGGGAGGCCGGGTTCGAGTCCAGCTCTGGTCGTGCCGGTGTCTTGTCTTTCGGATGAGACAGTAAAACCGAGGCCCCGTGTCGTGGTATGCACGGCACGTTAAAGATCCCCACTGCTTCGGGTGGGTCCGTTGCAAGAGTCAAAATCTGTATGCCCCGCATCAGGCAGATGCCGTCACCATATACGTGAAATATTCGTGGTGTGACGTTAAACAAAAATCAATCAATCAATTATAATATTGTTGTAGTACACTGGCGGAATTAGAGGGGGTTGAACCCCCCCCCCCCTTCCCCTTTTGGTCTGAAAATATTACCAAAAAAGGGTTGCTTTCGACCTTATTTAGGGCTGCAATTCCCGTTCCTGACCGAATAGTGTAAAACATTAGTCATGGGAGGCTGCAACCCATCTCCTTTCAAAAATTTCTAGATCCGCCTATGTATCAGGTGTTGTTGTTATAAAATATGTAACATTGCAACAGGTAGGAATGGCTGTCTGCTGTAGTCACGTTTTCGTTAGGTCTTACTATAAGTGGGTTATTTGTCCCAGTCATGTATAGAGAGAGCCAAGTATATCGACATCATTTGCATAGAACTAGATCGGTAGTAAATCAAACAATGATTGAAAACAGATTCCCACTTTCAAAGTGAAAATTTTTATATAGTAAAGGTACATACCTAATGGTAATAAAGTGATATGGTATATTTGGCAAATTCCCCCCCCCCCCCCAACCCCTAAATGGCATCCATATGTGAAAAAGCCTACTCTTAGAAGGTCACTCCATGCAGTCATTCAATTCAAGACATTTCTACAATAATAAAAACTGTTATATACACGCAAACATACGTTGGTTGCACGCAAACATGAGCAAAACAAAAAGATTATCTCATTCCCACAGAGTAAGTATGTTATTCCTGCAAATTGTCATAAATTGTGGCCAAAGATTATGACACAGTGGGAACTAAATATCTAACCTTTATCCACAAACTAATAATCTGTGGTCAGAGTGTTGTTTTCACATTTCCACTTACAGCCACCGTACAAACATAGCAAAGAAAGAGGAAAGACATCTGAGGCCAATGACATTGCAGAGCAAACAAGTATCAGCAGATAAAAAAGACATCACAAAAATATTAAATTGCAATGTTGTGACGACACCGACATTGGACGGTAAATTGAGGTGCAAATCGTCAATCAACTGCATCACAGAATGTATCCCTTCCCTCCTTAGTTCAAAAGTCTTTGAGAAGGACGAATTGAAGAGTATTATCATTATCGATGGTAGATTGTTTTAATTTACTCATCAATAAGTTCTAGAAGGACAATTTAGGTGAGAAACCCGGTTTGTTGAAATAATGAAAACAATATTTATCTTCGACAAACTAATGAATAACAAAAAATGTTCTGCTGGATATTAAGCCCGTTTCTGAGATGCCTACAAAATCATATATAAATCCAAAGAGATGTGTTTACTGTGACGGTAATTACATGTAAAATATACCATTTCTACCAACAACTTCCTTTAAGTTTGCCAACGTTTACTTGTTAGTGGTTGCATGTTACAAATACAACATCTTTCATACCACATCTTTGAATCCACCCACTCTTGCATGTCACAAAGAAAAAATATCGTCTGAATGTATAGCTTTCAAGTTAGAAAGTAAAATTGTTGCTATTTGCTTGAAAAACTCTATAAGGTCAACGAACGTTTAGTTCGATGACTTTTCACTTTACATTATCCTTAATTATTTCTGTTGAAGTATGAAACTCTGAAAAAATGTTCCTTCCGGAGAGTACAAATAAGTGTTGCATACCTCTATCCCATTGTTCTGTAGCTGTAAGTCTTGCATACAGGGTTAGTCCATATTCAGTCTATACCAATAGACCCTATCACGATTACCCGGGTCTCACGTTTTGGTTGGGAAAATCATCACTGTTTACGCAATATGATGTCAGATCCTAAAAACTTTTCTGACGTCAAAAAATTTACCGGAAACTTTACCATTTGCCAATCAAGCATGTCAGTTGCCCAGCTTACAGGAAGGGGACTATAATAATATTATATCTATATATGTAAGATATAATGTACAATTACAGTACTACACTTTATATGTGATTTACTAATACAAAATTTCAATACATTTTTGCTGTCGCTTTTTTCTCGATAAAAATTGATTCAATAAAAACAAAAATACTGATAGCTTAAATATATATATATATATATATATACATTGATGAAGTGTAGTTTTCGGGAATAATGAAACAATTTGTTGTCGCTTTTTAAATGAGATTGGGTTAATTTTGTATTAATGACATGAATTTACATACTGATAAAGTAGTTGACCAAGAGGTAAATACCAACACAGTATCAGAAAGTACATATGCGTATATTAATTTGGTGCACAATGTGCACATATCGACAACTTATATCTCTTCAGTAATTTTCAAGACCTAAACTGTGGAATTCGAAAGTTATATTTGAACAGCAAACTTATTCAAAATTGACGTAGAAGGAAGGGTCCAAGAACCCATTTAACGATAAATCTATGCATGATGGAGATACTCCTCATTGTTAGAACAATGTACAAGCTTCTTTTCACAGTACATTTAAAGCGTATATTTCAGGCCAGCAAAGGAACATGGAGAACTGGGTTAAGGACACCCTCGGGAACTAACGGTCCACCTAAAGCAGTATAGAGGTAATTATAAATATCAGAACATAGATACATGTATATTACGCAATGAAAATCATTATTTACAATGAAAATCATAGCAGTAAAATTGTTATTATCGTCATTTCGGTTAATTTACATATGGAATACGAATTACGGTTATACCAAAAATGAAATGCCCTATGTTTCATACAAAACAACTTGAAGCATTAATGCATATCGGATCACATTATTATTAATTTTGTTATCGTCATCATTATGATTATTATATATCTCAAAGTCTTCTACATAGTATTAAAGAAATACGTTCTTAAAATTTTACGAAACTAAGGTACTTCACAATTTCTTCTCGAACTAATTTCAATGTAATTCTGACTTGTATTCGGATGGCTCTGTGTACTACCATATTGTCATTCGGTTAACACATACAGGTAGAGCCTCGAATAAAGAATGAAGATATAAACATAATTACTTTGCATTATGATTGTTTGTTTTAGTAATGTCTATGTTGTCCATGATTGTTTTGATCTTTGTAATAATTATATAATTTGTGATTGTACGATACAAACGCTATTATAGAAGTTATCTCCCGGTGTTAAAACTATTAAAAACTTAATTTGCTGAATGAACTATTATCTATTTATGAAATTCGATGAATTAAGATAATTTCTAAAAATATATAAGTTAAACATTGGTTCTTCTATAGTGTTATTACAAACTTTAACGACCCCTATATCAATGGATTAATAATATTTGGAGAAATCATTTGATGTAAAATGCTTCAAAATTACTTATTAATGAAAAAGATCAAAGTTATCTCTATTGTGATCTAATTAGGGCTCGCTATACATGTAATGCTGTAAATTATTCGTTCAATTTTATGGATCACTAGTCTCGTAAATAAAGCAGGCGACGTTGAGCCTATGGGACATTCAGTTGATTGATTGAGTATTCCTTTATGTCACTCCACGAGTATTTCACGTATATAGTAGGGGCAGGCGTGGTGTAGTGGCTTGCGGCGCGGACGATCCGGGTTCGATTCCCGGGTTGCGCCATTATGTTTAAGGGGTTGGTAACCTCCTGCTTCCATGTCGCGATATAACTGAAATATTGTTGAAAGCGACGTTAAACACCAATCAACCAACCAACCAACGTATATAGTAACGACATCTGCCTTGTGCATTACATAGATATTTATACCTTTGCAACAGACATACCCAGTGAGAAACATGGGATCTTTTACATGCAACGCCTACCGTGACACAGGACTTCAGTTTTCGCTGTCTCATCCAAATGACTTGATTTCGGTGTCCTCACGGCGGATGGTCGAACTCTGGACCTCTTGTTCACTGTCCCATTACTTCATCCACTGAGCTATACTAGCTCTAAAATATCAGACACGAAAGTAAAAAGTATATTGAATCGAGGACTTGACAGTTTGTCGGATTTCTGTCCTTCGTATATTGTGTATATTTCCATGGTGACCTCTACCACATAACTGAGCCAGTAACTCCTCTTTTTCCTTTCGTGTGAGAACGTACATTCAGGAATCCCAAGTGTCAGGTTGGGTATGTTCAACAAATCCCTACTGAGACGATAGCCGAGGTTGAGATGTTGAACTATTATAATCGAGACTGATCTTTTGCTGTTTGGAACTCAAAGTGGTGATAGTTTATTTTTCTCGCACTAAATAAGCAATGATCGTTAAGTTTACTTATGTCACTAAGCTTACGTTTAAGATGATTTACTCAACATTTTCTTCTCCGCCGCTGTTTAATATACATGTAATTCCGTAATTATGGCATGATTATAGTTTCGTATATGAATGGGCAAAGCAAATACATTTATAAATTGAATATAGATTAAAGAAGATTGTAGAAAGTTGTACTACCATAATACACGAGGTGACGTCATTTTCTTGGGGTACTGAAGCGGCCTTCTTTAACGGTCATATGTATTGGGAAACGACTAAATGTTTTAAAATTAACGTAAACTGTGTCTACCTCATCGGTTAAGACTTGAGTAATATTCATACATCTGCCTAACTTATAAATGGAGTGTACAAAAAGTTCTGGTTGTATTTCATGGTTTTTAGGTGTACTACGTAAGTTCGTTCACATCATCTACATGTGATATGTACAAGTGCAACCTTTGAAACTTGCATAAATACATAACTCGGTCCTACCTACATTCTGCATGATGGTGTTCTGTAACAATGACATTGTGTAGTTAGTAAACATGTAGATTTTATTCATGTATACTTTTGTATACTTCATTGGATTAGTGTTTATGATTATGTAATGCAAATTTGACTGCATACTGTTAGATCACGGCGGTTTACACAACACACTAGTAATTTTATTTATCTGTGAAATAATGAAGCTCAAAGGTGACCATTATCTAAGGATCACGCGTACACTATAAAGTGTATGGCTTCACATGTCCTGCGTTAATACTTAACTCAGATGATTCGCCATGTCGTTAAACATTTTAAAAAGTGTCGCGTAGGGATACTTAATCACGGGAAGTTTGAGATAAAAACAAATGAAACATGCTTTTCATGATTTCAGCAGTTTAAGTTAGCGTGTACGTAAGATAAGTTGCGGTATTCACCTAGCAATTTACGTTGTTGTGGACGTGGTATAATATGAAATATACAAATAGCAGTTTTTTGTCTGCGAACGTGGAAACTTTTTTAGGTAGACAACTAGCACTATACTTTATTGTGCACAAGGAATAACTTGAGACACTTCATTAGCAGTGTACGGTATTGATGTATGAGATAATTTTAAACCTACATTAGAACTTAAACAAATGTAGATTCATAAAACTCGATCTACCATGAACTGCGAAGAATAAGCAAAGAGAAAGACTGTTAACAGATCAAGGGCAACTCCAAGCGTAATATACCTTTGTACGACAGCAAAGTCCATGGTACTAAAATTTTACCGACCTTTGGCCCTAAAATGAATAGGGATATTCCCTTCCTTATATAAAAGCTATACGTGAGGTATGAACTCAATAGGGCCCAAACTGTGACTTCCAGAGTGTCTACAAGGCTTTGTTCCAAACACGCACACACCCACGCACTCACGCACCAAACCTACGCACGAACGGTTCTGTCACTATATCCTCCTTCAATGCTTTTGAAAGGGGATAATTAAGCCTGGAAAGAAGTCGCAGTCTGAAATATACTCACGTGTCGCAAAGACATAGATGCAAAATTATAAATAAACACAATTATCTGCCACCTAGATATTATAGATATATATATATATATATATATATATATATATATATATATATATATATATATATATATATATATATATATATATATATATATATATATATATATATATATATATATATATATATATATAAATATGTATATATATATATATATCTATATATATATATATATATATCTATATATATATATATATATATATATATATATATATATATATATATATATATATATATATATATATATATATATATATATATATATATATATATATATATATATATATATATATATATATATATATATATATATATATATATATATATATATATATATATATATATATATATATATATATATATATATATATATATATATATATATATATATATATATATTTATCAAAATAAGTAGTAGATAAAACTTTACTTCGCAAAGAAACGTCAGCAGTGTCATTGTAAAAACCGTGGTGATGGAAATATCACTTTGTCGATAAAATATAATTGATAAATACGTTAGTTTGCTTCGCATCTGTGTCACTGAACACTGGCTAATGAGATCTGTATTACTGCATCGCAAATACCTTTGCCCGAAAGGTTTAAAATATATTAATAAATATGAAATCTGGTGGGCGGATGATCAAGTGATCTTTCTTTCTTTGCAAATCGATGAACAAACAAGATGCCATCAATATCACGTGTATGCTTCATTTATGATTTGTCTTAAAAATTTAATGTTTCTTAATCACTCATTTATATGATAAGATACTTCAAAGAAGCACACGTCGTTTGATATCTATATTCAATGCAATTAGGATTCAAGTATCAGCGACTTCCCTGAAACCATGTACTTATGTGGGATAACAGCAGAAATAACATTGATTTTGATTGGTCGATTTTCTGTGACGAGAGTATATGTTATAAATGACGTCAAATAATATAAATGATTCTGAATTCCCCTGAGGATGCCGATGCATCCGTAGGCCGTAGGTGTTGTCTTTGATATGTACAAAAATAACTCAAGTAAAAATAGAACACAATTTCTTGTGTTCTATTACTGAGGTATCGATTCATAAGTAGGGGAACAACCTCCCACAACATTTACGAATAGTAACGATTGTTCCTAGTTGATGTTATAGGATAATACTATAAAGTGCATTTGGCAAGATGCATCTTACGGCGAAGGCAGAATATATCGGGACATGCGTCAGTGTAGTAAATATTTGTGAAATTCCCGAAGGACATCGTTGATGAAGAATATATTTTAGTTAAGTTTGTTGCGGTATGTCATTCCCGTATGACAAAAAGCTGTCGTTCCAAGATTTCAAAATAGTTTTATAAGGAATGGGTTTAATAATTGCATTGAAATTTAATAACTGATTGGTAAAAATAACTGCATACATGGTCGAAGTTGCTATACAATACAAATAGTGATAACATGGTGTAACTGTGGAAAGTAATTATCTTTTCCAGTGATTCTATGAAAACATAATACTCATGTCACTCTAATATTTGATGTAAAATAGCATTATGTTTATGATGTGATAATTATAAAATATAACACTCACAAAGAGAAATATGTAAAGTTTATGTTGTTTTATATCAAAATGCTTTATTTAATTCCCCTCTCCCTCCCCGATTAATAGAAATTTGCCTGAAGAAATCAAACGCATATCAAACCTTCTCTAGAAGAGATTCACCTATAAATTAGAATTTTGGCGTAGGCCCCAGAAAAGAACAAATGGGTGTTTTTTAAATGTTCCAAAAACATATAGCAAATAGTGACGACAAACGGATGATGTCAAAACATCCCACCCCTTATCTAAATGCGTTCAAGTATAAGAATTATACGTTTATAAACTGCAAAATATGTTTAAGTTATCAGTTTTCACACAAGGGTTTTTTTCAAACAAATCAAAATTAATTAATTTAAAAAAATAATAAATTATTTATCAAACTCTATCTGATTCTTTCCTCAACAACAAAAAAAGTGTACGAATGAAAACCCTACTTGACGGACATTGAAACACAGTCGTCTTAAAAGGCATCACGTTTTAAAAATCTTATGTTGTTATTATTATCATATTAAATTACATTAAATAGTAGCTATTTCAATTTTAAACTATACAACAAACACACACACAAATACATAATTATACATACACATAGTTAACTACCTTACTTATTCTTGCAGATATAACATTATTCAATTTCTTTCATACAGAAGAAATAATATAAATACGTAAAATTAATTTTCATAGATGTCATTTATAATGTAAAGTGCTACCAACAATGAAAATATGTTTAAATTGTGTCAACACGTGGGTGATTCACCACATGGCTCTCTGCCCTGTATACCTCATGGATATAGTAAGTCATAGTAAATTCTTCTCGCAAGGATACCATGTATGTCTATTCGCGCTCTCTTTCCCGTCCATAAAAGACAACAAACAAGTGTGTCATCTTTTCTCTCGTCATCTGGAGTCGTTAATATGTTTACGAATATCAACGTATCATCTTAGCTGACGAAGCAATATGAATCTGCAAGAGATGAGTCGTGATATTGCAATCGTGGAATCAAAAGAAGAAAAAGGTCGCCGTGTATTGATTTTAATACTGCATATAATTAAGGCCATACCTTCATTTCCAAGAAGTTCAATTAGACTTACTATATAATATCATTCACTTGTGCCTTGATTAGTTGCAATGAGTCCCACTCACTGAAGGAAATGTCTCTTTACTGGTTTCCTCACTACGTTGGTTGTTTTACTGCGTTTTATGTAGTTTTCAAGATTTTTTTTCCGTCACATCGTTACACGGAAACAGAAAGTGGCCGACCTGTTAAGCAAATGGTTCCATTCGGGAATCGAATCCCGATAACCAGCTCCTTAAGCCAAGTGATCAACTTTTACACCAAATCTGCTCTTCCATTTGCTCAACAAATATTTCTCTAAGATATACTATCACGAATGAAAATTTTGCTCTCAATTAAATAAAATCACAAACTATTGTCATCAGTGCAGATAGGCTGAATTAAAATTGCTTGCAGTCGGTATGAATGTTAATAAATGACAAGAGATCACATTAATAATAATAATAGACAACGAGGAGGTAGGTGGTCTCCTTTGGGTAATAAAATGGTGGATAGACAGAACCATTTGCAACTCCCCCTTTCTTTTTTAAATATTTACAAAATATCTCCTTTCCATTAATAACTACAACAACAATAATAATGATGATAAAAAAAAACCCAAAACAAAACAAAATCAAAAACAAAAAACTAAAACACCCCCATTCCCCCAAAAAAACCCACTCGTTTAAAGGAGTTACTTATTTACTTGAAATAGATAGCAAGCCCGTCCATATTGTCTTACATTTAGTTTCTCCCACAACGTATAGGAAACTGGGGTTTTTTAAATAATAATTATTCTATAATGTAAAACATTTCCATGTAAATGTGGTTTAGCACTCAGTGACACGGAGGAGAAGGATGGAAGAGATACATACTGCAATTGATTTAACTCTGCAAGTCGATAATTCATTTAAGAAGGCGTATAAGCAAGAGGTACGATCACAAGAGTGTTTTATATATTGGAATCGCGAAATACTAATAGAATAAGAACTAATGCGGAGGCGGGAAAGTGTGGAACGGGTATCCTTCGTGGTCTTTGTAGTATAATACTCCGAGGAAACAATACTCATAACCTTGACAATTGTGGAGGCGGGAGGAAAAAGGACTTGGTAAAAGCAATGCCATGGCACGATAAGCAATCATCAACTGTATTATAACTATATGCGCGGAGTCGTTATAAGAGGGTTGAATACTACATATTAATTAGTGTTACAGTGTGACAAGGGAATTGTTATGTGATAAAGCCTTAAGTAACATGGAAGCTAAAAACAGAGAAACGATGCTTCATCATCCAGAAATGACACGAAGTACTAACAACGTTGTATAATTATCCATATCGAAGAATATACAAGAATTAGGAAATGGAAAGATACATCGTATAGACGATAATACAAAAGTAACTTAATGGACGGGAGCAAGGTATATGTATGTACTGAAAAAAATGTGACCATCAAGGAATATGACATAAAAGGTGGAAATGGAAATACACGCAGTGCTTCCAATTTTACGTCATTTTTATGTAATCTTGTACATTTCGCAGAAGGGTACAATCGTAACCCGTTCATAAATACGAGACTCTCGATATTCGCATCAAGGGTTCGAATTTACTGAAATCTAGCACATTCTTATCTTGCGTGATGTAAAACGGGTACAACAGTAATCTGCAACCTTTGCGTACATTTTTAGCAATGATGGCAATAAGAGCTGTTGTCATTTCCATTGTGTATGATTAAATGCGTTTATAAATCACATTATGCAAACACATGTCGTCGTTTTGTGTTAGAAGATCTTTTCAACGATTGTACCCTGTTTATATCATGCCGGAAACTGGTTGTATAACATTTCAGGAAAAACTGCAGATGCGTAACGCGAAAATTTCGTATTAAACACGGTGATGTAACAAAACAATATTTGCTTTGGTGTGATTTTCATTTAATATGTCCTGGTGTCTTTTCCATTAAAAAAGTTCAATGGACTTCAATCAAACATAGTCTTTTAATTGATGTCCACGTGGATATTGTCCTACATCTATAACTTTGCATATAAGCAAGGCGAGTCGACGTATTACGATAACAGGGGTAGTAGGTTGTACTAGACGCAGTTTTATATATATGAGAATCAATACTTCGTATACAAGCATCTTTATAAATGAAGTACTTGTTCTTTTGAAGGTCACATTTCCCGGATCTGCTCCTTTTTCGCAGAAGACCTATAGCGATGTTCAAAATGTTTGTTAATTTAAAGTTGAACAAATGATTACAAATTGCTATCACTAATTAGGCTGGTTGGACAGATATTGAGGTAAGTTGCTGGTGATTTGTTCTTCGTTGAGTAAAAAACGAAGAAGTACCGAAGGGTAAACCATATCCCATAGTCCATGGATAAAGGGGACAATATCGTGTTTAGTGTCATATTCAGACAAATGCGAACCCCAATAAAATCGAGGTGAGACCAGGTGCCCGGGAGGAGCAAGCGTCCCCTGGTAGCATGCAACACTTGTCGCAAAAGTCCTGCAATAACCTTTCAAATCAAGGAGGTAAATACATCAATAAACACGCATGAACATAAAGGAGACATATGAATGAAATGTCACTGGTCAGTCACTCGGGTGTTATTATCACTGTTTTCATTATATCGCAGTAGTTAATACAACAACAATCAATATTTTCAGGTATACCAACGGCAGATTAAGGAAATTAAAATGAAACTAATAGCTCCAAAAACTAAAGACTGAAAAGGTGAAGATAATATATATTTTAAATATTATGTAATTTTATGGTAAACTTTGGGTGAAACTACATGCATATACCCTTGTGCCCCCTTAATCTGCTAGTTTAAGCAATTACATGTATATACATATCCTTGATCCAAATCCAAATAAAGTGATAGGTGTGATCACAGTGTTATCGACTAGCACAGTGTTATTGACTAGCACATTCACCCACACTAAGACATTGTTCTTGGCTTCAAATGACAGAGTACATATTGAATTTGTCAATAGGAAAAGGAAAACATTACATATTTATCAACAACTTAGTACGGAAATCTGTGCGCCAGTCACACGCTTATGTCATTTATGTGCGTAAGCTTGCAAACAACACCACTATTGCCAATTGATTTTCCAATATGACAAAGAATGTTTACTATTGTCTTCATCCAAAACAAAAGAAAGGATTTAAATCCCTACCGATTTAGTGATTCTATCTGATTTAGCGCTTTGATGCACGATTGGATTTATTTTCGATTCGATTCAGAGGGACGTAAAGTGTAATGAATATGGAGATATTCTCTGAACTGAAGAATGAAAACCTTAATTTTGAACAATTGTTTGTGTATTTCATGAAAATAAAATTTCAATAAAATAATAAAAACAAGATAATGTCTGAATTCTCTGTTTTATAACTCGAAAAAGAACAGAAGTACCGAATCAATAAAAATCAAAACATCAAATTTCATACTGTTCTTTTACTGATCAGTGGAAAAACCAACACCATTCGAACATAGTGACTTACGATTTTATTCAGCAGGCTGTATCGCAATTTCCGGTGCACCGCGGTGAATTATTACAGCTCTGAAAGACAGCATTTTATGTAGATTCTGTTAATGATCATTCTGCTCTCTTCCAGAATTGGGTGATTAGGGCGACAACGAATATGGTACAGATTGGAATCAGTGGGAGAAAAAGACAAAAAACTAAAATTATTTTGTCAAACTATTTACGAACATTGTGACCCTTTTAACTTGATCGTAAATCGGTTGAATGAATATAGATGATCAAGCCAAATGCTTATGCTTTTTTTTAAGAAAACCCATAAAACATTTTCAATTTCGTCTCTGAAATGCTAAGAATTAACAACTATTTAATCATTCGCGTATCTATCCAGAGAGGTGGATCGGGGGTCTGGACCCACTCTGAGATTCAGCAAAAATTACTTTCCTGGGTATTTGTCTATTTAAATTAAGTAATTTTACACACAAATACATGTGTGGTCCTCTTCTCGGAAAATTCATTGACGACGGACCTCCTCTCGAACCCGCGTCTGTTAGTGCAATGAATATTGAGCACAAACAAAAAATTCCTCCTTAATTTTACACCCTCAACACAACACGTAAGGCGGCATGGTTCATTAGGTAATGTACTTCGACCTGGACCGAGAGTTCCTGGGGTCAAGTCCCATCTTCTCGTCGGTATCCGCTCTTTAGGAAGAGAGAATAATAACCAAAGTTACTTGTGTCACAGTAGACGTTTAACATGTGAATATACCCCTCACGGTTTCAGGTGAGCCCATTGAACAGATATAATTGTCTATGCAATGCTACAAGCAGATGCAGGCAACATATAACAAGTAATAAGAATAACCTTACACAGCTATAAAACAATTAACAGTATCGTCGGTAAAGTAAAACAAACTCCTTGTAATGGATTTCATCCGTTGAGTTATTGCGTATTGGGGAAACGAGATGTACAAATATACCTGCTTTAAGTCGATGGTTTTGTCCCAAAGTCCGGCTTCAGCTGTTAAGTATTGACCATTATCGTACAAATTTGTTAAGCAATAAGCAAGTGACATGTTTACTAGTTATACCTTGTTTGATCGAATTAGATAAACGATTGTTTCTTTTGTATGTACCGATAAAGTTATCGGTTATTTTGTCATTGTATTTAACAATGTTCTAACATCTATTTTAATTTTGATTTATATTAATTGTAACCGATTTCAATAAAGGAATTGCACCCAGCCTTGTTCTATACCTAAATGTGTCTAAGAATTCATATATTTTATTGTAGACGTGCTTGCCGATAGGAGATGCTTATCCATTCTTCAAGATATCGTAACCGTTAGACGATCAGTGTTTCCACTTGCCACTTTTGGCCGTCTTGCTGTTTATCAGGCACCGATGTGTTGTCCAGATCTGATTTCTTGCTTTTACCAGGCAGTGATCAGTCGTTTTGCTGTTTACCAGATAGTCCAGATCTGATGCCCGTATAAGTTTGAATAAATTTTATTAGACATTGGATATAGCGACATGATAATTTTTGCTGCCATATTTCGTCTATTACTGACACTGCGTATTCCCTTTGAACACTAAACTGGAAAAAAAGTACAAGCGGTTTCAAATTTAGTATTATTTGTTCTCAATAGAATTAATTTCAAGCCTTTGTCCATCCTTTAATTTTTTCAACTTATACCATGATATTTCATTTCGACCAAACGGTATATAATTTTTATTTTTATGTGAGTGAAAAACTTGTATGGCTTACAATATTAATGTTGACATTTAAAATGACATTTCAGCGGATTGAAATGAATACAATTAAATGCCGTTTTCATTATGCCGTTTTCATTACTTTCTTTCTTTTTTCATCGGAATATACGTCACTGTTCAGACGTGTATAGACGTGGACATATAAACATTGTTAAAATATGGTAACAAGAAATGTTGAATAAATTTATTAATCGATGATAAGCGTAAAATGTAATATTCTAAAGCACAGGGCATGAGTCAGTGTTTGTTGTTTCTGCGATACACTCTGTATTGGGTAGAACACGAAATCAGAGTAACCACAGGCATCCACTCAAATCACGGCACTTGCACTGTTTGACCTTATTCCACTTGCCCAAATCTGAAATCACACATGAAATATGTGATTAGGTGAAAATAAGTTTCGGCGCCTTATTTAGCTAACTTGGTCACTGTGGCACCGGTATCGAATTCAGGCTAATAATGCATACTGGAGATAAAAGGCAGCCATTGGTCGGTAAGAAAAGTAAGTGGCATATCATGTATGATGGAAGATAGAGCACACAAATGGCAAAAGTGTTCAAGATAATGAAAACAGTAGACCAGCCTCTCACAACTATTCTTACTAGATGTAATTTAAGTTTTGTTTTTTACGTCATCCCAAGATTAGTTCACTTTTACGATGACGGCATCTGTTTGAAGCTTAGGACAGAAATGGAAACCACATATGCAGCAGACTCATATGAAATAGTGAGGAATCGTCGTATGCCAATGTCTACCATCAATCGGGACTCAGTTTTTAATGTCTCATTTGAATGATAAGACACCAACAAAGCCGACGGTTGGACTTGCACAGGGGTAATGACCATAGGGCAAAGACACTTTAGGACGATTATGATTAATAGATAAAAAATCACGAAATGACCAAACACACAAATAAGTACCACCTCCAATACCAGTTTCAGAAGGAATCCTTTATTCTGTAGTCCTAATATATTTCTGTATCAATTATAACGATAAAAATAAAATATTTATGTGCAAAGTCACCGTGATTCAAAAATGAAACCAGTCATTGAAGAAATGTCCTTCGTAAAGCTGTCTTAGATCGAGGTTAAATCCTGACAATCATATGGAATCTCCGAATAAAAAATGCACGGAACACCTTGTACGTCATCCTCATTACAAGGCAGCTTCTATAAAAATATCATGCGCTACATCTCTCACAGACATTATTGAAGTTTCCGTTTGCAGGATCGAGACTATGCCCTATTAATATCGACGGTTTATTCTTCACTCCTCTTGTTTTGCGTCAGAATCTAATCGATATGCCGAACGCTTTGACTTAACTTCTAGAATTATAAGAACAACTGATGCTACCATTGGCCTGATATAGATATGAATCGTCTTTGTAATTGATGAATGAGTGAAACTGGTACTACAGAAGACATTAAGAGATGCAATGAAGGATGGGGGATTTCATAGGACATACTTAGCGGGTCGGTAAAGAATGATAATGATGGTGGTGTTGGTGGTGGTAATGGTGATGGTAATGTTGGTGGTGATGATGATTATGATGATGATGATGGTGGTGGTGATGATAGTAGTGGTGGTGATGGTAATGATGATGTATTTGTAAAATCAAATTTTTCATTGCCAGGTGAGCGTGTCCTTTACAAAATGTTGAGTAAACGAGTGATAATGCTTTGTCCGAATTTTAATATAGTCATTGTGTATCGTAATGATAGAAACGTAATGGGAATAAGGATATTGACAAGGTCTGTGATAAGAGTAATAGCAATGCGACATGCACTGAACAGTTCAAATGAAATTCCGTATTTTCCGTACGGATGTTTGTTCTACTTAACGATGATGTATTGGATGTGTTGTAATCAGATCGTGATGAATACATCATAAAATGATTACTCGATGTAGCATTCATTATATCAATCATTGACACCATTATCATATGGTCGTTAACCTGTTATAACGGTGCAATATAGTTGAATATGCTTTATATTAGCAAATATATGAATAAATTAGACTTTATTGATGAAACAATTGAGCTATCTAGGTAGATTATAATGCATGGCAGGGATTTTATCTGAAAGAATATTTAGTAAGGGTGATACCATTCAAATATAAAACTGCTGTCTCGTACTTTTCTAAAGACATTATTGAAATGCTGTTGAAAACAAATTGCTCGAAAGTTCAGTATGTAATCAAGGTTTCTGAATTTTACATCAGACAAAAATATCTACACACAATAAATATTACATCAGTCAAAGACATCTACACACAATAAATATTACATCAGTCAAAAACATCTACACACAATAAATATTACATCAGTCAAAAATATCTACACACAATAAATATTACATCAGTCAAAAACATCTACACAAATAAATATTACATCAGTCAAAAATATCTACACACAATAAATATTACATCAGTCAATAACATCTACACACAATAAATATTACATTAGTCAAAAACATCTACACACAATAAATATTACATTAGTCAAAAACATCTACACACAATAAATATTACATCAGTCAAAAATATCTACACACAATAAATATTACATCAGTCAAAACCATCTACACACAATAAATATTACATCAGTCAAAACATCTACACACAATAAATATTACATCAGTCAAAAACATCTACACACAATAAAGATAAATCGTTTTACAACTATGGAAAGGAGAGATTCTAATACATTCACGATCTCTGATTTCATCTCCCTTTAATGATCTGTTTTACTTACTACATTTTCGCTGCCTTATTCTTAATGCTTACTAAGCATTTGTATCAGGTAGTTTCAGTCTGTTGTCCTTATAGATTTCTTCCCGCATATTGTATTATTCCTCAGATTTCGAGAAAGATAGAATGTTGTACCGATAATGAGTTCATTTGAGAATTCGATTCGATTCCAGGATCGACAGGGGTAACTATCTACTCATTATGGTGTGTTTCAGCACATCATTTTGGTCCAGGAAGGTTATTTCTCAGATGTACAGTATATCGCACGGAGAGATGTTCGTTCTCTGCTTTAGATCATTTTAGCACTATCTCACTGATGATGACGGAATTTGTGAATAAAATGAGATCACACAATACAACAGGTTACGTTGAAAAACAGCAAGACCCCTGGACCACATCACGCACCTGATCGTGACTACACAAGGAATGTTATTAACTGTGTGTTGTAACTCTCAAATTGTAACTCTCAATAACAACAAAGTGTTGTGATATTGAAATTAGAAAGTAGACATTATAAGATACACTGTGATACATTTTCACAGAAAATATAGTAAATATATTTACTAAAATGTTGCAGACATTTCTTGCAATTATTGAAACTATGGAATTCTTGATAATTATGGATTTCAAGGTGTATTTGTTTAAAGAATACTATTTTGCACAAGCTCTTTTCTTTTTATTTACTTTTTACCTCCTTTATGAGGGTATATCCTTTAATTTGAATAACCTTGAAAATGTATGACACGGGTTTCTCAAATACTCGACATTATTTGTCTGTTTTTCCATTTATCTCCTTCGTAACGAAGGCATGGTCCTTCACTTGAATCACATTCGACGAAGAATGAAGTCGATATACCCTTGCTGAAATCTTGCCAAATAGGTGATAAACTTATCAATCATTTTCCCTTTCAAAAAGTGTAGATCTTAATTCAAAATCCTGAATCCCCTAACCCAAAAATGGTTTTACCAACATTTGCCGATATTGGTTCCGAAAAAGTTGATTTTCAAAATTGAATATCATGATTATTTATTTTGACAAATATCTTCCTTTTGAGTAAGTGTAGTCGAAGCAGTGGAAGCTATACGACAAGTCTTGTCTAAACATTTTAGAGGAGATAAGGTCCTGCTACTTCCCTTTCTATTGGTAATCCGAACTTTCTCTTATTAGAGACCTTAGCTCGCTATAAAACGGCGAGTACGATTGGCTCAATTAGATGTTTATTTATATATCTGTTTATTCATGTTTTCTAGGGACAGGCTTAGTGTAGTGGTTAAGCAGTTGGCTTGCGGCGCCGACGATCCGGGTTCGATTCCCGGGTTGCGCCACTATGTTTAAGAGGTTGGTAACCTCCTGCTTCCATGTCGCGATATAACTCAAATATTGTTGAAAGCGACGTAAAACACCAATCAACCAACCAACCATCATGTTTTCTATATGGAAGAATATTTATGAATTGTTCAAATGCGTGTTCTTTGACTGTACTGCTTTTGTAAGGTATGAAAAGGAAATGTGGGTCCGTAAACCGGATAACCATAACTTTCATTGGCCTTCTCAAGTCGGTATGGCAACTACATTCCGATCGAATATGTGTGATATTATTATTAATATTATTATTATTATTATTGTTGTTGTTGTAATTGTTGTTAAACAACACCTTAATCAGATGTCTTTTTTCCATTCTTTTATCTTGATAAATTTGTAAATCCTGTATCTATACATGACTTGTGCCACAATTAATTAAAATGGCCCCGATTGGTCTGGAGAAAGTTTTATAAACCACACCATCGTACTGCTCGCTCAACAATGAAGAAGATAACTGAATTAATGTGGAAGAGAACTCATCAGGTCTCGAATGGATATCCCTATCTTCAGAGATCGCGGACAACCCATCCTCTGTCGAATAATTATGACTTGTAGGCTGTCGTCGTGGCTCCAACTCGCGACAGTGTGGCATGGATTTTCGGAGACGATAGGAAGGTAGGTGCTTTTCATTACCCAGAACGCTCCAGATCTAATAATGGTACACATTTATTCTTATTTGTTCAGAAAGTTATTTCAAATTTACACAACTGGCAATCCAGTTAACTGACATTAATATGGGAATCTAAACACGTCCTCAAATTCTGGATTAAATGGTAATTAAACTCACCAATATGTACATTGAATTGTATAACTTCAACAAAAAGCCACAGTTTAAAAGAACTGAAATGGTAAATACGAACGCCACCATTTTGGGTCAAGTTAGATCGTCTGTACAAGACGCGTTCATTCGAATCAATGTTCAGAGTCGGCACTACATCATCGCTTCCCAGTTTGGCAACAGACATTGTACAGATTTTGCATACAAAGAATAAATATTCGATTTCTCTTCTCCAAAACAACTTATTTGATTTGTGTTTTTAAAACGGGGAAAGGCACCATCAAAGTCTAAATCTCGACACCATTTATTATTGAAATATTTATGACTTGTTCTTTAATGAAGGTACTCTTGACTGCTGCTGGTATAAAGGAAAAAAGAGGAGTTACCGGCTCACTTATGTGGCAGAAGTCACCATGGAGCTATACAATACATGAATATAAATAATATAATAGAACATTTAACACATTACAAAAATATTTGATTGTAGTGCAATTACGATACCGACTTAGGATGGTCATTTAATTTGACAAAAGCCAAACAAACGGTGTGGTTAACCGGTTTACGGGCCCACCTTCCCACTCTCCGTAACAGCAGAACAATCAAAAGACGTACATTTAAAAATTTATAAATAATCCTCCATGTAAAGAACAAGGGTCAACAGGTATCGCATATTGAGAGGTCATAAAAATATAAACACGTAAGGTATTGTAAAACACATAATGGTATAAAAATATATGCGACATCAACATGATAAACCGTGCTCTGCCAGTCTGAAAGCGAGCTAAGACCCTAGATCTGTAGGAGTCCCGACTAACAGTCAGACGGGACGAGGAATGTAATCTTGCCCCTCCTAGAAATCATTTTCTATAGGAGTAAAACAATTTCATTTGAGATTTCTGTATTTTGATTGTGCTGCTACTGCGATGAGTGGAAGGTGGGTGCCAATAAACCGGTTAACTACACCAATTGAAATTTGATTTTAATTGACCGTCCTAAGTCGGTGTCAGTAACAACAGTACAATCGAAATTTTATAAATTTGTTTAGTGTGTTTATGTAACTATTATCATGTTTTATGTGCAGGTCCTTGGTGATTTGTGTCATACAGCTTGGTCAGATGTCTCCTGTCGTTTTTTTTATAAAATTTTCTCAGTATAAAATATCTAAGTAACGGGTCATATCATTGAGTTACTATCAACATTCCACCATGGTAGATTTAATGATCCCTAGAATTAAAAGATCAAAAGTCAACATCTCTTGTTTGACTAGCCGCACCTGACGTGACTAAATGTCTAAACCATATATACAGAGGACAAAAATAATGAACACTACACAAATGAAATATGGAATTCACAGTAAAGATAGTCACGTATTGCGACTGAAAACCACACTCTATATGATTCAAATGCGAGGAAAGAGGAATAATCCATACATATTACAAGTAGAAGTTACATCAAGAGTAATATAACGATTTTCAACATGTATTCCTTGCCACTACGGTAAACATTCGATAAGGTCTCACCGTAAAACATTAAAGGCTTGCCGTTTGTCTGGTGTCTATACATTTGTCATATATTGCAAACAACAGAAGGTATTACAACATTGAAATGATTTTAATGATATATGATATAAGGACATCATGAAGAATTAAGAACAGGCCAAAACAGAAGCAAATCACGAATGTTAATCAATAGAATGTAGAACCACGGAAAACCACATCATCCATTTGATTGGTAAACATAAATAAAGTTATATATATAATATATATGTTCAAACTTCTAAATAGTTAACCAAATTCGATAAAGAAACCATATTATGAACTGAAAACCATTCAGAAATTAAGTCCAATGAGTTTTATTAAAATTGTTATGGTTTCTTTACACATGCGTTAGTATCGCTCGGCTTGCGGCGCCGACGATCCGGGTTCGATTCCCGGGTTGCGCCACTATGTTTAAGAGGTTGGTTACCTCCTGCTTCGATGTCGCGATATAACTGAAAAATTGTTGAAAGCGAAGTAAAACACCAATCAAACAACCAATCATGGGTAATAAGCATACATTGGCAGATAAACAGTCATACCCATTTCCTATGAATTTCTTTTAATGATAGAAATAAAGTTATCGTAATCTTTGCCCCCGTTTAAGTTTGTATACAAGATCACTGTAGAAATTGGGATGGGAAATTCCATTATATACATATATTGAAAAATGATATTTCCGAATTTAGATAAAAGTTCTGAATACGATCTAAAGATTTTTCCAAATGTTTTTCTAAGTTTCTGATATCTGTAACCGTGAGTTAAAAGTAATTTGTAAATTTTTTTGTAAGAAAGTCCAAAACGTCAGTGCATTCCTTGGCAAATCTAACCAACTGAGATATATAGATGCCATATGATGGAAGTCTTGGGACATCACCATCCAAAAAAGGGTAAGTTTTAATAGGAAATCTAAAATCGTCACGTTTGTCGTAAATATTAGTATGAAATTTACTATTAATTATCTTAATGTTTAAGATTAAGAAAAATGTTTTTGTATCACAAATATTAGCTTTGTTTAATTGAAGTTTTGATGGGTATATTTTTTTTAGAAATATATCTTTTAAACTCAGGGTTATCGATATCTAATATGTCATCAAGATATCTAGATGTATCATTGAATTTATCAATCAGATCAAAACGTGTAGATTTTCTAAGAGAGTGCATAAAGTCCCTCTCATAAAATATGGTCTATATCTTTATGCGAGAGATTTCATGTAATGGAGATGTTGTCAAGATACATGTACATGTATCTTGACAACATCTTAGTTATCAATAATCCCGAGTTTCAAGGACTAATTGCTGACATATACCGAATTAAACTTCAATTATAAGGACATTTGAGCGTCAGATACATGTATAGCACAACGAGGACGGGTTGACTGTGGAAAAGAATAGATCACTCCCCATACCAGGATACAGGCCAAATACTGCTATATGCATATTAGACTAATAAAGTGGTGAATAAAACAAAATTTTGTCCAAACTGACGGTGTTTATTATTAAATTAGTATTATTATACAGCAATATTTTATTGGTGGAAAAAATTCTTCCTCTGACTCAGGAAAAAAATTCCCACGCCCCAAGGTTGAGGAAAAACTGTCCGGGATGAAAAATCCAGCGCCCCTCCCCGATTATCAAATAGATGTTGCCTTAATGGAGATTTTCCGTAATGAAAGAAAGAAAAGTTGTTGACTCAGCGGTATGACAGAAGTCATTGACTTCGCCGTAAGACAGAAGTAAAGTTGTAAATACGGAAGTCGATAATTTTTAGAATCTCATATTTCCCATCATTAGAAGCATGAACGTTTACATTTACTTTTCTACACCAACGCTAACAGCACTATTGTAACGCCTTTTCTAATATAACACAGCATATATTGAAATCTATCCTGGACGGTAACCTACATTTAGATCCTTTTTGAAAAAGTGAACACAAACTTTCATCATTGAGTTATTACAAGTACAAGTACACGAATATGGAATAGAATCTAGAACATTAGATTAAGATGTAACTGCATTGTAATTTTAGATAAGATTTCTGATAGGCTTTTTGTACTGGTAACAGATAAGTGGATGTTCAAGGTTCTCAAAATATTGCGGAATTTTAGATGTGACTCTATGGTCATAGTCTATGGTTTTAAAAAAATCGTTACTGGTAATGTTATAGAAAATTGTCGATTTGGTATGATCTAGAAGCTCTTTTGAATTCTTGAAGATCAACAGCTGATTGATTCCTCTTCTGGAGTAAGTAGTAGAGCAGTACGTCTGAAATTCAAAATTGACAATTAAACACTAGTCATATCTTTGATTTGTACTCATATCAATGCTTGTATATAAGAAATATCTAGCAAGGTAAGCTCTTCATACCTCTCTTCATGGGTAATAAACGCTTTTTGAATAAAATTGCATTTCTTTACCTTAATGTTTATATATGTCACATATTCAAATCCATGCAGCAGTTGTGAGAAAAAATCGAAAATGGGAAAATTTTACGTACGACAGAAAATGCACAGTAACATAAGCCTAATAACCTTGGCTCAAGTGATTTTAAACGAAATGTACGTTTAGTGACTGCAGCTTGTAATTTACAAGGGTCAACATTATTCATTCGAAACTGAATTCATTCAGTCCTTGCTCTCCAAACAGAAGGAGCAATTTTCACCTCGGTTCAACTTCACTTACAGATACATAGGTGACTTACTTTCGATGGGGATCATTGATAAACGCTTATATGATCCAGACATGTGACTTTTCACGGGTATGCTCCTCGGATTTTCTTCAGTTTTTTAGTAAAATCTTAATTTTCGATCTTTTATTTTAAATAAATTACGGCTTAGTCAGACAACAATTAAGAATATTTCATCTACGTATGCATTTTCATTAAATTAAGAACATTTCATCTACGTATGCATTTCCATTAAATTAAGAATATTTCATCTACGTATGCATTTTCATTGAATTAAGAATATTTCATCTACGTATGCATTTTCATTAAATTAAGAACATTTCATCCACGTATGCATTTTCATTGAATTAAGAATATTTCATCTACGTATGCATTTTCATTGAATCTGAATGCCGATATTCATACATCTACAACAATATCAGTAGTATGCAACTGAAATATGTACAGCGTTTTTAGTGAATGGAAAGGTGGCTCCGTAACAAGGTTGTATTACAACTTGACGATAGTTCCTTCAACTCACCATCCTACGTCGGTATAGCAACTGCATTGCGTTATTATTGTCTTTTTCAGTATATTGTTTTGTATGTGTATGGTCGTTTTTTCCATACAAGGGAATTTTTTAGTATGTCGGGGTTCACAACAGTTCCATTTTTAAATTTACACGATTTTGTCCTAGGAATTAGAGAATTGTTAACGGTTTGGTACTTCTTCGATATTGATTATACTTATTTAACAGACTGCCTTAAAGATATGTGTACACTGATGTGATATGTGTTTCCTTGTCACGTTACATTGTACCCTTTGTAGTAATCCATAGGAAAGTGTAATAATGAATGGAAGATAAACATGGATAGAAAATCTTTATTATGTAATAGAATAATTTAAGTATATTTGACACTTTAATATTTATAATACCTCTAACTCATATTAAATGATACAAGATCATATCAATTTGTGATATCCTAAGCGAACAGAAAATATTCATATTTTTAATTTTTTTTTTATAAATCTGTCCATCTGATAACAATTCAATTCTAAATGTAACTTTTGAACAAGATTCATTTTATGTACTTCATACGTGAAATTTTTTGAAACAAAGGTAATTTTGATGACACAAACTCTCAGATACATTCAATAGTATAATGTTTCATAAGCAAATCTTGTTCTCATGTTAGCATATATAACACACAAATGACAAATGTGCTGAAGGCCAATACAAATTAATTAATGTCTTGATTCCTTATTTTTAAAAGAATGTGTAAGTCACTTAAAAACAGTCCCATGGTTGTCACTGTTGAGAATTCGGTAGTTGCTCCGAAGATCCTTCTAAATAGAAAATATAAACAGAATGCAGGGAATACATAAGGTCTAATTTTATTAATATAGTAGTCGGATCGTTCATCTGTTTTTAAATGAAAATATATAGAATTGTTGCATTAATAATATTTGACACTAACCCTTATCGATTTATAGAGTAATATATTCCGTATTTTTGACACTAACCCTTATCGATTTATAGAGTAATACATTCCCTATTTTTGACACTAACCCTTATCCATTTATAGAGTAATATATTTCCTATTTTTGACACTAGCCCTTATCCATTTAAAGAGTAATATATTCCGTATTTTTGACACTAACCCTTATCCATTTATAGAGTAAAATATTCTGTATTTTTTACACTAACCCTTGTCCATTTATAGAGTTGTATATTCCCTATTTTTGAAGAAATATATATGAAGCTCAGATTCCTTATATTGAAAAAAGTAAAATACTAAATCACGTATAATGATTGTTTTGTTTATTTTAGTCTGGATCATATCCCTATGTCTTACAATAATGTTTACTTTACCGATAAAGGTGAACTTTAAAATTCTTTTATATTTGAATCAAATGTAAAAAAAATCATAAATAAAATACTTAAATTTGTGGAGAAATTCATTTATTCCTATATATTGTCTTGTCACTTTCTTGTCAAGTTATCATGAACAGCTGTGATACGATAAACAGCAGTTCTTGTTCCCTTGACTTTCAAATATTCTAATAATTGGGGCGGGGGCAATTATAAGCCAAAAAAATGCTCCCAAAACAATCAGTGAAACGGCAGATGACATCTGACCAAGCTGTGTGACACAAGTCACCAAAGATATGCACATAAAAATGTATTATAGCCAAAAAGAAACCACAGAAAACGGCAATACAAAAGTATTCGACTATACACCGACTAAGGATTGTCATTTAAAGTAGCAAACGTCCTTCAGTTGGTGTAGTTAACCGCTTTAAGGAGCACTCACTCAACGCAAAAGCAGCACTATCAAAGGACAAAATATTAAAATTTGTAAGTAATAAATAATTACTCCTATAGATATCAAAGATAAAAAAGACCGCAAGTCATCACAACAATATAGGTTAGATTGCGAAGGTTAGAAATTAAGAATATATTCGTTGCAAGGGTTAATGTTAACCATTTAAATTCTCAAACGTCACTGATATTACTGGCGATTGTGTCACTTTTCTTCTTTTGATTATTGATGTTTGTATTTATATATGAAGGGTTTCTTCTTTATTGCAATGGTAACTTACAATGGTCAGATGACTAAATTGAAATTTTAGGGTAGTTTATAACACTTAAATACATCCTCCCATCACAGACACACACAAACACACACACACACACACACACACACACACACACACACACACACACACATTTAAACACACTCTTTCAAACTTACACTAGATCTACTATTGTAATTACATCAGGAGAACTGTATAAGTATGCCATTGATATTGAAACCATAAGTTTAGAATGCAAGGTACACTAAAATGTACTTTTCAGTAACTTAAGTTATATGTTTTGTATTTTGATCTACCATTAACATAACAATCAATTTCTTCAACATGACGAGTAATGACTATCGCTTGTCAACATAGAAGTCACTTTAAATTTTACTCGACTGAAAATAAGACTTAACACATGTTCTTAATACACGTGATCATGATCAATCCATTTTTAGACAAATCGAGCTACCGTCGTGACAAGTGCTAGAAATACACTTCCAATTTCATTTTTGTGTTAGTTTTTCATAAAATTAAGTGAATGACAATTAAACTGCTATCTCAGATACTGCAAGAAAGCATGCAACCAACATCGATTATACCTGATTAGAAAACATTTTATTTATATGTCACATGACTATAGATGTGTGTTAACTTGAATCTTTAACTTTGTTTAACTTTCTTTTGTTTAGGGCTTATAATTGAAATGGGAGGAAATTAAAAGTCAAGTTTCTAATGTCAGGTAATGTAGTATTAGATCTAAATTTAAGACCTTTTAAATATCACATGAAGAAAATGAAATGGAGTAGATTTATTCTAACTAATTTTAATTTCTTATTCTTTTTCCCCATGAGAGAGACAGGATTAACATAAAACTAATTTGCTTTCCTTGTAGATGGTTCAAAATTAGGAAAGCGATTTTATTACAGTGAGTTAAGATATAGGGGTGGATTAAACTGCTCGATTACACAACAACAACAGTGCCGTTTAGTTGACAGTATTTTGGTGTGGTTTCTTTGGGGTTCTTTTTACATCACACCACGATTATTTAACTTACATGGTGACAACATCTGACTTCTGCATTGCACAGCACGTTGCAGCTCATCAACATACCTACAAGAGCAGCAAGCGATCTTTTACGTGTCCCGTCCTCGGTGAGACGTAGCCTTGGATTTGATATATATACATAACCAATTTCCAATTAATCCTGAATTAATCGCAAAAGAACCAATCTAAGGACAGAGTTATGCATGAAGGAGATTCTTCTTAGTTTTACGCTTGTCACAGTAAATTTAAAGTTTATGTTTCGAGTCAATACAGAGTTGGTTTGTATAATCCACTGATGAAATAAGGGTATAAATGACTTTTCGATATTAAGATAGCACGAAGATAATGAAAGCAACAAATCTGTTTATAAAGATTTTAAGAATATATTTAAGAGTTAGCGTAATAGAAATTAAATTGTAAGATAATTTACACCGGAACACCCTAACATTGACATTGAATTGATTATTTTGGTGGTCATAGAACTCGAATGTGCAACTATTTATCGCAGTGGAATTCATTATTGTCTTTCTATCCTCATTCTGCAGGTGCTTGTTTCATTGGATCTTCTTTAATGGTCCTTCTATCTACTCTCTGGAGAGCACAAAAAGAAATAAAGAATCTCGATAGAACAGAGGATTATGGCATTGATAACCCAGCGGCAGACCTTTCATATGTGACTTGTAACGAATAACATTTCTATCTTCAAGTAAACAAGGAAAATGTTCCGTTTTTCATATATATTCACTATATTCTCAACATTATAGGAAAATGTATTGTAGAGCCAATTCCTGACCAAACCTTATGATTCACCCTCACTCATAACAACTTATTACAACTAAATTGGTAAATTTGACCTCGGAACAAACGTTATAATTTTTGCTGTACTAGTACTCGATTTTAAGAAATGATACAGGGAAAAGCATTCATATTTCAAAAATTCACAATGCCTGGATATATAGTCATCTTACACATATTTAATGCGTTTTACCATGAAAATATTCGATCGATTTCTTTTTGTTGTTCGGTTGTGAAGGGCGCTTTTGAAGACGTTTAAACCCATAGACAATAAATACGCTCGCGAAGGAGATGATAGCAAGTCATTGAATTCAACATTCCACAGGGTTGTTTCGTACCATTATGCAAGAATTGAGGAGAAAATCAGTTTGCAAAAGACAAAGAGACGTACGGCGTGAAAAGTTGCCATAAAATGGATCTAAAAGCAAAACTTTCCGAGAATCTAAAGATGATAACGTGGTTATGTCATTAACACTTGCGTGAGTGATTACAAAAATTTTTCAGGTCAGCAATAATATTTTTCTTTATGAACTGAAAGGTATTTTTATTCCCATAAAATATCAATTTAATTTTTTAATTACAGTTACCATTACAGGCAAATATAAGTCAACGGAAACTGGCTTAGTGCTTTTATTTCTTAACATCATTTTTCTTTCTTCTTTCTATATTATACGTGTGACATTCAATATTGTTCCTGATGCTGAACATAATATTATAATTATGATTATTTCATACGTCTGACCAAAGACAAAATTATAAAAGAAAACTGAAATTTCAGAAATGCGTTATTTTTCACCAACAACAAGCACTGAAAAGTTATTTAAATACATGAGGGAAAACAGAAGACATCTGACAAAGATGTATGACACAAATCACCAAGGACCTGAACACAAAAAAAATGACAACAGCAGAATATACACGGAACGACATTACGAAAATATTCGATTGTGCTGCGGTTACGATACCGACTTAGGACGGTCAAATGAAGTTACAAACGTCACTCAGTTGGTGTGGTTAACTGGTTTACGGGCGCCCACTTCCCACTCACAGCAAAAGCAGCACAATCAAAGGACAAACGTTTAAAAATTTATAAATAATCCTCCATATAAAGAACAAGGATCATCAAGTTTCTCAAGGAGAGAGGTCATAAAAATTTATTACACACAAAAAAATTATAGAATAATATGTTGCTATCAAAAATATGTAAGGAGACATCAACTTAAGTAAACCGTGCTCTGCCCGTCTGTAAGCGAGCTCAGATCCTTGATCAATAGGAGTCCCGACTAACAGTTAGAGGGGACGAGGATCAGGACCTTGTCTCCTTTGAAAAGGTTTGGACAAGGCCCGTCAGCGTGCAGTGCTGAAGTAAATGTCTGCATTGGGTTGTAGAGGGACCCAATACAAGACCTATGTTTTTAGCAATGATCTCGGGGTCATACTGTCGATGTTGAAGGCGTTTAATAAATTTAGAACCAGCCGATATTAAATTATCGGAACCTTTTGGAAATTCTACTGGATACATATTGTTGATAAGTAACATTTCCGAATTTAGATAAAATGTCTGTCGTGTATATCGTTCTAAAGACGAAATTGATCGTTTTAAGTGTAACGTAAGTTGTAAACGTCATGGACGCAATTCCGTGATACGAAAAATTCAATAAAAAATAATAATCTTCTGAAAGAATGAGAAAGTCAATTTCTTAGGGATTTTAATCGTTTAGAATAATACATCTTAAACTGTTCCCAAAAAGTTTATATCACAGGTGTTGTATATTTTCATAAATTTTACCGACTCTAAATTTCAAGGAAACACATTATCGAGAAAAGTCTGTCTATATGAAAAATTTGAGCCAGTATGTGAGAGAAAGCTTTTCTAATCCCATTGTCATCACACCGACCTCAGATCTAGGCGTTGCTGAGAACATAGAAAGATTTTAAATTATGCATTACGCCTGGACGACATTTTGCTAGAAATTGATGACGACGTCATTCTCGACAACGATAAATAAACAACCCTTTAACATAATTCGTCCCGTAAAAGATGAAAATACATGTATAACAAGATGTATAACTCGTGCTTTAAGGTCGACTTGGGAATGAGAGTGCTCTTAAAATATTTATAAATTCGATTTTCACAGATTCGGCCTTGAGCATCACTGAAGAGACAGATTATCGGAATACACATATATTGCACAAAATAAGCACATGTTTATATCTTCTGATTATTATTTCTTAATTTACCGGCAAGTGTAAAATATTTTCAGTGTTGTTTTTCCCGATATTTAAGTGATATCCGCTATTTTTAAATCCAGGAAACAGATAATTTCAAGAGGTCTCAAATATTTCCGCAAATTGTATTTTCGCCACGATCCGTTTTCGGTTTTTGTCCAGTTAAGATTTCATATGTGGTTTAATCCGTAATCTTGATCTCCCATGCGCTTTATCATTAATGCCAAATCCAACCGTTCGAGTGCAATGACATTCAGTGCCATTCAGACAAGTATGGATTATCAGACTCTGGAACTCTGCAGTTGCAATAGAGTAGTTTCAGAAGGATGACTTTCTGCATGAAAGAGTGGATGCAACACATTGCAAGAACATGGTTTCACCGTGCAAAAACTATAAAGAAAAACTGGAAATCAAAGAAAAGGAAGATTAAACAGACTCCTAATGTGCAAAAAAACAATTACTGCCTTAAAAGGAAAAGCAAAGGACATTCATAGAAAAGCTGTCAAAAGGGCGAGAACGAAATTATATGAAAGGCAAATTGAAAATTGAAACCTGGAAAATCAAATCAATATCGAAGAAGTGCCAAACCGTTAATCATTCTTAAAGTCCAAGGACAGATACAAAATTGTGTAAGTTTCAAAGAGGAACTGTTGTGAACCCCGAAATACTGAAACATTCCGAGGTGAGACCAGGTGCCCGGGAAGTTTAAGCGTCTCCTGTTTGCATGCATTACCCGTCACAGCAGTTCTTAAGAAAGATGTCAAAATCAAGAGTTTTGGTTTCCTAATTGTACATACGAAATACAAAACTGGTATACAGTCATATTTGGTGTTCACTGAACAGGTCATTTAGTCGCATTCCAGAATATTGTCAATCATTCTAGTAAGAGGCACATCATATTTTCGTACGAGATATGAAAGTAAAACCATACTAAATCAAGAAATTAAGAGAACGAAGTTACTTACTTTCACTCTTTGTTACAGATTTAGGGCCTCAGAATGCTAATTTTCTTCGATTCCTCCAGCTTAACTTCAAACAAAGAAATCTAATAAAACTCACTCACAAATAGAGATACATGTATGAGCAGATAAAAACAATATGACATAGGCTATTTTTATACAATACTACATGAATTTTCGTATAACAATTATCTACACCTACGTTAGCCAACTTAGATTTAAATGGGAATTAAAGTGACTCAAATATCACGTTACCATCAGAGAAACCGAGGGCTTATGAAATTCAGTCGAACTTGAAATACACAGTATTTGTTCTTTGTTTCAGTTAGTCTGATACAGAAAAGGATATATATACGTGTATAGGAAATCAAAAGTTGTAAGTAAAAATTATGAATATTTGGAGAAAAAAAAATATAGATAGTGGAAACCATGTTGAAATCATTGTTGATAAATTGTGCAATTTATTTCAGACAGCTGTTGCTTACCATAGAGCAATTCCGTTCGCTTGGAGATGGTGTATTTGTGCGTGTTTTTCAAAAGGTAAACGTAATGTGATATTAAAATCAATACATAGCAATTTATTCACAGTGTACTCACTAAAATCTGGAATGCAAGTCGCGACAAAACATTAATTATAGCAAGGAGAAAAAAAGTTTCATGCAATAAAATTAAATAGCTTTCGTGCAAATACAAGAGAACCTGTAATCGCATACAAGGTAGCGCTTTTTTATATTATGTAAAACATAATCCTCACAATCTGTAATTACTGGTTATTGTTTTTCCTCAGTCTTAGTTACCGGTCATAAAATGGGGCACACAATTGATTATAAATAGTTATAAATTGGACAAATAAATGATAATATATATGAATTTAAAACAGTTATAAATTCCCCTAAAAGGCAAGTTTATGTGATCATGCTCGGGAAAATATAATCTCACCCTGCTATGTCGTGAGAGGATAACCTTGGTGAAAGAGACAGTCTTATAAATCTCGCAAATGTATCCCTTGTCACTTTTTATTTTAATATCGAACAATGTGTTATGCACGTAAAGTATTATGTAATTAACTCCTTTTTTCACTCCTAAAACTTATTTTTGAAAATGTATTTTAGTGTAATACGATGAAATTAAATGAAGACAGGGAAAGTCATTGTTCAACTTCTTCCAACATAGCCTAGGGGTGTAAAATTTTTCATGTTTAAAATCCACTTACACTTAAAATTTATGCAGAATTCTATTTACCTACTTTCGTTATTTGCTGATGGTCATACACAAGTGTGCCAGATTATAAATGACACAGATTTTAGCGTGCTTGACCGCTGTTGATATTTTAAATTAATTCATGAATATGTTACTGACCTCCATGACTTGTAACCAGGTAGGTTTTCTGGTATATATGAGTAGTTATGTGTTAGGTTGCTGCAATATATTTTACTTGTTATTAAGCACCGTTAAGAAATTTATTCTGTACTGGTATACCGTGGTGTTGATGAGCAATCAGTGTTTTTCATATCAAGGGTTAAGGTATTTTCAGCGAGCACATTTTCTGTGAACTGAGGGCAATTTCAAACAAGGTATAGTTGAAAATGAAAAGCCACGGTGAGATATAGTTATTTTGGTCTTTTTACTTTAATGGTGGGGGGGGGCGCTCTCCTTTCTATTGAAAATAAAAGAAACTTCAAATGGTACTCTTTTTCATAGAAAACTTCTCAATTCATTAACATGTAGCCCCATGGAAAACCAGTTGCTACTTTGATATTTTAACATTCCCGCTGTGGACATATAGCGATGTTAAACATGCATAGCCGACACGGATAGACCCGGACTATAATAAAATGTATGACAATCTCCCTAAAACTAACCATTGAAAATTCTTATAATTCATATGATATAGTATCATTATATTTCAAGTAAATGTTTGGTGTATTGTCGAAACCATATCATAATATCAATAAGACTGGTATTAATTTCCTTTTCTTTCAAGAGTTATCCTCCTTCACACATCCTATGAATAATGTTAATACATGAAAAACGGTATACAATTATAATTTGAACTACTATATTTTATGGATTTTTCTTTAAATTCTTTGCGGATACTGCGCGATTTTTGATTATATATTTGACTATGTAAATTTCACGTTATTTTATCATTTTTCATTCCTTTTTCGTATGTGATGCTTCTGTTTGATTGAGTACTTTCATTTCTGTTGAATAGTAATGTTACTCAATTTCCTTTCACCTTTTTTCAATACTTTCTCAAAGAAAAAAATATTTACGATGTTATGTTTACAGGTTGTCCAGTAACATTTGTTAAATATGAACTCTGTAGATGTTGATCGCGGATGGGCTTGGGTTGTTATGGTAACCTCATGTGGTATCCAATTCGTAGGCGGTCTACTACAGTATGGTGCAGGAATATTCCTCATTGGCCTCCTCGAAGACTATAATGATAGTGTGGCCACGTCATCGCTTGTGGTAGCAGCTTACTCTAAAATGTACGATTTTATGGGTAAGTCATATAAATGTTTTAAAGGTAATCAGACCGATGGGTATTTGATAGCAGATAGATATAACTACGGTATGTCACAAATTGTCTTCTAATTATAATTTTCATCGATAAATTGCCCGGTAGTTTCGGTTTATAAGATTTTGCTCTTGGTTTTCCTACGTCAACATTTAAATACCAATATCTATGATGGATAGGCAGATATTTTGAGAAAACTTAACAGCCACAGAATATTGTAAATTCTCTGCAACTTAATGAGCCCCACATAGCTAAGAAAATAAACATAAGGGTAACTTAAAATATTTATTGTTAGTCTTTAACAAATTATTCATAAAAAAACCCACTTTAGTATAATGTTAAGACATATTGATGAAACTGTTGTCGGTAGACTTTGAATAGAATTTTGTAATTAACCAGAAAAAGAAAAGCGTGCTGCTGAATTTAAGTCGTGTTGTATAAATATGATATATGATAGGTCTCTGCATCTGTAAGTTAAACAACAACATTGATTATTTATTCAATTAAAATACATTTATGGATTTCTGCATTTTTGCACTTTGCGTTTATACAATTAAAGAATAAGTGTGTCACTCCCATAGGTCCCCTTGCAAGCTTAGTGATAAACATAACTTCGTGTCGGACGGCTTCAATTATTGGATCGACCTTGGCTACTGCTGGTTTTACAGTTAGTTATTTTGTCACAGATTTGAAGATGCTTATCCTAACCTATGGAGTGATTGCAGGTATAAATTTGTTCTCTAATTGTAGATATAATTGTTTATTATTTTATAATTAAATCTGACTAAAAGCGTAAAATGCATATGGTTTTAAAAACATTTTGAAGCATTTTTTATTCGAGAGAATTTTAAAATACGACTGCTGGTATGTAAATGTGACACACACAACAGTAAATCAAATAGGACATTTAGACCCTTTAAAATAGTTAACTAAAGAACATACGTCCTATTTTGTTAGTCAAGTCCGTTCAAGGCATGCCTTTACATACAAATGATATTGAAAGTTATAAATTGTATATGTGGTACAATACCTTTTAGAAAACGTCACAAAAAAACAAGGGAATAATTACAAGCTTAAGTCAAATCCCTTATGGGAATTCTAAATTTCAGTAGGATTGGAGGTGTAATTTCAGTATCCAGAGATAATAAATATATCTATGAACAGATATTTCTATAACCAGAACAAAATGACATTTTTGCATGTTTAAAATCAAGATCCTTTTAAATTAACAATATCGGTAGTTTTATTTCTGTGTTACTCAGGTACAGGATCCAGCATTACACAAGTCCCAGCTCAAGTAGTCATAGGGTACTCTTTCAAGAAATTTCGTGGTATTGCAGTGGGACTTAATGTAGCTGCGGCAGGACTAGGCATGTTTGCAAGTGGTCCTTTACTTCAACTCTGTATCGACACTTACGGCGTCCACGGATCTTTCCTTATTTTAGCAGCGATATCGTTCCAGTGCGTTTTATTTGCTGCACTCATGCGACCATCTGCCACTGAAATGGACCACAAAATCGAATCACCAGAAACGAAATCGCCAAACAATAGAGCACAAAGGATTTTTTCATTTTGTAGCATTTTCAAAAACATAATGTTTGTCTTATTTCTTTTTGCGGTTGCAGCATGGAATTTTCCATATGCTATTCTTTTAACACATTTATCAAACTACGCCATGACAAAAAATGCGTCATCGAGTCAGGCAGCCTTTCTTATAACAATGATTGGACTTGGCAGCACCATCAATCGCATTCTAACTGGTTTAACCCAAGGTCCAAAAGGCCTTGACCCAGTTCTCCTATATATGGGGTTCCTCGGCATTGCCGGTGTGTTGACCATAACGTTTCCGATATATTCCTCCGGCTATAATGGACAGTTGGTGTACTCATCATTCCTTGGATTTTACAGTGGAGGTATGATCGCTCTAGCAAACCCGATTTCTATAGAAATCGTGGGCCTATCTAAACTTTCGACCGCCATGGGCTTCGTATGCATGTTTGCTGGACTAGGAGGTTTATCTGGACCTTATGTTGCAGGTATGTCCAAAAGTTCATAACATTCCGAGCGTAAGGTCTGATTCCCGTTCCAATGGGTAACCACTGTTCCAATCAAACGACCATTAAAATGTTTTGGTTCACATTCAGTTTTGAAATATTGTTCTATAACCTATATATTTCCGTGGTTCATGATGTCAATTTATAAGTCTCACATTGAAAAAGTACGATGTATATTCGCATAATATATATAGATGTAATTCTCACATCGACACTCTAATGTTCAAACTCGTAAAATATTCGAAGGTCCAGATGCAAGATACTTTAAAATAACAGTATTGCATAGATATATAACACATGATATATCCACATTTACGTGATACTGAACACACAGATACATACAAAAATATAACACGAATTTGTATCTGGTTCTCTCAACGTATCTCTGTTAACTTCTATATTTGGCAAACTCTGCCAAAAGAATTTTATTCGAAACTGAAACAAGATTAAATAGGTAGAGTACTTGAATTTCCAGTATTCTCGGCTTTTCAAAAGAAAAAGTCTCGCGACAGTCCCCTTCTTCTCTTTAGATAAGTTATGAACGCTCGGATTTTTATACTAATATTCTGTTATCCTTTTACACCAGCAAGTGATAAGTACCGTCTTATTTGACATCAATTACCTCGCCTTTCAAATTTAGCACCCTTGCTGACGGATGGATCAGAAAGACAGAAGACAAATAGGTCTATATCCTTTAAGTTCTTTTTCTTGGGCTTTAAGATATTTTTTATTATTAATAGGGCTATAAAGTGATTTTTAATTATAAAAATGTACTACCAATTTCAGATCATGTCTTAAGAGAGGTGACATCCCTAGACATTTCATAAAGGGATTGGCATCTTTACACCCTTTTAAATATATTTTAAAAATTTCTATCTAGCTGTATGACTAGAAGAAAAAAGGGTACACCACGACACCTGATACTACATAGTAAATGGCATGCTGACTGGGGTGCAGCACTGTTTTCTCTTTTGGGGATCGAGTTCTCAGTGAACCTGAATAAAATAATAGATCTGAATTACCAATTAAACAAATTCCAGGTCATTTACAGAACGCACTCATCGGACAATATCATCTTCAATTTAAGGAATCAGGGACAAATTCTATAATAGATCTTAAGTTAAATTATCACCTTTGTTTCTTTATCCGACTCTAGTATTGGCCATATTTCATCAATTACAACAGATAAATTAAAATTCACCGCTTTAATTTAATACTGAAAAAATAAAAGAAGTGTATAAAAAATGACGAAGAGGATCTGAAATGATGAGATTTGTAAACATTTTTTATTTCTTTAAATGTACATAATTAAAATGGACAATCATAGTTGTATTTATTTGAAGCCAAATTTAAAAATTTTACAAGTCACATATCTGACAGATTTATAAATTATCTTATAAAAAGAGAAAATATGTACTTAAAGCTTGGCTTCAGCTAAAGGACAGGGCAGTGCATGAGGAGATACTTACTACGTTGAGAATAAATTTCAAAAATATTTCACAGTAAACTGAAAGTATACTTTACAGGCCGATGCAATGGTGCTGAAATAGGGTTTAGATAGATTATTTGCTTCACTTTTTACTCATTACGTTAAGAACAATTTACATTTTTGCGCTAAAATTACGGTATTTATATAAGTATTTATTTGTATGTTTTAATGTCTTATTCAAAATGAAATTTTAAAAAGTTGCAAAGATTGAATCGTAATTTTGAAATCTCCGTGGAGCGATCAAATTACATCTGATAAACATATTTTCGACACTATAGATGGTTGTCAGAGGAAGGACGGAGTTACACGACACATTTTCAATCCGAAGACACTGAACAAATATGTAATCTTCAAACCTTAAAAAATAGAAGAATTTCCCCTGATCAGAAGTCTGCTAAACTTCCGTGCAAAGTATTTCTGAAAAAAATGCATATCTTTGCATACTAATACGTGAAAGACACAGGAAATTCGGTGGTTTGATCGTGGCAACACACTTATGCAGCATCCTTTCTTTTTGGCTTATCCATTGACCAATTATCCCATCCAATTCAATCTATCTTAGATATGTATATTGCATTTATTTTAAAAGAGTGACAAAGACTGAAAACTAGGCTTCTACATCATCAAGGCTTGCGAGGTATAACGCATTATTAGTGGTGGACATGGATGGTGTATCAATGAACTTTGCAATGATTCATAAGTTTTAAGAAAGCAAGTCACTAGACACTGAAAAAAATAAGGTGTTTATTCCTTTATTTCTTTATCGCACATCAGACAAAATTGTCGCATTTCATTGGGCAAAAAGTGTCACGTGGTAACCGCCTATTAGACTATAGGGGTCAGTAAAATTTCTTAGGGCGCAGTATGACCGCCGTTTTACTTTTCGTTACCGCCAACTATATAAGCAAAAATTAATAGTCTATCCACAGCTGTTCGATGAACATTTTCGAGTTATCTCCCTCCGTGTGTGACGTCAGATAAATTGAAATGTAAAAGTTGTATGATACAGATATCATATGATGTATTATAAGAACAGAAAAAATAGCCGAAGTTCGGTATGAAAATCTAGTTGACAAAATAATAAATCATCAATTGTAATAAATTTATGGTATCTACTGTGGACGACGATCGTCACTTATTGTGGTTAAACGGACTGACCGGTACACGGCTAAACCTTAGTTCATTCGATACATAACAGGTCCTCAGTGCGATAAATTCGTTATATGGTTTGTTACTGATCTACCACGGAACCATAGAGTGTCAGTAAAATCCATAGGAGGTTCAGTCTACGTGTAATATAATGAGTATATTAGGAACTACGGGCTGTACAAGATCCTGGCGTAAAGATCTGGATTATTGGACAATAATTTAGAGTTATTCTTCTTCTGTTATAACAACTGAGAAATCTTGTAAGACAGATCCGGCGAAATGTTTTCCTTTTGTAAGCTGTAAATTCGTGGGAACTGCCTATTTATATCTTGATTAAGTTTGCTCATTAAAATTAAATCTAATAGCATGCACTGCGGCACATTTATTAATTTTTAAACTAACACCTACTAATGTAGTAGTAGACGTTTTACATGGCTATACACGTGTGTAAAGGAAGAGAAATCTTTTATACTTATGTTTATATTTCTTTTGCTTAGGACTTATAATCGACACAGGAGGGACTTACGAGACGAGTTTCTACATATCAGGTAATGCTGAATGAAGCATTAGATACAAACGTATGACCTGTTGAATCTATTATCAATAGAATGAACTGAAATAGAAAAACAAATATAGAATTATTTTCTGGATGTCTTTCGGTTTTGAGTTTAGTTGTTCTTTCTTGTATCTATTCGTTCTGTCACGAGGAGACAGTTTAAGATGAGGATGTCGATTCTATAGATTTTATAGATGATAAATAGATGCGTAAAAATGTTTTACATTTAGAGGTGGCGATAAAATACGACAGTCTTGATAACATCTATCAATCCATTCAATGGAACGTCGACATTAAGGAAGGTGCCATTAACACCATGTACAGTCCTATAGTGACAAAGCTGTAGATGAAAGAAACCAGAACGATTATTACCGTAATAGAAATATCAGGTTCTACTGTGTACGGTTCCTATATATACAAGATTAAATATTTTACACCTGAGCACCTTCATTTTAATATTCAAATCATTGTTTTGCTGAACCTAGAATGTGCTATCATTTATTGCAGTGTAACCATTGCATCTCATTGACCGTCCTAAGTCTGTTATGTTTTTTCCGTTTATATTCTACTTTTATCATGTTTTGTGTGCATGTCCTTGGTGATTTATGTCAGAGAGCTTTGTCATATGTCTTCTGTTTTCTCTTTTATTATGTGTTTCTAACTCTCTGATAACATTTTATCTAATTTTCAAACTGATGTAGCTCAGTGGATGATATGCTTGGCTTGTTACCGAAAGATTCCCGCCGAGGGCACAACGGTGTTCTGTCTTTCGGATGAGACAGTAAAAACCGAGGTCCCGTGTCATGGTAGGCGTGGCATATAAAAGATCCCTCACTGCTTCGGGTGGGTCCGCTGCAAAGGTAAAATTTCCTGTGGGATGCATCAGACAGATGCCGTCACCATATACGTGAAATAATAATCGATCAATGTCTCATTTTGCAGGTGCCTGTTTAATTGCATCATCTTTAATTGTCCTCCTGTCAAATCTCTGGAGAGCATCAACTGAAAAGAACATTCTCGATAAAACAGAGGAATATGTTTTTGATAACCCAGCGGCAGATCTTTCATACGTGACAAAATTGTAACAAATATAACCATCAAGATTACAAATAACAATAGTCATCAATACTTCTGACATAAGGAAAATGTATACCAATATAAATTAAGTGCATGGGAGTATTTGTAGAGCGAGTTACGAATGGCTTAATATGTAGAATCAAAACGAAAGAAAAAACAGAAAACCTTATATTAGAGAGCCATGAAAGAAAGATTTATTACTCATGTCAATCTAGACTTGTACACTACTCTATCACGATTCAACAGGATTGATGCGGAACGAAACAGGGTTAAATTTTCGATATAAAAGACCTTTGGTTTGCAGTGTGGAGCTGGTAAAAATGTTCCCCGCTGAGGATTTGCCCTAAGTGTTATTATACCCTTTTTCTTTGTATTTTATGAAAGTGTGTTTGTTCACATTTATGTACATACATAGTGCTGAGTTATATTTGTTTCGTCGGCATTCAAGGCGGATGTGGCTCTCCAAACTGGAGATGCTCACTCCTCCCGGGCACCTGGTCTCACCTCTGATTTTCAGGGGTCCGTGAATGTCCACTGTGGTACATTGTTGTTAGAGCAATAGTCATGTGACACCAGTTACTTCGTGATTTGTGTCATACAGCTTTATCTGATGTCTTCTGTTTTCTCTATCGTATTTTACATTTACTCAGAAAGACTCTTTTAGGGTTCTAACAAAACCTGTTGTCACCTTCTTGCATTTATTTCAAAACAGCTCTGGATCTTCAACAAAGCTAAACATACATAAATTTCATTAATTATGTGTCCTTTTAGTTGATCATTTGTCACAGCAAATTCGACAATCCTGTGTACGTTCCCCTTTTCTGCACTTTCATGAGCTTATTCGTTTCTTCATCCATACAAAACTATATGTAAATCATTTTGTGTAATTCAAGGGAAAAAGCAGGAAATGGAAATTGCAGTTAATTCTACATTACAATATAAATCTATGACGCTTTTCCTTTAAATATCGATCATTTTAATACCGTTATATAAAACTGTAATGAACATGGAGAGTAAGACACTGCAGAATGTTATATATAAATATACAAATATATCTATATATATATATATATATATATATAATATATATATATATATATATATATATATATATATATATATATATATATATATATATATATATATATATATATATATATATATATATATATATATATATATATATATATATATTATTTTTCTACGTTCATCCATAACCAATCGTTTACGTTTATTTTTATTTTTATTTCATTTCGTACGGGTTTGCCAGCTAAGCAGATTTCTTAATATATTGGATTTTCTTTATTATAAAATAGCTACCCTATGGTTTTGCATGAATTTGTAGCAAATTTCTTGGTCCCTTGATGACCTGGTTATTCTAAATATGGAAACTGCACTTTTTAAAATTTATTTTCAACTAGAATTTTTAACTTGCATTCAAGTGGAATTAACCTGACTATCATGCTATGCTCAAAACTATCTGCACAAAATTAAACGGTATATATGTTCTATATTTATTAAAACTCGAGAGTTGATTAACGAAGTATAGCATGTCGAAAAAATGTGCAAAAAGTGTGAATGTGTTGGCAGTCATGTCTACACATTTATTTGGACACTTATGGAAATGAATGCACAGAGGATATAAGAATGCATAGAGAAAAAACACGTCAAATTCTCAAACTTGAATGCCATGACAGTAGACGACGAGGAAAAATGGAGAGGATGTCCATAGCCTATTTATCTATTTGGAGAAGTATGCTATTTCAAACTGTATGAATAAGTCGTGTTACTTCTAAAGTTAAAGCTCCACGGGTATTGAAGTGCATTGCTGACTATTGGATTCCTTATTGATTTGCTGATAAGGCACTGACATGTACCTCGATGTTCCTTCGAAAGTATGGTACTGCTTTGCTTAAAATACTAGAATCTTTACCCATTAAATAAAAATAATGTGTTTCTGTTGCACATTTATCATATCATATATTGATTTTTAATGTTTAATGATTATTTATTGACAAACAGTTGATAAAAGAAGTAGTATGACATTATCATTGATATATCACTGTATATTCAGTATTCAGTTGCTTAATTCACAGTGAGTTATGACAAACCCAAGTATATGATTATAACAATACACCAATGTATCATTTATGTAATCGTTCTAAATATATAAACCAAACCTTTGAATTAATGTTACATCATCTTTATTATGTTGGTAATACTTTGGATTTTATTGTATTTGTCTTGCTGTCTGTGTGAATGGGCATACAATTCAGAAGTGAGCTTATTATTTCTTAATCAATGCAATATCTCTTACTTTAAGTGCATATAAAATTTTAAAAGTGCTGACCAAGAGTTAAAAATGGTAACAAAGTGAATAAATAATAATTACTATACCAGTTTTAAATTTAAAAAAATATTTCGGATTGTTGTTTTTGTCGTATGACCACTATTTCATTTGTCGTTAAAATTATCTTGTAAATATTAAAGAAAAATAATGTTATACCAGCTCTCAGCATTTTACAATATACTGATAGATTTAAGATAATCAAATTATAATACGCCTACTGGAATCATCATACTACCAAATCGTTTTTGCTGATAAGAGATGTATACGCAAAGTAAAGTGCATTACTTAATGCTTATTTAATGAATGTTAGAAAATATGCCTTGGCTATATATTGGTGCTGAAATGTCGTTATTTATCTTGTATTTACAAGTTTTAGCATTTTACCATTTAATTGAATTTGTAACAGATGAATCTGTATCTAGGGTTGTCATGTTTAATTAGAAATGTGATCAGATAGTAGAAAATGAAATAGTGCCCGAGCTTTTACAGTACAAGGTTTTATGGCTCAGTCAATACTGATTATGTTAGATATTATATGATGCATTTTTGCCATATTAAAATATCTTTATACTACTCAGTCGGTAATTTTGCCGGTGGAACAAAGGTTTCAAAGTATATTTTTCCATTAGTACTCAATTATGATACAAGAAATAAAGCAACATTGTTATTTCCCAAAACTTGTTGACACCTAAATGTGTAGTCAACTTACACATATATTAGGAGTTTGCCAGTTGTCCGTCATCTAATTTTTTTATCATGTTGTAAAGAGGAATTATTTTAATAGGCACTTTGAAAAAATCTATTTATTGTTCCATAGCAGGGTTAAACATCAGGAACTTGTAAAGAGGAATTATTTTAATAGGCACTTTGAAAAAATCTATTTATTGTTCCATAGCAGGGTTAAACATCAGGAACATTCATCTGCAGTTTTTACAGTAAAAATATATATGTCTTACCACATCATATAAAAGTTCCATCAATTTGTGTCAAGGGGGCGATTTTCAATCATTTTGTTTATTTTGTAAATGTAGCACGGTTATATAAAAGTTATGTTCAATAAACAGCAAATTAAACATTTATAACGAGATTTAACGAGTAAAAGTATCAAATTATGAACCATACATATAATTCATCTCTATAAGAACTGCCTTCTCCTTGCTTTTACAATGATTTGGTGAAAAATAAAGGGGGTGGTGTAATAAAATCTTACTTTGCGCAAAATTTAACCTGGATACACGCATATTACTTTGTTTATTTAATACATCAAGAAAATTATATTTGCATACATTTTTAAATTATCGGCACTCTACATTTAACAGTTTTGATACAAATGTTGGGGCACAATTTTAGTAGTCAATGAATCAAGATAGCTTTTTCTTTGATTACGCATATAATGGATTCTAAAATTGATACTGAATTATTAAGAAACGATATTATATTACAAATGAGGGTTGCGTATATTCTGTTCATTTGCTTAGAATTGTCTATGCAATGCAAGATAATATGTTTGATTAAGAAATTACCAAGATATACGTAAAGCATTTTTGATTTCTTGATCAAATAAAAAGAAAATATGCATCGGTAGTGTTTTAACACTGCCAATTTATTTGTATATTATATGTTCATCAATTAAGAAAAAAAGAAGAATTTTATAAAAGCACATACAATTTCACCAGAACTTTCTTAGGGATTGATTACCCATAAATGGTGACGGCATCTACCTGAAGCAATGAAAAGAAAACAGCATTTGCAACCATAGGGTATGTGAGATCGTGTTCATTCCATGTCTGCCGTGAAGCGGAACCTCGGATTTTACTGCCTCATCCGAACATTCAAAGAAAAAGGACACCCGAAGAGACGAATCATGCACCCGACTGATTGATCTTCAGCGGTCACATCAACATGTCGAGAATATTTGATAGTAATAATATTTATAACATCAATGTATTGAATATGAATTATTTTCTAATGTAAAGATTTTCCAAGCTTCATGATATTTATTACTAAATTTGCTCATTAAGCGCAAGTATTATACATATAACACTATATGAAAAAATAAAAACAATGAATCAAAATCTTGCTAATGCGAAAGTGAGTCAATATTATTTCATGGTTTCATGAAATATTCTGGAAATTGCTAAAGTTTACTCTGATTTCACAGGGACTTAACTTCCTATTTAATCTATTAAATTCACAGATAATCTAAAATTTTGCTGTATATTCATCAGGTTGAATCGACGCCAAATTATCTTTCATTTTGTGTAATTCTATTGATATAGCTTATCACAAATCTAGAAAAAGTAAAATATCAGAAAGTAATTCGGATAAGCAATGAATTTTCAGCATAGCAAAGTCAGAAATCATTGCGTTGTATATTTTTTTCTTCAATTTTGATCGACAATAAGTTATTTCATAAAGTGACATGTGACATATTTTACAAATAGTTTGTCTTTTCAGTAAATATAAACCCATTGCTCAATCAATAGTGTATTTCGTATAAAAATTGAATTAAAATTGAACATAACGTAAAATATTCAAAATAAACAAAGGGCAGCGTTTAATCCTTGGATTTATGAACAATACAACTGACCATTTGATTTGATGAATTACAACTTTATCACTGATATAGACATGTTATTTTTCATAGTGATTGCCGTAGCAATTAGAATGTTCTACTCTATAGGTAAATATCTGTTGTAACCGATGTAAAATTGCCGGAAATGAAGTGACGGACGAAAATGACGCTGTAATACAAATTGTTCGACGTCTTCATCGCCATGATTTTCAGATACTTAGCATTATCTGAAATAACTGAAAATCCTTGATATTTTGATACAAACATATTCATCAAAGAAAAACAAGTTGTGCAAATAAAACCTTTATCTTATTAAAATACATATGATGAAACAAATGTATATTTGTCATATTAATATGATACGCATGCTTTATTATTACATTAAGTAAAGGAAGCTCATATAATAAACTTTTGAGAGTAAAAATGATAGAACACCACATAATTGAAAGATCAACATTAATATTTAGTCATTAAACACAATGCGCATGCGTAATGGATGATCGTAGCAATACCCTTATGTTTACAGAAAGCGATACGAGTGTCAAAACGTTTCCTACCTTGGGTCATCAAAGAGAAGTGAACAACGAATGTTAAATCTCTGATGGTTAAACATATATCCTCAATAATAGAGTTATTACAACATAAACTTCATCCTAACAGTGTTTTCTACACAAATTATAGCGAATTTTGTTACTTAAAAGCCACTTAAGTTATCGAAAATATCTTCTAGATATGTGAAAGCGAGGTATTTGATGGCAAGATGGAGAGTAATCGCCCTTTCATTTGATTATTAGTCTGGCTAATTCTGTTAGATCAATCTGTTAGTGCCGTTTACAGTCAGCAGTGTGTGCAAGTCGTTTTAAAGGTGCTACGGTGACCCTTCTAGTGCACCATATAAAATTGATATTAGATCAATTACACTTTATTGTGACCCATGAGGACCCGAGTGATGGTAATTTTGCAGTATGTGACAGCATTATCTCTTTCTGCACTCCAAGTTCACGCGACCTTACGGAGTCTTAATGGTAAATGGCAAATGCAGAAACCACTTACAAATGACGATTACGAATAAAGAAGTTATGTGAAACAAGTTTATATTTATGATATGCCATAAAAAGTAAATTCAGCAGATATTATTTCATGATATGTCTTTTATTTAAATGAACTGGACAAACTTTTTGTTTTAAGATCCAGTAAAATCTTCGACATTGAGGCCGTGGTAAAATATATGTGATATACTCTTTTCACTTATTTTACGGCTACTTCGCCTTTATCAAGAAAAATAAATGATTAAAATGCTATAAAAATCGATGATAACGTTACAAATCATAGGAGTTTTATGTAAAATTTATGATAGCGTTACGAGTCATAAATTTTACTTTTATGATTTGTAACGTTATTATGGATTCTACTGAGCTTAGAATTCAATATCGTTTATTTCATTTGATACAAGATAAGTGCCCGAACATTGATGGAGAGAATGTTTTATTTTTCATATATGTGTTAATGGTTGATAGATTGAAGTTGTATTTATTGTAAGAGATATACTGTACCTTGCCAGTTCCGGCTTAGCATACACACGACAAATCTCAAGGGGTATTATAGGAAGATGTCACATCGTTTTAAGCAATAAAATGTAAAATAATACATATTTTTGACACATGGCACTAGATTAACTATAAAACGATATTATTTATCTATAGTATGAATAATTGACTCATGTGTAGAACGACGTTTGCAAAATTAGTTTAATTTGCTATCCTTTGTCGAATGTGTATATGTTGAAATATAGCAAGGTCTAAATTTGTATCGGCGTAGTTGTTACTTGTAGATCTCTTTCATTGGTATGTTTTTTTTTTTTTTGTTTTTTTTTTGGGGGGGGGGGGGTGGGGGGGGGCACTTTATGATGAGGAATAATTAGAAGATGATTTACTTTTTAAGACTATTAAAATTATGTTAATTTTACAAGATATACTTGTACATTTCATCCTAATAGTTTTTGTTTGGATGACATTGAGATTAAGACTGGAATTGTTTACAAAGAGCACTATGAAAACCATATAACTGGAATCCTCTGCCGATATCTGTTTCATTTGGGTATCATCATGCAAAACAAAGATAAAACGACTGACTACATTCTGAAATGATTGAGAAAATAATATATTTATACAGTCGTAAAAATTCTTTTGTCTATTTTAATCATGATTATATTTGGGAGAAATGATGAAAACAAGAGTTCTCAGAAGGCAACAGAGATGGCCGGTGGCAATGAAATTTAACTATTAAAAGTTTTTTTGCAAGTAGGTAAATTTTCCATGTCAAGGTCAAAATGTAAAAAATGATACGTTATAAATGGTCTTGTCACAAAGAATAACCACATGGAATATTTAAGGACAATCTCTTACTGTTAATATGTTAAGACCAAGACCAAATTTTCATCAGTAGGTCAAGGTAACAAGGTCAAAATTTTGGGTACCCCAATAAAAGGTCTTGGCTCAAGAAATACATTTGTGAAATATTAAAGCTATGTCTGTAATGGTTCTGAATTTATGACCCAGGTTAAAGATTTTATCGGAGTAGGTAAGTCTTAAAGGTCAAGGTTAAAACGTAAAAAAAAATTGATACGTAATTAATGGTCTTGTCACAAGCTATATACACATGAAATATTTAAGCCATATCTTTTACTGTTCTTAAATCATAAACATGGTTGGAGTTTTTTAATGTAGGTCAATTTTTTCAAGGTCAATGTCACAAGGTCAGAAAAATTTATGCATAATGAAAATACTTAATGAAATGGTCCTATACTTATGATCCAGCTTAATGTTTTGTCTACGTACGACAACATGTGGGGTGTGGCAATAGCTCTCCGAACATTCGTCCCTGTGAGCTAATAATTAGAAAAAAATCTTTGTATTATGATTTTTGTCTTATAATTATTAAAGAATCAATATCTTAATTTCTAAAATCTGAAATCTAAAACCAATTTCGGTTGACGCTTCAACCCATTAGCATTCATGATGCATAAATATCTAACGTTATTGAAACGTCTAAAATTCTTATTCATAAGATATCATTTCACCTATTTCCCGTACGGCCTACCTCCTTAAGTTCGATAATTTATTGTTACTGCCTATAACCGTTATATATTTTGGTTTTAGGATGAAATGACTAGGTTAATTGAACTTTTATTGATTTTATTCTTCTCAAAATTGCCGAATGATATATTTATAATAATTTTCTATGCAGTTTAATTTTCATTTGTTTTTATTTGTATTTGAATTTTTCAGTTTCTTTGTAAGAGACAATACAAAGCATTTACCAATTCAACATTCTCACTGTGACTTTTAGTTACAAAGTATTACTCCTAAATTGAAATACTCACTGGTTCATAATTTTTTCCACTGTTAGAAGGTTGGCGATTGAACTTAATCGACAACTAATATTTACTATCTTAAGGTTGTTGGGAACTCGTGTATAATAAATATAGACCATATATAAGGCATTGCAGTTTATTCTGAAATGGTTTCAAGTCTAATTATTGAACATTGTTTTGACCAAAATTTAAATATAGGTTACCAGCTTATTAGTCAAGTTATACGATTCATAAGAACGGTACCCTTATTGATCATCCGATAACATTTTTAACTTAACCGTGAAAATTTGTGGTAAAATTGTGTTTTATATCTATATCTTTATTGACTTCACGTACAGAGAATTATAGAGATAATTGAAAAAGTAATACAATAAATTATACTGAAGTAATTAATTCTTTTAATAAGTATGAATTCACTATTCGAATTAAATCAGTAACATCGTTTTCTCTGCAGATTTGTCGAAAAAGTGACGAAACAAGTTAGTGCCATTGAGAAATTAAACTTCTGCAATTTTTATATATGGTTTATATGTTTAAGATAAAGAAGCATTGTGAATGTTTTCATCAGCATTCATATCTAAATATGGGACTGTTGAGAAATAACAAACACCTTAAAATAAATTATTTGTACACTGATGTGTATAAATGCATTATGATGCATGTATGTCGAAATCGTAATTCCCTTGGGGGTGGTTAAATGACTAAACTGTTACACAGCCGCTCAGCTGTCATTTACAGTTGGGTGCAGTCCTAACCTTACTTTCAAGTGCACTTAAAAGTGCACTTCAAGTTTAGTTTTTCGTCCTGAAAACCAGTCATAAAGTGTAGTCAAATGCACTGAATATCAAGTTTACTTTAAAGTAAACTTGAAGTTTACTATCACGTGACACCAAGTTTACTTTTCACGTTTATTTATTACAGTTATCCAGCGCCGTATAACACGATAGTTATAATTGTCTTCTTATGTACAATTGCATATTTTATATAAGAAAATTGTTTGAATAGAAAAATATAGTAAATATACATGTATATAGAAAGCAAACTAAACTTGAAGTGCACTTGAGGTAAACTTGGAATCAAAACTACTAAACTTGATTTCAAGTTTACTCTGCTGTCGCCAAGTAAACTTGAAAATCAGTCATAAAATTAACTTGAAGTGCACTTTATGTAAGGTTAGGACTGCTCCTAACTGTAGTTCTCGATTCAACTCCTAAAAACACAAGTGTGTAACTTTCCTTTTTGTTTTGTTCTGATGAATTGCATTATTTATTAAAATTTTATGGGCAAAAATCCCAGCATGATATTATACATGTATTCTTTCGCCGTGATGGGGCAACGTGTGTTAGGCCACGTGACAGCGATTGTAAACATTAGAAAATGCACTGCATTTGCCCTACTAATTTGCATATAACGGAAATACAGTCGATATGTAAATATGCAAGAATAAGCACATAAAAAGACATCATAAAAATATTCGATGATAATGAAGTTGCGGCACGAATTACGCCGGTCAACTCAATTGACAATCGTCACTCAATTAATGTGGATAACCAGTTTACGGGCCCACCTTCCCATTTACTATAAAAACAATACAATTCAAATTAATAATGTGTGCTATTATAATTGGTATAAGTAATCAAAGCACCTACTGTTAATATTTAAAATTTGATCCCCACAAGCTAAACCAAAAACAATAGCCCAGCATTGTACAAAAGGGAAAATATCAATGAAATATTCATATCCTATATCCAAGTAAAAAAAACCTCTTAATATATTTAATTCTTCCAGAAATGGCATTCAGAATATTTTCAATGTATCATTCACGATGTTATAAACGAATACATCATATGTTTGTTGTTTGCTTGACATCATATGACGTCAACACGGTGAAAAAGTATTTGACAAGGAATCATGAATCGTGCCTTTGTGTGGAAAATGACAGATATTGCAAATGAGTAAAGTAAAATATGGTTATAACTATAGAGTATCTCCCTCATGCGTAGCTCTGTCCTTAGATTGATTCATATCCTCATTTTTTATGTTCTTACGTTCATTGTAAATGCTTTAAAAAATTCAAATTTTAGCGTTTCTGTATTTATGGTACCAATAATGTCCTGTTAAAAGAGTTATTTTTCAACATGATATGAAGGCATATATTTTAAATGGAATTCCACTGATTTTCCAGATATAAAAGATATAGTTATTATCAAATAAACATTTTATTGCGCAACATACAATACCATCGTTCAAGATAAACCTCGCGGCTACGTATGGTTTCACACCATAGTTTTGTAAAACCCGAGCAAGATATTTAAAACCATAAACACAGAATCAAAATTGCCAGTACTATTTTTCTTGAAGAATCTTTGAAAGTCTATTTGTAAAACTTCACAGTCTCTTTGTTACAAGTGAATGGGGTTTGATGCCATTAACTGCAGTCCTGATATTTAGGGAGAAAATGCAACATATTCCCGCAAAAATGACTTAAAGAACAATGGTACGTTACTGTGACGTCATAAGGGTGCCAACTCAAATCGACGTTTCTAACTCTTAGTACACAGGCGCCGCCTAACGGATTATAACAGGCGGCGAATCCCATCATTATAGATCAGATGTTAAACAGTCGTAAACTTACTCCATCCCCCATTGATTTAGTGTAGTTCATATATAATGTTATCCAGACGTTGTAGTGAAAATTATGTAACACACAAAGCTTTATATTTACATTTGTTCTCTATTTAACAGAACAGGTTCTATAGAATACAATCAAGCAAAACATAATATAATATGAAAACAAAACTTTACGACAAGGAAATATTATCGTATATGAATTCATCGATTACTGCTATAGACAAAGGCACCGTTATGAAATATTGCCAAGAAAAATAAGTGAATAAATGCGATCCGACTTGTCTCATGAAAAATTTATAATCAACCCTAGTCACTCATTTGTACACATATTGTATAACAAGTTTAATTTTATTTTCTGTCAATATAGAAATAGCACAATTTGCTTTCCGTCTCCTCTGACGTTAAATCATATTAAGACCGCGAAATAATATCATTTTCACTTCGTCAAATGGCATCACACCAAAATGATTAATATCAATTCAACGTTCATGTTATTTGAGCAGGGAAAATGAAATAGTTTTGAAGATCTAAATCGATTATTATATAACTAATTTGTCATATCACAGAAATGGATCCGATTTGCACCTTACGTTAGAAACTTGGTGTGACCATACATTTCGCTTAATGTTATCAAGTTAGAAGTCCTATGCTGTTACTGTAAACATGAGCCAAACGAGTCAGCATGTGCCGTTAATATTGTAATGAATAATTAATATCAGTCCCAAAGGGATCACAAAATACATGTAGTGAATATTTTATTTTCACCTCATGCAAGCGTCCAAGTTCTATTTTCCGGGCTTAATGTTGTGTAGTTTTGATCTATACACATTAAAAACTTTATTTCATTCGAAGGAAATGTAACTTTCCTTATTTTAAGAATGTTTCACCAATGCAGATGTATTCTTGAATGATTGATGAATTGGTTGAGTGACTGTTGAAAACCAACCCAGAATCATTCTTAATATGTAGGTCATTGTGATATTTTAGTTTTTCATCCATAGATCTTTCGTGTAATATACCAATTGAGTAGTTGTTGTCATTTCAGTTACTCGCCCTAAATCGGTTGGGCAACTGCATGATAATCAAATTTATCTTTCTGACGTCTACAGTTTACCAATTGATATCTTGGTAAACATGTCCATGAAGGTCTTTGTCATACAGCTAGGTCAAATCTTTTTCTTTTTGTATACATAACTACATGTACTTACCTGAAGCATTGAGGGTAGTTTTGTATGTCAGTATTCAGCGAAAAAGGTTCGCTGATTCTTAAATGTTTTACTCATGTTTTATATTTGTTGACCACATTGTTTTGGAGTTATTTCCAATAAATATATGCAATTGTTACAACCATGACTCTTTGCTTTTAATTTTGTCGCTTGATAAGAGTCAGATATCTTGCAAATTCATATTTTGCGAAAAAAAAATCCTTACTATGAACAGCATGGAAATTTTTATAAGTTGCCAAGTCTTATTTTCAAACTTAAACTTCTATATATTTCCGACAACAAACATTAAATTGTTAAGATTATATTAAATTGTCGAAAAATAGAATAACTTAAATGTATTAAAATAAAACTTTTTCATGATTATCCCAACCAAAACGTTGATATTATAGAGTAACCAATGACGAGGTGCCCTGTCTATCTGTGCAATACTAGGATTTGATATTTAAAAGTGGTAATTATGGTCGCTTTTGGTGTCAACACAGCGTTTTCACCTGACACATATCTATATTCACACTGAAAGGTTACGTCGGTAACTATTTGCAAGTTACTTGAGTAAGTTTTACTTTTTTACGAAGGATATAGCATTTCTTATAGATATAGTTCTGATATTGGAGGGTCAACATAAAGTATATATATAAAGCTCGAAATAGTACAATTAATAAAACTATCTGAAGCAATGAAGAGCAAACGAGAATTGTCACTTTTTTTATTTGCATTTGAGAATCTGAAGATCATCAAAGTAATCAAAACACCGTTCTCTGTTTAAAGTATTAAGCTACTAAAGGAATACGCCATTTACACCACAGTTTATGATCCAGAACTTTTTATTCTGTTTGAATGTAAATTACTCTACATTTCTATGCAAAATAATTAACAGTTAACTCCCATTGCAACCTGAGACCTGACGTGCAAGACCTGAAATATGTTTAAAAATTGTACTTTTGACATGATTATTTTAGTTTTATCATGATAATACTGTGTCGTGCAAACATGACAAATTTTATTCATGTATCATAGAATAACATTGCTTCCAACAGATCCTTATGATGGTTTCATAAGGAGTTGCTCGTGCTTGGTAGCTTATTTTTTGCTAGACATTTAGTCTTCTACAAGCATTAATTTGTAATGTTACCTATACATTTTCTTCAGTGTTGACTTTTTGTCAACCATTCTCCATTAGGAGGCTAGAGATCGTTCAAAACTATCCCTGTCTTTGACTTTGGCTTTCAAATCGTCAGGCGTCTGATATGGGGTTAGCATAACGTAAACTTAAGATAACGCCACAGGACATGTGTTTTATGACGTTATCATCATTTTGTGACGTATCTGAATTTACCTATCTAACTGTAATCTTTACATTCAGACGGAGTTTTTGAAATTTAATGATTCAATTTTCTTATTTGTACTCTTTTACATAAACGATTTACGATTGATGAGCATTGGTATAATAACTACTATTTCATATGCATTGATTGTTTTGGGGTATTCATTTCAGCGTTTGACAGTTTCAAGCGACCATCAAAGGAAAGGAAAAAAGCAGCCACTTAGTAAAGGTGACTTCTAAATACAGGTTGATTTTATAGACAATTAGAAGACACTGAAAATGTGGTCGTTTAAAACAGCTGATTGCCTAATTCAGTAGGCCCTAAGAAAGGAAAACAAAAACGTATAATGGAACTTTGAATCCAATTTGTACAAAGGATTCTATATATTTTTACATTTGTTTCAAACGAAATTTTATACTTTTCTGATATAGTCGAGAGTAAAGTACAATAGAATCATACGCCATCATTTTGTGCATTTCATTTGAAACATATTATCATATAGTTATATAATGCTTACTTTTCTTTAAATTTTTATCTAACCCTTGTTTCCCCATGGGTTTGCCCATTATTGTTCATTTTGTTATACACAACTGGAATGTAAGGTTGATTGTATTTTGATACATGTTAGGGGCAGGCTTGGTGTGAGGGTTAAGCGCTTGGCTTGCGGTGTCGATCTCCGGACTGCGCCACTATGTTTAAGAGGTTGGTTACCTCCTGCTTCCATGTCGCGATATAACTGAAAAATTGCTGAAAGCGACGTAAAACACCAATCAACCCACCAACCAACAATCGAAACATGTTTAAGATAACAATGACAAACAAATATGAAAAATGTCTGATGATATTACACAACGGGACATGGGTACAGTAGGAAAGTTTTCGTAACACAGGAGATGAACTTTAAATACAATGTATTTATTATATGTATTTAATGCTCCTTTTATATTGATTTATCAACAGTCATTACTTCTGTTTTTATTTACCTTTATTGATCATCAAGGTAAACATAAGATTATAATGTGCTTTGGCATTTGACATTTATTACGGCAGTCAATATTACTGTATATAGTGCAAGCTATATATATGCCATATTCGCATTTGTTTAAAATACTTTCAAAATATGTAAGCCTGTAATATGTATAAACTAAGTTTCATATCGACAATTTTTGATTATATTAACAAAATATATACATTCAAACAGATGATAAAACATGGATTAAAGATATATTTGGTATTGATATTGTTTATTTTCAAAAAAATTATGATGAATGTATCAAATGGTTTTAATAAAGTCTTATTATACACTTATCCATATTGTGTGACTTTGACACTTTATATACAGTGTGATGCCCTTCTCACACCGATACACTCACATGTTATATGAACAAAGGATTTATTCATGTAATTAACGTTTAACAGAGATTTTATATGACATGTCACACTTTCTATTCATTTTTCTTCTCTTTTTTTTGTATCTTTATATGATTCAATTTGCAGTTCCAAAACTCATACACTCACACGTCATATGAGAAAATATTTATAAAGCTGTACTCAACGTTACATAAAAATACACTTCTTATTCATAAAGTGCAGGCATGGGTAGTTATAAGGCGCTTGGCTGGCCAGACGATCCGGGTTCGATTCCCGAATTTCGCCAATATGCATAAGAGGTTGGTTAAGTCATGCTTTCATCTCAGGATACAAATGAAAAATTGTTGAAAGCGACGTAAAACACCAATTGACCACTTAACCGTCTTATCAATATTTTCATGTCTAAAGATGATTCATATTGCAATTTTTACACTCATGCAACCATACCTCTTATAAACAAATAATTAAATACATGTAGGTAACGTTAGCAGAGATACGCTATTCCACACTATATCAGCCAAATCATCACGCCCATATATGTTTCACAATGGAATATATTTTATCATCAAATGAAATGAAATTTTGCTGTAGTACTGTTTTGCTCGGTATTGGTTTAAATAAAACATTTGTTTAAGATTGGTGTAAATATCAGTTCAACAGTGCATTATACTTTTACATGTATTTTGAATCATGAAAATTTAAGATAGCAAATTTAGTTGCCTAGATGACAATCCGGAATGGCAGACTGGATTCGAATCCTGTATCCACATGTCCAGTGACGAGTTTGCTACTTCAAAATTTTGCATGACCAATATTTTACAAAAGATACAGCAAAGACAACACTTTATGTCTTTCGAAGAACTGTATTCAATTATTCAATTAAAAATATATAATTCAGAGTATAGAGTGTCTACAGAGCATACAGAAACGATGTCCAATTGGGAAATTATCTTACCAAATCGAAAAAAGCTTAGATGTATTGCGATGAAAAGACCATATTTAAGTATTGACTATTTATAAAGAAGGTTGAATATTAATTATAATAGAGATGAAATTATAAAAAAAAAGCTTAATCTGTAGATAATGTGATATCGGTAGCTTTATAGTATGCTAGTATTATCATAATGTATCATTAAATATCATTCTTAGTTGAAATAATTCGTATTAATATACATGTTGTAATAAAGTCTTATTTGAACTTTCAACTCACACATGACGTTGACAATAGCCACGCCCCAATGGAACCCTAAACATTCATAAATTCTAGACTTAACACACACAGTTCAAATTCCTAGAGATGCCAAATGCTGTCTGGCTTTTAGTCTTAAGTCAGCTATGCTTGAGTTTTTAGAGGATTTGAAACTGCTGTCATGTAAGCTAGCATAATTGAGGGCTGCTGCGTAGTGATGATGATAGAGAAGGAGGGGATGAATGGGTTGATGAACGGCAGCAGAAGCCGCACTCAGCTGGTAGTAAGACAAAAATGGCGAGAATGGCACGCGGTCCACAGACTCTCGTACCTGTGGGAGAGACACATATGGAGACATCCGACAGGCGTCCAAAGGTGTACCCTGTGACTGAATCATGATTCCAGCTGAAAAAGAGGAAATTAAAGTTATGAAAAAGAATTCCAAATATTCATCATATTCATTCATATTTTGCGAAACAAATGCTCAGTGACTAAATTACAGGATGTCCATTCGTTTACATAAAGACTTAACTGGCGTGTCAGGAAGTTCTAATGAATACATATTACAAAAAAAAAATTTAAATCTCTGACGTATGTCGTTTTAATTCAGATTTTATTTTTCAAGGATGATTTTGTTAAATCTTTAATTTTCAAATTTTTGACGTCAAAAAGGAAAAATTCATTGTCTCTGATGTCATTTTGCGGGAACAGTTATGATTTTGCCAACCAAAACGTCAGTCCAGCAGTAGCAGTGAAAGGGTTTATTTTTAAAAAAAAAATAATTATAATTTTCCTTTAATCATTGCACAAGGAAATACCCTTCCTTTTTATAGAAATGAAATATGAAGTGTGATTAATCTTAACTTGATATCCCTTCATAGCCAGCCATTATTTATGGTTGTTCACGACCTCGCAATATAAAACATTTTGGCATAAGTCGAGAGGGGCTAGAGTTCCAATTACACTTTTCAAATACAGGGACTGTTTCGCAATTTATCATAATCTGACAAAATATTGGTCTCATAATTGGCTGTACCGGGATTGTTTACTCTAAATATTCGATGTTCTGACAGAAATTATTACGAAGCTGAATTCATGACTTTTCTTGTTGAGCCGTTGTAATGAACTCTAATACGTTAATCTTCGGACTGAACTTTGTGATGTTTAACTAATTTGTGCCCCTCTCTTTACACCGTCTGGATATGAATATTTCAGATGCGAAATGGACCTTTCAAAAGTAAGATGTTATCACAGATCAAAAGGTCTTGTTTCCTCAAAAAAGAAATATCTAAGGGTTTCGGTTATCGCGTGTTTCGCCGCAATAGTTAAATATTTACTTCAGCCAATTTATCAAGCTACAAGGGCATTCAAATTTCTAACTCTCGTCCCTTTGTCAACAATACAGGCTCCCCGGCATGATATTTGCTCGCCAAATTTTCCAATAAAAAACATTATTAAGTCAATTTCTTTTTCCATCATACATCAACTGTCGGTAATTGTGTAGAATAAATTCAATTTGGCACAACACACAACTTTTCATAGTTATCCTGGAAATCATATTAACAATTCAGGCAAATTCATGGCAATTTCTCTTCCTTAAATATGCGATAATATCTTTTCTTTAATTTCATTTTATTTTTCGCCTACAGAGAAGTAACGAAACTTGATTTGGACATGGTCAAATTCGACTGGAATCCTTTAATAAGTAGAAATTATTGTCGTTTGATTTAGACATCATTTCCAAAGTAGCAAATTGTCCTTTACACCGAGAACTAAGTCCTTAAAGCGGTTTGTGCAATATAAAAATAATGTGCACCTTTCGCAACCTCGTTTTATCATGGTAATTTATATCTCTAGAAGATACTTTTTTCTCAAAAGTTCACTTGAAAAAGGTGTAGAAACCGCATATATGATGATAATGAACGTGGCAGAAAAATCATTAGACAATGTGCACAGCAAAGCACGAAAATAGAATCAGCCAGCCAATAATAAAGTAGTTAGTTTAGCCATGTAATTCAGTTACTTGATGGTTATAAAACAACATACATGTGCTGAGCAATAATGTAGAAAAATAAACTATATATACAGAGTAAGGATCTTCTGTGTAACTAGTCGCAACTCTCATAAATTCCAAGATAGAACAATTATTGTTTAAACGAAGTACTCGTTTTTCTATTTGTTTAAGTATATATTGCAAAAACTTCATATATATATCCACTTATGCCACCAACATTTTGTGAAACATTAGTAAGAGATATTTTTAGAAAATATTTTGTATTGAAATTCAAAACCTTTCAACTATAATGCTGATATTCACTTATCAGCATTATTGCTGAAGGTTTAAATCTTCGACTCGCACATAAAATGATTTTCAAAGATAGAAAAGAAATCAGAAAATACGAAAGTAACTGGTGTCACAGGACTATGGCACTAACAACAATGTACCACAGTGGACATTCACGGACCCCTGAAATTCAGAGGTGAGACCAGGTGCCCGGGAGGAGTGAGCATCCCCTGTTTGGCTAGCCACACCCGCCGCGAATGTCCTTAAACACAGACAAAACAATAATTCAACACTGTATATTTAAATGAATGTGAACAAACACTGTATAGAAAGTGTCAAAGCCACATAACATCAGGAAAAAGGTATAATAACACTTAAGTCAAACCCTCGGCGGGGAACTTTTTTACGAGCTCCGCACTGCAAAGGGAATAAGTGTGAATCAGAAGACATCTGACAAAGCTGTATGACACAAATCACCAAGGACCTGCACACCAAAATTGGTAATAGTAGAATATACACGGAACGACATTACAAAAATATTCCATTGTATTGCGGTTATGATACCGACTTATGACGGTCAATTGAAGTAACAAACGTCACTCAATTGGTGTGGTTAACCGGTTTACGGGCGCCTACATTGACAAAGCATAACAACATATCGTTACATCAAGACACGATAAACATAAATATCATACAGTGTACATGTATTTAGTGTACATCACCATCAGTGTTTTATGAAACGAAAAGGTGGATAAGCTGAATGTTACATAATAGGGCGAGGAATTGAGCTACCAAAATATTAGAGGTACACAACAACCAATATTGACTGCATTTATGATGTAGACATGTTTGTAGGCAAAGACAATAACTACCAACAAATTACCCACGTCTATTTGATCTACCAATTTTCACTAGTGAATATAGACCAAAGCAACCATTATATTACACACTAGGTTAACAAGTGCAGTTGCAATACCGACTAAGGACGGCCAATAGATACAACAGTAGTCAATAAACTGCTGTGGTTAACCGGTTTACGAGGCCTACCTTCTAACGCACCACAAAAGCAGTATAATCAAACCACGCACATTTTAAAATATAAATAATCCTTCATATAGAGAGCGAAGATCAACAAGTTTCTCAAGTTGAGAGGCCATTATAATATAAGCACGTATAGTTTTGCAGAGTAAGACCAAGTTATCAATATTGTGTCAATTGACATCAACATGAATAAACTGCGCTCTAGTGATCAGGATGCGAGCTCAGAACATTGATTTGTACGAGTCCTGAAAATGTCAGAGTGGACGAGGGTCAGGACCATATTTTCTTTGAAAAAAATTCAACAAGACCCATCATATATTCCCCACCTCCCTGTTTGTCCGCCTGCAACGTTCAAGTAAATGTCTGTATAAGGCTATAGGATACAAGATGTATTGTCCTTTCGATAATTTCCGGTCATATTGTCGATGACGAAGGCGTTCCACTATTTTGGAACCTGACAAGATAAATTATCGGAACCTTTGGCCCTCTTAAGTTTGTACATAAAATCACCGTAGAAATTGAGATTGGGAATTCCTTTGGAATGCATATCGTTGGAAAGCAACATTTCCTAATTTTGATAAAAGTTCTCAATAAAACATAAAACTTTTTCTAAAAAGTTTATTCTAAGTTTATAATAACTTTAGTCCTGAGTTAAACATTTCAGTGTTATTTGTCAACTTTTTATGAAATACAAAACATCGGTGCAGGCTCTTGCAAATCGAACCAACCGAAATATATATATACCATATGACTGCCAATGTATTAGACATGTCTATAGGTTGAGATTATAAACTACTAGTGTATTTCTCATGTCTTTAGAACAAAATACTGAGCTGACAATACATTAAACTGAACTATAGTTGGTGATACTGAACTACCAATGTATAAGACATGTTAAAATGTTAAGATATTGAACTACCCCTGTTTACCTCATATTTATAGACCGAAATACTGAGCTGACAATATAGACATATCTATAGCCGGTGATACTGATCTACCATTGTCGACATGTCTATAAGCCGAGATAGTGAGCTGTCATGAATTAAAAAAAAAAGCTTGGACAATTTATTTATTATTAAGAATTAAGAGTAAATAACTTCAATTCAATTTTGTATTCAACGCATTTTTCGCTTTTTATTCATGAAAAAAGATATATGAATGAATATATCTATTTATTTACTTTATTTTATGTGTTTGTATGTATGGTGTTATTATTATTATTATTATTATTAATATTATTATTATTATTGTTGTTGTTGTTGTTGTTGTTATTATTATTATTATTATTATTAGATTTTTATGATTATTATTTTTTTTATTATTTATTATTATTATAATCATTATTATTATTATTATTATTATTATTATTATTATTATTATTATTATTATTTATTATTATTATTATTGTTGTTGTTGTTGTTGCTATTATTATTATATTGTTATTATTATTATTTTTTATTGTTATTATTATTCTTAATATTATTATCATTATTATTATTATTATTATTATCATCATCATCATCATCGTCATCATCATCATCATTATTTTATAGATTATATTTAACGTCCACATGGTCATTATTCTTACAACCGATCTTCTAGTTTTACTGAAAAGGGTCGATTATATTTTGAATAAGTGAATCATGAGACATTGACCTTATCTTATAAAAATCTCCTGTCATTCTGCACTTTTATTTAATAATATTCAAGAAATCATCTTATACATAATATTAAAATACTTTGATTTAATTATGATTAAAAGAATTAAAGAGTGCAGATGTCATTTTCCTTCCTAAATTTGTACCTAGGATTGAAGTCATCCGTAAACGTGAGTGCATTCCCACGTCTCTAACTATATCAAGGAACAAAAAAGCAAGTTTGTGTAAAATTCTTGGCACAATCAAGTCGCAAAGACTATCATCTCAAAATGTCCTTTACACTTCATTTTGCTCTTCAGTCTTAATTTGCCGCATATTGAGCGGTTGTAGAAAGCGAATTGGTAAATTGATCAAATTAGCAGAAGAAAAGCTGTCCAAATTGGTATTGATTGTGTTGCCTTCACACAGTGAGTCCTTTGAAATGATCTTGGCAATTAATCAGATTTGTGCTCTATAATAACTTAATCGTTACATTCAAATCCGATAATTTACTTGTCATCTATATCGAGGATGGTATACGAAGACTTTCATCTCTACGTCAATCGAGATGGTCGCTTTGATAAGACGACAAACACAAGATCTCGTCCGAGCTGACAGTTCGTAAGATTTCAAAAATGTGTATTTTAAACCACTCTCTTATAATTTTTTTAATATAAATTTAGATTTAAACTTAAGTTCTTAAATGATCTTACATCAACCTTTCAACTTTCAATGATAATTTGGTATCAAAATATTCTCTTTTGAAAGGTTTTTTATTTTCTTCTATAGGTTTAGTAGCGATATTGAAGAAAAATATCCCCCCCAAAAAAAATCGCACGTTTTGAGACATCAATTGTCTTAATTTAATTCAATTGTAGCATACAATGGTACGATTCTAATAATCTTACTTTTTCAATGAATGAAGCATTTATCTTAATTCTATGATTTATGAAAATACAATTTTTGAAAGATGTTTTCCTTCAGAATAGAATACTACTGATGTTAGAATTTTTGTTTGATTTGGGGGTTATTATTTATTTATTTATTTTCATTATGAAAGCCGATGTGGCTCGGTGGATGAGGTGCTCGGCTTGTAAAAGATCCCTGATTCGATTTCCGACGTGGGCACACGGATGTTCTGTCCGGTGTTTCAGAGGAGACAATATAAACCGGGCCGTGGCACGTAAAAGACCCCCAACTGATTCGAGTGGGTCTGTTGCAAAGGTATAGCATCAGGCAAATGTCGTCAACATATACGGGAGCTAATCGTAGAGTGACGTAAAGCAAGAATCAATCCATCAATTAGTATTATAATTTTGTTACTTTTGTCGTGAATGACACAGTGCGTACTGCATCACTCACATTCGTATTTTAAATTTTATAACATACACTCAAGATTTGGGGGAATGGATATTTCATTTGTTATTTATAGATTTACTTTGGCTTACCTTTTTGCATCTGACTTTCTTGTTTTCTGCATTTTGCTCTTCTATTTTGGAACCATACCTGAAATAAGACAAAAAGATTAAACATGAAAAGATATATCAATATCTGTTTACACGTTTATATACTTTCAATATACCTCGATTAGGTTACCCATAAATTTCTCTTTCTTCATTTAGACTTCGAAAATAAATATGATATCAATATGTTTGAAGGAAAATTTCCCTTAAGCTTCATTTGTTGCCGGAGAAATTTGAGACTTGGTATAAAATTGATGTCCGATTCAAAATTGGAACTACAATCTGAAGGATTCAGCAACTCATCCCATCTTGGTTCATATTTTGAGTGCCTTATTGATGTTACATCATTCATGTTCCTTTTTTCCTTTGTATGATTAATCAAAGCAGGAAATCTGTGATAGAGGAGGGCTGGGATACTGGTACAAAACTCACTGCAACCCTTATTTCTAACCATGTAACCAAAAGTTGTGGAGATAGGATTGTTCACATGTCAAAAGGAGTTCTTCAGCATACTGCCAATGGAGTATTTGAGAATTATTTGAGAAGGTAAATGTTAGATGTATGTACTAGAATGATTTTAAGAGTATTCACTATTAAATTCTTATTTACGCTTACTCCTCCCGGGAATATGACACTATACACAATATTGTCCTTCAATTCCATGGACTTTGATATATCGTTTATCCTTCAGTACTTCTCCGTTTTTTACTTCGCTCCTGATAGGAATTAGACATGAACTGTGTTAACCAAGTTACTCATCAAAAAGCACACATTCACTGCGTACTGACCTAATCTAAAGTTTTGATCCTCCAAAAGAATGAAATAAAGACTAAAAAATAAAATCCCAGTGAAAATAATTTCTTATTGACAATCGCTAATCTAATTTGATTTTTATGGAATTGCGACCACAGTCTTATCTTCGACATGTTAATTATATTAAAATGTAACGCCGTAGAACTGAGTTTTATTTTACAATGGAGAAAATAAGATGATACATAGATAAAATTAAACAATTAAAACAAAATAATACGTATTCATATACAAGACAAACAATAGAAATATTATGATGCTGTTAGCTGTCAGAGAGTGCTCTTAATAGTTTAATAACAAAATTTACAGTTTTGCGAAATCATCATCATTTATAGAAGTGTGTAACTCATTAAATGTCAGTAAATGTTTACAGTTACATTTTTTGTGTCGATAGTACCTAGATTGAATACTTGTAATGGGAATTTCTTGCAAACAATAAATTTTTATGAAATTCATAGTATAATAAGATGTATTCCTTTAAATAATTAATCCCTTAAGTTATATCTATTTTACTGAAGAGACATAAATTGTCGAAATTGGCATCTGGTGCACAAAATTAAAAGGTATGTATCTTCTATATTCATTATTACTAAATATTATGTTTCATAGTTTAGTACGTGTTTCGTTTTTCAAAGCAAATGTAAAACAAAGTAAAGGTTTTTATGAAAAAGTACTACGAAAATGACTATGAGAAAGGTATATATGTTCTATATTTATTATAACCACTAGACCGGTGTCACTGTTGGTAGACTGATAGTCTCCGAGGGCATCATAAGTCTAGTTTTCATTGCTTTTGTACCGACGGTATGCTTTTCAGTGCTTTTGTACTGACATGAAATATATACTTATAATTTTCTGTCATGAAATTATGTAAATCACTCTAAAACTAAGGAGTATTTCCTTCATGCATAGGTCTGTCCTTAGATTGATTCTCTGGTTCACTTTTTCGGTCATTTTGGTTTCAATACTGCTCTTCAAATATTTGTATAATATGAGAATTCCAATCATTCGGCCACGAGCATCACCGAAAAAACATAAATTGTCGAAATGCGCATCTGGTGCACAAAATTAAAAGGTGTATATGTTCTACATTTATTAACTATTTATTAACATTTATTTATGAAATATTATGTTTCATAGTTTAGTACGTGTTTCGTTTTTCAAAGCAAATTTAAAACAAAGTAAAGGTTTTTATAAGAAAGTAAAATGTATTTCAATATTCTTGTTACTTTTAGCATAATTATATTAACCTTTAAAAAGAACCCACTGTCTATAAAACTATGAACTGTTCAAGAACCAAATACCTGCTAATTGGTGAGGTTTTATAATTCATAAAAAACGTATATCTCCTATGTTATCATTTATTCATCTTTCAAAGGATATATTTTTCAATACAAAATGTTATATGCTGTTTTGATGCGTATTTCTCCCAACAATTCTTGGTTAATGCTTTACGATTTCATTGAAAGACTTATATGTTGGAATTAACGATCGAGACAGTGATGTACAAGAAGAAAATTTCTGTTATTTCAACGTGCATATTCACTCGACTGATAGAAGCATACGTAGCTTTTACAAATGGAAAGACAAACTATACTTGTATTAAGAAAAAAGTTTCTCTTGGAAGGTCTGACTATCATATACTTGTCCCTTGTTGTTTGGCTTTGTCACTATCTGAACATCATTTGTCCACAGTAGTGTTTATACAGTATTGAGCTATTTTATGTTGTCTGTTTAAACATTTATGACTGCTGTGTCTAACCAACAAGCGGCGCTTAATTCGTTAATTGTTAGAGAACAGTCAGAGTGCATTATTTACTTCCGTATCTTAGAAAATAACACATCACTCCATCTCTGCTTCATAGTTTTATTTCAGTGTCCCGAAAGGGGGCTCAACAAAACCTTGTTGAATTTTTCATTGTACTAAGATATGCTATGATGGTCCTTGTAAGAAAAAATGGAATAATTGCTAGCTTAGTGATAGAACCACAGTCCTACAAAAATGTGCAGTATGTCGAATCTAAACAAACCTGGAGTATCTAGTATTTAGTAGAACAACTGATGTATTGTCAAATACCATTTTATCCACGTACATAACGTAAATTCATTCTGACACCACATTTAAATGAATTCTTGACGGATCATTTATGTATGACATCATAATGAAAAACAATATGCCAAAAAATGCGATGTAGGACATTTGGCGATCAGTCAACTCCATATGTCACTTTCCAGTTCTGTGTGATATAGCCATTTTTGTGTAATAACCTTATTTACATTCGAGAACATATGATATATGGAGGATTATTTATAATTTTTTTTTTTTTACTTCTTTTATTGTTCTGCTTTTGCGGTGAGTGGGTAGGTGGGCGCCCGTAATCAGGTTAACTACACCAATTGAGTGACTTTTGTTATTTCAATTGACTGTCCTAAGTCGGTATCGTAACCGCAGCACAATCGAATATTTTTGTAATGTCGTTCCGTGTATATTATGCCGTTGTCATTTTTTTTGTGTGTGTGTGTGCAGGTCCTTGGTGATTTGTGTCATACAGCTTTGTCAGATGTCTTCTGTTTTCTCTTTTATAAAGGCAACTACTGACAGTCAGCGTTATGATAATGAATCATATTTAGTGACTGTGCCAAAATAGTAAAATGACCACGAAACAAAACGACTGCGAAACAAACTTAACTCCTATATTCTTTGGTTTTTAATTCATTGTCAATGATTTTTCAGTCATATCGAGACTCTGATGCAGAAATTAACCAACCTCTGAAACGGGAATCGAATACAAGCCAAACGCTTACCATTACGCCAGATGTGTCCACTATATGATGAATATCTTCATGTATTTACATTGTGACTCTCCACTCAAAAGGGACTTAAAGAAGATGCCCGTATATCAGTATGATATATAGAAGTTCTGTAAAATCATTCCTATACAATGTCAAATGAATGTATAGACCAATCAGAGTATCTTCGCCGTGATCTCTCTTGTAGGATACATAAAGGAAAGAAAGTGAGAAATGAGCCATCCAGGCTTAATTCAGTATCATCTTTATAAAAGTTAGGAAATTAGATTTCGCGAAATGTAAAATCGATTCATTTGTGTAACTTTCATCAATGTTAATCAACAACTTCTTTATAATAAATTTGATTCTTATGTTTATTTCATCGCCTTATAGGAGTAATCCGATTGATTTGGACCTCCTTTCAGTAAGTTTTATGAATAGAATGTGCGAGTCAACAGTAACTGTGTTACCTTTATTATATTATAGCCGTCGCCAACTGCTTCATTCTACTTGGATTTGCTTCGTTCATTTAATCAATCATTTTATTTCTATTACGAGTTATCTCCCTTATAAGATGTTCTGTCTCCTTGTGTTGTTTACTTTCTATTAGGCTGTCGGGTGTCACACATCTCAATAGACTACAGCTATATGTAGAGTGCCAGCTGCATACTGGTGCAAAGGGTTTATCTCATATTATATAAAGTGTTCATAATAAATGTTATATAAATTCATCTTTTACAATGTTTAATTTAGTGAACATCGTGATCAGATGTGATAACATACATATAATATCACATGGTAGAAAACAAAGTAGAAAAACATGGTCAAACATGAATTCCTGGAAGAACTATAGTAAAGGTCAGGTGCTCTGCCAGCCACTCCCACCGAATGGTAGCATCCGTTCTGATGCTAATTATAGAGTTTACTTCAATGACATATAATGTACTTTTAGTTATATAATTGCATGCTACTGATATCATCATACATTAAATCTCGTAACGTTTAGTGCTTGAAATACGACATGATTAATTGATTGTTATATAACATAACGTTAGATTTAATCCAAGAATTAAACGAAAACTGTCAAATCTTTTATTTCTTGTACAATTTCTATTGTCATATAAAAGATAACTTATGAAGAACGTTTATAGTTATTTCTAATATTAGGAGGGATGAGAATCTTCTCAAAATTCCTATATTTACAATAGTATGCTTTTGGGGATTATTCCAGTAGCTCAAAGCAGATGTCAAGCCGCATCCAGACTAAAACTCAGGACATTTTACATACAATGAAATATGAATATGGTCAGCAACACATTCTTCCATCCTTCTTCTTTTTATTGTGTTACATTAAATGGGATAGAAATGTCCCAACCATTTCTTGATATGTTACCGGGTAAATGTTTATACGCGAATAAAAGTACTGAAGATACATACTCGCAATAAACGAGCAAGCATAAAATTGCTTTGAATGAGTAGAAGCCATCAATATTTTTAAGGTTAACGACTGGGCTACTATCGCATGGACGAAGTAAACTACTACGACACACCGTAAATTGTAAAATTAGTTTAATTTGCTTTCAATATGTAAGGTATTACATGGCATATTACAATTGACAATAATTACGACTATTTGATTAAGTCCTGAACGAAGTGAGCAATTCGGGAGGAGACGGAAGCCACGTGGGATTGTTCTCGCAGTAAATTGTTAGAAGCATATGATAGGAGCTTTCCAAATGGTACTGTGCTGATTGAATCAGCAATAGAACTGTATCAATTGTCAACGACGCATTATTTCACAGCTTTCCCTTACTAATATCCCAAGAGATAGCATGCAGAAAACTGTGAAAAATCCGGTGAATAAATCGAATTTACGTTTTAGGAGATTCACTGATTCTATGCTCAAATATCCTTTCATCCTAGGTGTTAATTAAACAAATCATTCTGTTGTCGTTTTTGCAGTTTGGTTTTTGTAGGTGGCGATTGCAACATCTGTAAGGCATATTACTGCGGAAGTAGAATGTTAGGCATTGACTTTGATTTGTTAAACTCATGTAATGCTTGAGGTCCTGATCAATGTTTGTTTAAACAATAGAGCACATTTAGGAAGCAGTCTTATAATGCCTCTTCCTGGAGTGTAACAAAGGGAAAAGAGTAATTTGGGAAATTTTGCTACAATTATTAAGTAATGGTTTTATAGGTATACTACCTTTATTTTCTATTGTTGCTATCCGGGGGCGTTTCATGTAGATAATTGATGTTAAAAGGGGAGAAAGCAAGATATCTGATCAACCATATCACTAAATCCACCCTTTGTACAATTAGAATAAAATGAGAATAAATTACCTGAAATATCGAAAAATTCTTGATAAAACAAATATGGTGCTATGACAGTCATTTGATGTGTAAACATGGCTGCGATCAACCAGATTATGAGCTCTGTCTTTTCACTGACTTTGGGAGCAATGCAGTCAAATGGACACACGTTTGCAATTTGATAAATATCTCTTTCCATATAGAAAAATTTCAGTATGACTGTCAATGGCAAACGGTAATGAATTAAAGTATACACTCTGCTCCAATTTATTGAAGATTAACACTAACCATAAAACTTGTAAACAAATGTATAATGTATATTTATGTAATTCGGTCTGAGCGTCATCCAAAGGAAAAATTATTTTAGGTAATACACATGTACATATTTACACAGGTGTATACCTGTGACCCGATATTTACATATACACAATTCTGTCCAGTTAATTACAACTTTATCCCACTTATTTATGACTATGTCCAACTAAGCCCCGCTTTTTTTAAACTGTCCAACTATGTTCTACTTGTTAACAACTATGACTATCTATCTTCCGCTATTCACAACTATGTCCCGCTTCCACGATGCTTCATATGGCATGTCCAACTATGCCCTGCTTATTTACAACTGTCCATCTATATTCCACTTATTTACAACTATATCCATCTATCTTCCGCTTATTCACAAATGCCCCGCTTCCACGACGCTTCGCGCGCTACTTTAAATTTCTAAAAACTGCTCAACTGTTTCTTCACAAAGATAAACGACCTGCAGTTATTCTTTTGGTATAATGTAAACCATGTTTATGGTTTTGTTTTGATACTAAGATGTTCTCAGATTAGAAACGAATACATATATATACATGTATGATTTTTCTGACAGTCAGGTCTTGAAAGTGTTAAAACTGGAATTTTAAGAAATATGCACTAAGTATAGATGTTTGATTTAATACAAGTTTTCAGGACTTAACAAAATATATAACAAGATATATATATACTAAAAATCATGAACTAATCCATGTTACCTTGGCGAATTGATGATAAAGAACATCCACAATTAAAAAAGAAGTAAAAAAGAAAGCAAAAAGAAAAAAGAAAAAACAAAGACAACAAAAGAGGAAAGAAAAGAAAAAACAACGTAATCCAATATTCAGATGTTTGACCCTTGGTGTCCGCCCCCATTGAGAATACTTCCATCGTATTTATTCAATACAATATAATAAAAACCGGACATTTGCTGTTAAGAAATCTTAATGCTTGGTATGTTCCTGAAATCGCCGATTCGAGAGCAGCTTAATGACCGACTAGTATTTATTGTTTTCATTGTCATAGAGATGCATCCCACAAAAAAGAGAAGATAAGATCTATAGAATGAAAGAGCGGTTGTTTCTATTGTTATCCAAAGCATGTATTATTGTTACAACAAAGACGATCTAGTAATATTAAATGATTCTAAATTAAACAAAGTAAAGTTAAGGATCGCAAGGCAGCTGGTAAAACCTACGACAGTAGTACCATTATAAAATTGAAATTTAAACGAAGATAAAGAATTAGTTACCCAAATTTTTTTCAACGGAACTTATTTCACCGTGAACACTGCATGTCCACTATAAGTATGAAATAAAAATATAAAATATCTATTCGGGCAGATAATTTCAGTGGGTTCTCTGGTATCTAAAGTCAGATTTCCTGTCATGTATCCACAATGACGCGGAAAAAAGAAGATAAGTAAATGCTTTGCACAACATAGCAGATGACTGCTGTTTGAAAGGTGTTGAACCAATTACGCTGCCCTTTTTCACTAAATAATAATCATATAATAGCAAAACAATGTTTTCCTTATTTTCATTTGAAATTAGTAGTATTACAACCAGCTTTTTCATCTGACATCCAAGACACAACGCTGGCAACTCCATGTATAGAATAACGCTATCAGCTATTCAAACACAGAAGCCGAATTGCACTTCAAGCGAAGATGGTCAACGGCAAAAGCCAGTCATTTTTCCACTGCACAGTCTTTACTCCCAGCCCTACCCCTCTTCTTTATCTGTTTACAAACGAATACACAGAACGGCGAATCAAAAATAATTGCGTATTGTAAATGAATCATGCAATACTTAGTACATAAATAACATTACGCGACTAGATTTCAGAGAAAATACAAAAATAATAGAAAAATATAAAAATAAATTGTTTTCTAACTCCATACTTTGATCCCCTTCCGACTCTGGAGCCTGCTCAGTAATATGGTATCGTGTGCATAGGGACAATGATGAATTTGCTCGTGACAGACAGCCGAGGACCTTCTCATGTTAAGTGGAGTCGTCATGGGAAATAAGCTCATTAATTCTCGCTCTTGCAAGAAAATCCTTGGCTAATATTGACTAATTCTCATCAATTGGACTCTAAATTAATTGAATTAAACTTTCCCGAGATTTACCTTCAAAATGCCAATTATATAAGCGCTATGGTCACTAAATAATTTGGGAAACGTTGGATTTTACTGTTATTCAATTAAGATTCGGGCTCATTTAGATCCATAGGGACTTAAAGCTGGAATATATTCCGATTGAGGCAGATTGTTTCGGACCGAATAAATGATCATAGAAAGAACAGCGGATGTGAGAAATATGTCTGTCCAATGTATATCAATAGATCTACAAACGGCAATATCAAATCATGATTAAGGACTCATATTTGAATTTTGGTCTTCTTTTGTTTCTCCAACAATCTTTTACAATGCAACATTGGAAGGCATTGAATGTTCAGAAATATATAGTTCACTGAAGAAGAGGAGGAGGAAGAAGAAGAAGAAAATGAAGAAGAAGGAGTAGTAGGAGTAGAAGAAGATATCATTTGAAATTAAGAAGAAGAAGAATGATGATGATGATGATGATGATGATGATGATGATGATGATGATGATGATGATGATGATGATGATGATGATAATGATGACTAATTTTACTCAAAGGTTTGGAAGCCTTGACCTTGAAACTCTTACCTGAACTCTGGCCTCCGACAATCCCAAACGCTGACTAAGTTCTTCTCTCATGAACGCGTCAGGGTAGTGCGTCTCGTCGAACAGTCGCTCTAACTCATTAAGTTGTTCGAGTGTAAAGTTGGTTCTACTTCGCCTCTGCTTTAATTTAGGATGATCTTCGTCTGTTGTGCTATTTCTTTCCACACATGTCTCTGTAATGATAAATATTTCAAAATATGTATACATGTAACAATTTAGTACACCACATCGGGGATTGACAAACTATAGATTACAGGTATATACATTTACCATAGTAGATTGAAACGGTATTCATCATTCATTTGCAGAGGAAATTAATTAACGCCATCTCCAAATCTTTAATATAATATATATGGTATTTTTGTTCCTCTCAAAATGTATATAAACAGTTATTAAACTTTAAACATTTTTAGTATACTTAAGATGAGAAACATATACTTTTTAAACTCATAAATTATTATCACTCCTAAACTGATTTTTATTATAATTATTTCATCAAATACTGGTAGCATTTTCTCTTGAAGGATTTGTCTAGAAGAAAAATTTAAATCGCCTGAATTCTGATAGTTTGTAAATAATTTCCCTGTTTGTAAATGTATATCATCTAGGAAAACTAATACTTTTGATTTTTTTTTCTCGATTGTTTTATTTTGTTTTGTTTATTATTGTTATCATTATTGTATTATATGATTTAATTTTTAAATTTTTGTAAAAGTATATTCAAATACATGTGTTGTAGTTTTTTCAACTCACTGCAGCAACTGTATTTTAGTTCGTTGAATAAAAAGAAAACAGTATTGCCATGGCAGATCTTTCGCACTTTTCAATTAAGTAAAAAGCAATTTCCAGTCTGTGATTTGTCTGCCGCATTTTCAATATTGAACCGAGAAAGTGCCCCTTTGCCCTACAATTAAAGATAATAAGCAAGAATTTGTCTAATCACGTCAAATCATGGCCAATATTTAAAGAAATTATCATTTAGAAGCGTAATTCGTCAGGAAATTTCCTGTGAAAAAGTCTCATTGGCGATCATCATAATCACTTAGACGCTTTCCTTTCAGTCACTGCGCAAGCCACCGAAATCATTTTATGAAAATCTTGGCAAAAGACGGTTCAATTCATTAAACGTAATTCTTTTGAATTGATATCAATTTTGACATTTCCCTTTTAAATTCCTATAATCTATGTTCTATTTCAGAGCAGCCCTTATGGTGCCACAGAGTAAGAAATTATCATTTGTGACAAATTTTTTCGGAAACATCACTTCCTTCTCGCGCAGTAATGAGACACTGGAGAACCCAGAGGGTTTCCTTTATGAGGATATTAGCATAAAAGAGGCTGCTAACACGGCGTATATCATATCAGATGTAAGAGAATTAAAACATTTGAAAACGGTATGATGCAGAAATTAAAACACTGTTTAGTCTTCATTGAGACTGAAAAGAAAATGGCTATAAAATTTGAAAGTTTCATACATAGCACTCTAATGACATAGAGTATAATTAAATATGTTTTATGTTCCCTGAAAATATCTTTCATAATCTGAGACTAAAAAAATTAATGATCACTTTATCTGGTCTGACATCGCTGCGCTGACGATTCCATGCTAACATTTAGGTTTTGTGGTTATTATTGGGATACTGTATGTTTCTGTGCATTCCCCCATCCCAATCGAAATATAAATTGCTGTAATATATACCATTTTGGTTTACTTTTTTATATTTATGCTGTTCAAATACATTAGTGTGCAATGGGGCAAGCATTCAGACATGGTAGTTACACGTCGCTGACTGTTTCTGCCTCAAAGGCGTATTTCCAAATTATTTGCTTGAGTTACTCTTAAAGAGACAGAAAATAAAATTTCAAACTTATCGCGTTCTAAAAATCTACTAAACAGGACATTTTAGCTTAATTCGGCTCTTTATATATATAAACAATTCAAATTGAAACAGAAAATTCTTTAATTCGATCTCCTAATTGAAGGGAAACTTTGTCGACAAATACCATAGTATTACTATGGCAACGCTATCAGACTATAGGTTACAGGTGTCGATATCCACCTTAATCCACAAATTAAATTTGCTTTGCAATCAACATATACTATTATTGTGTCATTAAATCCGATTCAAGAAATTCGAAAATATTAAGGACATTATCTTATAAATGTTTTGAATTTGAATTGAAGGCATTCATTTAATAAAGTTCAATACTGACCCTCTTTACAATATGCTATAGAAAATTAGTCATTTTTATTTCACTTTCAAAGGTAGCTTAATTGTACAGTTAGAAGTCTTCTTTTACCTTACAATTACTCTTCTGTAAATCTTAATTTCATTCGATGAAATATTCAAGGTTTTTTGTTTGCTTGGAAGAAGGGAAGCAAATAATAGGTCATTTAGTGTACAGGTTAGAATTTCTATAGGTTTTAATTTGCGTCAAGCAAATTATTTGGATCTTTCGGTAGACATATCTGCAAAGACGTGGTTATTTTATTTAAATAACTGTGGCGAAGTAAAAATCTAAATATTTTATAGTTTATCATCACCGTGTTTGATTTTACCTACTAACAATAAATCTCAAGTGACTGCAAGCACCCCCCCCCCCCAAAAAAACCCCTTTCTAACAGCATTAATTTTGTTACTTATTCTTTTGTGAGTTTTTGAGCTACGGGAAACTATAAGAAATTCTTAATATCGCATTAGTTTAAAGTTAAGAAATCAAAATCGCATGGAGAATATAAATATATATGTATCATCTCGTACAAACTTTTAAATTACCCACATCCTCTTGAAGAGATTCGAAACTTTCGACACAAGTTTCAAAACAGTGGAATAGAAATAAATAGATCTTGATCAATTTATCAAAAAATTATTTTTCCATAAATTACAGTCATCTGCTGTTAGAGTAGATACATATTATAATAAGTTCTCCTTGTACTTCGCCTACGTATTCGTGTAAACCATGATGGTAAACTTCGATCATCCACAACATAACGACAGAAGCTCGCATTGCCATATCATGATTATGATATTTTATAAAATTCATAAACAAACCTATAAATTAGTGCTATGCTTATCTATCTTGTATTTCTACACGTAATTGCATATTCTCGTAGTGTAAATACAACACAAGCTGTATCGGGTGTTGTCCTCGTAGTGTAAGACAAAAACATATTAGCGTATTAATTGATATTATGTTAAAGGAGAAGGTAATTCATATTAACAAAAGATCAAGCAAAGTTCATCAGTGCGAAAGGCACGACCGTTGCAAAGTTCAGCAGTGCGACAAGCAGAATTGTTGCAAACTTCAGCACTGCGATAAGCACGACTGTTGCAAAGATCGGATGAATAAGTGGAATAAAGAACAGAGTGGGCTAGAGATGACATCGTTTGAATGTGTGAAACGAACGATTTATGTAAAATTTAGATCATATAAGATGCATGACAAGATCGGGGATAGTTTAAAGTGCGATGAGTAAAAAACTTCAGTCTAAAAACAGTCCAAAATCAGCAGAACGAAAATGATACGCGTGTAGAGATTAAGCAAAATAAAGAGGAATATACAAGCATGGTGTGCACAAAAATCGCGCACAATAAATTGGTATGACAATGATCAGACGACTGTCGGTACGACAAGTATCATTAGTATGCTGTGTAAAAGACCAAACAAACCACAAGCATAGAGCACACAAAGATCACCAAAACAAGTGGTACGTAAAGTAGGAGTCAATAAGGGGATTTGTCTGCCCTTGAAATGAAGTCTCCTGCTATATGCACATCATGGCGATGCATGAAAACGTGACTGCTACTTCACTGACCATATCTCACCATGGTCATATTATCATAAAAACAAGCAAGAAGCTTGAATTAACCGTCATTGCACAAATTTCCACTCCCGCAGACTAACGAATTAAACAAGAGCAGATAATTCATCTTATCAAACTGGCCTATAGTATGGTGTTCTGAAAGGTCAGGCAAACTACGATACTACCACAAACAGGGATGGCATGAATATCAAGTAAATTTCAGCAGTACAATAAACATGGTGTGTAAAGGGTCGAGCAAAATTTATCATAATCATGGTGTTCAAACAGACCAGGCGTAGTTTACTGTACCAATTGTAAAATATACAAACAACACAGACAAAATTAAACAGTACCACACAAAAAAGGGGCAAACATGTTCGTATATTATGTACAAAAATCAGACATGGCTAAGAGGTCAAACGTGCAGACCATCAGCAAAATCAAACATTTTTAAAGAACATGTACAAACTTTTGAATGATCAGATAAAGGTACTATGTAAACCATTAATTTCATCATCGCCGTGTGCAAAAGAATAAGGTGGTACTTTATCTTGACAGAAAATCATACCAAGTCTAAATTGATTTGGAAAACAATACGAATAACAATTGGTCAAAGGACACTGCATCGGTGAACCACTGCATCACTCTTTCAAAAGGATAGATCACCCCTATGCGCATTGAAAATCTATTTTACTGCATTTTTAAATGGTAAATGGAAGTTTTATTTGTAAAATATGTCAACAGCTGCAAAATACCTTTCCACTTAAAATCTAATAGAAATCGCTTCCAATGATACTGAATTGATACATAGGAATGCATCTTTGTAACAGTAATCTTTCTTGACAAAGAGAAGTTTTAACTTTAAGATCAATTCGTCGATATTATAAAATCTGCAGTAGCCGAAATAGTCGATCTTGCAGTCGAAATGTCGCAAGTTCGAACCCAGCGTTGATTAGTAGGGACACAAACAACTGAATAACTGAAAGTTTTCAACTAGGTGTTTGTTTTTGCCTACGAGATGCAATGACAAACGTATTGAAAGAATTTTTATTAGATTTTGTAGGACAACAAAAATGTGTAGTTGAATTTACCCAACTTCAAAGCAGTCAAATTCTCATTTGATACCCGATTATATGTTTAAAACAAGAAAAATAAAATTTTTGAAATCAATAATATGTACTTAAAAACATTACTTCCTAATTGTTATATATTATATTTAAAATGTATTTATATTTAGTTTGTAGAACAAAATCAATAAAGGGCATACTAGAATTTGGTTTTCTGTATATGTACTTCCAATGAAAAGACCTAGACAATTACGGTCGCTAATTTTCTTGACACAATATTCTTTTCCTTTAATGTCTAATCTCTATGTATGTACATATTTAATAAAGAAGGAGAATGCAGTTTATCTGGCGGCCGGTGTTTTGTAATGGAATCCAAAGTAATTGGAAAAACTACAGACCTTTATCAAAGTGCAGTGATATACCTATCTCGAATAAAACCACAGAACTTTAGCAAAGTGCAGGGGTGGAAGGCCCACCTGCCCCGGTTAAAATCGCAGATTGGCTAAGCGCATTTGGGAACCTGCCCATTTACTCAGACCAAACTCAGACTGAAAACCGTAAGAGGTCACTTTAAGTTTTATTGCTTTGCTTTACACCATTTAGTCACCGAGGCTACCCCCCCCCCAACCTCGCCAAAAAGAAATTAAAAAAAAAACACACAAAAATGATTAACATCTTAGTAATAAAGGCAATTTCTACATTTGACCTGAATGTTTTAGGACATACGGGACCACAACGAGTCACAAATAGAAAGTATGATATTTTGTTCTGAAATCGGAACAATTTTCGCCCAAACAATGTCTTACAAATAAGATATACTGGAAAAAATATCACGTACGAATAACACTATACTATACTATACTATACTATACTATATTTTACCATATATTACTATACTATACCATGATACACTTAAGCATTTCATTCTTTGTATTTTAGCAAGGTTTCGATAAAAGAAGAAACTTTTACAACAACATACTTTTCAAAGTTTCTAACTCTGAGAGACAGGCGGTATTGGTCATAATTTTCGTAAGTGAACTTTTACATTAGAAATACATTAGAATTAATATTGATTCTGAAAAATATTTGCGATATTACTTTTATTACTTATTCAGACAACAGAATATAGATATTTTCTTTCTATACATATAGATATTACATGCACATTCAAGAGGAGATATTTAAATTAACCAATTGTAACTTTTTAAATCAACTTAATTTCAAAAATGGATATTTTGCAAATTATACCTGTACACACAGATACATAAAAAAATGAGCTGTTGGGTCTTGAGGACAAGTATTTGTTAATTCTAAAAAGAAAATAATATATGACGAAAATTTTAAATTTTTTTATGCTTTAAAGGGCATATATAGAAAGGTTCATAGTTAGTGGTATGCAAAAAGTGACATCACTATAAAAAGATGAAAACAAATTCTACTGGCATGCACAAATCAGGTAATACTCATTTTTACGTCAATAAACGGGAGATTGTCTACAGCAAGAATATTGGATAAAGTGGATTCATTTAGAACTGATATATTTAAAAAAAAAAATAACGCAGTTTCGCATTTATACCTTTTGTTATTTTTTATTAAATCCTTTTAATGTTAAAAAGAGACGTATCATAAAAATTATATCCAGAGAATGATATTGAAACAAAGAATGACACAAAGAAAAATAAGAATCTAAAATATATTTATATACACACAATGAGTATTTATAGATTAGTGTCCACTAGTCATTGTTAAGAATTGTTTTTAAAAATAATTAAAATAAATCAGATTATACAATAACATTTGTATCTTACTGGTTTAGCGTATAGATATTACTGAATAAGAAAAGAAGAACGAGTAAGACAAAAGAAAAACCGAAAAACATTTTTAGAAATAAGGAAATTCTTATAAATGTATCTTTATTCAAAATACATGAATGTGTTATTAAAATTAAATAAAACTGAATTATTAACGGTATTAAAGGACTACATTAATAACCCACCATTATCCGATACCTCTAGCTGATCCGTGGATTCTGCTCGAACACTAAGACATGCTGGGGAACATAGGCCCTGATCATCTTTGGGGTGAATGCGGAGGTCCTTTGGTTCTGCCGAAACAGTCAAGTCCAAAGCTACTTTTTCTTCACTTTTAATCTCCCCGAGATCTGCTCTGGATTCAATTTTTTCTTTAGAACTTGTGAAAGACTTAGACACAAACTCCGTTAATCCCTCCATGTTTAAATATCAGATCAAAATTTTCGTCTTATTCTATGACCCTTGATGTCTTTTACATTCTTGTAGAATTTGTATAATATAAACGTCAAAGGAAGCCTTTCCTAGACAATATTTCCCAATAACACTTTAAGCAAACATGTTTTCTGTCTTGGAGAAATCTGATTGGTTGAAATTTCAATAATTTCGGTCATCATAGGCGGGATCAGATTTCCGATAATTAGACTAGAATGTGATAGAGTAACTGTTAGTTATCAGTGTAATTGATGACATACGAGATTTTGTGTAAATCAATTATATTCCACGATTTGATTTTTTTTTCCATGCTAAAGAAATTCAAAACCTGTATTTGCTGAATTTCTTTGTAATGATATGTTACTGTGCAATAATACATTATAATCATAGATGTATCACTCTATCACCGAAATCTTTGAAGATTTTGATGACACACAAAGAAGTTAGTGTAGGAAATAAATATGTATCTGCAATTTGTATCTGATATGTAGGTAGTGATTTCAATTAAAATGTATAATTACATCGGTATTGTCTTTCTACATTATATTATTGGCAACTTGCACGTTTTGAAATATACCTGGATGTACTTGTATGTGCACGAAATGTGTGCAGCTAAGAGTTTATGTATGATCACTAGTGTTTTCTGTCGAATAAGTATCATACATTATTTTGTATTTGTCATCGAGAAAGAAATTTGAGAAAACGAAGCATCATATGATAAAAATTCGCGCATCCCAATTTGAGTAAGAAGAACCACGTCGTTTTGTTTGAAAATCTAGATAAAAATTTTCAAAAGATTTTTTGCACTGACAGAGCATGCATTCAGTTGAAGATGGACAGCAAATAGTAAGAAGTAGATCTATCTATCTATCTATCTATCTATCTATCTATCTATCTATCTATCTATCTATCTATCTATCTATCTACTTACCTGTCAATCAATCAATCAATCAATTATTGTTCATATATAAATCTTCCTAGAAGAAAAGTCATCTGTAGACAAACTTGTGTTAAATGCACAATACATTTTAATGTTGTACGTCATGTTTCCTCATTTACACAAGATTATTATATATTGTTGAGTTAATTTGCGCGCATTTTTTAATTTGATCAAATAAAAAATCTATCATGTCGGAAAGGCGAGTATAAAGTTTACTGTAGTCAAAGCTAAATATATTCTTTGGACATAAAATACATATAACGGCAATCCAACATTTGAAAATGTGAAATCTTGTACAGTATGGGTATTAAATAAGACAAAAGTATTTTGAAACATTTCGAATAGTCTTTGTACTTTGGATTTTGTTTATGTAAATAACCTTTAATAGTAGTAAAACTTCATTTCATTTTGATACAATCTTTACATTTTGTTCTTTCTTGACCTGTGTGTACTTGAGTTATACGTAGTGAGGCTTCTTGTAGCATGTTTTAATGCATACTATAACACAGGATATCAGTTTACCCTGATTGATTGATTGATTGATTGATTGATTGATTGATTGATTGATTGATTTGATATTGTTTTACGTTACTTAACGATTATTTCACGTATATAAAATTCATATCTTTGCTACGGACCCATTTAAAGCAGTGAAGGATCTTTTACGTGCCATGCCTACTGTGACACGGGACCTCGGTTTTCACTGTCTAGCCCGGAAGACAAGACACCGGGATGCTCACGGTGGGAATCTAGCCCTGGACTTACAGATCACAAGTAAAGCACCTCATCCTCTATTTATGCTGTAAATTATACCTTTAATCCTCAGTAAAAAGAAGAATTATTTTTAGTTTTTCAGTAAAACTAATCTGTGTATATTTGCGAAATAGTTCAACATATTTTGCTAAAACTTGGGGGAGGGATGTTGCCATCAATTTAGAAATTAAACATGGATTTATTCTGGTGAGTAAATCAGGATGTTAAACAAATTACATTATACACAACACAAAATTATATTCATTATAAATGGGTACCAATAAAATATTCAGTGTAAATGGGTATTATTAAATTTTGAACAAATCAAATATAACTTCAGGGAGAAGGTAAAAGAAGAGGACTTTGAGTCGCTTGACTTGAAAATGTCTTGTAACCAGAGTGGAAGTGATTAAAGCATGTATTTTATATCTTCGAAGAATAATGTCTTAAACGTATATAAAAAGAGTGCAAAATCAAAATACAGATCAGTATATAACGACGCTACTCTGTTCAATTGAAATATGATCACTAACTAGATATTAAAAATAACTTGACCAAATTGAAACCCCATTGGAAATTAAATGTAGGTGGTAAGTAAACATTCAATTAAATGACCCCGAAAAAATCAAATCATTATGCTTTGAAGACTTTGAAATTGAAGCATTGCCCGGTAGTTGAGGATTTTTATGCTTTAAGTTATGCTAAGACAAGGTTAGCTGTAAAATTGGTGACGACATCTGCTGATGCAAACACAAAATTGTAAACCTATCCAACCCGATGAAACGAGGAATCTCCTATGACCTCGATTCTTACTATTTCGTCCAAAAGACAGGTCATCGACAATCCTCCGATACGACAAAGATTCTTAATTTGGAATTTCCGTACATTGACAAGTTTTAAGCTTATAATTATGTTGCAGAAACAGCTTCGGAAAAATATCTATATGTATATTTTTCGGGTTTTTTGGTACAATTTATGTATGTATGTATATTTCAGACTTGGAGATTCGTTGATTATGAAGCTTTTAGCCAGTTCATTTCATATTTCTACCACTGTAATATAAATCATACTTTTTGACATTCATTGCGTGTATAGCTGGTCAAGCAGTAGATGCCTACACATCCCGTGTAGTTGGTGTCACCTCTGGTTTCAAGCTCTCCGTGAATGTACATTATAGTAAGTCGTCGTTATTGCCACAGGAATAATGCAGTTAATCATAATCATGATTTGAAGGAAATTCGACACGTCACGTACGATGTAATCCATTATATGAAAAGAATAATTTGTGTTGGCAGAAAACACATTTATGAGCAAGTTATCAAAAGTAAAAAAAAAATAATAAAAAAAAATAAAAAACGAAAAAAAAAAAAAAACCAAACAAACAAACAAAACAAAACAAAAAATTCCAAACAAACAAAAAAAACCCACCCCAAATGTTCCTACAGTCCATTTCTCGAGTTCCAATGACACATGTATATCGTAAAATGCGTTTTAATAAATATGTTTCATGTAACATCTTTAACATAATGTTACGGTGTTTTATGTACATGTACATGTATATATACAGGTATGTTTATCAGACGTAGTTCGCTCTGTTTTGAAAACCAGAATTTAAGCGTTTTGGGGACTCCATTAGTCATTCAAGCAAACGTATGAAAATTGGACCTGAGGTATGATATTGATTTCAAATTAATTACAGGATTTAAGAGAGAATTGATAACATCGACTGAAGAAAAGGAGATCTGGTGTATGGGCACCGATCATTTCTTCATTGAGAAATTTTTAACTAAATTAAATTGGGAAAAACCTGGGAATTTGTACATCTCAAGAACACAAGGTTCGATACACATATTTTTTAACATATAAATACCTGTATACTCTTTGAATTCCTGTTGAAACCCACCCCTCCCCGGTCCTTTTTGTATGATCTTTTCTACATGTGGTAGGCTGGAGAAACATAAGGAAAGTTATTTACACCATGTTTTCAGGAGAAATAAAAGGAAGGGTAATTATATTACTCCTTATAGATGCACATCAAGACCGGTCTCGTATACATTGACGTGTTCGTCTTCCTACATATAGTGTCGCACATGGAATTTGAACCTACGTCATGGCAGTGGCGGATCCAGAATTTCAGATGGGGGTACATGTGTATTAGCCAAACTACTCAGCCATATTATGGTGCCAAATCTGGATTTTCACTTGTAAATATGTGGCGAAAAGGTTGGAGTGGGTCCCCGCCGCCCCCTCTGAATCCGCCACTGCATGGGGTAGTGTAGTTTGTTAGGTGGCCAGACATTTGAATGACGTACTGTAGAGTTTCCTAAGTATTGATCATTGAAAGACATGTGGAATATCCAAAGTGGAAGGGGCTTTCTCAATCCCCCTCCACCTCATACACACATACATGACAAAATTAAAAGAAAAAATCTGATACCATTGAATGATACACATCGGAGACGTAAAGACAGCAGATCCGCTACTGAAAGTGGACATGTGTAATTAAAATGAACACAGATTTATGATAATGACACATCATCCAGTAAGTATATGCATTATACTGCAATAACTGGAATGATATGTCGGAGAATGTTAGTTCCATTTCCCTGTAAATGAATCACGTATGGTACCACCCATCGTTGACGTCATTTTCAGCCACCGACCTAGAACTAAATTAACGCATGCGCACTGTGCAAAACATGAACATACAAGATGGCGACCACTTTTAGCTCTGTGGGACAGAGCACGAATTCGCATCATAGAACGGTTGAAAGAGTTTTAGAGGAAGCACAACATACTGGAGAAATAAATTTGAGTGGAAGGAAATTAAGAGAATACCCAAAAATATCTTCTAAATATGATCTTGTCGATACCAGTGCGGCAGGCAAGTCAGACTTTGTTCAAATGTTTTTGATTATGCTAGGCTCATGAGGCTTGTTCACTAATTCAGTGATTTTTAAATGACATGACTCAGCAAGTGGGATCCCGGCATTTCCGTTTCATTCAATAAATGTTTTTGTATAAACGTCCGATCAGAATTGAAACATGTCATGGGTGTAAAATCAGTAGAGGGACATGTCGGAGGATGTCCGCAAGTTTTACTTCCTGACATTAATGATTAGTCTGAGAGTGATAGTAATTATCATTTTGACATAAAACAGCTGAAAAGGTCGTTTTGTCTGAAACTGATGAGTGGCATTATATACTCATTATGTTTTCTTCCCAATATTTATGTTTGTATACAGTCTACACAGTACACTATAATATAGGCAGTACAGACTGCTTGTCTGGTTGATGGCACCCCTGGTCGATCAGACCCTGTGTTGGCCTGTATATATATGTGTGTAAATTAAACAGAGGTCTACAACCTGTCACACATAGTTTTAACCGAGAGACCAATGTGTATGATAAGCAATTTTAAAGTATACTATAATCCAGCCTTTTCAGTGGCATTGGTCCTCCAGTCCTGACTGATGAATTTATGATCATCTGCTCAGACTGGTGTTTTATCTCTGATTTCTGGACTAGGGGTGAAATGATTCACCAGGATTCTGGGTTCATTTTTATCTTTAGTGACGATTCAATTTACGGTATGACAGAGTATCCTTTTTGTTTCGACTCATTTCGAAAGTTAGAATCTGTTACAAAATGACACTGTTTATTGCAAACAATAATTGTCCTGAGAAAGTAAAATTCATTCTTGAACTTCAATAATTAAGATAATTTGCTTGAACTATGATTTAAATTTTTACTAAACAAGATGTATTTCCTTGATCTTTTATGTAAGATTTTGTCATGTAATGATGTTTGGAACAGTTCAGTGCAATTTCATGGTACATGTATGTATTGTATTGTTAGCCCAGTATCGTGATATGTATCGCATCATGAGGTATCAATATTGTTGCACCCCTGTTCTTGACTGTATGACCAATGCTAGTTAGAGTCATAAGTTTTATTTGAACGCAGAGATGGCAAAAAGTACTGGCCTGCTGGCGATTTCCGGTAGATTCCTCAAATGTCCAGTAATTTCTGAACCTGTACCAGACTTTTTGCACAGTAGTTTTTTCAAGACTTTCTCCCCATTAATTTCTAAATGATGGCACTGAACACAATTGTATCACTGATCATTTGTATAAATAAATAAATCAATCAATGTTGACATTTACCATTAGAATCCTTGGGACTGTCATGAGAATTTTTGGAGAATGAGAAGTTCTGAATTTTATAACGGGATGTTACCCTTATTTTCATGCTCAGTATTTATATTCTGTTGTGATTTCCTGAGTGGTGTTGGAATGTCATGACCAATTAAATGGTCCAATAAGGGTACAAAAACACATACAAATAAAGAACAAGAAACTCAAGAGGATGACCTGGGGGATAAGTTCGGTGATTATTATAGACTATAATGCAGCTGTGCTAATAATATTTTGAGTATAAGACCCATAAAACTGCTGAAATTCATTGAGGAATATATATATAACATAGTTGAATCTAGAATTTTTGAAAGGGGAATTGCAGCCTCTCATGACTAATGTTTTGCACTATTTAGGCCGGAAAGGGGAGGTTGGGGTTTGCAGCGCTGATGTTGGTCGAAATGACCTTTTCTTGGTAAAATTTTTCGACCTATTGGGAGGGGGTGTTGCAACCTGTCTCTAACCTGGCCCTAGTTTTCTATACATATTTTTTTTTTTTTGTTTTTTTTTTTATAGTTAAAGATTCTAAGTAAATAGTGAGAATTTACTTTCTACATGCCGTAATTTAATTGTCAGATTATAAGTTTCATATTGGTACATGAATGTTTATTCATGTCTTTTGTAGATTTATCTAAAAACCGACTCAATGAAATACCGCAGGAAATATGCGAGTATCACTCCATGGAAAGATTAAATTGTTACCACAATGTCATCAAGATGTTACCAGAAGCTTTGGTCCAACTTCAAAATTTGACTCATCTATGTATCAGGTACGTTATAAATTAATGCATGTAAGATACATTATATATATATCACATATCATCATAATATTTAAACATTTGCATCAGTACATGTACATGTATATATATGTACATGATTTCTTGGTGTCCTAGTTATTTTCAGGAAGTGTTTGTTTGGAACATTATCATGGATATGTTGATTATTATGATATTGTTTTGATTTCACTTGTTACCATTTAATTTTTCTACTTGGGAAAGCTGTTTACTGTTTTCAGATTAATTTAAACTCGATAAGCTTGAGGTATAGATATGTGTACACTCCTATACTACACAGTCTACAGGCTACAACTTGCATGAAATGCTTGCTAACAATACTTTAAGACTTCAATGATCTGTATGCACACATGCAGATAAAGAGTTGAAACTGTTGAAAGAAAGTAGTCCAAAACATCTCCTTGGTAACTAAGGTATTCAGAATAAAGAATAAAAACCACCACTCTGACTTAAACAACCTAAATTATAATATTACCCCCCAAGAAATGTCAGTGCACTAGATGCATGTAAATGTATATGTGTTCAAAAGCAACAAGCAGTTTATAAATAGAATTATTCTTGTACATGTATGTGGTGATACACTCTATTTAGACAGTAAAACCATCCTCTGAGAAGATCCACATCACCATTTTGATAAAGTACTTTGAGATCTTATCAGATGCTCGTCAGGGAGACCCACTTTGTCAACTCGGAAACAAGAACACAAGTAACGAAGTAATTGTTGATCTCTCTTGAAGAGTCTGGAGTCGTATTCTCAGTCATATATGAAGGGTTTTTAATAGAAAGATGTTTTGAATACTGGATATAAGAATGCAATAAAATACATCTTGTAGTCATTCTACTGGTACATGTACATAATAAGTATTAATTATTATGTATTGTTATAAGAGATTATGTCATACTCAGTGATCTTGGATCATGTTGACAATAAGATATAACAGCCATAGATAACATGCACTAATGTAGTAGTGGAGGAAACCAAAGTGAACTGTGGACTTGTTAATGCAATCAGTGTTTTCATCTTAGTTATGTTGATTTAATGGATGGCATTGTATAAAATACTCTAATACACCCCATCCAGCATTTGTCCAATTTTTACAATGTCTGTCCTTTTCACTTCTTGAGTTCTTCTGTCTATCCTGTAATACAGTATGTTTGGACTGTACGCTGATTGAAATGCATTTTTACCAAATTTGAAACTCCTTGACTTATGGGGTGTCTTTGACCTAGAGAAAATCTTTATACATGTAGTCAGTTAGGTGTCACATGATGAGAGCAACCGAAATGCCTGGTCAGTTTTTTCACTAGAAAACCAGATCCAGACGTGAACACTCTTAAACTACATAAGTTCCTGAAGGAAGGTCACATGACACAAAGATTGGTAAAAGCATCTATATTTCACGATTTTGCATAGACTTCAGATAACTAATGTGATTTTTCAGAATACTCTGTTTTACACGTGTTTCAGTTGGTATCTTGTTCTAGACGGAATCATACATACGCAGGTGATTTAAGTGTAAAATTTAAATGTATTGATACATGTACATTCATGTCCGAGTCTGGTTACTGTTCCTGATGATGATGATACAATATTTTGAAAATGGTCCCTTGGATGTAATCACACAAATACATTCTGACTATGCCCAAGTGCAATCCCTATTGATTTCAGGGTGGATAGGTAGAAGGTCAAGGTCACAGAATATCAGGTTTGTGATATGTTTTGCTAGGAGTTGTACTTCTTTTTAGCTTACTTTGACAAATATGGGAGGAGCTTATGCTATACCCCTGACATCTGCATTCTTGTCCACGTCTGGTGAAATAGTTTGGGGGTATCTCCGTATTGGAAAAAGTATAAGTGCAACATTTACCAAACTTGCACCATAGGTTCAACTTGGGATGGTGACTTTAGTGCATGAATCAGATCATGTATCTGACCTACATATTCCAGTTGAGTGACTGGATTAAGTAGTTTGGGATAATTTGATATTGAAAAAAGTATAGGTACTGGTTACCAAACTTGTAACATAGGTTCATGTTTGAATGCTGCCTTAAGTGCATGCATCAGATGATGCATCTTCTGTACATTTTCTGCATGAGGGACTTCGGCGTTTAGTATGAGGTAATTCTGTATTGGAAAAAGTATAGGTACTACAGATACCATATTTGCCCCATAGGTTCATATTGGGATGCTGACTGAAGCGCATGCATCTTATGATGCATTGGACCTACATTTTCTGGTTGAGTGATTTGCATAAGTACTAAATTAGAGGTATTTCATTATTGAAGGAAGTATAGACATGTGCTACAGTTGCCAAACTTGCACCATAGGTTCATCTTGGAATGCTGACTTAAGCGCATTCATCTGATGATACATCGGACCCTGATTTTATGCTTGAGTGGCTCGGTTCAAGATAATAATGTTCTATAGAACTTCCTACTGTTCTTTTTGGTTTGTATTTCAATTTGACCAATACCATATCACGTTGAGCATGGTTATCTTTGATAACACTGTTTTAAGATCAGCTTTAATAAATGCCAGGAGGTGCACAAAGGTATTAATCTCTGTTTACATTTATGCAGCATTTTGGCACTTTAATTAATCCAGCTCTACGGAATGTGATCTGCAGTTTACATATCGCAAATAATAATTTTTATCCTTTCAGTATTGTTAATCTATTGACTTTTAAATACAGGCTTGTTGAATTTAAAAGATTGTATGGTTCGTTTTAAGTCTTGAAATACTTCAACTTTCTACATCCTTGAGTAGGAGCCACTCAGTAATTCAATCAATAGGCCTCTTTTTCCCAATTTCCTGTTCTTAAAGTTGTATTACAGATGTGGTTTCAATTGTTCTTCGTCTTTTTTGTACATTGCACAGTACATGTACATAGAGAAAGCAAGATGACTATGTCCTTACATGCTATATGTACATTGTAGTTGCATAATGTACTACGTCTGTTGGGGCAGGCTTGATGTAAAGGTTAAGCGCTTGGCTAGGGGCACAGACGATCCAGGTTCGATCCCCGGATTGCGCCACTATGTTTAAGAGGTTGGTTACCTCCTCCTTCCATGTCATGATATAACTGAAAAATTGTTGAAAGCGAAGTAAAACACCAGTTAACCAACCAACCCTACCAACTACGTATGTGTATTGTCTCTCATGTCTGAACAAACATGTACTTCTTATCATAGATCATCAAGATACCTGTAAAATCCCTAGAAACAACATAAAGTGGAAATTGTGTCAGAAGTTAAGATTTATAAAACACACTATACGCCATTCTGGAACAAAGAGTGATTTGATATATTTTGAGACTTTGATTTTATTTTATTTATTTGTTACCTAAATACTTGATTATTATGTGGGAAATCCAATTCCTTTTAGAACTAAAGCAGTGTTAACTAGAGTCGGTGTAGCTCAGTTTTTTGCATGCTTGGATCATGGCCAAAAGGTTCCAGAGTCAAGTCCTGCTGCTGGCTCCCTATATGCTGGCAGCTCCCTGTATCCTGTCTTTGAAAAGAGACAGTAAAAACCTAAACCAAAAAAGTCTAATATCAGACTAAACACTGGCATATTAAAGATGTCTCACTGCTTTATGGAGGTCCATTACCATTACTAATTTGGCACCTGGCCAAATACCACCCCTTCAAACGACAGAAATAGCTGCTTTGAATTTCCTCTGATCTCAAATTTAATACTTGCATCTGCGCATACGGCGCTCAAAATGATATGCCTGAAATTCTAAATCACCACCTCAAACATTTCTTATAGAAAACCCTGCAAATGTCTAAACTTTTGTACAATGCACAAGTGTCTTCACCACATGTGTATAACTTTATACATGTGAGTGAAATAATATTGGCATGATGTTAATAAGAAACAGACAAACACTGGCGAAGCAATAAAGTGAAACAAGCATTCTGAGACTCAGAGTATTGCATGGCAATACATAGCCCCCTACCAGCAGAATAATCTGTAGATGAGAATACATGTAGAATGCAGAAAACTAATTTATTGCATTAATTTTCCAAGTCCAAGGACCATAACTCAGTTAAAAACTAATGAATCGGTACAAAAATCGAATTTGATTTGTAACTTGTCATGGTAAAGCAATGCATCAAATAACAAAGGATAATCTGAAAGCATGATGGAAAAAAAGTTTGAAAATCTGATTTGCTGAACTGACAGAAGGATGGACGGAGTGCAAACCTTAAGTTCTCTTCTGTGAGAAAGAAAATGCCATAGGGGACTAATAACTCAAGTGTGGGATTAACAAACAACCACACTCATTTTTATACCACTTCTCAAGTAACATGAAGTTCTTAACACTTTGAGTCTTTGATTCAATATTATATTGAGCCTATTTAATTATACAGAATTGCCTTAAGGAAATCAATGTTAGAGTAATATTTCTAATCAAAGTAATGGCTTACCTAAGCAAGATTGTCTCATAGGACTTAATTCATAAAATATTCAGAAGTCAATATAATGTTACTGTCGTTGAGCATTGTCCTCTTGTCAGTCCTACATGTACCGGTATATTATGATATCTTTAGTACATATAAGAATGGTAAATTAAAATAAGACCTGAAGTTAATGAGCTTAAGTCAATCAGTTTATTATAAAGTGTATGTCATTAAATGTAGGTAAATCTAGTATGGAATTGCCAATATTATGTGCTGAAAATGGAGATAAATCTTTTGGATTCACACTAGCAACCTTGAATGTTTAGTTATCCCAGATTGTTTGCATATCTCTGTTAATTCTTCAACTGCAACTGACTTACATGCTCATACACAAGTATGGTATAGTCACATAATCATATACTACATCTATTTTGAATACTAATATTCATTATCATATATATTCATGCATTCATGACTTTTACATGTATTTATGTATGCAATTATTTATATCCTTTCGTAAGTTTAAGTCATATTGTTTAGCTTTCATGGAAGTTCAACATTCATGATAGTAGAAAAATTAATTCAGTTTTTGCAAAAATCACTGGACTGGAAATGATGGGAGATATCTGCTTCTTCAGAAGAAAGGTCCAGCAGAGTTTAAGTTTACTGTAAAAAAAAAAGAGGGGGGGGGGGGGGTTTGATGGAGACCAAAGAATAAAAGGAAAGACAAATTGGTGAGGGTGTGTCTTCAGTGTTGAGGTTATGTGTCTATAGATTACTTCCATTATTTTTTAAAAATAGAATTTGAATTTTAAAGTTCCTGTCATAAATGTGATCTGCTGTGTGAAAATCAATTTCACACTTGATAGCACTTTATGTATACATGTATACATACAAATAATGTATGACTACTATTGATGTATGTAATGGCTTGTATACTATCGTTATTGTACCGCACAGGTGATTAATGCATGAAATAAAATGTTCGATAACCTGATTTAATAGTCAAAGTCAATCATATAACGTACATTTTTACAAAAACAAAAAACCAGCACTTGATATACAATTTTATACTCCCACGTTTATTTGTACGTGTATGGTAAATTAGAAACACAGATAAAGGGGATGTAATTAATATCCATGCACAATGATTTGATGTGTCCAGTCAGTTAATCCAGTGGCATGTAATGTTTTGTCTGTGTGTGCCCTGGGTCATTCTCCACCCTTTAGGAAATGCAGGTTACATTTATGCTGGAAGTCGTTAAACCAGGATCTAGCTGTGAATTGTTAATTCAGAGAAGTAGTGTTTTGCGCAAGTCATTTTCCAGTCCTGAGCACTATGACCTTTGTAAAGTGACAAACACTTAATATCCTTGATGTGGTACATTTATCATAGCAGTTGTAAAGAGTGTTTTGTTCATGTACGAAGTAATCTACTCCAGCACACTGGCAGGTGTTTTCTTGGTCAGCCTTGTCTGGTGGGGTGATAACATTGATCCCCTATTAATCTCTCATGATACACTTCATATATCTTCAGTGCCAGTGTAAGAGATGTGCCCTGATAGCTATACACTATACAATGTATTGTAACAGTGCCAACACAGCTTTGAATTTGATAACGATCTCTTTGATATCTTTAGATGTATTTATATATATCTTGCTGGTGGAAATCTTTTGTTATGATTTGTACAGATGCTTGTATTGTAATTGACTGAGGGGAAAAATGGAAGTGGGGAATTGTTGAAAATAAAGAGTGGTTGGGAACTTATGAAAATAATGAATTTAAGTTATAAATCAATATATTCTCCCTTTCTTCTGTGGTTTATCTAACTTCAGTTTATCAGGATAAATTTTGTTTCACCATGATCATAACAACCCCCCCCCCCCCCCACTTTCCAGTTCTGTCTCATTATCCTACAGTGAAATTCAAGGAAAAGGTATGGAGTGGATTTTTGTATTTTACTTGTACAGTATTACAATCATTCCAACATGTACATCTATTGTAGTGTATAGATTCTAGTGGTTAGGGCTTTGTAAGGGAAAATCTGTATAAATTTGTCTAATGTCTTCCAGTGTTTAAAGTATTTATTCAAGGTGACTTTGATACTAAAATATAGCATGCATATATATTTTCACAGGCCTTAAATATACCATGTTGGTTACATTCAGTCTTGATGATACATTGCTGTATCTATTAATAATGTTAGTCAGAAAAATATTACATATATGGATTCTGAATTGACCAATTACTTTATACTCCATGCTGATCATGGCGTATAAGACAATTTTGTACCCATGTATAACAGCCTACAGGTATAATAGTTTCGTATTTTAGTAAAGCATATTACCATAATAGCAGTGATTGTTTGATTAGAGATATTAAAAAGAAATTAAATTAACATGATAATGGTACTTGGCCATCCTGATGTGTAGAGGGTCATTACCAGTAACTGTAATGGTATCCTGGATTGAAGTATGCCAGGTAAATTACAGTGTGTCACTGAATGGGAAAATTTGTAAGCCATTAGGGATGGGCAGTTTTATACAGTTGTACCTGTACTTTATTATGTACTTCAATGACCTTTTACTGCTTTATTGAACATTTTCCATTTTGCTTAACCAATGCTACACAGATTATCTGATTTAATTACATGTATACTCACTTGGATAGAAATGTGAAGTTATTAAAAATTTAAAGCAGTGGATTTCAACATGTTAAATAGGGGACATGACACCCTCCCTTTTAGTCCAGTGTTATCTTAACAGCTCTCCTTTCTGAAGTCCTTGATCTGCCACTGTACTTTAACACTTGCATAAAAACCCTGGTATATTAAAAACTTTACTAGGTTTGTGGAAGAGAACAACAGTGTTTATATTTAATTTGTATACTTGTAGGTAAACCACTTCAAATAGCACTTTCAGTTACTAGTACAGGAGGATGAAATATTTCCTGTTTACTGTTGAAAATATTTGTGATTTAATCAAATCTTGCCATGCATACTGTACTGGTAGCAAAGTGTTTAGGAATGTTGATTAGATAATTAGACTGTATAATACATGCACAAGCATAGGAAAATAAGTTGGTATGAAATAATAAACATTGAGTGATTGAAATTCTTCAGAAGTCTTGTTTTCTTTCCTTATTGTTTCCCAGATAATGGTGTCTGTTGGAAATAGGTAAATGATTCTTCCATTTATGCTCGAAAAAATTATTAAATCAGATAACGTAACAATACTTTACTTCTCGGTCATACCTCTGGCAAACATTGAAAATGTATTATGACGTCATGAAATTCAATAAGTATTACGCGAAAGCAATGGGTCAATTGAGGTACAATGTCCATTCAGTCATGGTTTCATGATTAGTATATTTGTTTATAATTTGTATCGTTTAGGTTTACCATAATGCATATATCTGATGTAGTAAATACATATACTAATCTGATGAAGAAAAATAAACATGTGATTATTGTTCTGTTTGTTACTAGCATTTGGTCAAATAATGTTAACATGTTGAGTCTCACCTATCCTGAGATGGTCGAGGAGGTCTTAATGAATGAATAGTAATTTGGTTTAAAAATGTACAGTAATATTAATTTAGTGATTGCAGTACTGTGTAGATCGCAATTTACTGTCAAATGTGTTCTTGAAATAATTTTTTAGATATCTGTAAAGACCGTATTGTAGTGTAAATATATCATCATAATGTCAAAAGCCAGGACAGTGACACCCTGTTCTGGTACAGGTCAAGGCCATAAGGATACAAAAGAATTGCATAGTTTTGCACACACAAAAATTTCATGATACATGTACTGCATTTATATTTAAAAAATAAAGATTTATAGAATGTTTACATTGACTTCATCTAAAATATGACTTAATATTATTTATACAACTTTTGTTTTTCTGTCATTTCAAATGTAGACTTTCGTAATTCCTATGCACAATGACTTTGCAATCATCTTTTCCTTCATGAATCTTAGTTCATCTGGTTGTTAATATTACCCAGTTCAGTTCCACTCTCTTTCTCACTTAACCCAGAATCTCTGCTAACTTTGTACAATTAAATTTACATTCTTCTTAACCAAGACAGATGCAGATGATTTGGGGGTGGGATATGAAAAAATCTAAGTTAAAGTTGTGCACCTGGGGATAAAAATTTGGTCTGGCCCCTGGTTTAGGGAAATGTGGTAGGGGTAAAAAAAAAAGCTGGTTTACGTTTTTTTATTTTTAACCAAGACAGATGCAGATGACTTGGTGGTGGTATATGAAAGAGTCTGTCTTGAAGTTGTGCAGATGGATTTTAGACTGGGGTCTGACCCCTGGGGTAGGGAAAAATAGACAAGGTAAAAAGAAATAGTTCACATTTCTTTTCCTTAACCAAAACAGATGCAGATGATTTCATGGTGACTTATGAAAGGCTTGAATTGAAGTCCAGCTCATCAAATGAGAAAATACTAAAATCAGTTATTTCATTTTAATTAATTCTGTTATCAAACATTCAAATAAGTTGTCATGCATAATGATTTAATTCTCTTTATCGATAGAATAAAACTCAATAAAATCGAAATCCCAGTTAATAATTCATTGTTAAATAGAAGAATTTGAGATTATGACTTAGGTATTTTCTCAAGTTTATGGCGCCAAACCTTGGGTTTCAGACTTGGGGTCTGTTCTCTAAGATAGAAAAAAAGGTGGGTGAAAATCTTGTCTGTCCTTCTTCTGTTTATCAGTGTAATTTTATCAAATGATTTAGTGGTATGTACTGGTACAGGAAAACCTGTGTTTAACAGAAATTTAAGCGGTTGGGGAAATGTGCATGTTATAGAGAGGTGTCTGCTTAATCAAGAAATAGTACTTCACAAAATTTAAAACCGTCATTACTAACCATAGTAAACCATACATGTATCATTTACCTTGAATTTATTGTATCATTTCATACGAGAAATAATACATACAATAGACATATAATTTGATACTGAAAATCAATAAAAACGTTCTTTGTGAAAATATTCAATGTAAAAGTTTGTGCATGTAAATTTCACTTAAGCAAAAAATCATCAAGTTTGCTCTGTCTTTTGAAAAGACCTTCGTCTACTGTCTAATTTTCAAAGTACTGAATTAAACCAGGCATCATTGTACATGAATGCTCATTGCCTGAAGTGAGTTCGTATTGAGCAATAACGAACCACTGATCGGGATATCAAGAGGCCGAAATTTCACAAACCAGTCCCAGAGAACCTCATTCAGATCATACATGTAGTATTCAGACTTGTGTCTTTCTCTCTTCCTATCATCTTCAATATTACTTTCAAAATCCTCCAAAATTTCTGTTATGCGTTTTAAAATTTCACTTTTACTTGCTTGAGTTTTGCCGATATTAAACAGTTTTGCACACTCAGGACATCCTTTCCCTTACTTCGAACCATTCATAAGATCCACTTTTTATTTCAAAGTCAAAACTTAACGCTTCAAAGCCATACTTTCATCTAAATCAAAAAACTTTTAAAAACATGCCTTTAGTTGGTGTTATCAAAACATTTACCTGGACATACCACTGTCCGCTTATTCCAGGTAAATTACCATAAATTAAGTAGGATTGGGTATTGAAAAAAACGTGTCCGTTGTCCACATAATGGAGGGTCCGTTTAATCAAACATATTTCCATAGCTTACAATGGCTGTAAATTGGTACATTGAAAATCTGTCCGTTAAAACCAGGTGTCCATTTAAACTGGGTATCTGTTAGTACAGGTGATACTGTATATGAAAGCGTTTAATTTGAAGTTATGCACCTGGGTTTTAAATTTTGGTCAGGCCCTTGGGATAGGAAATTATGTCAACATGCCTGTGTATCATGCAGGCATTTAGCAGTGCCCTGTTTTTCGAATAAAGTAAGATCAATATTGTATATCGGTCAGTATTATAGTCATCTTTTCTTTGAATAATACATGAAACAGTAGACATAGTTTCTTTAAACAATACGTGAAACGAGTCAACTTCTTTGTTTACTGTAAAAAAAGCTTTGAAAAATAAAAAAAACAGTGCGAACCAGATAGTTTGCATGCAAATTTTTTCACCCAAATGAGGCCAACATGAAAGGCTCGTAATCACACATTTTTATATAGAGTAAATGCAGATTGATATCGTTCTTTGATCTCCAAAGTAGCATTGATGTACCTTAGGTCAGATTGGGAAATTTTACTGCTTAGATCTAAAATGAAAAATATCCGGCATTAGGAATTAGGCTGAATTCTGTCCCAGAATTAAGATATTGATAGCTCTGTAAGCTTATGTGAGTATTCAGTTTTAAGCAAAATTAATCGAAATTTTTGAAATGTAAGGTTTTCTTGGTATTTCAGTCGGAACCAGTTAACTGTGATACCCGCATTCATCAAGCATCTAAATGCCTTAGAAGTTTTCATTGCAAGCCATAACAGACTAGTTTCTCTACCAGAGGAAATTGGCGAATTAAAACGCCTTATGGAAATTGTGAGTATATATACATTTACGCCAACAGTTGCTCAATCGATCATGTTAGAGAACTTTTTTCCTCTTTTTATTCCTCATTTCTTAAAAATAAAAAAACAAAAAAACGCATGCAGAAGGTATTCTTTCCTTCTCATTGTCGTTTTGTCTTTCATCTTGTTTATTGCCACATTTAATGTAATGCTGTATCTTGTTTCATTTTCTAGGATGTTAGCTGCAATGAGATTTCTCATCTGCCGTTACAAATTGGGGACCTCAAATCTCTGAGGTCTCTCAATGTACGACGTAACTTATTAATAGAACTTCCTGTCGGTAAGTTCACTGTCACAGTCATCTTCAGATATAACTTATCTACATCCAATTCTGATCACAGTGTTTTTCATATCATTATTAGTTTCATAATAGGAAGTACACCAGAATTTATGATTTAATGTCATCAAGTCAAGGCCTTCTAATTGGCATAAGTTCTTGACTTTCGTTTTGTTTCCTTTTTTCATTTCACCAGTGTATATTTAAACAAAAAATGTGCAGATGTGTACATGTGATTGAAATAATACTTATATAGATTATGATGCTGCATAAATTTGAAATTTGCTTCCTATGTAAGCTGTCTAAAACTCTAGGACAGATTTAGTACAGCTGTATTCTCTTTGTAAAAGAATGTCTTGGTCATGTTTATCATCTTATTCCATAGTGTTTAAAGATTTTTATTAGATTGATAAAAAGAATATTTGTTGCCATAGATATTGAGAAGTCAAAATTATAAGGAATGAGCATATAAATATGCATTTTGTGTTTGGTAAATCATTTCATTGAAATACTGAAATTAGTTTAATGTTTAAATGGGTAACACAGCGGATTCAATATATGCATCTAATATCATAATAAGAGCGTGTGCTTACTTTTGCATTTTATTTTGCAGAAATCAGTAAATTAAATTTGCGGAAGTTTGATTTTTCTAGTAATAAAATCTCAACCATACCGACCATATTTAGAAAAATTGAAACTTTAGAAGAATTCATCTTAGACCATAACCCTCTAACCTCACCGCCAGCTTTCGTAAGTATCTGTATTATCACCTGTTGGATCATATCTTGTCTTGTCATTACAATACAAAAGTTTGTTTGAGTTTATTTTCGGCTTAATATTGACAACTGCTTTACTATTAAGGTACATTTTGATGCCCAAGATTGACAGATTGTTACATACAGAATTTGTGTGTCTCGTTGTCTTTCTGTCTTCAAAGTTAACTTTGGTTATAATTTTCAAATAATGAATTATAGAAGTTAAGTATCAGGTCAGAAGGAAGGTTCATGACCATAACCCATACAACAATGAGGGCATATTGTATCACTTACACAACAATCCAGTCATGTTTATGGTTAGTGTGTGTGTTTAATTTGAAATGATTCTGACACCTAGTATATGTATTATTAATACATGTATTTTGAATGATCATTTGTAAATGTATTTCAGATATGTACTAGAGGTAAACAACACATCATGAAATACTTACAACTGGAAGCAATTAAAGAAGATAGAAAGAGAGGAATATTGAATGAGTCAGAAATGAAGAGATTAGTTCGCAAATCTCTTCCTCCACAAAATTCAATGTAAGATATTTTGAGATATAGATATTGAGATTTCTATTGTATATATTGAAGAACTCAAAGCCCACTTAAGTTTTATTACTTTTTGGCCAGATCCGTCAAAGGTTGGATCCAGGGCAAGGCAAAACAGGTCCCAGACTAGGGCTGGGACGATTCAAGATTTTTCGATTCGGTTCGGTTTCGATTCACAGATCCTCGATTCGATTTTTTTCGGTTCGGTTCATTTTGTTTAAAATAAACTATGAAATAACAAGAAAATGATTAATTTAAAACTTTACTTAAGGTGAACAACAACTAATAAAAATCAACAATAAAATGTAACAAAAAATGACTAGATTGTTAATGGATGGAGCTTGAATCACAATGAGTCACAGGTTAAAATTGTATAGTTTTTCTGCAAAATGCCTTCTACTTGGGATATTGTAACGTGGTTCAAGTTCTTTAAACCCCTCATTCTCAACAACACTATAAGGTCGCATGTCTTTTGCCAAAAATACACCAATCGATCTTGTAATCTTGATATGTGTCGGGGAAGACATAGACAACATCGAAGCCTTTGAAAATAGCTCTCCAATGCTCAACTGACCGGTAGCTGAAACAGTTTTGTTCATCATTGATGAACAAAACTGTTTCAGCTACCGGTCAGTCAGATGACATCACCTGCGCCGACGAAATAGAAATGTTATGCTTTCTCTTTAAATGAGCGCTCATAGAGCTTGTTGAGCCAGTTTTATAAGAAAATGCGGATGCACAATGTTTGCACACAGTTGAATTTTTATCTTCTTTTCCGTCATTTACCGAGAATTTGAAATGATCCCAGACTTGAGATCGTTTTCCTATCGACACGGCCATTGTTAAAACGGAAGTAAAAACACTAAATTCTATAACGGGAACGGAAACCGAACCGAAATCCGGAATTATCGAATCGTACCGAGTGTTCCCCGAACCGCGGTGCACCGAAGATTTCGGTGCACCGCACACCCCTATCCCAGACAGTACCCTTCTTGGACGAATTTCTTCAGACCAGTTGTTGATATCATCAAATCAAATTTATTTGAGTGATCTTGAGAGGTTTTTAAGCAGTGGTGGTGTTTTTGGTTCATTATGAAATCAAAGTTTTGACTGGGTGTTTTCTTTTCTTTTCTTCTTTATTTTTTCTTTTTTATTTTTTAAGAGAGCCTTCTTTTTAGACTTTATAATTTTTGCCTATTATCTTCTTTAAGGTTGCTTAAAACATATTGAATTTGTTTATTTTACCTGATTGTATGGTAATAAATAAATATAAATGGAAAGAAATAGAACAAAAAAATTGTAGGGTTTTTTTTTTTTAAGAAAAAAATAGGGAGGCAGATACATTATTAGTATGTACTTGGAATTAGCTTTGATTGACTTCTCCTTCAGAGTAAATTGATAGATGTTGATGAGTGGAGTAGGTATGAAGTTTTCAAGATCCCCAACAATGTTGCTGAGTTTTAACCCAATCTGTCGAGAGGGTGATCTCAGTCAGACCAACTAAGGCCCTAGAGGATACTTTCCTCTGACAATTTTCTTCTTCAGACTAGCTGCTTATATATAGATCAACAAATTGAATGCATCAGAGTGCTCCTGAAAGATGTCTTAAGAAGTGTTGCTTTTGGTTCCATTCCAAAATGAGGTTTTGACTCTTTTTTGCCATCTGTGCAATATTTTCAGATATTTTCCAAATGAGTGATATTGGCCCAAATTTACGTCTTTTTTTTTTCTTTTTCTTTTTTTTTCTTTTTTGTTGAAAAGGTACACTTTTTGATTTCACACTTAAATTTCAAAGATGCCTTTACTTCAATAATTTCCTTTCCAACAGATCATCAGAAGAGTTCCGAAACATGATGGACAACTCTTCCCCAGAAAACCGTTGGAAACGCCACACTGTATTGAGTAGTGATTCAGGCTATAGTACAACGGACAGTATTGAGAAATGTGGGTGGTCGCCATCAGAGGTTAGCAGTTACAATCTTATTTGGATATCATTATTTTCTTGGTTAGAATGGCCTACTCTGTCCTTATACTCTAAAAATTGTACATATATACAGGACATGGTAAATTTGAAAATAGAAGCTCCCATTACTCTAACATGTGAAAGTACAGTGAAGTACATCAGTGTTAGTATTTATTTAGAATATTAGAAAAATAATCTGATGTGTTAGGGTCGGCTGTAGAATCATTTTTAATGTACATGGTGTATAGCATGTATAAAAGTTTTAGAAAAGAAGAAAGAGCTTTAGTTTTGGAGTACAAATGTACACTCTATAGATAAAGTAGCATTTAGATTAGGATTAAAACTGAACTCAGTAAGTGTTGATCTTTTTAAACTATATAAGCATAGGTATAAAACTAAACAACTAATAGACAACATAAGATAAACGAGGTTATGTGCCTCCATAGACAATAGTTCTTTCTATACAGTAGGCTCTTCCTTTTCCTATAAATGTGAAATCTGCCTTTGCATGTGTCCCTATTTCACTTTTTATTGTGCATTTTGTGATCAATCTAAATTTGGCTGCATGTTGGATTTTCTTGTGTGATGTTTGACAAGAAGCAAGGATAATGCACATGTATGTGTCTTATTGACTTTGAATGTAAACAGTATAAAAATCTATATCCTTTCTTCTTGTTTAAATGTGTGTTGTAAGATTTTATTTTGTTGATTTGTGTGATCATTATGCATGATTCTTTTCTTTCCCTGACCACTTCACAGGTGGTAACCAATGGTGACCTAGATGATCACATGACACACAAAACTGGGCCAGTAGTCATGAGAGATCTTCACCACAATGTGAGAGACGTAGAAGTACCAAGACGAACGGTGGACAATCGTCCCCCTCCTATTAATACTGCTTATAGCGGAGATAACGCCTCGCATTATGCCAATTCATTAAGTCCCAAAACACCAACTCAAAGCCAGTATCAGCATCCAGCCATTTATTCTGATAATGAAAGTGGTCACATGACCTATCCCAGCAGCCCTCAGTCTCCTCTCTCACCGCAAACGCCTGTCACGCCTAAATTTCCTATTGTTGATAGAACTCCTCCCACAAACGAGGATGAATTTACACGGGTTAGTTTAGCATCTAAAGCTTTAACCTATATCAAACACTTCAAATGCTTTGCTTGATGTTAAACTCTATAAAGATAATCACCATAATATTGTGTATCACTATTTAACTGATCCATATTACAAAAGATATACAATTCCAAATATATTTCTTGGCTATTCTTTTCCTCTGTTATTTATTTTTGGTGCTAGGTGTTTCCTTTTGATAGCACAGTTTACTGTTGTTTGTATTGCTTAAGCTATTTGTTGTTTCACTTTAACTACTCTTGCCTAATAGTAAATGTCAGTATTCCTTAGATTTTGTTTAGATACATGGAAGTTTTGTTTTAGATGTACTGACTCTTGAACTATGATGCTTGTTCGAGATATATCGGCATATGTCAGTTTTGGTTTTTTTTCAATGTCTTGCTTTCAACAGGAGCTACAGCGACAGAAAAACGAGTATGAACGCAAGAAAAAATATGCCGAACAATTAAGAATACAACAAGAGGATGAAGAGAAGGAGAAGCGACGACTTGCAGCACAGAGAATCCAGGATGAACAGAAAGCTGTATTAGAAAAGCAGAGGGAAGAATTCAGAGCACAAGAGGAAGCAAGGTGGAGCACTTTATATTACATGTTGTGAGAAAAATAGATGCAATAGCTAATGAATGTCAACTCATTTGGTAGGTTTTTTTTTTTTAAGGTCTGTCAAATGTTAGGACTGACACATCTGCAGATTTGGTGTTAGTCCCACTGAATATTTGTCATTCCCTTATAGAAATGAAGAATAATATTGCATGAAAGCCAACCCAAGGTGGTTGAATTGAAAGAGTTGAAATTCAGAAACACACTTGCCTTTATAGACCTGGGTTTTATGGCATAGATACTAGAGCTTTTAGGACCTCGCTTTCATCTTGGATTTGCCTTTGCATTTCCATTTTTATGCCTCTGGATCGATTGATCGGGGGCATATTATTATTGTGCTGTCTGTCTGTCTGTTTGGCCGTAGTTTGTCTGTCAACCTTGGCCATAAGTCTTGAATCGTGAGGGATAGAGACTTCATATTTCACTTGCATACTCAACTAATGAAGACCTTTCAAGTGATACCAAGGTCAATGACCTTTTGACCTTGACAATGACCTTCAGGCTAAAAATCACTTTTTTGAAAATTTGATAACATTCATATTGTGTATTTTTGTTTTTGTCACCTCGCCTAGATCAGGTCGTGCACAAAATAGTTTTTATCACTTTACACTTGTGTATATGATTATCCTTGTCCTTGTAATATTGCAAAAAAATGAAATTAGCGAAAAAGAAAAATCAGAATATCAAAAATTGGATTGAAAATCATTGTTGAAAATAATGTGAACACAAATGGCATGAACTATTTCGTGTGTGACCATCTAGTGATGAATCTTGTACTTTAATCTTACAAAAAAACAAATGAAATTAGCAAAAAGAGAAAATCAGAATGTCGAAAATTGGATAGAAAGTTGTTGTTGTTCATAATTTGAACACAAAGGGAAGATAAATCAACAAGAATATCAGTGTCACAAACTATTTTGTGTGTAACTCTGTAGTGACATCATGATATATGATCAGTACACTCAGACCATAACCATACAACATCGATATAATTCTAGATTTATGGTCAGATAATCTCTTGACTAATGTACACTAGGACTGATACCTTTGAAGTCTCATCAGTTCAAGGGATTTTTGTCAGCTGGGACTGGATGGATGAACAAGATTTCAAAAATTCTTTATTGCTGAATCTGTAAGAATAGCAATTCAATGAACTACCATACAAGATATGTATGAATTTTCAATGGCTTATCAGTAATGGTTTTTCTGTTAGAGTATTATATTTGCCTTTTTGAGGCAGACATTTTGTTGTAAAATTGCAAAACTATGTGCATCTACTCTGTGGTTTAAAGTAAACCTTGCTGAATAGGTTGCTGCATAACAAACTTCCACCAAAATATTTCATGTAAACTTTTCAGAGTTACCTAATGCAAGCACACCAGTGATAACAAAATATTATATAGTGTATGATTAATTCTGTACCCTTAATTTTGTGTAGGATTCTGCAAGAAAAAAGGCGATTGGAAGAAGCTCGGGAAATTGAAGAGCAACGACAGAGAGAGGAATTACGACTAAGAGAAGAGCAAAGACTTCAAGAAGAAGAGAGACAGAGAGAAGAGGCTCGTTTAGCAGAAGAGCAAAGACAAAGGGAAGATGCAAAACGGCAAAGTGAAACCAAGTATGTTAATATATTTAACGCAAATATTTTTTTTCTGTAATGTTCGTAACATTTTAGATAAAGTTTCTGCTATCATATCTTACAAGTAAATATCTTTAACTGTACGTAATATAAATGTCTATAAATGAAGGCATGTCATGGCATTCTGTTTAATCCTTCATCTGTGATTTGATGATTGATCTTGTATGATTTTACTAATATCTTAAGAGAAGAAGTAACAGCACAATGTATGGTCTCTTCACAAGTACATGTATATATGTATTGAGTATATTAGACTTCAGTAGTGAAATTTTTATGTAATGTTAAAAGGTAGAATATTAGTAGATCAAAAGATATTAGCTGTCACATAACACATTCAGTAGAGTAGATGTAATTACATGCTGGTTTCTGGAATTATTTTCTATGTCTTGCTCCTAAAGGACAAAGAGACCAGCTATAAATGGCACAATGAACAATGTTAGAAGGTATAGTGGCTTTTCATTGGGGTATAGGCATTGAATTACGTGTATAACAACTCATTTGTTGGATTAACAGATTTTTGCTGAGTAGAGAAGGCATGATGAAACTGATTGTTCCATCCTCACTACTTCTTTTCTCAGTCTTATAAAGTTCATGTACTAGCATATCATTTGTTCACATCAACAATGTTTTGGATATTCACTCTGAATAAAGATCATTAGACTTCAACATTGTCGTTTACCATTCTGAGAGAATTGCATTTCTTTGCTTTACTAGAGCACTAACTCCTTTGAAATAACAGCTAGTGGACTTTGCATGATCTCAGTATCAGAAATGAATTTCAGTAATCACTTTCATTCCAACAGGAAGAAAAACACTCTTGCATTCTATTTCCCATGTCTCTTCACGAATGTTATAGATTGCCATTTTCTATTATTTCAGTTTTGAACTTCTTCACTGGGTATAAAGAGGTGTAAAAAAAAAAATCCAAATATATTTCTACACAACACATTTTAAAACTGGTGATGATCTATGCCTTGTGTACATTTTCTATTCAGTTTCATTGGAGACCAAGAAAAAAAATATATTTGTTTTTGCCGTTTATGGTATTCCTTTCCATTTTGTTGATTTGTACTATTTATTGTACCATTTCAGGTGGACCCTCATGCGATTCTTCAAATCCACTCAGTGACATTCCATTCTTGATAGGCCTTTAGTACTTATAGCTCTGTTTGTAACTGTTCAAGCTTGGATGTCATACCAGCATTATCAACCTTACATACTCATTACAACTCTATTCCCTCATTTAAAAAGCTTTTTATCCGCATTTCTTTCAGTTTTAGGTTATAACTTTTAAGTATGTATTCTATTTATCTCGTACAAACTGAGATCATGCAATGTCTGATTGCATATATAGACCCATACAAACTTGAGTTTGTATATTTTCTGTACTAACATAACAAATATAATGTAAAACTAAGTAATAATTTCTGTGCATTCTTCATATTAAAACATGGATCATTGATGCAATCATTGTGGAAGAGTGATTCTCTTTTGTTAAATATTTGTTGTTTTTTCTTTTCTCTTTACAAAAGTACCAGTACAAAAAACAGTGAAGGAAAATATCAAGATTTTATTTTATAAAAATTTCTCCTTCAAAATATATTTTTAGTTATATTTAGAGGATGTGTTCCACTTAATGAAATCAAATTGAACAATCTCAGATCATTATTTTGAGTTTATTGGAATATTTTTGACCACTTGAAAATAAATAGCACCACTTGTAAGATCACAAAAGGCAAATTAGACTTAAGCTGACATACATTTTCAAATTACACAGAGACCCACATGTTTGCATTACTGATAATTATATAACTTTGCTGTTTTCTATTGCATACTAATGAATGCATGATTTAATAGCATAATACTATTCTGATTTACATATTATTTGTCTGATTCATCTGTTGTCTTGAGCATGCTGCTACCATGTTGCATTTTGTTACAGCAACCACTACTACTATCAGAGCTGGCAAACATCTGATCGCTATTCTCCTGGGTACATACCATCTAGCCACAATAATCTATCACCAGGCTATCCAGGGTATACTTCCAGTAATGCTGCTCCAAGCCAGAGAGGTCAATCACAAGTCCCTATGGGTCACTCCTTGGGACAAAGCAGTTATCCACCTAGTTCTCCTGGTTATTCACCAAGTCAAGGCAGTTATACACCTGAATCACCTGGTTATTCACCTGGTCAAGGTTATTCACCTGTCCAAAGTGGTTATTCACCTGGTACTCCTGGTTATTCACCTGGTTACTCGCCTGGCTCATCTGCAGGATCTCTCTATTCTCCCACTGGTCACGGTCCACACTCCCCAGGGTATAACAACCAAAGTCAAATGTCTGGTGACCCCAATTACCGACCGGTTGGACAGAGTCCTGGGTATAACCGCCACACTACTCAGAATGACCAAAATATGATGGATACCTATAGCATGCAGTATAGGTATGAACAACTCTTTCTCAATCTTTAGAGGTGTCTGACACTGAGTGTGGTGTTGAGTTTAAGGGGTAGAGAGATGTAATCATAACATGCTGGCTTTACCATCTTACCATTCATTTGTTTCATTTGATTTTAATTTCTGTTTTTGTTTTTTTGCTTTGGTTTCACTAACAGTTCGTTCAGTTTTGTGAATCACCCTGGAAACAAACTAATGGCTGTTACATACTGCTTATAAACATAAAAATCAGATCTGGCCTCACTTCTATGCATTGTTCAAAATGAAATTGTGCATTATGATCGCATGAACAAGTTTCTTAGATTTTAAACAATGTGATTATATAAAATATTAAACAAGAAGACCAAATTGAAAGCTGAAATGAAAGAAAGGTACATTTATACATATATAGACCTGTATATAGATAACATACTTTTATGTAGTGGATTCTGGTAATTGGGCTTTCTTAATTAAAAAATAAGACAAACTTAAATTTCCTTTCCAATTTTGATCTGCAATTTAAAAAACACTTAAAGCAAAGATGTGATGATACAAAAGGAGTAAATCTTTTTAGCAGTAACATGGTAATGAGAATTAACAATACTTTTGCTTGGTGATGGACTCTTCATGCTTTGATAGACAGGTTACATGCCAATTGTGTCTTGCAGAAAACCAGTCCAAAGTTCTCAAAGTTTCACAGGAGAAGACAAGAAATCCAATAGCACTCAATATAGGCGGACCGTCTCAGACACTAGCAAAAAATCACAACCCTCAAACTCTAGCACCAATCGTCCAACTCAAGCTAAACAGTAAATATCTCTTCTCTTAACCAGTCATCGACAAAAAAAACAAACTATGGTGCAGGTTTTAGAGTTTGCGTAGAGATAGTTGTTAGTGCAAATAGTATAATCATAGCATTCTGGCTAAGTGTGAGGTTTTTATATAAGTTTTGGTTTTTCATGTTAGATTTAAATCTATGCAGTTGGACTAAGTGCATAATGTTCTTTCCAATATTCGAAATACAACTAAGAGGAATGAGAATCTTCTTCAGACCAAGAATGATTTTTCAAGAGCTGTATCTTTGCATTGTGTTTTGCTCTTTCTGAAATATCCAGAGAAATCTTGCTGCTAACATTGCTAAGACTCACAAAATTTATCATATTTTAACATAGCTATAAATTCTAACTAATCTGTAATTGAAATAAAATATTCCTCGAGTCCAGGGTGGCAACTATACTTTTGTATCCACTTCCTCATTATCTATTCTTTTGAATTTATAAATGATGTTTCTTTTCCATAGTATATATGGAAATGGTGTCGATTTTGTTCATTTTATTTCTTTCATGTTAATTTTACTCAATTTTTAGTCCTTGTTTGTTACTTTCAATATTTGTGTTTAAATTATATTTGAAAACAAATAGACATTTCTGAGAAATAAAATTGTGTAATGAAAAAAGAAATTCACGAAAGGAACAAGAATTTAAAAAAAAAACTAGACACTACATTGAATTCTTACTTGTGTATATGTGCATTAGGTCATTTTAATTTTTTAAGAAAAGTACAATGTTGAATTTGGAAAAGAAATCTTTTTATAATTGTTTACAATTATCTACAGATGCCTCTAAGAATTATTAATTTCCTAAAATTGGGAAGCAGGTTTTAATTATAAGAAATCATATTACATTTTGTTCACATTTTATAGAAATTATTGCAGAAGAGAGCAATCAGAAATGTCTATTTTGTTGTACAATAACAAACCAGCACATGCTTAGTGCAGCCCATCAATGAGATTATAACCACCATTGTTTGATTTACTTCATCTTCCAGCACGCCAGGTAGAAGCATACCTGTATTACAAAGAAAGACCCCGAGGTAAACCTGATGCTTTCTCTTCTGCTACCCTGTCACCTGACTTATTGTACGCTTCTTATTGCAGCAGTAGAACCACATCAGCAGTCTATTTATAGCTACATATTCTATGGGACTAACAAGTCCAAGTGGTATCTCTCGTGGTCTCTGTTAATAAAGATGTCAGGAGATATATATTGTTAATCAAGAAAAACATATATTATACTGATATATATATATATATATATAATATTCAGAATTAACATAGCTCAGTCTATATCAACAAATTCACAGTTGAAACTTGGAAATCTGTGTTAATTGTCCAAATTAAATATTTGTGTAAATAGTAGTGATTGAGGAAAAAATCAAGGCAAGCAAAATGTTTTTAAAAATCAGTGTCTAGAAATTTTGATAGATTTCATTCAAGGTGTTTAAATAACGTATTTTTATTGCTTTATTTATTATTTCCCTTTTCCAATTAAGTTTTAAAAAAAAATCAATTTCATATTCCTTTTAATAATCAGATACAATGTAGTGAATGTTTCATGATAATTGTAACAAAATCAGTATCTGTATATTGGTTTCCATTTCAATGCAACAGTTCAACAGGTATCAATATTCATATTGAGCTGAAAGAGGTTTTGCCCTACAGCTTAAAACAATCAGTTTTCGATGACTTCTTTTTCTAAATACATATGTTTATTTCAGAAATTTTAGCAAAGATGAAAAGCATTTATGTAATAGTGTTGGTACAGGTCTACATGAGAATCAGGCAGAAGATAATACGCTGATAAAACTTGTAGAACTTTTAATGCCTTTACGGTATACTTATGTGTGTATATTCAGGAAAATAAGAATCTTTTGTTAAGCAAAAGATTTACTATATCACTTTATTCACAAAGTAGTATGAAAGGGAAAATGATAAAAAAAACTCCTCAGAAACCTGTATTTACCATCCATATGTTTAGTGCCCACCAATAAAACCAGAAGGGACTATAAGTTTCCTCTGTCTGTCTGTCTGAGACACTTTGTTTTCTGGCTTCCTGGATCGCCTGATCCCGTTTTTTATCAGTACTGGAAAATTCTATTAGGAACACTGTGTATCCCTCTGTGCATCGTCGACTTTGTTTACGAACAAACAACATGGCAGATCATGATTTTTGCATTGGAGAGATAGTAAAAATTGGTTCTAATAAAAAAGGAAAAATAATTGATGTTAATAATTGGTGTTTTATCTTATTGCGGCGGACTTTTCACTCAATCATTGATGTGCCCATACAATAGGTCAGAGTTGTCAAACGAAGTAAACAAATAGCCTACATTAAAACAATATGGTGTGAGAAATATGATCAGGCACCAGTGCGAGTTCCAGATAGAAAAAGATCAGTCTCCGATGGGATGGTTTAACAAATTTATTGAATCATCCCAACTTCGACTAATCTTTTTCTATCCAGAACTCAATCTGGTGCTGGATTCTGTTGTGTCATATCCCCACACCTCAGCGTCCTCGTGCACAAAAACTTTAACCTGGACTCTATCTTTTGAACTTTTAGTGGTAGAGATACAATACATCGCACATTGGTTCCTCATGACAAGATTTTTATTTGATACCATGACTTCTGATGTTGTGACCTTGACCTTAGACTAGTGATGAGCAATTGGAAAATAGTTTACTATCCATAATCGGAAACTGTTGGAGACTACCTATCGATTAATAATCAGTAACTGTCGAAATTTAACAAAATGAAAAAGAAATGTAGCATTTCCATTCTCACACAAATTTTCAGGTTTCTGTGCATTTACAGATAACTTTAAGTTGGTTTGAAACACTGTAGCTTCTGTAGCATTTGTTTCCTTGTCAGTATGCCTATGGTGAGGATTCAATAGGAAGCTTGACGTTTGTTGTTTTTCCTTGAAATAAAACAAAGTGTCCCACTTTACTTAACTGGGTTTTATAACATAGATGATTTAAGTTGAAAATACGGTTGAGCTCAAAATTGTGATTTAAAACTGAAAAAATCAGCATTCATTTTCAAATCTATAGCATTGATATTCACATTATCAACTGTTGTTAAAATTTTCAATGTGAAAATTACTTTTTTCCTTATTTTTTAAAAATCTTTACTGGCATACATTTTCAAGTGAAATTGATATACAGCCTGGCTCATACCTAGGGGTAGGTTTTCTTCCCTAGGTGGTCCTTCCTTAATCTTCTAGAAGTTAAAGTATTTCCAACCTTGCGACTTAACCGCACTTGGGTATGGATATATAGTTGATTAATTATTGTTTTACGTCACTCCACAATTATTTCACATATATGGTTACGACATCTGCCTGTTACATTGCATAGAAATTTACACCTTTACAATGAATCCACCCGAAGCAGTGAGGGATCTTTAACATGCCGCGCCTACCATAACACATGACCTCGGGGTTTTATTGTCTCATCCAATAGACAGGACACCAGTGTGGTCATGAGCCGAGCACCTCATTCACAGGGCCACACCAGCTTTTGATATATGGTCTTGTTATTATAGTCGTTAAGTTCGGCATCTTCAATAGTCACCATTTTGATTTTTAGCTCACCTGAGCTGAAGGCTCAAGTGAGCTATTGTGATCAATCACCGTCCGTCGTCCATCGTTAACTTTTCACATTTTCGACTTCTTCTCCAGAACCAATGAACAGAATTTGATGAAACTTAATAAGCATGTAGTACTCATGGTCCCCTACAAGTGTTGTTGTTTTTCGTCCGGATTCATCAACAGGTGGCGCCACCAGTGAGCTATTGTGATCAATCACCGTCCGTCGTCCTTGTTAACTTTTCACATTTTCGACTTCTTCTCCAGAACCACTGAACAGAATTTGATGAAACTTAATAAGCATGTAGTACTCATGGTCCCCTACAAGTGTTGTTGTTTTTCGTCAGGATTCATCAACAGGTGGCGCCACCACAGGCAAAAGTAGGTCAAAGAGGGTACCCTCCTTTGACAAACTTCTTCTTCAGACCGGGGGCATACAGAGACAAACCGAATGCATAGGAATGATCTAGAGGGATGTGTGAAGAAGTGTTGTTATTTTTGGTTCCGTTCCGAAATCAAATTTTTGACGTTTTTTTGTACTTGGTAGTTTTAATGCAGAAAAGAGGTATTTTTTTCTTTTAGTAAACATTGATGCATTACTTTGGTTTAATTTGATCATTTTGATGGTAAGAAATACTACTGCAAAGAAAATTTTTCAATATTTTATGTTTTGGATTTTTTATGAATTTTTTAAGACTTTCAAGAAAAAGGGGGGTGGGATAATTGGTGTAAACATTTCACAGTTTGAACTTTTTCTTTGGAACCACTTGCTGGAATTCAATGGAACTTGGCATGCATCAAATACTCAAGGTCCCCGACAAATGTGGTCATCTTTGTCAGGATCCATGAACAGGTGGCACCACCACAGACAAAAGTAGGTCACAGAGGGTACCCTCCTTTGACAAACTTCTTATTCAGATCGGGTGCATACAGCGACAAACCGACTGCATAGGAATGATTTAGAGGCATATGGGAAGAAGTGTTGATATTTTTGGTTCCATTCCGAAATCAAATTTTTGACGTTTTTTCATTTTTATTTTGGACTTTATTTTAATGCATTTAAGAGTTATTATTTTCTTTTAGTAAACATTGATGCATTCATTTGGTTTCATTTAATCATTTCTATGGTAAGGAATGCTGGTGCGAAGGAATTTTTTCAATATCTCGATTTTTGAATTTTTTATGAATTTTTTAAGACTTCCAAGAAAAAGGGGGGGGGGGACAATTTTTCATATCTTCAACTTGATCATCTAGCTGTTCAGGTGAACGATTTTGGGCCTCTTGTTTAAGCTTACTGCGCGTCTGGCATATAAAACTTTTCAATCTAAATTGTTTCTTAAAAAAGGACTATCGATAGCATGATTATCGATTTTTGAGAAATTTCAACAATTGAATATAAAAAGTCGCCAACTATCGTCACATTACTACCTTGGACTTTGACCTACCGGTACTTTTGAAAAGCTTCAGCCTGGATTATAGGATTAGGGCTTTGATACTTCCCACATAGGTTCCTCTTTACAAGAGCTTTCATTTGATACCAAGACTTTTGACCTTGTGGCTTTGACCTTGGACTTCGACAAACTGTTTAGAAAACTTTGAGCTTGTGGCTACAAGCTTCGACTTTGGACTTTGATGCGCTTTTTTTGGTTAGCTATTGTGTCTTCTGACAACTCTTTGGGTTTTTTTTTATTTGCAACCATTGAAGTTTATGACTTTAAATTTAATATGCAGTTTTGTATCAATGAGTTCGAGTTTGGTCTTGATTGACCTTTTTTTGGAAGAGTTACTGCCTTTGGACTTTTGGAAACTGGTGGGGGGACATGGTTTGCTTCAGCAATACTCAATATGCTTGTAACAAATGATCCTGTTTTTCTTGAAAAGTTGTATGTTACAAACTCAAAGTGTAATAAAAGTTTTACGAATTTTCTTGATTTATCAATGGAGTGATATGCTTTGCCTGATTCTTATATGGACTTACTTAAGATTTATTTAGCTGGTACATGTAATAGTTTATCTGTCATGGAGTAATCAGTTACTTCTTAAATATTTATCAAATGCTATGTCGTTAAAATTAAGCAAGTTTCAACTGTGTGAATACTACATAATCTCAGTACATATTCAAGCTTCATTTATGTTTATGTGTCATAGTATATCGTCTCTGTTGATTATAAGTCAGTTTTTCTCATGCCATGAGTAAGTTCTTATTTCATAGTCTTGTCAACATCATAACGTTGCATTCATTTTTAATTCAAATTTTCGACACAATCAGTTTTTGGATTTAGTTTATAATAAATTTTCCATCATGCAAAATAATTAGAAATGTTGAATCCTGTCTTGTGTGTTTGTATATTACGTTGACGTTTACCTTCATTGCTGTCTATGGAGACATGAACTTTGCCAGACTAGGATGTCGTTCTATTTTCAGGTCACCAGAATGTGACCTCATGCTTTTGGTCTTTATCTGTCATTCATTGTCTTTTAATAAAAGAATGTTCATCACTTCTTGAGTAAGGGTGGGACCAAAACTGATCAAAGTAGCTAAATCTTGAAAAATTTCCTTCTCTGCTCCTTTACATTTGAGAAAAAACTGTATGCATAGATATAAAACCATAAAGACTTTACCAATATTGGGAAATTCATGAATCCAAGGTAGAGCCTCAGGCCTAATGTAGGATCAAAATTAGTATAAAGTGATAAGTCCTCTTGATAGGTCCAAATAATACTCTTGTATTATAAGCCCCATAGGCCTCTTGTCATAGAAAGTAAATGTCAACTATTCCAATTCATTTTGTTTTGCATGAACATCTTACATGTTGTCTTAGTGACTTTATTGAGAACTAGAAATCAATCACTCATCTACAAGTGATGATGCAAAATTTACTTAAGAACAAATTTGGCAGATTCTATTTTGTAATTACTCAATTATGAACCTAATTTTCTTACTATTTGGCTACATTCAAATAGATGGTATTTAGAGTTATAACATTGTAGGGAGGGGGCCACTTGAGCTAGAAATTTTTCAATGTCTGGAATGAACATTTTCTAGTATTCGATTGTCATAACTAAGATAAAGAAAAATTCCATTCTGTCAGGGATTTGCATTGTCAGGTTTGAACAGAGCACATTGTACTATTAGTTTTAATCTTCTGTTGATTATAAGCTGTTTAAGCGGTGTACAGTTATAGGGAAAAATTTTAAATGCTCTTTTTTTTGATTTAGGAAAATGTAAAACTTAATCGTAATCATCCTGCTCATTATGTGTACAGCTTGATCAAACTGTTAGTGTATAGAAGAATATGTTGTGCTTATGTTTAGATCCTGTAGGTACTTTAAATTTGTTAGTATTTGTCTTAGGTCTGTCCTGATGTAAGATGGGTATGCTTCTAGGTGTTGCTGATGTGATAGTCAACGCTAGATTTAATATTTTCAAAATTATTAAGTAGCAAATCTAGTTAATGTGTATTATAGACAGCATAGATTATTTCTTATTGTAAGTCCTAAAATGTCTGTGAAAATTCCTTTGCTTGTGAAATATTTTATTTCTGATTTACTGTTGTATACTTACTAAGTTTTTGTCTTTATAGTGGCACAGTAAATGGGAAGTCCCCAGCAAGTCCTGGCATGTCACCAAGTCCCAGTCCTCGATCCTCTGTAGGATCAACTGGACCAAGTCCTGCTTCTTCAACCTCATCTCTACATAAAGCAGGTGGCACCACCAATGCTGTAGTCAGACGTAATAAGGTCACAGATAGGATGGCTTCATCTCCTGTGACCAATGGCAGATCTCTACCTGGATCTGAAAGACATGGGCGTCCATCAACCAGCTCATCAACAACTGGACCAACTGGTGCAAGGACTGCAACTGCCAATTCTACAAATAGTACTACAAAGAAAAATCACCTGACCCCTGTAAGTGAAAAACCTGTCCCTGTCCCTAGGAAAACTTCTGAGGTTAACCCTCCTAAGAGTCTAAATATAGAAATTAAGTCAACTAAGGATTATAATGTTCTGGAAGACTTTGAGCATTTGACCCCTGCTAGCTCTGTCTCTGCTAAGATAAAAGGATTTGAAAAGAAAATGGAAACACGTAAAATTAGTCCTAAATCTCCAGATAAGAAAAGTCCAGGAACTGATTCTAATAACAATAAAATGGCCACCATTAATAATAAAAAACAAGGTGTCAAAATTCCAGATTCACAATCAAAATCATCTCAAGAAAATAAAGAGAAAGCTAAATCCAGAGATAGTTCAATACAAAAACCAAACACTGTACTCTCCCCTGTCCCATCTCCTAGAACAAGTCTCATGAACAATAATAATAAAAAAGATATTAATGTCCAGAACCGTTCTGAAGAGACATGTAAATCACAAACCACAAAGGCTAAAGCTCATAAAGATAGTAACCTGGTCCGTTCCACTTCAAGAAAATCAATCAATAAAGATCAAGGACAGCATAATTCAAAATTAGTCCTTGGACAGAATAAGAGCATTAGAGAGTCCAAGCAAGTAGTGGATGCCATTTCTGATCAGGATTCAAAATCAACATTGAAGTCATCTCCATCCAGGCAAAAGTTGAGTGTTACATCTTCTACTCCTAAAAAGTCTGTGTCAAAGCAAAGTTTGAATTCAAGTTGTGAAAGTCTCAGGAGATCAGCATCTAGTCTCAGTATTTCGAAAAGAACAGGAAATATTGAAAGAAAGAACACTGCAAAGGCTGTCACCACCGCAGTCAAAGAATCCAAAAATGTGCCGAAAGAGTCCAACCTCAAAAAGTCTACTTCAAAGTCAGGTGTTAATAGCAATCCATCACTGGCATCCAGAGAGTCCAACATGAAAAGATCTACTTCTAAACTCAGTGTAGGTAGTACATCTTCTCTATCCAAGTCAGCATCAAAGCAGAATTTGAGTCGGTCAACTACCAAACTTACCTCTTCTAATGTGATGACAAAAACTGAGAAAAGTAAAAATTCTGAAGTCAAAAATCAAACAAAACCAACAACAAGCTTAGGCAAGACTGAAGTGAAATGTCCTGGAAGTCAGAATAGACCAAATGGTCCTCGTGATACAGAATCTAAGGAACAGAACTCCGTTTCCAAGTCAGCTATAAAAAGTGTAACACAGACAAAAAGTAATATGACGAGAAAAAATATGGTAAAGTCTTCATCCAAACAGAATCTGTCATGTAAGAGTTTGCTTTCCAGCAATACCAAGTTGAATTCAGATACAAAGAATCAGGCCATTACTTATCCTATTGCCAGTTCTGGATCTGAAACCCAGACTACAGGAAGTATGATAAAAGCAAAGTCGCCCAGCACTACTGAACCAAAGAATCTCAGCAGCAACAATTGTTCTTCAGTTCAGTTAAAGATTGCCAAATCTCCATGTACCCAAATTAAGGATTCTGATAATTTTGGCAAAATTGAGAAAGAGCCGGTGACATCCAAATTTATGAAAGACAAAACAAACATTACACCTAAACCAGTCGTCCCACCAAAACCTAAACCAACAGGTAAACCTTCTCTTCCTCCCAAACCAAATAAAGTTTTGACTACATCACAAACAAATAAGAAACCTACAAAACCTGTAAACAATAAAAATGTAACCTCACCTCAAACAAATGATAACAAGTTGTTGATAGAAGAGCATCTTGTGACTGGAGCCATCTTTGGCAATAGATCCCTAACTATTCCTTTGCAACGATCAGTTTCCTGTAATGATACTGGGTATAAAAGTAATTTTGAACAGTCCTCACTCAGTAGAACCAGCTCTAGGAGCAGTATTGACTCCGTTTCACTCAGTAGAACTAGCTCTAGGAGCAGTATTGACTCCGTTTCACTCAGTAGAACCAGCTCTAGGAGCAGTATTGACTCTATCTCCTCTGTTGTAACTGTCATCAGTGTAGAATCCAGCCGACGATCAGGAAGCTCCAGAAAAGCAAGCACGCCTCTGACTCGAGGAGACCATTTGGCCAAATCCAATTATAAATCATTACCAAATGGATTTATCGAAAAATTAGAAACTGTAACTTCAAAGCAATCTCCAAAACATATTAACGGCATGGTAAATGGTATAAAACACTGTGGCATTACCAAATCTTTGGCAAAGACAACTACAGGAACAACCCCAACACAATCTGTGAAGCAGACTGGTTATCAAGCACCGGTAGCCATAGGTAACAGTCCAGCTGAGGTTCGGTCACTTGTAAGTCGTTTTCTCAATTTTCATGCTATTTTGGCACCGCTATAACCAGATCTTACTTTTGATATTGTTCTCTTTTATTTTTTATTTAACTCTGGCATCAGGGTTCACGGTTAATTTTGGATTGCATGCTGACATACAGATTAATGATTTAGATTATTATTTCAGTTTTGTTTAATTTTGGAATTGGATTTTATTAACATACAATTAGAAATCTAACTTTATGTTTTGGAAATCAAGGGTTAATGAAGTAGATAAAAAATTGTTCAGTGAAGAATGTAGTGTAAAGAGGAATTTTATATGGTATAAATTACTCAGTAAGTATTTTGTTTTTGATTCACCTTTTCTAGAAATTTAGAACCAAGAACTGTGCTTTATAGGTGGGAGGATATCTTTTGCACATCCCCCTATCAATTCTTCTGTCTTTATTCCCATAAATCTTATGTTGATCTCTTATGAAGCTTTCCATGTTTTTCGTGATATTTGTAGAATAGGACAGCAGCTGCTTATATCTTTGTTGTTTTATGTAAAGTGCTATATCCTTTGATGTTGTTCAGCTCTTGGTTTTGTATTTGTGATTTTTGATGAGAAATTTCCCAAAAGCTTGGAAGATTGTAGATCAGTAAGTTACAGAGTGTTACATACATACGCAGCATAATTAACTTATTTTTTGTTGTCAAGTGACATTTTCGTATTATTCTAAAACTAAGTGATTTTTATTTTTAGCTAGCTATAATTAGTAGATTTAGCGTGCCATTAAGCATGAGAGGAGAGAATCCTGGCTAGGCTGTTACTTAAAGGTGTGACGGTGTAATCCAGTGTGTAAGAATGTCACTGTAATCTCCATGTAGCCTCGCACATGTTATCTACCCCCCATGTCGGGTGACGGCACCTTACTGTTTACAACTTACTGTGTACTCCAACTTATCATTGTTTGATTTAAAATAAACGTTTTGTAAATATTTGGCATAAATGCACACTTGTATATATCTATATATTTATATATGTATGAATGACAGTATAATATAGCACCGTAGACATAACTTAATTTACCAAACTGACTTGAATCTTTTGATGAATTTTGTCTGTTATCTTGTATGTTGTTGATGATTGTTCTTTTGACATTATGTTCTCTCTTGTGAAGGAGGAGGAATTTCGTCAAAAGCACCAGACTGTGAAAAACAGTCCCTTGGCTGGAAGAGGCGAGGAGTCGCGATTAAAACAAACACAGAAAGATGCTATCAACAGTTATGTTGCTAGAGTATGTCTTCATGATACATTATAATAGTGTATTTGTGTGTAAATAAAAACATCTTAATTTTAAAAACATCAATCTGATTAAAACCATATCTTTATTCTGCTTCTCTATTTGTCCCATTGCGGATAAAGATCTGGTGAAACTCCAAAAGGGGTCATGTTCTGGTGAACTCTGATTTTCAGTCAATCAGTGGATTAGCTACAAATTCCTAGGAATGAAATTAAGATTCACAGCGTGCGTGACTCACAAGGTAGTTTTTGAACAGTGGTTGTTACATATTACGTCACTATCACGTGCCTAGCCGAGTCATTGATTGGCTATGGGAAATAACAGTTTCGTTGACTGAAACATCGTCAGAGTTCACCAGAACATGACCTCTTACAGGGTTTCGCCAGATCTTTATCTGCAATGGGCAAATAGAGAAGTGGAATAAAGATACGGTTTTAATGAGATTGTAAAAACATGAAATAAATAATAACTTTAACAGAAGTTGAATCACATAGATATTTTATGCCATTAAATGAAAATATTCAGCTCTATATTCAAATTAAGCCGATACTTATGTTATGCACAATTTCTTGTCGAAGTCTTTATCACCATGTCAGTTGAATACAGTCAATCTGAATTGTTCCAGACCAATAGACCAATACATCCCCATTATGCAGCAGCAAACATTTTTTTTTTTTTTTGGATGTGATCTGATGTATCTAATATAGTTGTTGAAAATATATATGGTGATGAGAATATTTTGTAGAAATCAACGCCTTCTACGCCAGATGAAGAGAAGAAAAGGCCTACAACTTCGGCTTCTAGGACCAGTAATTATAACAGTCGTAGATCAGGAGCAGGTGAGATCCCTAATGTTTCTGTTATTTCCATACACTTACTTGAAAATGCCTTGCAGTTTATCGTCCCTATCCATCACACATAGCTATGTGATAAAAGCTGTCCCAATGTAATATGAACTAAAATTATTTATAAAGAATTTCTGTTGGTTACCTTGTTTGTGATCATATCATGCTGTAACATTGAATAGGATTAGCCGTATCTGTTTGAAGATTTGTGAGGAATGTGTAAGTATGTTGGTAATTCTGAGACTTTGGATATTTACAGTAATGTCTAATAGCACTATGAAGGTGATAGATAGTTATAAGGAGGCAGAACCAGGGTATAATACCATCAGAAGACAAGAGGAGAGGTATAGAGAGGAAGCAGAACAGTTAGACAGACTACGCAAGGTGAGTATAATTCACATGTAAAATTTTATTTGAGTAGTAACATGTTAAATTTTATTCAATTTGTCCTCCTTTTGTGGCAGACTTGAGGGAAAAAAAACTAGTTTCTCAATCAAAGTAAACTGTTTATCGTACTGAACTTCAGAGAACGATATTCTTACTTGTCAATTTATTTTTATCACCACCTTTTTTCATTCTCAACATTGTCAACAAAATCGAAGTTTATAGTATTGCAATATTTGGTCTACAGACTATAGAATCCAAATTGAAAGTGACCTTGCCAGATAACTTGCCTGAAACCTTACGAGATGGAGTGTTACTGTGTCAGCTTGCTAACAGTCTACGACCAAGGGCAGTTACTAGTATCCATGTACCCTCTCCTGCAGTGGTAAGCTTTTATTTAGACACAGAACTAAGTGTAAAGAGATATTTTTTTTTAGAGATATCTCTAGGTTACAATATGCTAGGAAGGAAAAAAGTGGGGTAAATGATGTACTGAGGAGTTTTCTACCTACAGTACCTGTGTTGACCAACCCAGCTATGTTTTCCGTCAGCTAGGTTAATGGTAACTCTAGTCTTTGACAGAAATATAATTGAAATTACACATGAAATTTGATTTGTGTTACTGTTTATTTTGTTTTAATTACTTGAGTTGTCACAGTAAGCTGCATAACAGGCAGTGAATTCTATGCATGATCTATATGTAAAATTCATTCTCCAATTTCATTGGTTATATATGCACTCTTTATAGGTCTTGATTTTAATTACAGAAGTAATTTTATGATAGCCTCTGACTGCAGTCATTGTACTTTAATATCACATATTGTATGTTATATATTCCGTTTTAGCCAAAATTAACACAGGCAAAGTGTCGAAAGAATGTGGAAAATTTTCTGGAGGCATGTCGGAAAATAGGAGTGGGAAGGGTGAGTTAGTAGCGATTCTTAGAATCTTTATCTTATGCCAGTTGATTGTTAGATTTTAAGTTTGGATTTATTTCATTTTCTTTTTCATTTAATCAAGATATGTTGAATCATGTGTTCTTATTCTCTATCATAACTTTTCATTACATTTGCCATCAAACATTTATGTAAGAAAATGCATCTATTTTTGCTTTGTTGTAAAATACTGTTTGTTATTGGTGTGAAAGTACATGTGTATTTACTGTGTATACGACGGGTTTTTAAACATAACTTTAGCAAAAGTTGATTAACAAGGCTATGGAAAAATGTTCATCAACTCCTCCATGACAAGCAAAAAGGAGATTTGATGAGTGGTTTCAAAATACTCCTCCTGTTGGAGAAATATATTTTCCCAATGACAGAACATTTTATTAAAGATGTAACTTGTGAAAAAAAAAGAAACATGAGGAAAAATAAAATAGTTGAAGCATAGTTCTATATATATGAATTGGAAATCATAACGATCCAACCCTACTACAACAAAGTTTTCCTGCTTTAATTAACCTATCGCATCCGAATAATAAGATCTTGAAATCCAGTAAATTTGAGTCTTTACAATTAAAAATACATGTAATATTAGTAGCAGATATTACTGTTACTATTAAAGATACATGTAATATTAGTAGCAGATATTACTGTTACTATTAAAGATACATGTAATATTAGTAGCAGATATTACTGTTACTATTAAAGGTACATGTAATATTAGTAGCAGATATTACTGTTACTATTAAAGGTACATGTAATATTAGTAGCAGATATTACTGTTACTATTACAGGTACATGTAATATTAGTAGTAGATATTACTGTTACTATTAAAGGTACATGTAATATTAGTAGCAGATATTACTGTTACTATTAAAGGTACATGTAATATTAGTAGCAGATATTACTTTTACTTTTAAATATACATGTAATATCAATAGCTGATACTACTGTTACTATTAATGATACGTGTAATACATTGTATTAGTAGCAGATACTTTTGTTACTATTAAAAATACATGTAATATTAGTAGTAGATATTACTGTTACTATTAAAGGTACATGTAATATTAGTAGCAGATATTACTGTTCCCATATACCTATGTAGTAATGGATAGGTAAATCTTAAAATTCACTTCATTTAATCGTACTTTCATGCTGGGACAAGGGGTTTTAAGAGTGGCCTAATTCTTACTAATGAGCTTGTATGATGGGTTATTGGTTTGAAAAATAATTTTCTGCCACTTTGAGTTAATGAAAGTTGAATCACAAGTTTCTAAAAGTTGGATATTGCCTCTTTAGTCTTACCCACAACACTGATACTTATAGATAACTTTGTTTGTCATCTGTCTTCTATCTCTTGAATTTAATTATTCTTGGAAGTCAACTCATGTATTCTTTTGAATGCTACATTTCATTTTAAACCAGTATTTTGACTATTTCCACCTCATACAGGAAATGTGCAATCATCTACATTCATTATTGTATAATTGTAATAGATGTATGTTGTATGCAGTAGAAGAAACTGCAGTTATATCTCTTTGTAATAAGCTATGTTTGTAGTTACATTATCTTAATTTTATTTATCCTGAAATTACCTTAATTTAAGGATTTCATCATTCATGATTAACAGCCATAAACCATGTATTAAAAGTATTCAGATCTTAAATTTTCATACCCAGGCCATAAAATGACTAAGGTATTTACTCTATTTACTGTCTGTCTTTTCATCATTCCATTTCCAAGTAGACATCATAATCAAAGGGATTTAGATATAAATTTTGTGATGAAGAGAGGAAGATGCCTATTGATTTAGAAGTCAAAAGATCAAGGTCACATCTTCACTTAAAGTGAAATCATAGTAAAATATATAATGATGACTGCTGCTTGACTGACCACATTTCACCATGGTCAGTTGATTGTATGAATACATTTAATTACAGTCATTGCACAAATTTTATACTGCTCCTTTTCAATTTCTGCTGACTACCTTATTAACAAGGGCAGATAACTTACTTAATTAAAATGATCTATTAAACGAAGAATTAAAAAAAAATGGAATAAGAATTTATTGAATAATTGAGGGAGCAAGATCTCAATTCTCATACCACTCAATGTTTCATATTGGATTTGATACATTGTACTAAATGATCAAGATTGTAGTAATTGTAGATTGTAGATTGCCACCATGTCTATACTGTGTCTAAGGACTCTATATTCTGTATATGTAGACATTGCTGTTTCAGCTAATTGTTGCACAGTGGTTCATTTCATGTTTACTTTTCTGAGTGTTTGAGTTGGCATGATGCTTTGCTGTTAGTTCCAGTAAACCTGCATGTTCAGTTAAGTTTCTTTAAACATCATCTGAAGAGCATATCAGTAATTTCCTTTGATCCAGTCAATTATTGGCTTGAAGTGTTTACATAAAAGTTTATCAGATTTGAATTATTTGGAAAAAAAGATTCTTCAATCAATAAAATATCAACTTTTAACTTTTTGAAAAAAAAAAAATTGTTTGTGACTTAAATTGACAATAATAAAATTTAAAAAGGTGTTTATCAGAAAAAGGGATAATTTCAACATTATTTGGTAAAGAGAGAAAGTATGAGTAGAATTTGTAAATAAGAATGAAAATATAAACCTCGAAACTGCCTTTCATTGCAGGAGAATCTGTGTGCATGCGAAGATATAACTGACAATCTAAGGCTGACTCGAGTGGCTAACACTGTGCAACAATTAGTCCTCTGTCCACGACTAACCCCACGAGACTTCTATATCGCTAACTTTTGTATACTTGTATTCATAGCAACATGTATAAGTCTGATCATTCGTCCCCTTTAAAAACTTACCAATTTGTGTGGTGATATGTGTTGAGAAAACTTTGGATGGTCGATGAAATTCCATTATTAAAAGATAATATTCTATAAGAATGACTGTAATTGATGACACAGTACCATTTTATAATACACAAAATGTTTGCTTATGACATCACAAGCAGGTGGATTGCACGTTTTGTTAGAGTGAACTATTGTATTATATTGTTTGAAAAAATTTCTATGTCTTCAGTGAGAATGATATTAGAACGCAAGGCTTTAGGTCCACTTTATGTCCTCCTTGTTTTTCAAGTTTTTACCATATTTATAGGCCATTCATTCCTACCAACTATTTAGTATTTTGGGTTAATTTTATTTTAGTATTTAAAATTGATTAAAAACCTTCTGATTTATTGAGATTTTAATAGAATTGTGTATTTTATGTGCTCTTGCTAGGGATTCTAGACTGTCACCATATAACTATTAGTGAGATAATCTTGATGTGTCACATAACAAGAAACAAACAAAAGGCATTCTAGAACATGGAATTAACAACCTTTGGTCTTAACAGTACTTCTTAGATTCATCTTGCTGATGAATTTATGATACCATAGATTAAGGCTAGGAAGTTTAAATGTGTAATGGGTACCGTGTCGGTTACAGGCATTAAACGTTTAGCACATAGTTAAAGTTTAAATGACGTTGACCAGAGTTACCTCACTTGTATATGTGATACTGTTACAAAGCTGCGTTCTTCTCTAAAGTACAACATAGTTAACAAACTTATATTTTTGAATAAGAAATTCAAGAGATACGAAGCAGTTTCTGAGGCAAATCCAACACCTGAGCAGTGCTTCAAGATCGTCCTAAAATCCTGAAAAATCCTAATTTTTTTTACATTTTGCTAAAATCCTAAAAAGTTAAAATCAATTCAATGGAGGGTATGGGAAAATCCTAAAATTGTCCTACATTTTCGACCAAAATCCTAATTTTTTGACTGTGATCGATAAGCTCAAATTTAGTTAGAGATAGTGGTATTATTAAAGGCACTATACAAATGTCATTGTAAATTCTATAATTGAATTGATGTAAAGCTCTTTTCAGTTTCCATTTCCAGAGCTCTCACCCCGGTTATCATATCTGTTGATGGCCTGCATTATGGGAGCAACCATGAGGGTGCTACAGTAAGATGACAATGTTTCCTAATGCAAGACTCAACAGATTTGAAGACTGGGATGAAAGCTGTCTGTAAACAAATGATTATTATCTGCTTTTAGGTTAGTAAAAGGTCTTAAAAAAAATCCAAGTTTTTTTTTCAAAATGTCTTTAAAACATCCTACAAAAAGCTTAAAATCGTCCTTAATTTTGTCCTAAATTTTGTGGAAAAGGTGCTTGAAGGTTGCCTGAGGTTCCTCTACTCATTAAAAAGAGCACAATTGGGGTGAACATGAACACACTCCACAAACTTCTTTACTACCCAATTTACCTACCCTACCAGCTACCAACAGAAATGGCAGATTGCTAGAGCAAGTGAAATTTCTGATATTTCTGACCTCTTGTTCAATTCAGTATTCTTCACTTCAGCATGTGTTAATTCTAATGTTTGAAGCTTATTAAATATCTACAGCTGAATTTATTTCATATCATCTACTGATGCTGGACACATACGATCTTTGTGCAGGTTTAAAGAACCAAAGCCTCAATTAGAAAACCACAATAGTGTGTAAGTTTATAGGTGTCAATAAATATCTCAAGGATGAGGGCTTAAGGATTTATTACGATATAATAACACAATAGAGAAGCTGGCCGATTAAACGCCGTTTCGGTTAATGCTTTCCATTTAAACGTTTAACGATTTTTGTAAACGTTCTAGCCTTAGCATAAATGCATGTTGGAATTACAGTTGTCTTTCCTTTGATGTAGAATTAGAATAAGTAGCATATATATCAATAAAGTGATACCAAAGGCAAAGCCAACATGAAAAAAAGGGTGTGTCATGATTTATAGGGGACTGATTGATCAGACTGTAACAAATTCAGATTGTATCTCGTTTCTAGCTGCTAGATACTAACATTATTAATGTGATTGTGAATGGACTAGCTTTTTGAATGCATCTGCTGTGAAATTTAAGTAAACTCTCTGTGCCTCAAAGTTTGGAGATATCTTGTACAATATTACACATAGTACATTAAAACTTGTGAGGAAGAATGAGTAGAAAATTGTGGAGATGTCAGTTACTGATGTTCAAGTTTTTGAAGTATCTGTGTAATTGAGCAGAATATGAGTACACAGTCTTGGAAGAAACTCATATGAACAGATGTTCATTTTTTTAAGAAATCTTTAGAATATTGTGAAATTGTTTGACACTCTGAATGACATTTAAGGAAGGGTAAATGAAGATTTACTCACATAAACCATCAGTATTTTTGTATGACTGATTTATACTTGTGATTTCAATATAATGTTTATGGTCATCTTCATTCTGTCAAGGGTTGCAGTTTTGCTGTCCAGAAACTTGAGATTGTGAAGATGGTGTATTGTTGCATGATACTGATTGTTTTACATTTATAAAGGTTTATCTTTGATCATTTTTTCATGATTAAGTGTTGTTTAAGAATGGAAAAGGATTGTAAATAAATGTATGACATTATCGAGAGAAGAACCAGTGCAAGACTGAGCTAAAGGAAAGGGATTAGGTCAGTAATAGAAAGGGAGGAATATATAGAAGGTGGTAGTAGAAAGAGAATAGAGAGAGAGATTGGAGGAATAAAGAAGTTTTGTGAGGAAGGGAAAAAATTTCTTCTGTTACTTTTAATATACTTTTATTACATTGGATATTGATGCAGAAATCCACCTATTTAGACATTGAATATTGTCTGTAAGATGATGAGAGAAGGAGTTGAGAGAGATTTCAGCTGCTGTTTATAAGTACATATATACTTACCAGTCTATTATATCAGACTTTGGTGTGCAGATATTAGTGCAAACATCCCACTTTTTAATTAAACCCTGAATATTGTCTTTCAAGTTTAATCATTGTTGTAATTATTTTGTCACGGGAGAAATTTTTTAGTCTCGAGTGATAACTGAGTATTAATATTTTTGTCCCAGTTATTATATGTTTTCATTTTCTCAAGCAGAAATTATCTGTATGTTTGCTTAAAAGTAACTTTTTTTCCGTCAAACTGTGATAGAATTACTTTGCCAAAGCCCATTTTGAAAGCAATAAAAGCGTTGTTTATTATTATCATGCTGATGTTGATATTATAAGTGTTGTGCATCCTTGAATAACCGTGCTTTCTTTGTTTATTGTTGAATAAATACATTGTATATTCTGTAGTACATTATTTGCCCAGCGTGAATATCAGATGAGGTATATAAGTAAATATCAGGTGAGGTAGGTATCTAAGTAAAGAGAATCAGAACACATGATTTTAACTGGTCATTATAAAAACATCATGTCACGCCTTGCTAGATAGTTTAAATGGATGTCAAACAAATATAAAAGGAATGGATGTCAAACAAATAAAAAAGGTGCAGAAGCAAGATATCTCATGAAGAAAGTTGCCATTGATACTTCTTGATGTTCTGACAGTGTGTTTCCTTGTTGGGTGGAGTGCATACCAAGTTTTGCACGTTTAAAACTTTCCTCTGGATTGAACAGACCTTACCACAAGGAAGGCATTTGCCAAATGTGAGAAGGGCCAAACATGTATGTGGATGGAGAGAAAAGGACATATATCTATATATATATATATATATATATATATATCAGTGATTGATTCTTTACTGATGTATCATCGATTCAGAATGCTTCAATACAATTTTCATACATTTTCTAAGAGCTGATACATTTTACATATTGCATTGATGATTTGGAATTTCCTGTTCTCTCATCATCCCTTGTTGTGTTTAGTAATTTCAAGAAAAAAAGGTCAACATGTAACAAAGTAAATGATACTAGTAACTTGGAAAATGCTGCCAGATTCTTGTCACTTACTGAAGTTTATTAAAATCTCTATTTATTTTTAGGATCAGATATGTGGGCCCCAAGACATTCTCGAAGAGAAGGGAATTGGTAGAGTTGCAGTGACCATAAGTTCTCTTGTTGCTTCGACCAGTGGACCTAAAGGCTCAAATGTCTGAGTAGTTGTAGAGGTAGAATAGACCCGCCGAGTGATATTTATGTACTGCATTAGTTCTGCTTCAGTAACACTGCCAAAGACCAGTCTGCAGGCTAAGCTTTATGTCAAAATGTCCATGCCGAGAGAGGATAAGTGATATATTGATGGCTACCTCTCCCATAGTAAGAGGAACGGAAAACTTAGTGCTTAGACATTGAGAAGATGAGACAGAATTATGTCAGCCGTAGCGGTGTAAAACTTCTGACCCAAATGTTAATCCTGTTGATTTGACAGGTTACGAAGATCTGCCTTGAACTTATTTGTGACAGATGTGTGTGACAGTGTACACAGATGTGATATAATACTCAGTGACAGAAGTACTTCTTTGTCTGCTACAACCATACTTTCTTTCCAATATTTAGATTGTTGTGCCTCTTTGAATGTTGTGTGTATTCAGTCTCTCTTTTGTGTTGAGTTGCCTGTGTGTGATTATGTGCCATACAGATCTGTTTTGTCCTTTTCAGCTTTGTATTTATGATTATGTTTTGCTCTTCATTCCTATTGGTTGGTTTTACTTGTATGGAGTATTCAGCCATGCCTGTATTAAGAGTCAGAGAGACTGCTGGCAGTCATTTAATGTATGTTAACATTTCGTCATATGAATCAGTAAGTTTCGAGAAATATTATCTATACCAACGTTATAAGAAATCTTTACTATCTATGTATGGACCAAAAGGTTCATTTTGGGATATTGTCCTAGATACCTATTTTTAGCATATTTACTTTTCAAGGAACAGATGTTGAAGAAGAAAGGTTTCTTAATCTAATATGTATAATTACTAATGTAACTCATTGTTTGTTCCAAAGTCAAGGATGTTACTTGTGTTCAAGATGCATTTTACAGTAAACAGGAATGTTTGTCATTGAGGATATGTTTAGTCAGGGTCCAATGTATATGGTTCACCATGAGGTTTAAGAATAATATATTTCATTGGACAATGTTAAGAAAATATATTTAGAATGGACATAGGCAGCAGAGGTCAGTAACAGGTGTAGGAATTAGTATATGGATACTGTGTAACATACATTCAGGGTAATGTACCATTACCATCAACATGTGTATCAGGTGTGCAATATTTTGAGAAATCAAAACAATAAACAGGTCATTTATATGCTGTGTATTACATAGATACTGAACATAGTTTCATCATATTTAACATTAAAGGCAGATTTGAACTTTATCATTCTTATTTTTGTTTTAAGTTTAGATTAAGACTTTCCTGAAAAGAAGTAAGTTTTTACTTCAATATTTTTTACATTAAAAAATCTTTTCTTAAAATCTTCTTGGGGTTTTATCTTTCTTTTTCTCTTCTTTTTTTTTTCATTAAATCTTTGAAAAGTATTATTCAATTATGATTTACTTTAACAAGAGGGAATTGTGTCATTTAAAAAGGCATTTCAGCATTACTCAAGTATTATGATATAAGGATGTAAAAGTCATATACAATGTACTGCAGTGTACCTTTATCATTTGTAAGAGGTGGTGTAAATACGACTTAAGTTATATATATATATGTATGTATATGTACATGTATGTGTAATTATAACTTGAAAACCATTTCCCAATCGCTATATATGCATTGTAACTTTATTGTACATCATTGCATAGTGAAGTTGAAACGAAAGGAATTCCATTTGTTTTTACAGACATGTCTTTTATGCCTATTTTATTGTGCATATCATTCTACATTTGTAAATGCATTTTAGACTCTTGAATGTTTTCGTTACGTTTGTGACATTTTTAGTTTACTTTTAATTTGACTTTTATATCATTGTGACAAATCATTCTGTTGCATAGTCAATGTGCGCTATCATTTTATGCATTATTTATGGCAATGTATATGAGAAAAGTTTTCTGAAATTCACAAAAATAAGTTTATAATGGGTACAAGTGAGTGTCTTCCATTGTGAATTCAATTTTTCAGTTCATGTATGCTTGATGTTTTCTTAATTTATTTAAAATATGAAAATTATATTCAAAGTATGATGTACAGACTGTAAACTTTTAAGAAGAAAAAAAAGTCAACAAACACTACCTGTATTTTCGTATGCATTTTTCGAATTTCACTGTCATCCTGACCATTAAAAATAGAAGTTTTTTCATCTGCAGGTGGTAGGTGTAATTAAACAATGCAGGTAGTGTTGGAATTTGACTGGTAGATCTATATATCGCAGTTTGTGTCCTTTGTTAAGTATACAGTGATATTTGAAATCAAAACAAAGAACACAAACCCAGTAGATATAGCGGCATAGTTCTTGTTGTATAACTTACACATTATATGCTCAAGGATTTTCTTAAAATTGAAAGGAAATCGCAAATCAGAAAATAAAAATCTTCAGGTACTCAGAAGTACAAAATGCAGATGTACAAAATGTACCTTTCAAGGACAGATATACTTCAACTTGGTACATTTCTTGTACCTTACTCTACTGCCAAGTTGCTTGCTTTGATTTATCGGTTTAAAAATATCTAAATATTTAGCATGAATATTGATATATACACCTATTATGCAGACATGTAACCATTCATAAGCTACCAAGTTTATCGAAGACTTTATACACATTGATATCATATCACTAATAACATATTTTGAACAATTTTAATCATGTATGCAAATCTAGACTGTGATGCTTTCAAAGATCGTAGATATCTAGTCGGAAATCTATTCCAGTATCTCAAAATCGTGCTTTAAGTTTCCTATTTTGAGAACAATTTTCTGGTATTTTTTAAGACATCAGATTTATTTTCAGGATTTATGTTCCGTATTCATATGATTTATTTTAACAGAAAACTTAAAAGAAAGCTAGTTATAATAATTTTGTGTAAATCAACATTTTTGTATCTTCAGAATTAAGAGTTTTACTTGAACATTTCTGTAAATTACCATAGGGATTTTCATAAAGATAATTTTGATAAATGGCTAAATGCTTGTTAAGTTTAAATACATTGTAAAAAAGTGCAATAGATTCAAATTCATTGGAAATTGTTGTAGTGTTATTATACCAAAAGATTTGTCTGTCTCAGAAGAATACCTATATGTTTATCCAGTTTTCACTCAGAATGACATTGTACTAAACCAAAAATAAAAGTTTAGAATATAGAAATATAAGAAGTAGTTTTTATATGTTAAAAAAGTTTTATTTTGTCACAAATGTCAGTATATAATATGTATTTGGTAACGTGTGAACTAGATACATGTGAAAGAAGTCACAGCATGAATGTTTTGTTAGCAGATTCAGATTTGGAGTTTGGATGGATTTAGATGGCAAAATACATTGAAATGGTTTGAAATAATGGAGAAAAACACTTTTACCTTACCTGTAATTTGTAGACAAGACGTGAACCAGATTTGAACATACTGAACTGTTCTCAAACATACAGATATTTAGAACACAAACAGAAAAATCTAAAAAATGAATCTAGGACACATACTCCTCATTACAAGAGAAAGATGCCTATTGGTTTTCAAGGTGATAACAGGGGTCAATGTTATCCTTAACATTACGAGAGAAATATTGAAAGATACTTTAACAGGAGTCCAGGTTATCTTTAACATACGGAAGAAGTTTTAAAAAGCATCAAAAGGAGTTAAGGTTATCCTTGACATTACGTGAGAAGTATTGAAAATATTCAAACAGGAGTCCAGATTATGCTTGACATTGAGGAAAAAGTGTCGAAAAACCTTCAAACAGGAGTCCACAGGAAAGGTACAGACCAAATCCTTGTACTTACCGGTATAAATGTGGATTTGATATACTTACTCTTTATTGCAAATGGAATACATATATTTTCCTAAGTCATATCTTGGAGCCTCCGAGGTCAAAGTTATGATGGACTTTCATATTTCATTTCTTATTTAATTTTGGGGGCGGCTGTTTTTTATTTTAAAGAATTTATCACTTTTTGAGATTCTGATGAAATTAAGGAAAATCGGGGAGCTAAAGTAACATATTACCTGCAAATTTTGTAGACAGAAACACTTGACCTAAAATTATTATCACATAAACAGTAATTAAATTTCAAATTTCTTACTTTATGTGACATACGTTCTACATCACCTGTATACAAATGTATTTGCCTAGTTGTGACCATTTAGATACCGTTTAATCGTGGAAACTCAATAAAAAGACAGTACCCGATCAAAACTGTATTCAGCTTGTCAGTATGTATATTCAGATAAATAATGCACATTTGATTTTTTTGTTGACCTACGTCTACCTTTGACATAACTAGATTCTGCAGCAGAACCTTCTTGTTATAGTTACCTTGGTATGGTGAATGTATTGTAATTCAAATTCAAAGACAATCTGAGGATCAAAACATGGGTTTCCGTATATAAGACTATATTATGAAACAGAATATTAAATTAGTATTACAATCTGCCGATTGTAAGTTTCCCAAATGAAGGTTGACCCTTGAACCCCAGATTCATTTCTAAAAATTCATTGCCTTTTTCATTCTCAATTCTCGAGACATATCCTATTTATGCAAAGGTCAAAGGTCAATGTCAGAGAAATTGACATCACAAATATGTAGGATACATTTTCTAATGAGCATCAATGCCCAAATCAGAGGGTATTGCACACAATTTTCAATAGTTATAACAGTTTTCACCTAAAATGTCAAAAGTCAGTGTTATTGATGAATATGAACTTTGTCATAAATACGCTGGTTCTGAGGGGTTTTTTTCTAAAAATCCATTTGTCTCCATTACCTTCTGTTCTTTAATTATAACCATTTCTGTTTAAAAAATCAAAGGTCAAGGTTATCAGTTACCTTAAATCTAATCATTAGGATGTAGCGATATTTTGAAATCACCACTTATTATGATCATATGTCTCTATAAATCGTGATTTTTGAGTCGGCTTCGGTGAAGCCGCACTCATTGCAATCACTTTCTTTTCAGGGGTTATAACTTTCACTACCGATATAGAGCTTACTACGCCGCTGAAAAATAAAGTGCCGAAAAATTACTGATGTCTTAAAAATTCTTGATCAGCACAATGTACCTTTAGCTCAGTTAATTTAAGCTAAACATAAACTAGTTTCAATAACTCGAAAAAGGAGTTGCAATAATGTTTTCAAATTTCGCGTAATAATATGTAGTTGTGACTACTTTACGATGTGTTTACCACCGACACCGTCGGATGTACTCGATTGTGTAATTCTCCGGACAAAGCATTTGTCTTGATCTTGTATCGCTTGTTTTTATCGAGATATTTCAATTAAATTTTTCCACAACATGTTCTGGAACTTTAGTTCTTTTTCACATATATGACAAATTTAAAGATCGATCTTCCCGCATTTCTTCTGATAATGAAAATGCAATATAAATATTTAGGTAAATGTTGTATGTTTCTAAATATAACTGATGTTAAAACATTATGAGAATCGTGAATAAGATGGTTATTTAATGTCCCTCTTGAAGGAATGTCGTTCCTTGGCTCAGCTTCGACTCGTGACAACAATGCGGTAAAACTTGTTGCCATGAAGTTGTCGATTGCACGTTCATTTCGGATACAAGCAATTGCAAACTCTTTGCCGTAAGATAGTATGAAGAGAGCAAATTTTATTAGCATTTTGTACATAGGTATAATGACGATGTAGTTGCAACAAAGACCTAATTTTTGCCCCCCCCCCCCCACCCCATTTTCCTGAAATCCTGAATCCGCCACTAAAATGGTAAAATGATAACATACTTAAAATCTGCAAGGCCGACTCTCAGGACTTTTGAGTCCTTTGATTAATCAGTCATTTTAAGTTAAATATAAAGGTTATCAATAACCATTGATCTTATCAGTAAGATGCAGGATTAACTCTCTAATCTTTATATACCGATTATGCAGTCATTGTGCTTGTAGTTCTTGCGAAGAAGATTTTTAATAATTAAAGATTTTATGATATTGAATTTTCATTATAAGACCATTTTGTTCCCATCTATTTCAAATGAACAGAAATGTATTTAGCTTACCTGAGCCGAAGGCACAAGTGAGCTATAGTCATAGTGCGTCGTCGTCCGTCCTTCGTTAACTTTTTCACATTTTCGACTTCTTCTATGGAACTGCATTGCAGATTTGGATCAAAGTTTGGATATATGATGTACTCAAGGTCTCCTACTAAAATAGTGTTCAGGATCCAGATTCCGTCAGAGCGGGGCCAAAAGTGCCCAAAACGCTACCCCTCTTCAGAAATCTTCTCCTTCAGAACCAGTGCATGAATGGGGAAACTAATTGCATTTCGACAATCTATAAAGATGGGTTAGAAAAAATTGTGTTCGGGGTTAAGATCCGTCAAAAAGAAATTTACGCTTTTTTAGCTCACCTGAGCGTAGCTCAATTGAGCTATTGTCATAGTGCAGCGTCCGTCGTCTGTCGTCCGTCCGTCGTCCGTCGTTAACTTTTCTACATTTTCGACTTCTTCTCCAGAACCGCTACACAGAATTTCACCAAACTCCATAGGAAGTAAGTACTCAAGGTCCTCTACAAAGTTTGTGTTTTTTATGCCGATCCGTGATCCAAGATGGCCGCCATTGGCTCTGATTGGTTGACACATTTTCGACTTCTTCTCCAGAACTGCTGCACAGAATTTCACCAAACTTCATAGGAAGTAAGTACTGAAGGTCCTCTACAAAGTTTGTGTTTTTTTATGCCGATCCTTGATCCAAGATGGTCGCCATTGGCTCTGATTGGTTGACACATTTTCGACTTCTCCTCCAGAACTGCTGCACAGAATTTCACCAAACTTCATAGGAAGTAAGTACTCAAGGTCCTCTACAAAGTTTGTGTTTTTTATGCCAGTCCGTGATCCAAGATGGCCGCCATTGGCTCTGATTGGTTGACACATTTTCATCTTCTCCTCCAGAACCGCTGCACAGAATTTCACCAAACTTCATAGGAAGTAAGTACTCAAGGTCCTCTACAAAGTTTATGGTATTTTTTGCCGATCCGTAATCCAAGATGGCCGCCATTGGCTCTGATTGGTTGACACATTTTCGACTACTTCTCCAGAACTGCTGCACAGAATTTCACCAAACTTCATAGGAAGTTGGTACTCAAAGTCCTCTACCAAGTTTGTGTTTTTTATGCCGATCCGGGATACAAGATGGCCGTCATTGGGTCTGATTGTTTGACACATTTTTGACTTCTTCTCCAGAACCGCTACACAGAATTTCACCAAACTTCATAGAAAGTAAGTACCCAAGGTCCTCAACCAAGTTTGTGTTTTTTATGCCAGTCCGTGATCCAAGATGGCCGCCATTGGCTCTGATTGGTTGACACATTTTCAACTTCTTCTCCAGAACTGCTTCACAGAATTTCACCAAACTTCATAGGAAGTAAGTACTCAAGATCCTCTACCAAGTTTGTGTTTTTTATGCCGATCCGTGATCCAAGATGGCCGCCATTGGCTTTGATTGGTTGACACATTTTCAACTTCTCCTCCAGAACCGCTACACAGAATTTCACCAAACTTCATAGGAAGTAAGTACTCAAGGTCCTCTACAAAGTTTATGGTATTTTTTGCCGATCCGTAATCCAAGATGGCCGCCATTGGCTCTGATTGGTTGACACATTTTCGACTTCTTCTCCAGAACTGCTGCACAGAATTTCACCAAACTTCATAGGAAGTAAGTACTCAAGATCCTCTACCAAGTTTGTGTTTTTTATGCCGATCCGTGATCCAAGATGGCCGCCATTGGCTTTGATTGGTTGACACATTTTCAACTTCTCCTCCAGAACCGCTGCACAGAATTTCACCAAACTTCATAGGAAGTTGGTACTCAAAGTCCTCTACCAAGTTTGTGTTTTTTATGCCGATCCGGGATACAAGATGGCCGCCATTGGCTCTGATTGGTTGACACATTTTTGACTTCTTCTCCAGAACCGCTACACAGAATTTCACCAAACTTCATAGAAAGTAAGTACCCAAGGTCCTCAACCAAGTTTGTGTTTTTTATGCCAGTCCGTGATCCAAGATGGCCGCCATTGGCTCTGATTGGTTGACACATTTTCAACTTCTTCTCCAGATCGGCTGCACAGAATTTCATCAAACTTCATAGGAAGTTGGTACTCAAGGTCCTCTACCAAGTTTGTGTTTTTTATGCCGATCCGGGATACAAGATGGCCGCCATTGGCTCTGATTGGTTGACACATTTTCGACTTCTTCTCCAGAACCACTGCACAGAAATTCATCAAACTGCATAGAAAGTAAGTACTCAAGGTTCTCAACCAAGTTTGGTGTTTTTTATGCCGATCCGTGATCCAAGATGGCCGCCATTGACTCTGATTGGTTGACACATTTTCAACTTCTTCTCCAGAACCACTGCACAAAATTTCACCAAACTGCATAGAAAGTAAGTACTCAAGGTCCTCTACCAAGTATAGGTTTTTCATGCCGATCCGTAATCCAAGATGGCCGCCATTGGCTCTGTTTGATTGACACATTTTCATCTTTCTCTCCAGAACCCCTGCACAGAACTTCTTGCTTGCTTCTAAATATGCACTTTGTGCACAGGTGAGCGATATAGGCCCACTTGGGCCTCTTGTTGATGTGTTTCTGGACTTAGTAATTTCAATGCAGAAAAGAGTCATGTTTTTCAGTTGATGTTGATGAGCTGACAATTTTATCATAATTATGGTAAGGAACATTATCGTGAAAGAATTTTGTCAATATCTGAATTTTTGTATTTTTTTATGAATTTTTTGAGACTTCCAAAAATAGGGGGACTGGCCATTTTTCACATTTTCAAATTTTTCTGCAAAACTGTAGGAAGGATTTTAATAAATCTTGGTAGAAATAAATCACTTATGATCCCCTTCAAATTCTGTTGTTTTCGTCCAGACCTCTTTACAGGTGGCGCCACCATAGTCAAAAGTAGGTCACAAAAGCATACCCTCCTTTGAGAATATTCTTCTTCATACAGGCTGTATACAGAGACAAACAGAATGCATAGAAATGATCTAGAGGGATGAGTGAATATGTATTGTCATTTTGGTTCCCTTCCAAAATCAAATTTTAGAATTTTTTTTCAACATTTGTTTAGACTCGGTGATTTCAATGCATAAAGTGTCATATTTCCTAGTTAATTGATAATGATGATTTCTTATGGACTATTGTGATCATAATTATATAATTATGGTAAGGAATGTTACTTTGAAATAATTTTGACAATATCTCAATTTTTTTATTTTCTCTGAAGTTTTAAAGACTTCCAAATGAGGGTGTAGGGACAATTCTTCGCATTTTTAACTTTTGCTGTTATACCACATGAAAGATTTTAATGAAACATGGTATACATGAATGATTGATTCATTTTGTTTAACATCACACCACGAATATTTCATGTATATGGTGACGGCATCTGCCTGACGCGGGGCATACAAATTTTGACCTTTGCAATGGACCCACCCAAAGCAGTGAGGGATCTTTAACGTGCCATGCATACCATGACACGGGGCCTCGGTTTTTAGTGTCTCATCCGAAAAACAGAACACCGGCATGGACAGAGCGGGACTGGAACCCCGGCTTCCCGATCAGGAGTCCAGCGCGATACCACTACGCCACGCCAGCTTTGGTTATACATGAAGTACTATAGGTCCTCTATCAATTTTGTACATTTCATCCAAATTGGTTAACAGATAATGCCACCATGTCTGAAAACTAGTGATTCAAACCATATCTGACCTCTGTCATTCATTTACCTTTCACATATGTTCGAAGCCTCTTCTACAGGGATTTAATTGAAATTGATATGTCTGAAAACTAGGTCTTAGAATGGTACATATACCACTTGGTATTTAAATATGGAGAGTAGCTATTCAAATCGAGCTGTGGTCAAAGTTTATTTTTTATTTCTTTACACATCTAAATAAGTTTTTAGATGTTTCTCAACACTCAACTTATGAAATTAGGCCATTTTAAATTGGATCTGGATAATATTTGAAACAATTGTTGTTCATGACCCAGACTTGAAATCAGTCAACAAAAGGCCCCACCTATAGAAAATGATTAACTTGTTGCCCCGAATCACATGTGAAATAAATTTGACATATTTTGACTTAGTCACAGTAATGCTAAAATAAATGAATTCTTCCTTCCTGCATGACTGATCATCTAGGTACTCAGGTGAGCGATATAGTTTTTCTTAAACCGTTTCTTTTCCATTTCATGAATAAATGGTGTATGAAAGTAGGCATTCATTTTCCACTCTTTTGGGGAATGGTATGTAACATATAGATTAGACGGACACACATTTATTTCGCAAACCAATGATATGTATCAGTTCAATGTTGCTAAAAGCTGATACTGTGAATTCTATATTCCTATACTGATAGTAAATATTTTTCATCAGTTGCAGTCCTTCCCAAGAAGATTTTCAGTGTGTACACTCTTTGATCCACCATCTCCCACTGCTGGAGTAATCAAGATATACACTTTCATAGAGAAACTCCTTCAATAAAATCCCTGTAGAGGAAGCTTTGAACATATGTGAAAGGTAAATGAATGACAGAGGTCAGATATGGTTTGAATCACTGTGAATCATACCATAAAAAGGGTTACAAACAGGCTTCACTGCTTAAACCTTTATAACTAGGAATTTGAGGGATATTAGAGCGATCGGTTATGATGTCACAGTAATGTTTTATTGTGCTTGACGTCATTTTGTGGGAAAACTTTTTTTTCCTGCCTTTAATATAGGACTTAGCAAATAACGGCAAACCCCATTCTTGCTGCTATGACTGGTCTCTTCAGAATTCATGTCAGTTTGGGCAGCCACTAAATGGGTGAACCATTAATGATAAATGTATATGCAAAAATTAAACAAAATCATTAAGTTAGAGTTTTAATTTATTATAAAATTTATCATACAAAGAATAAAGTTCTGAACAGAAAAATAAAGCATGAAGTTATTCATGGTGATTGAAAATTTACATCATTTGTGGGACTACAATACTGGATATATCCTGAGGCCTCCACCTTAATAACAATAATGTTGAATACTGAGATCTGGAGAAGAAATGAATTCAATTCAAGCTGTTCAGTATTGAATTAACAGGGTCTAATATGAAAACAATAAGCAAACAATATGAAAATCTCTAAGTGTGACAAAGTGTAATCAGTTCTTTAATGATAAATCCTTGAAATGAAATCTCTAGTTTATTTCAAATAATTCAAGTTTTGTTTCTCGCATCCAATTCTAAATGTCATAAAGGGCAAAAGAGCAGGCATTTGATGATTTCAAATTACTCTTGAAATGATCACAAATTAATGTTTAAACTCGCGATGCATAAAATAAATACACAAATTTTTAATTTCCTTAGGAGTGAACATAATTATAGCCCCTAATTTTTTTTGTCTTCATTAATCTTTTAGATATAAAATCATAGACGAGTCAGGTCCAGTTCTAAAAATAATTTGAGTATTAAGACTTATCACAAGGCACATCATTGGAAACCCAACCATGGATTTCCGACCACGAATTATTCATTACATGGTTTTTGCATTATTGCATAGTTTATATTCTAACAAACAATGAAAAATTACAAGCATTTCAAACATAGTATATTGAATATATTGTATATTAAAGCTACAGTGTATTACATGTGCCACACTTCACCTGGGAAGACACCTTATAAATAGAATGTGAAGAACACAGTGATCCTTCTTTTTTCTTAAGCTATACAAAAATGCAGGGGCAGACTTGATGTGGTGGTTGTAAGCCTTGGGCTTGTAATGCAGGGGATCAGGGTTCGACTTCCAAATTATGCCACTATGATAAGAGATTAGTTACCTCCTGCTTCCATATATCTTAGATTTGGTTGGTTGCTTGATTGGTGTTTTACGTCACTTTCAACAATATTTCAGTTATATCGCGACATGGAAGCAGGTTACCAACCTTTTAAACATAGTGGCGCAACTCAGTAATCGAACCCGATTCGTTGGTGCCGCAAGCCAAGCGCTTAACCTCTACACCTATTTTAAGTCACCATTTTTCTCAGTACTAGAATACTTAAATAATCTATACAAAATTTAACCAGTCAAATAAGTATGACTGTAGATGTCAATGAAACATTATCATGATTATAAAATTTTATTACTCAATGGATTATAACAGAATTTGACACAACACAAATAAGAAATATAAATAGGACATTAAAATTGTTACTTCTACCATACATTCCATTCTTTGATATCTATGCATCAAAACTTGGATACTACAGATTCAAGCTGTTCACATAATGATAATTAATTTACATACTGTTCACACAGTTGTCGTACATAATATTGGGATGTGATAATTTAGTTCAGTATGTACAATTTTTAATCTTAGACCACTAGCAAAGTAGACAATATTTGCCAAAGGAACACCTTAAAAATATGTGGATATATTTGGCAAGTGTTCAGTGGAGTAGGATCACGAACCTTAGGAGTCCAGCGCCCCTTCAGCGGATCCACGGGCAGACCAACCTAACTGTTATCCTACCAAGTCTCATACATAGGCTGGACAGATATGAGAGGTGACTTCCTGCACAGCCCTTAACTGCAACTCCACAGTCCAAGTTTAAAAGAAAGGTAGAACAAATGACGGTGGACATTGATATAAAAATATCTATATGAAAGGATTATTATAACTTATAAGCGATATGAAAATTACAATATAATAATTATAATAAATATTATAGATAAATATTATATTTTTAGAGAGGTTAGTCTTAATTTATAGTACGGGAATCTTGTACTTTAAATGTGACTCCGATCAACCATCAATGAGGCCAAGTTATAATACATTGACAGAAATAGAAGGGTTGCATGATTACATCAAGTAATTATTTCAAATGTACATACTACATTGGCATTTCAATGATATTTCCTTAAGTTAAGAAAATATGTTCAAAGTTGTTTATATAAAGAGAGATTTAAAAAGATTTTCTAATATTTCTATTCAGATACTGGCTGCAAGTTTCTTTCAATGTAAAATACGAAAGTAACTGGTGTCAAATGACTATGGCACTAACAACAATGTACCACAGTGGACATGCACAGACCTCTGAAATTCAGAGATGAGACCAGGTGCCCAAGAGGAGTGAGCATCTCCTGTTTAGCTAGCCACACCTGCCATGAATGCCCTTAAATACAGACTAAAGAAAAATAATTCAGCACTGTATACATTTATGAATGTGAAGAAACACTGTGTAGAAAGTGCCATAGTCACACAACAGAGAAAAGGTATAATAACACTTAAGTCAAACCCTCCGTGGGGAAACTTTCATTACCTATTTTAATAGCATTATTGTTAATCTATTCTAAATAAAGCTTTTCATGACAAGAAAATCAGTCAAGTAGATGGATACTCCCCAAACTGCATCAAACAAATTACTTACTCCTTTTAAAATAAATTAAAATCAATCAAATTCAAATAAAATCAATTCATTTTAATTTAATTAAATTGAATTTAATTTCTATCTAATTGAAATTCAATCTAACTGAAACTAAATATAGTTTAAATTGTCTCAGATCTCAGATATGGTCATACAATTTGAATAAATGGACAAATAGACAAATGGACAGACAAGCAGACGAGATAGTGACTATATGCATTATAAAACTAAACACTTCAGGGAACTACAGTATATAACAAGAGCAATGCCTAGCGTGGCATAATACACCCGTCGCTTAATTCGGACGGGATCAATTCGCATTTGGCATGATTTTCATGAAAAACATCTGAAGTTTACTAAAGTTAATTGCGTTTCATAGCATTTTATCATAGGAATAAGTCCAAGGGCAATAACTCCTGCAGAAATGGTCCTATCCAACCCATCTTGGAACTTGACCTGCAAAAAAACACTTGAAAATTTTTAGTACAAGCCCCCCCCCCCCTTCCTAAAATTATAAATTTCTCAAAAAAGAAGAAAAAGATATCAATACCTGTAAAATATGTGAAAGTTGGTACATTTTACTTGTTTCATGATAAATTTCATAATGGTTTTACAAAAATTAGATTTTTAAGAATTTTCAAAACAAAATCTTGAAATTTGTAAGTCCAAGGGCCATAAATCCGTCAAAAGTGATCAAACGTAACAAAACTCAAACTGGTACTGACGCCCTCTGATATAAAGCAATATACCAAATTTCAATTCAATATCTAAGACGGCAAAAAAAGTCCGGAAAACATTACCTTGGACAGATGGGTCACCCTCCCCTAAAATTATAAATTTCTCAAAAATGAAGAAAAAGATATCAAAACCCGTATTATATGTGATAGTTGGTACATTATACTTGTTTCATGATAAATTTCATAATGTTTTGACAAAAAAGAGATTTTTAATGAATTTCTGAAAAATCTTGAAATTTATAAGTCCAAGGACCATAAATCCGTCAAAAGTAGGACAATTGTAACAAAACTCAACCTGTTACTGATGCCGCTTGAAATAAAGCTATATACCAAATTTCAACTCAATATCTTGAAAGACGGCAAAAAAAAGTCCGGAAAACATGACCTAGGACATATGGTCACCCCCCTCCTAAAATTATCAATTTCTCAAAAATGAAGAAAAAGATATTAAAACCCGTAATATATGTGATAGTTGGTACATTTTACTTGCTTCATGATAACTTTCATTATTGTTTTGACAAAAAATAGATTTTTAATGAATTTCTGAAAAATCTTGAAATTTATAAGTCCAAGGGCCATAAATCTGTCAAAAGTAGGACAATCGTAACAAAACTCGAACTAGTACTGACGCCGCTTGAAATAAAGCTATATACCAAATTTCAACTCAATATCTTGAAAGACAGCAAAAAAAAGTCCGGAAAACATGACCCCGGACAGACGGACGGACAGCGCCATAACATAATACGTCCCGTCTAATGACAACCATATGAAAATGATTACAGTACATAAAACAAATATTAAAAATCTAACATAATTTAACCACATGTATGATAAGAATACAAAAGTTGAAATTTGATATTTATGGTAAAATTACGAAAACAAATATGTTCAACATGGTAGCATTTATTTCAAATATTAGAACATATATACATTATAATTTTGTGCACCAGATGCGCATTTCGACAACTTGTGTCTCTTCAGCACTTCTGATGTATCAGTGTTTAATAAGGAAACTCTCTTTCAATGTTAAATGTAAAATAGATAATAAGAAGGTAATAACAAATGGGTATGTTTTCCTCAAATCGAATGGAAACAGGACTATAAATATCTCTTCATAAGTTCAAAAAGAGTAAAAGACAAAACGTCCTGAATAGAAAAGTATTTTGACAAAGAAAAGGCTGCATGTATATTTTCTCAATTAACAGAATTATGGGCAATATGCATTTTAACAACATGAATGAAATTTAACATAATTATGCCAATAGTTATTCAATATTCTTCTGCAAAAAGTAAAATAAATGCTTTAAAAATCCAAAGAGAAATCAACAAAATACAAAATCAGCTGTTACCACAAATACATGTAAAGAAAGGAGCTAGAAAGATACTATATGGATTGTATATATAATATGTCATTATTCCTTCACGTTAACTGGATCATTCACTTGCTCACTACCCAATCATCAGTTTAATTTTTCTGAATTTGCTTATTACTATTTAGATTTTGTCAAATACTGCTGCTCATTGTTTCTGATTTTCCCACTGCTATTCACTACTTTTGGCTTTTGTTCAAGTTTGACTGTGTAGTCTAATTAAACCCCGGTCAATCTCTAAACGACGGCGATCATTGTTGGAGTCGTTCCTAACTTCTCTGACTACTGCATCGAGCACATTCTCTTGTTTATCTGTTAAAAAAGTTCAAAATGCACTAACTACCTTCATATCAAAGCAAGGTAGTGAAAAGTTAATTATCCATACAGGTACGCTCTACATGTAAAATGTTTTCCTAAATTCTATTTAAATAAGCCATCTTATAACACTGTTTGATTAGTACTCATTTCTTAACAAGACAAGCTTCAATTTCAATGAAGAAATTTTTAAAATACCACTAGACTTTTTAAACTTGAACACTTAAACTGAGTATCTCAAACATTGATACATGCTGAATCAAATATTTCATATTTATAACTTTGAGAAGTCAGAGGTTTCTGTGGTTAATAGACACAGAAGCACGTTTCTGTCAAATCTGGGTTTGATCTCTGGATGAGATAATTAGTGAGACAGAGTTCCAATGTAACCCAGAAAGGCTTCATGGTTTTCTGCAAATACTGGCTTTCACTATGTAGATGATGTAAAGTTTTAGTAAGGCATTAATGAAATAGTAGTGAAGAACAGTATAATTTTGAGAAGTGAAATAATTTAATATTTCCTTTGTTTTCAAATATAAATTACTTGCACTTAGAACCAGTTTCTTGGCCTTTTTAAAATTTACTTCTGGTATTTTAGTTACTAGATATATTATCACTTGACAATAGGAACTTACCATCAAATAGGATCACTTTACATGTTCCTTTGTACTCATTTGGAATTTTTTCTGATTGAAGTATAGCGGTCAGATTCTTTTCAAATTCCCTAGCTTGAGTTCGTGCCTTTTCAACTGAAAGTCCAGCTATCATTGACTTTGACATCAGATTCAATGTTCTGATAGGCGTGGCATATTCACCCATGAAGTATAAGTCTTTATCAGCTGTTCCTGGCATCTATTGAAATTAAAAAAAAACCTCTTTGCATCACATAATCGAGTAGATAATAAAGCACTAAAAGCCATGTAGTTAGAATGTGAAGCATTGATATCATGAAGTGGAGATTAAAATTAAAATATCTGACTTCACTGATTCTGACTGAAGCATGCATCCCTAGGAAATTTGAACAAAACTAATTTTCATTAACAAATAATTACATGTCCCAAGAATACTATTTTAAAGGTCAAGATCAAATTTGTATCTTTTAATACATTTTATACGGCTCCCTCGTGTAACAAATGCAATTCTTAAAACTTTGAAGTCATAGGTCAAGGTCAGATTTGAATGAGGCATTCAATAAAGTTTATCATAATTTCTCTTAATAATGAATTAAAAGATTGTAATTCAGATAGTCTCTACACAACTGAGTAAAATGCAAAAGGTAAAGTTTCATTTCAAGGTAAAAAAAATCAAGGCTTAAGTCAAATTGAAAGGTGGCATTCAACATAACCCCAGCTTATCAATATTTTATTTTACAATCTGAACCCTTGACTAAGTCATGCATTTAACAATTTTGGTAGAGAGCTTCTGGTCTTTATTACAATGAATACATTTTATCATCATAAGGAATAGATATAAAGTAAAATATTTTCTAAGATGAAACATATTTCACTATGTAACTCTTTAATGGTCTCTGCTATAAGTTTCTGAAGAAGTGGTGTAAAGAGTTCCACAAGGTTGGTAGAAAAATTCCTGCTTTTTTTATAATTCTGCATACAGGTTGTCTTCCAGATGCTCAGAAGTATCTATGGAGAAGAAGGTCTTTGAAAATAACTCTTTTTAGCTATGCTATTTTACTTTGTTTTTGACCCCACTCTTAAAACTTGAGGATGCTGGGATCAAGAAATTCACAAGTTTTGTTCCTCTGTTAAGAATGTTCAATAGGCTTCGCTGCTAAAAATTTATTATGAGGAATTTAAGGGTTATTAGAGTGATCAGTTATGACATCATAGTAACATTGTATTGTTCTTGACGTCATTTTTGTGGGATAATTTTTATTTTCCTCCCTTTGAAATAGGACTGCAGCAAGTGACGGCGAACCTTATCATTAACAGAGAATGTATGACAGAACAAAAATATAGACTGATGGCAACAGGTTTCCTGAGTCACTCGCTGGTAACCTAAAAACCAGTTCTTAGATTTCTAATATACCGTAGCTTCTATATCAAATATATTAGTAATGGACCAAGTAGCATCATTTTTCTCACATATCTTCTAACATCTGGTGTTGATCATTATTGTAAAGTTTCATCAAAATTGCTATGAAAGTGAGGCAGAAAAATCCAGCTCAAAAATATTCAAGACGGATGTCTTGTTGGCCATCCTGGATTATTCAATGTATTTTTACATTAGGTATCATAAGTAGATTATTCCTGTAAAGTTTCAACAAAATTATTACAAAACTGAGGAAGAAAATCCAGTTCTATTATTCTGAAGATGGCAGCCATGGTGGCCATACTGGATTATGTAACAACACTTTAGTCACTTGGTCGTCATCAAAATCACTACAAAAACACTAGATGATTGACAAAGTCAGAAAACCCACAGGATGCCTGTCACCATAACCTTAACCTTAATTTGGTACCATCAGAAATGTCTTGTCATAGTCATGGTCAACATTAATGTTTTTCAAATGCAGGTCAAAGTTTACCATCAAGGCCATATGATAAAAAATTTGGTACCAACGAAAAGGTCTTGTCATAAGGAACACACATGACAAATTTGAAAGCCCTACACCTTATGGTTCAATAGTTATGGTAAATGTTAATGTTTTTCAAATATAGGTCAACATTCACTGTCAAGGTCACATGATCAAAACTTTTGGTACCAGCAGAAAGGTCATGTCATAAGGAATGCACATTCCAAATATGAAATCCCTATTTCTTACAGTTCAATAGAAGCCGGTGTGGCCTAGTGGATATGGTGCTCGGTTTGTGATGGAGAGGTCCCGGCTTCGACTCTCGCCCTGGGCACACCAGTGTTATGTCTTTTGGATGAGACAATAAAATCCAAGGTCCTGTGTCACCATAGGCGTGACATGTAAAAGATCCCTCACTGCTCTGGGTGGGTCCGTTGCAAAGGTCTAAATTTGTATGCAATGCATCAGGCAAATGCCGTCACCATATACGTGAAATAATCGCAGAGTGACATAAAACAATAATCACTCAATCAACAGTTCAATAGTTATGGTTAATGATTACATTTTTTTCAAATACAGATCAAAGGCACTGTCAAGGTCTCACGATCAAAACTTTTGTTTCCAGCAGGAAGGGCTTATCAAATGGAACCCAGATGCCAAATATGAAAGCCCTACTTCTTACAGTTCAATAGTTAAGGTCACTCTACTTATACACTAGAAAATTCATAAAGTCAAAAATCCCTGCGGGATGCCTGTCACAATTACCTTGACTTTAATTTGGTACCAGCAGGAAGATCTTGTCATATGGATTGCAGATGCCAAATATGAAAGCCAGGCTTGTAACAGTTCAATAGTTATGGTCAATGTTGACGTTTTTCAATGTAAATCAAAGGTCACTGTCAAGGTCACAGGATCAAAACTTTTGGTACCAGTGGAAAGGTCTTGTCATAAGGAATGCACATATTAAATATGAAAGCACTATCTTACATTTCAATAGTTATTGTCAATGTAAAGTTTTTCAAATATAGGTCAAAGGTCACTGTCAAGGTCTCATGATCAAAACTTTTGTTACCAGCAGAAGGGTTTTGTCAAATAAAACGCATATGCCAAATATGAAAGCCCTACTTCTTAAAGTTCAATAGATAAAGTCAATGTTAAAAGTTTTTCAAATGCAGATTAAAGGTCACTGTCAAGGTCACATGATAAAAAACAGAAAGGTCCTGTCATAAGGAAACACGTGCTAAATATGAAAGCTCTACCGGTGACAGTGTATTAGAGAAGGCCAATGTTAAAGTTTTTGCTGACGGACAGACATAAAGACAGACAGACAAGCAGACAGACACAAAGACAGAGTGATTAATATAGGGCATCTGCTTATGAAGCGGGGCCTATAAAGCAATGTCTATGTTGCAAAATACACTTTTTGCTTAATTTCAAAAGAGCAAGTTTTTACGAAGGGCAAAAATTATTTACTTATGCAAAAAGAATAGGTATCATACACTTGTCATAAGGAGTACTTAGAGTACCAAGTTCAAAAATCCTAGCCCAAAGTCACACACCAGAACTGAATCAAAAATGCACAAATAGTCTATGCACAGAAAAGCTTCATTTTTTCTATTCATTTTTCTTTCTTTTGATCTGCTTTTGATGCAAACTAACTGGTTCAAACACATGATTAAAATTATTTGTTCACTTATTTAAATCTCAAATATTTTTTGTTTGTTTGTTTGGGGGTTTTTTTTGTTCCTTTTTTTTTATTCTAGTTTTACTTTGAAGTTTTTCATCTCAAAATATAAATTGAAATTTGTCATATAAATACAACATATATAGTGATTTTCATTTTTCATTTGAATAGAAAGTAGGTCAGAAATTCAGCCCTAGATAATGCCAAACATTCTCTAGATATGTGAATTCCCCCTCCCCCTACTGAAGGACATGGCCATATACCTTACAACTATTCCTGATACTGACCAATGATTTTTTACAAATGAAAGAGCAAGATTATTTATATAACTGGTCAGTTAATGACTATCATAATGTGCATATATTGGGAATTCATGTACATGTTATAATATACAAAACATGACCACAACAGGATCTTGTATTCATTCAGTACATTACAACATTTAGTGCTCTCAAGATTGATAAATGGGAAATGCTGCCATAATCTATATTTAAAGATTTTATAGCATAAAGTCAAAATCATGGGGCTAATACACATGTCAAGTATCAATGCATCACTCCAAGATATTACCAGCTGCCTTTAAATGTTGTATATGAAAAGCTCTCCAGCAACTTTAATTAATGATATTTGATAACTTATACATACACTGAGCCAATTGTTGATACCAGTCATTTGGATAGACTGATTATAGAAATGAAATTTAATCAGTCTTGCCACTTCCACCAGGTAATTTCGACATCTCAGAGATGACAGAACTCAGTAGAGTTTTTTTGTTGAATAGTTTCGGAATATTAGTGATATCAAAACTACTGTTTAAAACCAAACAGAAAATGGGTAAAATCTTGGTAGTTTTAAGTATCTAGTCCTGGTTTATACTTCAAACACATGTTATCTATGTGGTCGATTGGTATACCCCCTTCAACATTGTTGGGAGGTAATATGGAATCACCCTATCTACTCGTCTGTTAGTAGACATTTAAAATAAATTTTTAAAGTAACTACTACCAGGATTTAGTGGTATTCCAACTTGCACAAAAGCTTTATCTGTGGAGAACAATAGTTTGAATGCTGCAGATGCTGTGTCATATGTCCAAGGTCAAGGTCACCATGATCCTGAGACCAAATTTATTACTTTGTCATGTGTGTTTTATTTTTTATTTACTATTTCTTTTTTGCTTGTCCTTTTAGCACTGTTCTACTCTGACATGTAGAGTGTTGATATGTCTCATTGCCAGCATATGAAATTGTTAAATCATGTAAGAAATTATATAAAATACTGTCAAAACACATATAAATTAAAATAGATTTACGGGATTTTTGTATCACTATTTTATATTTTATCAATATGAACATTATAACTTAAAACTAGTGATAAAACAGAATCCTTATGAAACCTGTGATCAACTGACCTTAGGTTTAATCTTGTACATTTTGCTACCAAATACTCGGCCTATTCCTGCCACTTCTGCTTCAATCGGCCGGACCGTACCACAGTCACTGATGCTGTAGTCTTCGCTTTCGATGTCTGTAAGCTTGTCTGGACATTCCGTAGAGTAGGGAATCAACTCAAGGACTAAAGGCTCAAACAGAACTTCTGACTGTTTCACTTGCAATTCTTCAAGCTTTCTCTTGCCTCTCTCTTTTATTTCTGAGATTGAAACCAAGTTACAATAAATTAATTTCATTTGTAACAGTCATTTAAGATGGTCAGATCAACCCAAATTATACGACAACAATTTTATTGTGACATGAAAAGTAGTTAACATAACAATAATAATAGTAACATAAAATATTCTATCAATGCTCAAACATTATTTCATTTTGAAAGCATGAAGTACAAAGAAAGTATGCCAACATGCTACATATTTGGTCCAGCTAGCTGCAGTTGAATCAGTCTACATTTTTATTCTGGCATGCATTTCATTGATTATCCGGGAACAACTGTGATAGTGCTGAACAAAAAATTACTGATATCTTTAACATCTAATAATTTCATTGCTTTTCAGATAGTGCATTCTTTTCTTAAAATCTATTTTGGGAATATAAAAAGTAAAAGAACACAAACACTGTATATATATTACTCAATATTCTATATTTGCAATATAGAGACTGTTTGTGTTCTTTTACTATTTATGTACCGGACTTCTCTTTGGAGGACTACTTGGAATCTTTATCTTGAGAATAAAAAAGTGATTTATGGTCTAATCTAATATTTATTGATATTAAGGACAATTATCATATAAATGTGTGGGTTTAAATTATGTCAGGTGTATCCTTCAATAACATTAGCAATGAAATCATTTCATTAACGTGCATATATTATATTCATTTACGATAATTTATACCTTGCATGGATATAGTATGTTTTAAATATTAATCCCTTTATTCAATACTGTGCGATCATCTCCACCCAATATCCTTGTCAAACAAGACATGATGCATAGTACCAGAAAAGTCCAACAATATTTGATATATAACAACATAAATAAATTGTCTTTTATTTGTAAAATATAGACAGCATGCTATTAATTAAACAGGTGTCTACGCAATAACTGACAATTAAGCATTTGACTGCACTGTATGTTATTTCAATTAGCAATTATATCAAAGCCAACTTTGCTGAATGCACTGAGTTTAAATCAGGTCATGTTTGAAAGACATCTTGGCATGGATATCAAATATCTGGCCACTACGTAAATAGTGGCTTAAACATGGGTGTTTTAAGAAAATCAGTGCCAACAAAGGCACATTCTCAAATGAAAACATGTGTATGTACAAAGTTTCTAGAAATTATATATGTATGTCACAAAATGTTTGTTCTATTTCACTAATCTACGAAAATTGAGATCAATGAAAATATATGATTTTCACAGTACATGTATTTACAAAAAAAGTAGTGCATAAATACAAAATATTTATACTTTGTTTTCTTTGTGCAAGTAATTAAAGATAAAATCACATTTCATTCTGTATTTTAAAATTCACTTGTTAATAATATAATAGATGTGAAATTACAGGTGCGTAATTCCTTCTCAGAAAAACTAGGAAAAAATGTACCGTTGAGCACTTCTTTCCTACCATTTTATCAAAGTTACACATGTTACTACACTGCAGCTTCCCTTGTTTTTCACTTAAATTGCTAAAAATAAACTCCTTAGAAATATTCATGAAATATGGATATAAACTACACAATTGTTGTATCTTTTATATGTACATGTAGTATTATAATATAAACATTTGGAATGCACTGTACTCATTTTATTATGAAATAATACATAACATATTAAGACAAAGTTAAAAGATAAAGTTGAAAAACTGGGTAAAAAATACACAAAAAACTGATTTCAGGGTGCTACCAAAACCAACAACACCTTATACACACACTTCTTCAGTACCATTCAAATTTTCATTTTGAGAAGTTTCTCAAAGAAGGGAATCCTACTTGAATTATTGACTTATACCATTGCAATTACCTCTGAATAGATCAGGTTGAAAACATTGAAATACATATAAACTTTAACATGTTCAAGGGAATAATGAATATGTAACTCCTATCAAGTTCAATCAAAATTCTATGAACTGTTTACAGGCAACACACATCCATGCAATTTAAACTAGGATCTCTGTAAATATTTTTGTTTTTACTGAATCATCACTACGTCGGCTAAGTATAAAAAGGATATCAAAGAAAGCACTAAACTCAGCTTGTTTGTTTGATTGATATTTGTTTTACTTCACACTCAGATTATTGTACGTACATGGTGATGACATCAATGTGACACAACACACAGACAGATATTAGCCCGTCTGAAGCAGGGAGGGATCTTTCATGTGCCACATCTAGCATGACATGGGACCTTGGCTTCTACTGTCTCATCGGAAAGACAGGAAACTAACAAATTACCAGCGGGGCTTAAACCTGGGACCTCTCGGTAACAAGCCAAGCCTATAACAAATGAAACTATGCTGACTCTCTGTAAAAATGATTTAAACAATGCTATATATATGTATACTCACGAGGTAAAAGGTGTTGGAGATAATTAACATAAAAAGCCCATGCTAGTCCGTATGATACATCTCCTATTGGAAGCTGGGAGTCCATCTTTACGTCCTTACCTACAATCATCGAGTTTCTCGTCAAAATACACACAAAAATTCATATGTGAAAATGTTATATATTATATGGCAAAAACACTAATCAAGAGTACCATGAATGACACTGACGTCTGTGGGAAAATAATCATTTTAGATCTGTAGTGTTTTAACTGATATATTTTACCAGTTAAATCTAATATTTGCTAATTAACTGCAGCTACATGTACAGTCAAGAATATTTTTTTAAAATACAGTCAAGATCTTTTATCATTTGGATATCCTTTGAAAGGAGTACCAGTAATAAGAAATTGTTAATAATGAAAGCATCTAAATTTCATTTGGACAATTATTTTGAATATCATAAAGGTCACAGGCCCTAACCTATGATATCCAATCAAAATCCTGTATCAATGCTAATGAAAATTTAGGAAAAATGATGCTTATTCTAACAATAACAAAACTATAAAAAAAACACTTAAAACCATTTTGCCATTGTGACCACTTTAATTATTGGACAGCTCTGAGTTTCATTGAGAATTACAGGTCATCTGGTCAAGGTCCCATTTTACCAAGACGTATTGATCTGGGGCCAGTTGTACGAAACTTTAACTTAAGCTAACCAATGGTTAACTTTCATCTGACTATATCTTAAAAATGAGAAGAATTTAAGTCATAGTCTGTGTACTGATTTGTAGCATGTGAAACAAGCTTTGTAAAGTAATTTAGATTTTTATACAGAAGTCTTATACATTAAATTAATTGTCTCTCAAACTTTAACCACTGGTTAACTTAACCAGTGGTTAAAGTCTCGAACAACTGACCCCAGAAGGGGAAGCAACAAAATTTGTACGATTCAGATTTTGTCTCTCCAACATAAACAAAATAATTGGTAAAATTGATGGATGCTCTCAAAATGAAATATGTATGCTGATCAATTCTACAGCAGCATCAAATCAAAAAAATGTTTGTAGTTTTTAAGAAAAATTTCCCTAAATGACAACCAATACATCTTTAATCTTTGGTGTATTGTTTGGTGGCTGACCTGGATCTTAGGAAAATGACCTTGGAACTACCAGTGCTGCATATCATAAAGTTCTGTAATGTATAACGATGAAAGTATAAAAAATATTCTGCTGCTATTTCTGGATGATCTTGACCTGGCAAGGCTCTCTGTGACAATAACTAAGAGCTTAAAGTTATCAATAATGTTAAAACAAGTAAGATAAATATCTAACAACTCAGAAAGAAGCCCCAACACTTAACAGGTTTAATGGTGTAAAACAATTTCTTTCTGACGATGACCTTAAAGAAATGACATTGGATGACCTTGGTCTCAGAAGGTGGGTCATTTACAACAACTTTGCATAATATCATTAAAAACCAGTAGTTCAATAAGAAAGTCTGGCTTCCTAGAGCAGATTTTCAGCTTTAATTTCCTAGTGACCTTGACCTGGCAGCCATGACCTTTATGTTATCAACTTGAGTGACCATAGACTAAATGTTTAGACCACATGCAAAATTTGAGCAAAAATTGAATTCCATGTCTTCAAGTCAGAGTTAGAAAACAAAAACTTGTAAAAAATTATTTTTGAAATGCGTAAGACAATAGCTCACTTGTGCCTTTGGCTGAAATTTTAAGGATTGATCAGACAGACTGATAAACAGTACCTATATTTAAGATGCCCATCTAAAACCAACGTGTGATAAAGGAGAACAAATTGTTCCAGTCAGTTGTCTGTTTAAGTGATTTCCTATTATTTAATGCTCTTAGTTACAAATATGGTAAGTTTGGCCAGTTTATTTCAATGATAACTTCTTACCTTCAACTGCCTGCAGTATTCTCTGACAGCAATGATTCACATTTGACCCAGTAATATATGTTACAGATCTTATGAAGTTCGGTAGATTAGCTGGTTCAATATCCACCAAATATGGAATGACACGTAAATGTTGCTCTTGTACACTGGTGCACAGCAACTCGGACAACCATAATGGAATACAGTTAGAGTTATGCATCGCTTCTTGAGATACAAATAATACAATCCATCTTGACTCCTTGATGCGATTTTCAATCACCTGTAGACTCTCATGTGGTAATTTAGCTATTGCCACTCTTAACCTTTTGCCTTTCTTGTCTTCAAGACAATATCTCACATGATTAGCTAAACCTTCATCATGTTCACTGTAAATCAGCAAAACATCAGTATGAAAAGACTTCTCAGTTGTTTTATCTGTAATGCCATCATAACGCATCTCATCACTTGATTCCTAAAGCCAATTAAGAATACACTATCATCAAGAGAAATTCAAATATATTGTTGTACATCGTAAGGTAAAGAAGGAATTTGATGGTACACAGCAATGAATCTACAATGACAACAAATCCATGAGGATACCGGTAAGCATTCTTTTAATCGGTCCCTATCGGTCACCTGTGTCTCTAGCTACTGCAATACATGGGTTTTATTCGTACCTACAGCACCAGCAGAATCTCTACCCCATTATTTTCTATACAATTCATGGTAAAAATACTAATTACATTATTATCACTATGTTCATTTTGGTCGACTGCTGGAGGGGCTAAACCCTCCCCCATGGATCACGTTTTTCACAAATGTGGTCGAGGCATTACATTCTTTCTCAACATGTATTCAGTTTTTCCTAGCAATTTATAAAAGCAGAGAATAGTTTTGAAAACTGAGTTCAGTAACACTATATGACTATGTTGGTGTCTTTCTGGGGTTGAACCTCTAAACCACAAGTATGATTAAGGTCTTTATGTTCTTTCTAACCATATAATCAATTTTTCTTTACAATGCATGGAAGTAGATATGAACATTTTCAAAGTACATTATCACTATGTGGTTGTATTGCTTTTTCCATGGGCTGAACCCCTGCCCCCGTGCTCAAGAATTTCACACTTCTGGATTTAGGCAAAACTATTCCTACAGTTTTTTTCCAGAGGTGCAGGAGTGGAGGAAAGATAATTTTGAAAATGGCCTATTCTAGCAGTTTTGGCAACATCCATAAGTGGTCTACAGCCTCAAGGGTGTGAGATCACGAAATTCCAATTTACAAACCTCTTATACCTAAAAGTCTTAAAAAAAAAAAAAAAAATTGGGAGACAATTGGCCCAGTAGTTTTAAAAGTTAGTAAAATGTAATTTCTGTAATTTAAATATGATGGACAAGGACCAATTGCAATAGGTCATCTGAGTGGCTAATCGGTCTGACAGACTATAGGGTACAACATTAGCTTGACTGGTTTCCATCAGTAGTGTTAAATAAAACCTATCTGCTTCATCTTTTTTCCCCAGATATTGTCCTTTAAACTTTATTTATGGGGAAAAGGGGGACATAACATGTCCTCTAATTGTAGGATTGCTCCTGTGTAGGAGTATTTTACAACAAAAAATTTTAAACATTTGTTTTAGCTATGTTAAAAAGCCATCACTCACTTCATGTTCTGTCACAAATTTCAGTATGTGGGTAGACGGAAATGCATCAGCACCTTTTGCCTCGTCTGAAATTGTTAAATTATGTATGTACATATGCAGTTAAAAGAAAAATCTTAGAAACCTAAACAATTTAAATCTTAAAAAGTAAATTATCAGTATTCCCACTAAGTTAGTCATAAAAAATTAATAAAGATGAAAATTTCTATCAAGACAAATAAAAATGTCTGTTAACATTGTTCATATCTTTCTGTTAAAAGGCATTTTAATATCTAATACTGATTTCTTTTAAAATTTAAAAGAGAGTATATTGAATCAACTTACATTAATATCTAGCAATTGCCTTACTTCTGATTTGGTGATAATGATGGCACACAGGTGACATACACTACTCCTCTTTATCTTGATAAGGGAACAACCTTTTTATCTCGATGGAACAATTTTCTATCTCAAGGGAAGAACTTTTTATCTTGAGGGAACAACTATTTTATCTCGAGATAAAAAGCCATTCCTGAGATAAAGAAGTCATTCCCTCAAGTTAAAAAAGTTGTTCTCTTGAGAAAAAAGTTGTTCCCTTGAGATTAAAAAATGTATGTTACCTCATATCCGTAGTAAAATTATTTCACTTATACATTATGCCACCTGCCTGGAACATAGCCTCATAGATTTTATGTCTATAAAACAGACACTAGGATCAAAGCAGATAGACAGGTTTCATACATCATTATATGTACTAGAATATTACCATGACACAGAGAGGCAGAAGATGAACAAGAAAATCAGTAGAACTGATGGAATAATTATTGCTCCCCACACTGACTCAAACCAATGGATAACTCCATTTAACTTAAATTTAAAATTCAATTTCATTTAATTGAAATTCAGTTTCATTTAATTCAAATTTAAATTGTTTTTTGTCAAAAACAAGAAATATATGAGGGAAGGAAAGATCATCTTTGCAACCCCGTTCATATCTTTGATCAAATTCTAATAAAAGCTTTTGGAAATGGCCAGAGAAACAGAGGAAGACCAACAGATGGAAAAAGCAAAGCTAAAATATGCTCTGAAATTTACCAGGAAGCATAAAAAATTGGAGTTGCATGGATCATTTATATGGAGAATGAACATACACTGGTCAAGGGGTGTTTGTTGGCATTTTATATTGTAGTTACTGAGTGACTTTGATCTTTCAGAAATGACTTCAGTGACCTTTGTCTGAAAGCCCATATTCCTAGTGACTATTAATATTTGTATGAAGTATAAGCCCTTTTTGGTATTCTAAGTTCTATTTTCTGAGTGACCTTGACCTTTCATTGTAGTAAGCAACCCTCATGAATATCATTATACAGAGAAAATATGTACATGTAATATGGTCTGTGAAGGATGTCTTCTCTTGTATACAGATAAAGATGGTGAGTCTTCAACAAACATTATTCTCCCTATTACATGGTATCATTGAATATCAATACCCAGCAACCCGCCTACTTTTGGTAAATGAATATCACTGAAGTTTTTTTGTCTGCAGAGGGCAGCTCTGAATTAACGGAGGGTGCTCTGCTTTAAATACATACACAACAAAGTGATTCTTGACATGTTATTGTTTCTGTTAATAACCATATAATGTCTTTTTCCATAGGCTATCATATTCCAATTTGACTTTTACTCACCATTGTACATGATGATCTTCGCAGTTTGATTGCATTTTTGATTCAGTTGGTGTGTTAAGATTTCTTGCAAAACGTACGAAAATCTTTCTACCTCTAAATTCCTCTGTTCTGCAGAAATGGTGCATAGGGTACGCTCAAATATTTTGCTGATTGCTGCATAAGCACTCGGGATTTCTCCACAGAAAAAGTATTGCTGCAAACAAGATATGTTGTGTAATATTCTGATCATTTGGGGTTGTTTTCCATAATTTATACATTCACTTTGACCTTTAATGCAGGACATTGAGAAATTATAAAAAAAATGTTTGTTTGTCATTTAACATCATACCTCTATCATATGATGGAAATAATCTTGACATTATACTAAACAAAATAAGACAAGAGGCCCAAGTGGACCTGTATTGATCATCTGAAGACATTGCTCATAAGAAATAACCCCCCCTCCCCTCGCCTCCTGCTTAATCTACCTTTTTTACAATCTTAAAAAATTCCTGACAAATCCAAAAATTAATATTTTGTTAAAATTCTTCCAAAAAACAAAAACCATTCCTTTGTTATATTCTGGCCAAAATATGCTTTTCAGTGCATCAAAAGACAACTATAGAGAAAATTGTTGATGAAAACCATGCTATTTTGCATAAAAATCTGAAAAGATATAAAAAAAAACATTTAAAATTATGTATCTGATTTCAATGAAATGAACAAACTTGAAACATTTCTCTAGATCTCTTCTTGCCATTAGTTTGATTATCCATACAGTGGTTCTGAAGAAGAATAATTTCAAAGAGGGGAACCCTTTGAGACCTATGTTTGGTCAATGTGGCGCCAACTGTCAACAGACTGGGACAAAATGTACAAATATGGTAGAGAACCTACAGTAATTCATATATAATAAGTTTGATCAAAATCCATTGAGTCGTTCCAGCGTAGAATTTGAAAATGTGAAAAAATACCTACTACTTCACTTTTTTATAATCTTAGACATTAGAGATGTTTGTAAAACACAAACGCCTCAGGGGCAACCAAATTCCATATAAGGCAAATTTTGAAATGTAGGTCAAAGGTCATGGTCTAGGTCATGATGTCAATGACCTTGGTGTAAGTTGAAAGTTGCATGCTAATATGAAGTCTATCTTGAAAATTTACGAACACAAAGTCCAAATAAGGCAAATTCTGAAATGTTGGTCAAAGGTCACAAGGTCAATGACCTTGATGTAATTTGAAATGTCTTTATTGGTAGGGTATGCATGCCAAATATGAAGTGTCTATCTCACACAGTTAAAAAAAAAGTTATGGCAAAGATTAAAATTGTCAACAGACAAACAAACAAACAGATAGACATGTCAAAGAGAAAACTGAAGATATCTGACAAAGCTGTATGACAAAAATCACCAAGAACATGCACAAAAACATGATAATAGCAGAATATACATGGAAAATGACATTACAAAAATATTTGATTGTGTTGCGGTTACAATACTGACTTAGAATGGTCAATTGAAGTAACAAACGTCATTCAACTGGTGTGGTAATTTGGTTTACAGATGCCACCTTCCCATTCACCGCAAAAGCAGCGCAATCAAAGGACAAACATTTAAAAACTTATAGATAATAAATAATAAATAAGAACAAGCAAATTCAGAGAATTGTGGGCCCCCGCTTTCGGGGTTCTATCAGCAAGGGTGCAGTGATCTGAAATATTTTGTCATGGTTGTGGATGTCTACAGACTCACATGCCAAATACGAAGGCCCTACGCCTTATGCTAAAAAAGTACAGCTGAAGTAGGTTGAAGGTCACGGTCAAGGTCACATGATTAAAATTTTGATACCAATGGCAAGGTATTGCAATTAGGGACATACATGTCAAATATGAAGGCCATACGTCTTACGGTTAAAAATTTATGACAAAGGTTAAAGTTTTTGTGACAGACGGACAGACAGACAGACGGACAGATAAACAGACAGAGAGACGAATGAGATTTATTTTCCCCTTGTTTTTGCTAAAAGCGGGGGACAAAAACAATATGCCTATGATATATATTGATCCAGGGGCATAAAAAATCATGAAAAATCCAAAACTTAAAATTTCGTTAAAGTTCATTCAAAAGACATTCTTTTACTATCCTCTCGCTAAAATAAGCTTTTTCAGTATATCAAAATTCAACCATAGGGAAAATATTGATAAAAACCATGCTATTATGCATGCAATGTGTTAAAGTCTGAAAAGCACATCAAAAAAATAAAACCATCCAAACTTATTTATCCGATTTCAACGAACAAACTTGAAACATACATTCTTCTAGATCACTCAAAGGCCATCAGTTTTATTATCTATACAGTGGTTCTCCAGAAGAAGATTTTCAAAGAGGGGTACCCTCTGAGACCTATTTTTAGCAAATTCCAATGGTGGCACAACCTGTCAACAAATTTGGACAAAATGAACAAACTTGGTAGAAGACCTATAGTACTTTATTTGTTTCATTAACATCCTTCGTCAAAATCCTTCTAAAGAGGAAGTCAAAATTGTGAATGTTAATGCTCCTATCACAGAAATTTTTTAAAAGTCTGACTTCTTTTCAAATACGTAGATTGAATCAGTCATGTCAAATTCAGTGATGATCTGCCTATCCATGAGATTCTTATGTAATTCAGAAAATACACTTTTTCAGACAAAATGTATGGATTATTCTAGATCTAGAAGAAAATTTAAGGAGAGAATTTTCAAATAATGTTAAAATCAACTTGATGATCTGGATGAATTTTTAGTTCCCTAGCACATTAAGTGTAGCAAATTATCCTTTTTTGATAAATTGATGAAAACATACTGTTTATTGCTTTGCTTCACCTAACATGTTAAACATTGTACCCAAATGCAGTAAATTAAATTACTTGATCGTCCACCTAACAAAAAACAGTGCTGATATAGTCAAACGTGATATTGGTGTCAAAAATGATTGAACAAGTCACTACAACCTCACATCAAACATAAAAATAATTTGTCAATTTTACAGCTCAGTCTTCAAACAATATTGAAGCTTGAAATCAAAGACCAAAAATCAGAAATTAACAATAAATTCCTTTGTTAACTAGTTTCATTACATCAATATTATATCTATCCAATAACAGCAGACTGTTTGATGGATTGCATGCAAATTTCAGACCATGCAAGGCATACACTGTGGACTCTTGTGCATGCCAACACCACTTGAGATTCAGGACCTCTTTTTTTACACCAACAAGCTGCCAATCCAACCCGGGACTTCTTCACTGTGATACACCAGATCAAATTCTAACTTTAATTATGACCTACTGGGGTCACACTTTGCTATTTTTGTATTTTTATCAAATGATATTAATCAAGAGCAATGCTAACGTAGCTTATGCCCCCATGGTTATTTTTATAACATGGGCAGAACTCCCATGACCACATTAGAGGTCATCTACTCCTCACAATCACCCACAAATAAAATTTTTCCATTCAAAAATTTGTGTCTAATGATCAACAGATATGTCACTTGTCTTCATTTAATTTAGACATAAGTATTAACTGACAAAACAAAATCAAAATAAATCTTCCAAAGACAGGTATCCTAATAGTAACTTATTCACTTGACCTAGATATACTAAAGATGTATCTGTATACCAAATATCAATTTAATATATCTAGTTGTTCCTGAGATAATGCTCGAGCAGAATCTGCTAATTTTAAGAAATTTCCTAAGTCCAAGGAGAATAACTCTGACAAAAATTATTGAACCATAATCAAATATAACTTGACCTAGATATACTAAAGATGTATCTGTATGCAAAATATAAATTCAATATATCTACCCCGGTATCCGTTCCTGAGATAATGAGCAGAAACTGCTAATTTAAGACATTTTCTAGGTCCAAAGGGGGATGATTCTCACAAAAATTATTGAACCATAACCAAATTTGAACTTGACATAAAATATCCTTTAGATATATCGGTATATCAAATATCAATTCAATATCTTTATGTATGGAAAAAGTGCTAATTTTAAGAAATTTCCTAAGTCCAAGGGAAATAACTCTGACCATGGCCAAATTTAAAGTTGACCTAGATATACTTAAGATGTATCTGTATGCAAAATATCAATTCAATATTTCTATCCGTTACTGAGATAATGAGCGGAAACTGCTAATTTTAAGAAATTTTCTAAGTCCAAGGGGGATAACTATATCAAATATTAATGAAAAAATAACCAAGTTTGAACTTGACCTAGATATTCTTGAGATGTATCTGTATACCAAATATTAATTCAATATTTTTATTGGTTCCAGAAATAATGAGTGGAACTGGAAATGGACCAACCGACCAACAGACGGACGGACGGACAGACCAACCAACCGACAGCAGCAAAACAATATGCCCCTCCTTCCGTGAAAGGGGGTATAATAAATATGAATTCTAATTCATTGCTACGATAAATGATTAGTTATCATTGAGACAAATTTTCAACACACAGCTGTATGTCAAAACTACAGGACAAGAGAACAATAATTTGAAAAATCAAATTGGATTTACCAGTTTGAAGACCTGTCTTGAATTGCTTTAGTACTTGATAAAGTGCTTATAAATGATAGAAAACATACACGGGAATAATAATAATAAAAATAATAAAAAATGTATATATTAGAAACATATCCTTTCCCACATATCTACATAAATATGCACACACCCCTTACTAAACTATAATAAAATTAGAGCTGTCCTAACAGGACAAATACCCCCAGTGGCAACAAAGTGGCAACCCATGAGGCATCCATAGAGCATGTATAACAAGGTTTTACCCATTCTGTCTACTGTGACCTTGACCTTTGACCTATGACCTTGTTTCAAGATCATGACACACCCTATGATCCTAAGCAACAATTATGTGAAATATTATTGAAATCCGTGTACAAAGGAAGAAGTTATGGCCCCGACAAGGTTTTATTTATTGTGTCTATCATGATCTTGACCTTTGACCTTTGACCTTGGATCAAAGTCATGACATACTCTTGGATCCTAGGCAACAATTCTGTGAAAAATTTTTGAAATCGTGCACAGGGTGAGAAGTTATGGCCCGGAAAAAGTTTGGTGGACAGACGGACAGACAGATAGACGGACAGGGTGATTCCTATTTACCCTCTCAAAACTTTGTTTGTGGGGGGTATAAAAATTGTTATGAAGTAAGGTTCCAGAAAAATACATGTGTATAATGATCTGGTCATCTGGAAAATTCATTTATCTGGAAAAATTGGCAAACAACATACATGCCGAGATTAAGAGAGCATCACTATACATACAATCTAAGCTACATTACTTACAGTGCCATCTGGACCTGAGACCATGTACACTTGTACACTATACTCTCTAACTGCACCTGCCACGGTTGTCTTTGCAACAGGAAGTTGTCCTACACGTTTTATATTGTCATCCACAGAATCCAGATGTGGGGCTCTAGCAGAACGTGGAAGAAGAATGAAAAACCGTTTGGAAAATCTACCTATGTTGTTCCTGAACCACTCACAATCCATGATTTGTGGTTGCAAATCTTTTAAGGAAAAGAATTTTTTTTTAAAGTTTGTGCAATATTTACTCAATCACTGAATACATGATGCTGCTCTCAGTATCAATCATATTTAGGCAGTAGATATTTTGTCTAGAAATGTAATTAAATAAAGATTAATTAATCAATTATTTCATTCACAAACCTGTACTTTACCGTGGAAGGTCTGTGAATTATATAAAATAATACATGTATTATGAATCTGCATCTTTATAAGATTGTATTATATGATAATTTCATATATATATATATATTTGTATGTATATATATATATATATATATATATATATATATATATATATATATATATATATATATATATTATGTTTATATACCAGGTATTACAATTTAATTCCACCAAGACATTCTAAAGTTCACATGCAAAAACTAAAATAATTTTGGATAAATAGTCAAGGATAAATATTGTCATAAGGATATGCTTCTTGCTGTGATTCCAGTATAAAAACATTTTTTTTGTGGCTGTTGGTTTTTGACTTTTACAGCAAGAATTCATCATTTCTTCTTAGTTAACTGTACCAACTTTGACTCAGTACAAAGTTTTATTCAACTTTTCTTAAGAAGTTCATGGTGAATATGTAAAATTACATCTGTAGTAGGAAGGTTGAAAAATCATTGTCCAGACGGGGACTCGAACCCAGGACCTTCCGCTAACAGGGAAGATGCTCGTCCAACTGAGCTATCTGGGCCTATGTCCCAGTCTGCCACACACCTTCCCTGCCAATTTGAGGTTTTCCCGAAACCTCGCACCAAGTCCTCCTCTCACAGTGGCATACAACCTCTGTCAACTGATTAGAGTTGGTGGAACCTCCAAACTGTAGCAGGAAGGTTGAAAAATCATTGGCCAGACCGGGACTTGAACCCAGGACCTTCCGCTAATAAGGCAGATACTCTACCAACTGAGCTATCTGGGCCGATGTCCCAGTCTGCCACACATCAAAGAATGAGGACTATGACTGGAAAGAGTCCATATCTAGGATGAGAAGTTAATAAGGACTTTATGATCATTAAGTTGATAGTGTTACAATTAAGTCTGACAACTGATTACCTGGTAGGATGATTTGTAAAAATCCCAAGTAATGACTCCAAGCCAAACCTGCTGAAAAGTTACCAGCTGGCAACACTGTCCTCATCTCTGTTGTAGCTATGTACAAAAAAGGTAAAAGAATTAAAATTATATTCATTTTGTTGTTTACATATAATTTAACTTTGGAAAAAAAGATATCTAGAGTCAATATATGAAAAATACTTAATGTGTGAACATTATGAAAGAAGTCTCAACTGCAATAATATAATTGTTTTAAAGAATTTCTAATTCTTTTTTTTCTTCATTTGACAGAATAAAACTATTACTGGCACTAATAAACCGAGTTGACAGTGAACTGTCAAGTGATGAAATTATCTGTGTAATACATCAGAATAATTATTACCTTTAATGTGAGAAATAATTTCATCAAGACAACGTTCCTGAATGTTATAATTCATCCTCACAAAGGTTGCCTCCTGTAGCATAGGCAATCGTGGCAAGTCTCTCTTATCAAAATCCTCTAATACCAACACAATCAAGTTGAGACAATTTGTTCTCTGGCATTTTTCAAGAGCTAAAAGCATCTCAAGAGAAAGCTGTCGATTTTTGAAATTTGACACGATCAGTAATAATTTTTTACATTGTTCAATGGAGTCACTCAACATCCGTACATTGATTTCACCAGGTTGAAAATGTTCCTCAGGATGGATGTATTTTAGCTTTCTTTTTTGGAAGTGTCTTAACACTGTCTTTGATACTTGGTAATGTAAGCGTTCCTCCTTCTGATACAAGATCAAAACCTCTGCATCCTCTAGACCTGGAATCATCCATTTCTTTCTCTCTGGCTGAGTTAACTTCTTTGGTTCTCCACCATAGGCCATTTTGTCTATAATTTCCTTGATGTCCTTTGGATGAAATGTCTGATTCGACTATAATTGTCTACATGATGTCTGCATTGAAACAGAAAGTAGAAAACTGACATTTCCTTCCTTATTGTTGAGCTTACATGCATGTATATGACTAATATTACAGATAAACAGTATCCTGTACTTTTGTAACAGGAAGGAAGTTATTGGTATGTCTTTATAAAAATAGAGACCATAATCCCACTTCTTTTAAAAGGACAAACAGTGAATATTCAAAGTTTCAATTTTGCTACTTAACAAGCGACATGAAATAAAATCAATTAAAAAAATAATGAAATAAAAAAAAACAAAACAAAACAATACAAAACCCACTTGCACCCCAACTTTGTCCCTGATAAATGTACGCCATGTGCATACCTTATCTATGATTTATATTGAAAAAAAAGTAAAGAATGATTAGTGCACGTTCCTCATATATAGAGTTAATGTTGCATTATTTTACCCTTTCCCTGCTGAATATATGGAAATTTTCTATTCTGTCTCAATCAACACGTGGAAATGGAAATTCACAATTAAAACGAAAGTAAAAACTTCCGAGAAATTTACCTTACTCAGTTACTGTACATGATATCTCCGGTCAGGGCCCGTTTATCGCAGCTCTTGTGCGCAAAGCGTAGCCAAGGCATGAACACCCGGAAGATTGAAATTTTACTTGAATACTGTAAAATAAATCCTGTTTTCGCGAAAAACTAGCAGAAATTAACAAACATCAAGCAAAACAATCGTCATTTCTGCAAATATATGTCGTTAAATTACAAATACATGTACTGATAAAGGAAAACGCTCTCACATTGCTATGATCTGGGTTTTTGGTTGGTTTTATTTTTTGGTTTTTTTTTTTTTTTTTTTGATTGGCGCTCCGTAAAACGAAATAAAGCTTTGATATCTATGTGTGTGTGTGTGTGTGTGTGTGTGTGTGTGTGTGTGTGTGTGTGTGTTTGTGTGTGTGTGTAATATTTAGACAATTTGTATTTCGATCTAGACTACATAGATTTTATATTATCAAAATTTCTATAAATGGAATAAGGAATCCCCCTTTTTTTTAATGTGAAGTGAATGACATAACATGTGAGTGCACCACTGTGTAAATGGGTTTCAGGTAAAATTTTACATACTAAAATATGTTTTCAAGGTAAATAATCTAAAAACAAAGGATTTGTCATGACAAAAGCTACGTCATCAAATGTTGTGATTGGTTGTTTACTTTCATTTTCACTTTAGATTGCAACAGACGTTTTACACTGATTTTATAAAATTCAATTTCTTAAAAGGACATCTAAATATTTTTAAAAAGAGATAGCAACCGTATTTACCCGTTTACAGTACAGTACTGTAGAGACAACTGACCAGCTGACGTATTATCTTCAGTTTTTGCCATGATTCCTCGACGCCGCGGACAGGGCCAAGGTTTTGGTCTCATGCTTCTAGCCATGCAAGTAATGAACATGGGTGTAGAAAATATCCCTCCTGTTACACTTGTCACTGTGGCAGCACAAGTTGCCATTTTTCTTCAGGTGGGAGATTTGGGACAGTGGTTTCCTTCCACAAACAAAGTATGTATTAGTGCATTTCGAGTTCTGGAACGAAAGGAATGGCAAACTCTCATATTGGGAGCTCTGTTTCATGCTGATGATATTCACTTATACTATAACATGGCCTCAATGTTGTGGAAAGGCAGGAATCTGGAAAGGAAGTTTAAAAGTGTATATTTTGCCTACTTACTCGCTGTGTTCACTGTTTTGACGAGTGTAATGTACGTGGGATTGAACAGTGTTGCTTCGCATTTGCTTCATGACAGATGGTACAGTATGACTTGTGCTGTAGGATTTTCAGGTGAACAGATTATCTTTTATTCATCAGTGCAATGTATACTAAAGCTTAAGTAATGATCATGATTTAATTTATGAATCATAGAAATTGACATGTCACTTTATTTGTGGGAAATACCTCATAAGTTATCAGAGTTCTCTCAATCTAAATGTTTTTGATGTAATATGGCCTCATTTCCCAGTGCCTGAGTGGCATAGCTAGTTTAAATTTTTGTGTATTCCGGCTGGAAAAAAGGACCTGTGGAAAGCGGAATTTTAATTATACCAGAGACGTATAATCAATTATACGTCTCTGATTATACCTATTAAACAAAGCAAACTTCAAAATATTAATTACATGAATTGCATATTTTCTAATGAATATTATAAATATGAATAAAGACCTGCAGCATGCTCTTCAAATTATTGTGTATTCATTTGATAATGTGTTTTTATGTAAAGGGGCTACACCAGTGTTTCCAAGTTCAAATCCCAAAATTTGATGAACAGTTTAAAAGAAAAACAACTTTTAATGTTAGAAACGCATTTTACAGTCAGATCACTGTAATATTGTATCCAGATGATTATTTCACCTGTGTCTCCAAATTCCAAAGATCAGCTCCTTTTGAATAACTTAGATAGCTAAACTAATATCCTGTTTTCTTATAAATGTAGGTGTCCTGTTTGCACTGAAGGTGTTGGTCAGTCATTACAGTGATCCTGGGATAAATTTAGTATTTGGCTTTATACCAGTCTCCAGCAAAATTGTTTACTGGGCAGAACTGGTACTGATCCAGTTGATAACACCCAATGCATCATTTACAGGTAATGTTTAAGCAAGGTAAATTATTCTAATATTGTAAATTGAGTCTTTTCGGTTTACAGATTTTTTTCCCTTATGAGCAGGTATCTGCATGACGTCAAACATTGAGACATCATACAATTTCTATATCATTTCCCGTAATTTTACACCGATTTCCATAGAACTGGTTGACGTCACAATGTAAAATATCTGCTCAAATTGGAAAAAATTCTGTATAATGAAAAGACCAGGTGAACATCCATCTGTCAAGAGAGATAACTCTAAAATTACATTCCCCTTAAATTTTAATTACTGAGAATATTAAATTCAACTTTTGATATACAACTTTTTCAGTTTCTTGTTTCTTTTTTCGAATATATTTATCGCTACAGATAAACATTCAGAAGGCTCTTCTACCTTAAACTGTGATTATTTTATAACAAATGACTCGGTTAATAAATTGGAATAAACCTCCAGACTATACTGGTAGTATATTGTATAAAGCATACAAGTTTTAAATGTATTGTACCAATTACAGCTTCAAAATATTATATAGCAAAAGTTGCTGTTTTCAGGTCACCTTGCTGGTATTTTAGTCGGATTGATGTATATCAAAGGACCTTTGAAAATGGTCATGGATTCTTTCTTAGCACCAGGTAAGATGTTACAAATAATTTCACATCATCAGGGTCCAGCGCCATAAACTGAGAAAATACATAAGTCATAATTTCAAATTCTTCTCTTTAACAATGAATAAATGATTTGGATATTATTGAGTTTTATTCTGTCAATAACAAGAATTCAACCATTCTGCATGACAGTTTATTTGAACGTTAATGAAATAAATTAAAATGAAATGATTGTCTTAAGTATTTTCTCAGTTTATGGCGCTGGACCCAGTTTAGATGGCTATGAGTAATTTCTGTGTATTTTTCATGTCATCATATAGACTTTGTTATTTTTTACCATTTTTAGGATATTTTTCGTAGATTTTCTCCTTATAAGTTGCTAATAATGCATTGAAGGGTATAACAATGAGCGTTGAATTCCTTCAGAACAAATTGAAGATATTAATGAAACTTGTAGAGTATGAAGTACTTAAGGTTCCCAACAAGTGTTGCTGTTTTTTCACCAGATCTGTCTGTTCATTTAAGCAGTTTGTTTTGTTTTCAAATGAGCAAGTTGTGCTCGGTGCAAGGTGAGCGGTATAGGCCCTCTTGAGCCTCTTGATTTATTAGTCATTATATTGAGTTCTGCAAAATATTTCAAGCTTGTTTTGATGTGAAATTGATTTTAAAAAATTGTGTTTAGCTTAGTTTTAAGCACTATCCTTCTGCATACAAGAACTGGCAAATATCAAGATTAATGAAAAAGTAATAGAAAATCAAAAAATTAAATGAAATTTTCAAGTAACTTCTATATAAATATTTCCCTATTAAAGTTGATAAATAAATGCTTTATTGTTTCTCTAAAAATTATTCCAGTATATGATATAAATCAAGAAAATGACACAAAAATGTGTGAAAAAGACTACGGTAAGTCAGAATTTTTTTTGTAATATGACTTATTAAGTGCTGCAAAACACTTGAGAAAATTTAGCCTCAAGTACTCAAGTAGGCAAGAACTGCTATTCTTCAGCACGCCAGAACTGGCCTGAACCAAAAGTTGAGAAAAAGAAAATCCAAAAATTAACTTTTGACCTGACACTTTTGAATAACCCTTAAAATAGATATTTTCTAAAAAAATATGAGGGTGATTGATATGTTGTGAGCCTCGTATTGAAGGGGGTGCACAGGGACGTTGTTTTTAAGTCCTACTATTCTCTGACTGTATAAGGCCATGTACCCAAGCACTCATTTGGTCAGTTTATATCGACAAGGTAGCACCTTAAAGTAAACAAGACAAGTGGCTTTTGCAAAATAGACAAAATCGGTGAAAGAGCGGTGATCCAATATTTGAATAAAAAAGGTTTAACGCCTAAGAATATCCATAATGATATGGTAGCAACACTAGTGAAAGATGCCCCTTCATATGCTACAGTGAATTTGGGTGGTAGTATTTAAGCGCTTCAGACATAGCATTGAGGGTGACCCCCATCCTGGAAGGCCTGTCATTGTAGCAACCCTTGAAATGGCCAATAAAGTCCATGACATTGTTATGATTGACAGATGAGTTACAGAAAGGTATATAGCCAGTACAGTTGGCATTTCACAGGAAAGAGTACATTCCATTCTGACAGAGGATCTTGCAGTGAGAAAGTTTTCGGCCCATTGGGTACCAAGACTTCTGACATTTGATCAGAAGCACACCAGGTGCACATTATCGTGTGCTAATCTTAACCTTTTGAGGAAGATCCTGCCAACTGTCTTCAGAGATTTGTCACTATGGATGAAACATGAGTCCATTATTTTACCTCAGAGACCAAACAACAATCGAAACAATGGAGGCACCCTGGCTCACCCCGCCAAAGAAGGCAAAGACTGTTCCATCACCTGGGAAAGTTATGGCTTTAGTTTTCTGGAATGCAGATGGTATCCTGCTGATAGATTATCTACAAAAGGGACAAACAATCAATGGCACATACTATGCTTCATTTCTGATGCAGTTATTGGAAAATATTAAACTTATGCGCCATGGAAAGCCCACTAGAGGTCCGTTGTTCCATCAGGACAACGCTCCTGTTCACAAATCTGTCATCACCATGGCTGCCATTCACAATTGTGGCTTTAAATTGATTGAGCATCCACCTTATTTGCCTAGCTCCATCAGACTTTCATCTATTTCCAAAACAGCTATTTCTGGCACCCACTTTCAATCTGATTATGACATTGTACATGCAGTGGATGACTTCTGAACAGTCAAGAAAAGAAATTCTTTAAAAATGGCACTTAGGCCCTTAAACGCCGCTGGCAAAAGTGTATAGATACTGAAGGGGATTATGTTGAAAAATAATGCAATATGTCAGACAAAATTCAAATCCTTCAAAATGAGGCTCACAGCATACCAATCGGCCCTCGTTGTTAGCAAATAAATGCTTTATTGCTTCTCTATATTCAATAAATCAAGAAAATGACAAAAAAGGTGTAGGATGGCTTATTGGTCTGAGAAAAACTTTGTCAAAAATGATACCCTCTTGAGCCTAGGTCTTCCTGCCCTGGATCAACCCCTTGACAAAAATTCCTAGAACTAATTTTTGTATTCCATGTCTTTCCAACTACATTTACTAAAATAAAATCAGTTTAAATACACAAAACCAATGAATTATAAGCAACGTATAAGGAAGAAATCTAGTAAGAAATTACCTGAAAAAGGCGAAAATGAAGAAAGATAACAAAATTTAAAAAAGTATCAAAACTTCAGTTTCATTATGAAATTAGAATCACCAACACTTATTAAGGCACCAAATCTTGATTACTTTGAGTTCAATGATCTATGCAGCTGGAGAAATTTGTCAAAGTACCATTGTAGGCCTATGTAGCCCTCACTGTGGATCCACGCCTTGGCTGATCTGGCAGAAAAACAACAACACCTATAGGGAATCTTGAGTACTTCATCCCTACCAAGTTTCTTAAAAATCCTTCCCTCAGTTCTAAGTAGAAGTCCATAAAAATTTGATTTTACATACATACAATACATCCTCAAACCCTCCCCTTACTTTTCAATTTTAAAATAACTTTGATATATGCTGAAAATTATTTTAACATTCTGTTTATTTTCATTTACATCCATTACATTAAAATCAGATAAGATAAATAAAATTAGTGCATTATAAGCAACTTACCAAGAGGAAATCAAAGAAATTATGTACTTGATTGTGTGCAAATGACACAAACATGTAAACAAAGAAATTAAACATTTGATTTTGGAATGAAACCAAAAGCAACAACACTTCTTATGACACATTTATAGACTACTGTGGTGAATTTTGTTTTCACGATATGCAGCTAGTCTGAAGAAGTTTGTCAAAAATAGATACCCTTTTCGGAAAAGCTCCTTTTGAATATAAAACAGTCTATTGCAGTGAGATCTTTTTTTTTGATAAAAAAAGTAACCAAAATACATGACAGCAGACAAAAATGTATAAAGTTAAAAAATTTTGTTAGTGCGAGATATTTCTGGGCTGTTTTTCCATTGATTTTAGGGCCGAAATTCGGCCCTTTTCCCAAAAAAGCCCTGTATTTATTATTTATCTGCTGATAGGAGAGAATTCTTTTTTGCAGAACCACGGTTTAGGTACACAGCTGAGACTTCTGGCTATACAGATACAAATACTGGTAAGAGTCCTTTTTTTTCTCTTAAATTAGTCCTAACAGGGTTTTGGTTTTTTTTTCTTCAAAATTATGTCTTCTTAGGTTTTTGACATATCTTCTGTGGTTGAATTCAGTGACAAAGTTTTGCACTCGTCATTAAGGAAAGATTTCAAATGACCTTTAGACAGAAATGTCCTTTATGTAAATGTTTATTAGAAAAAAATACAGAAAATGGAAATGTAGAAAATGACCTTTGTAAATCAGTGAATCATAATTTTAAGACAGTTTTTACAATATTCAGAAGCAGAATATTGGAAAGGTGTTCGGCATAATGATTCTTGTATATTGCTAGAATGAAAAGAAGATTGATACTGACTATTGAAGACAAACATCATATGTACATCAATTGTTCACCATAGAACTATGATAGTGTTAATGATATTTCAAATGAAAACTATATTACTTACGTATATATGGCATTATATCCAACAAAAGGTGGCAGGAGGTATAACTATTCCGGTCAGTCAGGGTTCAGTTCGACACCATCAGCTCCTTACCCCCCTCCAAACGATTATGATAGATATACAGGAGGATTAGACGAAGAAGAGCAGCTTAGAAGAGCTACAGAAGAAAGTTTACGACAAAGTATGTATTACAATAGTGTATGTAATTTGTGTATTGCATTGCTGAATTTTTGAAGTGATTGGCAATGTGGAGTATCGCAACTACAATAACGTCAACATACACACGCACTTTGTGATTGTGATGAAGTTCTGTAATTTTGTCATAAGTTGTCCACATAAAGTACCCAAATCGAGAACAATGGATTTGGTAGGTGACTAAATGCAAACTGTGATGGATTTTAGTAGCTGCATTACTCTGTACATATTGATCATGAGGCATTTGTAAAGCATTATGCCTATGTGATAGCTATTTTTATACAGTCGCTGTGGTGTTTGTATGTCTGTGTTGTCTGGCAAAACTTGTCTCCCCTAAACCCTTCATCAAAATTTTATCATTGTCGCTCAGATTGTAGGCTTTTGGACAAAGGTCACTCTCTGGAAGGTCAAGGATGCTCAGAAAATAGAACTTAAAATACCAAAAACAGTGCCAATACTTTAGTGAATTTTCAGTAGGTAATGATCATACTTTACACAAATGTTAATTGCCACTCACAATGTGGGGTTTCTGCCAAAGGTCACTCAAGATCATTTTTGGAAGGTCAAGGTCACTCAGAAAATGTAACTTAATACTAACTTAAAATAGTGCCAATACACACCAGATACTATAAATACATCATGTTTGAGTGTAAAAAAGTTGAAATTAAGTATTCGAAGTGATATAATGTTAAATAAAAGAAGTGCATTATGTTTTTGATAGCAATGTTATTTAGGTCACAGAGAAACCTAACTGCCTCATAGGTAAATCATATTGTTGTTAAAAGTTGATGTATACAATATATAAGAATCAAATTTTGTTTATTCCATAACATTTTGTTAATTCAAAAATGAATTGAAAATGAAAAGATCAGTAATTAAGTAAAATAAAGAAATATTGTTCAATTTCACAAGAATGAAAAGATAAACTGAAAACTGAGTTTTCATTCAGTGCTTCAGTAAAGACATAGTAGAATTCTCATCTTTTACCATTATTAGTCATACTTTTCTTTGAGATTTGATAACACTTCCCTTACAATATAAACGTTTTGAAATGTGATAGGTTACCTACCCACTGGTATCTGGGTAATGAAGCAATATTAGACAGAAATGAAAGAAACTACAATGAGTTAAAATGCAGAACATAAGCCATCTTGGCCATAACACCCCGTCTTTATATTTGCATCTGTTTTGTGTACCATAATGTCATGTTTTTTCATTGATAGATCAGAATACAAACAGACTGTACCCAGATTTAGATAATCTAAGAGAAAGAAGACAACAAAGATTTCAATGAAAAGATCCATAGACCAAATAATGAGATTCCAGCAGCAAAAATTGCAAAGACAAGAATCTACCTGGAGATTTTTATTAATTTACATGTATATACTGATAACTCGAACTCAAAGCAACTACATAAAACAGTTGGAGATAGGGATGTTATTTATATTAGAAATTGGAATCAGCACTTTCAGAGTAGTTTGAGTAAATGGGATATCCAAGTTAACAGGATCAAGTAAACGAGATTAAACTGTATATGGAATATTTGGATTTAAAATTATTCATACACTAAGATAACGATCCTGAATCTCAGAATACTTACAATTAGTTGTCAGTGGCATCGTATGTTCTTTAAAACAAATTAAAGCAGTATTTCCTTTTTAAATGACTTAAGTAATTATAATGAATAAGGGAACAATTCAACAAGTTTTATCTTTTTATTAAACTAAATGGTGGCATTTTTTGACAGTTCCAGTCTTTTCATATATCATTTCAAGGACATAGGTAATAAATTCACAATTATTATTGTTTATATATATGTATTTAGTAGTTACTAATGTTCATGACTATTTTGATTATCATTTTCAGAAATTCATATGACAACTTGGGGCAGGTTTATTGTAGCATTTAAGCACTTCACTTGCGATGCAGATAATCCAGGTTCGGTTCCCTGGTTGCAACTGTGTTTAATAGGTCGGTTACCTCTTGCCTTTATGATGAGATATAATTGAAATATTGTTGAAAGCGACGTAAAACACTAATCAACCAACCAATCGTATGTGACTATTCTTTTAAAACTAACCTGATATTTAATTAAAATATTGTATGTAAAAGTTGTGTACTTTCATTTTCATGTACTCTTACCATCTACAGTTTTGCATTCCCATCTTTAAGATGTATACCCATAAACCTTTACATGAACTTACATGACTTTGTGATTATTATTCCCCTGCAAACACAGTTTGAAGGGTTTATAGGAATCACTGTCTGTCTGTCCACCAGCCTTGTCCGGACTTTAATTTCATAATTTTGTCATGCTATATTGCAGATCAATAATATTTAACACAATAACTGTTCATGACTCATGGGTACATGTGTGTTGTGACTTTGAACCAAGGTCATATCTACAAGGTCAAGGTCACAGTATACACATTCCCAAACTTCTTTCCAGGCCATAAATTCTTCAAACTATATCATGAACCAATAATATTTCACACAATTGTTGTACAAGACCCAAGGGTATGTCATGATCTTGAACCACATCTAGAAGATCAAGGTCACACTATACACATAGCCAAAATTCTTGTCTGGACCATTATTTCTTCATGCTATTTATAAACTAAGTGTTTCTGTCATTAAATGGTATATTTCAAAACCATCTTCTGTGGGCATAGTTAAGCAAGAGACCAAAGGGCTACAGTGTTCACATGAGCTATTTATAAACTGAGTGTTTCTGTCATTAACCAGTACCGTATATGTCAGAGACTTCTGCTGTAGCCATAGTTAACCAGTATGTGTTAGAGCCATCTGCTGTGGACATAGTTAAGCAAGAAACCCAAGGGTAACGATGTTCCCGAGGATTCTCCCGAGGAATATATGCAATTGAATTCAGGAGAGCAATGAGCATTCATCGTCTGCCTTATATTTGAAACTAAATGTGTAACCTTGACCTTGAATATAACCTTATCCCTTACTGGATAATACAATCCATTATGATTGACCTTCTATGCAAGTTTCATGCCTGAAATGATAAACCAGACCAAAAAGACATCAAAATTCAGTGACCTTGACCTTGGAACTTGATTATAGTACACCACACTCTTATAAAAAATATTAATACCAAGTATAAACTTTCTGAGATCAAGTGTATAGAATTTATGGGTCAGACAAAAAATTGCAACAAAATCTAGTGACCTTGAACATGAAGCCTTGACCTGGATTTATGGTCATGACACATTGCTTTTCTATATGTATCTATTTTACATAGTATAAAGTTCATCCAATAAGGCATGTAGAAAATACAGGAGAGACAAAGTGCTAAGAAAGATGGATGGACATTGTCGTAACATAATATGTCCTCTCAAATTAAAGATATATAAAAACTATCAAGACTAGCAAATATTTCAATTAATGTTATGAATTTCTTTAACTGACTGCATGAGACATCAACAGGAACAACACCTAGCATGGCTTAATACACCCGTCGCTTAAACTGAAGGGATGAAATTGAAAGTATGGAAACATTTCCCCTTTGCCGACAATTCTGTGAAATGTTTTTCAAATCTGTGCAATGGGTTAAAAGTTATGGATAGGACAAAGATTTACAAACTGTGACCTTGTCCATGTAGATATTACCTTGGTTCAAGTTCATGACACACCCTTGGATCCTGGACAATAATTGTAAAATATTTTATCATGTTACAGGTTATGGCTCGGACAAAGATTTACCCATCATGTGTATTGTGACCTTGCAGATATGATCTTTGAGTCGGGTCACAACACAACCTTGGGTCCTGGGCAACAATTCTGTGAAAAATTCAAATTCATGCAAGGTGTAAAAAATTATGGCCTGGACAAGATTTTAAGTGCCATAAGCACTGTGACTTTGGCCTTGCAGATATGACCTTGAAAATCAATAGGGTTCATCATCCAGTCATAAAAAATTAATGTGCAAAGTTTAAAAGTTGTCGCATAAACAGTTTGGTCTGAACCTTGTTTACAAGTTTTGTTCTCAAAAATTTGCTATTTTTGCCCCCTCCCCCCAGTGACCTTGACCTTTGACCCTGACATTGAAAATCAATAGGGTTCGTCCTCATGTCATGAGAGAGAAGTGTACCTAGTTTGAAAGTCCTAGCCTAAATGGTATGGTCTGTGTTTGTTTAATAAGGTGCAGAAAGACTCGCGAACCACGACACCATTCCATCTAAAATGGGCGTATAAAAATTGCAATATATCACTCACTTCCTTTCCCAAGTGTTTACAGTCGGCACACATAGACGAGACTACTCGGTATTTCCTCTTTATTTCGTGATATCAATCTACATTTTTACTGATACAAAAGCAAAACATATCTTTCCTGGTGACGTGTTTCAGTGTTTACTTTGCTGTTTCTGTGTTAGAGTGCCTTTTCGGTATTTTGTTTCACCGCAGTCGAATCGGATGTCAGCCCTCTCTGCCTTATGTGTAACAAGAATATAGAAGCAGATAAAAATCAGAAACTAATTTTTTATTAATTAAAATACCAATAAGAGTATTGTTATAAACTAAAAACTAGTACATACTGATAATTTTGGACATAGTATTCAGCAGGCGCGGATCCAGCCGGGGGGAGGGGGGCACGTGCCCGCCGAAGGGGGCACCATAGTCTATTTTAGGGCCTATTTAACTGCATTTCTGCCTTAAATTTCCAAACTTTCGCTAGCTCGCTTCGCTCGCCAGTTATTCTCTCATGTTTCTTTAAATTTACAGTTGAAAAAAAAATCGTTGACTCGCTTCACTCACGATCAATTTCATAATAAATCTCCCCTGATCCCCGTTTATGATCCATAATATCTTCCAGAGGGAAGCGAAATATATGTGCATTCCAAATTAATATCCAGCGCACAAATGTTCGGCCATTTGGCCTCAGGCGAGTAAAATCGTATGGCTACTTGTACATCGTGTAGCAAATGTTACAAATGTTTGAAGCTACGCGCTGCACAAGATGGATTTTACTTATCCGTACAATTTTACTCAAATACGTATTGTACATCGTGTAGCTTCAGTGCAAATTTTTGAAACGCTTGTACTGATGTACAAGATGGATTTCACTTATAGCCATTTCTAGAATAGTTTATTTTCACAACGTATTTTGTATCTCCAAAAGTCTCAAATACAGGAGCTTCCGTGGAGGGGGACTTTGCACCTTGTTCCCCCTACCAAGGATCTACCCTGCATCCACCGGGGACCTATAGGCAGTCCCTAGACCCTGCGCCGAGTTTTACGCTTCCTCCAACTGAAAATCTGGATCCATGCCTGATAAAATTTTCGTGAATCAGAACAAAAGGGGCCTAATATGGCGGAACAAAAGGGGCCTAATATGGCGCACACGATTTTGCAACAAGATTTTTGTCTTCTCAGGGAAACCCCATCCCCACCTATGGGAGGGAGGGAGGGGTGAACATGATAATTTCTGACCGAAAATATTACGAGTTATCTTCCGATTTCAGGGTTTTTACGGAATATTTGAAGTCAAGAAAATGTTGATGAATAATGCAAAAAAGAGCACTAGATTGCACCATTTTGCCTCATTTTTGCAAATTTTCTCGGGGGAGGCTACCGAACCCCCACCTATGGGAGGGGCAGACCTCGCCCATACCCTCCCCATTCGGCTATCCAGGCCTCAATTGTGTGGTGCCCCCCCCCCCCCCCGCACATGAAGTTCTGGATCCACGCCTGTTCAGTATGGTATTAGTACTGTGTACAGGTGTCCAACCCTATCCATGTTACAGCCGAAGTTTTATGTACCAGACAAATAGTTTGGTCATGGGCTCACTGTGACATTGATCTTGAAGGTATGACCTAGAGTCAGGTCACAACAACATTGTCATGAGTTACAATTGTTAGAGGTATGAAACAGATGTTACAATTTTAAGGACCAGAAACAAATTTGGATTATACAGATATAAGTTCACTGTGACCTTGACTTGGAAGGTGTGGCTTTGAAAAGCTGTTTTTTAAAACAAAAATGGACAGACAGGATGATAGTTAAAACCATCCACCTATAAAGTCATTTGTGGTGAGAGGGGTTCAGAGAGGGGTTGATGGTCAGAATCCATAACTAAGACTAAATATAAGCTACATGTAACTCAGTTTAATGCATTACATGATACATTCTTCAATTTCATTGGTTACCCACATACAGAGATTGTATGCATATTAGACAACATATCCAGCAGTAAAGTGCCAAGAGCAATGTTTGCATTACAGTATTCTCCTTAACATTATTTCTGTGGTTGTTCTTTGTAACATCTTGTATTGAAGTACTGACATCTGATACCAGACTGCATTCTGATTCTTGATTTCATTTCCACATTGAAAGGACCATGTAGAAAATTTGTCTATTTTAGTTTTCATATTGTTACTAGCATGACTGAGGTCATGTGATGCACTAACCCTATTACTGCCAGGGGTTATAAGCACTGTGCTCCCATAGTGTTGCTATGGAAATGTCAATAGAGTCCTGATATGAGGGAATATTACCCACAATAGAGCCATCACCACCCCAAGGCTCTGTCCTATCCCAAACCAACACCACAAGACCATTCTGTCCACAATAAAAAAGTCCATATTGCCCAAGCACTGTCCCTTCCAAATCCAACACTGTGAGAGCATACATCCCACAATAGAGGGCATTAATAGGTAAACAACATAAAATCATAACTGCTGAAAAATAAGGATGATCAAAGTTTAGAAAAAATAGTGCAATAGATCAACTTATTAAAGGTGACTTTCAACGTTTCATAACATATTTAAAGTAGAAGTACCATACTTAGTTTGGTGACTGTACCAAAATGGACACCCTTAACTATCAGTAGCCTATATTATCAAACCAAGCACAGAACTTCCTATTCTTAGAGTATACATGTATTTGTTGTTTGGGGCTATCTCTGAATAGATTTGACCTGAATATAAATGTCAGCCAGAGTTTCTAATAGGTCTGTATCGCTTTTACTAATATGCACTTTATAATTATTGTTAGTCTTTAATGAGTACAGAGTTGACCAAACAAAGTGGATGAGATGCTCCACTTCCGACTGAGAGGTCCACGGTTAAACTCCCACTGAGGACACATTGGTATCCTGCTTTTCAGATAAGACGGAGAAAACTGAGATCCCATGTCATGGCAGGTGTGGCAAAATAAAAGTTCCCTCACTGCTTCAGGTGGGTACAATGCAGTGGTATAAATTTCCGTGCAATGCATCAGGCAGATGCCATCACCATATACGTGAAATAATTGTGTAATGACATAAAACAACAAGCAGTCGGTCAATTAATGAGTACAGTATCAGCAAAGTATTGCCTATTACATTACATCTTTAAGATATTTTGAGTGAATATAGAGTGCCATGTGATAAACTACAACCAGATATTAACATCTTAGTAAAGTGGAATGAAATATGGCAACTACAATTCAATAGCTCGAAGTGTAAACACCTACATTTAGGAAACAAGTCAGGATTTATGTGTTATATGGAAGGATAAGAAATCGAACAATTATGGGAAGAGAAGGAACTGGGAGTAAAAGCTGTTAGTAAACTTAAGTTTCAAACACACATGGTTTCATCAATCTAGAAGGCAAACCAAGTACTAGGGCTGATTTGAAGAACATTTACATACATGGATGAGGAGACTTTCTTATATTTGTACAAAAGTCTTGTTAGGCCACATCTTTAATATGAAAGCATAATATGGTCAGTTATATACAAGAGGGAAGCAGTCGCTATTGAAAATGTGCAAAGACATGCCTCAAAGATTGTATCAGACACCTAAGTCATAGTGAAAGGCTTTTATATTTTGGCCTACCATCATTACAATACTGCAGGATGTGTGCAGGCATGATCCAGGTCTTCAATACTTAATGGAATGGACAACATACCCATAGAAATTACAGAAAAGACGCTGTCTACTAGACATCAGAAAATATTTCTTCGGTCAAAGCTTTGTAAATACCTGCATTTCACAATATTTTATGAAAGAAACACTCTATCAAATCTGCATCAGACTGCTTTATTTTACCAGTGGTCACCTTTTGCTGTAGATGTAGAATAAATATCAAAGATTTTCTAGTTATCTAAATATGAGGATTGAGGTAATCCCTTCTTACCTCCCTTGTAACCAACACTAAATAAATCCCTGTAAGTTCAAAGAAACAATAATAACAAGTTTTCTGAGTTTTACTCAGGATTTAAAACTATGTGCAATGTCAATGCACATTTCTGTAATAAAAAAAAAACCACACAAAAAATACAATTATTATTTATCAATTACTGAAATCAAGTTTGTATATTCTATAGATGAATCAATTAAAACAGCATCAATAAACTGAATCATTCTGTTGTAACGCCTGAATTATTTTCTGTTCTGTCACACTGGAGGGAATAACCAGCTTCCCTGTGTTAGCTCAAAAGTTAGAACCAAAGGAGGCTGCACATTAATAGGATTAGTTCATTAAATGATAGTCACAGAATCCGTAAAAACATGTATCAGTAACTCTGAGGGCTGATCCAAGTCAAGTTGAAACTAGGGTCTTTGTAGCCGTAGCACAATTGCTTTGTAAAACTAATGTCACAGAGTTCTTGTTAGATAATCACTTCCCCTTCTAGTTTTCGTTTCCTCAGCATAATTAATCGCTGGACCCACTTGTCCATCTTCTCCTCTGGGTCAGCATAAAGCTGAAACAGATAGAAAACCAAGATGTAAATGCATACTGATGATACAGTGTTTGACGTTAATTATGCCCAGATGGATTAATTTACCAACTTTTCATAAATAACTATTTTGAGGTAAGACACATCTAAAACAGATACATGTATAGGGCATGTACATATACATACACATGTACTATCAACAGATTTGAATTCCAGGAAAAAAAATTAATTTCTGAATTCATACTTTTTACAAGACAAATATTCCATAAGAACACTGGATCAAATAAACTTTGATTAAGGAAGGAGAGGCTCAATATTTATGGTTCATGTATAAGGATATGAAATTAAATCCAATGCTAAGAGAGCAAGCAGTGGTCAAATAGGAATATTTACAATACCGTACAAACTAGGAAATATAGGCCATCATGGACCAACTATCAACTGGTTACACTCGCCGTCTAAATAGCAAACTGCTAAGAGACCAAGCACTAATCAAATAGGGATATCTATAATACAAGACAAAATAGGAAATACAGGTAATCACGGACCACCTAGAAAATCTGGAGAGGTGAACATTCCCTGGTGACTGGTCACAGCCAACGCGAAATAACAGTAATAAGCAAAATGCTAAGATACCAAGCAGTGGTCACATAGGAATATCTACAATACAAGTCAAAATGGGAAATATAGGTTATCAGGAACCACCTGCCGACTCGCACTGGTCACAAATAGCAAAATGCTTAAGAGACCAAGAAGCCGTCGTCTAGGAATATCTATAATACAAGACAAAATAGAAAATAAGGCAATCAAGGACCCTTGGAACAACTAGAGGTGGGATCAAGTGCCATGGATAATGGAGAAGTAAGTATTCTAACTTGAATGGACCTGGAAAATCAGAGGTGAGACCTGAGAAGTTAAGTGTCTCCTGTTCGGATGGCAACACCTTCTACGACTGTCCAAGATAAATAGACAATATTCAAAATTTTTCGACATTTTAAATCATGTACATTGTACAGAAAATATAATATGATGTGAAATTATTTTTATCTATTAATGATAGTTATATTACTGATGTTTTCCTTCTTATGAATGAGTGAGTGAATGATTTGACATTGACCAATGGACAGATTATATGTTTCCGCAACCGATTTTGATATACCCGCTTTACTTGGTGCGCTTTAGATCATAATTTAAATATCTACTGTAACAGTCAGATGTTGATATCATTCAAAGATTGATCTATTGACTATTCTCAAATTATCGCACAGGTATATTATTTTACACATTTGTATAAGAAACTTTTATATTCAAAATCATTTGATTATTTTACATATACATACTTATCAAATGATGCGCTTGGTTAATTGTTAATTTATCCGTGCATTTATTCCAAATATTTGCATATGGTCATTTCTACTGTAAATATTATAATCTTTTGTATTGGAAAATATTGGTAATACATTGTTGTTGATATTGTAGGACATTTTGGAATATATCATCAAGTGATAGCATCTCTGAATAAAAATAAATATTCAGTATAAACTATGCGTGCTATTTGTGTCGAACTCCGGACATAGTATTATGATAACCCGGTGACACATACATACATCAGTATAAGGATATACTTGAAATACATTTGTCAATACCTAAAAGCAAAGTCAAGAAGATGTACCTTCAAGACCCAAACTTAACATCTAAAAGTAATCTATCAACTGATTCTAAGTTTTTTGGCTTATTTTCAATCAAAGAACTTTGTTAAAATTCAAATACACATGCACATATGAAATTCACATGAAAAACTGCATCATAACAAATATAAAAGCTGCATTGTCAAATCAATGGCCTTTATAAATAGTGACACCATTTCAGTAGATGACTTGTGCAAAAAATGCCAAATTTAACAACATGTGGAGCCAAAATTCTATTATAAATACATCTTGAACACACTCATTAAATATCATATGACGTTGGAAATTTTACACTTACATTTGGGTGAGCCAGTTTCGTAGGATCAATGACAAATGCTTTCTTAGGAATCATATCAGGTTTGAATTCTGCTGCAGTACCAAAAGAAAATTCTTCTCTTTTCACTTCTACTGGTTTATCCTGAAATAAAATGTAAATAATGTATATAGATACAAACATATATACCTATATTTCATATGTAATATGTAATATATTGATAGATTCATCCTTATAATAAATTTCAGACACACACATATTTTTCTTAAGTCTGGCTGTAAGATTCAACAAATATCTCAGTGATTTTAACTAAAAATGGTTGTACTATTCTTATGGAAAAGGAATTGCTTATATTAAACAATATACCAAAAGTAAAATAAATTCTGAATTTGTCATCTAAATATCTTTTTTTTCTTTTTTGTCCATTTTTACCTGTCCAAAAAATAAAAACCATATTTTTTTTCTCATTTTTTAAGGAGTTAAAAGCATAATTATACTCGATATAAAACAGATTTCCAAAATCATTTCGGTTTTAAGTAAAAACATTCTACCACATTTAGTTACTCACCGATTTTTTAGACTTGAACGTTGCCTGTATAAAGGAATCACTTTCAATGTCCTGAATAGCACTAGAAGAACGTATGGAGTCCTCTAACTTCACTTGCTGCTTCACCTGCATCTGCTCCTTTATTTTCTCATCGGCAGCCGCTAAAATAGAAATTTATGTATCTCCATATTGGCTCTCTCTTTTGCATTAGGAATATATACCTATTCATAGTTTTTGAAAAAGATATTTCCTGTGTTAAATTATTTGACCGGCACTGGATCGCATGTACATCCAACTTACAAACACCTATAGAACTAAGATGTAATTCATGTTCACATTCATTTCAGTGCTTCAAAAGTTTACTTCGAAATTAATTAATGAGCGCATTTTACTATATTAGTTAATAAACATATGTTTGATATTATATTGAGTGAGTAATTAATTCAACAAGCCAAAAGTTATCGAACTCCACATACCTGACGGCTCCGATGCATCAACATGGTTTGATGATCGTTCAGTCACATAAACATATTAAAACACATAATGATTTGCATTTATTTCATGAGAAACTTCTAATATACAAGTATTATTAATTTTATCTTGAGAATTTGTTGACAGAGCGACAGCAAAAGTAAGTCACTTATCCAGCAATGGCATCTACACAATGCAATGCAATGATCTATGCAACTGACAAACCTAGTGCATTGAGGGATCTTAAACCTGTCAACATTAACTGAAAAACTAGACCTCTGGACCAAAATTTGATGGGAACAGATGTGTACACATTAACGGAGCATCACTGTACATTTCCCAAAACTTTCGACAGGTGTAGTATAAAAATAATGCAATACTTACCAGCTGCTTTGAGAGCCATCTGCATTCTTACATTAGCTTGGTCTGCAGCAGACTGAAATAGAGATATTCCTTGTTTTGGGGGTATTGCTTGGTAACAGAATATATTATGATATATAAGAAGTGAATTTTTACTGATTAAAAGACAAAATATCACATGTGTGAGCAAGAGCTTCCCTTCCACTGATAATGTCATGATACAGCTGGAGACTCATAGGTGCCTTGTCTTTCTGATAAGCCACTACAAACTAAGGTAATGTATCTCTGTAGAATTGATAAATATAAGATTCCTCACTGCTTCAAGTGGGTCTGTTGTATAAGTCTAAATTTCTGTGCATTGCATTAGGCAGATACAATGTATATCATCATACAAGTAAATAATGTTGGTGTAACTTAAAACAAGGATCAAATATACAAACAAACTCATAATACTAAGTCAGTCATTCCTCAATTAAGTCATTCTTCAGGGAAATTCAAAGAAATAAACTTCAGATTATCAATAAATCAAATCAAATACGGTATTGAATAACAATTAAATATACTTAAGAAATAAGTTAGGCTAAACCAGAAGAAAAAGTTATCTGTGCTTTAGTTAATGTAAATCCTTTATACATATAGTATATACATACCATTGATGAAAATCCAGGTACATTGGCACAAGGATCACTGAAATATAAAATAAAAGGACTGATAGTCCTCAAGATCGGAATTGCATGTCCAAATACATATATTATACCAAGGACCTGTATGTCTTCAAGTGTAATATTGCTCTAGAAATTTTTTTTAAATTGTCACAACTCATTTGATAATAAACCCTTACTTTCAAACCTCCACATCCCCCTTTTTTGAATGAGAATTTCTCGTAGCTTTGAGATGGAAACCATATATAGCAACCTTCAGTTTATGAAATACATAAACTGAAAATAAATTTTCCAGCTTTCATGTTCCTTAAACATTGCATGGAGTAAGGATCGAGGTTGTGTACCAAGTTCAAGAATTCCCATACTTGTGTTAGGCTTACTACATTCAAGGGTAAAACTAGATTTTTATGTTTCTACATTTTCTCTATTTCATCTTACGGCATGATATCTACGCATTTCAATATTCTTGAGCCTTTCTGTATAACTGGCTATTCCGAGTAATTACATAAAGAAATTAATGTGCAACTACCTATGTGTTATGTAAATACTAGATTTTATTGTTTTCTATATTTTCCCTATTTTCTAATCAAACTAAATCCAAGCTTATCAGCAATGTTGCTGAAAAATACAATGTCATCACCTTTTATTGATTACATTACGACAGATACTTTGGACTACTTTTCATTATGGTATGACTATATAATTGAACATTTCAAGGCCTTATTATGGTACATTCGGCAAAACAACCTCTATAAATAACTGGTAATTCTTAGTAATATTACAAATCAACAACAAACCAGCGCATGAATACTACGCATGTTTATCATTGTAATAATGATGCATCTATTTTTTTATCTGATCAAAATTATCCTATATTAACTGAAACAACATGAGTTACAAGTTTACTGAGCAGGTCCGAATGTTCTTTTTCTATATTTTGATGCACTATTTCTATATGACGAAGATTTCAGTGTACTTCGAATTCCAATGAGACAGCCGAGCAACGACTAAGGTAGGAATTGCTCACGCAAATCTGACCAAAAACCTGAGATTCTGACATCTCTGAAACGTTTTTCCTGAGATTTGATTTTATATTTTACAAACATACATATATATATGCATACACAGAAAGTGGTTTTCTGATTATATTACATACCTAAACATTTTTTTAACATCAAATTTGCTACAAAAATACATCAAGATCAAGATGGCTGCCTTGGCAGAAATTTTAAATTACATAGTAAATTTCCTTACTTATCAACATTATGTCCAAAGTTTAAGTTGGACACTCTTTACCTGTCAATTGTTATCATTCAATAGATATTGTATACCAATAAGTTAATCAATGATCTTTGTTTGGTCAGTTTAATTACAAACATAATGTAATACTAATTAAGGACAATGCATGTAGTGCAACTTAAAGTTGGATTTTGATATACATCATGCAGGACAAAGTTTGTTGAATTTTTCGTATATAAAGCTATTTATAATGTAAACCTGCATGTTAATGAAATGTAACTCTTTTCCTCATTCTCAGAAATTCTTTCAGAGATCAAAATGGTAAAATTGGTAAATCGGAATATATCTTTAAACTCTTTATACCGCTAATTTATTAAATGCACAAGGTGCTACTTTAACATGGGAGAACGGTAATATATAATTTTAATACCGTAAGCATTAGTTCAGGGCACTGAATGAAATCATATTACCCAAGGTTTCCAGATCAAAAGTGAAAATTCTGATACAGCTGAAACCTCCCACCAAATAGAACATAAACCAGACAACCAAATATTTTGTATCTCATTGCTTAATACTGTATGAAAATTTTTTCACTTAGATTATGTGGCCAATCATTTCATGAGGGAAACCCATGTACCAACTGAAAATCAGAGGCTAACAGCAGATATACCAGCAAACATCCCTGATGGCACAGACAATATTTGAAGCCTGACTTGACAGATGTAATATAATGAGTTCAAGTGTTACTTATCATCTTAAACTTACACATAGATGTAGACTGAATGCATGTCTTCTTTGAATTGCTGCACATTTTTACACTTAAATATGCACATAAACATTAAACAATAGAGAAAAAACAAACAAACAAACATACAGAAAGGTAAAAAAAAACAATATGCCCCCGATCCATCGATCCATGGGCATAAAAATAAGTTTTGAAGCATATTATCTACAACTGATTATAGTAATTGGTAAGCTTACTCTTGTTTCTCTGTCCTGACCTTACTTCTGGAAGGACTTCTGGAATCGTATCGAGATGACCTGGATCTGTCATCTGACCTTGATCTATAAATATCAACTTTTTTTTAAATAGTTGGTCACTTCTTCCAACATACATAATAAACATAAAAAATTTTCTCTTTTGAATTTTATTTGTCTTTAAATTTAAGAATAATGATGAATTTTATTAAATTAACCTTTTCATATACAAACCTCCTTGACCTCGATTTATATGACCTATCACGACTTCTAGATCGTGAATATCGACCCCTTGATCTTGATCTTCTGTCATAACTATATGACCTTGACCTACGCCTTCTGTCTCTGCTATCTGACCTTGATCTTCGTCTACTACTGTATCTGTCTCTACTTCTTGACCTCTGTTTCCTATCTCTACTCTTTGATCTTGATCTTCTATCATAACTGAATGACCTTGACCTTCTATCTCTTGATCTGGAACGGGATTTCCTTTTATGTTTCCTTTTAGATTTCTTGTGTTTAACAGATGTCACAGAGCCACTACTTACAGACCTGAAATGTATGGTACGCATTAAACATTAGAAAAAACTTTATGCATAAAATACCCATCATATGTAATTTCCCAGTAGGCAGTACTCAGCAACTTTTCTAATATTTAATCTATCACTTTTTAATAATATAAAGTGATTCTTGCAAATATTGTGGTCATTAATTATAATACATTTAAATGAAAAGAAATGGCATGAAACAAATAGCCCTCAAGCAAACCCGCTCAAGTGTCACCTCGATATTGAGATCAGATTTTAAGATGCTTAATAAATGTACGTTAAACAGTAACTGTTATATAATACATAGCCACAATAAACCATAATGTTGCAGTGAATCACCACGATTGCCATCTCAGTGGTGAGTGGGGTGCAGTGATCTGCAGCGATATGGACATGATCCAGTGGATTTTTTTAACATTTTTTAAAGGTGCCTGTACCTTTCCATTTGGAAAGTTTTGTCCCATTTGCATAATGCTAAAAGATCAATGTTTGAGGAAAAATTGGAAAAATTTTGGGAAAAATCAATGAAATTTCCATTGGGAATGGTCCTTATAATGCACCTGATCTGAAGGGGAAAAAACTCTGCAATCATCTGCATTAAAACAGTCTGCCATGATATCAAAGAATTGGACAATCTCTGTGGTGTATCTGTGAAGGCATTACATGTGATGTCAAATGATTCATCCTCTCTAAGATTTTTAACAAGCCAAGCTTGTCAGTTGTCTTTGATTTTACTGCAAATTTAAAATCCTAACCAAAATGCTGACATCTCCCCTGGCACATACCAAAAATCTATTTACACCTCATTTACTGAACATTCTTGAAAACCATTCTAAGTTTCTGTATAAATCAATACCTTGATCTAGATCTCTTCTTCTTTTTCTTCTTTCTTCTTCTCTTTTCATCTTCAGAATCAGAATATTTACCCATAACCTATTTACAGTTAAAAATAAGTTTTTAAATTTAGTTCATGTCTAGTAAAGTTTTTTTAATTTCATGTTAGTAGTGACTTCAAGTACCATAAGGCAATTCATAGTCTGAAATATCAAATCCAAGCACAGAAATTTAGTCTTACTGCAATCTTCCTCAAGCAAGAATCTTCAGCAACTTATTTCTTACATTTATTTCTGGCATTCACTTGTTTATAAAGGCCAAAAAAAAAATATGTTTGTTTTCTGTAACATGACCTAAAAAGAAAGGGTCGGTAGGAAGGCTTTTCTTTTTTTTCTTTCTATGGAAAATGTCTTGACATTCAGATGGACATACATAATGTATAATAAAAGGTATTGCTCAACATAATTCATCATGTCAAAGAGGCTTGATGCCATGGGGGTCGCCATATTTGTTTTAAAAACACGGAAAATAACAACAATGTGAAGTTTCAGAAAACTGATTCCGGAATTTCAATTCCGAAAATGGCAGTGCTTGTAAATGGCAAAAAAAAAATCAAAGTCGGCCCCATTTTTGAGGGGTCGGTCGGGTTACAGGAAACAAAGATTTTTTTTTAAGCCTTATATCCAAACTATTAAGGGTCTATATCAACAAGTTTGAGTAAGATACATGTAGGTACTGTACTGTAGTACCAGTATACAAACATATATACCACTATCACTAGGTATTGAATTGTATGGTAACTCGAAAATGTACATGTGTGCCTCAAGTATTTTTCCAAATTTCTTTCTCTGAATTTCCTCCTACATGTATTTCACTTAAAAGTTAAATTCGTTTTCCACTTTCTAAAATAAGACAGAAAAGAGACATTTGGCAAAAGAATGTTTAAATTCACTTTCTACTGCAAATTTATCACACTTATTCGATATGCAAGCACTATTGTTGAATGCAAACAGGTAAATGACAATGCAAACTGTATTGTTAGCTTCAACTGGGAAAAATTCAGACAAAACTTCCATATCATTGAGTCTGACATTTTGGACTTGACATTTCATTGAATCAAAATGAATTTATGTTTGCCATAAAGACAGTCTTAATATTCTAAAAACCTACCAGGGAGGAAGGAAATAAAACAAGAGGCCCAAGTGGGCCTATATCGCTCACCTGAGTACCTAGATTATCAGTCATGCATGAAGGAAGAATTCATTTATTTTTGCATTAATGGGACTAAGTCAACACAGATGTTGAAAATATGTCAAATTTTATTTCAGGCTAGAATAAAAAACAACACTTTTTTGCACATCCATTCAGGTGATTTTGATATTAAGCATTTCCTTTGTCTCTGCAAGAAGTCATTCAGGGCAACAAGTTAGTCATTTTCTTTAGGTGGGGCCTTTTGTTGACTGATTTCAAGTCTGGGTAATGAACAACAATTATTTCAAATATTGTCCAGATCTAACTTAAAATTGCCTAATTTCATATGTTGAGTGTTGAGAAACATCTAAAAACTTATTTAGATGTGTAAAGAAATGAAAAAAAAATTTTGACCACAGCTGGATTTGAACCGCAACTCTCCATATTTCAATTACCAAGTGGTATATGTATTATTGTGAGAACTGCTTTTTAGACATGGTGGCATTATCTGTTAACCAATTTGGATGAAATTTACCAAATTGATAGAGGACTTTTAGTACTTCATGTATTCTATGTTTCATTAAAATCTTTCATGTGGTATAACAGCAGAAGTGAAAAATGTGATTGAATTGTTCCTATACACCCTCATTTAGAAGTCTTAAAAAATTCATAGAAAATCCAAAAATTGAGATATTGACAAAATTCTTTCAAAGTAACAATCCTTACCATAATTATGATCACAATAGTCCATAAGAAATCATCATTATCAATTAACTAGGAAATATGACACTTTTTTCTGCATTGAATCACCAAGTCCGAAGACATGTCGAAAAAAATTCTAAAATTTGATTTTAGAAGGGAACCAAGATGACGATACGTCTTCACTCATCCCTCTAGATCATTTCTATGCATTCTGTTTGTCTCTGTATACAGTCCGTATGAAAAAGAATATTGTTAAACGAGGGAACTCTTTTGTGACCTACTCTTGACTATGGTGGCGCCACCTGTAAAGAGGTCTGGACGAAAACAACAGAATTTGAAGAGGATCATAAGTGACTTATTTCTACCAAGATTTATTAAAATCCTTCAAACAGTTTTGTAGAAAAAGTTGAAAATGTGAAAAATGGCCCAACACCCCCCCCCCCCTCCTTTTTTTTTGGAAGTCTTAAACGTAAAATTCCTAATTTCATATGTTGAGTGTTGAGAAACATCTAAAAACTTATTTAGATGTGTAAAAAAAAAAAAAAAAATTTTTGACCACAGCTGTATTTGAACCGCAACTCTCCATATTTCAATTACCAAGTGGTACATGTACCATTGTGAGACCTACTTTTAGACATGGTGGCATTATCTGTTAACCAATTTGGATGATCCGCACAAAAAACAAAACCTTTGAAAAGGACTATGAGTACTTGCATCCTACCCAGTTTTATCACAATCCTTCAAGTTGTTCTGTAGATCAAGTTGAAGATATGAAAAATTGTAGCCCCCCCCCCCCTTTTCTTGGAAGTCTTAAAAAAATTCATAAAAAATTCAAAAATCAAGATATTGAAAAAATTCCTTCACACCAGCATTCCTTACCATAGAAATGATTAAATGAAACCAAATGAATGCATCAATGTTTACTAAAAGAAAATAATAACTCTTTCATGCATTAAAATAACAAAGTCCAAAATAAAAATGAAAAAACGTCAAAAATTTGATTTCAGAATGGAACCAAAAATATCAACACTTCTTCCCATATGCCTCTAAATCATTCCCATGCAGTCGGTTTGTCGCTGTATGCACCCGATCTGAATAAGAAGTTTGTCAAAGGAGGGTACCCTCTGTGACCTACTTTTGTCTGTTGTGGTGCCACCTGTTCATGGATCCTGACAAAGATGACCACATTTGTTGGGGACCTTGAGTATTTGATGCATGCCAAGTTTCATTGAATTCCAGCAAGTGGTTCCGAAGAAAAAGTTCAAACTGTGAAATGTTTACACCAATTATCCCACCCCCCTTTTTCTTGAAAGTCTTAAAAAATTCATAAAAAATCCAAAACATAAAATATTGAAAAATTTTCTTCGCAGTAGTATTTCTTACCATCAAAATGATCAAATTAAACCAAATTAATGCATCAATGTTTATTAAAAGAAAAAAATACCTCTTTTCTGCATAAAAACTACCAAGTACAAAAAAACGTCAAAAATTTGATTTCAGAACGGAACCAAAATAAAAATTAATTAATATATGACGACATTACGTAACGGCTTTGCTTGGTTTGTTGTTTTAATGATTACATGTAATACCCAGGTGAATATCTGGGGAAGGTATTGTTATTCCTATTGTTATATCGTATATGATGTACATTCATAACAGAATTATCAGTAGAGCAAGAGCATGCAAGATGTCGGATTGCCTTCACTATTATTATATGCCTTTTTTTTTTTTTGTTTTTTCTTTCTTTTTTTTTTTTTTTTTTTGTTTTGTTTTGTTTTGTTTTGTTTTTTTCACTTTTTTTGGCCCCTTTACATGTATATCTAGTTTCCGACACAACAAAGCAGTACAAGCAGAATAGAAAGTCTTTATAAATTCTGATTAATATTTTAATCTCTCCCTCCCTCTTTCGTTCTTTTTATTTTTTTAACTTCTGCTTTGTTTCATCTTACTTTTCCGGGGTTCGAGTTTAGGGGCATCATTGTGAGAAACATGACCAACGATCATTGTCCCGGGAGATATTTAAAGTTTTATTTTGGTTGTCACATCCGTATGTCACATTTCATCCATATTAACAATAATATAATCTACCATCTGATGAAATACTTTCTGATAATAAGAGTCTCCAGAACCCTTAATATATAAAATCTAAGACAAATAATAAGAAAAATTATTTTCGGAAATATTTTATTTCATAAATTTGCCTATTTAGTGAGTTAAACACTATATTTTATTGAATGTGCACTTTTGTACATAATTGGAAAATAATAAAACTTTAATGTCACAATCCATGATCTACTGCCCGGAATCCACTGTCCACAGAAAACCTGCAAATATATATAAAAAATCAGTAATATAATTATTTTAATATTCATTTTCACACCTTATTTCATTTTAATAACTTTTTTGTTTACAATGAGACAATAATCATTAATAATGACCCCTTTTATTTGATTTAATGGACTAAACACTATATTTCCTCTGTACTTGAAATCATTACGTACGTGGACGTACATATTTACGTGCCTTAATCCATTTAATGAAAATATAGATCGAAAAACCATGATCTGATCAGTGTTTAGTATGATAATATAAATCAGAAAAACATCACATGAAAAAAAGTTATCGACACTTTAGGGAGGAGTTTCATGTAAAAGTCGGGCTATTGATACAACAACAGAAACGGGTAGACCCATACCTTTGTTATATATTATCGTTATAGTAATCGCATGCAGCATAAGCATTTCGAAATATTATTTTTTCTAAGTCACAATACTTTTGTTTTCATTGTGTTGTACTCACATTCACGTTTACAAGGGTTTATGTCACTTATTTTCAGTTGCTGTTATGCTGCTTATTTTTAACATGTACTCCACGACTGGCACGAGAGGCCCGCAGAGAGGTTTCTTTGAACACTAAAAACAATGGTTCATTTTAACTTTACAAGAAGCAAACAATTTCAAACATTAAACTCACCTTAATTTAAGGATACAGCATTAACGATCTCTTTTGAATATTGTTCTATGACGACAACAACTTTCTCAGGCGACGAATAAGGAAAAATATGGCGGACATTTCTTATCGCGCATGTGCAATTTTTTCAACACATTTAAAACGAGGCTATGCTAGGATAGCGGGGTAGTTGCATATCCCTTTAGATATATACGTCCCTGGTATATTTTTTTCTTTGGCCTTACTGCAGAAAAAAGAGTTAATATATTGAAATCGCTTGTTTGATGATTTGGTATCTCCGTCGCACGATTGTGCAACAGCTGGACACCTATGGTCTATATATCTACAAACCATACGTTTTCCTCACACTTAAGTTACAACATAAAACTTAAAGCAGTTTGAGTTAAACGTACAGTGACAAGCGCGAATTTCCTCTATTACAACATGCCCTCACTATGTCTCCTATAAAATTTCCTACGAAATAAAGCACTACTCTCACAGTTTGAAATAAATATTGATACAGTGTATCTTTACAGCAATTTGTACACCTTACTTTACATTACCTTTACTGACGTTATTTTGTTCTCGCTACAGACAAATTACTATTCCTCTGCCATTTTGGTAATGCGTTAGTTTGCGCGTGTGGGCATATTTACAGGGAAGTGTTTCCATCGGCATTTAAATACAAATTATGATTTTCCTTTCAAACTTTTTATTTTTATCTATACATATTCCTTTAATTCAAAGATTATAATGCTTTATGTTATTGTCCTTTCATTTATATGTGTTATTCGGGCTTATAGTGCAAACATTGTCAGTCTATCGCATTTTGCAGTAATTGCAAATGCTCCTTTTCATTTCGCATAAAAAGTATCAAACAGCGCGAAATTATGACGGAGAACGGCAACTGTGACCTCTGATGTGACCTTTTTCACTTACAATACCTTATCTTCTTGTACCATTTATTTTCTTGTACCTTTTATTTTCACAGGTACAATAATAAGCTCTGAATATGAATGAAAAATTCAGCATCCCACTAAATGTTCGGATAAGAAGTCTAGAGCATAGAGTGGTCAACTATACAGACAATTTATGTAAGTGTAAAAACAAGCAAAAATAATTCATATTAGATCTACTGTGAAATATGTTTTATGTATGGGTATCTAATCTTCATGGTTTTTGTGGTTGTCTGCACCTACATGTATGAATCTACTTTCCAGGATTTGTAAATTAGAAATCTAAGATATTCAGATTTTGCATTAGGCCTAAGAGATATTTTATTTATTTTTTGTATGTAAGAAGTGCTTTCAATAAAGTTATGCACCCATGAACCTGTATTTTGTGGTAAACCATACAAATTTGAACCAACAAAAATGACAAAGTCATAGTAATAATTATGTTTCACAGGTTTGGTTAATAAATAAAAACAATAAATATTTTATTTTGAGAAGGTGACTCAATTCTTACAATAATTAAACTACTCTCCAAAGAGGTCTTCTATGCATATTAATGAAATTAACATGTATTTCCTGTCATATAAATGTTTATATTACCTACTCCACTCCAATTTGCCCACATCATAATTATGAGTTTAATTTCAAACTACTTCAGTATTGAAGTAAAAGTGCTATGTTATGTACAGCTCCGAATTTCGTTACTGAATACACATCTTTATTCTTATGTGTGTGCATATAAGGGATTTTGGAGCTGTGCATAACCTATAGCTAGTGCCTAAGATTTATGTTTATTTGATAATTATAATTCTGATGTATGTTTGATATTTATTGTACATTGTATTTATTGTTTTTCAGTGAAGACACTATTTTCCTTCCATGAGGATGATGTCTCAATAGAAACATTGACAGTCTCACTTCAATGTCCAGTAAGTTCCATTAATTTACATGCCATGGCCTGTATCTGAATTTCAGGGGTTTCAAAATTTATGTGCTGGCTCTCTTTTGGATTGATTTTTGTCTACTTTTTAATTTTGCTGTTGCTTTTTCTTAAAATCCTTTATATTTACATCCTACATTTTGACTGAATGTTCTCATAGCATCTTCACAGCATCAAGGTTTGACATTACACTACGCTTTACTATCAAACCTTGACATTGTGAAGATGGTTCTCATAGTAAATCTGTCTTTACTGAAGCAAACCATTGATAACACAAGATTATCAACATATTCTTTTACGAACATTGTAAGATTTCTTGTTAGAGTTTTAGCAAGTTAATGAGAGCTTGAAAATGCTTGAAATTATGATTCATCTGTTGACTTGCTAGTATTCACATGCAGAATTCTGTAAGTATTTATGTACCTTCTCCAACATGTGAACAGTCATCAGATGAAAGAATCATCAAGCTAATCAACACTCTTCTATGAAATGCTAATTGTGTAAGTTATTGCAAAATTAAGATAGAAAGTAACAGTATATTTTTCTACTATGAAACTTCCAACCTTTTATCTTCTGGTTTCCTATTTATTTGGGTTTCTTGGCATTCTTTGATTTGGGTACAGTAGAAAGCCTGTATGTGAATTTTGTGTCAGTTTTGTAAGAACTTTATTCCAAATCAGGATATACCAATATATACATAATACTCACAAAAGGGTGATACAGTATATTAAGAAATAGATAACGGTAAATTATCAGTATACTCTCCCTTTTTTGGTATTTATAAGTTCTAGATCTTGGAGCACCATAAATCCCAAAACCTCAGTTCACATTTTAAACTTTTCATATTTCAACTTGATTTTTGTTAATAAGTACTGCTAGAGGAAGAAAAAAAATATATAATTTTCAGTTTAAAATTATTTCCTGTTATATATATTTTAATCTTTAATTCTTATTAATGAAATTTAAAATCTTATTTCAGTTATCAAAACAACAAATAGTTCTACCAGTACGGAGCACTTTGTGCTCACATCTTAGGTGTTTTGATGGTTACACATTCCTCGCCTTAGTCTATAAAGAGAGTTCCAAATGGTGGAAATGCCCTATCTGCTCTGTTGGGGTAACTGAGGACAGTTTATATGTGGATGAGTAAGACACATATATTAATTTTTTTCTGCTGGAAACTATATAGATAGATTTTTACCCTTTGAAATCAAGATTTTTTTTACCATATTTATCTGTGTATCACAAAACTTCAGTTAAAAGGTTGAGCAATGACATTTCATTGAATTGGTTGCAGTTTGCATCTTTGAGTCAGTAAAGAACAAAACTAAACATGCTCAAAGTGTGGTTGTTCGCGACAGGGCATTATTTGGTCAAATTGTACCTGCTCACACAGTAAGATCAATTACAACATAATGTTTGTATTATTTTTAGATTTACACTTAATCGAACATAGAGAGAGAATGCAGTTCGTCATATTCATTAATTCTACAAATTAGTGTGGATGGATATAATTGGTCAGACAATTTTCATGTCCTTTTCATTAAAATCATATGCTGAATATACATGTACTGACTTAAAACAACTAAGAATATAAATTACTTGTCACAGTCATAGTTTACTAAAGTTGTCTCCACCTGCCGTAATATTCAGTATATTGATCATGATGTGGTCTTTCCACTGCGATAATCATTGTTTTGCATATATAACAGGTAAAGGTAAAAAATTTCAGATAAATAAGGATTGGTAGTGTTTATTATATGCATTTCATGTCAATGAGTGATGGTATATGATAGAAATTCAATAGATTATTTTGATCATCCTTTTCCTATTCAATAAATTTAGGCAGGTATTTATAATAATTACCTACATGTACACTGTATATTATAACACTCATTTAGTCAGGAATTACAGTAACTTGAACTTCTCATCACCTCAAACTTTTGTCAGCTCAAACTGATTTTAAAGGTCTAAATTATATTTTCTATATTGAAGTATGTAACCTTGAATTTCTCATTACCTCAAATTTCGTGAGCTCAAATATATTTTAAAGGTCCAAATTATACTTTCTATATTGAAGTATGTTATCTTGAATTTCTCATTACCTCAAACTTTCATGAGTTCAAACTGATTTTAAAGGTCCAAATTATATTTTCTATATTGAAGTATGTAACCTTGAATTTCTCATTACCTCAAACTTTATGAGTTCAAAGTTAAAGGTCCAGATTTGCAATCATCACTCAAACTCCTCTTACATGAATTCAAACTATTCAACAAGGACCATTGAAGTGCAAGTAATTGCAGAGTATAAGTTGTATGAGGTTCAGTCTTGTAACTAATTATAATTACAACTTTATCAGTTAATTCATTACATTAGTATTTTAATTGTTTTATTTATTATATCTTTTTCACATTTGCTCATTTTTCTCATTTTTTATAGAAAATTCCTGTCAATTTTGAAAGAATTCTGTCAGTCTGGTGACAAAAATGGATCATATGTAGTAAAGTTCCATAAGGATACCACCTTTTCTTTAGAGAGCAGTAAGTATTATTCCTGTTAACAAACTGGCAATATGCTGCAAGTTTCCCACAGTTTTGTGGCAGAAGTTGTTTTTTTTTACGCCCCATCATTTATGCCATCATAGATCAGGGGCATATTGTTTTTGTCCTGACTGTTTGTTTATTTGTCTGTTGTCAACTTTAACCTTGGCTATAACTTTTGAACCGTGAGGGACAGAGACTTCATATTTGACATGTGTACTCAGCTTATGAAGCCCTTTCAAATGACACCAAGGTCGATGACCTTTTGACTTTGATAATGACCTTCACATTAAAAATTACTTTTTGGATTTTGGTGCCGCTGGGGGCATTAATGTTTCACAAACATAGCTTGGTTGTTTGTTATTTTTTTTTTTTTTTTTTTTTTTTTTTTTTTTTTTTTGGGTTTTTTTTTTTTTTTTTTTGGCTAATTAAATCTGTAAGCCTGGCTCATGATGTCTTGTCTTACCAGTCACTGAGAACATGATTTTCAGAAACCTGAATGACATTTAACCAGTTATCACAGCCAAAATATGTTTTAATATACATTTAATGTGGAAGGGTAAGAATTTTATAAAAATTGTCTCAGGTTCTTTGACCATTTTTGAAACCCTGGCCACATTAGTGCCATGTTTCCTCATTTCTTTTATGTTTCTGTTTTAGGAAATTACACCATAAATACTCCTGTAAACTGTCAGACATACATTGTACAGCCATCAAATCAACTATCTAGTATGACATCATCTTCAACATTTACTGTTAAAGCAGCACCTATTGTAAAACTTCGCAGAAGTACATGTACTGACATTTGGAATTGTGAAATTAAAAGCAGGGAAAGGAAACATATTCATAGACACCATAGAAAACACCACGAAAAGAAATCTCACAGAAAAACTGTAGAAAGTACAGGTACAAATGTTTCAGACTGTATGTATGAGAATCGAGGAAGACAGTCCTTTAATACAAAAAGGAAACCATCTGAAAATGAAAATAACCTGCCGAAACATAAGCTTAGAGCCTCGAAAAAAATAAGAATGAGTCTGCCAGTAGAATCCTCAGGTGCTTTAGAGGAATCAAATACTCTTACACAATCTGAGGATGCCATTAGGATGTCCACTACAAATGACGATCCTGCACAGTGTGATCTACTAAACAGCAATTCCAGGGTGCTGTCTAATCCATTACAACATAATCAAACTCTTGCTGCTAAACTTCTTGAAAAACAAAAAAATAGATTATCAGACTTGCTGAGTAGGCAGTCAGAGTCATCAAGCTATCCAAAGTTCGAACCAACGAAGATTTCAGAAAAAGTGATAGATTCCTGTAAAACAAATACTAAAGGATTACAAATTAAGAAAATTACAATCGAAAATGAGCAGAAGAAACCTGTACTTCAAAGAAAAGAGTCACCAACCACAATTCAAAATATGCTGTTATCAGGAACCTGGTTATTTATTCCAAACAATTTGAATTTACAGAAGAATTCAAGGATTTTGCTGCCACAAAACTCTACCTCCTTGTCTGTACAACCATGTGTACCACCAGTGGCTCCTGGGTGTCAGAATAGTGAGGTTAAGAAGGGTGAAAACAGTAAGGCATCTTCCTCCCAACAGCAACAGAAGGTTCTCATCAGCCTTCCCTTTATGAGTTTCAAGGGAACAATTCTTTGAACAGGTTTTTAATATTCCTACATTCCATGCAGAACATAAAATGGTATCACATTGCCATCAGTTTGTCTGCATGAACTTGAATGGGATTGTCTCATTATACCATTACAAATACAAAAGATTTGATGGTTGTATAATGATATGAAAAGTATTATTTGTAGGATTTTAAAACAGGTGGTCTGTCCACTAGGGGAGGAGCAAATAGGTGAGGTCAAATATCCTTCAGTCGAGCACTCAAGTTTCAAATAGGTAGTCTGCTCAGTTGTAGGAAAAATGTCAGGAATGAGTTCAAAAGACTGGCATTAAATTTTTTTGCTCTCGGTTCTAATTAACCCATTATGTGATGAAGGAACACGAATGAGTATCACTTGCAGTTGTACATCTACATTTCAAGCAAATGGCCCCTGTGTGCGTGGCAGATGGAGGGAGGTTAAAAGGGGATCTAATGAGGATTAGAAAATCAGGTCCAAGATTTTAAATCATTGTAGATATATGATTCAATATGTTAGTACTTGAAAGGATATCAATTGCAGTGCATGAATTAATTTCAAACTGGGGGTCTTACCCCAATGGTAGAGTCAAATAGGCAGGATAAAAAACCTTGTCTGCATTTCTCCTTGTAAACCATTGGATACAAACTATCCTGGTACCTAAAAGGTTTCCTTATTTGGTTATAGACCTATGATTCAAACTCATGGTGTTCTGTCCTCAGGCCTTACTAAGGGATAAAACAATCTTGTCCATGCTTCTACGTGTACATCATTATAGATACAAATGATATGATGGTGCATAGTGCATAGAAAGGTATGTCCCCTGAAAGAGGGGGAAATGATCGAGCAGGGTCAAATTATTACTTTGTTATATTAATATGTTGTCCAATAATCAGATGCAACTGATATTTATTGATGCTATATAAAAGAGAATTATGATTATTCACATGGGGTTTTCCCCTGAGACTTGGACCAACATATAATGCACTTGTTAACAGTACATATTGTTTTTAATCCATACCACTTCGATTTTTAATATATAGAATATTTTATAACTTACATGTAGTGTGCATGTAGATTCACTGGTAAAGTCCTAAGTGATGTGTTTGAAACAAAAATATCAGGAATAATAAATAGCTTCTATGTTTTAATATTCTAAGATAAAAATTTTGATAATTAATATGGATTGAAAGAGGAAGATTTCATTTGAATTTTTTTTCTTTCTTTTTTTTTTTCTTTTTGGTTGGTGTATTCAGTATATTATAGATTTATGTTCATTTAATCTTAATTTTGCTGATACATGATACTATGGAATCTCATACTGTTTGAAACTTTCATGCATTGTATTGACCGTTAAGCAGCAGTGCCTAAATCTAAGACCTAGCTTATCTTGGATCTTACCCTTGATAACAGATAATTTTTGATGATTTTGTTTTATTATCGCTGTCTAAATGTGCATGTAGGTGATCCAAATTACATGTAATTGCTAATAAGGCAATTGGTTCTTTCAGCATTGTTAAATGAAAATTTCTCTGATATTTTGTTATTGTCAATTTTAAGAGTGAAAGCATACTGTTTTAAATCATAATAAATGTTATTTGTAAACACACAATTAGATCATATGTGATTACTGATTGAGCGGTTTAACTCGACATGCTTTTATACACACCATTTTTTTGTTCTTCAGTGGGGCAGAAATCTGCCCAAATTTAGAACAACAGATTTTGTAGGTGACTATAAACCACAAAACATGAACGGAATGAGTATTTGCACAATCTCACGATTTCATTTACTTGAAACTGTTTCATTTTTTGTAAAAAAAAAGTTGAGTGTTCATAGCTAGTATGCATGGATGATAGTATGTATGTAAATTATCATTACAAGATTTTACAGCTGATGTTGTGACTGTGTATAATTGAATACATGCATGTACATATTTAAAGAAAAGTGTCTTTGCCAACTGTTGGTTTTATAATTGAAATCATACCATAATAGCAGCTTCAGAAGAAAGGTCTGCTGACTTGGCAAAATTTGGCAACTTGTATGTGTTATATATACATGTATATGATATCAATATTCAATTCTTTGATACAAGTATTATTACTTCCAGCTGGATAGAAAGAGATGATAATTAAAGGACACATTTTTCCAATTACATAAAGGGCATTAATTTACTGTTACTTCCAAAGCCTTTTAGAAACTCAGTTTGTCTTCTTGTACCTAATAGTGACATATAACACTGATACATATTAATGTATCCAAAGATACAACAAATATAATAAGTCAATAGTTATAAATACATATTTTTGACTAGATTAAAAACCACTTCTGATATATTTTGTGCCAAAAGTAGTTGCATGCTTTGTAAACTTAAAGAAATGCAAATTTTAACAAGATTACCTACTTAACATTGTCAGATTGTATGAAGTGTGGTGTACGATTTAATTGACATGTTCTTTCAATTCTGAATCATCAGAATATTGTCATTTTGAAATGTTTTTCATGGATAATTTAGAATTATATAAATATCATTCTTGTTAATTTGTTAATGTACATGTGCATTATTTTACACGTCTCAGCTAGAGTTCCTTAATTTACATGTTTGTTTATTAATGAATGAGAAGTTCACTGTTCATATTGTATCTATAATCAGCCTTTATTATACCTTCCACAAGCAAAGTTTGGGGGGGGGGGGGATATAGGAATCGCCCTGTCTGTCTGTCCTCTGTCAGTCTGTCCATCTATTTACATTTGTCCGGCCATAGCTTCATACCCCCTTGTCAGATCTAGATAATATTTCACACAATTGTTGTATATGACTCAAGAGTGTGTCATGACCTTGACCCATAGTCTTACCTTCAAGGTCAAGGTCACAGTGCACACATAGCAAACATTTTTGTCCGGGCCATAACTTCTTATCCTCTCATTAAATCTGGATAATACCCAAGGGTGTGTCATGAATTTAACCCAAGGTCATGTCTTCAAGGTCACAGTACATACATAGCCAAAATCCTTGTTCGGGCCATAACCTCTTACTGCCAATTTGGATAATATTTCACACAATTGCTGTCCATGACACAAGGGAGTGTCATGACCTTGACTCCATATCATATTTGCAAGGTCAAGGTCACAGTACACGCTTGGTCGAAATCCTTGTCTGTGCCATAACTCCTTACTGCTATGTTGGATCTGGATAACATTTCATGCAATTGTTGCACATGACACAAGGGTATGACATGACCTCCATCCAAGGTCATATCTTCAAGGTCAAGGGCACAATGCATACATAGCCAAAATCCCTGTCCGGGTCATAGCTTCTTACTGCCAAGATGGATCTGGATAATATATCACACAATTTTTGTTAATGACCCAACGGTGTGTCATGACCTTGACTCAAGATCATATCTCCGAGCTCAAGGTCATAGTGCACACATTTTCAATATCCTTGTACGGGTTATAGCTCCTTAGTGCTATGTAGGATCTTGATAATATTTCACACCATTGTTTTCCATGATCCAAAGGTGTGTATCACATTGTACAGAGCATGTTGTCCATCTGTGCATTTGTCCATGAAACTTGTCCTGCCATAACTTCTTCCTTTCACTTTGGAAGGACATCAAATTTTACACAATTGTTGTTCATGACCCAAGAGTGTATCATGACCTTGAACCAAGGTCACATCTACAAGGTCAAGGTCACAGTGCAAACATAGCCAAAATTCTTGTCTGGGCCATAACTTCTTCCTGTTACGTTGCTGGAAGACTATATTTTACACAATTGTTGTTCATGACCCAAGGATGTGTAATGACCTTGAACTACAAGGGCAAAGTCAGAGTGTACACAAACCAGATAGTGTTCGTTCATTATACCTCAAAATGTACAGGTGGAACATTCATTACACTTATACCACTAGTGATGTATCTTGGGATGAATTATTGCATGTGTCATCTTTGTTGCCGATGGGGGTATTTGTCCCGTTAGGACAGCTTTAGTTCTCTTATATAATAATACATGTAAGTACTATATAGCATTAACTGTGCATTCATTAATAAATTCTTAGTTTCTGGCATCCATTTTCAAATGTCTTAAATTGAGTGTCCTATCAACTAAATGGATAAAAGTTGCATATGTCTGAGGCAGTATACAGTTGTTCACTTTCAACTAAATCAAAACGAAGATATAAGTTTGCAGCACTTTGGCGATGGCCATGGCCAGCCCTCATGAGTTGAAGGTGCACTGTGAGGGTTACAATATTTTGTTATTGTGTGTTTCGGTTTCCAGGATTAAAAACCTCTGGCGAGGAGGAGTGTGACGGAATAGTATCGGCCCGGATAGCTCAACGGTGAGAGTACCGTCTCGATAGTGGAAGGTTCTGGGTTCGATCCCCGGGTCCGGCCACATCTTTTCCCTCCGCTTGTTACAGGCTAATATAACGTACAAATTTAAGACAAAAAAGTGTGAAATAATTATCCCTACAAATTTATTTGTACTTCCAAAGAATGGTCGGGTTAATGAAGTCTCAAAAAGGACATTGCCACCGGATCACACTAATGAGCATCAAGGGAGAAAACTATACCAAGACACTGACCAAAAGATACATGGACATTATATACATCATCATAGTAGACTTTGTTTGATTGTGGTATACTCATCGGTTACTACTAACAGTGGCGTAGCTAAGCTAAAAATGTGTATGCTTTAAGGTTCGAGGCGAGAGCCGTATGCGCCTCAGCCTGTGTAGATGGGTCCGAAGGTATACCCCCAGAAAAGTTTTACATTTAGAGGGCACTAGAAGCCATTTCCTGGCTTTTAGACCCTGAACTATAGAATTATAATGATTCATAAAAAGTATGTTTTATTCTGTAAAAATATGAATATTTTGTCTTCAACATTTTTAGTAATGATGAGGGTTAGATTTTAAACCATTTCACAAAGACACTCTGATGACAAACCTCTTAAATTCAACAGTACCAAACCTATGTTGAATGAATCTATGTGGAAGTCTTTGTATGCAGCGAAATCCAAAATTATCGCGACCCTGAGTAACTTAGCGAAATGTGTGGGTTTTTTTGGGGGGAGGGGTTGGGTTTTTTTTATTTTGTATATGGTGGAGCTAGCATGCACACATATAAGGTAGCTACGCAACTGACTAAAGCAATATTGTAATGTTTACAATCAGGAGTGATCGATCATAGATTCGTATGACCTGGGAATTAGCACTTGGTGCGTCCTGACAGCTCTTAGACTGGATGATAGGCTTCTGTGTGACCACTGACTGTTACAGTATCAAACTTGGACAATTATCATGCTAATCAGACTGAGTGTTCACCAATGACGAACATAATATCTATCCAGCTATAAATTCGAATAAATTTAATGTCATAACTTGTGTAGCCAATTTGGTTTAACATTGCGCTCGGGCTGATGCGGTTGAAATTATCAAAAGATAAAGAACCTTAGAGCAACGTAGTCCACTTTCCGATGCGCGTTTGAAATTGATAGCTGTCATGAGCGGAATTTTGGAAGGGTAGTTTAAAATTTTCATGGAATTGCTCAGTATAGTTGATTTGGTAGAATTTACAGGAAGTTTTACCGTCACAAATAAAACATTTCATTAGATTCGTCATTAAATGAAGTGAAATGACATTTTGGCTACATACGTAACTGCTTTCGGTCTATATAGTATATATGTGCAGAACACACTTCTCGCGAACTCTGTTGGTTACTTTTAAAAGAGTATAGACGACTTTCTGCATTGGCAAATGAATCATTGTTCTTTTTCAGTAATAAAAAAGAAAATATCCTGGGATATATGGCAAAAATGGGATATCGCCAATAACCGTTACCTCATTATGAAACACATTCATCATCTCAAGAATGCTCCACGGAATAGAGTTCCTCGATGCACGGAAGGAAGGAAGGTCTAGACCAGTTAGAATTACAGAAAAAAAGATATTAAAAAGTTACAATCCCTACTGGAAAATACTGCAACATCAGGAGTGTATCTACTAGAGCGACAGATCGACAAAAGATATTTCTCTACATTCCTTGGTATGGCAACCAACAAAGACATGGTGGGACGTGAGATAGCAAAACTACAACTGCTTATGAAAGACGATACAAGTAACAACTGGTTTATCACGATCAGTCAAATACTAGTAGTCCAAAAGTACAACTTACCGTCAGCAGTAGAGATATTAGAAACAACAAAGAAGAAAAATATACTGAAAACGGGGTGTAAAAAAATGGCAATGACCAGCTACTGGCCCAGCAAACTGGTGGAAAAGGCGGAGACAAAATCGTCCTTAAGGTTCCTAGCAGTTGACAAATTATAGTGCCTGGGCAACCACATCTAGTGTCGGCATCTGCAAAGCACAGTCCAACGGAGACCAGAAAAACGGCCATGAAAATGAAACTGATGACAGGGACATATAGTCTCGGGTGTATCCAGACAAGAAACAAGAGGCAAAGCCAACAACAATGCCTGCTGTGTAAAAGAGAGCCAGAAGATGAAACGCACTTCATAGCAAAATGCCAAGTGTGGGAAACAAAGAGGGGACCATACAAGGAAAAATAAAGACTGTTACAAGAAAAGCCAGAAGGAAACCAGGAACCCATGTCCAGTGCTACTGACGATGATGAACAGTTCACCCAGCTAGTCACAGACTGCATATATTACATGGATGGCATCGGACCAAAAAAGGGCAAGAAATAGTGGACTGGTACCTGTAAATGGAGGAGTCAGCCAGAAACTACATTTATGCGATACCCCAGGTCAGATCTACTAAAAAAATTAATATAAATAGTTAGACAATATTGAAAACAGAATAAAGCTCATAAAGTGACATGTAAATATCATACATTTTTCCCCAGCTATAAAGTAGAATGAACTTTTACTGTGGTTACGGTTTAAATATTGTAAATATCGCTACTGTAGTTTTTAAAAGGTTGTGGACATTTTTGTACAAATCTAAGTTCTTAATAACGAATAGTAAGATTATAACTTGATTATAAGTTTGAAACTGAATTCTTAATTAACCATAACGCCTTTTTATAACGGACAATATGTAAATATAAAGGGTCAGACTGTCGCCAGTTATTTTATGATAGGGATTCTCTGTTCAAATCGTTAATTACCAACAAGCTTGTAGATTTTATATCTTAAATCACAATAGGATTTTGCTGTGGGTGCTCCTTACTCAAAGAAGGGACTTCCCAACCTGAGAAGATTAAGGTGCCATACTTACCGATCATACGTTGGTGGAGCTGAAATCTGGTGTAAAATTTGAAATTCAAAGTATTTTTTTTTTAGTAAATACTGTCAAAAAATAAGCAGAAAGCCTTGCTTTTATGATTTTATGTCGAAAAACATGTGAAAACGTACACCGAAAGGAGTGGGACACGTACATGCCTCTGCACTGTGACAACACCCACCCACCCATCCCCTCCCTCAGTAAGTTTCTGATGATCTAAAAAGCATTTTAGGACAGAGCAGGGCTAAAGACAAGGAGGGATGACCCTTGTTCTTCATGTGTCAGCCTCCGTTCTGTCCCAAGTTACTTTTAAGGTCTCCAGGAACATATTTGATATTTTACCCTGGTCTGGACTCCCCGCACATTTTTTAGCTTTGAGTATCACTGTGAAGAGATGTCCGGCTGATTCACGAAATTAATATTAGCCATCAATCAAACAAAGAAGACAGCGTGAGATACGAGATATCTTTCCAAATTTGGCTGGATATTTTTTTCCAGAGACACATTGTATGTCTCTGGGTTTTCCCATGTTCCAAAGACGTCCATGATAGCCTTACTTTCCAACTTACATGAATGTTCCTCTTTAGGTTTCGAAAAAATCAAAGTTATTTAATTATTATGGACTAAAGACGCGACTTTGTAGTAGTGTAATTGACGCATCCAAAAATATACCATCAAAACGAGGTCGATCCGTATCCGGAAAATGTGACGTCGATCTCGGTTTGTTAATTTATTTTTGGAAGCGATGAAATGAAAATAAACGAAAACAAAATTCTCACATGGAGAGTATGAGAGTCAGAGTGCGATGATGTGAATGGGCAAATGATAATGTAAAAGGTAATGATAATACTAATATTTCAGTTCGAACTGTAAGAGCTAATTTGTTCCTGCAAGTGCAAGACCAAAGCCAAAGGTAAAGCTTTTCTTTATTTCATTATTTCATGAATCATGTATGATTATTTCATACTAGATCTACATAAATCTGTTAATTTCATTTGAAACTGTCAAACTCATGAACTGTCATCAGTTAAAACAATGCGTTACATAATGTTGTTTATACAGAAATTCCTTTCTATAACATTTAACTACAGTCTGCTGTATACATGACACTAGAATTATATTAATAATACCGGTAGGTTTGTTGGTGTGCCCCTCTATTGAATATGTCAATTAAATTCCCGTAGTGTGATTACACACAATCTAATTAAAATTCGATCTTTATTTTGCTCCCGTACTGCGTGTCACATGCAACACGCAGTACGGGAGCAAAATAGAGATCGAATTTTAATTAGATTGGATTGCACACGATCATCAGAGCAGAAAAATTCTCCCAAGCCTTTGTATACATTTCTAGGAATGAATGTCATTTAACATGTACAGGCTGTTCACTCAAAAATTATAACCGTGTTATATGCGGATCAACGGCAAATCCCAGAATTTGAGCTCCAAAACGTACCCCCGACTTATACGTGGGTCGACTTATATGCGAGTATATACGGTAAATCTGTTTAAAATAGTTAATATTATATCCTCTAGCCTACATGTATACATGTATCAATTTTAATAGATTACGGGGTACTGAAGTTTATTTATCTTGAAAAGACAAAAGAATGTAAAAACTATTACTTATCATGAAAAATTGGAGGAATATTTACATCATTAATAAGAGTCAAAAATGTAAAGTGACAAAGAATGCTGATAGTCACTAATGACATCACTATTGCAAACTACGAACATGAGACAGATTCTTTATGGTTACAATGAAACATAGCGACACACTACTCCAGTATAGATTTACCTATCACACTATCCCACCCATTCATTTAGACTCAACATATTTGTCAGTTTTGTCCATTTACAGTTTGGAAAGACAAAATTGATGTCCCATCGTTACAAAACATAAAATAAGCACATAAATTAACGGTCACAGTTTTTTTAATTTACCATGATTCATATATAGTGTTTGTTTGAAAGACCACTTTCAGTGTTCTTTTTTGCCAATCAGAAGTCTCTTTCATTGAACTCACACAGATTCAAACTAACAGTTTTTTGTTTTATGTCCCAGACGTGGTGTCACTTATCCTTTTCACAATTCAGTGACTATGTCTCACCCAAGTTATTGCTTTTATATGGTGAGGATGTCTGCCCAATACAATGCATAGAAATGGTCTAATGCAACAGATAGGGATACAACGATATATTGTGATATGATATACATGTATTGTGATACAGAGGTAATGATATGATATATGAGACAGGAAGGAGGTAAAAAATATGGCAACGATACAGCAATTTTTTCTTTATAAGAATCTGTAACGATTTAACAAATTTATATATAAAAATTCCAAACAGAAATATAATCATGCAAAAAAATTATAAATAAATTATCAAATTATTTTGTTTGTGTTTTTGTATCTATTTGTAATTCATTGTAGTTTAAGTTATGTACATCTTTTTAGCTCACCTGAGCCAAAGGCTCAAGTGAGCTATTGTGATCAATCACCGTCCGTCGTCTGTCGGCCGTCGTCTGTCGTCCGTCGTTAACTTTTCACATTTTCTACTTCTTCTCCAGAACCACAGAACAGAATTTGATGAAACTTGATAAGCATGTAGTACTCATGGTCCCCTACAAGTGTTGTTGTTTTTCGTTCGGATTCATCAACAGGTGGCGCCACCACAGGCAAAAGTAGGTCAAAGAGGGTACCCTCCTTTGACAAACTTCTCTTCTCAGACCAATACAGAGACAAACCGAATGCATAGGAATGATCTAGAGGGATGTGTGAAGAAGTGTTGTTATTTTTGGTTCCGTTCCGAAATCAAATTTTTGACGTTTTTTTTGTCCTTGGTATTTTTAATGCAGAAAAGAGGTATTTTTTTCTTTTAGTAAACATTGATGCATTAATTTGGTTTAATTTGATCATTTTGATGGTAAGAAATACTACTGCGAAGAAAATTTTTCAATATTTTATGTTTTGGATTTTTTATGAATTTTTTATGACTTTCAAGAAAAAGGGGGGTGGGATAATTGGTGTAAACATTTCACAGTTTGAACTTTTTCTTCGGAACCACTAGCTGGAATTCAATGAAACTTGGCATGCATCAAATACTCAAGGTCCCCGACAAATGTGGTTCGGGATCTTTGTCAGGATCCATGAACAGGGGTGGCACCACCACAGACAAAAGTAGTCACAGAGGGTACACTCCTTTGGACAAACATCTTCTTCTCCAGATCGGGTGCATACAGCGACAAACCGACTGCTTATAACTAATGATTTAGAGGCATATGGGAAGAAGGGTTGATATTGTTTGGTCCATTCCGAAATCAAATTTTTGACGTTTTTTCATTTTTATTTTGACTTTGTTATTTTCAATAAGCATTAAAGAGTTATTATTTTCAGTTAATTGATAAACATTGATGCATTCATTTGGTTTCATTTAATCATTTCTATGGTAAGGAATGCTGGTGCGAAGGAATTTTTTTTTCAATATCTCGATGTTTTTGAATTTTTTATGAATTTTTTAAGACTTCCAAAGAAAAGGGGGGGGGGGGGACCATTTTTCACATCTTCAACTTGATCTACAGAACAACTTGAAGGATTGTGATAAAACTGGGTAGGATGCAAGTACTAATAGTCCTTTTCAAAGGTTTTGTTTTTTGTGCGGATCATCCAAATTGGTTAACAGATAATGCCACCATGTCTAAAAGTAGTTCTCACAATGGTACATATACCACTTGGTAATTGAAATATGGAGAGTAGCGGTTCAAATCCAGCTGTGGTCAAAAAATTTTTTTTTTTTTTTTACACATCTAAATAAGTTTTTAGATGTTTCTCAACACTCAACATATGAAATTAGGAATTTTACGTTTAAGACTTCCAAATGAAAAAAAAAGGGGGGGGGGGGGGGAGTTTTGACATTTTCAACTTTTTCTACAAAACTGTTTGAAGGATTTTAATAAATCTTGGTAGAAATAAGTCACTTATGATCCTCTTCAAATTCTGTTGTTTTCTTCCAGACCTCTTTACAGGTGGCACCACCATAGTCAAGAGTAGGTCACAAAAGAGTTCCCTCCTTTAACAATATTCTTTTTCATACGGGCTGTATACAGAGACAAACAGAATGCATAGAAATGATCTAGAGGGATGAGTGAAGATGTATTGTCATTTTGGTTTCCTTCCAAAATCAAATTTTAGAATTTTTTTTCGACATTTCTTTGGACTTGGTGATTCAATGCAGAAAAAAAGTGTCATATTTCCTAGTTAATTGATAATGATGATTTCTTATGGACTATTGTGATCATAATTATGGTAAGGATTGTTACTTTGAAAGAATTTTGTCAATATCTCAATTTTTGGATTTTCTATGAATTTTTTAAGACTTCCAAATGAGGGTGTATACGAACAATTCAATCACATTTTTCACTTCTGCTGTTATACCACATGAAAGATTTTAATGAAACATGGAATACATGAAGTACTAAAAGTCCTCTATCAATTTGGTAAATTTCATCCAAATTGGTTAACAGATAATGCCACCATGTCTAAAAAGCAGTTCTCACAATAGTACATATACCACTTGGTAATTGAAATATGGAGAGTAGCGGTTCAAATCCAGCTGTGGTCAAAATTTTTTTTTCATTTCTTTACACACCTAAATAAGTTTTTAGATGTTTCTCAACACTCAACATATGAAATTAGGCAATTTTAAGTTAGATCTGGACAATATTTGAAACAATTGTTGTTCATGACCCAGACTTGAAATCAGTCAACAAAAGGCCCCACCTAAAGAAATGACTAACTTGTTGCCCTGAATGACTTCTTGCAGAGACAAAGGAAATGCTTAATATCAAAATCACCTGAATGGATGTGCAAAAAAGTGTTGTTTTTTATTCTAGCCTGAAATAAAATTTGACATATTTTCAACATCTGTGTTGACTTAGTCACATTAATGCAAAAATAAATGAATTCTTCCTTCATGCATGACTGATAATCTAGGTACTCAGGTGAGCGATATAGGCCCACTTGGGCCTCTTGTTTCTTAATGGCTGTGTATAGATACTTCATGAAAACAATGCAATCAAGCATAAACCTCATTTTTATGCCCCCCTTCGAAGAAGGAGGGGCATATTGCTTTGCTGCTGTTGGTCGGTCAGTCCATTTAAAATTTCCACTCATTATATATCTCTGGAACCAATAAAGATATTGAAATGATATTTGGTGTACAGATATATCTCAAGGTAAAGTTCAAACTTAATTATTGTTTAATAAATTTTGATATGAAAATTTGCAGTTTCTGCTCATTATCCCAGGAAAGGATAGAGATATTGAATTGAAACTTTGCATATTGAACTGATATTTTGGATACAGATACATCTTAAGTATATCTAGGTCAAGAACAAATTTGGTTATGGTTCAATAATTTTTGTCAGAGTTATTTCCCTTGGACTTAGAAAATTTCTTTAAAGTAGCAGTTTCCGCACATTATCTCTGGAACCAATAAAGACATTGAATTTATATTTGACATACTAATACATCTAAAGAAGATTTAGGCAGGGATGTATATATGTGTCCCTGATTTATGTCCATTTCAAATTTGGTTATGGTTCAATAATTTTTGTGAGAGGTATCCTCCTTGGCCTCGGAAAATTTCTCAAAATTAGCAGTTCTTTTCATTTTCTAAAGAACAGCTAGATATATTGAATTGATATTTGGTATACAGATACATCTTAAGAATATCTAGGTCAAGTTAATAAGGTATAATTTAGATATGGTTCAATTATTTTTGTCAGAGTTATCCCCTTTGGACTTTGAAAATTTTTTAAAATATGCAGTTTCAGCTCATTATCTCAGAAATGGATATAGATATTGAATTTTTGGTATAAAGGTACATCATGAAGATATCTAGGTCAAACTTTATTATGCAAAGTTATGAAAACTTTTGAATGGAAAAATTTTGTTTATGGACGATTATGAGGACTAGATGACCTCTAATGTGGTCATGTGAGTTATGCCCATGTTACAAAAATAACCAGGGGGGGGGGGGGGGGGGCATATGCTATGTTGGCATTGATTTTGTTTTACTTAGAAAGTGTATCGCCCCAAGTACTATGTCATTGTTTTAGTATTGTGATACTTATCGTACCTTGAGAACCTGTATCATATTTAAACATCTTCAGCAGTAGTTACATCCAAAGCAATGAGGGATCTTTTCTGTGCTACTATTGTGATCCAGGACCTCACTGTCTCAGCCAAAGGACAGGATGCTGTTGAGCCTCTGGCGGGGTTTAAACCCAGGACCTCCCAATTACACACCAAGCATCTTATTTAAGAATCTCATATCTTATATAGTATATAGGGCCTCATGTCCAACAAACTATATTTTGCCAAACTTTAAGTTGTGATGTTAACGCTTGGATGGTTACGTCACAATAGAATGATCCAGCTTTGAGCGACAATACCGGTATGCTTGGTATTTTATGTGAGATGAAATTAATACGAGAAAGATTTGTTGAATAAGATATGCTGGCTCTACTGGTATGAATCTGAATGATACAGCTATTTTCCCTGAATTATGGTATGGTAGAGAAGTAACATCAATACATTGAATTCAATTTGAACACCTTTTAATGTGTATGGTCATTACTGTGCATGTGTTTAGGTGTAAAGTTACATGGTGAAAAAACAATTAGAGTGTTAAACTCACAAATCTCTGGTGTCTTGTTAGAATACAGACTAAGATTAAATATTTTGTTCTACATGTTGTATCTAACCTGATTTTTCATTATTACATTTTCAGCGTACCCAATTTATGGTAATCTGAAGGGAGAGAGTGTGCTGTGAGAACTACCTAGGTGTTTCGGAAGCATGTTGATCTCCTGATCATGTCTACTATACCACAGTTGATGGTTCTATACTCTAACGATGCTGTGGAAGTTCGTTATGCAGACCAGTCCTGTCTACAAGTTGCCCCTTGTGGATCAACTTTCGTACATCATGAAAGTCCTGGAGAAACATTTCATCCTGCCCATGGTCTGTGGAATATCTATTCAGTTATTTATTTGTGAGATTTAACTTCTGAACATGCAGCTGTGTTCATTTTTAAGTATCTAAAAGTAATTATCAGGAACTTTTATGTAATGAACATTTAAATAATAGAGTTGTTTTGTAGATTATTCCAAAATATATGTAGATGACAACTGAAAGGAAGCATACTCACTGCAAAATACAACACTCTTCTTGTTATTGTGTTGACCATCTTAAAATCTTCCAATTCATAATTGCTTTTATTCATACTAAAGTATGGCTGTCCTTTTTTTTTTCGCTTTATCAGGTGATCTCAATGTCAAGAAATACTAAAACTTCAACACAGTTATAAAACACTTTGAAAATTGTGAAATCACTCAAAACAACAGAGGGGAGTGTTCTTTTTCATCATAAATATGTTTGTTTGATTCTTGTTATACATCACTCCAAGATTATTGGGCTTATAAGTTATATGGTGACGGCATCTGCGTGATGCAATACATAGAAATTTAAATCAGTATGGTGGACCTGTCCAAAGCAGTGAGGGATCTATAATGTGCTATGTTCTTCGTGAAATGTGACCTCTCTTTTTATTGTCTCATCAGAAAGACTGGACACTTATGAGCCACCAGCAAGATTCAAATCCAACATCTCTCAATCATAAGCCAAGCACTTAACTGATTGAGTGATTGTGCTGTACATGCTTTTTTAAACAAAGAGCACACTTTATGTATGCCTTCTACTCTAACTATGCCACATAGATAGCTATTGCACAAGAACAAATATATCACAAAACTAGAGTTACTTTACTTATCAGTTATGTCTGTTTCTTTGTATATTTGTAGGTATGAAATCTGTCCATAAGCGAAGCCAATTTGTCACATCAGATTACAAGTACAAAGTTATACAGGCATTAGATTTTCGAAACAGATTTGCTGAAAGACCATTTATTTCTAAAGACCTTGTAACAGAGGACCAGATAGTGGTATGTCTAATTGATTTATGTTATATTTCTTTTAAATAATTAAATATATATACATACTTCTCTTCTGAATTTAAGACTAAATAGATTAAATAGATTCCAATGTTCTGTTTATCTGAGAAAGTAATTATTTATATAATGTTGATGTTGAACTTAGTATCTTGTCTACTGTGATCGTTTATACTTGCGTGTGCATCAATGGTCAAATAGGAGAATACACTAGAAGCCTACCGCGTCTGTCATTTTTGAGTTTGATCCCTATTTAGGCACTAATAAGAAGCTCTACTAGTGTACTTTTTTCTCCGGGTTAGGGGCTTTTTCACACAGTTATATCTTGGAAATTGCATAGGTGGAAATATAGTGTAGTGTTATACATTTAGAAAATAATAATGCCAACAATACATGTATTAGTGCATTTCATCATCAAATAGATTAACAAAACTATTTTCAGAAATTCTATTTCAAGGATTTCTCTGAATAAGTATTATGATATAATAAATATCCAAATAAGTCACAATATAAAGTGTACCCTGCTAACCATATAGTCAATTTTGAAATGCGTCTTGTTCTTTCATGTTTATCTTCAAACATATGTGGCACACTGGTATACCAGTTAAATTAATAGAGAATCCACATGGTAGGTGTAGGGTCTGGGTTCAAATGCCAGTCTGACCATAAAATTTTCACCCTTGCATTTACAGAATTTGAGGTTACACCAGCTCTCATCAGTTGGCCTTGTTTATGTGAAGGCACTATGAAATGAGGATTTGGATTTGTGAAGTTTGTTGAAAACCTCAGAGTTGCAGGGGAGGAATGTGTTTGACTTGGATATTAGCTCAGATAGCTCAATTGTTAGAGCATTGGCATAGTAGGTGAAAGGTTCTTGCCATAAGTTTTTCACCTTGCTTGTTACACATACAACATACCTCATGGTTTAAACTAAGGTGAAAGGTTCATGCCTTAAATTTTTCACCCTGCTTGTTACACATACAATATACCTTGTAGTAAATTTTTCACCCTGCTTGTTACACATATAATATACCTCATAGTTTAAACTTTAAACAATTGACATGAGTAAAATGTAATTTGTTTTTTTTTTTCATTTTTCAGCATTTGTATGCAACAGTGCAAGATGTTGCATGGCCAAAGTCAATAGAGGACTCTAACTACGAGTTTCTACCAGATGGTGGTGTACGGCTAATATCTGTGGATGAATATGCCAGTGTTGTGCTCTCCCCACATAGGCAAGACTTTACTGTCTGTTATTTGTCAAAAATTAGTGAAGACAAAAAGAAAGTAAAACTGTCATCTCGTCTTAAAGAGAAATCAGATATGAGAAAGGAAAAAGATGAAAAGTTGAGTGTAGAATCTAAAATTGAAAGAAAAATTAATTTTGGTGGAGAAGTTCAAGGAAGAGAAGTAGATTGTCATACAGTAAATGGAGGAAATTCAGAACTAAGTAAAGGGGAAAAGAAGTATAATGATAAGACAAAATCAAAAGATGGCAAACATGTAGAAGGTGCAAGTCCAAGATCTGAGGAATTGCCAAGTCCCAGGTCTTTAGATCATCTTAGCCAGCAGTTACATGAAGAACTGAATATGTCTCCCATTAGTGTGGTCAGTGGAATGAGGAGTTGTCACTCATCTCCTGGCGAGAAAGTAGGTCAGACAGAATACAATCGTTATTCTACACCGACTGGTTGTCATAGCAATCAGGAAGCAGTCAAGTCAAATGCAGATGATTTTATTGATATCGGTGGCAAAAGGTCAGCTTTCAAATACTACGAACGTAAAATGACGAATGATCAGGATGGATCATTTTTAGAAACACTTGATGTCGAAAATAAATCAAAAGAAGGCAAACTCCCAAGTATGGACTCCACTCTGGTAGGTAATGAAAAACAAATTGTCAGCAGGGAGAAGTTTAGTAGTGGAAATATATCAAACTATGTAGAGAGACATTCTAAATCAGCAAGTATTTGTCATCCTACTCTGCATGAAGGATCTGATTCTGGTGACAGCATTAACACGGAAGTGGATGAAGATGGTCGCTGTCGACAGTTGTACACCTGGATAACAAAGCATTTCTCCTGTGATGAGTGTCCAGTCGCTTGGAGTCACCCAGTCAATATTGCTAGGACTCTCATGGATAAAAGAGAAGAACTGGAGGAAAAAGCATGTAAGATGATATAAAACACATTTCACCTCAGTGGGTAGATGTTAGCATTTATTGCTTGAAGCACATCAGGATAGACGTATCTTTGAACTTTGTCTCAAGTATTTATGATGATCATACTTGGTACATTTGTTCCTTTGGAGATGCCGATGTGTCATGACCCTGAACCAAGGTCGTGGGTCAGAGGTCAAGGTCACTATTCACTCTGTAGTAAAAATCTTGTCCGGGCTATTTCTTTTAGTTGTATAAAAGGTTAATGTTCATACTGGGTCGTTGGTCAAAGGCCAAGTCACTTGTCTTTTTTTTTTTGGAAAAACTTTAACTTTGACGATAAAGTATAGTCATAGAGAGATAGGAAGTCCATTTTACATGTGTGTATTCTGTATGACAAGTCCTGTACACTGATACAAGAAGAATTTCCACAACCGCCTTTACTTTCACCTTCTTCTCCAAAACTTAAATATTGGTCATATATATAGTTCTATGCCTTATTTGGGGGGCATTTGTCCCATTAGAACAATTCTAGTTAGTCTAGTTATTAACAAAAAACCACATTAGTTTATTATAAATTTATATGCACTACAAACAAAATACAAGTCACAGATTGAATAAATTAAGTGATCACCCATAAGGAGGAGAGACACAAAATATGGGACATACATGTATATGCAAAGAGAGGTACATGCAAAAGTATAGATATAGAAAAGAAATCATGATATAGGGGATCTCAGCTCCCAAGCATTCATTAAATACTTACCGTAAATAAATTTCACAATTGTCTTCTGTTTTTTATAAAGATAAAGTGCTCTAGTTTGATTCCTTGAACATTGAAGGATGAACTGAATAGTATTGTTTGATACATGTATATTGGTTTTCAAATCAAATAGAACAGGCAAATTTAGTTTCACTACAAATCTTTTCTTTTTATTCAACTATGATGAACCTTTTTTAGCTAATAACATATAAGACAATAATTTAAATTTATAGAGAAAACATGTCAAACCTTCCCTGACCTACATGAATAATTTCAACCTGATGAATTAGGCTCCTGTTACCTAGCAGGACAAGTCTGTATCATCTTATAACATGGATGAGAGCTTATGAAAAATACAAGAAAAATTTTTGAATTTTGAAAATATTGTTACTTGTACCTGACCTTTTTTCTTTTTTTTACGTGGATAGTGCTATGTAGGGGAAAACCTAGTGGTCTGCTCAGTTGTGTAGCACTACATACATGTAGCTGCTATGATTCGGAACACACTCCTGATAATGTTACACAGGGCTATTTTCATTCTCAAGATTTCTTACTGGGTTTCATGAAATTCATATATATTTTTTCAAGTGATAAATGAAGCTGGTGTGGCCAGTTCATAAGGTGCTCGGCTCCTGATCCCGGGTTCGACTCCTGCCCTGGGTGCACCATTGTTTGACTGTCTTTCGGATAAGACAGTAAAAACTGAGGTCCTGTGTCACAGTAGGTGTCGCATATTAAAGATCCCCCACTGCTTTGGGTTATTCTGTTGCAAAGGTTTAAATATGTATGCAATGCATCAGGCATATGCCATCACCACCTACATGAAACAACTGTGGAGTGACATAAAACAATATTCGGTCAATCAATCAAGTGATAAATGAAAACAGAACTTGACTTTTCATTGCAGTTTGATACTTGATTATTCTTTATAGTGAAGCAACCTTTTATACCAAAGAAAAGTAACTTAACGGTGAGAATTCCAGTGAAGGAACGAGATAAGTTATGCATCTCAGTCCTTCCCATGCCCCTCCCACTATCTTGCCCATCGCAACATCTCCACAAACAGCTGACTAAATATATCTATGACCAGGACAAGGATCCTTTGGAGAATCTGACAACATTCAAACAGGGAAAACTAAAGGTTCTCATGGTGGAGGGAATCATATTCAGGTAATTAAAATGTCTTTCTTTGTCTTTGAGGGTCTTCAGTGGTCATGTGGATTGGATTTTAATTTGAATTATGGTAAATCAATGGAAGCAATGCCAATGGTATCACTGCCTCATATTTCAGTCAAGACAATGCTTGATTTTTAATGGGCGTAAGTAAAAATAAGTGCAAGTTTTGAAGATTGATGTATTTCTTCTAGTCTCACAGACACAGTTTCTCCAGTGGAGAGATACGGTATTTGTGTTTAATTTTACTCCCTTACAGATCTGCACTCTTTCCACAGTATGATCATATAAAGATATTTCAGGATTACAGTATGACATGTAATTCTATATTTGTAAAATGGTTGATTGAGCAGGGTTTTAACACCTGTAGGTTTTTACGTTGCTTTCAACAACTTTTTAGTCACGTCACCACATGGAAGCAGGAAATGCTGAATTTCCTAAATATGGTGGCGAAATGTGGGAAGTGAACCGGTATTGCGTGCACCACAAACCAAATACTTAACTACTGCATCAAGTCTGTCCCTTTATAAGTTGGATGTGTGCTTTGTGATAGATGAAGTATATGGTTTTACAGACTCTTTCTCTTTACAGAATCATTCGACTGACATCAACAAAGTGTATTGAGATTTTTCCCGGAGATGGCTCAGTTATATTATCTCAAGGTATCAAAGGTCACTACTACAGGCATATAATTCCTGTGTCAGACACAGTAAGTTTAAAAATGATCATATGGAAAAAAATAAGATATCTTAAGATTTGACCTGTACCAATATTTCTCTCCCTGAACACTTTACTTAGTGCTCAAGATGGGATTATAAGATAAAGGTTGTACTTAGTCATAAAGAAAATTTGAATGTCAGATTTTCAATTGCCACTGGACATGTGGTAGCTATCTTTAATTTCTGTTTAATACTACTTTTTATAAAACGCAAGACAAAACATGCATTAATGCATGAAAGTTATTAATATTGACCTAGTCATGGCACTGACTCCTTAAATCATTCTTAATCAAATTTATGTCAACAGTGTTTAAAAAAGTTGTATTTCACAACTCTTTTAACCATCTTTTATCAAAAACTTGAATGTTAATCATTACATTTTCTGCAGGGTGAAGTCGATGAAAGAACATATTCTGTTAAATCTCTTCCTCCTACACCTCCAGGTGCCCCATATTCCTTAGAGAAACTTGTGAAAAGAGCAAACAGGTACTCATATTATAAGTGTTCTCAGTGGGATTTGAAATGTTTTGTTCCGAAAGTGAAACGGCAGGTCCCTTTTAAGGAAAATATTTTGGAAGTTGGAATTTTTTATGCCCCAGGATCAATAGATTAGGAGCATATTGTTTTTGATCTGTCTGTCTGTTTGGTGTCTGTCTGCTGTCAACATTAACCTTCACCTTAACTTTTGAACGGTGAGAGATAGAGACTTCATATTTGGCACGCACATACCACTAATAAAGCCCTTTCAAATTACACCAAGACCTTCTGATCTGGACTGTGAGCTTTGACCTACAATTTAGATTTGCCTAATTTGGACTTTGATCCTGCATGGGGCATTCATGTTTAACAAATCTATCTTGTTTTTACTAGTTCAGACCAATTTTCATGAGTCCTGGACTTACTGTCTTAAATTAGTGAGAACTCTGATGTTACAAAACTTTAAATAACAATTGAAACCTAGTGTATCAGCTAGAAAGTTGGCCTTGGCAAGTGTAAAGTTTCGTGTATTTTCACCTCACCAGACCAATCATTACTTAATCAAGTCAGACGGATACTTTGTGTAGAGGGCACATTTTGAGCTTGAGCCAAGGATAAGTCTGGACATGGTAAGGTTGCTGAACTGCAGGTTAAAAGCTGAGCCCAGCATTTTTAGTGCCACCATATTATACTAGTAATTGAAAAATTCTTGAAATTGGCATAAACCAAAAAAGAAAAAACTTCAAACAAAACTTCATTTAATAAAACTTGTACATTTTATATGTTCACTGCATGGTAATTTGAGAGGGTTAGGTAGTCTGAATAAAAAAAACTTACAGGTAAACCTAAAGTTTTTGTTTCAAATCTCATTGTTGAACATTATGGCCATTCTTATTGTAAGGGACAGTGAACTGGTATATTGATGAAATTTTATTATGATAAATATGCTGAATAGCCCTATCTACTTTAGCTTACTCCCATGCAAACAGGTACTGAATTTTAGTAGTGTAGAAAGTAGACATGCATTAGTATAGGCATCTATTAGTTTGACCTGGGTGGTCATTCTTTGAATCTTTAAATGCATTTTATTTGCACAGTCAAGAATGAGTGTGACCTGTGGCCGTCCGTCTGTATCTTAGGAAAACATTTTATTATGTAGTCATGAATAAGCACACAATCCCCCTGAAGAAATTCCTCATACTGCACCATAATGTCAGTACTTTGATACTGTTGAAGAGGTATCTAACAAAAAAGAGTATATATTTCAAATCACCAATATAACCTTCAGTCAGTAAATACCAGCATAGATAGGACACCACTTTCATGCTTTATCAGATCAGTTGTTGGAAAGATTAAACATGTTCGTAAATTTTATGTTCTATATTGTTTAGCAGATATGGGAATCCCCATGCACCCAAATATGCAATTTTCCTGATCTGCATTTTAAAAATAATCATGTCATAAATGGAGAATTTAAGAGTTTGAATGTCTTGTTTTAGATTTGTTATCCAGGCTAATCAAGAAGACAAGATGATTACAGGATCTGATGTGTGTTGTTGGAAAGTGAGTATAACCTTTCCATCTGAACATTCATCCCACTATTCATCCCCCTTTTCAACCTGTCAATATTCAACTGTCCATCTGCACATCCATCCATCCTTTTCAGCAATCTTTTTTTTTCATTCATCCATTCATCTTCTCGGTGTCCATATATGGCAATATCGTTTTTCTTGTCCCTAAAACACATGGGAAATAATAAAACATATAAACATGTTATTGCAGTCAAATAAACATTTGTTATTTACATATAACGTACATTTTTATATCCCATACATACAAGAGATGAAGAATAGCAGGGCAGATAACAGGATATTGCCCTGTTACATATACTCATACTTTGAGAATGTGATGTGTGTGTAATCTGCCCCCACCTCTAATTGAACATTATTGTCTGTGTACACTTGTTAGAACTTTTTATTGATGTGTACTCCATTTGAAGAGCATGATGTGAATTTTCAAAAATGTTCATTATGTGAATTGAATTTTGTCTGTTTAGTGTATTAATACCAAGGTAAATCAAAAGAATGAAAAGCCTTTAGAAGATCTTCCCTACACAGTATTGATGTTTGTTTGATGACCATGTTTTTCTGTTCTAACAGCACCAATCAGCCATTGTTGAGCCATTGTCCACTCATCTCCTGGAAGAATGTACTGTCCCTGGATATGGCCGGTTCTCTGCTTTTTCCAGTGGTCATGTTAGAATCTTATTTGAAGACAGAACATCATTGGATATGGACTGTGATTTCTCTAAGAGAATTGAAGACTGCTTACAACACAGTGATGAAACAGGTCACATGGTAGGTATTTTAGAGAGAAAAAAAATGTAAATCATCGAATGATCAGCTGATCAGTGTTATATCTATATTTATATGTAACAGTTATCAGGATAATATGGTAGCTACAGTTTGTCCTTATATTTCTCTATGTGAGTGCATAGTTTTGGACACTCATAATACAGTCTTACCCAAAACTCACTAGCCCGACGCCTGAGGCTAGTAATTTTCGGCTCGGGCTAGTAAAATCAGGCCAGTGGGTAGCCCGACTGGCTAGTAAAAATCGATTGTAGTTTCGCAGAAGGAACTGTACTTCACACTAGTCGTTCTTTCTTGTCGTGGTCATGCATGCACTTTTTAATACAATGGTACATCATTTCAAGCGTTTTTATGATCATGCCTCGTGTGCACGTTTTTTCTCCCGATTTGCCGGATTGACAGTTAAAGTGACAGAGTTATTAGTTTCAAGATGAATGCCTTTGAGGCTTTGAAAGCAGGGTCACTGGCCATGGCCAATAAAAAGAGAAAGCAGAACGAGGAACCGCCGAAAATAAATGTTACCTTTAATATAAAGAATGATTTTGTTTTGAATATTTTAGAATCTTTCAGTTCGGGCTAGTAAAAATTTTCATTGGCTAGTAGATTTATGATGACCACTAGCCTTACTGGCTAGTGACCTGAAAAAGTTTTCGGAAAGACTGATAATACACACATAAAACAAAATTACTGTAAGCTGTGTGAGTGTAAACCTTTCTACATACTACCTGAAGCATAGTAACCAGGAAGATATGCTTCCCTGTGTAAATGAAAACATTTTGAACACCTTTGTGAACATTTGGTTTAGTGACTTGCGCAGTTTACTTTGAACGTCCTACACTATAAAATCTGTCACAAAAAAAGAGTTCAGCCTGTTGGTATGTCAGTCACAAGTTTATTATTGTCTCAATATTTCGTTGAATTATAAAACATGTGTATGTATGTGTCCAGATACCAGCCTGTGTTTAATCATCCCCAAGTTTCTCAAGTCTTAGTTCTGATTGCTTTTCTAATTTAAAAAGTATTAGTCATAGAAAGCTAGGACATGTTTAGGCTTGGTCTGGTCGTAACAAGACAAATTTATTTTATGTGGTCATATAACATGAATTACTTGTAACTAAGAGACTCACTGTCAGTATCCATTTGACTTGGAGAATTATCTTATTGATATTACAGTTATGTAGAGACCAGATGACACCAGGAGCAATGAAGGTGAATGCAGAGTCACGTCTGGGGTTCTGTAAGCTTCTCCTGCCTAATGGACAATATCAAATTGTCAATGTACGAAAACCAGGATTATATAGAAAGTAAACATTTTAATTAATTAATTGGTTTCTAGAAAGTTTCACAGATAGTGGAGATGGCAAAATGTTCTGACATATTTTAAATTAACATAGTACTGTTATGATTTGATACATATATATTTAAGGAAAATGCCACAAAATATTAAGCCGACGTGGCCTAGTGGTATCGCGTCAGACTTCTGATCGGGAGGCTGGGGTTTGAGTCCCACTCTAGTCATGCCGGTGTCATGTCTTTCGGATGAGACAATAAAAACCGAGGCCCCTTGTCGTGGTATGCATGGCATGTTAAAGATCCCTCACTGCTTCGGATGGGTCCGTTGCAAAGGTCAAAATTTGTATGCCCTGCATCAGGCAGATGCCGTCACCATATACGTGAAATATTCATGGTGTGACGTAAACAAAAATTAATCAATCAATCAATAAAACCACAAAATATTATGATAGAATATTTCTGTTGAGTTTGAGATTTGTTATGACAGGTATACAGATTCTGCTTTGGAATGGGCTGCCTGGGTGAACAGTTCTCCTTCCAAAAGAAAAGACTTTTATAGGGAGCGTGAAAAACAAGTTACACATGAACAGTAAGTTAAACAGTTCAGGACAGTTGTAAAGTACACATAATAAGAAATTCTAAATGGAGAAAGAAATCAAAATTTTATGAATTTGAAGAGAAGAGAGAGTAGGTAGGAAACAAAATATTCTAACAATTAACAATAGAATGACAGGAAAAAGTGAAACATGAAATAAATAGTGTTTCCTCTTTAATTGATATGTTTTTTAATTTTCAGATTGATTTCAAAAGAATTACAGAAAATCCAGTGCTTTAATTGTATCTTTTAATTTCCTTTAAGTCCCTGGTTAGAATAATCTGTGAAAATGAAGCATTTGGTTGATCTGTCTGTCTTTTATCTCTCCTGTCACCCTTTGTTTTTTCACAAAGTTAGCACAAAGTTTTTAATACGTTTGACTGAATAGGGATGTAGCAAGTATACAGTGAAACAGCATTATGTAATATTTTGCAGGGTGGATACAATAAATGTAAGGTTTAATGTTAGAAAAAGATGAAATTAATCAAGAGTTCCTGATATATTTTTGGATAAGCTAGATACAAAACAAATATCATATAATGTGAAGCAAGGTATATGGAGTTTGACACAAATTCTAATCTTAATCGTTAAATTTTTAAATGGAAAGATGTTCAGGACATGTAGAATTATGGCACTAAGTGAACATGAATGGATTTTTCTGCAGTAAACATAGACATAAATTTTTACCAAAATGTTATATCTGTGCAGAACAGATTGGTTGTTTAGTTTACCTTGTAATTGGAAAGTGCCAGATTCAAAGTTTACCAGACCTTGGTCATTTGAGGTAAACATGTGATGAATACAGTGTAAAGCTACACTATATACCAAGAATACTCTTAATACATTAAAGTACCCAGGTGTCCACTTCGTACTAAGAAATTTGCAAGAAATAACTCCTGTTACCATAAAAGTGAAAATATTCCTGATAAGAAGATACCCAGTTTGTTTGATCTTAAAAATTTCTTAACTGCAACCAGATATTGTTGATCATAGAATTCCTACAGTATCAACACATTCCTCAGAATCAAAGACCAACAGTTCACCAAGAGATGCATATAATTCTTACTCATCGTCATCTGGCCACATGGGTATAACAGACAGAGCTTCTGATCAGGCTTCCATTACCAAACCATCTGTACCAGTTTACCATTCATATACCACGAACAGTGATTCTCATTTACCGCATAGTTACCAAAGTGGAACTCCTCATATAGATTACTCCCATCTCTCCAGAGAACAGAGTAATAGTTTCCGAACTGAGTCAAATTCTCATCCATCAAGTGATTTCAGTAATACAAATAGTATGAGGGCAGATCAGTTTTCAAATCTTGAGATGCTACAGGGTTTTCATTCTGTGCGACAGGCTTTACTTAGGACCTCTAAAGTAATTAACGATATAGATGATATCTTAGACAAGAGGAAGTCATAGAAAGAAATAAGCGTTCTATTAAGAGTCTAATCAATTGTGGAAATTTGATTTCAGAGTTATGCCCCCTGTGGTGTGGGTAACATCCTGCATCCTATTTCAAAATATGAGTTTTAAAGCATCACTTAAATCCCACAAAACAAACTAGTTTTGTCAGTTAAATGATATGGATGTTGGCGCCTCTGGTTTTCAGAATGTCTTTACTTTCAATGGGGATGACCTATAAGATACTTATCATGTATTTTTGTTCTTAAACTTTTATCGTCATACAGTGAATTATGGCTACAAAACTGATTCAGAGGAATTGTTGCATTTTTTATTAATTTCGGTATTCTGTATTGAGGCCTTAGTGGTCAGGTGAATTGAAGCATTGTACTTGAACTCACTGTAGCCTTTTGCCACCATATTGCTGACATAGTCTGGTGTGGTGTGATACTCCACCACTGGCTACCACCTCCACCACTTAACACTAACTGCCACAATATGGCTGAAACAATCAGGTGTGGTGTTATACTCCACCACTGGCTACCACCTCCACCACTAAACATTGCCACAATATGGCTGAAATAATCAGTTGTGGTGATATACTCCACCACTGGCTACCACTGCCACCACTAAACATTGCCACATTATGGCTGAAATAATCAGGTGTGGCATATATGATTAGTAAATAAACAGTATTATTTTATTCATTAAGAATGCGTACTGTGCACTTCAAAGTGGGCATCTTTGGTCCAATGGGCCTCCTGTTTGTTTGGTGTTTTCCTTGAAAAGTATTTGTTAGCTATTTAATTTATTTATGTGTATACATCATATTTCATAATAATTATTTATGAACTGCAGCAAAATTCTTATTTTAATAAAAAGATTTTTTACACTTCTGATATTTCGTCCTTATTTTTGTTTCACAGTCAAGTAAGTACTGTAAAACATTCTCAACATATCAAGCGTCAAATAATTCTGCTCAATAACGTATATTTTCCTCTTTAAATATGTGCATGGAACTCTAACTGTGGCCTAGTGGATAAGGATAAGGATAAGGTCGCGGGTTCGACTCCCGCCCGGGGCACACCGGTGTTCTGTCTTTCGGATGAGACAGTAAAAACTGAGGTCCCGTGTCATTGTAGGCGTGGCACGTAAAAGATACCTCACTGCTTCGGGTGGGTTCGTTGCAAAGGTCTAAATTTGTATGCAATGTATCAGGCAGATGCCGTCACCATATAAGTGAAATAATCGAGGAGTGACGTAAAACAATAATCAAACAAACAAACTCTAACTGTTCAATGTCTATTCATCTAGTTGGACTGTGGGGTGGACATCTGACGGATCCAGAAATATGCAGAAAGGGGGGAGGGGGGCACTGTTCACTTCTTACTTAAGGTTTTCGATCATAGTTTGCAGATTAGCAGTTTTTTATTCTCACAAAGGGTGATAAATCTATCATTTTGTTGTTTGTTCAATGAATATGTACACCATATAATGTTTTAGTGCGCCTGCACTTAAGTGCAGAAAAGCTATTGCTATATTCCAGGCATCCCCATCAGTGCCCATATACAGAATGATAGGGCAAATGTTAAAGTCTTAGAAAGCAGCATCAGTACCAGTTCGAGTTTTGTTGCGATTGATCACTTTTGACGGATTTATGGCCCTTTGACTTATAAATTTCAAGGGTTTTGTTTTTTTGAAAATTCATTAAAAATCTAATTTATGTAAAAACATTATGAAATTTAGCATGAAACAAGTGAAATGTACAAACTATCACATATTTTACAGGTATTGATATCTTTTTCTTCATTTTTGAGAAATTTATAATTTTAGGAGGGGGTGTTAGAGGGGGGGGGGGGGGGTTGTACTAAAAAATTTCAAGATTTTTTTTTCTCAAAAATATTGCATATCTTTTCACTATCCGTTCGCTGTCCACTTTGTCCGGTCCTTTAAGGTTTGTTGTCCGGTATATCTGTTACTTGTCCGGTAGATGTCCGTTGATTTTTGTCAGGTCCTCTACCGTTCGTTGTCCATATATTTGGTATACAGATGTATCAAGGTAAGATTCAGGTCAAGTTCGAAGATGGGTTTGATAGGACCATTTTTGCAGGAGTTATTGCCCTTGGACTTATTCCTATGATAAAAAGCTATGAAACGCAATTAGCTTTAGTAAATGTCAGATGTTTTTCATGAAACTCCTGCCATATGCGAATTGATCCTGTCCGAATTAAGCGACGGGTGTATTATGCCATGCTAGGCGTTGCTCTTGTTGTATTTTAACTTAATGTATTATGCTAATATATTCCTATTAACTATTCCCAATAAGCTTCTGAATCCTCTTGGGATAGGGATAACTCATGTGATATAATGAAATGTTAAGGTGTTCAGATATCAATGTATTTATGTTTCTTTATATTCTTTTGTTATGTGAATGGAAACTAGTAATGAATTAAAATATCTACCCATGTCCCATATCATTACACCCTCCTTGATTTAGCCCTGGGGGCGGGGGTCATTGGCTATAATTTAATAATAGGGCAAATGTTAAGATGTTGAAATTTAATGCTTTTGTGTGTGTGTGTGTGTGTGTGTGGGGGGGGGGGGTTATTATTATTTTTTTATTATTTTTTTGGTTATGTGAATGGAAACTACTAATGAATTAAAATATCTACCCATGTCCCATATCCTTGATTTAGCCCTGGGGGCGGGGGTCATTAGCTATAATGAAATGATAGGGCAAATGTTAGGATGTTGAAATATCAATGGTTTTGCTTTTCTTTTTAAACTTTTGTTGACCGCATTGCAATGCAAGTCCGGTCCATGACTTCGCGAAGTCCGTCCGACCATCTGTAAGTCGTCAACAATTTGCCTTTACATGTAGCTTGGTTTCTTGAATACCATTAATGATACTTATGTCAAACTTGGTGGGTTTGTAGACATTGATGAGTTCTTTCCGACTGTCCCGAAATTTGGTGACCTTGACCTTGATTTCACTCTTTAGTGAACACAAATTAATTTGGTGTTCATCTTGATCTCTTTCATACCATTAATGATACATCAAGTCTTTTTTTTTACTTTTATTTAAGATTAGACGGAGATACAGTAACCAAACTTGGACTGTTAGTTCACCTAAAGTTTCTCACACTTGACTGACACCACATGCCCCGGGTGGCGGAGCAGGGTCAAAATGTAGGACATTGAAATTTGTCTTTTTTAAAAGTTTAGATGAAGATACAGTAACCAAACTTGAACTGTTAGTTCATCTAAGAGTTTCTCGCACTTGACTTGCAAAACACATCTTTTGGGGGTTGGGGTGGGGTCAGAATGTAGGACATTACGTGTTTTGCCACAGCATGCGAGCATCCGGTGACTGTGTCACCTCTGTTTTTATAAATCTTTTGTTACTCTTATTTGTACAATACAAATTGATCACAAATATGTCAAATTACATTATGACGTGTTAGAGTTGGAAGGAACGTTAATCAATCTGCCGTTCAAATGCTATAGCTTTAATTGTGTCTTTTTATAACTTTCGATATTTATCAAAAGTGATCACATGACTAGTAACCTCCTGATAATCTCCACTACCAGAGTATTTGCCACTACTAACAGCCTGGTTCCCGAGGCCTTTCGATATTCAAAGAATGTTTTTGTTCGTTCTTTGAACATCGGAAGGCCGCGGAAACCGGACTACCCCTACTAAACATTTTCCACTGTATAGATGAAGTAGGTCCGGTGTGTTATCTTCGCGCCTCTGAGCGCTGTAGACAACTGCCTTTCACCTACGTCATACAGCGACTACTTAGTACTTAGTGACTGCTGTACATAAAGTTAGGAGAAGTTATGCAATCTATAGTATACTAATACTAACTATCGGTATATATCATATACGAACCATGAGCAGATCTAAACCTTATTCAAATTTTTGATCCGACCTCCCTTCCCCTGATTAAAAAGTTCTCTTACAAAATTTGACTTGTTTCGTCTTGAAGTGTACAAAATCCTTATCACTGAGTAGTCAATGCTTCAGACTACAGTGTAAAGAGTCGTAACAGTACTGAATACTGTCAAATCCTATCCACACAACGTGTACACTTAATCGATCTTAATACATAAATAGAAAAAACATTGATCTATGCGGTAAGTGTTTGCTGCATGTGAAAAATATGTGCTACACATGCACGTTTATGCGCAAGGTAAGTGTCTTCATTTAAATTCTATTTTTCTACATACCGAACAAAGGAATCGGAAAGAACAAGGAAATGGAAGGAGGGGTGGTGGGTTGCTTCAAACTCGCCAGTGTGCAAGGGCACAAGGTACATTATATTTCTGATATATTCTGTACACTGTACCATGTCAGAGACATATGTACACGTATATATGTCTCTGCTTACACAGAATAGTGTTTTGCCGCGTGACGTCACTAATATGCATATGGCCATATTGGAGTACGCATTCCGCCTTCTGGAAAACATCGCAATGGGAAGTCGTGCTACATCACTGCTCATTTTCACAGGGGAAGGTACATGTATATAAATAAATGACTATGCACACACTCAGAAGTTCAACATTTTTCAACGTACTACATAGTATTTTTTACGAATTGAGGATATTTCAAATAGTCTATAATCAGATGGGCTATTGTACATGCGCGGATCCAGAAATTTTTGTCAGAGGGGGTCCAACCAAAAAAGGTAATTTTTTCTCTTAGACGAAAGGGGGGTGGGGGGTGTCCAACCCCAAAAATGCCCAAATATTACATACATGCATGATTTTGGAAAAGAGGGGGCCCACAAGTGCTTTAGTCAAACTACTCGGTCATTTGGGTGCCAAATTTGGGTTTTTCATTTGTAATTATGTGGCGAAACGGGGGGGGGGTCTCCTCTAAATCCTCCCCTGATATATATATATATATATATATATATATATATATATATATATATATATATATATATATATATATATATATATATATATATTCAGTGCCCTAAGTGTACTTTTTTAAAGTGACAGGATACGTGACTTCTGATGTACATATATTCAGTACGTTTATAAAGCATGGAGAACGCATTACAGGTATAGAGTTTGTGTATCGTGACCAGTTAAAACCGGTTTGTTAGTGACAGATCCAACGATTTGGGGAAAAGCGAGTGTCCATCTCTTGGTGGTTACACTTTGTCAAGAAGAAAAAGGTCAGTCTTTTGTTGATAAAATTTGCCTATGAATCGGGTAAAAACTTAAGTGCAGCAAATCTCAAATACACCTTCCTGGCTATGCCCTTCCATTTGTGCAGTGCATGACTTGATAATCTATTCTATATTCGTTTGTAGTTAAAAACCCTATATTCAGGCATTGAAAATAAAGATTCATTTCGAAAAAATACCCGGATACGGTTGTCATGTTTACGTAAATATATAGAGCAGCAACCTGGTGTAAAGGGGAAGGGTCACATGTAAATATATAGAGCAGCAACCTGGTGTAAAGGGGAAGGGTCACATGTAAAAGTATAGAGCAGCAACCTGGTGTAAAGGGGAAGGGTCACATGTAAATATATAGAGCAGCAACTTAGTGTAAAGGGGAAGGGTCACATGTAAATATATAGAGCAGCAACCTGGTGTAAAGGGGAAGGGTCTCATGTAAATATATCGCTCTTATCTCCAATTGCAGTTACAGATATAAGAAGTATCTGATACGAGTTGTAAAGAATGCATAAAGATTACTCGGCCTGATTTAAATGGTTAGTAAAGACTAGACTGGAGTTACCTGCTCTTGCTTGCTATCGCTGCGCGAAGATATTTTAAGATCTAGACAGGCACTGCCACATTCGAATGGCACTGTCAGTCTAGGTAGAGACCACAAAATAACTTTCCAAAGTGCAGGTGTTCAAGCCGTTCCGGATTTCATTTAATTCTGTCGTCAGTCTTAAGTGATATTACATGAATGGTCATTGTTAGTTACATGTGTGAAAGTGTTTCGGTATACTTTAGTAACATGCTAAACATAATTACTCAATTTCGTTCTTCTTCTTCCATTACGAAGTGTACTCATAAATGAGTGTCATACTTCATGTGGCAGTCAAGATAAAAGCTTCAGAAGGCAGTAAAAAAAAAAAAAAAAAAAAAAAAAGAGGAGTAAGGTTTTAGATTGTGCATGAGTGAGGTACATGTAGGAAAGTTTTGTGTGTGCTCGGGTTTATTAGGTTTCTGGGTCTGGACCCCTTTTCGCGTTGCGCTAGATAGAAGGCCCGGTTAGTTGTGTGAAAAGGTCAGGGTGTTACAATTAAAACAATAAAATCTTAATTCCTCACTGTACTAAACTGAGCTGGTGGTAAGTTGCTGAGTGTTGTCCGGTACTCCTCCAAAGAATAGGATGATGTTACTGATGATGGTAGTTTATTCCAATCCCTGATGGTGCGTGGGAAGAAAGAGAACCGGTATACATTCCTCCTTGTTGTTGGTATTCGGATGTCAGTCTGGATGAGACACTGCTCTGCTGGGATGGCCACTAGGTTGTGCTTGATCTTGAAGAACAGTAGAAGGCGGATCCTTACTCTTCTTATCTGTAGTGGTTCCCATCCTAACGAGTTGACCATGTTGGTGACACTGCCTGGTGTCCTGTCCCAGTAATTTCTTGTGGCAAAACGTGCAGATCTTCGTTGGACTTTCTCTATCTGGTTGATCTGTCCGACGGAGTGTGGGTCCCAGATAGAGGCAGCATATTCCAGGGTTGGACGTACAATGGCTTCATATGCTTTGACCCGTGCTGTTGTTCTGCATCCTCTGAGGTTTCGTTGGAGAAAGCCCAGGGTCCTGTTTGCCTTGGCTGTAATGGCATCAATATGCTTTTTCCATTGTAGATCGTTGCTAATCGTAACACCCAAGTACTTGCTGGAGTCAACAACTTCTCAGTGATGGTTGTGTAGACTGTAGTTTGCTGGTATAGTCTTCCTTTTAGTAGCTACTTGAATTACCACACACTTCTCTGGATGGAAGGACATCTGCCACGTTTTTTCCCATTTCTAAAGTGCTGTAAGGTCCTTCTGCAGCATGTCGCTATCCTCTTCGCTGTTGATCCTGCGATATAGTAGGCAATCATCTGCAAACAATCGGGCCTCTGACTGGGTAACTTCTGGGAGGTCGTAGCTTACGAATAAATCCATGAAAAGTCAACACGCTATTTAAACCATTACGGATTCGTCTAGCCATTCCGGAAGCCGGCGTGGCCTAGTGGTATCGCGTCGGACTCCTGATCGAGAGGCCAGGGTTCGAGTCCCGCTCAGGTCATGCCGGTGTCATGTCTTTCGGATGAGACAGTAAAAACCGAGGCCCCGTGTCGTGGTATGCATGGCACGTTAAAGATCCCTCACTGCTTCGGGTGGGTCCGTTGCAAAGGTAAAAATTTGTATGCCCCGCATCAGGCAGATGCCGTCACCATATACGTGAAAAATTCGTGGTGTGACGTAAAACAATCAATCAAAAGCCATTCCCGATTGTGTTTACGCATGCACATTTTTGGGACTATTTCAAAATTGTTTTGTGAAATACACATAGAATTATTGTTTGGAATTGTCAACAAGTTGAAAATGTGGATTTTTCTATTATAAAAAAGATTGTACTCGATATCTATATATATATTTTTTTAATGTGTTTGTTACTTTACTCAAATAACGTCTCTCATCGAATCACATGTAACTCGACCGTTGAATACCGTAAATTGGCCAGTAAATAAAGGACTTGAAGGGGACATTGGACCTTTCTAATAAAATGTATATTCCAAACGATACCTATTTCATATTTTATCTGTAGTATTTCAACTAGATTTAATATGGTTTGTCTGTGTTTGTACATCGAAAATATTTACCCGACCCTTTGCACTAAGTCTGGTTAATGTGTGTATTTTAGCGCATATAGTTATTAAGTATCAAGATATCTCTTGTACATACAGGTAATAACAAAAACTTACAATGATAGCTAAGTTAACTCTAAAGCTGTGAAGACGGCCCTCATGGTATGAACTCACGTTAACTTCAAGATACATTGAATTTCACTTTCTATAAAACAAACCATCTGATTTTTAATAATCTGGTTATGTAATGAACTAATTACATGAATAAAATTTTAATGAAAAGTGATATAGTGATACATAATATCGCCACCCAAAGGAAATGCACAGAGGGTATTTAAACTCATTTAGGCCACTTTTACTTTTATCACTGCATTCTCTAGCATGTCGTTGAGATATTGTTTAATAACATCAAGGGCTGACTTAAGATTGGTGGGTTTAACAATGTATTTGCATTGAATAACACCACCACTTCCTATTTCTTATGATTCAGGCCAGGGTGAAAAGCTTGGCACAGGTTCACCTATAGCTTCAGTCCATATTTTTCCTCCGTTGTCTAAAACACATCTAAACAGAGGGGTCAGACCTCTTGGCACATGTCCACATGGTAAAACAAGAATGTCCTCAAGTTTTAAGCATCTTTTCTTGTCAGTTTCTAGGTTAAAAATGTCTTCTGGAACACTCTGTGGAATCCAAACCGCATTCATGCATGTCATTTATATTTGTGTTCTCTTTTTTGACCGGCATTAATAAGTTACAGAAATGAGGAGGTTTTATCTTGAAGTGATGAAAGCCTTTTATGACAGTTTTTAATAAGGATCACTTCTCCCTTTTCTCTATGTTGGGATTGATTCTGTAACAGAATAGAAATATTTTTTGTGCAAAATAATTTATAAGTCTGCTAGTGGTAAAAAAAAATTGTAACAACAGATAAATTGTACATGTTTTAGCGTGTATATACGTCAAGTTGAGCATCCTTAACTGGTGTGATGAGATGCTTACTCCTAGGAGGCTACTGGCCTCTCTTCTTGCTTACTATGAGTATGTCAAATTGCATATGCTCTACTCAGATATTCCATTAAGAGTATACCGTAGTTATGCTTTCTTAAAATCTTTTTAATTAAATATACATTTTAAAAGAATTATAAAATTTTGATTCAAACTATAAACAAAACATTGATAATTGAAAAAGAAATTGTATGTCAAATTTATCAGTGCCCCCGGGGCAACAAAATGAGATCATCAGATAGTCTCTGCGATAATGAATTTTCGAGGAGATGCAGTAACAAAAATTGTTTACAGACAGACGGACGACGGGGTATCGCTTAAACTCGACTGGTCATGACCAGTAGAGCTAAAAACCACTACCTTAGATTTTCAAAATTTATATGCGTTTTCTTTAGCCCTTGTCTTCTTGATCTACTTTGCATATTTGTTTGATGGTGCACTTGGGCCTCTTGTTTTATCTTATGTCGATTGTGTTTTCCAAGACTGAATTTTGCGGACATTTGGTGGTTATTGCCGTATAGCTTGGTCAAATCATTTTCTTTACAGACGTAACAATTTTCACGTCTGTCACTATATATACGTTTAAATACCAGTTTGTTGTGAGGAGGTATACACAATTTATTTTGTGAAGAAAAACGAAAACTGTACTGTATGTATCACTAAGCAGAAAAGACACCTAGTCTTCTAAAAAGGGTGAGCACATACTTCTTACTATTTCATATGTAATTATAAGTTTGCATATTTTGGAAAAACACAAACATCCCTGTCCTCTCTGACCGACCACCCCTTCTTGTGCCGTTTGTAGTAGAAAGACCTGTTAGTTTTGACTTTAAATATTGTTACAAATACAAATTGGTAAGTTACTCGACAGACACTCCCTGAATCCGAATCCGCAACCCTCCTTGATCCCTCCCCATCGGCTTGGTGGCTGGAAAAGGGTGCAAACCCCCCCCCCCCTCCCCCCAACCCCCCAATCGCCATCGGCTTTGTTACCGTGGAAAGAGTGATTCATCCCAACTCCACGATCCCCATTGTCTTGCGGGAGTACAAAGTGACCACACGATTTGTACTCATATATTGTAGCCTTTTTGGACATTGTAGTAGTTCGATTTTTAAAAAGAATTGATACACACTAGTAGTCACCCCCCCCCCCCCCCCCCCCCCCCCCCCCCCCCCCCCCCCCCCCCCCCCCCCCCCCCCCCCCCCCCCCCCCCCCCCCCCCCCCCCCCCGGCAGTCGCGCCAAGCATAGGTGCCCAGGCGTTAACAGGACTATATACATACACGTTCACTGGCTTTACTGTCCATTGTTAACACCGTCACCAGTTTAAACGGTGTGTTCCTGATACGTTGCAAATATTTCAATGATGTAGTGTTAATTAGGTGTGAACGGGGCCCACTAAGGGATAAACATTAGTAAGCACAATACTTGTATTCAGAGTAAAAGATATAATAAGAGAAAATTATTTTTCCTTTTTCAGACTTTTTTTGATATAAGAGAGACCTGTGATTTCATATGCTGTAGTATTTCATTTGGGAATTATACGGGCTAAATTATCATAAGATATATCAGAAATTTGTCAGATAAGTGAAAATTATTTTTCGTTGTTCAGACATTTTTTAATATAAGAGAGACCTGAGATTTCATTTGCTGTAGTATTTCCTTTGGGAATTATACAGGCTAAATTATCGTAAAATATATCAGAAATTGTCATATCGTAGATTGATGCATTTATTTCTCAGAATAATCAAAATGACATGTCATGAAATGATTATATCAAATGGTAATCATGCATTTCTCAATATAATGATAATATTCACCACTATATAAATCATTCCACATTTTAAGAATTATTAGCATATTAAGCATAATCATGAATTTATAATAAATATGTTATTATGCAATATTATACCATATATCATTTCATAATAATATCATTGCCACATTCATTTTCACCTTACATGATGCCACTTTTATTATTCACTGAACACGATGCCACTTTTTAACTCGTTGAACACGATGGCATTTTTATAACTCACTGAACACTATGCCACTTCTTATAATTCAATGAACACGATGCCACTTATAGTATTCTAAATGAATTAGTTGCGATGCGGAGTCGGCGATGTCCATCACGTCGATGAATCCTTGTTGATACCGGTCTTTCAATGTTGCAAGGCGGCGGTCGATGGTCCCTGGAAAGTTGTCGGCGATTGCGTTGTGGGCGCCTGTCTCGAAGTCAAGCATAGCAGCGGTTTAGCTGCAAGGTCTGGCAGGTTGTCGTCGGTCGCAAACATTAACATTCTCTGCGTTTGGTAGGTGTCGTCGATGAGAAAACGTTCGCCTGTAGATGTCTCTGCCCACTTCCCGATGAGGTTAATGTCCTCTAGAGTTTTTGGTAGAGGAGGCGTTGTCTTACGTCGTGCCCTGTATAGCGTGGATTTCGTAGAGTTGGACGTTGGTAGTCGCTCGATCACTTCTCTGCTATCAACTATAGTTGATAAGTGCATTGATGTCTTCAAAAATACTCTTTTTTTGTTACTAGAGTATGTACAAGTAACAGTAAACTGTGTATTCATTTTACAAAAATTAACATCTGATTTGGTAATATCATAAAAAAATCAAACATTAACTTATTAAATTCACTGTTACTTAATATATCTCCGGTACCAGCCTCTTTGATGGGTAACTATATACATAATGTACACTGTAAAACATTGTGAAACTACGGTATATGTGATAGATATAGATATAGATAGATAATATGGATTTATGAATTTACCACGTAAGACAGGTAAAATACATTAATTTGATAATCGGTTACCCCTTGGAAGGCCCCTTTCACACCCAATTATCATTAAATAATTAAAATATTTGCGACATATCGGGAATAAACCGTTTAAACGTCTCCAGGGATAGGTCCCGGGCTATATAAACATTGAACTTATTACCGTCCACTTGTCTGTAATAAACATACCAATTAGTACATCCTCTTTTCCCTCCCTTTTTTAAATTTCACTTTCGAAATGTGTGTTTATCATCTTCACAATGTGCTAAGAATGAACTATTATCCGAAAATTTTCTGGGGGCAGACTCAGTCTTCGAGTTCAATTGTGCCTCCCGGGCATTCACGTTTCTGCACCCGTCCCTGAAAAGTTTTTATACGTGAAACGATTTAATTTATACACAAAAAGTGGCATTTTGAACTGATTCCACATTAAAATCTGTTACTTTGAAAAATTGATTTTGTTCTTTATTCAAAGAAAATGGCAAAAAAAAAAAAAAAAAAAAGATGCCCCATATGCTATATTTTTCCTCCAGGTTTTCAAATTTTTCTCGGGGAATGCCCCCGAACCCCAGTTAAATTGTTTAAATCTACATTTTTACATTTAATTAGATTTCTGTAGAATCTTATTTTTTAAGTGAGAGGTTTTAAACAATGGTGAACACCTTCATTTTGTTTTTTTTTTAAATAACGAGATACTATAGACAGTTTTCGAATAAATAAAATTTGACTGTAGTTACTCCCCTTTTTCGTCATCTTGGAGGTGTATAACCAAGAACTTATAAAGAAGACTTGTGCCGGTCATTTACGAAGACAGTTCGTTTTGAAATTAAAATCAGGGTGTCTGAGGCACCGTAGGGGTTGTAATGGAAATGCATATCTACATGTTTGTTTTTTCTTTTTTTTTTCTGACCAATCGGCGTATTACAAATAGAAGTGGCAGGTTTTGTCCTTGACTATAGATACACTGTTGATAAGCGTCAATATCTCGAAGTAAGCAGTGTAAATCAAAGTCATATAATTCATGGATATATACAAGATTTGAAGATAACGCTGCATCAAGCTCATAAAGGATTAAGATTTTTTTGAAATAATTAATAAATTTCTTTTTATTTACCGGTAGGTGGGTGATATGCTAGAGTAATTCGGTGGGGGGGGGGGGGGGGGGTGGGGGGGTGGTGGTGGGGGGGGGGGGGGGGGGGGGGGTGGGGGTGGGGGTGGGGGGGGGGGGGGGAGGTGGGGGGGGGGGGGGGGGGGGGGGGGCGGGGGGGGGGGGGGGGGGGGGGGGGGGGGGGGGGGGTTTGGACCATTTACTTTTTGGACAAAATTATCAAATAATGACTTTTGAAAAGGTCATGCGAGTTAAGCAACAGTGATTAAAACCTTTAAAAAGTTAAATATTTTCTAAATTGTTTAAATCTATATTTTTACATTTAATTAGATTTCTGTAGAATCTTATTTTATAAGTGAGAGGTTTTAAACAATGGTGAACACCTTCATTTTGTTTTTTTAAATAACGAGATACTTTAGACAGTTTTCGAATAAATAAAATTTGACTGTAGTTACTCCCCTTTTTCGTCATCTTGGAGGTGTATAACCAAGAACTTATAAAGAAGACTTGTGCCGGCATAAATCAACCAAATTATGTAAGGAATTTCTCCAAATAAAGGACGCTTCTTGCATTTTTAATAATACATGTAAAACCGTTGAACAATGTGAAAATGTTTTACAAGTGGAAAATATAGACAATTTTCTAAAATGTATTTTAAGAATTGATATGAATATCAAGCAAAAACTCCAGTCACAACCCCCCCATCTTGGTCACTAAAGGTCATTAAAACGCTTGACAAATACGTTACGTTCACATTCTTTGTACATATTTATATCGTGAATTTTTTTTTCCTGTTATTATAAGAGCAGAAAATTATGACATCATCGTTGCGGCGCTATTTATAGATATGTATATACGGCGATGTTGTGCTCAATGTTTAGTTTATTTTTAGAAACCTTGCTGTACGCGATAGTATAGAAGGGATTACCGGAGAGGTTCAGTTTACCGAAAAGATCGTAAAATCTACCGAAAAGAAAATTACAGAATAGAAATTTACCAGTATTTCCTCTGATTATAATTATAAGTGATCACTGAAGAAATTGTATTCTAAGACGTATATGTAAACTTATACTAAATAATGATACATAAAATGAAGCATACAAAAATATGTTTTAAGTCAAGTTATACCGATTTAAGCCTTTTAAGTCATTGATTCAAGTTTTAATTCCATGTCGTCATCTATAATTTCATACATTTGTCTGAAACAAGAGTGTCTTAGGTTGTACGATTAACCTCCAAAAATAAGAGACGAGATGGGCATAACTTCATAAAAACAAATTTTCTACGATATTTTTAAAGGTTAATTGTACAACAAAATGATTACTTAGAGATAAATAAAGACAACAGGTCATGTTTGAAATTATTATCACTAATCATGTAGATATGAAGTTTGAATTAAAGTTTTCATAGAAATTAGTAAGAAATTGCAAGAAAATTAAAAGTAATTCAAAATAATACATACTGTTTTGATACTACTACTTTAAACCTTTTTGTTCAAAATTCCAAAAGTATAATAGGTAAAAAAATCCCCATGAATTTTTAAACTTAAACTGTAACATTTAAATTCAAATTTTTATTCTTTGGTTTGATTTCATTGTAATAATCTTAATTTGGATTCAGTCAATAATATTGAAAGATATTTTGAATTTAAAGGTTATATTGAAAGCATTTTAAGTAACAGATTTTATATTTGATACAAAGTAAAGATTGGTGAACAATTATTCTAATATACATATATATATATATATATATATATATATATATATTTTCATTTCCAAAGTCTTATTTCAAAATTAAAAGTTAAACCGAAGCATAGATTTATTAATTTGATATAACAATTATGATAGGCCTATTGTATTGATTAATCTTAGTGTGATTTGATTTGTACTATAAACATTAACAGTAACACCACTTGTACTTGACAAGATTATCCAAATATTATTTGTTTTTAAATTTTTGGATTAATTACAAATTTGCTTTCAATATTAGTTTGAATTATATTTGAGCCCAGCATAATTTGTTTACATTGACTTGCAGTCAAGTTTTGTAAGTTTTGATAACATTATCTATTTCAATGAATGACCAAAAATCTTGCAGTCAAATGTTTAGTTTTTTCTATTGTTTATATAAGAGTTTTCCTAGAGAAAAGTTTTTCATCTGATCTGTATATCATTTCTAATCATATTCAAGTATCAGTAAAAAATTTAGAATACAGAAATGAACTTTCAACATATTTGGTGTGTTACACTTGCCCTAGCTAACACTTAGTGATTTTCATCGATACATTATGTTTATTTCAATCAAAGTGTTATAAATACTTGGCATGAAATGGCTGAACACATAGCATTAACCTTTACTGTTATTTTGTCTGTCTGTGATAACTAGACATGTGTAATGTGCCATGACTTTCCTGCCTGCACAACTAGACAGAAGATGCTTACTCCTCCCTTAAAACTGCTTTCATATCTAGATTTCATCGAAATTGCATCTTCATTGCACTTTTCAGACCCTTTTTTATGTCACCTGCGAAACTAAACATTTGAATCAATTTGTCCGATGTCCATCCGTCTGTCTGTCAGTCACGCTTTCACATTATTGGTCATAATTTAGTATTAAACATCTATACTTTAAATCAAACTTGCAGGATTAATTAATTACGATGAGAGCCAAAGGTCAAACTGAGACCGTCAAGGCCATATTCAAGGTCAAGTTTATGGGTAAACATATGGCAAGCGACATTGTGTTTGGGAGCAATGACTTTTTTTTTAATTTTTCAAAACAATTATACATGTCGCCAAATTACACACTAAGTACTAAGGACCACGTGCTAAGTATTTACTTGCTAATAGTTTTAAAGTAGTTTCTTGACGATATTTTACGATGCTATTTTCCATTATGAAAGGGCATTATCCTTTCAAATATTTCAATCATAACCAACAAATATCACAATTTAACTTTTTTCAAATTACAGTATTACTTCTAGGAACATATCATAATCAAACTTGTACTGAGCTTATTACATAAAGTCAAAAAAGAGAACGGTGTTTAAACAACTGTACACTATAGGTAGGTCGAAACCTATAGTAATGGAAATATGTCAGTGAACGATTTGGTTACGGCCCGAAACTCTGACGTTTGCGTCAATAGATTTTCTTGTTTTTATTGTTGCAGTGGAAATAGACCTCTACAGTAATGCACATACCAGCGGGTGGTAAACGGGCGTGGTGTATCACATGGGAGGAATACTTCATGGCTATTGCCCGTATATCTGCAGAAAGGAGTAAAGACCCTGCTACACAGGTAAAATATATTGTACCGACACACAGGTAAACTATAACGAAAGATTCGAAGAAGTCCTTCAAGGGGAAGCACGGTACATAAAAAGTAAAGGAACACAAACACTTTATATTGCAATATAGAGTGTTTGTGTTCCTGTACTTTTTATATAATGAAAGAAGTTGCCGTCACGCTGCATGGTAAAATTGCTGTTTCCGCAGGTAAACTGTAACTTCAAAGACTATTTTATGTAGGCCGGTAAATTATGACTTACGAAGCCCAGTGGCGGATTTAGAGGGTTCGGTCCCCTCCTTTTTCGCCACAAATTTACAAGGCATATATAGATAAGGTTGAAAACACTCAAATAATATGAATAAAAGCCAGATTTGGCACCCCAAATGGTCGAGTCTTTTAGCGATTACTTCATTTTCATATGTGCCTCCCACTTTTTTTGAAATTCCAGATCCGCCACTAAAGACACTGTCACACATGTATCCCATCAATAGAAGGAAAACTTTATCCTTTAGTGAACAATTGCCATCATTCGTATAATTCGTGCGTAACAAAGACATTCACTTTGGTAATTCATGCGCGTCAAAAGTGTATTCACTCAGGTGATTAATGCGTATCAAAAGTACATTCAGTCAGGTAATTCATACGTAGCATAGACATCATCAATCAAGTACATGTAATTACTGCATAACAAAGTCACTGTCAGTCAAGTGACCAAGATACTGACACTAATGTAAATCACAACGTACATATATTGTCTCTCGGGTAATCCATGAGTAACAAAGACATACCTTCACTCGGACAATTAGAAATACACACAGACACCGTCACCCAGGTAATCTATGAGTAACAAAGACAGTCTTCACACGGACAATTAGGAAGACGTACAGACACCGTCACCCAGGTAATCCATGAGTAACAAAGACATATCTTCAGTCGGGCAATTAGGAAGACGCACGGACACCGTCACTCAGGTAATCCATGAGTAACAAAGACATATCTTCAGTCGGGCAATTAGGAAGACGCACAGACACCGTCACTCAGTAATCTGAGTAACAAAAAACACCTTCACTCGGACAATTAGGAAGACGAACAAACACCGTCACCCAGGTAATTCATCAGTAACAAAGATATATCTACACACGGACAATTAGGAAAACGCATTGACATCGTCAATCAAGTAATTCATGGATAACAACGACATATTTTCACTCGGACAATTAGGAAGACGCACAAACACCGTCACCCAGGTAATACATGAGTAACAAAGAAACATCTTCAGTCGAGCAATTAGGAAGACGCATTGACATCGTCAGTCAATTAATTTATGGATAACAAAGACATATCTTCACTCGAACAATTAGGAAGACGTACAGACACCGTCACCCAGGTAATCTATGAGTAACAAAGACACATCTTTACTCGGGCATATAGGAAGACGCACAGACACCGTCACTGAAGTAATCCATGAGTAACAAAGACAGTCTTCACACGGACAATTAGGAAGAAGCGCAAGCACCGTCACCCAGGTAATCCATGAGTAACAAAGACATATCTTCACTCGAACAATTAGGAAGCCGCACGGACTCCGTCACTCAAGTAGTCCATGGGTAACAAAGACACACCTTGACTCGGACAATTAGGGGGATGCACAAACACCGTCACCCAGGTAATCCATGAGTAACAAAGAACCATCTTCAGTCGGGCAATTAGGAAGACACATTGACATCGTCAGTCAGGTCATTCATGGATAACAAAGACACACCTTCACTCGGACAGATAGGAAGACGTACAGACACCGTCACCCAGGTAATCCATGAGTAACAAAGACACCTACACTCTAGTGTAATTACAGAGACACACAGGCATTGTCACGTATGTAGTACACAAGTAATTGAAACAGCGTCACTCTGGAAATCCAAGCATAACGAAGACACCGTCACTGAGGTAATCTAAAGTAACGAAGACACCATAACAATTCGTGTATTACACAAATATACAAGATGCCCATATTCGTTTGCCAAAGAATACATGTAAAACGACTGTTTTCTGAGATAACTATTGTAGTGAATTCTGTGTGAATTGCTCGTTAGGTTTCTTCATGATCTTACAATACACCGTCATACACTTTTAATAAATGAACTATGTTGGATTCTGTATCACCAGTATTACGATAATTGGATTCTAGTATAATCAACACAGTGATTTGTATTGGATTCTGTATCATCAATATAACGATAATTGGATTATAGTATTCTAACCACAATAATTTATGTTGGATTCTGTATCACCAATATAACGATGTTTGGATTACAGTATAATCACAATGATTTATGTAGGATTTTGTATTACCAGTATAAAGATAATTGGATTATAGCATAACCACCACAGTGATTTATGTTGGATTCTGTATCACCACTATAGCGATAATTGGATTACAGTATAATCACCACAATGATTTATGTTGGATTCTGTATCACCACTATAGCGATAATTAGATTATAGTATAATCACCACAATGATTTATGTTGGATTCAGTATCACCAGTATAACAATTATTTTAAATTATTGTATAATCACCACGATGATTCAGAATCTTGATATACAATGAAGATATTTTTAATTTGAGGTTGGAGCTTGTATTGTCAATGACGATAAGCGGATTCTATCTACTGGCTATAATGGTATGCCGAATGGATGTAGCGATGACGAAATGCCGTGGCTTAAAGGAGATCCCAACCCGCTCCACAACAAGCCGCTCTACGGTACGAACGCATTTCGTATCAAAACTTATACAATGAAAACGTTAGAAGCCATAATAAAATATATCTATACATATCTGTTGAATGATAATATTTCAAGTAGTCTTACGTATGCTCACTGTGTACATTATATAATTAATGGCTGGATGTTTAGGTCACACACAGATATATATATATATATATATATATATATATATATATATATATATATATATATATATATATATATATATATATATATATATATATATATATATACGTTACATTTTGGTATAACAATACCGTATCATAATAAATTATAAAATTTTTCTACATATTAAGATGGCGACATGGAACTTAATGTAACCTCTCACCTCGGTCAAATCTGTGTTAAAATTCCGTTCGAGATAGGGGGGGGGGGAGTCTGACAATAAACCTGTCGAAGGCCAATGGCGATTCTCAGTGGCAGAGCAGAGTCTAAAAAAGTGGAGGGTGCAACTTTCAAAATTGAGAAACACCCAGAGAATTTGACAATTTATATAATGGTTTTATGACGGAAACGCATAAGTGATTTTGGTGTGTGTATGTGTGTGTGTGTTTTGTGTGAGGGGAAGGGCACCCACTGGTACCCAAACTTTGAATCACACATGTTTCCCTACACCCGTCTCCCTTGTCCCCTGGTGTTTATTCAGGTATAAACACTCGTTGCTTCTATATAAATGTGGGGGAAATATTCCTGATGCACTGTTGAACAATTCACTTATCCCGAATGAAATGAGAATATGTCTTAACTTCATTTAGATGGACATAGACTTATTTACAATGCTATGAAGAAGAAATAAAACTATTATAATATTCTTTGTTGTTGCATTAAACATATCTATTTATTTTTCAGTATGCCATGCGGAGATGAACTGCATCGTCAATAGAATCTCTAATGACGTCCGTGGATGTACAATGTACGTCACATTATTTCCTTGTAATAACTGTGCCAAAATTATAATCCAATCAGGGATAAAAGAGGTCATATATCTAGACGACAAGAACATCCACAAAAACGAGGCTAAGGCCTCCATGTATTTGTTGAAGAAAGCTGGAATCCCAGTAAGGTATAAAATGCACAAATGTGTTTTCATTACATGTATATCTTTATTTGTCTTTATGGTATTCTGAACGGACTTAGTCTATATGATATTCAACATACAGACAGAAATACACACAGCAGTTACAGCTACAGCTAGTTTTGTTTTATCAGCTTTTTCGGGACAAAAACATAAATGCAAGTTATATGAATAACATATTGTTTTAAAACACAGATGTCGGTAAGTGTTAAGCATTCCCTGCTGGCTGGTGGAGTCTGCTGTGAGTTAAGCTTGGTTTAGTCGGGGTTTATAACTGATTTGTATAGAAAACAAATATCTATATGTCAAATAATATGTAGATTTACATATGCACTTGTTATTTGAGAAATATTGACACCAGTAGCAATTCTTTGTGTGATTTTGACAATTATGTGTACTTTCCTTATATTATGATTGACATTGGAAGAGTAAGAGAGGGGTCTGGCTTGTATGATAACTCTGAAGATTCCTAGTTTTGTATAATGCAGAGGAACTTGCGTAAGCTCTTCAGCTCTGTCAAATTTGTTAACAATCGATTCCCAGTAGGGACAAGTGGAAAGGTGTCTCATTATACCCGCCAACACTCCGTTTTTCACACACACGCACTGTAAGCATAAGCATTGAAATGGAATAACACCTACGAAGTACATACTTATAGTAACAAACTACAAAATTTCATTGCAAATTATTCTTACCACTGAAGGATTTCTCTCTCTCTCTCTCTTTTTTTTGTATATTTTGTAATTGATATTTCCTGTTTAAACATGAAATGTATAATATATATGTTACATAATTATAGTCATCATTATTATATTATGACTCTAATCATTTGTATTGTATCAGAAGTATAGACAGTATATGTATTATAAAATTATATTGTTCAAATTGCAGACAATACAAGTCACGGGGAGAATCACACAGAATGAAAAATATACTCTGTAAACTTTAGGATGAATAAATATCATGAACAAATTTGTATTTGTTAAGGTAATTATAATAAAGATATGTGGACCCTTATTTGCAGTGGTGGACCCAGGGAATTTTTGGAAGTAAAGAAAGTCATAAGAACTTGAGAAAGGAAAATAAGTGGAAAGAAAATGATTATAACTTTGTTTTATCATTTCATTACACCTTTTTTTAACTTTAATACGACATTTTTACACATTTTTAATAACAGAAAGCTGGTTCAATACAAAAGTCATTAAAAATTTAAAGTCAATCATGAAAACAACAGGATGATGATTCCATGATTAAAGAATTTAAAATATATATACATGTATAAGTGCAGCATCACCGTGAGACATAGGGTTAATCTATACCGATTTTGATCAAATTTTCCCTCTTAATAAATGTCTAAACTCATAACGTGTATAAACAGAGCGGTTTTCTAGTATTTTTACATCAAATTTCCCTTTGAAGAACTTAGTGCATAATTTTTAATCCAGAGATGTTGAGATGACTGGAAAAATGAATCAGTCATTCAATTCATCGCTGTCAAACCTACTCAAAATATGTTAATGGAGATGATCTGAAAAGTTAGGAGGTCTTTAATATGCCTACCAGGGCCTGACATTGAACTGTCTATCACTGGGTCATCTTATCTTAATCTTTTTATGTCATGTTTTCGACTAACAGTTCATGTGACGGTGATACTTCCTTACATGAGCATACCGGTACTTTCAGATCTTTGATAAAGGGTCACGTGTTCCATAGCGAAGATGAGATGTACTCGAAATAGGACCAATGTTGGCGGTGGTCTGCCCTCATACAGTCAGCGCCTTAGCCGATGTTCATCTGGTTAAGTGTCCATAACCTCGGCACATTGGACAGTGCTGTAAAAATTTTAACTTTAATATCATTCGAGTCTAAGTAAGATGTCAAGTCCAGTTTGCAATTTGCATTTCCAGTACCATTTTATTTAAATTTAATTTTTGTTAATTATTATTATTTTAAATGATTTTTTGTTGTAAATTGAAATAGGACAACACCATGGCCCGATGTTACGAGGACTTTTCCCTTTTCAGTTACAAAGACGTTTTACTCCTGGATTGGAATTACATTTATGTTACTTGCGAAGGACCAGTCACCGGTTGGTTGATTGGTGTTTTACGTCGCTTTCAACAATATTTCAGTTATATCGCGACATGGAAGCAGGAGGTTACCAACCTCTTAAACATAGTGGCGCAACCCGGGAATCGAACCCGGATCGTCGGCGCCGCAAGACAAGCGCTTAACCACTACACCAAGCCTGCCCCTACCAGTCCTCGGCTAAGATCAGTTACCGGCTACTACGTTACTAATGGTAATCAAAACGTGAATTAACGAAATTTTCATATGTAATATTTAGTATCTTATGTATTGCAGACAATCAAGTGAAAAAATCTCATCAATTCACGTTTCAAAAACCGAAATAACATAGTAGACGGTAACTAGTCTTATCCGGTAACTGGTACAGTACCACTTCATTAAAAGTTTGAAAATAGATTATTTTAACCCATCTGATTTATATATTTTAGGCTGGTCTATAACGTAATGATACAGACAAATTTAAAATGATATTTATGATTCATGTACTTGCAATAACAAATTATTGATTTACTAATTGCAATAGATTATTCTTTCTTATATTAATTTTACGTGACTTGTTACTTTGTACAAATGAGATTTAATAATTAAAATATATTTGCATCACATACTGGATTTTTTTTCCAATATTTTACATGATGAGTCATATTTTGATATCCAGTAAAAAGTAAAGGATAAACTCATTACTTTGTATATGATACACATTCTGCACTTCTGAAACGCATTTTACGGAATGACATAAGATCGTGCTTTGGTTGTCTTTTCAATATTTTGTATTTTAAAAAATGCTTGGATAAATTATCTTAGATAAACAAAATTTAAGTTCAATCTCTGAGAAGCAACGATTGTGTGTTTGGTGTAATTTTGATAGCTGTGACCTGGGATATGGTAACGACATGGTACCTTAACTATCCCAGCAGCCCATCATTGCGAGAGTGTTTCTCAACAATTTCGTATCTGGACCACGCATTGGTTTGTCGTCCCAAAATACAGGTCAGAATCTGAACCATACACTAGCATGTCTTCCAAGGGTATATATACAAATCTGAAACATACTAGTATACTGGTTTGTCGTCCAAAGATACTGGTCAAAATCTGAACCACTGGTTTGTCTTCCCAAAATACAAGTCAAAATTTGAATCATACACTTTGTCCCTCAGGATACAGATGCCTATCAGATCCGTAGGAGCGGGTTGCCCCCCCCCCCCACTTCCCCGCTCCTTTGGCGTATCATAGACCATTTGTTATCAATTCAAATTTCGCTTTGTGCTGTGATATAAAAAAATCAGTCCATGATCCCCCTCCCCCGGTTCCGATGGACCTGTCAAGTATGAAGTCTATCAAGATTCGCGTAGTTACCTTGCAAAACAGGAGCGACATCGTCGGATGTCCCGAGCAAAAGACCGGGGGCACCCGACGATGAGAAAACGATATCAGTCGCCTTTACACGATTATACTGCTGCGTACAGAAAGTTGATGACGGTGTGAAGGCATTACGCCATCTGACGTCGTTTTCTTAAATCATAATTATCTCCCTTGTAATTCTTTACAATGACGATGACGTCACAATTCGTTACTACTAAAGTATAGAAGTTGCACGAATTATTTCACGTCGTAATTGAAGTTTAAAAAAAAAAAGGCAAATATACATCTGGATTCTGAAGTACAGGCAGTCTGGAGACAGAATCATGTAAGTACATGTAGTTTAATGTAATATTTGTTACTCGCAAAATGTCATACGGCATAAAAATAATAAAAAGTCCTCCGAAGGAGAGTGTGAATTAAATAAATAAATAGATAAAAACCACTCAATGTCCACAAATGTTTGGCCACTGGCCTTTATCAAGTGGAAGCAAAAACGTTTTAATCCTTGAGTAAAATCCATGCCTGCTGGTTAAACCAGCCCAGCGTTTCCATTTGATAAAGGCCAAGTGGCCGAAAATCTGTGGGCACTGAGTGTATCTTGTTATTTATTTCTGTTATATGGCAAATTACCTTATTTCGTGGTATTATTTTAGTGATAGCGTTATAGAGATCACGTATGGTTCAACTTAGGTTGCTGAAATGTGCCTTGTAGTATGTTGGAACTTAATCTATCATCAACTTTTTCAATATGTGGATGTTCCATCTCTAGTTAACCTGGAAATCGACGGGATTTTTCGTTTCTTCCATCTCTGGCGATAATCAAAATGTCGATGTCAAAATATATCCTTGCTGTTCATCATAGTCTGGTCGGTAGACAGGGGATTTTGTTGAATCAGGGATACCAAAATAATCCCTAATTGATGTTTCATGTAGGATATGAATCTTAGGGGTTCCTAGGGAGTAGCACTCCTAAGTGTATGTGGTGTATTTTTGCTTCTTTCAAGATATGAGATGGATTTGGATTTGAATGAAACTTACCCGAAGTGATACTTCAGTGTTGTTTAAATGGATTTAAATACCAGTAGTAATTTGCAGTTTGTACATAATAATTACATATTGAAAGAGGAAATTATCGGTCGATAAAATCTTGATTAAGGTTATTTCAGTTTTCTTGACCCTGTGAATATCAGAAAAGGGGTGTCTCCATGATTATCTTCGTTTTGTCTTTTTAAATTGCGCGTATTCCCTGGCCAACGAATTACGATTTAAAATTACTCTTACCAATGTGCTTGAAATAATCACTTTGGTCTTGGTAGAAAACAACAAACATAACTTAGCATTCTTTGCAAAGTCTAGGTAACAATTCAACATTTAGCCATATGTTTGCTGGTGTGCATTAATGAATGTTCACCAGCACGCGACACATCTAAAGATTTTCATACACCCGCATAAAATGTGGACGAATTACGCTATACCGCTGTCGTCCGTCTATCCCACCTAATTAACTTGCCTGTGCAACTCCTCCTAAACCCTTCTTCGGGGATTTTGAAGAAACTAGCTACGAAGAAAGAATACCCTATAGATATCTGCATATTGAAAGGAGATTCCTGTCAAAAATTACAGGAGTTATGACCCTTGGACTTAAATATCTTGTCCTCACAACTCCTCCTAAATCCTTTGAAAGCCGGTGTGGCCTAGTGGATACGGTGCTCGGCTCGTGAACGAGAGGTCCCAGGCTCGACTCCTGCCCTGGACACACCGGTGTTCTGTCTTTCGGACGAGACAGTAAAAACCGAGGTCCCGTGTCACGGTAGGCGTGGCACGTAAAAAATCCCTCACTGCTTCGGGTGGGTCCGTTGCAAAGGTCAAAATCTGTATGCAATGCATAAAGCAGATGCCGTCACCATATACGTGAAATAATCAATCAATCAATCTAAACCCTTTGGGGATTCTGATGAAACTAAGTACAATAAAAGAACACATGTGCATGTTGGAAGGGTAATGCTATCCCTCCCCCTCCCCTCCCCCAAATAAAAAAATACAGGAGTTGTGGCATTTGGATTTAGTTTTTCTTTAAATGACTTGTCTTCGCAACTCCTCATAAACCCGTTGGGGAATTTGAGGAAACAAAGAAAGAGCACCCTATGAAGATGTGCGTATTTGAAGGGGAATGCTGTCAAAAAAAAAACAAAAACAAAAACAAAAAAAAAAAAAAATAAAGAAAGAAAAAAATTACAACAGTTATGGCACTTGGACTAAGATTCTTAGATTTTTCTATGCAAAATACTTGTCTTGGCAACTACTCCTAAATCCTTTAGAATGTTGTCCAAAAAACTACAGGCGTTATGATCCTCGTCTACCGATAGAGCGGCGTTGGCATATAAGCGATCCCTGGCCCCTGTGGTAGTCGGTGTATTTATAAAATGAGGGGCTGTCAACACGGGAAATGGTGGATGAGTGAAGAAGATCAATTAACATATAAACTTTTGAATACGACAACTGAACAATTTTACCAAGGTCAAAGGTAAACTAAATTACCACAGTTAGATTAAATATTTAGTTCTAGTTTGTATGACACACAGAACAAAATGCGTGCGTATTATGTGCCGGGTTAGCAGTGCCCTTTTTTCTGCACGACGTAGAAAATATGCTCTACATTAAATTTTTTATTACATTTTCTTTGGTTCCTGTTTAGTTTTGGAGGTTTTTTTTCGTCGTTGTTTTCTGTTTTTGTTTCTTTTTGTTTTCTTTTCATTCCTTTTTTTTTCTTCTTCTTTCTTTTTTCTTTTATGTTGGTTTATTTTTTTTTTAATTTAATTTTTTGGGGGGGTTTTGTTTATTTCTTTATTTTGTTATGGTTTTATGGTTTTTATTGCTTTCTTTGATTTTCTATTTTTGTTTGTTTGGGGTTTTTGTTTTGTTTTGGGGGTTGGGGGTATTTTGTGTGTGTTTTGTTTGGTTTGCTTTTTTATGTTTTTGTTTTTATTATTATTATTATTATTATTATTATTATTATTATTATTATTATTTTAGGGAGGGGTGTTTTGGGATTCTTAAAGGGGTGTGTTTGTGATAGAATTCACTTAAATAAATACTTTAATGTGACGACCAAATCGTAAAATTTCTCTGATACATAATTGGATTGCACGAATTGATTATCGATAGCCGCATATCTATGATATATTCTAGCATTCACTTCTTGAGTATGTTTGATATTGGCAGTAAACAGAAAACGATACATTTAGAGTTAAAAACGGCCGAGTGTTTTAGGTATTTATGTGAGGAATAGACCATATTCCGGTTTTGATAATTGCTGTCTTTTTGTCCGAGCTAATACATTTTGGCGTTGTTTTTCATAGTGACGTCATAACGCATGACATAGATTCATTATAACGTCACTATGAAAAACAACGCCAAAAGGTATAAGCTCGGACAAAAAAGTCGTCTTTTATCAAAACCGGAAAATGGTCTATTGCAAGTGAATCGGAAAATTATATTAAATGAGGTAATTACACTTTTAATTATTATTTACAAATAATATACTTTAAACTCCTCCATGAGGGAAGTCGACAGCATTTAATACAACCTCCCCCCCCCCCTCCCAGCCCCTCTTTTCCATTTCTGTTTTCAAAATAAAAGTGCTTCTGCTATCATTTACGAAAGAAGTTATCTCCCATGTCTTTTTCCTTGCGACACAATGACGTGACGTCATAGTACGTCACTACCATAGTGTTGATGTTGCACGATTATTTGCACGTTGTATTCTAAAGCGAAAATAACCAGTGTTCATCTGAAGTGTATATGAATTTGGAAAGAGAATCATGTGAGTAGAATAACTATTGTAATTTTAATCTTAAAGATTATATTGACGAAACATAGTTCTGCACAACACCTGAAGAGATGTTGCAACTCCTCCCAATTCGTGGCTCAAACTCGTGATCGTATGGCAGGGGCTTAACCACCGATAATTTTCGCCCGCCGTTGGTCGATTACTGGCAATATGATGTAAAGAGACACCTGTATAACATTAAAGAACCTTGCTTTGAGTGGTATACAACACCTTCGAGTGGTTCACAACACCTTCAAGCCCTACACAACATCTGAGGAGTAGTAAAGAGTTACAACTCGAAGCACAAACTCATGAGAGTGTTGCCGTATGACATATTTGTAAGTTGGGAAATTAAAGCATACATAAATGACATAATAGTCATGAATGCATATTTTAATTTCCTAATTACAAATATGGCACAGGACAGTGTAGCAAGAGTTTAACAAAAGTTTCGGGAATAGATTAGTCCAGTGGTATAGCCTCAGATTTCTAATCTAACAACCCGGGTTTGGTGGTTTCGGTTGTCGGTTTTGTTGGGGTTTTTTTTTTTCTTCTACACGTAAAAGATGTCTCACTGCTTCGAGTTTGTCCGTTTGCTTTGGTAAAAAAAAGAAAGAAAGATGAGTCCATACACCAGACAGGTGCCACCATGATATAATTTAGATAATTTCGGCGCGGCGCGATGTAAAACAGACAGAAAGTAAAGGGACAAAAATATTCAGTTTCAATACCAAAGATAATTTGTAGTTTACACATAATAATGCAATATTGATTGAAAAAATTATTTTTCGATAAAAATTTTGTCAAATGTTTATTGTGGTCCTCTTGACTCTCTGATTATAATTTTCAGGGGGTGGTGTTTCTCGATAATGACCCCATTTTGTACCCAAAAGATTAAAATTATTAGTTCGAATGATTTAAATATTTTTTTATTTGATTATATTTTATTCGGGTTCAGCATTTAAATGCGGATACTCCTTGTGATTACTCTGTCCGGTCGTATGTCTACAATTTTTGCGTAAACAAATAATCATTGTCTCTTTACGAATATCTCGTGTACACAAAGAGTCATTTTTCTTTTGACTGATATATCTGTCCAGCCGTCTGTCTACAGTGTTATGTAGACCAATAGTCATTTGTCTCTTGACGAATATCTCCCATATTACCATTATAACATATCGCCGGGATTTTTATTTCACGATTTTGGTCAGAGTTATGACCCTGATTTCTGTCATATTATGTAGGATATTGATTTATGTCATATATTTAACATATTTTCGGAATGTTTAATATATATATATATATATATTGCCAAAATTATGCTTGGCAATATCCCAATATCCATGTACTCATCATAGGTTGGCACCATTAGTTAGGCCATTCACGACTTCGTTAACATTCAGATTTCGAGGTGACTTATCAATATAGTTAATTGAATGGTTTGTGTTGGACCAGAAATCCAGTTTTTAATATTCTCCTTATTGTTTCAACTAGCGCATGGCTTCTTGGGCTTATTTTCAAATACAAATATGTATAGTTTCTATACAAAATACGAAAGTACATGTATCTGGTGTCACATGACAATGGCACTAACAACAATGTATCACGGTGGACATTCATGGACCCCTGGAATTCAGAGGTAAGACCAGGTGCCTAGGAGGAGTGAGGGCCTCCTGCTTGGCTAGACACAATCACCGTGAATGCCATTAAATGCAGAAAAACAAACATAATTCAGCACTGTATATATTCATGAATGTGAACAAACACTGCGTAGAAAGTGCCAAAAACTTTCCAAAATTAACATGGAATGCCCGATATCGGTAGAGACACTACCTTAGAAATCTTTGTAAAGACTGTCATATAAACATATTTGATATGCAAATGTAACAGACGCGTATGCAAATACCAGGTAGGATCAAAACGTTATCGACCCGATATCCTTTGATATAATAAATAAGTATGGCCATTATTCAGTCATATTGAACGTTTTAGCAGAGAAAACATTTGATTATACACGGAATTCGCTGTTAAAATTTGAAGAGTTAGTCAAAATGGAGAAAACTGAGGTCAGTAGAGAAAGGATTAAGAATCTATCACTATGTTACAAGGGGAAATTTATGAGGACATCTTGAAAATCCTTGGGAAGGAGTCGCCTTCATACAGTACTATTAAAATGAGCTAGTAATTTTAGAATGGGGAAGGAGAGAAATGAAGACATCCGCGGGAGGCTATCAGGAGTCTACGAAACGTTGATATTGTGTACATTCAAACTTGTTATGTGTGGCAGATGGCGAAACCGCCGTGATGTAGCTAGAGAAGTTGGCATTTAAGTTGTGGGGCTGTTCAATTAATTGTAACCGACATCTTGGAGTGGTCCGAGATTCTTTGCCCTTCTCCCACTTCTGATATCGGCGGTTTGTGGGAGAGGGTCCGAGCGACTTTGGTCATCAATTTTTAAGTTGGAATTTCAGCGATACCAGCCGGTATCAGGATATATACAAGCTTCTGGTGACAAATAAACGCTTGTCTAGCGAACTTGCAACCTATAGTATAATCCAATTACTGACCATTTACCTTACTCGATCTTGCAGTGTCTTTTCCAAATAAGATCTATAACTTCTACTAGCTGCCGTTTTATCTGAAAACAGGACAAGATTCACACTTCCCAAGTTGCAATAGCGGCTGTGACGAAATGCAGCTCTGAGGTTCTTCCTCAATACCCCCTCTTCTCCAGATTTAGTCCCATATGCCTTCTATTTGTTCTCTAGTCTAAACTCTTACCTATACGGTAAGAATTGTGTAAGCAATGCATTGAGGCTGTCGTGGACGCTGAATTTGAGTACTAAGGGACCAGAATGAAGCATTCTGTTTTAAAAAGATTCAGAAATTCGAACAGAATTGATATTCTGGATATTCCTAAGTAATTTGGGCTGATAAACCTGTCATACCTCGTAAATATAATTGACATTTATTGAAGTAAACATACGCATACTCTATTTTTATATTACATTAACTTATTTAAGAGCTGTGCCTTACACCAAAAGTATGCCGATACAAAATTCTTTTCTTTTATGAGAACGTAACGCCATCTGACGTCGGTTTCACAAATAAGAGTTATCTCCTATGATATTTCTCTTGACGCATAATAGCGTGACGTCATCGTACATCACTACTACGGTGTTGAAGTTGCACGATTTTTGCATGTTGTACTCTAAAGCGATATTCATCTAAATTGTGTTTAAATTCGGAATGAGAATCATGTGAGTAGAATAGACAATGTAATAATTTCTGGTATCTTTCAATAACATTTTTTGGGGGGGGGGGGGTATACGGTATACGAAAAGGTTGCCCTTTTCTGTTGAGTATGTATGGCACAAGAATCATAAACTGCTGTGTGCATTTAAAGTAGATATATGTAATATTTCCTAATATTAAGTATTTCCTAACATATCCTAATTTTCGATTTATTTCAGGTGTTCATCCACCATGATTCCACCAGACTTGCAAGAAAGCGAATCTATATCGTATTTGATGGAGAAGTTCATCAATCATGATGGAAAAATTGACATTGATAAACTCATGGCAGCAGATCTTGGGGATCTGAGGTAAATATTCCTTTATGATATATGCAAAGGAATATTATATGAAATACATGTATTGCATTCTCACAAAAATATCATGATGTAGTTGGTACTAGCACTTCTTTATTGTTTGAAAATACAATGTATTGGAGATTTCCATTTCTATTGAAAAAAAACATATCTTATATATGGATTTAGAGTGATACATTTTGTATTTAAATCTTGTGAAATCGAACAATAATTCTGGTGATATAAAACAAGAATGGAGTTTAATAATATTTGTTTGATCTGCAGTCCTGATGACATCATCATGGAATATATGGAGAAGTGTACTGATGAAATTGCAGCTTTGAGAGTAGAACTAAGGCGATGTAAAGAAGAAGATGAAGAACTTATACGTCATATCATGGTATGTGATAATTTTTATATACATATATCCGTTTGTCTGTTTACTCATTCCTCTGTCTTATTGCTTCAGGGCATCACCTAAATGGTGGCGGCCGGTGTTTAATAGACATTTTAAAAGAAAAATATTTCAAGATTAATAAATCACAGTTTTTCATTACCTTTATCAAAAAAAAAAAAGAAAAAAATATGTCTAGTTTTACATGTTTCTAAACAACTACATGTATAACACACAGTTGTTCATTACAAAATATAAAAAAAACATTATATCGAGTTTTACATTACAACTACATGTATTTTCTTTTTCAGAATTTGAAGAAAGAGATTTTTAATACATATCTCATAAATGATCAGTTGGATACCCAACTGTTCGAGGTAGATGAAAGAGCTCAAATATGGGCAGAACTGGTCATAGAAGAAACCAAGATGGTCAACCTTCAGCAGCTGTACGATTCATTTCGTTCAGAGGAGATCAATATGGTGTTTTCTCGGGATCAGACAGATAAATCTGGTCTAACTATGGAAGAGAAGGCGACGTTAGATCCATCACTGAAGCCCTCTGCAAGTGACACTAACGTCTCTAAGGCCGACCTCGCTCAGGAAAATAGGCCAAGGTCAACTATTGAATTAACTCAGCAGGCCAAATATGACGTAGATTTGTGGCCACATGGTTCATCACCATATTATAATGGTACAGAACAAAACGTTGGTCATGGGGACGATCTCCAGATACAAGCACCGGTAACATCTCCTGTGGAATTCCCAGCATCACTAGATGTTCCTCCGAATGACAAGGCCCGCAAATCTCCAAATGAGCAGATTGATTTGGAGCAATCTGCAACTGCAACATTTACTGAAATTAAAACGGAGGGGATGGACACCACAAAAAGTCCCGAAGCCCAAATCGCAGTCATCAGTGGTCTGATCAGAAGGGATAACAAACTCGACTCCAACATCGAAGCAGGGGATGTATCTCCAGAATATCAAACACGTCGAGGCAACCCTACTGCTACAAAATATGTAGATGATGGTCGAGGCCTCTCCGTGTTTCAAGATGACAATCTTATCGCTGCTGATCTCTTTTCCAAGCATCCTCAGACCAATTTCTCTGTCAGAAATGGACCACACAAGGGCCGGATATCACCGAAGCGACGTACCTCCCCCACGAGTATTGTTGGCGGGGAAAGTCGTTCAAACACTCCTGGTATCTCGTCTCTTGTAAAACTGCCTCCAATAAAAAATGCCAACACTCTTACCGCTTACGGTTCATCAGGTGAAAGCGCTCAGAGAAGTTCCACCAGGACAATTTCCCCAACGCTAGACGATACAATACCTACCAGAGTAAAGGTTATACCAGGAATTATGCCAAAATTACGAAAATACGATGGTATAGGACAAAATGCCACCCGGTACATAGAGAATGGCACAGTAGAGCTGTATGAGGCATCTGCTCGGGACGAAAATAATGCAAAACAAGTGGATCGAAGATATGGAGAAGCAAAATCTTCTATAGAGAGCTCGTGTACCAAGTTACCGAGGATCAATCCATGTGATAAAAATGGCAATGGCAAGGGACAAATCTACAATTATGTTCAAAATGATGGAACCAACAGAAATGAGTCATCCAATTTTGGAATGGGACTGAAACATTTGCCAAGTCCACCAGTTGCCCGACAGAACGAACAAAACATGCCTAGTCTACCAGTTAGACGTCGTGTTATCAAAAATCCCGAAAACGGAAATGTCGTCAAGGCACGCGAAACCACCAAAGTACGCAGTGATGTAGTTCCACTGCCAAGTGTAGTAAACCATCAGAAGAAAAGAGGGTCATACTCTGATGTCAAGGACACTCACCAGAACAGAAGTTCACCGAAAAAGAAGGGAAGCTTTTTACCAGATATAAATTTAAAATAAATTGTTGAATTGAATAGAATTGCGCTGAACCTGTAACAAATCTTTTTTCTTCTTCTTCTTCTTCTTTCTGTGCTCATTATTATAAAAATATCCTGCTGTAGATTTCCGAAAAGAACAAAACTTATTCAAACCTTACAAAACGACGGAAGAAATGACAAGGTCATGAACTTTACAATCTGCAAAGAATTTATAACTCTTGTTGCATATCTGAGGTTTTAAAACTCCTGAAATGTATACAGATTTCCTAGATATGGAATATTTCATAAATAAGATTTAAGTTAAGTGAATGAATGTAAAAGAAGACGAAGGTGAATACAGATTTATGGTCAAATGTGAATCCAGTATCATTTATGACGGAGGAAGAATCTTCCTCTGTTGACTGACATCGTAGGTCATAAGCCCAATGATTATGTATTAAAATATTACTGAAAAATACGAAAGTATCTGGTGTCACATGACTATGGCACTAACAACAATGTACCGCAGTGGGCATTCACGGACCCCTGAAATTCAGAGGTGAGACCAGGTGCCCGGGAGGAGAGCCTCCTGTTTGGCTAGCCACATCCGCCCTTACATACGGACGAAGCATACATAATTCAGCACTGTATATATACGTGAATGTTAACAAACACTATGTAGAAAGTGTCACAGTCACATAACATCAGAAAAAAGGGTATAATAACACTTAAGTCAAACCCTCCGCGGGGAACTTTTTTACGAGCTCCACACTGAACAGGGAATAAGTGTGACGTTCATGTAAAATACGAAAGTAACTGGTGTCACATGACTATGACTCTAACAACAATGTACCACAGTGGGCATTAACGGACCCTTGAAATTCAGAGGTGAGATCAGGCGCCCGGGAGGAAGAGCGTCTCCTGCTTGGCTGGCCACATCCGCCGTGAATGCCCTTACATACAGACGAAACATATAATTCAGCACTGTATATATACGTGAATGTGAACAAACACTGTATAGAAAGTGTCACAGCCACATTATCAGGAAAAAGGGTATAATAACACTTAAGTCAAACCTTCCGCGGGGAACTTTTTACGAGCTCCACACTGAAAAGGGAATAAGTGTGACGTTCATGTAAAATACGAAAGTAACTGGTGTCACATGACTATAGCACTAATAACAATGTATCACAGTGGGCATTAACGGACCCTTGAAATTCAGAGGTGAGACCGGGTGTCCGGGAGGAGTGAGCATCTCATGTTTGGCTGGCCACATCCGCCGTGAATGCCCTTACATACAGACGAAACATATAATTCAGCACTGTATATATACGTGAATGTGAACAAACACTGTGTAGAAAGTGCCTGGAAATTTCCAAAATTAACATGGGATGCCCGATAAAGGCAGAGTTTAACAAATGTCCCTATGATCTGGTGGTCATTCGGACCGGCGAAACAACAGTGTTCGGCGGTCCGAATCATCTTTTGGTGGACCGAATCTTTTTTTGCAAAAATATGCTTAAATATGAACATGAAATCATTGATTTTATTCATTTCAATAATAATTAATTGTAAACCTGGTTAAAAGTCCTTTCCTTTCTTCGCGCCTCATAATTTCTGGGTTTCTTTTTTTTTTTTTTTTTTTAATTACCCCCTCCCCCTTCTGAACACTTTCTTTTCTGGCCGGGGATAGCGGTCGATGAATATCTGATCGGCCAGGACGCCGCCATTGTTGTTGTTTTGTACACGTAACTTCCTAATGCGGGTCAGCCCGCCTGACAAAAATATCGTACCTAATCAGTATTCTCGACTTACTACTCACTGCATTAAAAATCTAGGATTCAAAAAAGACAGACAAATTTCTCCATCAAAAGGGCACTTTTTAACGTGGTATTTGGTAAAAAGGGTACTTAATTTAGTAACCAAATATTTAAAAATTTAGTTTAAAATTGCATTATTTCCTTGATTTATTAACTTAGATGATATCTGAAAATGAAAAAATAATCGTTTTTGATATTGATAATGTAATGTAATTTACAATACTTAACATTGTTTCTGTTGAAAATTTTATTTCCAGCTTCTCTAGGGAATAAATTCCTTTTTACAGTTGTAGGAGCTATCACTTAATATCTGTTACATTTACATTATTGCAATCATTATATGCTTTTGAGCATTGCATAAATTCCCAATTTAATGTTTTAGTAAATTAATTTAAACTTCTCCAAGAGCAGCACTGCTGTTTCTGTCTATTACTGGCCACATGAGATAATGCAAGTTTTGTAATTGTACCTTAGACAGTCTTTACATGTATCATTATTTTTACATAACTTAAATATTTGAATGACATGCTATTATTTTAGCTGAATAGATGGTGTTATTAAAGGAAATGTACAGTGGGATCTAGAAGTATGCTTGTGCACAGTGACAAGGACTTATAGACAAGTTTTTAAGTCCTTGATGTGCAGTTGTATTTGTAGGTTAAAATAAATTAAATGAACTTGACCAATTTTTGAGGAAAATAAAGAAAAGGATTTGCTACTAACAAAACAAAAAGTTCTCTCAGCCTCCCCCATCCACCCAATTTTCCTTCACAAATAAATTCCTGGATCTGCTACGTGTGGAAAGTGTGATTGACGTTTGAATAATTCAAATTCAAAATCTTAGAGGAAATTGCTGAAAGCATTAATGGGAAATATAAAGTGTATCTGTCCCTATTAATGGGCAATATAAAGTGTATCTGTCCCCTTTAAGTTATTAGTTACTTTAGTTTTGTGACTGCTTTATTTGACGATCTTTGTAAATAAGTTACTGGCCCAGATAACTGTCTCAGCTGAAAGTACATAAGTAATAGTAATAAATTATAATGGTTAATGCTCATTCACATTTATCGACTTACAGATAGTAAATGATCTATTGATTAAAAAAAATACTAAAAAGTCATGTTTTATAATCAGTTGTTTTTCAGTTCCTTGATCGTAGAAAACCGACACGTCTAATAGTGTGAATAAATTTTGTGTGTTTTTTCTCCTCCTGTTGCAACTACTTATGATGATATTATTGTATCAAATGATAAAAGATGTTCTGAAATATCATTTTCGCCGGAATTACTAAACAATGTTCAAAATTATCAGAGGAAATGTGGAGAGTATATTTTAAATATTTGGTGTCAAATTGCTTTTAAGGGATAAACATCCTTTAATTTTCTTTAATATCTGACTTAAAATGTGAATTTGACCTGCAAAATTACTATTTCGGCATTCAGACAACCGTGTCAAACGCTGTTCGTGTACGGATGTAATCTAAGAAGGTAACATTGATTAAAATGCCCCAATTAACATCCGAAAAGTAGCGGGCAGTGCAGTACGCAGGTTACGGATGATATTTAGCGGGTAAAACAGCTGACTTATACCATTACGTAATGTTGTACGGAAAGTGTTACCGAATTCTAAAGAGGGCATGTCCGAAGCGATATTCGAAATGTACTGAGCTGGTAAATAACGATTTTTAAGGGTTTCATATTACGTGAATGAAGATCGATCTTCTTGACTTTAGTCTCATAAAATAATAACAGGGAAAATATGGGCATGGCGCTCAGAAAAAGGGCATACCTCCACATAAAAAGGGCATGACGCGGCGTCATCCTAGACTGCTTCAACAAGTCACAGCACTTTCAGAGGATTTGATTCGCAAAAAAAAAGAAGATTTATCCAATGGGCATTATCGACAGGTTTTTGACCTGGGAAGAAATTGACTTCCTTCTATGTGAAAGTAAATACATGTAGTGCAAAAATGAGTGTCGGACATTTGGACTGGCAAAACGCGGATTTCTGTCGGTCCTCGTAAAATCTTGACCTAATGACCGACTGGACCAGGACTTTGGTTAAACTCTGTAATGGGAAGGGACACTACCTTAGAAATCTTTGTAAAGACTGTCATATAAACATATTTGATGTGCAAATGCAACAGACGCGTATGCAAATACGAGGTATGATCAAAACGTTCTCGACCCGATATCCTTTGATATAATAAATAAGTATGGCCATTATTCAGTCATATTGAATGTTTTAGCACACAAAACATTTGATTATACACGGAATTCGCTGTTAAATGTTGAAGGGTTACTCAAACCGTCAAAATGGAGAAAACTGAAGTTATGATGAACAAAGTATCTCTGTAAACTGAAGTTATGGTGATCAAAGTCTCTCTGACCCTCTCCCATAAACCGCCGATAGTAAAAGTGAAAAAAGGGCAGATAATCTCGGACTAATCTTAGTTTTTGGTCTCGGCTAGACGAGTCCCTGGAATGTTGACTGAAGATCAAAAGAGAAAAAAGTATAATTTTTTGCATTTTTGTCGTACCATGAGAATGATCCAAAGGAATTTATTGGTCACATTGTCACTCAGGATGAAACTTGGATTCATCAATTTGATCCTGATTCTAAGAAGCAAAGCATGCAATGAATTCACCCCTCCTTAAAAAATCAAGAGAGTTTCGTCATGTGGGAAAGTCATGGCCTTTATCTTTTGGAACAAACAGAGAATGATAATGATTGCTTTTCTTGAGGAAGACCGCGCGATAAATGGTGCTTATTATACAAATGATTTCAAGAGGCCGCGACAGAAGATTGTGAAAAGGAAGAGAGAAAAGCTCACCAGAGGCGCTCTGCTCTCGTAGAATAATGCTCCCGCCCACACTTCCCAAGATGCAATAGCGGCTGTAACGAAATGCAACTCCGAGGTTCTTCCTCAATCCCCCCCCACACCCCTTCTTCTTCTCCATATTTAGCCCCATCTGATTTCTAGTTATTCCCGAACCTAAAATGTTGCCTATACGGTAAGAATTTTGGAAGCAACGAGGGTGTCGTGGACGCTGTGTATGAGTACTTAGGGGACCAGAATGAAGCATTCTATTTTGAAGGGATTCAGAAGTTGGAACAGAATTCGAATTCTGGGTATTCCGAAGTACTAAAAGAAATAACACAAACACTCTTGGCCGAAAATTTGCGGCAAAGAGTGTTTGTGTTATTTCTTTTAGTATACATGTATTTTACTTCCCTTTGGAGGACTACTTATTCTATCTTACATTCCGAAATAGTTTGGTCTGATAAACTTTTTTATCTTACGGACATACCTCGTACATATAATTCACATTTATTGAAATAAACAACCTCTATTTATATATTACATTAACTTATTCAAGAGCTGTGCCTGACTCAGAAATTATGCCGATACAAATTTCTTTTTTTCTATGAGAACGTAACGCCATCTGACGTCGTTTTCACAAATAAGAGTTATCTCCCATATTATTTCTCTTGACGCATAATAGCGTGACGTCATAGTACATCACTACTACGGTGTTGAAGTTGCAAGATTTTTGCATGTTGTACTCTGAAGCGAAAACAACCAATATTCATCTGAATTGTGTTTAAATTCGGAAAGAGAATCATGTGAGTAGAACAGATAATGCAATATTTTATGGTACCTTTGATTTTTATTTATTTGGGGGGAGGGAGGGAGCGGTTTACGTTATATGAAAAAGTTGCCTTTTTCTATTGAGTATGTATGGCACAAGAATCATAGTTATTGCTTTGTGCATTTAAAGTAGATATATGTAACATTTCCTAATATTAAGTATTTCGTAACATATTCTAATTTTCGATTTATTTCAGGTGTTCATCCACCACGATTCCACCAGACTTTCACGAAAGCGATTCTATATCGTATTTGATGGAGAAGTTCATCTCTCATGATGGAAAGATTGACATTGGTAAACTCATGGCAGCAGATCTTGGGGATCTAAGGTAAATATCCATTTATGATATGCAAAGGAATACTATATAAAATATTGCATTTTCACACAAATACTATGATGTAGTTAGTACTAGCACTAATTTATTGTTTGAAAATACAATGTATGAGAGATTTTCGCTTCTATTGAAAAAACATAGTTTATATACGCATTTATAGTCATACATTTCTATATAAATCTTGTGAAATCAAACAACAATTCTAGCGATATAAAACAAGAATAGAGTTTAATAATATTTGTTTAATCTGCAGTCCTGATGACATCATCATGGAATATATGGAGAAGTGTACTGATGAAATTGCAGCTTTGAGAATAGAACTAAGGCGATGTAAAGAAGAAGATGAAGAACTTATATACCATATCATGGTATGTGATAATTATATATATATCCGTTTATCTGTTTACTCATTCCTCTGTATTATACTTCAGAGCACATTAAAAAATTATATCACCTAAATGGTGGCGGCCAGTCTTTAGTAGACATATAAAAAGAAAAATATTTTAAGATTAATTACATACATAGTTGTTCATTACCTTTCTGCCGAGTTTTACCTTTTTCTACGCAATTATTTTCTTTTTCAGGATTTGAAGAAAGAGATTTTTAATACAAATCTCATAAATGATCAGTTGGATACCCAACTGCTCGAGACAAATGAAAGAGCTCAAATATGGGAAGAATTGATCAAAGAAGAAACCAAGATGGTCAACCTACAGCAGCTGTACGATTCATTTCGTTCAGAGATCAATATGGTGTTTTCTCGGGATCAGACAGATAAATCTGGTCTAATTATGGAAGAGAAGGCGGCGTTAGATCCATCACTGAAGCCCTCTGCAAGTGACACTAACGTCTCTAAGGCCGACCCCGCTCAGGAAAATAGGCCAAGGTCAACTATTGAATTAACTCAGCAGGCCAAATATGACATAGATTTGTGGCCACATGGTTCATCATCATATAATAGAGGCAGAAGTGAGGATACCACCGGCACAGAAAATGAGCCCGCTCAAGGGGAGGAAAGCGATGAAATGTCAACATGGAATGGTACAGAACAAAACTTTGGTCATGGGGACGATCTCCAGATACAAGCACCGGTAACATCTCCTGTGGAATTCCCAGCATCACTAGATGTTCCTCCGAATGACAAGGATCGGATTTCTCCAAGTGAGCAGATTGATTTTGAGCAATCTGCAACTACAAAATTTACCGAAATTAAAACGGAGGAGATGCACACCGCCAAAAGTCCCGAAACCCAAATCGCAGTCATCAGAGGTCTGATCAGAAGGGATAACAAACTCGACTCCAACATCGAAGCAGGGGATGTATCTCCAGAATATCAAACACGTCGAGGCAACCCTACTGCTACAAAATATGTAGATGATGGTCGGGGTCTCTCCATGTTTCAAGATGACAATCTTATCGCTGCTGATCTCTTTTCTAAGCATCCTCAGACCAATTTCTCTGACGGAAATGGATCACACAAGGGCCTGAAATCACCAAAGCGACGTACCTCTCCCACGAGTATTGATGGCGGGGAAAGTCATTCACACTTTCCTGATATATCGTCTCTGGTAAAACTGCCTCCAATAAAAAATGTCAACACTCTTACCGCTTACGGTTCATCAGATGAAAGCGCTCAGAGAAGTTCTACCAGGACAAATTCCCCAAAGCTAGACGATACAATACCTAGCAGAGTAAAGATTATGCCAGGAACTATGCCAAAATTGCGAAAAGACAATAGTAAAGGACAAAATGCCACCCGTTACATAGAGAATGGTACAGTAGACATTTATTTGTATGAGGCATCTGCTCGAGACGGAAATAACGCAAAACAAATGGATCGAAGTTATGGAGAAGCAAAAGCTTCTAAGTTACCGAGGATCAGTCCATGTGATCAAAATGGCAATGGCAAGGGACAAATCTACAAGTATGTTCAAAATGATGGTAGCAACAGAAATGAGTCATCCAATTTTGGAATGGGACTGAAACATGTGCCAAGTCCACCAGTTGCCCGACAGAACGAACAACACATGCCTAGACTACCAGTTAGACGCCGTGTTATCAAAAATCCCGAAAACGGAAATGTCGTCAAGGCACGCGAAACTACCAAAGTACGCAGTCATGTGGTTCCACTGCCAAGTGTAGTAAAGCATCAGAAGAAAAGAGGGTCATACTCTGATGTCAAGGACAGTCGCCCGAACAGAAGCTCACCGAAAAAGAAGGAAAGCTTTTTACCAGATATCAATTTAAAATAAATTGTTGAATTGAATCGAATTGCGCTGAACCTGTAATAAATATTACAAATCATTTTTCTTCTTTCTTTGCTCGTTATGATAGAAATCTCATTCTGTAGATTTTCGAAAAGAACAAAACTCATTCGAACCTAACGAAACGATGGAAGAAATGTCAAGGTCATGAACTTTACAATCTGCAAAGATTTTATAACTCTTGTTGCATATCTGAGGTTTTAGAATCCTGAAATGTATACAGATTTCCTAGATACCGAATACTTCATAATAAACGAAGATTTAACTTAAGTGAATGAATGTAAAAGAAGACGAAGGTGAATACAGATTTATGGTCAAATGTGAATCCAGCTAGGTAACATTTATGACGGAGGAAGAATCTTTCTCTGTTGACTGACATCGTAGGTCATGAGCCCATAGGCAAATAAATAAAATGAGACAGTGATTATGTATTAAAGTATTACTGAAGCATCCATGACAGTCTTGTCTGATTGATTTGCTATAATACAGCTGCAATACAGAACACTTACGTCAATTCAGTGTAAAACAAAAGCAACGCCAAGCGTAGCGTCTCCTCGCGTGGCATAAAATTTAAATACACTTAAAATGTTGTAATTAATGTGTTGTCAAAAGTTTTATCCAAACTCCCCTTGGTACATTATTTCCATTCCATTCCATCCCATTGTGAGCTTGACCTTGAGAATTTGACCCTGATACAAGGTCATAATACTTCCTTGAGATGTAGGAACAATCATGTATAATATTATTGAAATCCATCACGCTTGAGAATTTGACCCTGAGACAAGGTCATGACACTTCCTTGAGATGTAAGCAACAGTCATGTGTAATATTATTGAAATCCATCAAGACGTTAAAATGTTATGGCCCGGACAAGCAAACACACACACATACATACATACACACGGACGGTGGCGTTACTATATCCCCTCCGCAACAAGTTGCGCGAGGGGATAATAAATGATTACATTTCTAGTACAATAAACAAGAGGCACAACCGCAAACTCTTTAGAAATACAATGACCTGGGACAGATAGACCAACGGAGAGACGGTACCATAACATAATACGTCCCATCTTATAAACGTAAAGAAATAGCACGTGCAGAATTCACAAGATTAGATATAATGTAACCTATATCATCTTATCATCACTTTTTCAACTTATAACAGAAGAGTCTCCATTGGACTATAAAGTCCTCAGGAATTTAACTTAAATACTGCAGCAGACTTCTGTATTGTGTTGTTTCAACTTTCTGAAGGAGCAATCGTAAAACCTGGCGCTATCATGCTCCACGAGGTCTTAACCATTTGGACAGTTCTCTCTATTTCAACACTGGGGTAGTATCAAGCTAAATCATTTCTCTTTTCGTATAAACTACCTGCCGTTGATACTAGTCTAGTATGGCAGAGTGATGCATACTGTCAGGCTGCCAGATGGTTGTAGGTTCAGTTGGTGCTGGACCCTTGGCACCTTCAAATGTATGAACCATGAGGTGATGGTAAAGCTAGAGTATATGTCACATACCCACCGTACCATGTAAGCACCAGAAGAGAAACCTTTTGTTAAATTACCATATACCTTATTCATTCTCTAATTGGGAGGATATCATCCAACACATGTCAACAAAATCTGATAATTTATAATTTATTGCAACTACATTTGAATAAAAAACTATCATTGTCATTGAGACTTCATCCCTTGGATGGTGGTGCACGACACAGACAAAAAAGTTAAAAGGGGGAAGGATTATTCCATGATATTAAAACATTTATAAATACAAAGTCAGAATTAGGAAATCAATGAATTTCTTATCCAGTAAATCAGTTAAGTCATATATGATTATTTTAAATTTGATTTTTAACCACTGGAAATTGTACATTTTTAGTATATTAGAGGAATAATAAATGACTGAATATCAATTATGTACCGGTACTAAACTACAAAAAAAAAAATGAAAAGAAAAGAAATGTTCTTGAGTACAAACCTGTCAACATAATTTTTCATTGCATATACAATTTTCTTTTCGTATTACATGTATTTGAAATATACATCCTCTGACACAAGCAACACAAAAATAATGAAAAAACTATTAATTCACTGAAAATATATATAATATGATTCTAAAACTGATGAAAACCTATAATGCAAAGGGTGGCCAACTACTGTGTGGTCAATGATGAGCAAGTTCTACTGTTACAATATAAACACAAGACAGACTTTCTGAGTTATTTTTGTCACAAGCATTTTCATGTTGTATGGGTATGTATATTAATATATGTAATTCACATGATGGAGAAATGTGATTGAAGGTGGTTTAACCACTCAGGTCAAGGTCAGGTCATGCCTATGTTTCCAGTTCCTGTGTTTTATGGAATACTGTTTGCATTGACAATACATAGATTATAGTGCTTCAATTTCTTGTCACTTAGAAGAGGTCTGAAATATTCCATTTGCATTATGGGTGAAGACTTTGTTTTTATCTTTAGCACAAAATGTACACGTTTTGAACGTTTCGGAATACACGGATGATTTAAACAGTGTTAGATGTAACTTTCATAGAATTTTTCAAAAAGTGAAAACACTTAAAGTACTGTCCGTACATGTACTTTGATACTTTCATAATAGTCATGTTTTCTGCGATCCCATGTGTCTGCATTAGAGGAGTCTCATGGTAACAAGTATTCAGTAATTATGCATTATACCTTTAGTAGTGAGCACAGTCAGGTGCGGATCCAGAAATTTTGGTGGTTCATCCATATTTTTGTAACAATAACAAGAAAAGAAATTTTCATCAAATCCTAAGGTCGGTCCAGATCCCCGGTCCATCCCTCTGGATCTGCGCATGACAGTAGTCGTGTGTAAGTTGGTCAATAGAGAGTATGGCTCTTGCTTTTTCATCTCTTTTCACCCTGTCTCCCCATTCTTTTCCATTCTCCATCTCTTACTCATCCCGTTCATCACCTAGACTACCCTGTCCACCCCATTACACCATTGTCCTGATAAACTTGGTAATTCATTTGTGATAATTATTTTTACAGATCTTTGCAACATGTCAGTGATCACCTGCCTCAAATAAATTGATGGCAACTTCGCTTAATGAAATTAGAAACAACAGACAGTAAAGAATTTACTAAGATTTTATAAGACAGAGTAAGAAAAAAGTGTGTACAGAAAAAAAAATGTGACATGCTTGAATGCATAAAATTGATACATGGAAAGGTGATTTAAACTATAATTTATACATGGAAATGTGATTTAAACTATGTGATAAGCATACAAAGGTGACATTTTTACAGAAAAAAATGACATGCACTGGAAGGAAACATGTATCCAAAGATTTTATGAGGACTTTATGGATTTTTTGCTATAATAAGTTACTTAATTTTGTTGAGTGACAATCTGTGGATCAATCATATGGAATTCTGATGATGTTTTCAGGGAATTTAATTTTGTTCTATGCATTGATTTAATTTGTTTGTGTATGAACATTTTCCAAAATTCTGAAAATCAAGGTAGGTTACTGTATATTTAAATGTGAGAACTAAATTTCAATGAAAATTCATGTTCATTTTCAATTAGTAGGCTATATATTATCTGTTGGCAAGATTATCTTTGTATATCTAATTAAGTTTAATATCAATTCTTAATAATCAACAAAGAGGCATTACCTGTACAAGAACACAATAAAACTTCTATTAGTTTCTATAAGTCACTGTATGTTATTTTATTTCTGTGGTGTAATAACTGGGAAAGCAATGGTATTTCAAAGGTTTTCTGAAAGCTGTATTTCAACATTGATTTTTCGGTTAAATGTGATGTCATTTAATTGGTTCCACCTAATTTAAATAATTCGCCGATTTCAATGGTATTTCAATGGGTTTTTACAGAAAACTGGAAAATGAATGGTTTTTACACATACATTTTACATTACCAGTTTGCATCTCATAGTAGAACTGCAAAAGTATTAGGATTTCAATGGCAAGAATATAACTGTAAAAGCAATGGAAGTTCAATGGCATTCTTTTCTGTATTACAGGTATTTACAGAGATTTCAGAAGGGGATACTTGAATGTCAAGTTAATTTGGTTGAAGCACAGAAACACAGATTGAGCAGGTACAGTTTATATAATATTATATAGATTGTATCACCAATTTACCTGTTAATTTGCACATGTAAATAATTAGTGTTCTTGCTGAGGCCCCCCCCCCCCTTCCAAAAAGTTATACAAACAACGTCTGTATGAACTGTCCCCATCTCTGTTACATCATACATTTCAGTACAGACTAAACATTTTAAGGGCAAGTAACTTAAGAGTTTCACTTTGGCGTGTTAGCCTGTTAGTGTTAGTGAACCAAGAATTTCTGTCAGTGGAATTTGGACAAAATACATTATACCTTACTCCAATAAAATAGTATCTCTTTCCCCAATTTTAGTCCTTTAATTTTTATTGTGAAATTATAAGAAATTCATTTGTCACTCCAACTTTTTATGCCCCGGATCGATAGATCGGGGGTATATTGTTTTTGTCTTGTGCGTTTGATTGTCGGTCTGTTGTCAACTTTAACCATGGCTATAACTTTTCAACCTTGAGGAACAGAGACTTCATATTTGACATACGCACTCAACTAATGAAGCCTTTTCAAATGACACCAAGGTCGATGACATTTTGGCTTTGACAATGACCTTCACGCTATAAATAACTTTTTGGACTTTGGTGCCATCGGGGGCATTGGTGTTTCACAAACACAGCTTGTTCAATTTAAATTGGTGCTAGAGTTATGTATAGACCATTCTATCGCGTTATACAGAAACAAGGCCATCTTTAGATCACGTGACTATCCGCCATTAAGGTACTGAATATGGCAATCATCAGCTTTAGTCTCGTATCATCAGTAAAGGACTTGTAAACAAGTGTACAAGTCCTTGCATCAGCTGATACTACCTACTGATTTTTTTTTTTTTTTCATTTTTTTTTAAGTTGTTTTTGCGGTTTTGACAGTGGTTATAACTTAAATACAGACTATTTGCCATGGATTCCCTTAATAACATTACTTTACAAAACCTAAAGCAAACGGAGATAGATTCAATCTTATCGCTTAGAATGCGAGTTTTAATGAATAATTGACTGTTTAGTACAGATCTATTAAAATCAAATTATTTCAGAGACACGAGTCTCTGATTATTCCCATGGTTGTTACTTCGATCCATGTCCCTATGTCGAGTTGTAGCTAGTACTAACAGAAAATGGATTATGTAACAGGTGTAAAACCAGGTTATCACCTAGGGTCAGTAATATCTCAGCATAGGTATCCTTGGCAAAAGTGAAAGCGACATTCCAGAAACTGTCGTCCGTATTACGCAATAAACTTACTGGATTTATGTCGGCTGTTTAACCCCATTATCCGTAAGACTATTATTTATACACGTGTATGTTGAATGAAGCAAATCAATTAACACTGCATACACGAGGGAAGTAATGCAGTGAACTGATGTTCGTTTTTATCTAATGGCGGATCCAGCGCCTCCTTTGCGGGCAATCGTAACAACTCGTCCATTTCCGTACGCAAATACGACTCGTACGTACTACGTAGTCAGCTATTGGGACTACTTCCAGTTGTTATGTAAACACACATGGCCATGATCAACATGCCTGTCATGTTTGCACTAAAATAGGCAATTATGCTTATTGCCTGCTTTTGTCTATATTTGTTTTTCTCTGAATGGGTGAACTAGTATGAATTTTTCATGTCGGAGTCTACACACGTGCCCTGGTTAAATGTCACTTCGAATTTCCTCTGATTCGTTTCCAATGCTCTAACATTTAAAATAAAAATGTGAAATTTGTTACGATCACTGAATTACCGTTACGATTGTATAATATTCATCAAAACGGGTATTACAATTTCATACTGAACTTCTCATGTACTAAACTACAAAAACAATCCTATGAACTTTTTTTCGCCTCATTTTGCAAAGTGCTCCTACGACGAAAGCCGAAGCGATTTGGTATATATCGCTGCGCCGTGGGGCTTCCGAGTCTATTTTTGTAAAAAATGGCGACGGTGTTCCGATTGCTTTGCGGGGGGAGGGGGTCGAGGGGCGAATTTTGTCAATTTTAACAGAAAATGAAATATAACACTCAATTTTTGAGTACACTTCATATTGAACGAAGAAGAAGAAATGGGCCAAAATACTGGGTTTTGGTAAAATTCTGGGTCACTGCCGGGGGTGGGGCGAGCGATCCCTCCGTTCCCTCTAAATCCGTCACTGTTTATCTAAGTTATTTTGACAAGTTGATTTCGGTACTTGCGAAGTATCGTCTCTGTAGAGTTGTATTCAATTTTCATAGAACTGCAGGTCATGTTCCAAAAGATCATATACGAATTTCTTTAAGGATTTTCCAAAACTTTCAACCCCAGGTTTTGCAAATACGGATAGCCTGAATTTGGTAATAGATAAGTAGATGATATTTCTCATCCTCGAATACAACAATTCATCTGCATACTGAAATTTAGTGATAATCTATCTGAGTAAAAGTTACGAAAAATCTTCGTTTGTGAAATGGTCTAGGTGTTGATATTGATATATGCCGAAACATAGACTATGTTTTGAAAGTAGTCCATGTCTCTGATATGTATTTAATAAGTGTTATTATTATTTAATAATTATCTAATTAATCTGTAATACATAAATACAGCAGTCATTACTGAATAAATAACTTAGCTTGGTGACCAACATTTTTGTAAGGCCGGAGAAAGGCTCCTTTTCTTTTTTCATATTTAAATTTTAAACTGAAATTCATAATAGACTATAAAAACAAGTACGTTTATTAATTTTTAATCATATTCACCGATCAGATCATTCAACTAAACGTTAATAAACACAAATATTGTTTTAACCACACCGCTCATAAGTCATTTTTACTATCTGGATAACTTGTTTCAGTACCGTAATGGCGGATACGATCGCGACACCTATCGGTAAAGGGCATATAACTATTGAGTAACTGCCCAGTAGAATGGTATATAGAAGGAGGGGATTTTAAATTTTTCGTTTTGCCCATTATTACTGCCTTCAAGATTTTCCATAATATTTTACAGGGTTGTTGCCCAGGGCCATGCAATTTAGCATGTGTCATCTTAAAGTCCTGAATAATGGGTAAAGGGAGAATGCTTCCATACTTTCAAATTTCATAAATCTTTCAAACTAAGCAACAGGCATATTATGCCATGCTAGGTGTTGCTCTTGTATGAATTAAAAATCTTACAAATTGATGATATTATTAAGATTATACATGTATGTATTTGACAGATAATGAAAATTGTCTTAATTATATTGTCATTGTTGATAGTTTCACAACTAAATAAGTTCAAATAAGTTTAATAACATGCAGCCCCATGTGTACACTTTGTGATATTAAGTAAGAGAAGTGCTGTGATATGTGATGCGAAATAAATCAAGACCTTCAGGGAAATATGAATACCCTTGGAGTGTTCAACTCAATGAACCATAATTAGGACCCCACTTCATAAGCTGTGCCCTATAGTAATCACTCTGTCGGACGTCAGCAAAAATCTCTAACATTGGCCAAAATATCTAATACGCTGTCACAGGTAGAGCTTTCATATTTGGCATGTATGTTCCTTATGTCGAGACCTTTCTGTTGGTACCAACATTTTTTATCATGTGACCTTGACAGTTACCTTTGACCTTCATATGAAAAACTTTAACATTGACCATAAGTATTGAACCGTAAAAAGTTGGGCTTTCATATTTGGCATGCGTGTTCCTATGACAAGACCTTTCTGTTGGTACCAAAATATTTGATCATGTGACCTTGACAGTGACCTTTGACCAGCATCTGAAAAATCTAACATTGACTATATCTATTAAATTGTTAGAAGCAGGCCTTTCATATTTGACATCTGCATTCCTTATGACAAGACCTTTCTGATGACACCAAATTCAGGTCAAGGTCATGGTGACAGGCATCCTGTGTTGCCCTTCTGACTTTGTCAGTTTTCTAGTGAAATTATGTGTTAAATACAATACACCTGAGCCAAAGTCTCAAGTGAGCTATTGTGATCCGTCTGTCCGTCGTTAACTTTTCACATATTCGACTTCTTCTTCAGATCAGCAAAACAGAATTTGATGAAACTTGGTATGCATGAAGTACTCATGGTCCCTTACAAGTTTTGTTGTTTTTCGTCCAGATCCGTCAACAGGTGGTGACACCACAGGCAAAAGTAGGTCACAGAGGGTACCCTCCTTCAACAAACTTCTTCTTCAGACCGGGGCATACAGAGACAAACCGAATGCATAGGAATGATCTAGACAGATGCGTGAAGAAGTGCTGTTGTTGTTTTTTTTTTTTGGTTCTGTTCCATGACATTTTTTTGGACTTAGTAATTTCAATGCAGAAACTGTCATGTTTTTCAGTTAATTGATAATGATGATTTCTTATGGACTATTTTGATCATAATTATGGTAAGGAATATTATTGTGAAAGAACTTTGTCAATATCTCAATTTTTGGATTTTTAATGAATTTTTTAAGACTTCCAAAAAAGAGGGTGGGTTTGGAGGGGGGAGTTGTTGTTGGCCATTTTTGAACTTTTTCTGCAAAACCTATTGAAGGATTTTAATAAATCTGGGTAGAAGTAAATCACTTATGATCCCCTTCAAATTCTGTTGTTTTCATCCAGATCTCTTTACAGGTGGCGCCACCAGTCAAAAGTAGGTCACAAAAGAGTACCATCCTTTGACAATCTTCTTCTTCATACTGGCTGTATACAGAGACAAAAAGAATGCATAGAAATGATCTGGAGGGATGAGTGAAGAAGTCTTGTCATTTTGGTTCCCTTCCAAAATCAAATTTTAGAAATTTTTTCGACATCTTTTTGGACTTGGTGATTTCAATGCAGAAAAGTGTCATTTTCTAGTTTTAAATTGGTAATGATGATTTCTTATGGACCACATGAAAGATTATAATGAAACATAGTATACATGAAGTACTATACGTCCTCTATCAATTTTGTACATTTCATCCAAATCGGTCAACAGTTGGTGCCACCATGTCTAAATCAAAGGACTGAAGGTCCTGAGTAACACTCATATGAAGATGAAGAGGAAATCGTTTTATCAATAGTATCAAGGACGTAGTCTGATGAGCGATTTACGCCTAAAAGTAATCTGCCTAACGGGAGGTAACTCGTACTGTCACGTTGATGTAACATTTTTAGTCATGATAGAAAATACAGAAGTAATATTCAATACTTTGTCTATTATGCATGTGTTTGTAAATTATCATGTGATATTGAAGAAAATCGTTTTTAGAGTTATTCTATTGACCAAAACTTGTTAAAGACATACCGGTTTCCGTTGCTCTAGCAATTGACAATGCTGATATAGATCTCTATGCCTGCAAATTCGAAATGGGAAAAGTAAAATATGTTAAAAGCAAAAAAAAAAAAAAGCACAAGATAGTCAACTAAAAGAGTTGACTTTTAGTTGCTTACGTATTTGAAAAGGGCTACAGATTTACGTCATGCAGTAGAGGATGATGTCATTGAGACGTTACGTCTTAATAATGTGATGTCGTTGCACCTGCTGTATATGGTGTCTGTTGAAAAGTATGGTGTCTTTGAGCCATTATATCTCCGGACTCGTTCACAGTAGAGGCATGATTTACATATCATTAAAAAGAAGTTATTTTAAACTTTTACATAATACTACGATGTTGTTACTGACATATTCATTGAAGTAGTTATATATGTACCACAAAGGCAGATTTTTAAAGGAAATATATGTACTTGTTTTCCAAATAGCCTCCATCCTCCTAAAAGGGGGGAGGGCATTAATGTGTTTATATATTTGATTATATCGAATCTAAATATGGTTTTAATTTGAAATGTCATTTGAAGCTTACAATGTATATGTATACAAATCAATTCCTTTCTTGATCATGAGAAGGAAATATTTCATTCAATATATATTACACACAACTGAGGTTATAGCGAAATGGGTGGAGGGTGTAATATCTATCAAATTTCTTTGTAAAATGCTCCATTACCTATCGTAATTTTATGTTGTTTTGACTTACGACAGACCATTGCACATTACAGTGTAATATGACAGTGATGCAGATTACAGAAATTATCAAACAAGGGTACTTCTTGTGAAATTGTCATCATTTTAGCAGGTTTGTTTAATTACTATAGCCACTATGAAAGGCTTCGTAAATTGTCTGAGCTTTCCCTAATCCTTGTTATTTTTTAAATCAATCAGTGTAAATTCATAAGTTTATTTATCAAAATAAAAAACCCAAACTTTTCTGTGTCATATTTGTGAAAAAAAAATATATAAACTGATCTAAAATGACATTTCTCTATATCGAAATAGGCATGACACCGTGTTGATTTGCATTGATTCTAGCACAATAATTTGCTCCATAACATAATACAATTTTGTTATTATTTAATCTACCTCTGTCAGTTCTTATAGAATATGCAAAAATAGCCAGTTATAGATTTTAATTCTTCTTACTAGTTCACCAGACTACCCCCTTAATTCAGGACTAGTTTCATCCTTACAATTAACAGCACAAATTCAAAATGACTCTTGAATCATTATTGAGTTATTCTAATCAATTTTCATTTAATGAAACAAAATTGAAGTGGGAATAGTTATACAAAGATTGCATTCAAGTCTGCATCCCAAGATGAACCATTAACACAAGTTTGGGAATTTTCACACACTGTTTAGTCCAGGTGACTTGGCATACGGCCAAGTCAGAAGTCTTTTATTTTTAACTAGTTTGTCGCAAACTGAGGTACCCCACAACAGGTTAACCAAATCACTGAAGTGGAAAACTGTCACATGAAGCAATCGAACCAGGTACTCTAGTGTGCATCCCACAGATGAATCATTGGTGCAACTTTGGTACTTGTACTGTCCATAACTGAGATACTTGTGCCCAAAACAGGATACCAAAATGACTCAAATGAAACAAGCAAATTCAGAGAATTGTGGTCCCCTGCTTTTGACGCTCTAACAGTAAGGGTGCAGTGATCTGTGACACTGTCATTGTTGTGCATGTCTACAGATACAGGAAAGGTATTGCAACTAGGCACAAACATGCCAGATATGATGGCCCTACGTTATGACCAGGGTTAAAATTTTTGTGACAGACAGACAGAGAGACGGATGGACGGATTGAGATTTCATGTCCCCACGTTTTCACAAAAAGCGGGTGACAAAAAGTATGTCAGGTACAGCTTGAAACATGTTTTCGAGTCTGCAAGATGAATAATTAATTAGTGTAAGTTTGGTACTTGCATATAGCTTGGGCAGAATTGAGGTACACTAAAAGGCTAACTATGCCACTCAAACCGAAAAATTGTCACATGCAGCATCCAAAGCATGCCATCAAGTTTATATCCCAAGATGTTTGCTACATGCAGCATTTGTAGTTTGTCTAAAACTGAGTTTTCCAGTTGCGGATGTCAGGCCTTTAACACAAGATCATACAAACTATGTGAAGGTGATCTAAAACTGTCCTTGCTCTGACCATTTGCTGTGGATTTGATGTGTACAAAGACAGAGAAGACATGGTTAATACATGTTTGTAATTAGGAGGGGGTTGTAATCAGATGAGGGTGTTCCTGAGGATACATAACTGTCAAGATAAAAAAGTGAATTCAAAGAATTCTAAGATGTCAAAAGTAATTATCTTAAAGGGAAAGTCTCATCACAAGGAATCTACATGTAAAATTGTACCCCTAGGCTACTGGATCAAAAGTTATAGCCCAGGTTAAAGATTTTGTGACAGACTGACAGATGGAGGAATGAGTATTAAGAGATGTAATGTCCCCTTGCTTTCACAAAAGCAGAGGACAAAAAGTGATGTTAAAAAACATTCTAATTCACTTGTTTTGTTTTGATAATTCTGATTGGTCCACACATTAGCGTTCAGACATGTATAATCACGATATACCGTCCTCAAATTTATTAATACATGTACATAATAAATCATTACACCTACTCTTTGTCCACATTTCCTCTGACTCCAACTATCAAAAATTCTGTCTGAACCAACTTCGTTCACTGCTCTTAACGTCCATCTTAAATCTCAAATCAAGGACAATTTGCAAGTTCTACCATTCACGTGCACAATTATTACAATCAAGTTAAACCAACAAAACTGACAACGTACATGACATGCATGCGTATCACAGTTGCAACATGCTTTCCATCATGATCATGTTATTTCATCTCGCCGCGCCGGAGCAAATCTGCCTGTTCAGCTGTTTACGATGCGGTGTCAAGTCACTCATGTGTGAATCAATTTGTGATTAATAATTTAATCATGGAATTTTAAGAATATGAAACCGAAGAAACTTCTTATGTCTGTGCACTAAATATCAATTCGTTTCTCGGAAGAATTTTATACATGACGCTATTCGTCCCTTTGCAAAGCAGAATTGGGGGGGGGGGGGGGGGGCAATTTCACGTTAACACCTAGCTCTTTATCTTATACAGTCTGCTGTCCCACTTTAATCAAGTAAAACATCAATTTTTCGGCATAACGTCATTAAAAGCATGTTGTTATTGTGGTTGGCAAGGACCGACGGAAAGGCCCGAAAATGTGCGATCAGTACGTAGTAATCAACGACTGAATGAAAACATAGGTTCCATGCCAGTGAGTTTCAAAAATAATCATCGTGTTTGTTCAGCTCTGGTATAGACTTTCCATACATCTTCCTTAATAATTTGCTGAATATTTAGTTATTAACATACCAGAAGTATCAAATGGTCATGAATATTTGCAAATTTAATGCACATAATCATGGACCTATTTCACTGAGTGTAGGAATACATGAGCAAAGGGGTGAATCCCAATATGGCAGCGCCCATGGCCCGGGTTCATAACAGTGTAACATTTCGTGTTACAAAAAAATAGGTCTCACAATGTTACATATACCACTTGGTAATTAATATATGGAGAGTAGCGCTGTGGTCAATTTTTTTTTTCATTTCTTTACATATCTAAATAAGTTTTTAGATGTTTCTCAACACTTAACATATGAAATTAGGCCATTTTAAGTTGGATCTGGACAATATTTGAAACAATTGTTGTTTATGACCCAGACTTGAAATCAGTCAACAAAAGGCCCCACCTAAAGAAAATGACTAACTTGCTGCCCTGAATCACATCTTGCAGAGACAAAGCAAATGCTTAATACCAAAATCACCTGAGTGGACGTGCAAAAACTGTTATTGCTTTTTATTCTGGTCTGAAATAAAATTTGACATATTTTCAACATTTGACTTAGTCACAGTAATGCAAAAATAAATAACTTCTTCCTTCCTGCATGACTGATAATCTAGGTACTTATGTGAGCGATATAGGATCACTTGGGCCTCTTGTTTAAGATTTATATATAGATACTGAGTAATATTTGTCAGATTTTTCTCTTCATGCAGATTTGATTTCAATTAAGATTACAGATGTATCAAAAGATTCTAATAACAATAATCATGATTGCAATTGAAATTTGGAATGCATTTTTATTGATAATAACTATATCATGTAGGGAAAAATGGAATTTTTATTTAGCATTTTCAAATAGTCATATCCTTTTCCTAATAATTATTTGTAGATGACATCTCTAGCAACTGAAAATTCCTTGACATCAACTCCAGAGGCCAGTCAGGAAAATGTCAATCGTCTTCTGTTTCCTGTTGGTCATGCATACAGACTAGATGCTCCCCCAGAAGGCTCTTAACAAATTTTGGCATTTCACATAGTTTGGGCAATAACTTCTTTATACATTACATGAATAAAATCATACTTCTACTTTTTAGGAGTTTTGTTTGTCGTGACTTGATTCAAGTTCATATCTACAAGATCAGAGTTGCTCTGGACTCAAAAGTCCAATAGTCAGAGTAACCCTTTTCAATTCAAGCCTACATTCAAATTTTCTGAAGCCGGCGTGGCCTAGTGGTATCGCGCTGGACTCCTGATCGGGAGGCCGGGGTTCGATTCCCGCTCTGGTCATGCTAGTGTCCTGTCTTTCGGATGAGACAGTAAAAACCGAGGCCCCGTGTCGTGGTATGCATGGCACGTTAAAGATCCCTCACTGCTTCGGGTGGGTCCGTTGCAAAGGTCAAAATTTGTATGCCCCGCATCAGGCAGATGCCGTCACCATATACGTGAAATATTCGTGGTGTGAGGTTAAACAAAAATCAATCAATAAAATTTTCTGCTGAAAGAGGAGGGGGGTTGGAAGTAATCCAGTTAAAACAGCTCTAGTGATCTACAAACCTTTGTGGAAATATTCTTATTATACATGATGCAATGGTGCATCTATAGAAAGAATTGAATTGTCCGGTTGAATAAACATGAAAAGAAATAACATAATCACTGGCAAAACTCTTGAGGAAAATCTTGAAATCTTTGATTACACTATGTTTATCAATTATATATATATATATATATATATATATATATATATATATATATATATATATATATATATATATATATATATATATATATATATATATACACACACACAAGAAAATGTTTAAGTTAATTTTTTTGTCAGTTCACATTCAGCTAAAATTATTTTAATGAGGGATGTGACCAAAATTTTCGGATATGATAACAATATTTCAATATCAAGGTCAAGGTCAATAAAGAATATATCATTCAATAGATCTCACCTTGATCTATCTGCAATGTTTGATGCTTATACACCTTACAATTCTCTCACAGTAGAGTTATAGGCAAAAACTTAACCTCTTTGTTGTCTGACAAACATATTGACAGATGGACTGACATCACCAATTCATAAATTGTATATTTGCTTTCTATAATGCAATCAAACCTTAAACAATTAAATTTATCACATATAGGGGTAATCAAATTCTCAAAACAATTTCAATAATCAAAGTTTATTGCAAACCAGAAAACAGAGTATATTTAGTAATTTTTTAATTAGAGGTGCAAACTATCTAAATGATCATTAATATCTGCGCAGTTGCCATGGCAACACATTTTCAAGATTATAATTATATTTTGTTTTTCATATACTACCCTCATTTGTATATTACAAGTCAGTATAGTAATGAAAATAAAGAGATTTGTCAGCTACACTTGGCTTTTTGTTTATTTTGTACTTGAAAATAATGGTAAATTGTCAGTTTTGTTTCCATGGTAACTGCTTTTTAGCTTAATTCCCCCCAAAATATTATTGCGTATAATGATACTATAACAGGTCTTCTTTATAGATATTATCATGTCCTAGTCAAGCTTGGATGCAAAGCAAATGGATACAAATCTTTCTCAAAATATGTCTTTGTGGAAATGCCATGGGACACCATTTTGTCACGCTGTATATCGATGGTAACTGAATTATTTAAGAAGAATATAATAATAATATTATTATTCAAAAACATAAAAGTATTTACATTGAACCATGTTAGCAAAATAATATATATATATATATATATATATATATATATATATATATATATATATATATATATATATATATATATATATATATATATATATATATATATATATATATATATGTGTGTGTTTATCTAATTTGTCTTTATTTCTACAGGTATTTCTTCGGAGATCCAAGATCCATTTTATTACCGGTGTTTCATTGTTTCTATTTGTGCGTTATATGTAAAGAATCATGTAGATGCCTCAAAAACTCGGATTTTCATTAGAAATAAGGAGCATTTCAGGAGGGCAAATTACATAGACCTGTTACCATGGCAACCGTAACTAACAGCAACGAAATGAATATGGATTTTTGTTCTGTTCTTGTAGCTTAAATACCCAAAATAGTTTGATGTCATTCTGAGACTATGCGTGCCACACCCTCTATATAACATGGTTGATGTTTACAGAGAATCAGTATTGAATGCTTGGATAGATTATCTTAGATAAACGAAATTTAAGTTCAATCTCTGAGAAGCAACGATTGTGTTTCGTGTAATTTCGATAGTTGTGACCTGGGATATGGTAAAGACACGGTACCTTAACTATCCCAGCAGCCCATCATTGCGAGAGTGTTTGTCAACAATTTCGTATCTGGACCACACATTGGTTTGTCGCCCCCCAAGATACAGGTCAAAAGCTGACCCATACACTAGCGTGTCTTCCAAGGATATATATACAAATCTGAAACATACACTGGTTTGTCGTCCAAAGATATTGGTCAAAATCTAAACCACTGGTTTGTCTTCCCAAAATACAGGGTTGCCCCACCCCTACTTTGGTCGTTTATGGACCTTTTTTATCACGTTACGATTTTCAAATGTCGTTTCGTGCTGTGATAAAAGAATCAGTCCATTATCTCTTCCCCCCCCCCCCCCCGGTTCCGGTGGACATGTCATGTATGAAGTCTATCAAACTAAGATTCGAGTAGTTACATTGTAAAATAGGAAACGATATCAGTCGCCTTTAGACGGTTACATCTGCTGCGTACAGAATGCCTCATAGGCCAGTAGGCCAGTCATTTTATTAATTGATTATCAGTTGATGACGTTGTGAAAGCATTACGCCATCTGACGTCGTTTTCAGAAGTCATAATTATCTCCCTTTTTATTCTTTACATCGAGGATGACGTCATAATTCGTTACTACTAAAGTGTAGAAGTTGCACGAATTATTTCACGTTGTAATTGAAGCTTATATTCAACTGGATTTTGCAGTACATGCAGTCTGGAAACAGAATCATGTAAGTACATGTGGTTTATTGTAATATTTGTCACTCTCAAAATGTTATACGGCATAAAAATAATAAAAATTCCTCCGAGAGAGTGTGAATTAAATAAAAAAATAAATAGATAAAATCACTCTGTCCAAAAATGTTTGGCCACTGGTCTTTATCAAGTGGATGCAAAATCTTTGTTAATCCTTGAGTAAAATTCATGTCTGCTGGTTAAACCAGACCAGCGTTAGTGGCCGAAAATCTGTGGGCATTGAGTATTTCTTGTTATTTATTTCTGTTATATACCAAATTACCTGATTACTGTCCGCGCCACTCACTTTGTAAACCGAAAAATCTGGAATTTCACTTATTTATCTTTAAAATAGTTTTACAAAATTAATATCAATCGACAGATCTTGTTTAGTCGTAACTTTTGATGTATGTTAAATGTTTCTACGAAGAAGCATTCGTATTTTATAGGGAAAAAATCATTTTAGATAGGGCGTTTTCTATGTTAATTTTGACGTGACGTCGCCGATGTTTAACATTGAGTCTATGGGAAACTTGGCGACGTCATGTCAAAATTTAACATGGAAATCGCCCTATCTAAAATTGATTTTTTTCTATAAAATATGAATTCTTCTTCATACAAACATATAGCATACACCAAAAGTTACGACTAAACAAGATCTATCGAATGGTTTTGCCTTTTTGAAATTATTCTGAAGATGAATAACTGAAAATCCAGATTTTCCAGTTTCCAGAGTGAGTGGCGCGGACAGTAGGTGGTAAGTATTATTTTAGTGCTAGCGTTATAGAGATCACGTACGGTTCAACCTGGGTTGCTGAAATGTGCTTTGTAGGGTGTTGGAACTTGATCTAGCATCAACTTTTTCAATATGTTGATGCTTGAGCTCTAGTTTACCTGTCAATCGACGGGATTTTTCCGTTTCTTCCCTATCTGGCGATAATGTTTTTAAAAATTCCAACAAACTATGTTGTTGTGAATTACTTAGAAACAAAGAGTTATGTTTCCTTAGTAAATTCAGCTGGTTATTTCGTCCTATTATTTTCCGACGAGTAATGCCCGTCTTATTTAAAGATTCCTCTGGCTGCAATATGAATTTTATTAATCATTTTAGTCATATATTAGTATTGACCCAAAATATAAATATCACTCTTCATTTCATCCCACGACAGATTATCGATGAGAGAAAATTTGTCGTGTCATATGAGAACGAATATCGATAGCTCGCAAACGGTTTTTATCTAAAGAAAAGTATAACCCGAGTTTCCGATTAGGAGGACTTTTCACTCCTGGAAAGGTTTCTAGACATTTTTTTTAATATTCTTTACATCGTTAGTCCGAATGAAACACCGCCGTTGTTTTCTTGAAGTTGAATGAACTTTTTCTGAATTTGTTGATTTTAGCACTCGATGTCAAAATATTTCCTTGCTGTTCATCATAGTCTGCAGCCCTTTTCACAAAAAAAAAAAAAACAAACAAAAAAAAAAAACAAAAAAAAAACACCCCAAACAAACAAACTTACAGGTTGTCGTAAGTTTTTTTTAATTATGAACTTTGTAAGTGAATTCTTAAGTTCATTTGACGAACGTGTTCCCGACTTAAACCTTGATCTTCGTGGAACAAAATAAAGAATGCAGCAATTTTTGTTTACTGTAAATTTTTATCTTACGACAAATATTTTATACACGTTCTTATTTGGTATTAATCATTCGTAAAGTCACGAACAAATTTGACTCACGAAGTTCGGGGTTGTTTATGTTTGTTTGTGTTTGTTTTTGTTTTTTTTTGGGGGGGGGGGGGGGTTGTGAAACGGAACGAGAAATTTTAGTCGTTAGACAGGGGATTTTGTTGAATCATGGGTACCAAAAATAATCTCTATTAATGTTTCAATTGAGATATGAATCTTAGGGGTTCCTAGGGAGTAGCACTCCTAACTGTATATGATGTATGTTTGCTTCTTTCAAGATGTGAGATGAATTTGGATTTGAGCGAAACTTACCCAAAATGATCCAATAGTAGTCTACTGGATCATAACCAGATTATATGGAAGTCTGTGTCGTCTCTCGGACACATAGTTATAAGATACATTTTGATAAAAAAAATTACCCGTACTCATTGTATTGATCTCTTGGTATTTTAGTTTACCGTTTCATCAATTTCTTGGAAATCGCGTCTCCTGGTGTTAAGGTGAAATAAGATCAAAGTTCAACTAACGGTTCCCGGACGAATTCTGATCCCAACCAAACTTAAATATCAGTGGCCGATTTAGGGAGGGGCAGCCTTTTTTATTGTCTCAAAATTCATGATAATGTATGATCGATTTGGGGCCAAAAAGGGGGGGGGGGGGTCCGAAGATTAATGATACTATTCCTTTACGTCCTTTAAAACGAGTTATCATTCGTTGCTTTTAAATGATCCGTTACCACAAAATCTGGCCATCGAAACTTCCCACCCCCTTTTTCTCACAGAAATCCAGGATCCACCACTTAATATATGTTATATTCTCCATATGTTACGATTCAAGTGTATTCTCTGACTGGTTAAAAGAATGTGAGGAAAATTCTTAACTCTTTTCCCAAACTATAGATCTTAACAAGGACCTTCGATTGATCATGTGTTGTAAAATCAATTATAAAATGCATGAATATCAGTTAAATTCTTCAATTAACAAGTGTTGTTCAATAGGATTTAAATACCAGTAGTAATTAGCAGTTAATACATAATAATTACTTATTGTAAGAGGACATTATCATTCGATAAAATTTGTTTAAGGTTATTTTAGTTTTCTTAATCCTGTGAATATCAGAAAAAGGGTGGGGGTTGTCTGCATGATTATCTTCGTTTTGTCTTTTTAAAGGAGCATAGTCCGATTGAAGTCGGGAAAAATATAAAAAAATGTAAACAGATTTCTTAAACGGCGATCGATTGCCAGTATATTATCTAAGATGTGTATAACATATCGTTACCAAAGTCGATGTCGTTAACGAGATATGCCCATTTTAAATTTGCAACATAACCAGGCCAACTCCTTGAATATTGATGAGGTCGGTCAGAGGAAATCACGTGACAATGAAACTAGAGCTTTACCCGATTCTAACATTTGTTCCACTTTTCTGTTTTGGCCTCAGAGTTTGTGTATAGTTATTTTCTACCACACTTTTGCTTTTCTCGTGCTCGTATTCCTCCATGTGAACCATTTTTGTTGTTTTCTACAGTGAATATCCGCGCACGCGCATGATTATGGGCGGAGCATCGCCTAACTTGGGGAATTGATACCAGCCGAATTTAATTCGACTCAATTACCTTTATTCTACGAAAACATTGAGGGATTTTAGTTTAAAATTTTGCAATTAACACAAAGTTTATAATTTATGTAATACAGGAAAAATAAGATATTGTCGTAATTTATCCTTTTCATGCTAAATTTTTCCAGTCTCGGACTATGTCCCTTTAAATTACACGTATTCCTTGGCCAAAGATTTACGATTTAAAATTACTCTTACCAATGTGCTTGAAATACACACTTGGGTCTTGGTAGAAAACAACAAACATAAATTAACATTTTTTCCAAAATCTTAGTTACAATTCAACATTTAGCCATATGTTTGCTGGTGTACATTAATGAATGTTCACAAGCACGCGACACATCTAAAGATTTTTATACACCCGCATAAAATGTGGGCGAAATACGCTATACCGCTGTTGTTCGTCTGTCGCACCTAACTTGTCTTCGCAACTCCTGCTAAACCCTTTGGGGATTTTGAAGAAACTTGGTACGAAGAAAGAACACCCTATGATTAAGTGCATATTGGAAGGAGATTCCTGTCGAAAAATTTACAGGAGTTATGTCCCTTGGACAAAAAATTTTTTATGCAAAATATCTTGTTTTCGCAAGTCCTCCTAATCCCTTTGGGTGATTTTGATGAAACTAGGTACAATGAAAGAACACCATATGGAGTTGTGCGTGTTGGAAGGCAATGCTGTCCCCTCCCCCCAATGAAAAATTACAGGAGCTATTGTCTTTGGATTTAATTTTTCTTTAAATACCTTGTCTTCGCACTCCTCCTTAACCCGTTGGGGAATTTGAGGAAACTTGGTACAAAGAAAGAACACCCTTTGAAGATGTGCGTATTTGAAAAAAATATTAATAATAATAATAATAATTACAAGAGTTATGGCACTTGGACTATGTTTCTTAGATTTTTCTATGCAAAATACATGTCTTGGCGACTACTCCTAAATCCTTTAGAATGCTGTCCAAAACATTTACACTACATGCGTTATGACCCTTGGAATTAGATTTTTTATGCAAAATATCTTGTCTTCACAACTCCTTCTTAACCCTTTGAGGTGTTTTGATTAAACGTAGTACAAACAAAGAACACTGTATGGAGATGTTCATTTTGGAATGGGAAGGCTGTTAAAATTTGTTACAGGAGTAAAGACCCTTGGACTTGGATTTTTCTATGCTAAATACCTTATCTTCGCAACTCCTCCTAAACCCTTTGGTGGATTTAGATTTGGGGGGGGGGGGTTCTTTTTATTTGTTTGTATTTCGTATTTTTTTATATTATTTTTTTTTTCTTAATTTAATTTTTTTTTTTTTTGGTTTTGTTTGTTTCTTTATTTTTGTTATGTTTTTTTATTACTTTATTTGATTTTCTATTTTTGTTTGTTCTGGGTTTTTTTTTTCTCTTTGGGGGGGGGGGGTGTTATTTTGAGTGTTTTTGTTTTGTTTGGGGTTTCTTGTTTTTGTTTTGTTTTGATTTGCGCAGTAGGGAGGAGTGTTTTGGGATTTTAAGGGGGGGTGTTTGTAATAGAATTCTCTTATGTAAATACTTTAATGTGACGACCAAACCGTAAAATTTCTCTGATACATAATTGGATTGCACGAATTGATTATCGATAGCCGCATATCTATGATATATTCTAGCATTCATTTCTTGAATATGTTTTATAATTAGCAGTAAACAGAAAATGATACCTTTTGAGTTAAAAACAGCAGAGTGTTTTATGTATTTGCAAGTGAATCGGAAAATTCTATTAAATGAGGAAATTACATTTTTCATTATTATTTACAAATAATATACTTTAAACTCCTTCACGAGGGAAGTCGATAACATTTAATACAACCCAACTCTTTTCCATTTCTGTTTTCGAGAAAAAAAGGTGCTTTGTTATCATTTACGAAAGAAGTTACCTCCCATGTATTGTATTATATCATGTATATAATCATCTACAATACATTATTCCCAGACCAATACTTCTACAGACATTCTCTTAAACATTGACAACTATAAGTAGTTAAATGTAACTTACTATGAAGTCGAGCTAAGAGAGCTGTGGCAAATACGTCTGTACTGGTGAAGATCTGGAAACCGAAGGGGAAGAGCTGTGGGATCCACGTGATGTGTTGACGTCACTGCATGCGATTGGTCGTCAGATCCCGAATATTACAACACTCCTCCCGTGTTTGAAAAAGACGCTTCCACCAACACAAAATAAAGCAGCAAACTACGGATTGAAAATCCGCAAATATGTTTAACTTTATCTTGGACAGACCAAAACTCGTAGAAAAATAAGAATGAAAATTAGCCACCACCCGCATAACATAAATGACCATAAACTAATGCCAGAGAAAAATCGATAAACCAGAGACGACAATACTTCATATTCACTATGTAACTACATGTCTCATTAAAAACTGTATCATAAATATCACAAATGCCATATATATTAATCTTTATTTTAAAACTATACCACCACCTTAAAACTTATATATTACATTAAAATTATACTGATATATATACAACTGTCAACTATAGCTCATACACTAGACATTAGCATTGCTTATATAGATTTAGACCATTCGCTCTGGTTAGAGAAACAACCTTCTTAGGAGATATATGCAAATGCTGAGCAACGTGATAGGCAACATCCCCAATGTATGCTGGGGTGTTCACCTCTTTTGCCCACCTGGAAAAATATGGAGAATCAGTTTCAAGAAGTAAGCGATCTTTCGTAACAGCTAGTAATCCACCAACCTGTTCTTTTGAAAAACCCTTAACTGCAGATGTGAAGCCAAAGTAAGAGTTAGGGTAGTCACGAAGCCATTGACTTACGAGCTCGCAATCTCCAGTGAAGCAATGAATATGGAGATATTGACGAGAATCGACTTTTCCATGCATAAGTTGCATGCATCGAGAACTAACCCCTAGCGCTAACTTGTCTTCAAAATAGAACCACGAAGATGCAAAACAATAGGTTTGTTAACTCGAGCCAAAGACAAAACTCGAAGAAAAGTATGTTCTTGACGCCTCCATAAGGAAAAATCAACAGAATGATCTAAACCTATTTCTCCCAATGCGGAGATACGACGATTACTCATTAATTTAGTCAGTGTATTAAACTTATTCTCTGAAAGTTCATCAATATGTTTTGGATGAACACCAACAGAGATGAACCATGACGATGCGAATTTCAGATGCTTTGGATATGATCTAGGTTCACTGAAGATAACAACGCCTGAATCAACTTCAACCGGAAACAACGGCTTTCCCTTAGACGAGAGACGAGAAACAATATCTTCAGGAACTTTATCAGTCGATTTCCATAATTTCAGAGATGTACGATCCAAGTGGAAATGACTATCAAAAGCAGGAATCAATTTATTCTCGTCTTGGACAATATCCGGCGGCGAAGTAGATACAATACGTTTAGAATGATATGCAGTGATATGCAGGTCTTCAGCTAGAGGATCATTATTGTTTTCATCCGAAGCGTCACATTCATCTATCACGATCATACCATTGTCTGGATCCTGATCTTCTAATTCAACAAAACCGTTTTTACTGAAAGATATCCACTGACAGTCAGATAACTTTGACAACAGGATGGAAAGACAACGCCAATGCAATAAAGTAGCTAAAGAGTTCAAAGGATGAAGACTAAACTTCTCTGGTACATCCCAGGAAGCATACAGACATAATCCGCGCATAATTTTTTCCAACTCAGGGTGAATCTCAGAGCGATCAGGAACTTCAGACGAGCTGTTAATAAAATCCAGGAGATCCATCAGAGTTCCTTCGGGACCAATAATCGTATATGCCAAAGATTTGAGAGAGTTCAAACGCAAATTATTTAAGTCGAGAGAGTTCGATGATTTCTTTACGTCAGATATCTCCTGAAGAAATTTAGGAAGGTGATGATACATAAAATGGCGTTTTAATTTCTTATCCCGAGTGTTACAGTCAGGGATAGGACACGCAGAAGATCCCGATCTACGAACAGACGAAGATGATGATGAACACGCATTTAACTTAAGTTTCTTCTCTGGAACTATTGTTTCTATTTCTGTCTTCCGATTCCGTTTATTATTCTTTACTTTATTTCTCTTCTTTTTCTTTTTATTCACTGTTTCTGTATTATAATTATTTGAATCATTCTGGTGATATTGACTATAATTATCTGGATGATGAGCTACCTTTTCCTCTTCACCGACGACAGAGGTTTTCTTTCAATAATCACACTTTAAACCTAGAAAATATTGTAAAATAATACAATATATCACCCCAAAGTGCCAAGAAATCAACCGCTATTTGCTACCTACCGGAGATAAGTTTTTAAAAACCAATCATGCATGACATAAGCATGTGGTAAACTATCCGGGCAGACAAATGCAAATCTTTCACGGTTCAATGATTTTAGAAATTTCACGATCGATAAAGAAAAAAAATAATTACAAAAGTTTACTTAAATAATCCAAAAATTTATCGACATTACAACCGCTATTTGCAATCTACAGGATCTAAAACTAAACATGCAAGGCCTATGTTAACTTGATATTATTTCATGTAGTTTAGTCCGAATAGAAAATGCAAACATTCACGGTTATAACAAATTTTGAAATTTTGAATAAGAAAAATAAATCAATAATAATAAATAATAAGATACAAGATATATATTTGTCTCACAATAAAGCTGTATCCGCAAATTAAACAATTTGTTTAACGGAAACTGACTTTTCAGCTCAAATTGAGTTTGGCGGGAAATTTGAACTCCACGTGTTAATGTCGGTGTGCAACGGGTTCGAAATTAGTCGCAGCGCCATTATTGTATTATATCATGTATATAATCATCTACAATACATTATTCCCAGACCAATACTTCTACAGACATTCTCTTAAACATTGACAACTATAAGTAGTTAAATGTAACTTACTATGAAGTCGAGCTAAGAGAGCTGTGGCAAATACGTCTGTACTGGTGAAGATCTGGAAACCGAAGGGGAAGAGCTGTGGGATCCACGTGATGTGTTGACGTCACTGCATGCGATTGGTCGTCAGATCCCGAATATTACAACACATGTCTTTTTCCTTGCGGCACAATGACGTGACGTCATAGTACGTCACTACCACAGTGTTGATGTTGCACGATTATTTGCACGTTGTATTCTAAAGCGAAAATAACCAAGGTTTATCTGAATTGTGTACGAATTTGTAAAAGAGAATCATGTAAGTAGAATAACTATTGTAATTTCTATCTAAAGATTATATTGAACGAAACATAGCCTCCCAATTCGTGGCTCAAACTCGTGATCGTATGACAGGGTATTTTCTCCCGCATTTGGTCGATTACTGGTAATATGATGTAAAGAGACACTTGTATAACATTATAGAACCTTGCTTTGAGTGGTACACAACACCTTCGAGTGGTACACAACACCTTCGAGCCTACACAATATCTGAAGAGTAGTAAAGTGTTACAACTCGAAGAACAAACTCTTACTCATGAGAGTGTATAATAGTCATTAATGCATGTTTTAATTTCCTAATTACAATTATGGCATAGAACAGTGTAGGAAGAGCTTAACAAAAATTTCGGGAGTAGATTGGTCCAGTGGTATAGCCTCAGATTTCTAATCTAACAACTCGGGTTTGGTTTCGGTTGTCGGTTTTGTTGGGGTTCTTTTTACCCTTATCTTACTTTCGATGTCCTTGTCACAGCATACGTTGACACGTAAAAGATGCCTCACTGCTTCGAGTTTGCTTTGGTAAATAAAGAAAGATGAGTCCATACACCAGACAGGTGCTGCCATGATAGAATTTAGATAATTTCGGCGCGGCGCGGTGTAAAATAGGCAGAAAGTAAAGGGACAAAAATATTCAGTTTCAATACCAAAGATAATTTGTAGTTTACACATAATAATACAATACTGATTGAAGAATTATTTTTCGATAAAAATTTTGTCATATGTATATTGTGGTCCTCTTGACTCGCTGGTTATAATTTTCAGGGGGTGGTGTTTCTCGATAATGAATCCGTTTTGTGCCAAATAGATTAAAATTATTAGTTCGAATGTTTGAAGTTTTTTTTTAATTTGGAAAATAGTGAACAAAAATCAACAATCTTGTGAATAGTTAAAATTTAAAATCTTATCATGAATATTTACACTCGCATGTGTACATTTGGTTTAAAATGTAACAGTTCTCTTTCTTAACAATTTTTGCAGACGAATAACTCCAAAGTATATATCTTCCGAGGGAAAAATCAATAAATAAATCAATGACTTCAATAATAATGGCCGTCAATATATATTAAGTCCTAGCATTTACTCATAACCCTTTTTCGGGCGGTTTTGCATATTTTCTGTGCTAGGACATTGTGAAGTTCTGGACTATTGTCTTATTGTCGACATAAGTTTGTTATTTCCATGTCACTTAAATGATTATATTTTATTCGGGTTCAGCATTTAAATACGAATACTCCTTGTGATTACTCTGTCCGGTCGTATGTCTACAATTTTTGCGTAAACAAATAATCATTGTCTCTTGACGAATATCTCGTGTACACAAAAAGTCATTTTTCTTTTGACGGATATATCTGTCCAACCGTCTGTCTACAGTGTTATGTAGACCAATAGTCTTTTGTCTCTTGGCGAATATCTCCCATATTACCATTATAACATATCGCCGGGATTTTTATTTACGATTTTTGTCAGAGTTATGACCCTGATTTCTGCCATATTATGTAGGATGTTGATCCATGTCATATGTTTCAAAATATTTTCGGAATGTTTTATTATATATATATATATATATATATATATATATATATATATATATATATATATATATATATATATATATATATATATATATATATATATATATATATATATATATATATATATATATATATATATTGCCAAAGTTATGCTTGGTAATGTCCCGATATCCATAGTCACAGTGGCCTTGAGAACCTCTCCTACCCATTATCCAATTTAAAATTTTACTATGTTTACAAATTTGATTTTAATATCAAAGAATGTATTTACATGTACATTCATGTACATGTGTTAGCTAAAAATGAATTTGTCCCCTCCTTCATGAAAGTATTTCCAAACTCTGGAGTATTCTAAGATGTGTGCTAATATTCACTCATATCTATTGAAACCTTAATTACCCACCAAATCGTGGGTACTCCTACTTGATAGAGGGAAATCCCAATAGAAGACTGTGTCTAAACAGGAAACAGTCCAAAGAGAAATAACTCTGATATTTTCAGCTTGGTGACATTTTGGCGCCAAAAAAAAAGGATAGTTCGTCTTTATTCTGCTAATGGGTTGCATAACGCAGTTGAGTGGACATATGCAATCTAGATAAATACTTCTAGTATTACAAGATTACCTACTGCTCACACAGCCACAGTAGTTAATACTAGCTGCTTTGTTTGTACAAGTCTGATCACTCAGTCCAGAATGTGGTACACATATAAACCTACTTGCACACGTCCACTCGCTGAATTTCGAAGGGCGATGGGAAATGGCAAGGGGGAGGGGGGGGGGTTGTCTTAGTGCAAGGAATCAGAAGTATTTAGTTTCAACTGGGGATAAATCGATGCTTTGGAATTTAACTCTTCCGACAGGAGTTTCACCTTTGATTTAGAGAGAGACTACGTAGTCTTTGCTTTTAAGACTACGATAGCAAATAACTGCAGATACCTTGATTAATGCTTGCGCCCTGGTTCAAAGTTTTACCGGACATTAGGTCCGACGCGATTCTGAAGTTTATCGAACCGAAGCCATTTGTATAAGACCGATCCTTCGGAAACACTGAATTGACTCCGAAGAAAATTTATTAGGACATCTTGAAACCCTTGGGAAGGAATCGACTTCATACAGTACTGTTAAAATGAGCTGCTAATTTTAGAATGGGGAAGGAGAGAATTGAAGACATCCCAGGGAGGCTATCAGGGGTCTACGAAAACTTTGATATTATGTACACTCAAACTTTTTATGTGTGACAGAAGGCGAAACCGCCGTGATGTAGCTAGAGAAATTGGCATTTTAAGTTGTGAGGCTGTTCAATTAATTTTAACCGACATCTTGGAATGGTCCGAGATTCTTTGCCCTTCTCCCACTTCTGATATCGGTGGTTTGTGGGAGAGGGTCCGAGCCACTTTGTTCATCAATTTTTCAGTTGGAATTTCAGTGATACCAGCCGGTATCGGGATATACAAGCCTTTGGTGACAAATAAACTCTTGTCCAGCGAACTTGCAACCTATAGTATAATCCAATAAATGAACATTTACCTTACTCGATCTTGCAGTATCTTAAATTCCAAATAAGATCTATAACTTCTACTAGCTGCCGTTTTATCTGGAAACAGGACAAGATTCTCCATTTGGTCATTTGTGTATAGAGTATGACGTCAAATCTTGTCGAACGCGACGAGGTCATCCGGAACACACGAGTCGGTTCTTTTTCTGTGTTTCTATTAAAAGAAACCAACCCGTCTGTTCCGGATGGCGACGAGCTTACAAAGTGTTTTTCTTTACACAAATGTGTCAGCTGCTGAAGTGAAGTGTCACAAATGCAAAGTCGCGTTCTGTGAGATCTGACGTCATACTGTATACACAAATGGCGAAATGAGAATATTGACGTGTTTGCAGATAAAACGGCAGCTAGCAGAGGTTGTAGACCTTTTCTTTGTTTTTGGAAAAGATATCGCTATGATCGAGTAAGTTAAATATTAATTTATTAGATTATAGCTTGCAAGTCCAGTTTGCAAAAACTTATTAGTCACCAAAGGCTTGTACATCCCGATACCTGCTAGCTTGTATCACTAAAATTCCAACTTTTGATGAACAATCTCTCTAACCCTCTTCGACAAACCGCCGATATTAAAGGTGGGAGAAGGGCAGACAATCTCGGACTACTCTTAGGCATGTTTATGGTCTAGGCTAGATGAAACCCTGGAATGTTGACTGAAGTACTGAAGATCAAAAGGGAAAAAAGTATGATTTTTTGCATTTTTGTCTCACTATGAGGATGACCCAAAGGAATTTATGGGTCATACTGTCAATCAGCCTCTCAGGATGAAACGGGTTCATCATTTTGATCCTGATTCTAAAAAACAAAGCAATCCAAAAATTCAATGGATTCACCCTGGCTAGCCCCCTCCTAATAAATGATTAAGAGAGTTTCGTCATCTGAGAAAGTCATGGCCTCTATCTTTTGGAACAATCAGGGGATGATTATGATTGATTTTCTTGAGGAAGGCCGCGCGATAAATGGTGCATATTATGCAAATGAGTTAAAGGTGGCGCGCCAGAAGATTGAAAAAAGCAAGAGAAAAAAGCTAACCAGAGGCGTTCTGCTCTCGTAGAATTATGCTCCCGCTCACACTTCCAAAGTTGCAATAGCGGCTGTGAAAAAATGCAGCTCCGAGGTTCTTCCTCAATCCCCCCCCCCTTTTTTTTCTCCAGATTTAGCGCTCTCTGACTTCTATTTGTTCCCTAAACCAAAATCTTACCTATACGGCAAGAAATTTGGAAGCAATGGCGGTGTCATGGACGCTGTATTTGAGTACTTAGGGGGCCAGAATGACGCATTCTACTTTGACGGGATTCAGAAATTGGAAGAGAATTGAAATTCTAGGTATTCCTAAGTAATTTGGGCTGATAAACCTGTCATACCTCGTAAATATAATTGACATTTATTGAAGTAAACATCCTCTATTTTTATATTACATTAAATTATTCAAGAGCTGTGCCTCACACCAAAAGTATGCCGATACAAAATTCTTTTCTTCTATGAGAACGTAACGCCATCTGACGTCGGTTTCACAAATAAGAGTTATCTCCCATGTTATTTCTCTTGACGCATAATAGCGTGACGTCATAGTACATCACTACTACGGTGTTGAAGTTGCACGATTTTTGCATGTTGTACTCTAAAGCGATATTCATCTAAATTGTGTTTAAATTCGGAAAGAGAATCATGTGAGTAGAATAGATAATGTAATAATTTCTGGTACCTTTAAATAACTTTTTTTGGTGTGTGTGTGTGTGGTGTGGGGGTGGGGGGGGGGGGTGGTTTACGTTATATGAAAAGGTTACCCTTTTCTGTTGAGTATGTATGGCACAAGAATCAGAAATTGCTGTGTGCATTTAAAGCAGATATATGTAATATTTCCTAATATTAAATATTTCCTAACATATCCTAATTTTCGATTTATTTCAGGTGTTCATCCACCATGATTCCACCAGACTTGCACGAAAGCGAATCTTTATCGCATTTGATGGAGAAGTTCATCACTCATGATGGAAAGATTGACATTGATAAACTCATGGCAGCAGATCTTGAGGATCTGAGGTAAATATCCATTCATGATATATGCAAAGGAATATTATATGAAATACATGTATTGCATTCTCACACAAATATCATGATGTAGTTGGTACTAGCACTTCTTTATTGTTTGATTGATTGATTGATTGATTATTGTTTTACGTCACACCACGAATATTTCAAGTATATGGTGACGGAATCTGCCTGATGCGGAGCATACAAATTTTGACCTTTGCAACGGACCCACCCGAAGCAGTGAGGGATCTTTAACGTGCTATGCATACCACGACACGGGGCCTCGGTTTTTACTGTCTCATCCGAAAGACATGACGCCGGCATGACCAGAACGGGACTCGAACCCCGGCCTCCCAATCAGGAGTCCGACGCGATACCACTAGGCCACGCCGGCTTTTATTGTTTGAAAATACAATGTATTAGAGATTTCTATTTCTATTGAAAAAAAAAACATATCTTATATATGGATTTAGAGTGATACATTTTTTATATAAATCTTGTGAAATCGAACAATAATTCTGGTGATATAAAACAGTAATTGAGTCTAATAATATTTGTTTGATCTGCAGTCCTGATGACATCATCATGGAATATATGGAGAAGTGTACTGATGAAATTGCAGCCTTGCGAGTAGAACTAAGGCGATGTAAAGAAGAAGATGAAGAACTTATACGTCATATCATGGTATGTGATAATTTTTATATATATCCGTTTTTATGTTTACTCATTCCTCTGTATTATGCTTCAGAGCATAATTAAAATTATATCACCTAAATGGTGGCGGCCAGTGTTTAATAGACATTTAAAAAGAAAAATATTTAAAGATTAATAACACACAGTTGTTCATTACCTTTATGAAAAAATAAAAAAAAAATTATATCGAGATTTACATTTTTTAAACAACTACATGTATTTTCTTTTTCAGGATTTGAAGAAAGAGATTTTTAATACAGATCTCATAAATGATCAGTTGGATACCCAACTGTTCGAGATAGATGAAAGAGCTCAAATATGGGGAGAATTGGTCAAAGAAGAAACCAAGATGGTCAACCTACAGCAGCTGTACGATTCATTTCGTTCAGAGGAGATCAATATGGTGTTTTCTCGGGATCAGACAGATATTTCTGGTCTAACTATGGAAGAGAAGGCGGCGTTAGATCCATCATTGAAGCCCTCTGAGAGTGACACTAACGTCTCTAAGGCCGACCCCGCTCAAGAAAATAGGCCAAGGTCAACTACTGAACTAACCCAGCAGGCCAAATATGACTTCGATTTGAGGCCACATGGTTCATCACCATATAATAATGGCAGAAATGAGGATACCACCGGCACAGAAAATGAGCCCGCTCAAGGGGAGGAAAGCGCTGAAATGTCAAGATGGAATGGTACAGAACAAAACTTTGGTCATGGGGACGATCTCCAGATACAAGCACCGGTACCATCTCCTGTGGAATTCCCAGCATTACTAGATCTTCCTCCAAATGACAAGGTCCGCAAATCTCCAAGTGAGCAGATTGATTTGGAACAATCTGCAACTACAAAATTTACCGAAATTGAAACGGAGGGGATGGACACCGCAAAAAGTCCCGAAACCCAAATCGACATCGAAGCAGGGGATGTTTCTCCAGAATATCAGACACGTCGAGGCAACCCTACTGCTACAAAATATGTAGATGATGGTCGAGGCCTCTCCATGTTTCAAGATGACAATCTTATCGCTGCTGATCTCTTTTCCAAGCATCCTCAGACCAATTTCTCTGACGGAAATGGGTCACACAAGGGCCGGATATCACCAAAGCGACGTACCTCTCCCACGAATATTGATGGCGGGGAAAGTCATTCACACTTTCCTGATATCTCGTCTCTGGTGAAACTGCCTCCAATAAAAAATGCCAACACTCTTACCGCTTACGGTTCATCAGATGAAAGCGCTCAGAGAAGTTCTACCAGGACAAATTCTCCAAAGCTAGACGATATAATACCTAGCGGAGTAAAGATTATGCCAGGAACTATGCCAAAATTGCGAAAAGACAATAGTAAAGGACAAAATGCCACCCGTTACATAGAGAATGGTACAGTAGACAGTTATTTGTATGAGGCATCTGCTCGAGACGTAAATAACGCAAAACAAATGCATAGAAGATATGGAGAAGCAAAAGCTTCCAAGTTACCGAGGATCAATCCATGTGATCAAAATGGCAATGGCAAGGGACAAATCTACAAATATGTTCAAAATGATGGTACCAACAGAAATGAGTCATCCAATTTTGGAATGGGACTGAAACATGTGCCAAGTCCACCAGTTGCCCGACAGAACGAACAACACATGCCTAGACTACCAGTTAGACGCCGTGTTATCAAAAATCCCGAAAACGGAAATGTCGTCAAGGCACGCGAAACTACCAAAGTACGCAGTGATGTGGTTCCACTGCCAAGTGTAGTAAAGCATCAGAAGAAAAGAGGGTCATAATCTGATGTCAAGGACAGTCGCCCGAACAGAAGCTCACCTTCGCTGAAACTGTAATAAATATTACAAACCATTTTTTCTTCTTTCTTTGCTCGTTATTATAGAAATTTCATTCTGTAGATTTTCGAAAAGGACAAAACTCATTCGAACCTAACAAAACGACGGAAGAAATGTCAAGGTCATGAACTTTACAATCTGTAAAGATTTTATAACTCTTGTTGCATATCTGAGGTTTTAGACTCCTGAAATGTATACAGATTTCCTAGATACCGAATACTTCATAATAAACGAAGATTTAACTTAAGTGAATGAATGTAAAAGAAGACGAAGGTGAATACAGATGTATGGTCAAATGTGAATCCAGCTAGGTAACATTTATGACGGAGGAAGAATCTTCCTCTGTTGACTGACATCGTAGGTCATGAGCCCATAGGCAAAATAAATAAAATGAGACAGTGATTATGTATTAAAGTATTACTGAAGCATCCATGACAGTTTTGTCTGATTGATTTGCTATAATACAGCTGCAATACAGAACACTTACGTCAATTCAGTGTAAAACAAGAGCAACGCTAAGCGTAGCGTCTCCTCGCGTGGCATAAAATTTAAATACACTTAAAATGTTGTAATTAATGTGTTGTCAAAAGTTTTATCCAAACTCCCCTTGGTTCATTATTTCCATTCCCTTCCAGCCCATTGTGAGCTTGACCTTGAGAATTTGACCCTGAGACAAGGTCATGACACTTTCTTGAGATGTAAGCAACAGTCATGTGTAATATTATTGAAATCCATCAAGACGTTAAAATGTTATGGCCCGGACAAGCAAACACACACACACATACATACATACACACGGACGGTGGCGTTACTATATCCCCTCCGCAACAAGTTGCGCGAGGGGATAATAAATGATTACATTTCTAGTACAATAAACAAGAGGCACAACCGCATGACCTGGGACAGATAGACCAACGGAGAGACGGTACCATAACATAATACGTCCCATCTTATAAACGTAAAGAAATAGCACGTGCAGAATTCACAAGATTAGATATAATGTAACCTATATCATCTTATCATCACTTTTTCAACTTATAACGGAAGAGGCTACATTGGACTATAAAGTCCTCAGGAATCTAACTTAAATACTGCAGCAGACTTCTGTATTGTGTTGTTTCAACTTTCTGAAAGAGCAATCGTAAAATCTGGCGCTATCATGCTCCACGAGGTCTTAACCATTTGGACAGTTCTCTCTATTTCAACACTGGGGTAGTATCAAGCTAAATCATTCCTCTTTTCGTATAAACTACCTGCCGTTGATACTAGTCTAGTATGGCAGAGTGATGCATACTGTCAGGCTGCCAGATGGTTGTAGGTTCAGATGGTGCTGGACCCTTAGCACCTTCAAATGTATGAACCATGAGGTGATGGTAAAGCTAGAGTATATGTCACATACCCACCGTACCATGTAAGCACCAGAAGAGAAACCTTTTGTTAAATTACCATATACCTTATTCATTCTCTAATTGGGAGGATATCATCCAACACATGTCAACAAAATCTGATTTATAATTTATTGCAACTACATTTGAATAAACAACTATCATTGAGACTTCATCCCTTGGATGGTGGTGCACGACACAGACAAAAAAGTTAAAAGGGGGAAGGATTATTCCAAGATATTAAAACATTTATAAATACAAAGTCAGAAGTAGGAAATCAATGAATTTCTTATCCAGTAAATCAGTTAAGTCATATATGATTATTTTAAATTTGATTTTAAACCACTGGAAATTGTACAGTTTGAGTATATTAGAGGAATAATAAATGACTGAATATCAATTATGTACCGGTAGTAAACTACAAAAAAAAAAGAAAAGAAAAGAAATGTTCTTGAGTACAAACCTGTCAACATAATTTTTCATTGCATATACAATTTTCTTTTCGTATTACATGTATTTGAAATATACATCCTCTGACACAAGCAACACAAAAATAATGAAAAAACTATTAATTCACTGAAAATATATATAATATGATTCTAGAACTGATGAAAACCTATAATGCAAAGGGTGGCCAACTACTGTCTGATCAATGATGAGCAAATTCTACAGTTACAATACAAACACAAGACAGACTTTCTGATTTATTTTTGTCACAAGCATTTTCATGTTGTAGAATGTATGGGTATGTATATTAATATATGTAATTCACATGACGGAGAAATGTGATTGAAGGTCGTTTAACCATTCAGATCAAGGTCAGGTCATACCTATTTTTCCAGTCCCTGTGTTTTATGTTATACTGTTTGCATTGACAATACATAGATTATAATGCTTCAATTCCTTGTCACTTAGAAGAGGTCTGAAATATTCCATTTGCATTATGGGTGAAGACTTTGTTTTTATCTTTAGCAATGATATACCGATTTTGTCCATTTCTGAAACTTAGTTATTCTGTGGTATATTGGTACTATGCAATGCATTACTTGCTATTCATATCTACTGAAAAATAACTGAAAATAATGATAAAATTATACTAAATTATTTTATTAGTAAAATGTTTCATATGCTCCTTAGATTAAAAAACTGGAAATTTCCCCATTGAAACTGCATTGAAAATTCAGTGTCTTAGCAGTTATCATTGAAATACCATTAGAATACCATTGTTTTACCTTGTAGTCTCAGTAAACCAGTTATTCTAAGACCATTGAAATTCAAGTTTTATTATAACTGTGATTTTAATGCCTCAATATTTCTATTGAAATACCATGTTCTCAAATAACTAGACATTAAGTATAACAATTATCCATTGATATAGCATTTATTTTCGAAAGCAGTTATTCTCCATTCAATGGTTGTACAAACACATAGTCTCCAGCTATATTATATGTTCGGCGAGTTGTTTCTGCACACAGCAGAACTCAATTTTGAAAAGGGATACAAATATAAAGATATTCGCGAGAAAAGAGTTTGTATTTAATTATTGGACGCATTAATTCAGTATGTCCGTCTTGGAAACTAGTGGAAGCCATCTACGATCTTCCAAATATTTCGATAAGGATCGTATTTCATCCATGTTAACGAAGTGCGTATTATTACTCCCTATTAATTTATACCAAGAGACCTTCTAAGATACGATTTACTACATTGTGAAATCCCGTATCCGTCAAGCATCTACATATATATGGTGCCGAAAAGCACGGCAAATGCGATAACGGACCTGCGCTCACTTCGTCGATGTCAATTTTCAATCTTTTCGATTAATATTCAGAGGCACTGTGATTAATTATGATAAAATTGTCATTTACATTCGGTTTTCTTCTAAATCACTTTGAATACGTACCTGTTTTGTCAAGGTCTCAAGCACAAACACTCCAATAACCCCCCCCCCCTCTTCCCACCCACACAAACCATAACTTTCATGGCCATTTTTTTTCTCAGTTATTTATACATTTTAGAACAATAATACAGTGGGAAATATCAACGCAATGCATTCTATGAAAAATAAAATTTCTGTATCCACACTACAGTACGGCCTCAGACAGATCAGTGAAATCTGATATCATCCATTCCTGATAGCCGAACTGTATTATATAACACATTTCGAGAATCATGGGAAAATGACCTTATTAAACAGCCTAAATATCATTTGAATTTGAAGCAGCATCCGATCGAGCGCCATGATTCAATTTGAGAAAACGTCTTGTATATACGTGCTCTTGTATTTGTAAAGAATAGCCAAACGAGCATAAATTTACAAGTGACGATGATGGAATAATTAATATAGAAGAATTCAAAATAGAAAGACGGATTTGGATGCATACAAATTTATTGTACCATCGGAAGGTCTCGAAGGAGATACCAATCCGGACCGAAATTTTTCGAATTTTACGCGCTCCTCGTGACAAAGGTGGGACATGTTTACAACCGTCTCTATGTAAAGTTAATGACCCGCTCTGGTTAAACGCTAATAAATCGATAAATACATGAAAGATAATAATACTTGTATGTTCAGATAGATTTTAAAAAAAATAAAACTGAAAAAAAAATGAGTGAACTTAATCTTTTAGGGGCGGTTTAGATCTTCAGTACAGCGGATCTCGGTGGAAAGTTGGCTTCTACAAAGAAATATAAAAATTATCAGGGAAAACATAATACATGAGCATCTAGGATACTTCATTTTGACATGAGAACAAATATCTAGGTGGGGTTTTACGATAGCTCGCAAACGGTTTTCATCTGAAGAAAAGTATAATCTGAGTTTCCGATTAGAAGGACTTTTCACTCCTGGAATTGTCGTAAGTTTTTTAACTTATGAACTTCGTAAGTGAATTCTTAAGTCCATTTGACGAACGCGTTCCCGTCTTAAACCTTGATCTTCGTGGGACAAAATAAAGAATGCAGCAATTTTTGTTTACTGTAAATTTTCAACTTACGACAAATATTTTATACACGTTCCTATTTGGTATTAATCATTCGTAAAGTCACGAACAAATCTGACTCACAAAGTTCCTTTTTTTTTTTGGGGGGGGGGGGGGGGGGGGGGGGGGGGTTGGGATTTGGTTGTTGTTTTTTTTTTTGAAACGGAACGAGAAATTTTAGTCGTTAGACAGGGGATTTTGTTGAATCATGGGTACCAAAAATAATCCCTATTAATGTTTCAGTTGGGATATGAATCTTAGGGGTTCCTTAGGAGTAGCACTCCTAACTGTATATGATGTATTTTTGCTTTTTCAAGTTGTGAGATGGATTTGGATTTGAGCGAAACTTACCCAAAATGATCCAATAGTAGTCTACTGGATCATAACCAGATTATATGGAAGTCTGTCTCGTCTCTCGGACACATAGTTATAAGATACATTTTGATAAAAAAAATTACCCGTACTCATTGTATTGATCCCTTAGTATTTTAGTTTACCGTTTCATCAATTTCTTAAAAAATCGCGTCTCGTGGTGTTAAGGTGAAATAAGATCAAAGTTCAACTAAAGGTTCCCGGACGAATTCTGATCCCAACCAAACTTAAATATCAGTGGCCGATTTAGGGAGGGGCAGCCTTTTTTATTGTCTCAAAATTCATGATAATGTATGATCGATTTTGGGCCATAAGGGGGGGGGGGGGGTTTCCGAAGATTAATGATACTATTCCTTTACGTCCTTTAAAACGAGTTATCATTCGTTGCTTTTAAATGATCCGTTACCACAAAATTTGGCCATCGAAACTTCCCACCCCCTTTTTCTCACAGAAATCCAGGATCCACCACTTAATATATGTTGTATTCTCCATATGTTACGAATTCAAGTGTATTCTCTGACTGGTTAAAAGAATGTGAGGAAAATTCTTAACTCTTTTCCCAAACTATAGACCTTAACAAGGACCTTCGATTGATCATGTGATTTAAAATCAATTATAAAATGCATGAATATCAGTTAAATTCTTCAATTAACAAGTGTTGTTCAATAGGATTTAAAAACCAGTAGTAATTAGCAGTTCATACATAATAATTACTCATTGTAAGAGGAAATAATCGTTCGATAAAATCTTGTTTAAGGTTATTTTAGTTTTCTTGATCCCGTGAATATCAGAAAAAGGGTGGGGGTTGTCTGCATGATTATCTTCGTTTTCTCTTTTTAAATTACACGTATTCCTTGGCCAAAGAATTACGATTTAAAATTACTCTTACCAATGTGCTTGAAATACACACTTGGGTCTTGGTAGAAAACAACAAACATAAATTAACATTTTTTCCAAAATCTTAGTTACAATTCAACATTTAGCCATATGTTTGCTGGTGTACATTAATGAATGTTCACAAGCACGCGACACATTTAAAGATTTTTATACACCCGCATAAAATGTGGGCGAATTACGCTATACCGCTGTTGTTCGTCTGTCGCACCTAACTTGTCTTCGCAACTCCTGTTAAACCCTTTGGGGATTTTGAAGAAACTTGGTACGAAGAGAGAACACCCTATGATTATGTGCATATTGGAAGGAGATTCCTGTCGAAAAATTTACAGGAGTTATGTCCCTTGGACAAAAATTTTTTTATGCAAAATATCTTGTTTTCGCAATTCCTCCTAATCCCTTTGGGTGATTTTGATGAAACTAGGTACAATGAAAGAACACCATATGGAGTTGTGCGTGTTGGAAGGCAATGCTGCCCCCCCCTCCCCCCATTGAAAAATTACAGGAGTTATTGTCTTTGGATTTAGTTTTTCTTTAAATACCTTGTCTTCGCACTCCTCCTTAACCTGTTGGGGAATTTGAGGAAACTTGGTACAAAGAAAGAACACCCTTTAATGATGTGCGTATTTGAAAAAAAAAAATAATAATAATTACAAGAGTTATGGCACTTGGACTATCTTTCTTAGATTTTTCTATGCAAAATACATGTCTTGGCGACTACTCCTAAATCCTTTAGAATGCTGTCCAAAACATTTACACCACAGGCGTTATGACCCTTAGAATTAGATTTTTTATGCAAAATATCTGGTCTTCACAACTCCTTCTAAACCCTTTGAGATGTTTTGATTAAACGTAGTACAAACAAAGAACACTGTATGGAGATGTTCATTTTGGAATGGGAAGGCTGTTAAAATTTGTTACAGGAGTAAAGACCCTTGGACTTGGATTTTTCTATGCTAAATACCTTATCTTCGCAACTCCTCCTAAACCCTTTGGTGGATTTAGATTTTTTGGGGGGTTTCTTTTTATTTGTTTTTCTTTCTTTCTTTTTTTTTAATGTTTTTTCTTAATTTAATTTTTATTTGGTTTTGTTTGTTTCTTTAGTTTTGTTATGTTTTTTTATTACTTTATTTGATTTTCTATTTTTGTTTGTTCTGGGTTTTTTTCTTTTTGGGGGGGGGGAGGGGGGGTTGTTATTTTGTGTGTTTTTGTTTTGTTTGGGTTTTCTTGTTTTTGTTTTGTTTTGTTTTGCGCAGTAGGGAGGGGTGTTTTGGGATTTTAAGGGGGTGTGTTTGTAATAGAATTCTCTTATGTAAATACTTTAATGTGACAACCAAACCGTAAAATTTCTCTAATACATAATTGGATTCGACGAATTGATTAATGATAGCCGCATATCTATGATATAATCTAGCATTCACTTCTTGAGTATGTTTTATAATTAGCAGTAAACAGAAAATGATACCTTTTGAGTTAAAACAGCAGAGTGTTTCATGTATTTGCAATTGAATCGGAAAATTCTATTCAATGAGGAAATTACATTTTTCATCATTATTTACAAATAACATACTTTAAACTCCTTCATGAGGGAAGTCGATAGCATTTAATACAAACACCCTCAACACCCCTCAACTTTTTTCCATTTCTGTTTTCGGGAAAAAAGGTGTTTTGTTATCATTTACGAAAGAAGTTACCTCCCATGTCTTTTTCCTTGCGGCACAATGACGTGACGCCATAGTACGTCACTACCACAGTGTTGATGTTGCACGATTATTTGCACGTTGTATTCTAAAGCGAAAATAACCAAGGTTTATCTGAATTGTGTAAGAATTTGGAAAAGAGAATCATGTAAGTAGAATAACTATTGTAATTTCTATCTAAAGATTATATTGAACGAAACATAGCCTGCCAATTCGTGGCTCAAACTCGTGATCGTATGACAGGGGCTTAACCACCGACAATTTTCGCCCGCCGTTGGTCGATTACTGGCAATATGATGTAAATAGACACTTGTATAACATTATAGAACCTTTATAGAACCTTTGAGTGGTACACAACACCTTCGAGTGGTACACAACACCTTCGAGCCTACACAACTTCTGAAGAGTAGTAAAGTGTTACAACTCGAAGCACAAACTCTTACTCATGAGAGTGTATAATAGTCATTAATGCATGTTTTAATTTCCTAATTACGATATGGCATAGAACAGTGTAGCAAGCGCTTAACAAAAATTTCGGGAGTAGATTGGTCCAGTGGTATAGCCTCAGAATTCTAATCTTACAACCTGGGTTTGGTTTCGGTTGTCGGTTTTGTTGGGGTTCTTTTTACCCTTATCTTACTTTCGATGTCGATGTCACAGCATACGTTGACACGTAAAAGATGCCTCACTGCTTCGAGTTTGTCCGTTTGCTTTGGTAAAAAAAGATGAGTCCATACACCGGACAGGTGCCGCCATGATAGAATTAAGATAATTTCGGAGCGGCGCGGTGTGAAATAGACAGAAAGTAAAGGGACAAAAATATTCAGTTTCAATACCAAAGATAAATTTGTAGTTTACACATAATAATGCAATATTGATTAAAGAATTATTTTTCGATAAAAATTTTGTCAAATGTTTATTGTGGTCCTCTTGACTCGCTGATTATGATTTTCATGGGGTGGTGTTTCTCGATAATGAATCCGTTTTGTGCCAAATAGATTAAAATTATTAGTTCGAATGTTTGAAGTTTTTTTTTAATTTGGAAAATAGTGAACAAAAATCAACAATCTTGTGAATAGTTAAAATTTAAAATCTTATCATGTATATTTACAGTCACAAGCGTACATTTGGTTTAAAATGTAACAGTTCTCTTTCTTAACAATTTTTGCAGACGAATAACTCCAAAGTATATATCTTCCGAGGGAAAAATCAATAAATAAATCAATGACTTCATTAATAATGGCCGTCAATATATATTAAGTCCTAGCGTTTACTCATAACCCTTTTTCGGGCGGTTTTACATATTTGCTGTGCTAGGACATTGTGAAGTTCTGGACTATTGTCTTATTGTCGGCATAAGTTTGTTATTTCCATGTTACTTAAATGATTATATTTTATTCGGGTTCATCATTTACATGCGGATACTCCTTGTGATTACTCTGTCCGGTCGTATGTCTACAAGTTTTGGGTAAACAAATAATCATTATCTCGTGTACACAAAAAGTCATTTTTCTTTTGACGGATATATATGTCCAACCGTCTGTCTACAGTGTTATGTAGACCAATAGTCTTTTGTCTCTTGACGAATATTACCATTATAACATATCGCCGGGATTTTTATTTCACGATTTTTGTCAGAGTTATGACGCTGATTTCTGCCATATTATGTAGGATGTTAATCCATGTCATATGTTTCAAAATATTTTCGGAATGTTTTATTTTATATATTTTGTATATATATATTGCCAAAGTTATGCTTGGTAATGTCCCAATATCCATAGCCACAGTGGCCTTGAGAACCTCTCCTACCCATTATCCAATTTAAAATTTTACTATGTTTACAAATTTGATTTTAATATCAAAGAATGTATTTACATGTACATTCATGTACATGTGTCAGCTAAAATGAATTTGTCCCCTCTTTCATGAAAGTATTTCCAAACTCTGGAATATTCTAAGATGTGTGCTAATATTCACTCATATCTATTGAAACCTTAATTACCCACCAAATCGTGGGTACTCCTACTTGATAGAGGGAAATCCCAATAGAAGACTGTGTCTAAACAGGAAACAGTCCAAAGAGAAATAACTCCGATATTTTCAGCTTGGTGACATTTTGGCGCCAAAAAAAAAATAATAGTTCGTCTTTGTTCTGCTAATGGGTTGCATAACGCAGTTGACTGGACATATGCAATTTAGATAAATACTTCTAGTATTACAAGTGTGGCAGACTTAGGTGTCTTAGTGCAAGGAATCAGAAGTATTTAGTTTCAACTGGGGATAAATCGATGTTTTGGAATTTAACTCTTCCGACAGGAGTTTCACCTTTGATTTAGAGAGAGACTACGTACTCTTTGCTTTTAAGACTACGATAGCAAATAACTGCAGATACCTTGATTAATGCTTGCGCCCTGGTTCAAAGTTTTACCGGACATTAGGTCCGGCGCGATTCTGAAGTTTATCGAACCGAAGCCATTTTTATATGACCGATCCTTCGGAAACACTGAATTGACTCCGAAGAGAATTTATTAGGACATCTTGAAACCCTTGGGAAGGAATCGCCTTCATACAGTACTGTTAAAATGAGCTGCTAATTTTAGAATGGGGATGGAGAGAATTGAAGACATCCCAGGGAGGCTATCAGGGGTCTACGAAAACGTTGATATTGTGTACACTCTAACTTTTTATGTGACAGAAGGCGAAACCGCCGTGATGTAGCTAGAGAAATTGGCATTTTAAGTTGTGAGGCTGTTCAATTACTTTTAACCGACATCTTGGAATGGTCGAGATTCTTTGCCCTTCTCCCATTTCTGATATCGGTGGTTTGTGGGAGAGGGTCCGAGCGACTTTGTTCATCAATTTTTAAGTTGGAATTTCAGTGATACCAGCCGGTATCGGGATATACAAGCCTTTGGTGACAAATAAACTCTCGTCCAGCGAACTTGCAACAATATAATCCAATAAATGAACATTTACCTTACTCGATCTTGCAGTGTCTTAAATTCCAAATAAGATCTATAACTTCTACTAGCTGCCGTTTTATCTGGAAACAGGACAAGATTCTCCATTTGGTCATTTGTGTATAGAGTATGACGTCAAATCTTGTCGAACGCGACGAGGTCATCCGGAACACACGAGTCGGTTCTTTTTCTGTGTTTCTATTAAAAGAAACCAACTCGTCTGTTCCGGATGGCGACGAGCTTACAAAGTGTTTTTCTTTACAAAAATGTGTCAGCTGCTGAAGTGAAGTGTCACAAATGCAAAGTCGCGTTCTGTGAGATCTGACGTCATACTGTATACACAAATGGCGAAATGAGAATATTGACGTGTTTGCAGATAAAACGGCAGCTAGCAGAGGTTGTAGACCTTTTCTTTGTTTTTGGAAAAGATACAGTATCGCTATGATCGAGTAAGTTAAATATTAATTTATTAGATTATAGCTTGCAAGTCCAGTTTGCAAAAAAACTTATCAGTAACCAGAGGCTTGTACATCCCGATACCTGCTAGCTTGTATCACTAAAATTCCAACTTTTGATGAACAGTCTCTCTAACCCTCTTCGACACACCGCCGATATTAAAGGTGGGAGAAGGGCAGACAATCTCGGACTAATCTTAGGCATGTTTATGGTCTAGGCTAGATGAAACCCTGGAATGTTGACTGAAGTACTGAAGATCAAAAGGGGAAAAAGTATGATTTTTTGCATTTTTGTCTCACTATGAGGATAATCCAAAGGAATTTATGGATCATACTGTCAATCAGCCTCTCAGGATGAAACGGGTTCATCATTTTGATCCTGATTCTAAAAAACAAAGCAATCCAAAAATTCAATGGATTCACCCTGGCTAGCCCCCTCCTAATAAATGATTAAGAGAGTTTCGTCATCTGAGAAAGTCATGGCCTCTATCTTTTGGAACAATCAGGGGATGATTATGATTGATTTTCTTGATGAAAGCCGCGCGATAAATGGTGCATATTATGCAAATGAGTTAAAGGTGGCGCGCCAGAAGATTGAAAAAAGGAAGAGAAAAAAGCTAACCAGAGGCGTTCTGCTCTCGTAGAATTATGCTCCCGCTCACACTTCCAAAGTTGCAATAGCGGCTGTGACGAAATGCAGCTCCGAGGTTCTTCCTCAATCCCCCCCCTCCCCTTTTCTCCAGATTTAGCGCTCTCTGACTTCTATTTGTTCCCCAAACCAAAATCTTACCTATACGGCAAGAAGTTTGGAAGCAATGAGGGTGTCATGGACGCTGTATTTGAGTACTTAGGGGGCCAGAATGACGCATTCTACTTTGACGGGATTCAGAAATTGGAAGAGAATTAAAATTCTAGGTATTCCTAAGTAATTTGGGCTGATAAACCTGTCATACCTCGTAAATATAATTGACATTTATTGAAGTAAACATACTCTATTTTTATATTACATTAAATTATCTAAGAGCTGTGCCTGACACCAAAAGTATACCGATACAAAATTCTTTTCTTCTATGAGAACGTAACGCCATCTGACGTCGGTTTCACAAATAAGAGTTATCTCCCATATTATTTCTCTTGACGCATAATAGCGTGACGTCATAGTACATCACTACTACGGTGTTGAAGTTGCACGATTTTTGCATGTTGTACTCTAAAGCGATATTCATCTAAATTGTGTTTAAATTCGGAAAGAGAATCATGTGAGTAGAATAGATAATGTAATAATTTCTGGTACCTTTAAATAACTTTTTTTTGGTGTGTGTGTGTGGGGGGGGGGGTTTACTTTATATGAAAAGGTTACCCTTTTCTGTTGAGTATGTATGGCACAAGAATAATAAATTGCGGTGTGCATTTAAAGCAGATATATGTAATATTTCCTAATATTAAATATTTCCTAACATATCCTAATTTTCGATTTATTTCAGGTGTTCATCCACCATGATTCCACCAGACTTGCACGAAAGCGAATCTTTATCTCATTTGATGGAGAAGTTCATCACTCATGATGGAAAGATTGACATTGATAAACTCATGGCAGCAGATCTTGGGGATCTCGGGTAAATATCCATTTATGATATATGCAAAGGAATATTATATGAAATACATGTATTGCATTCTCACACAAATATCATGATGTAGTTGGTACTAACACTTCTTTATTGTTTGATTGATTGATTGATTGATTATTCTTTTACGTCACACCACGAATATTTCACATATATGGTGACGGAATCTGCCTGATGCGGAGCATACAAATTTTGACCTTCGCAACGGACCCACCCGAAGCAGTGAGGGATCTTTAACGTGCTATGCATACCACGACACGGGGCCTCGGTTTTTACTGTCTCATCCGAAAGACATGACACCGGCATGACCAGAACGGGACTCGAGCCCCGGCCTCCCAATCAGGACTCCGACGCGATACCACTAGGCCACGCCGGCTTTTATTGTTTGAAAATACAATGTATTAGAGATTTCTATTTCTATTGAAAAAAAAACATATCTTATAATATGCATTTAGAGTGATACATTTTGTATATAAATCTTGTGAAATCGAATAATAATTCTGGTGATATAAAACAGTAATTGAGTCTAATAATATTTGTTTGATCTGCAGTCCTGATGACATCATCATGGAATATATGGAGAAGTGTACTGATGAAATTGCAGCCTTGCGAGTAAAACTAAGGCGATGTAAAGAAGAAGATGAAGAACTTATACGTCATATCATGGTATGTGATAATTTTTATATATATCTGTTTTTCTGTTTACTCATTCCTCTATATTATGCTTCAGAGCATAATTAAAATTATATCACCTAAATGGTGGCGGCCAGTGTTTAATAGACATTTAAAAAGAAAAATATTTAAAGATTAATAACACACAGTTGTTCATTACCTTTATGAGTTTTACATTACAACTACATGTATTTTCTTTTTCAGGATTTGAAGAAAGAGATTTTTAAGACAGATCTCATAAATGATCAATTGGATACCCAGCTGTTCGAGATGGATGAAAGAGCTCAAATATGGGGAGAATTGGTCAAAGAAGAAACCAAGATGGTCAACCTACAGCAGCTGTACGATTCATTTCGTTCAGAGGAGATCAATATGGTGTTTTCTCGGGATCAGACAGATATTTCTGGTCTAACTATGGAAGAGAAGGCGGCGTTAGATCCATCATTGAAGCCCTCTGCGAGTGACACTAACGTCTCTAAGGCCGACCCCGCTCAAGAAAATAGGCCAAGGTCAACTACTGAACTAACCCAGCAGGCCAAATATGACTTCAATTTGAGGCCACATGGTTCATCACCATATAATAATGGCAGAAATGAGGATACCACCGGCACAGAAAATGAGCCTGCTCAAGGGGAGGAAAGCAATGACATGTCAACATGGAATGGTACAGAACAAAACTTTGGTCATGGGGACGATCTCCAGATACAAGCACCGGTAACATCTCCTGTGGAATTCCCAGCATCACTAGATGTTCCTCCAAATGACAAGGCCCGCAAATCTCCAAATGAGCAGATTGATTTGGAGCAATCTGCAACTGCAAAATTTACCGAAATTGAAACGGAGGGGATGGACACCGCAAAAAGTCCCGAAACCCAAATCGACATCGAAGCAGGGGATGTTTCTCCAGAATATCAGACACGTCGAGGCAACCCTACTGCTACAAAATATGTAGATGATGGTCGAGGCCTCTCCATGTTTCAAGATGACAATCTTATCGCTGCTGATCCCTTTTTCAAGCATCCTCAGACCAATTTCTCTGTCGGAAATGGATCACACAAGGGCCTGAAAACACCAAGGCGACGTACCTCCCCCACGAGTATTGTTGGCGGGGAAAGTCGTTCAAACACTCCTGGTATCTCGTCTCTTGTAAAACTGCCTCCAATAAAAAATACCAACAATCTTACCGCTTACGGTTCATCAGGAGAAAGCGCTCAGAGAAGTTCTACCAGGACAAATTACCCAAAGCTAGACGAAACAATACCTAGCAGAGTAAAGGTTATGCCAGGAACTATGCCAAAATTACGAAAATACGATGGTATAGGACAAAATGCAACCCGGTACATAGAGAATGGTACAGTAGATAGTTGTTTGTATGAGGCATCTGCTGGGGACGAAAATAATGCAAAACAAGTGGATCGAAGATATGGAGAAGCAAACTCTTCTATAGAGAGCTCGTGTACCAAGTTTCCGAGGATCAATCCATGTGATAAAAATGGCAATGGCAAGGAACATATCTACAAGTATGTTCAAAATGAAGGTACCAACAGAACTGAGTCATCCAATTTTGGAATGGGACTGAAACATTTGCCAAGTCCACCAGTTGTCCGACAGAACGAACAACACATGCCTAGACTACCAGTTAGACATCGTGTAATCAAGAATCACGAAAACGGAAATGTCGTCAAGGCACGCGAAACCACCAAAGTACGCAGTGATGTGGTTCCACTGCCAAGTGTGGTAAACCATCAGAAGAAAAGAGGGTCATACTCTGATGTCAAGGACACTCAACAGAACAGAAGCTCACCGAAAAAGAATGGAAGCTTTTTACCAGATATAAATTTAAAATAAATTGTTGAATTGATCGAATTGCGCTGAACCTGTAATAAATATTACAAATCAAATCTTTTTTCTTCTTCTTCTTTCTGTGCTCATTATTATAAAAATCTGTAAATTTCCGAAAAGAACAAAACTCATTCGAACCTTACAAAACGACGGAAGAAATGAAAAGGTCATGAACTTTACAATCTGCAAAAATTTTATAACTCTTGTTGCATATCTGAGGTTTTAAACTTCTGAAATGTATACAGATTTCCTAGATACGGAATACTTCATAATAAACGAAAAGTGAACTTAAGTGAATGAATGTGAAAGAAGACGAAGGTGACTACAGATTTATGGTCAAATGTGAATCCAGTATCATTTATGACGAAGGAAGTATCTGGTGTCACATGACTATGGCACTAACAACAATGTACCACAGTGGGCATTAACGGACCCCTGAAATTCAGAGGTGAGACCAGGTGCCCTTACATACGGACGAAGCATACATAATTCAGCACTGTGTATATACGTGAATGTTAACAAACACTGTGTAGAAAGTGTCACAGCCACATAACATCAGGAAAAGGGGTATAATAACACTTAAGTCAAACCCTCCGCGGGGAACTTTTTTACGAGCTCCACACTGAAAAGGGAATAAGTGTGACGTTCATGTAAAATACGAAAGTAACTGGTGTCACATGACTATGGCACTAACAACAATGTATCACAGTGGGCATTAACGGACCCCTGGAATTCAGAGGTGAGACCAGGTGCCCGGGAGGCGGAGCGTCTCCTGTTTAGCAAGCCACATCCGCCGTGAATACCCTGACATACAGACGAAACATATAATTCAGCACTGTATATATACATGAATGTGAACAAACACTGTGTAGAAAGTGTCACACCCACATAACATCAGGAAAAAGTGTATAATAACACTTAAGTCAGACCCTCCGGAGGGACTTTTTACGAGCTCCACACTGCAAAGGGAATAAGTGTGACGTTCATGTAAAATACGAAAGTAACTGGTGTCACATGACTATAGCACTAACAACAATGTACCACGATGAGCATTCACGGACCCTGAAATTCAGAGGTTAGACTGGGTGCTCGGGAGGAGTGAGCATCTCCTGCTTGGCTAGCCACACCCGCCGTGAATGCCAGTACATACGAACGAAACCTATATAATTCAGCGCTGTATATATTCATGAATGTGAACAAACACTCTGTAGGAAGTGCCTAGAAATTTCCAAATTTAACATGGGATGCCCGATAATGGCAGAGTTTAACAAATGTTCCTGTGATCTGGTGGTCATTCGGACCGGCAAAACAACAATATTTGCCGGTCCGAATCATTTTTTGGTGGACCGAATCTTTTTTTCGCAAAAAAATTGCTTAAATATGAACATGAAATCATTTATTTTATTAATTTTAATAATCATTAATTATAAACCTCCCCACGCACCCATCCCCTCCCCACTTTCCATAGCTGGTTAAAACTCCTTTCCTTCCTCCGCGCCTCATAATTTTTTTTTCACCCCTTCCCCCTTCTGAACACTTTCTTTTCTGACCCGGGATAGCGGTCGATGAATATCTGATCGGCCAAGACACCGCCATTGTTGTTGTTTTGTACACGTAACTTCCTAATATGGGTCAGCCCACCTGACTTGGTCTGAAGATTCTGATTAGCCGACAAAAATATCGTATCCAATCAGTATTTTAGACTTACTACTCACTGCACTAAAAGTGTTAAATCTAGGATTCAAAAAGTACACACAAAGTTCTCCATCAAAAGGGCACTTTTTAACGTGGTATTTGGTAAAAAGGGTACTTAGTTTAGTCACCAAATATTTAAAAATTTAGTTTAAAATTGCATTATTACCTTGTTTTATTAACTTAGATGATATCTGAAAATGAAAAAAATAATCGTTTTTGATATTTTATAATACTTAATTTATAATATAATTTACAATTTATAATTAATTTATAATTTACAATACTTAACATTGCTTTTGTTGAAAATTTTATTTCCAGCTTCTCCAAAGAATAAATTCCTTTTCACAGTTGTAGGAACTATAACTTAATATCTGTTACAATTACATTATTGCAATAGTTATATGCTTTTGAGCATTGCATAAATTCCCAATTTGTAAACTTATACTATTTAATGTTCTTGTAAATTAATTTAAACTTCTCCAAGAGCAGCACTGCTGCTTCTGTCTATTACTGGCACCATGAGATAATGCAAGTTTTGTAATTGTACCTCAGACAGTCTTTACATGTATCATTATTTTTACATAACTTAAATATTTGAATGACATGCTATTATTTTAGCTGAAAAGATGGTGTTATTAAAGGAAATGTACAGTGGGATCTAGAAGTATGCTTGTGCACAGTGATAAGGTCTTCTAGACAAGTTTTTAAGTCCTTGATGTGCAGTTGTATTTCTAGGTTGGGGCTTTGGAATGTCGAGGGTATTTATTTCGGTTTTGTTGTGAATATTTTCGTCTGCTATTTATTTGTTTATTTATGTGTAAAAAGAAATATTTTGTGTTGGAGGTAGTAAAGTGGTGTTATCTAGGTCGAGTGTATACAATCTGTGTACAATGTGTACGGTTTTGGAAACACCGCAGCTGTAATTCACCAAAGCGTTCGAGGACTGTACCGTTAGAGCACGGGTTACCCTAGCCTAAGTAATAGTAATAAATTATAATGGTTCATGTTCATTCACATTTATCAACTTACAGATAGTAAATAATCTATTGATTAAAAAAAAAAAATAAAAAGTAATGTTTTATAATCAGTTATGTTATTCAGTTCCTTGATCGTAGAAAACCAACACGTCTGATAGTGTGAATACACTTTGTGTGTTTTTGCTCCTCTTGTTGCAACTACTTATGATGATATTATTGTATCAAATGATAAAAGATGTTCTGAAATATCATTTTCGCCGGAATTACTAAACAATGTTCAAAATTATCAGAGGAAATGTGGAGAGTATATTTTAAATATTTGGTGTCAAATTGCTTTTAAGGGACAAACATCCTTTAATTTTCTTTATATCTGACTGAAAATGTGAATTTGACCTGCAATATTACTATTTCGGCATTCAGACAGCCGTGTCAAACGCTGTTCGTGTACGGATGTAATCTAAGAATGTAACATTGATTAAAATGCCCCAATTAACATCCGAAAATTTGCAGGCAGTGGAGTTCAGAAAAAAGGGCATAGCTTCGCTATCCAATGGGCATTATCGACACGTTTTTGACTTGGGAAGAAAGAAACTTCCTTCAATATGAAAGTAAACAATGCAGAAATGTATGTCGGACATTTGGATCGGCAAAATGCGGATTTCTGTCGGTCCTCGTAAAATCCTGTCCTGATGACCGGCTGGACCGAGACTTTGTTAAACTCTGTAATGGAAAAGGGACACTATCGTAGAAAATCTTTGTAAAGACTGTCATATAAACACATTTGATGTGCAAATGCAACAGACGCGTATGCAAATACGAGGTATGAACAAAACGTTCTCGACCTTTGATATAATAAATAAGTATGGCCATTATTCAGTCATATTGAACGTTTTAGCAGAGAAAACATTTGATTATACACGGAATTCGCTGTTAAATGTTGAAGGGTTAGTCAAACTGTCAAAATGAAGAAAACTAAAGTTATGATGAATAAAGTCTCTCAGTAAACTGAAGTTATGGTGATCAAAGTCTCTCTGACCCTCTCCCATAAACCGCCGATATTAAAAGTGAGAGAAGGGCAGATAATCTCGGACTTATCTTAAGCATGTTTATGGTCTCGGCTAGATGAAACCCTGGAATGTTGACTGAAAATCAAAAGAGAAAAAAAAGTATCATTTTTTGCATCTTTTGTCTTACCATGAGCATGATCCAAAGGAATTTATGGGTCACATTGTCACTCGGGATGAAACTTGGATTCATTATTTTGATCCTGATTCTAAGAAACAAAGCATGCAATGGATTCACCCCGGCCAACACCCTCCTAAAAATCAAGAGAGTTTCGTCATGTGGGAAAGCCATTGCCTTTATCTTTTGGTACAATCAGAGAATGATAATGATTGCTTTTCTTGAGGAAGGCCGCGCGATAAATGGTGCTTATTATACAAATGATTTGAAGAGGCCGCCAGAAGATTGTGAAAAGGAAGAGAAGAAAACTAACCAGAGGCGTTCTGCTCTCGTAGAATAATGCTCCCGCTCACACTTCCCAGGGTGCAATAGCGGCTGTGACGAAATGCAACTCCGAGGTTCTTCCTAAACCCCCCCCCCCCTTTTCTCCAGATTTAGCCCCTTCAAATGTCTAGTTATTCCCGAACCTAAAATCTTACCTATACGGTAAGGATTTTGGAAGCAACGAGGGTGTCGTGCACGCTATCTATGAGTACTTAGGGAACCAGAATGAAGCATTCTATTTTGAAGGGATTCAGAAGTTAGAACAGCGTTGGATTTCTGGGTATTCCGAAGTAATTTGGGCTGTTAAACTTTTTTTTTATCTTACAGACACCTCGTACATATAATTCGCATTTATTAAAATAAACAACCTCTATTTATATATTACATAAACTTATTTAAGAGCTGTGCCTGACTCCGAAATTATGCCGATACAAAATTCTTTTTTTCTATGAGAACGTAACGCCATCTGACGTCGTTTTCACAAATAAGAGTTATCTCCCATGTTATTTCTCTTGACGCATAATAGCGTGACGTCATAGTACATCACTACTATGGTGTTGAAGTGGCACGATTTATGCATGTTGTACTCTGAAGCGAAAACACCCAATATTTATCTGAATTGTGTTTAAATTCGGAAAGAGAATCATGTGAGTAGAACAGATAATGCAATATTTTATGGTACCTTTCATTTTTATTATTTATTTGAGGGGGGGGGGGGGGGGGGGGGGGGGTTACGTTATATGAAAAGGTTGCCCTTTTCTATTGAGTATGTATGGCACAAGAATCATAGTTATTGCTTTGTGTATTTAAAGTAGATATATGTAACATTTCCTAATATTAAGTATTTCGTAACATATCCTAATTTTCGATTTATTTCAGGTGTTCATCCACCATGATTCCACCAGACTTGCACGAAAGCGAATCTATATCGTATTTGATGGAGAAGTTCATCCCTCATGATGGAAAGATTGACATTGATAAACTCATGGCAGCAGATCTTGGGGATCTAAGGTTAATATTCCTTTATGATATACAAAGGAATACTATAAAAATTATTATTATTATAAAAAATTATTTTCACTTCTATTGAAAAAACATAGTTTATATATGAATTTAGAGTCATACATTTCTATATAGATCTTGTGAAATGAAACAACAATTCTAGCGATATAAAACAAGAATGGAGTTTAATAATATTTGTTTGCTCTGCAGTCCTGATGACATCATCATGAAATATATGGAGAAGTGTACTGATGAAATTGCAGCCTTGCGAGTAGAACTAAGGCGATGTAAAGAAGAAGACGAAGAACTTATATGCTATATTATTGTATGTGATAATTATATATATATATATATATATATATATATATATATATATATATATATATATATATATATATATATATATATATATATATATATATATATATATATATATATATATATATATATATATATATATATATATATATATATATATATATATATCTCTATCCGGTTATCTGTTTACTTATTCCTCTGTATCATGCTTCAGAGCACATTAAAAAATTTTATCACCTAAATGCTAGCGGCTAGTGTTTAGTAGACATATAAAAAGAAAAATATTTTAAGATTAATTACACACATAGTTGTTCATTACCTTTATGAAGATGTAAAAAATTATGCCGAGTTATACATTTTTCTACACAACTATTTTCTTTTTCAGAATTTGAAGAAAGAGATTTTTAACACAAATCTCATAAATGATCAGTTGGATACCCAACTGCTCGAGACATATGAAAGAGCTCAAATATGGGATGAATTGATCAAAGAAGAAACCAAGATGGTCAACCTACAGCAGCTGTACGATTCATTTCGTTCAGAGGAGATCAATATGGTGTTTCCTCGGGATCAGACAGATATATCTGGTCTAACTATGGAAGAGAAGGCGACATTAGATCCATCATTGAAGCCCTCTGCAAGTGACACTAACATCTCTAAGGCCGACCTCGCTCAGGAATATAGGCCAAGGTCAAATATTGAACTAACCCAGCAGGCCAAGTATGACTTAGATTTGTGGCCACATGGTTGGCAATCACCATATAATAATGACAGAAATAAAGATACTACCGGCACAGAAAATGAGCCCGTTCAAGGGGAGGAAAGTGATGACATGTTAAAATGGAATGGTACAGAACAAAACGTTGGTCATTGGGACGATCTCCAGATACAAGCACCGGTACCATCCCCTGTGGAATTCCCAGCATTACTATATGTTCCTCCAAATGACAAGGCCCGCAAATCTCCAAATGAGCAGATTGGTTTGGAGCATTCTGCAACTGCAAAATTTACCGAAATGAAAACGGAGGGGATGGACACCGCAAAAAGTCCCGAAACCCAAATCGCAGTCATCAGTGGTCTGATCAGAAGGGATAACAAATTCGACTCCAACATCGAACCAGGGGATGTATCTCCAGAATATCAAACACGTCGAGGCAACCCTACTGCTACAAAATATGTAGATGATGGTCGAGGCCTCTCCATGTTTCAAGATGACAATCTTATCGCTGCTGATCTCTTTTCCAAGCATCCTCAGACCAATTTCTCTGTCGGAAATGGACCACACAATGGCCGGATATCACCGAAGCGACGTACCTCCCCCACGAGTATTGTTAGCGGGGAAAGTCGTACAAACACTCCTGGTATCTCGTCTCTTGTAAAACTGCCTCCAATAAAAAATGCCAACACTCTTACCGCTTACGGTTCATCAGGTGAAAGCGCTCAGAGAAGTTCTACCAGGACAAACTCCCCAAAGCTAGATGATACAATACCTAGGTTAGTAAATATTATGCCAGGAACAATGCCAGAATTGCGAAAAGAGGATGGTAAAGGACAAAATGCCACCCGGTACATAGAGAATGGTACAGTAGATAGTTGTTTGTATGAGGCATCTGCTGAGGACGAAAATAATGCAAAACAAGTGGATCGAAGATATGGAGAAGCAAAATCTTCTATAGACAGCTCGTGTACCAAGTTACCGAGGATCAATCCATGTGATCAAAATGGCAATGGCAAGGGACAAATCTACAAGTATGTTCAAAATGATGGTACCAACAGAAATGAGTCATCCAATTTTGGAATGGGACTGAAACATTTGCCAAGTCCACCAGTTGCCCGACAGAACGAACAACACATGCCTAGACTACCAGTTAGACATCGTGTTATCAAAAACCCTGAAAACGGAAATGTCATCAAGGCACGCGAAACTACCAAAGTACGCAGTGATGAGGTTCCACTGCAAAGTGTAGGAAACCATCTGAAGAAAAGAGGGTCATACTCAGATGTCAAGGACACTCGCCAGAATAGAAGCTCACCGAAAAAGAAGGGAAGCTTTTCACCAGATATAAATTTAAAATAGATAGTTGAATTGAATCGAATTGTGCTGAACCTGTAATAAATATTACAAACCATTTTTTCTTCTTTCTATGTTCATAATTATAGAAATCTCATTCTGTAGATTTTGGAAAAGGAAAAACTCATTCGAACCTTAAGAAACGACGGAAGAAATCTCAAGGTCATGAACTTTACAATCTGCAAAGATTTTATAACTCTTATTGCATATCTGAGCTTTTAGACTCCTGAAATGTATACAGATTTCCTAGATACCGAATACTTCATAATAAGCGAAGATTTGAGTGTATGAATGTAAAAGAAGATGAAGGTGAATGCGGATTTATGGTCAAATGTGAATCCAGTATCATTTATGACGGAGGAAGAGTCTTCCTCTGTTGACTGACATCGTAAGTCATAAGCCCAATGATTATGTATTAAAATATTACTGAAAAATACGAAAGTATCTGGCGTCACATGACTATGGCACTAACAATAATGTACCACAGTGGGCATTCACGGACCCCTGAAATTCAGGGGTGAGACCAGGTGTCCAGGAGCGTCTCCTGTTTGGCGAGCCACACCCGCCGTGAATGCCTTTACATACAGACGAAACATATATAATTCAGCACTGTATATATAAGTGAATGTACACAAACACTGTGTAGAAAGTGTCACAGCCACATAACATCAGGAAAAAGGGTATAATAAATCAAACCCTCCGCGAGGAACTTTTTTTACGAGCTCCACACTGCAAAGGGAATAAGTGTGACGTTCATGTAAAATACGAAAATAACTGGTGTCACATGATTATGGCACTAACATCAATGTACCACGGTTTGCATTCACGGGTCCCTGAAATTCAGAGGTGAGACCAGGTGCCCGGGAGGAGTGAGCGTCTCCTGTTTGGCTAGTCACACCCGCCGTGAATGCCCCTACATACAGACGAAACATATATAATTCAGCACTGTATATATTCATGAATGTGAACAAACACTGTATAGAAGGTGAATACAGATTTATGGTCAAATGTGAATCCGGCTAGGTATCATTTATGACGGAGGAAGAATCTTCCTCTGTTGACTGACATCGTAGGTCATGAGCCCATAGGCAAAATAAATAAAATGAGACAGTGATTATGTATTAAAGTATTACTGAAGCATCCATGACAGTCTTGTCTGATTAATTTGCTATAATACAGCTGCAATACAGAACACTTACGTCAATTCAGTGTAAAACAAGAGCAACGCTACGCGTAGGGTCCCCTCGCGTGGCATAGAATTTAAATACACTTAAAATGTTGTAATTAATGTGTTGTTAAAAGTTTCATCCAAACTCCCTTTGGTACATTATTTCCATTCCATTCCAGCCCATTGTAACCTTGATCTTGAGAATTTGACCCTGAGACAAGGTCATGACACTTCCTTGAGATGTAAGCAACAATCATGTGTATTACGGAAACCCATGAAGGTGCTAAAAATCCAGCCCATTGTGACCTTGACCTTGAGAATTTGACCCTGAGACAAGGTCATGACACTTCCTTGAGATGTAAGCAACAATCATGTGTAATATTATTGAAACCCACCAAGGCGTTAAAAAGTTATGGACCGGACAAACGAACACACACACATACACACGGACGGTGGCATTACTATATCCCCTCCGCAACAATTTGCGCGAGGGGATAATAAACAATTACATTTCTTGCACAATAAACAAGAGGAACGCTAAATGCACAACCGCAAACTCATTGAAATACAATGACCTGGGACGGATGGACCAACGGACAGATGGTACCATAACATAATACCTCCAATCTTATAAACGTAAAGAAATAGCACGTGCAGAATTCACAAGATTAGATATAATGTAACCTATATCATCTTATCACTTTTTCAACTTATAACGGAAGAGGCTACATTGGACTATAAAGTCCTCTGGAATCTAACATAAATACTGCAGCAGACTTCTGTATTGTGTTGTTTCAACTTTCTGAAAGAGCAATCGTAAAATCTGGCGCTATCATGCTCCACGAGGTCTTAACCATTTGGACAGTTCTCTCTATTTCAACACTGGGGTAGTATTAAGCTAAATCATTTCTCTTTTCGTTTAAACTACCTGCCGTTGATACTAGTCTAGTATGGCAGAGTGATGCATCCTGTCAGGCTGCCAGATGGTTGTAGGTTCAGATGGTGCTGGACCCTTGGCACCTTAGCATGTATGAACCATGAAGTGATGGTAAAGCTAGAGTATTTGTCACATACCCACCGTACCATGTAAGCACCAGAAGAGAAACCTTTTGTTAAATTACCATATACCTTATTCATTCTCTAATTGGGAGGATATCATCCAACACATGTCAACAAAATCTGATTTATAATTTATTGCAACTACATTTGAATAAACAACTATCATTGAGACTTCATCCCTTGGATGGTGGTGCACGACACAGACAAAATATAGAAGTTAAAAGGGGAAGGATTTTTCCATGATATTAAAACATTTATAAATACAAAGTCAGAATTTGGAAATCAATGAATTTCTTATCCAGTAAATCAGTTAAGTCATATATGATTATTTTAAATTTGATTTTAAACCACTGGAAATTGTACATTTTGAGTATATTAGAGGAATAATAAATGACTGAATATCAATTAATGTACCTGTACTAAACTACAAAATAAAAGAATAAATAAAGAAAATACATGTTCTTGAGTACAAACCTGTCAACATAATTTTTCATTGCATATACAATTTTCTTTACGTATTATTTGAAATATACATTCTCTGAAACAAGCAACACAAAAATAATGAAATAACAATTAATTCACTGAAAATATATATAATATGATTCTAGAACTGATGAAAATCTATAATGCAAAGGGTGGCCAACTACTGTCTGATCAATGATGAGGAAGTTCTACAGTTACAATATAAACACAAGACAGACTTTCTGAGTTATTTTTGTCACAAGCATTTTCATTTTGTAGAATGTATGGGTATGTATATTAATATATGTAATTCACATGACGGAGAAATGTGACTGAAGGTCGTTTAACCACTCAGATCAAGGTCAGGTCATGACACCACAACATCCAGCATAAAACATTGCCTCCGTATCATAGCAATAAAATATTTAAAATACTAATTTTCACATAAAAATGTAGCATTTTGTAATGCTTATAAAATACATACCAATACAAACAAATAACAATTTCAATATCTTTTTTAAAATACAAACTATATTATGATAAATGTATCACCATGGAATTTGTTTCATAAAATATGTGAAGATAAATTCAAAGGTTTCAATGTTGAGATGAAAACTTTCATGAAATTAATTAGGTAATTTTACTTTCAAAGACAGCCGTACCACCATTATCATTTGGTAGAATTATTTCAAAATTTGCTTATTTCGATTGTCAATTATAGAAATATAATTCATTATCTGATACTTACCATAGTGTAGAAAGCATTTTCCATGGTATACTGGATTGAAATACAATGTTTGTCAATAAAAGCTGGAAATTTGAATAGATATATATGTATAAAATGTGCCTAAATGTATGTACAGCAATAGTCTGGCAGCGAGAAATGGAGTGAACACATGTATACAAATTAATGTACCCTGATTTCAACATGGCCGCCGTCAGCTACCAAAGAGAAAAATGTTCCCAGATTTGACAGGCCTTCTCATCTTACAGAGCAACCTAAATGACAGCATAAGGCATATTGCAAAGAAAGTGCATATTGTTCCATTCCGAACTTAAAAGACTTGCAGTTCTGATTGGAGATACTAGCTTGGAGTTTTCCATGGTCTTAATTTGAGGTGGTTTTTCTTTCTAAACAATTTGTAGAAATCAATCATACTCCATATAAATACATTTTACATAAATCTTGTGTCCAAGGACTTCAAATTCATTATTCAGCATTCTGGAAACTTGCTGAAATTTACTTAAACTTGACATCACCTTGACATTTGTTCCATTATTGTAAATATAAAAATAAACATTATTTGACATATACATGAATCTGATCAATGATACCTGGTAAGGTCGAGTGACAATCCTTTCAAGTGATCAGTTTTTGTCAGTTAACCTGAAGGCCGATTGTTGCATGGATAAAAAAGTAGAATACTTATCCTCAAATCAAAATACAGGTTGATTTATTTTATTCCTTAAATAATTATTCAATCTGATCATATCTGTACTGTGGGTCCAGACCAGAAATTATGGGGTTTTCTTTATGAAAAGTTCCTAAAATTCTGATTCTCTTAGAAATTATATAGAAAAGTTTATCTAGTATACCTAATAGATACAATGATTGAAGAAAGATACTCATTCAAAAGGTAGAGACAGTAAAAATAATCTGGTTTTACAGAGATTGCTTTTACAATAAGGATGTTGACAAGTCTATGACACATACTGATTTTTTAAATGGATTTAAATACATGGATGAAGTCATAAGCTTTTATCACAGAATTTTGATATGGATAACATTGCACAACACCTTCGAATTCAATGATCTCAATGATAGCAAATAAGACGTTCATAAATGTTTATAGTTAAGTTGACAAGGAATTAGGTTGCTCTGTTGGCCTTTTGTAATTCATAAGGCAGTTTTATAAGGAATGTGATATGGTAGCAAACAACAGAAAACTCTCAATTAAAACACACATGAGACGCAAACTTCACTTAAAATGTCATCAATGGATACCAAAACATACACCACTGGCAAATAGACCCTACGTGCATCAGTATAAAAGTTAACACACATAAAATATCATAAGTTTTGAACTTGTCTCACCTAAATCATTTAAACAAAACAATAGCATCACATCTTGCATAACAGTTTTAAGAATGAAATAAAAAAAGATGATCCTATAATTTGCCATCAGTTAAACAGAAATAAATTATCTGTGGCATAAATTCCTGTCTTGCAACAATATTTCTTTACCAGTCTTGAAATAATTTTCTATAACAGTCTCCTTTCTAATCCCTACAAATTCTGTCCAGTTTTCTGGTATTTATCCCTGAGTTGTTTTCAAATCAAAAATGTTAGCTTTAAAGTGAGGTGGAAAAACTAAGCCATAATGAATTGGTGTATAATATGCCTGCATCAAAGTCAAGTGTAACACTTGTTTCGATTTCATAAAAATTCTTCGACTTGGGCTTTTATTTACACATAACTGTATTAAACTTCAATTAAATTGGATGTTTCAAAATGACTTAAATTTATGTGCTATCTTATCCATTCCTTTAAGATGGCATCAAAGTCTAAAACAGCACAGATTTAATATAATGAATAGATAAATAAGTCACCGATATATATTTAAGGTATTCAATCTATGATAAACATCAAATTTCAAAATAAATCATACACATGTTGCATTTTGGTTGTTTGTGATTGCAGTATCTATATCATCTTAGACTGTATTGAAACTAGTGATTATGAAATTTGGGATAGCATAAAGTGAATGCCCTTAAAAGAGTTATCTCCCCTAGTTAAAAATATGAAAAAATCAATGTGCAGAAATTCTGCTTAGTGAACTTTATTAATGTGTATGAAATTTGTGAAAAATACAAATATTACAGAATTTTTGCCAATTGTTTTTTTTCCCTAAATTTTGTCTTTTAATCAAAATATGCAAGCAAAACTTAGGTAATTCCCATAACGTTCAATTAATAATGTAATTATCTAAATGTGATAGAATAACATTATTTTCAAAAATCCTTTTGGCAAAAGGTCATGTTATGTAAGATACTTTATAAAGATATATTTAATTCAAAGACAGGAGTTATTTCTGTTGAGCTCTAGGTAGTGCTCATTATGGACTGAATACCTTATATCCACAATCTAATCTTTATAATGCATCAGATTAAGGGTGCATCTAAAGCAAACGTATTGCTGTTTGTGAGGCAAGTTTTCTCTCTTCATAAATTTCTCTACATGACTCTTAAATTTGATTGAACTATCTGGGCAACAAAGAATATGTAAGTAGTCAATTAACACCTTATAAAAACTTTTTAATTTCAGGTAAGCTTTTGTCTCAAGTTTTCATATATGAAACTTACTGCTTGGCTACTAACCCAAAGATACTACAAATGTGTATTTTGAAATGTTCCCTCCTACTCAGCATACATTCTATGTAAAGTGTACACTGAATGCGAGGGAGCGTCTTAAAATAAACCTTTCGAGTGCCTATAATCCCATCAAGATAACAAGAGTAACAAAATCATCTTTACTTTTAAAGGTAGGAGTAGAATAAATCAATTAAGAAACAGATTATCAAATGGATGACAACACCATAGCATAAAACACTCTGCATCTTATGACAGCATTTGAAAAAAATTATTTCATAATAGGAAACAAAATAATTTCAAAACGTACCAAAAATACTAAATCATACAGCCTATAAAAAAAAATGAAAAAAGTACAAAAGAAATTTCAATTCTCTCATGAAATGAGATTCATGTATAGCCACATATAAAAATGCAACCATTTCCCGAGCAACTGAAAGCAAAACATCCACTCGAATCCTATTCAGTGCAGGGTTGGTTTTAATGACAACACTCATCATTTATAACAATGAAACTGAACATGGTTATGCTGCCAGACTCCTTGCTGTACAAAGCAATCATCACGCATGCCCATTTTGTTTTTGGCCGCAGTAATCGGCATAGCTGATTCCTAACTTCTCACTTCTATAGCGAGTCAATCGTAGATTTCTTCTAACGTCATTTGTTATAGGTCCCTTGTAACCTCCCTTTCTCATTAAAGAGTCTATTGTCTGCACACAGTCCCAGCCTGAGAAAATACAGAATAGAATGTGAAGAATATTGTTTAAATGTGTCTCCTGTGCATTAACTTCACTTCCTGCCACAGAAAATTGATTGATTAATTTTTGTTTTACGTCACACTCCACGATTACTTAACATATGATATATGGTTACTGCATCTGCCAGATGCATCACATAGAAATTTATACCTTTGCAAAGGACCTTCCCAAAGGAGTGAAAGATCTTTTACGTGCCACACCTATCACAACACAGGCCCTCAGTTTTTACTGTCTCATCCGAGAGACAAGACACTGGTGCACCAATGTGTGTGTGTATGTGTGTGTGTGTGTGTGGGAGGGGGCGTGGGTGGTCGAACCATGGCCTCCCAGTCATGAGCCCAGCACCTCATCCATTGGGCTACAGCCGCTACACCAGCCTCACCGAAAATTGAAAGTAATATATTACTGAGTGAGATATACATATCATAACACACAAGAATGAAACATATTTGTTCTGTTGTAATTAAATATGGGCAGTAATGGTATCTAGGTATCTACAGCCTAATTTCGATTGTTTTGATTGGGGATTGCCAATGTTTAACATCTGTACCAATTTTTTTTTTCGACTAAAACTAAACCATCAAAGTTTATTCTATTGTTTGTGGATGGTCAGGATCTATTTTTTCAAATAAAGGGTCCAATGGTCGTATAAAACATTTTGATGCTGGAAACCATGAACAAGTAATGACTCTCTATTTGTGTTAATTTTCAGTCTTTATTTCTAATGTTATTCTTATTATGCATTCACTGCTGTGACATCAATCATCCCTTTAAAACTAAAATGGAACCATTACTGATGATGTCATAATGCATGAGGATTATGCCTAACTTATGCCTATCAAGAAAAGATTTCTGAAGAAAAGTCATCAAAGCAAGGAAACTAATTTTAATTTTATAAAGAGGAAAACCAAAAGCATGGCAGATACAATGGTGAATTTTCCCACTAAGTCTAACACAGTTCAAAGAAATGATTGAGATAAGAAATCATAGTAATGGAGTTTTAGTTCTTGCTTCACCCCAGTTAGCTACATGTACAAAGACCCCTAATTGGGTTAAAACAAATAAATTTTGAATGAATACAAGCAAATCTCTTGATTTTCCCTGACATGATTTTCTGACATTCCAGTATCCATATGAAAGCCAATGCATCTCTATTTTTGCTCAAAATGTTCAGTCTTATCCTGAACAGCTTTTTGAAATACTGAACAAATAGTGTTTGAATTGATGTGACACAGTATGGCAATACTGAAGTCATACAGAATGGTAACTACGATAATAAAATTACCATGCCTTCTGTCTATGTGACAAGAAATCTGAAACTGGAATGATTTTCTTAGACTCAGGTTTTGATTGTGACATCAATTTAAAAATTACAGCGGTTATAGAGAAAACAGTAAATACATGTACTGCCTTCACATTCATGTGCTGAAGACTTTTTGCCTGGATGGTAAAAAGTAAAGACCCATTCCCATGATTCTGATATGCGCATTTTTAGTGTGCAACAACTGTTCCTATTTCTATTACATACTTATATAACATGTATATATTATTGCTGATGGTGACCTAACTGTTATCTGTCCATAGACTCAAGAAACATTTGAATCTCCATGATCAATACAGACAACTATCTATCCCCTAAACATAGACATTATTCTTTCTATCAGCTTAAACAAAATTTTAACTACTATCAGTATATATCTATTCACGCTACCGTATATAATGACAGTCACGAAATTCAATAAAAATTCCGCGAAAGGGAAGGGTCAATTATGAACAATGTATGTTTGAGAACTATCTTTAACAAAGGACCTGAACTCAGACTCAGACGATGCCACCATGGACACGACATGAAAATTCAAAGACAACAGTAAGGAATAAATCAGCTATCTTGATTACTTCCACAGTAACCCCTAAGCTATGCACGGTCACTTAAGCATTGTACATGTATTTTAAAATAAATATCTTTTTTCTAAGTATCCACCATAACTTCAAAAAGATTTTTTAATACTTTCCCCAAATGTTCTCCTTGATTTTTGTCATGTTTACAAGTTTTCAATCAAAGATTACCTAACCTTGTGATAATAACAAAGTAACAGCTTTCAGCCCCCTACAAGTTCTGATACAAACTACAGTTGATATCATACCTTGTTCTGTAGCAACTTCAGGTAAATAAGTTGCTGTTTTCTTGTGTCCCTTCTCGTTCAGGAATTCTATACGGATACCATGAACACCAACCTGTTCCAATTAGAATTTTACGTGATAAATAGGCGAGAGTCCTGGTTTCATATGTTCATCTACATGTATGATTATATCAAAATGTGAATTAAATCTTATTGTCATTGAAACCTAAAATATATTACCAATAAATCTATTGATCTAAATTTGTTAAAATAATAATAAGAAGTTTTTAAATTGTTAAGAATACTTTTGAACAACTAAAATGGAAATGAGCGTTATGGAAATTTATCATCACCAAATGCTATAGAGTCTGCCCATGTAATGTCTTGGCGTGGGGATTTTTCATACTGATACTGTTTCGTACTGAGATTATTCGTACTTTTCGTACTTATAAATGGGATCCTTCGTATTTATAACTGGGATCCTTCGTACATGTTAACAGTATGAGTGTTTTGATATATATACACATGTTTGTTTGAGAAACAAAGAATGTCATACAGTTGTCAAAGCTAATTATTAACCACACAATTATCTTTTATACCTGTTTTCAGGTAAAATGGACACTTTCCAATTTTCTGTGTCACCTTAATAATTTGAACATGAAAAATATAACAAAATACCCATTGAATTGAAATTCTCTGGAAACTAATTTCACTCTGTACCATTTGATAATTTATGCACTGTTTTATTAGTATAACTTTCCCTTTCATAATATTTCAACACATAATCTTAACTTTCTCTTTCTATTGTGCTCTCATTTGTTCTGTAATTAATATCTGAAAATAAACCAAATATTCAAACCATTTACACAACACTGAAAATGTTTCATACAAACAACTCCATCAATAACCCACTGAAAACTATAGACTGACGCATACTTCCCACAGACTTCTTCATCTGTCCACCATTTCTTTCACACATTGCATTCTACACTTGTGTCAAATAACAACCATATGCTTTTATGGGAAATTTTCAGTTCTAAATGTCCATTAAAACTCTGGACCTCTTACCTCCCAGTCCAAATAATCACGGGCCTCTTCAAAGTTAGTGAGTATTGATACAGAGCAATGTAATTTACTGAATTCATCTTTGGTTATTGGACTAAATCTACTATCTTTCATGGCACTGAAAAGAGAAATTTCAGAATCAAATATGAGTGACCCAATGACATCATTTACCGTATTCTATGGATTTCAGATCAAAACGGTGGATGAAAATTAAACAGCTTGGTGAACACTTTACTTCAGTTGTACCAGTATATCTATTAATTTTAGATTTCAAGCATACATCTGTGTTATAAATTGGCTGCAGGTTAAATATATAAAGCTTGCAATAGAGCCAGTGCTGCATGTATATAATGTAGGTGAAGTATTCCTCAATGTAGCAGAAAATACCTTACTAACACAGCAAACACACCTCTGGTGTCTCATACCAACTTTTGTAGTGTTTAGTTAATTATATTTACTGATGGTGAAAGTTCATCATATAATTTCAATTCTACTTCCACATGTGTTAATGTTAATGATACATGTAACCAAATCATGCCATTTTTCAAAGTTCTTTTTTTCTAATAAAATATGTGTCAGGAATGGAAATTTGAAAACTGAAAAGAGGGTGGATGTCTACATCATTGTACATTTAAGAAATCAGAAGAGTGTTTTACATACAAATACCTATAAAAATCAAAATCTAAAAAACGACTTAAGTCAAATATTTGAAAATGAAGAATTGCAGGACATTTACTAACCTAGTGACAGCATATTCCCTGAGACCACTGTGTAAACTAGTAGCTGAAAAAGTCCCTATACAACCTCTCAATCGACGATTACTTCCAATTTTCCATGTCACAAATAAGGGACTGAAATATCAACGTAAACATGTAATGCAAAATATCTCATCTTAGGTGGGATATTTATGATTTAGCAAAAATCCTCCTTAACACTGACTGATAAAGAATTTACACGTATATAGTATACTTCTGACATAACTTGAAAGTGTAAACAAAAATGATGCTGTTTTCTTCATAATGACCATTTACGGATAAAAACAAGGGACCTAGTTATCATCTATGTTACACATGCAGGCATCTTCAGATACCTTAGCCTTAGGAATGCATATTCTGATTGTGTTTGTCTTATTTTACATTTCAACTACTATTTTCAATTATTTACCAATCACAGAGGCGGCCAGCATCAGGAATAGCAATGCATGTACTTGTATTTTGTAAAGGGTAAACATCTAATTATCATGATAAGTGTACATGTTATACAAAATACATATGAATATAAAGCTAATTACTGTGTCTGAGGCTTATTAAGGTCACAAGTAACAACTGCTTAAGGTTTAATGAGGACTTCATTATCTAAATTTACTCCCTATGCTACAATTTAGATTACAATTTTCATTTTTACATTTTAATCCTTATGCTAGCATTTAATACTACAATATTCATATTTTAATCCTTATGATAGCATTGTATATTACAATATTCATATTTTAATCCTTATGATAGCATTGTATATTACAATATTCATTTCAACATTTTAATTTTTAAGCCCATATTTACCATAATATTACAATATCAATTCTTTTGCATGTTAATCCTTATGCTAGCATTTAATATTACAATATTAATTCTTTACATTTTTATCCTTATGCTAGTATTTACAGTAATATCACAATATTAATTTTTTACATGTTTATCCTTATGCTAGCATTTAATATTATAATAGACCCTTTCGAAGTTACTGCGGGACTAAGATTTTGGTCCGCAAAATGATAACTGTTCCTGCAATATGACGTCAGAAACAATCAATTTTTTAATATGACATCAAAATTTTTATAGGAAACGTTATCATTTGCCAACCAAAATGTTGGTCACGCAATAACATCAAAAGGGTCTATACTCATTTATTACATTTTGCATCCTTATGCCAGCATTTAAAATTATAATATTCATTTTAAGATTTTTTAAACATATGCTAGCATTTAACATGACGTCAGAGACAATCAATTTTTTATTATGAATTCAAGTCAAAATTTTCAAAGGAAAAGTTATCATTTGCCAACCAAAATTTTAGTCCCACAGTAACATCAAAAGGGTCTATACTCATTTTTAACATTTTTCATCCTTATGCCAGCATTTAATATCATAATATTTATTTCAACATTTTCATCCATATGTTACCATTCAACATTACAAGATTCAATTCTACATTTTCTGGTGGATGTGTTACTTGATACACTAATTATTTCTACCGATATGTATCATATTTATAAATTAACTTATTTACAGACAGATGTGATACAGTAATATACATCTATAATAATGACTTTACTTAATATCAAAAGTCAATTACATATCTTCATTACTCATGTATTAAAGTACATGCACATGTTCTACAATCATTATAACATGCACTTTACATATTTCTACGAATAGACAGATTTACGTTTGTAACCAAGTAATGTTAATACATGTATATGAAGGTTCAAGTTCGACACAGGCAAGTTAAATTAAGGGCTACATATTGACGAGTTCAGTAAACAAATTCATTCTTTGTTTTTCCTTAAAAGATATTGAAATATTGTAACTAAAATACAATCTTGACCAGTGTTGTATGATTTTCTCCCCCAAAAAACTCACCAACCCAACGCCTAAGCCTACACGTACATGTACAAAAACTTTCTTTGGCTAGCTAAAACTACATATGGTTCCATTCTCGTTATGACAGTCCATTTAATTAAGATACATGTACATCAACAATTATATTTCTTCATTTGTCTAGTAGGATTTTCTGTTGGCTAGTAAAATCATGGGCTTTGTACTAGACTCACTGCCTAGAGGAGGCAAAAAGTTTCTGGAAACACTCATTGTAAATGACTAAATATCAGATGAATGACCACTAAAATTCTCTTAATAGCTAAAGGCAAATTCCCATACCTTATGATTTCTACTTGTGTGTTTTCTTTCAATTTCAAAAAGAAGAATTCTACTTTTAATTTGAATTGGTCTCCAAAAGTAGAAGCGACAAAAATACATACTGAAACTGAACACTCAGTCAGTATAAGATGTCATAATACACTGTACATGAATTTCGTTCAGTTGATTTACATGTATGTCCACTACACTATTTAAAGGATTTTTACATGAGAGTATTAGAAAAAGAGCACACATGTAGAAACATGGTTGTCATGTAATCAATATATGTAAGCAATAAAATATGATGAACATGATGTATGTTTATCTGATAAAAAATGACAGCATACATATACCTCTTTATTGTGGGAAATACATGTACATGTACTGTGATGTACAATGTAATCATGTACAAGTACATATATTTAAAAGAAGACAAACTACATGTAGTCAGCACTAAAAAATCTGCTTACCAAAGATGACATCTCGAGTTCCCCACTACCCAACCTAAATTTTCACTTACTTCAGATAACTGATAATGGGAAATGGGATAGGCTACATCAGTGGCAAATCCAGGATTTCCAAAAATGGGGGGGCGCACATGTGTATTAGACAATGTACTCAGCCATTTTTGGTGCCAAAATCTGGATTTTTACTTGTAACTATGCGACGAAAATGGGGGGGGGGGCTCTAAATCTGCCACTGTACATGTACTAGAAAAACTGTTATAATAGTCCAGTTCTCAAAATAAGAATGAAATAAAGACTTCCTTGCAACATGTGCAAGTAACATACATACATGTATACATTGTACATTCAACTTAAAATGTTACAGGTATATTCTTACCCTATAACTCTAGCTCCCCTTAAACATGTCCAACAGGAGGCAACTCTAAATCAATCCACCTCCCCTCAAATTTTGTCACTTTCTTGTTATATAAATGACAATCCTCTCCCCCATTTTCCAACAACACCCCCCTCCCAGTTCTTTGTTCTTACATGTATATATCTTTTACAAACTTGAATATGTTGAATCAGCCAGTAATGCAAACACTTACATGTATGCTAGCTTAATATACATGTATCAGTATTTATTGTTACCCCAAGAATATTTCTTCAATGTCAACGTTCATACATATTTGTCTTTTCTTGAAATAACTAATAAAGTAAAAATGCTGAAGTAGGAAATATATAATCTATCTATACATTAGCTTCAAACTTCGTCCACACACACTTAAATATTGGATGTTTACTGTGAGTAGAAGGGCTTCAATTCCTTACCATAGGTTACAGTGTCGCAGGTCAATGGGAGATACCACCATTAACTGCGATCCTAATATTTAGGGAGGAAATAAAACATATTCCCACAACAAGAGGCCCAAGTGGGCCTATATCGCTCACCTGAGTACCTAGATGATCAGTCATGCATGAAGGAAGAATTCATTTATTTTTGCATTACTGTGACTAAGTCAACACAAATGTTGAAAATATGTCAAATTTTATTTCAGACTAGAATAAAAAACAACACTTTTTTGCACATCCATTCAGGTGATTTTGATATTAAGCATTTCCTTTGTCTCTGCAAGATGTCACTCAGGGCAACAAGTTAGTCATTTTCTTTAGGTGGGGCCTTTTGTTGACTGATTTCAAGTCTGGGTCATGAACAACAATTGTTTAAAATATTGTCCAGATCTAACTTAAAATTGCCTAATTTCATATGTTGAGTGTTGAGAAACATCTAAAAACTTATTTTGATGTGTAAAGAAATGAAAAAAAATTTCTGACCACTGCTGGATTTGAACCGCTACTCTCCATATTTCAATTACCAAGTGGTATATGTACCATTGTGAGACCTACTTTTTAGACATGGTGGCATTATCTGTTAACCAATTTGGATGAAATTTACCAAATTGATAAAGGACCTTTAGTACTTTATGTATTCCATGTTTCATTAAAATCTTTCATGTGGTATAACAGCAGAAGTGAAAAATGTGATTGAATTGTTCCTATACACCCTCATTTGGAAGTCTTAAAAAATTCATAGAAAATCCAAAAATTGAGATCTTGACAAAATTCTTTCAAAGTAACATTACTTACCATAATTATGATCAAATAGTCCATAAGAAATCATCATTATCAATTAACTAGGAAAAATTACACTTTTCTGCATTGAAATCACCAAGTCCAAAGAAATGTCGAAAAAAAATTCTAAAATTTGATTTTGGAAGGGAACCAAAATGACAATACTTCTTCACTCATCCCTCTAGATCATTTCTATGCAGTCTGTTTGTCTCTGTATACAGCCCGTATGAAAAAGAATATTGTTAAAGGAGGGAACTCTTTTGTGACCTACTTTTGACTATGGTGGCGCCACCTGTAAAGAGGTCTGGACGAAAACAACAGAATTTGAAGAGGATCATAAGTGACTTATTTCTACCAAGATTTATTAAAATCCTTCAAACAGTTTTGTAGAAAAAGTTGAAAATGTGAAAAATGGTCACCCCCCCCCTTTTCTTTTTGGAAGTCTTAAACTTAAAATTGTCTAATTTCATATGTTGAGTGTTGAGAAACATCTAAAAACATGTTTAGATATGTAAAGAAATGAAAAAAAATTTTTTGACCACAGCTGGATTTGAACCGCTACTCTCCATATTTCAATTACTAAGTGGTACATGTATATGTACCATTGTGAGACCTACTTTTTAGACATGGTGGCATTATCTGTTGACCAATTTGAATGAAATTTACCAAATTGATAGAGGACCTTTAGTACTTCATGTATTCCAAGTTACATTAAAATCTTTCATGTGGTTTTGTAGAAGAAGTTGAAAATGTGAAAAATGGCCAACCCCCCCCCTCCCCCCTTTTTTTTGGGAAGTCTTAAAAAATTCATAAAAAAATTGTGATAATGACCAAATTCTTTCACAATAATATTCCTTACCACAATTATGATCAAAATAGTCATTAAGAAAAATCATCAATATCAATTACCTGAAAAACATGACACATTTCAGCATTGAAATGACGAAGTCCAAAAACATGTCAAAAAAGCGTAAATTTCTACTAAACGGATCTTAACCCCGAACACAATTTTTAATAACCCATCTTTATAGATTGTTGAAATGCAATTAGTTTCCCAATATATGTACTGGTTCTGGAGAAGAAGATGTTTGAAGAGGGGTACCATTTTGCTCCCCCCCCCCTTTTTTTTTTTGGAAGTCTTAAACTTAAAATTGTCTAATTTCATATGTTAAGTGTTGAGAAACATCTAAAAACTTATTTAGATGTGTAAAGAAATAAAAAAAAAATTTTGACCACAGCTGGATTTGAACCGCTACTCTCCATATTTCAATTACCAAGTGGTATATGTACCATTGTGAGACCTACTTTTTAGACATGGTGGCATTATCTGTTAACCAATTTGGATGAAATTTACCACATTGATAGAGGACCTTTAGTACTTCATGTATTCCCTGTTTCATTAAAATCTTTCATGTGGTTTTGTAGAAAAAGTTGAAAATGTGAAAAATGGCCACCACCCCCCCTTTTTTGGGAAGTCTTAAAAAATTCATAAAAAATCAAAATATTGAGATAATGACAAAATTCTTTCACAATAATATTCCTTACCACAATTATAATTAAAATAGTCATTAAGATATCATCAATATCAATTAACTGAAAGACAGGACACATTTCAGCATTGAAATGACTAAGTCCAAAAACATGTCAAAAAAGTGTAAATTTGTATTTGACGGATCTTAACCCCGAACACAAATTTTAATAACCCATCTTTATAGATTGTTGAAATGCAATTAGTTTCCCCATATATGTACTGGTTCTGGAGAAGAGGATGTTTGAAGAGGGGTACCGTTTTGGGCACTTTTGGCCCCGCCCTGGATCCACCCCTGAGGGAATCTGGATCAAGAACACAATTTTAGTAGGGGACCTTGAGTACATCATTTACACAAAGTTTGATCCAAATCTGCAATGTAGTTCCAGAGAAGAAGTCGAAAATGTGAAAAAGTTAACGACGGATGGACTGACGACGACGACGGGTGACGGACAGTGCACTATGACTATAGCTCACTTGAGCCTTTGGCTCAGGTGAGCTAAAAATGACATCAAGAACAATGGTCTGTTATTGTGACGTCATAAGGTTGCTAACTCCAATCGATGTTACTAACTGATAGTACACAAGTGCTGCCTAACGGACGGTACCTGCCATTGTGAATCACAATTGCTACATGGTAAATTTCCACATATATTGACTCTCCAATACCTTATAAGTGCTATAAGGAGAGGGGAAGGGACTATGGGCTAAACTTGAATTGAATTCTGTTGCCTTTTGTAATGTGATAAAAAAAAAATGGCCAAGTTGTGTGTTTAATTCAATATGAGCAAGTCTATACTGGTACATGTAGTACATATAAGATTTCTTCTTCTTCTAGTTTGAGTGCCTGCCTCAGTTTGAGTATCTTCGCACTTTGTTAAAAACACACGTGTGACACACAGGGCGCTCTATGTACAATTAAAAAGCTAAAAGGTTAAAAACTTGGCCGTCTAGATTGTGGTGACGCGGGCCAGGCTCTGCTTGAATGCCTCAACAGAGCTGATCTGTACAACGGCCGCTGGTAGGGCATTCCAATATCGAATGGCGCTTGGAAAAAAGGAATATTGGTATGCCTGGATTCTGGTCTGCGGCTGGAGGAATTTGGTGGAGTGTCCTCTTGTGTGGCTGCCAGTGGGTACCAGGTACTCCTCTGGTGGAATGTCAACCAGTCTGTGATGTATTCGGTAGAGCATGGTGGTTCGAGCTCTGGCCCTTCGAAGCTGTAAGCTGTCCCATTTCAAAGCGTTCATGATGTTTGATACGCCGCTGGTACGGTGGTAATTTCCAGTGGTAAATCTAGCAGCACGCCGCTGCACCATCTCTACTGCGTTGATGTTACGTGCAGTGTGGGGGTCCCAGACGGTGGAGGCATATTCCAGGGTGGGACGGACAAAGGTCTTATATGCCTGTTCTTTGGAGTCCTGGCTGCACATTCCAATGTTCCGTCTGAGGAAGGCTAGAGTCTGATTTGCCTTCTTGGTGATATTGTCGACGTGGGTGTTCCAAGACAATGACTTGCTGATGGTCACCCCCAGGTACTTGGCATTGTTGACGTGCTGGAGATGGTGGCCATGGATGGAATAACCGAATTTGATGGGACTTCTGCTGTTCGAGATGGTAATAACTTCGCATTTCTCTGGATGGAATTTCATAAGCCACTTTTCCTCCCACTCCTGCAGTTGTTTCAGGTCATCTTGGAGCGCGGCGCAGTCACCTGTTGTGCGGATCCTCTTGTAGACCAGGCAGTCATCAGCGAAAAGGCGGGCTGGGGATTGGATACAGGACGGCATATCATTTATGTATACAAGGAAGAGTAAGGGGCCCAGGACTGTTCCTTGAGGCACACCTGATGATACGCTGCATCTGGTAGATGTGGTCCCATCCAGTACAACTTCCTGAAAGCGTTCTGATAGGAAATCCTTTATCCAAGCCAGGATGTTGTCCCGTACCCCGTAACTGTGTAGCTTTAGGAGTAGGCGCTGGTGTGGAACCTTATCAAAGGCCTTTGAAAAGTCCAAGAGAATAGCATCTGTCTGCTCGCCGGCGTTTAAGTTGGAAGCAAGGTCCTGGATGGTGAGGATGAGCTGGGTTTCAGTGGAACGTCTTCTTCGGAAGCCATGTTGATAGTTTGTGAGGATGTTGTGATTTTCTAGGTGAGTTATGACGGAGCTGTGGATGATATGCTCAAGGAGTTTACAACAGATAGAGGTAAGTGATATCGGGCGATAGTTTGAAGGCTGACTGCGGTCTCCCTTCTTGAACACTGGGGCAATCTTGGCGCTCTTCCAGTCAGCGGGTATCTTCCCTTGGTCAATCGATGCCTGGAATATACAGGTAAGTACAGGGGTGAGTTCTGCAGCAGCCTCTTTGAGTAGTTTGCCAGGTATGTAGTCGGGGCCAGATGCCTTACTAGGATTGATGTCCTTGAGGAGCTTCACGACACCGGCTGCTGACACTGTTATTTTGGGAGCTTTGGGTGTGTTACTTGGTCCTAGATCGGGTAAGTCACCAGGGGCCTCTTGTGAGAACACTGATGCAAACTGTTTATTGAGCAAGTCAGCCTTGGTGATGCTGTCACTGTATGTAATACCATCCTTCTTGAGGGGTGCAACACCACATCTGTCAGTCTTCCGGCTCTTGATGTATGACCAGAACTTCTTCTTGCCACCAATGTCGTCAGATAACATGTCGTTTATGTGGCTGTTGTAGGCTTTCCTGCAGGTTTGTTGCATAGTATGCTTAAGGCTAATGTAGTGATCCCAGTCGGATGATGAGCCAGTTTTACGTGCTATTTTATGCCATTTCCTCTTGGCCCGTGATAGTCGACGTACCTCCCTGTTTGCCCATGGCTGTGTAATACGCTGTGAAGATTGTCTACTGGGTACACAAGATGACAAAGTGTCAGAGCACCAGTTACTTAAGTTGGTCCACATGTCTTTGATGTTGGATGATGCGTTGAAGTCATGGCAGAATTGGTCTGAATATTTGATAGCCCTTCTTCTGATGTCATCAAGGTCAGCCTTTTTCCATAGAGGGATTGTGCGCTTTGGTGGTTTATGCCTTGAAATGGTGATGTTAGTTATAGCCAGGATGGCATCATGGTCACTTATGCCTGGAATGGATTCACACCTATTTAAGAAGGATGGACGGTTGGTAAAAAGTAGGTCCAAGGTATTTCCCTTTCTGGTTGGGAAGTTTACTACTTGTGAAAATCCAAGGTCCTCTTCTAAGGCAAGCATATGTTCATTAATTTGCTTAAGGTACTGATGGCCAGTGATAGAGTTTGTTGACCATGTGATGTCAGGGAGGTTGAAGTCTCCACCTATCATAAGTATGCTCTTGGGATATCTAACACAGATGTTTTTCACAGCATTGAACAAATCGAGTGCATATTCTTTAGAGCTGTTTGGGGGTCGGTATGCCGATATGACAATCACAGAGTCACCACCTGGGTTTTGTATGTTTCGACACAGGATTTCACAGTCCGATTTAACTTCGACTGGGTCACTTAGTAAGTTGTCTTTAATGGCGATCAACACTCCTCCGTAGCCGTCGCTCCTGTCGCGGCGGTAGATTGTATAGGGTGAGTCAGTAGGCAGAAGCTCACTATTGTGCACAGAGGGTCTGAGCCATGTCTCATTTGCCATAACAACATCAGGATTGCTTGACTCCATTAAGTTCCAGAAGCTCTCCTTCTTAGCTGTATAACTTTGCATATTTAAGCAACATAGTCGAAGTTGGGAAGGGGACGATTTGCTCGATTTGGGGCGTTGCTCAGGGCTTGAGCAGTGAAGCGGCGATCCAATATCGATGTGATCTGTGAAGGATGGTGAGTCCAGGGTAGATTTGGTCGAGGCGTGGAGGCACGAATACTGGTTGAGACTCTCAGCCATAAATGAGTCAAACAAACTGTCCGAGAAGTTGGGTACGCCACAAGCACAGCATATCCAGGAGGTGTTCGATAATTCTAGATGATGGTAGATCCCACTTGGCATAGCCATACAATCCTTGTGGTACCATAACAGGCAATTGTCACAGGCAACGGCTCTTCTCTTCTGCAATATCTCATCTAATCCCCTAACGGATGCTGGTATCAGCCTGGATAATTCAATTGTGACAGGGTCGGTCCTGAAAGCAAAAGGGTCTAGGTTCTGGGTTAGATTCCTGGGTCTGGCCACAATTATTTATCCTATCTGTTACAGACATGGTGCCATGATATTGAAGCACCAATTGAAAGAAAACCAGGGTTAATTTCTATCTTAGGTTTCCAGGTTTGGAAACCTCTGGCAGGAGGAAGTACGACCAATGCCAAAATCAGTGCAGACAGCTCAATGGTGAAAGCGTCCACCTTAAAGCAAAAATTTCTGTGTTTAATTCCTGGGTCTAGCCACAAATTTTCACCCTGCCTGTTACAATCTAAAGAAAGGGTGGTTGTGATTCACATTGGAATTGAACTTTTGAAGTCCTCTCAGACAGTGTAACACAGTAAAAAACCAATAAAATAAGGTGTGAGTATTCTAAATCTTGAAGCTATCAATAGACTTCACAGTACATCATTATTATTAACATGTGATGTACAGTAATTTAAGTTTGTATTGATAATAGACCATATCATAAACTATTTACCAATGTCAAATCATATCTGCTACAAAGAATATTATGAAATATATCATTACCAGACAAAATTAGGATTTCCTTTACTTTTCTATTATAATTTTACCATACCTTATCATAGTTTTTCATTAATAACAATGAGTACTGTAATTTTATTTACTATAAAATATGCCAGCTGATTGGCATACATTTTCCCCAATTGTATTTCTCATTTCCTCGCAGAATTAAGTTAAATAATCCGTTCAGAACACACTTTCGTTCTGTTACTTGAGTCATTTATCTTCCACACTGTCAAACAAAGCACAGAAACTCGGATGATTCATAGAAATACTTACAATGGTTCGTTGGTGAAAGACGGGGCTTTGGGCGGATCGTAGTTGTATAAATAGCTATGTAGAACGTCAAAACAAAAATAACACATGTCTATACAAGCTACAGTGTAGCCATTTTTGTAGTGGTTTGGAGGGTGGGCAGTAGATCCATTACAACATATAGCAGGCAAAGAATTGTTTAGCTTTTGTTTCTTGACTCCACAACAGCTGGCAGCCATGTTGAATGAACTCTCGTGAGAAGTTGATATATATAGTGGCACGCTGTAAACATAAAGATTTGGCATGGTACGTTGCGCTCTCTACAGATCATAATGAATTATTGTGCGGGCCACTAAATCCGCGCACATGAAAAATTGTGATAAAACTGAATACATGACAAAATAATCGGAACAACTTAGAAGTAATTAACTCTGGTAACTGAAAATATAAAGATAGAAAATGAAATAAATTTTTAATTTCTAAGTCATCGATGTATTATAGAATATAGGAAAAAAAAACTTTTTTGAGAAATTAATAATTTTCTTCCTATTGTGAATTTCGTGTTGCAGTTGTGCGACCGGTGATCTTTTGAGCGGTATGTCAAAAATAAAATAGATAATATTTTGATATATTCACACGCAACAATAACAGAACATTGCCTTACCTTATACTATACCTAGCTTTATCTATTGCTTTAGAGTGTCATGTGTAGCATTGTAAGAAGATATATACGGGAGGATGTATAAACCTAGAAGCTGAGTCTGTTTTTGAGTAAAAGATCAATTTATGAACTGTTCTATTGACAAGAGTGATTAATATTAATGATTTATTGATATTGGACGACAGACTAATAATACGAAATGCTGTCATAATCAATTGTCTTCTGCACGTGTTGCGATTGATGCAAGTATAACAGTTTGCTTATTACAGTCATAATTTACTAACTACAGCTTACGCCACGCCACCATATCCGGGCACATGGAAATTTGCAATTATTTTCATATATCGAATTATATTGCCAAGAAAACAATTTAAATCAGATTCATTTTATCGTAAGTATTTTGTTAGAATTAATATAAAAATGAAAGTTTAATGACAAATAGAGAATTAATATGGTCAGATACGATAACTCCGTACGAAAAGTAATTTTTAAATAGACGTATATCTCAGAACTGTCAATATTTTTATTTTATTATTAAGTGCTTGAATTTCCATGATTATAATAAATTCATTTATATCAAATGTTTCTCGTAATTCAAAATCATTTCCTGTCATATTTTACCCTGTTGGATTTTAATATGGAAAAAGTCTCAATTAAACTGAATTATGGACAAAAACGATAAACGATGACTCCATATGTCAATGATAAGACGACAATAAATAAACATAATTTAATAGTCCAAAAATCATGAAGTCGAAGGTCATACGAAATCAGCGATACGGGAAGAAAAAACAGAAAATAAATCCAAGAACACATCCTTAGGAGCATGTTTGAGCCTCCAAAAGAGAGTGAACTCAGAATCCTTGGTAAAGTAAGCATCTCCTGTTGATAATAGATGCTAACAACACCCATCACTATAGAGTCTAATAGAAATGGTCGAATCAGGTGGATACCACGCAAAGAAAGTGTCAAATTTGGTGTTCAGACTGGTCGGAATGAGTCTCTATCAAGAATAACAACCAAAACTGGATAAAGAAATGTCACATTATAAGAGACTCGTATCGATCATAGAACTTCCCGGTGAATTGCAATGTCAGTCTACCACTTACATATACCTGGCTGAGCAGTTGATATGCTGTCGCTTTGCCTTCAGAACAAAGTCATTGTAATTTGAGCTCGCTATGGTTTAAAGTGTTAAGTGAGATATGAATACGCCATAGATAGGTGATGATGGGTTATTGCTACTCATAAAGGGAAATACTGTGAAATATAAATTGTCACGTTTGTCATTAAGTGAGGTGTTCATGTGACTTTCATTTTGTTGTCGTTTTTACATCATATCCAGGTATAACGTAAAACTGTCGCTCTCTGAGGTTTCCTTAACATCCTGTTCGTTTGGATAGATGATACTAAGATAATCTGTATGTTTATAATTATTGAATTGAAAGTAGATCATCAATATATCTACATATAAAGTTAAATAGAATGACCCATTGCTTTTTTCCTTTACAGAGATAAGACTTAATCAATTCAGCTTTATATGAATAAAACATATGTCAGCGAGGAGTAGGACACAGTTGTGCCCGGTGAGAAACCGGCAATTCTTCGAAATCCTTACTTCTTAACACAAGAAATAAAAATGCTACAGTATAGATTACAACGTTCAACATCAGGATTACATCTGTGTCAGAGTACTTATTTTTTATCATCGTTTATAAGATCCTCACGAGCCGAATTTTACGATTATTGATTATTGTTCATTTAGACACACAATACAAATAAGTCTAAATGTCCTTGGTGATTTTTGTCAAATTAAATGACCGTCCTAAGTCGGTATCGTAATTGCACTACAATCAAATATTTTTGTAATGTGTTATATGTGCTAGTATGTTATTTATATTCATGTACTCTATAGTTCCATGGTGACTTCTGCCACATAACTGAGTCAGTAACTCCTCTTTTTTCTTTCATACAACTTTGTCAGATGTCTTCAATTTTTTTCTTTTAAATCCAATTTACTTGACTTTGTACCAAACGAAATAAGAACATACTAGTATTATGGTTGTGCATCACCACTGAAACAGAGCACTTTGTGGGAGTGTACGGAGGATTCCATGGGGTCGAATTTAATATTAAATCTTGCTCTTGACTACCAAAGTAATATTGAAGTAAAATTAAACCGTGTAATTATTCTAAGCTTTATCTGCTGGTGTAATGATATAGTGCTCCTGGAGAAGGGGAAGTTCTCTGAACACATCAGGGTCTCTGGAAACATACTCGAAACTGGTGTTGAAAGGGCGTTGTAACTTTTGTTTTTAATTTTTTTTTGTCTAAGCAACAGTCCAATGGATTAGATCTTATCAGAACAATGAGAAAAAGTGACCATCTGCCTATTTTCTTTCGTTAGTTACTTCTCTTTATGACAAACCTGACGATTTCAATTTCATTATTACCCACTTCCCTTTCCTGAGTAGCAACATACCTTTCTCTCCCGAATACGGTGTCTTCATTTCACAGCTTATACGCTATGCCAGGGCATGTTCTAAATACGAAATTTCATCTTGAAGGCGAGGCTTCTTGCCACGAAACTACTCTCAAAAGGGTATATAAAGGAACGTTTGAAATTGTCATTGAGGAAGTTCTATAGTCGATATAGGAATCTGGTGCAATTTGAGATCCCCTTTTCAAGAATGTCAACCGAACTTTTAGGTTTTGATCATACCAATTATCCATTTTGAACTTTTTGACAATACTTGATTTGACATTATATGTCCACGCACAGACATTGGTTCACATGCATATCCGACACCAGGATTTCATTTCAACAGCATTTCATACCGTGGATCGGATACTTTGATTAGTGTCCTTGTCTCCTACATATGCTCATGTGTGTATATTTATGTACTTACTTCCTGAACTTGAAGATTTGTTGCAGAACTTTTGCAACGGGTGTTGCATGGAAGCAGGGGACTCGTACTCCTCTCGGATACCTGGTCTCTACCTTTGCATATTTCATGTCAAATGATCGCCTGCTTAAAGATGTTTCTACATGTTTATATTGACTTTCACTTCATCGTTGCATTCTGACTAAAAGGGCGGTGGGATTATTACAGACCTCGTCTAAACCTTCTAAGAGAAGATAAGGTCCTAAATGTTTTCCCTCTGACCGCTAAACTCCTACAGTTGAGGGATCTTGACTCGCTTTGAGACGATTGACTCATGTTGCTGCCGCATATATTCAAAATATTAAAAATTTATTCACTAATACTATTCGCATTTTTATTTTTGTGACGTCTCAACTTGAGAAATCTGTAGCTCACTGTAAGGAGGATTATTTATGAATTTTTAGATATCTGGAATTCTTTTGTTGTACCGCTATTTTGATGAGTGGAAAGGCGTACTCGTTATCCGCTTAATCACACCAATGGAGTAACCATTGTCTCTTTAATAGATCATTTGAACTGATTGATTCGATACCATAACCACATTACAACAAAATGTTTTTGAATATAATTATTATTCTTTGCTGTGTAGGTCCGTGACGACTTTTGTCAGACAGCTAAACCAGAAATCAAATCAAATAAGACTGGAGCATTAAAGAAACCACATGACGCTTGCATGTCGGTAGTTTAGACAATGGATAGCATAGTTATGCCCTAGCCGCCTAAATACATGATCTCAAATCAGTTTAGGCCCGGCTCAGGATTTTGTGTAGAAGTTGTCTTCGAACAATATCTATACTGTTTAGCCGAGTAGAACTAAAAGGAAGCAAAGTTGTGGAGAATCATTGAAATCTGTATAATTTTTGCAAGACTCGGATGATTTTCATTTCCACCACGCACGTGTTTAGGTAGTCACATTGGAACATAAAATTTTATCGAGGCGCTAAGACAGGGGTATAATAAAATGGGTATCTTCTATATTCAAACAAGTTGATTAAAACTATACGTTGAATTCCTGGATAAATTTTACAAGATGCTTATATTTTCCATTTCCGACATTTTCAGCAAAGTTCACATAATTTGGGTCAGAGTGGGGTCAAATCCCGTCCAAAAGTCTCTACTTTCACTTTCAATTAATACCCACCTGTGTGGCGATATATAATGAGCAAGTGTGTGTATATACATGTATAAACAAACATACATCCATACATGTATATTAATTTCTCAGAAATGAAAACTGAAAGATATAATAACTGATGGTATGTAGGCCTATCTTGCATAGTTTGTTGATGTATGATCGATTCGTTCTAGCTAATGTTTCAGGTGTGCACTGTCTAATTTGAATGGTACATTTTATCCTTTGAATCCCTAGGGTAAGTCTAGCGACAAACGCCACCTGGTACGTATAAGCTGTTCCTTACAATTTAAAGATGAAGGATTATCGATCTTCAATGTATTTTTACAATGCATACGCGCATTTTATTTAGATACAATACACACAATTTTGAAAATTTGCATATATTCTTTCTTTTCCTTGCTTGCTGCTGGTGATATAATATAGTGCAATACCATTGCAGATTTTTTTTAACCTTGGTAAATGCTACGCAGAGGGAGAAAAAAAAGTTTTAAATGAAATCATGTGCACCCTTTTGGGATACATTTATTAAAGACCAAGGTCCAGGCAAAATACCAAATTAGCTATCCTTTGTAAAAAGTTGTCCATCAGAGGGATGCATTACTCCCTCTGGATCTGCGCACACTAACTTCAGTTTCTAAACCCTCAATGCATATCTTTCTTCTTCATTCTTTATTAGTTGTCTCCTAGATTTGCTGAAGGTAAAAAACGAAGAAGTACCGAATGGTAAACCATATCTCATAGTCCAAGGAATAAAGGGAACAATATCGTGTTTAGCGTCATATTCAGACAAATGCGAACCCCAATAAAATTTAGGTGAGACCAGGTGCCCGGGGAAATAATTTACCTTCCAGTCTGAGAAGTAAATAGTATGATATGGATATACTTGCGGAAATTTATTCTATATTTGGGTTACAATACATCTAGTTACGCCACTGAAAGCATATCTAGGCCTACATGTATATATCTGAGCACCATGTAGACAGGTCTGCATTAACATTAACAGATGCAGAAGGATCGTCGAAGCTTTTAAATACATATTTCTTTTGTCGGAAATTCTACCATCAGATTTATTTCCTTATTTCATGATTGAAAGACCCTCATTTCACTTTTGTGAGATGACATAACATTTTAAATGACTTGTAGATTTGTAGTCCGAAAGATCCACCAAAACTCTCCATCTTTGACAGTTTGGGAAGGATTTGGTAAGAAAGTAAAATTAGGAGAAATCAGGGATTTTTTTATCCTTCAAAGGATAGGGCTACACAGTTTCCATTAGTGAATTGGGGACCTACTATTATCTCATTAAAGTGATAACTTACGTACCCAACTTTAGTCATCATTGTCCTAGATAAGTTGGGTAACATCCACAGGAGGTCAGTTATCTTTGCGATACTGTAACGTCACATACTGATATACTAAATCTTACTGTACTGGTTGATGTTTCAGAATTTATTTTGAACGCTTTTTGACATAACATAAAAATATGATCAGTTCTTTTGGTCCCTTCATAGTAAAGAGTTATCTACTTTTGAGCGGGTACCCGACATAGAGTAATGGGGGTTCGCCGTCATTTGCTGCAGTCCTTTTTTTAAAGGCCAGAAATAAAACGTTTTCCCACAAAAATGACGTCAAAAACAATACAACTTTATTATGGCGTCAAAAGTTTCTCATAATAAAGATTTCAGCGGTGAAGCCTGCTGTGACGCAAGCCGATCCTAAGAAAATGAAGGCATAAAAAAAGACAATTCCATAGTTTGACAAGACAATAACCTCAGTTACCAGACTTGCTCAATGTGTTTAAATTATATCTCATTTGATTCAGTTAAAAAGTATCATTAGAGGGCGTAAGTAGTAAATTCTACTGTATTTCATTTACTTATTTTTAAAAAATCAAATTCTTTCTATTGATACTGGAAATTTAAAAGAAATAAAATTGAGGGGCTTGAGCAAGTCTACTGCGACATAATTATATCTGCACAAAACTGTACGAAAATCCGGAGGTATTTGAAAATACATTTATAGTAGGTCCACCGCACACGCGGTTTGAAGAGATAGAACAGGAACTTTCCATTTGCTATAAGTCTAAGGGGTTTGTGTTCTGAAAAACAACTCAAAGGACATTGTTGAGTTCCGATTGGTTAGAACTTTGGCAGTTTCTGATTAACAGGTCTAAATTAATCCATCATTTTCCAAAACTGATGAATTCGTATAAATTTAGATAGTAGATACATTATCTATGTATGTGATAAAAGGCCCATCAACGAAATAAATTAAACTTTGTATGCAGATAAACCATCGACTGTTACTTTTAAACTTCCTGTATTATACAGTACAGTTTTGTGAAATCTGTATTTTATACTATGCCAAGAATGTGATGGAAACTGCTCAAAGAAGTAATACATAGTTCTTTGATTATAACATATTCTACTTCATATTTACGAATTTAAAGCAGGTATGTACACTACAAAAATGCAGTATCAAAATATTATTTTGCTATGCTTATTCTTATTACCAATTATGAAATCTATCAGAGAAAATTCGCACTGCACATGTGATTGTCCATACCAAGAAAACAGTGCCCTCGTACAAGAAACCGAAGAAACACTTCAAAGTTTTACATTTTATTTAAAGAAATGAGGGTTTTGTTCTTATTTGATTTTAATATTTTGTTTGTGGTCGAAAATAAATATTTCCGATATATAGGTTGGGGGCAACCTCTCATTTGAGAGATAATCACTCAAATGTGTAACCATCACTGTTTTCAGTAATCAATTTCAAGGAATGAATTTCAATTCAAAGGGACCTCCTGCAGTTCTTATACAGTACTGCGTTTATCATATGTGGTTGCATATATCAGGTTGGGGGCAACCTCTCATTTGAGAGATAATCACTCAAATGAGTAACTATCACCGTTTTCGGTAATCAATTTCAAGGAATGAACAGAAGTTAACAGGTACTAAAAAATGAAATTGATTACTGAAAACGGTGATAGTTACTCATCTGAGTGATTATCTTTCAAATGAGAGGTTGCTCCCAACCTGATATACGCAACCACATATAATAAACACAGTACTGTATAAGAACTGCAGGAGGTCGACCTTTGAATTCACGAAACCCAAATTTTAAGTTGAACTATATTTTTGAGGATTTTCATTTTTTCCATATTACAAAATTTACCCTTACTGGTAATATTTCAAATGAAAAGAGAGTGTTTATGTGTCTTGACATCCAGAACACACCACAAGGATATGTCCAGACTCACCATGCAAACATGATCTTGGTGTCAACTAATTTATTATAAAACTGCTGTAAGTGACGCACCTAATATAATGCTTTAAGTGACAGACAACCAAGTTTAAAAAAAAAAATATTGATTTCTGTAATTGGTACTTTTTGGCTATTTTTGTTTAAAAAATTGAACACTCTCTTCTATGCCTATTTTTGTTTAAAAATATATGACTGAAAATTGAACACTCTCTTCTATGCCTATATTTGTTTAAAAATATATGACTGAAAATTGAACACTCTTTTCTATGCCTATTTTTGTTTAAAAATATATGACTGAAAATTGAACACTCTCAAGTTCTATGCCTGTTGTTGTTTAAAAATATATGACTAAAAATTGAACACTCTTTTCTATGCCTGTTTTGTTTAAAAATATATGACTGAAAATTGAACACTCTCTTCTAAATGCTAGTGCTACTCACTTCAACAGCCACTCACTGTTGTTTCAAACTTGAATAGTACACGTTATATCTTGTATAACACAAATCAGGTATCATGGTTTTATTATATTGAATTTTGTTTTAGGTTCTATAATTTCCCATTTGAAATGCCTTGTTTTAAAATTCCGTCTACATGATTTAGCTCTGAAACAAGGTCAAGCAAAATATTTTACGATTCAGAATTTACATCATAAACATGTAGCACTTGTCACCAATTTAAATCAATCATGGATAATTTCTGTTTTTTTGCAGATGACAACAATTCTGAGTGGAAATCATACAGAATCAGTTCTGTGTGTGGATGTAAGTAAAGATGGCAACCAGATCTTGTCTGGAGGGGAAGGGGGAGAACTATGTCTATGGTCCACAGAATCAGAGTCTCTGCAACACAAGTTTGTACGTCCAGATTCGAATTGCACTTCAGTACTCTTTTCAAATGAGAGAGACAACATAGTTTATGCATCTTATGATGAAAAAGTTGAAGTATTTGACTTGAGGACCTTAAATCAGCCAATTGAAACATACTCAGAAAATCAGGAGGAAATAAATCAAATAGTTTTGGATGAGAAAGAAAAGTTTTTAGCAGCATGTGATGATTCTGGCGAAATTAAAATATTTGATATCCAAGAAAAAAGAGTTTTCAAAACGTTGCGACACAAGCACACAAATATCTGTGCAACTGCATGCTTCCGACCTAGAAAACCTTGGGAAATATTCACAGGAGGTTTGGATTCAAAACTCGTACATTGGGATTTTTCAAGACCAAAATGCTTAAATCAGTATAATATGCAAGAACTTCACAATCCCAATTCAGACATAGATGCATACATGGTAAATCCCCCCTTTGTGCACCATCTTTCCGCGAGTGCTGATGGACATTATTTAGTGGGTGCTCTAGAAAATGGAATTTTAGCAGTATTTGATATCAGCCGAAAACATTTGCGAGAACTTTTCAGCTTGCATGCTCATTCGCAAGGAGCATCTCAAATTCACTTTTTATCAAATAGTAAATTTCTCTCTGGGGGCAACGATTGCTGTATAGTATTATGGGATCTAGAAAAGTCAACAAATGAAAATGAGGAGAATGTGCATGCTAATGGCGAAAATGGGGCTGGGAATGGAGCTGGTCTCTTGATGACAAATGGACATACAAGACCACAAGAGGTCAGGGATGAAAATGTATCCCAAGCCTGCAAAATGATGGAAATAGAGCATACAGGGAAGATCAATTGGATGAAGCCATTTAAGAGGAATGGTGTACAGTATATTGCAGTCACAGATCAGTCGACCAGTGTCACTGTGCACCCCATTCAGTAGTGTTTCATTGTGCATAATAATCATATAATAGCATGTCTTAAGCAACAAAATATTGCTATCACATCACTTGCTATATATATATGAAGATCCAGTATCTCTATAGTAAGTTCATGTTTAAATTTGTTCGAAAAGAGGGTCTCTCTTTAAGACTACACACATGATTGTAAGTAATGAAAGTGATATCATTAACATACTCGTGAATAAGTTTTGCTGTTGATAAACTTAATCACAAAAATACATTTCAGAAATTCTTTAACCCTTAAAATATTTTAAAGAAAGGCAGTATTTTAATGAAAGCTACCACAAAGTTTTAAAAGAGGATAAGTGCACTGCTAAACACACATTGTAAGGCAGATTATCATGATACAGATCCAAACTGATATAAATTGTTCATCAGTTACAGAAAGATTAAATACAAAGGTTTTGCAACTTTCTTTTTGAGTATTGCAAAATACATGTACATGTAATTTGTCAATATGCTTTCATCCATCATTTAACTCAAATTTGTAAAAATCTGTGATGACCATGTTCATGAGGGCATAATCAAATGTATGGATGATAAACATTCAGCAGCGAAACATGAGCCCAAGCCGAGCCAAGTTTTCAGAAATCTAGAAATTCATGATCTCCATTCTGCTTGATGCAGTTAAGATTATCTTTGTGATGCTTTGTACAAAATGTATGCCTTAAGTTATTTTGATACATGTAGATATGTAGTTTTCCTTTTTGTAATTATTTCAAAGATACATTTGCTAACTAATTTGATAGATACAGTACAGTCCATGTGGAACTTTGAATGCCCACTGTCCACAGTGGGCAGTCCACCTGAAATTTCAGTGGACATTGAGAGTAGACATTTACCTGAGCTATCAAGCTGGCCACTTACCTGTATGTTAATTCTAACTGACTCTTACAAGAATGTCCACCATGTCCAGTGGACATTTTAAATGCCCACTCTAAAAATGCCCACTGGGTTGACCAGTGGGCAAATTAAGTTCCACCTGGACTGTACTGTGCGTAATTTTCCTTTCATAATTATTTCAAGGATATATTTGTGAGCGTAATTTAATAGCGTTATTGTGATTTGTTGATATTACTTTGAATGCAACTCTGACACTGATAAATGAAAATGGCAGTTCAGACTATTATTATACCAAGTGACCCAGCTTTTGTTCTCATCATGGATGTTTAATTAGGATTAAGAGATCTTTTCTTGATTGATTTGATGCTACAATTTCGTGATAAAATATTAGTTCCAGTGTGGTTTGTTTTTTATTGCTTTGAAATAAAAAGTTATTTGAAACGGTGTTCATGTGTGGTTAATAGTTAGCTAGCAGGAGGTGTGGACAGAAGTAGCCAAGGAGCTGCAAATGAACTCGCCATAACCTCTGAGCTCCATTAAGTGTTGGTTTGATAACCTGTTGGGGAAATGATTGGGATTGTCTGCCAGTGTAACACCTTAAGATTGTTGGTTTTCAGTAGGTACTTTCATTTCATTCGTATTTTAACACTAAATACCACTATTCAGGTGCATGAAGCATGTTGTGTTAAATGAACCCCCCACCCCCAAACCCCCCCCCAAGATTTAAATCACAGATGCAATGTGCCCAGTTGCAAAACTTGCACCTTAAAGTGAATAATGTCTTGCTACACTGTTTTAAGACAGATTAGAGTCCCCTACCTGCAGCAAACTTGCATGACGTTTCAGTCTATGGTCCATAACGCTGTGACCTTGACCTCTGACCTTTTGACCCCAGGAACAACAAGGCACATTTTCCACTCATGGTTAGTAAGTGTACGATGTTTCATTACAATAGCACAAAATGTATTGGACTTGTGGTCCGGAAATTAATTTTTCATACCCCACTCCTACGTCCTTGATTTTTGACCCCAGAAACAATAGGGCACATCTTCCACTCATGGTGAGTAAGTCTTAGGAAGTTTCATCACAATAGCACTAAACGTATTGGACTCATGGTCCGGAAACCAATTTTTATATTCCACTCCTATGACCTTGACCTTTGAACCCAGAAACAATCTGGCACATCTACCCATGGTAAGTGTATGATGTTTCACTGCAAGGGCACTTAACCTATTGGACTTGTCCAGAAACCAATTTTTGATACCCCACTCCTATGTCCTTGACCTTTGACCCCAAAAACGATAGTTCACATCTTCACTCATGGTGAGTAAGTCTTATGAAGTTTCATTGCAACAGCACGAAAAGTATTGGATTTATGGTACGAAAACCAATTTTTTATATTCCACTCCTATGAACTTGTCCTTTGACCCCAGAAACAATTTGGCATATCTTCAACTCCTGGTGAGTAAGTGTATGATGTTTCATTGCAATAGCACTAAACGTACTGAACTTGTGGTCCAGAAACCAATTTTTGATACCCTACTATAACCTTGACCATTGATCTTTTGACCCCAAAAACAATAGGGCACATCTTCCTCTCATGGTGAGTAAGTGTATGAAGTTTCATGGCAATGGCACTAAATGTATTGGACTTGTGGTCTGGAAACCAATTGTTGACGGTCACTGCTTGCCCACCTCGCATGAAAATAAAAGGTGAGTTTTCCAACTCTGCTAAAAATCTTCATGATTAGTTATCATGTTCTGTGTCAAACACTATATTTCAGTATAATCTTTCAAAGCATCCAATATTTACCAAAGTTCTAGGCCTAAAATATATGACGGACCATGCATCCCTTTCCAAGGTAATGAAGCATACCCTTCCCATTGAGAACATTTCTTTCAAGTATGAACTTCTTCAAAAGAACTGTAAGGGAAATAATGGTTCAGACATGAAAATTTCCCCAAAACTGACAGTGACCTTGACCCAGCATGAATGAAGGTCATGAGATGTTGCCCTCCTGTAATTAACATCTTTACCAAGTAAGAACTCATTCTGAAGAAGTATGTAGAGATACAGGCTTGATGAAAAATATTTTTTCTAAGCTGACCTTAACCTTACTGAACAGAACATTTCTACCAAGTATGAACTTACTCTAAGGCCATAAATAAATAAAATTGCTAGATTCTCATCCAACTTTTCCAAAAATGTGGGGCGACAAATTTTATATTTCATTTTTCTCTAAAATGGAATTGGACACTGAATATGACTAAACTGACCTGACAAACACTAAATAATAACATTGTTACGGTGTAAGCTTTCATAGTTTTATTTGATTTCCTGTCCATATAACAATTAAGTAAAATAAGAAATTCAACAAATATAAACAAAATCTCATATATCTATAAGGGAAACGGACAAGGTTGGGGTGGGCGGGGATGAAAATCTAGGAAATTTTTTTTATTATAGCCTAAAGAAGTGTTAGGATTAGGATTGTTATGGTAAGTCACAGTATTGCATTACAAATGGAGAGACGGACAGATCTTGCTGTACTTTAATATTTCCCATTATAAATGGGAATATAGAAATAATATTAAAACAGATACATCAATTTAAATCAACTTTATTTTCATGAATTTAAACTAGTTTGTTCTACAAAAATGTCTTTGTTTAGAAATTTATCATAGGGCACTGATGTCAACACTAACGCATGAACAGTGTGGTTTAAATCTTATAGACGAAAAATAACAAATTGATACTGGATCAAGATTATCGTAGAACAAAATGCTGCACAGGGCATGTTAAAGGTCATCTATGATATTACTGTGACAGTAACAGAAAACAATGAACACATGTATGCAAACAGTCTTGATGATCTATTTAAAGGTCATACACAAAGAAATTTTCAGATGAAATACATTTGTCACTCCTATTTATTAACTTAAGCTGTAATTATGCTAAAACCAAATATGCCTATGCCATGCAAAGAAATTAAATGCTTTTACAATTTACTCGATGGGTAACATCCCCTGATTAAAATTTTTTCGTTGTGACATCATTTGTGACATACAATGAATAGTGCCTTTAGTGCACTAGTGCGTTTAAGCACTACTCTGGTACACAGTAGCCTTCCATCTCTTGTCAAGTACGATGCTAAATCCTAGTCAAGGGCAGTGACAAGATCTGGATGGATGCCTGCCGAATGTAGATGGTTTCCTGGTTTCCTCCTCCCATAAAAATCTACTTCTACCATATCAGTAAAATAACCCAGGTGCAGCGTTTAACAATACACAAACATCTTATGAATGAAAACAAATATGGCTAACAAAACGTTTAAGCAAAGGATAACCTTTGAATATGACCTCTAAATAGTATACAATGTATACAAATTCATCAAATGTAAACACCAAATATCTAAAGAGAAATATATTTGTTTTTACATTATTATGATAAGCTATTTCCTTCTTAAAATTAAGTAAATACCTTTAATCATTGCACTTATAAAACATATATAAAATAGACCTCCTGATGACAAATGCAGTCTTATAATTCTTGTATATACAAAAACACTTTCCAACAGTAGCTACAAAATCAGACTAATGATCAATGATAAGAAATTCTTTTGTAGCTAACTATTAAGCACTTTTGCATACCGGTACACTCAAATTAGAAAAGGTGTATTTATACAGACAAAGTCTACATTTCATTTGAAATTGGTCAGATGAAAATTACAAATAAAACTTCCTATCTTTAATTCACAGTTATGATAATAGTATCGGAGATAGATAATAAAGCACGCATCTGTATTGCATTGATATGTCATAGGTCAGAAGTCATAATAAACTTCATATCTCTAGTTACTGAGAGATGTAAATAGCATGCAAAATGAAAGTAGGCATTTGTCACATTCATAAAAATATCAAATTTGTCAATTTTGGCTATGACTTTTAACTTGTAAAAATAATGCTTAGTGTATTATAAGATTATTCAACCCTTCACAACCGTGAAGCACATCATGTTTGGTTCAAGCTTTAAGAAGTTTAAGTAATGTCTTGGAATGAATTTTTATCGAGGAGAAGTTGGAATAAATCTGGTCGATCACTTGGTGAGAGGTCTTGACATGCCATACAGTATGTCCTTATAGCTTGCATAAGTTGTCCCACTCTCCATCCACGTGCCAAAACACTGTCTATTACGTCCTGTAACTGAAGAGAAAGAAGAAATTAATTTTTTGTTGCCAGGAAGTTGTGCATTTATACAGTTCTGAATCATCTTTGTCATTCTCACGGCCATGACCAGACCTACTGCTTTATCTTTGTCTTTCAAATTATTCGTTAAATTTATAACCCTGTGCTACTGTATATATAGGGTCGTAATTTCTTTAAACAAGTTTAAAAGATAAATATATAGCAGCAGATACAGAGTTTAAAAATTATGGGAACATGCAGCAGAAGTGCCTACTTATAAGTGAAATGATCATAGTGAGGCCAAGATAAACATTTAATAAGATTATTCTTATCTAGGAAGCTTCTTTCATCCCCCCAAAAAACCCAAAACCATTCTTTCAACCAAAATAGTACTATAAATTAAATGAATATGTACTATAGTCATGAATCATCTTATGATTGTAAAGTCTTTGATTTTAACACCCCAAGACACTTTGTGTCATAAGATGTATCTCTATTGAATATTTCATATTTCAATTTCATACTACCATCTACATTTTTAACAAATCTAGAACAAGACTGAGCATTAATACTAATCAAATACATAGAAAATTTCATAGCAATTATTCAAAACACATGGCAACATGTGCTTCTTATGTTTCTTACTTTTTCTATGAACAAGACACTGCTAAATCCTTGATTGCAAATTCCAAACAAGATCAAGGTCACAAAGTCAAAAGTCATGGTATCAATTGTAAGCTTTGGTCATAAAGATCATATGTGTGATGTATCAAAGCCCTACCCCTATTGATTCAAAAGATTTAGCCAAAATTGAAGTTTATTTTAAAAAGTAAGTCAAAGTCCGAGGTCAAGGTCACTAGGTGAAAAGTTATGGCATAATTGAAGGCTCTGGTTATAATGAACCTATGGGTTCTATGGGTGAAGTATTATGTTTATATTCCTCTTAGTTATTGAGATTTTGCTTTAAACAGAAACTTACCTAAAATGCTGATGAACAGACTGACAGATCGACAGACATCGCCAATCTATAGACTGGAATTGCTTTGCAAATACCTCCAAATGTGTATCCCTTATGGGCTTAGAAGTTTTATAAAGGGGTATTTTCCCTCCCTATCTTAAAAATTTGCATCATCTTTCATTACCTATCATTTGCTGATCAATTATGGTCACAATATCTTTTGAAGAACTCCAGAAAGAACAAGCTGTGTTTGTGAAACACTAATGCTCCAGCGGCACCAAATCCAAAAAGTTTTTTTTTCAGTGTGAGGGTCATTGTCATGGTCAAAAGGGCATCGACTTTATTGTCATTTGACAGGGCTTCATTAGTTGAGTATGCATGTCAAATATGAAGTCTCTATCCCTCACCATTTAAAAGTTATAGCCAAGGTTAAAGTTGACAACAGACAGACAAGACAAAAACAACATGCCCCTGATCTATTGATCCGGGGGCATTAAAAACTTTAATACTAAAAATTGGTAGACACATGCTGCCTGAAAATTTTCTAATTAGATGGGAATTTTAAAGTAAACACATAACATTTATCCTTTCTTTGACACAAAAAGTGTTATCATGTTAGGTGTAATCACAGAACCTGACTGGCTACCTGAACAAGACGTTCATGCTGAAAGGTGTAGAACAACAGGTATGGCACCCCAGCATAAGATGCTGCCATCCACTGGAGCATTGCTTTCAGGTGGGGGTCCCCATGGAATGCCCCACAACCCCAATTACCTGTTGCTATGGGACGACCATATCTACGCTGTAAGAGAAATATCATTTTTAAAATAAACAATATTTAAATTTAATCCTCTGGAATTTTTTCAAAATCTGTATCTGTTCAGTAAGGAAAAATATGATGGCAATTTCCATCAAATTTTTTTTTTCAAATAATCAAACTTTGTATACAGATGTTGAATGCTAACATCTGGATATTTTTCTGTTCATTGTTCAATGAATTGAATTGGGTAACATTAAATTAATTCTAATCTAATTCATTCATTCAATACAAGAACTATTTCACAGAGTGGTAGCAGCAGGTATTCAGTATTTACTAGTAAAGAAAGCTAGAGAAAGAAGAGAAAACCATGGCAGTTCAAAGGTACACCGGCAGACTTTCTTATATACATTAAGATCTAAACTTAAAATCACAGAGATAAGAAACTACATTAATCTCCAGCATACTTCTCCACCCAACTCAGCCACCAATCCCCTCTGCTGCTTCTGGAATAAAACATTTTACTGTGGTGTACACTGATATATTCTACACAAAAAAGAATATTTCGTCCTACCGAAGGTGCGCTTCTTTTTTCCCTTTGAATATAGCTGATGGAACTCTGGACAATATCAAAAGCTATGCTTTCAGCAAACTGTTCAACTTCTGTATAGGGTACGGTCATGGCATCCCAGTATTCACCAGAAAAATGATGGGGAGATCCAGTACCTGAATCCTCATCCTCATCAGGATATTTATCACTTTCTTGTCTATTTTTACTGACTATTGCTTGGAATGCTTGTGTTAAAATTTCTAAGGCTATAATATCTGCAAATTCAGCTATTTCGGCTCCCATGTTTTTCTGAGATTCATCACAACTAGGTAACTCTGTACTTGTTTGTAATGGCACAACCGTGTTCCTTAGTGCTGACTGCAGAGACTCCTTCAAAATTTTCTCGGCTAACTTTTCAGCAAAACCAGTGATTTCATCTTGGTTCAGAGATACAGATGGAAAAGACCTCCAAGATAGTATTGACACATCACTTTCAAACGACACTCCTCTCGAGTCATCTAGTAGTCTCCCTTTGTCGATACCCTCCACAGTTTCTCCAGTTTTTACTTTCTTTTTCAGAGACCCTGAACGATTTTTCCTCTTCAGACTTCCCCTGGTGGAAGACCTACCATAGCTTGATGACAGAAGTTCTCCTTCAAAACTGGAGAGTAATGGATCTCTGAACCCACTTTTACTACTCTGGAATGATGAAAATGAACTCCCACTAACACTGACATTTGTGGAGTCAAGGAGCTTTAACTCTGGCACTTTACACTCTGTTTTCATCAACTCTTCTGCAAACCTGAAGAAAAAATTGTTATTTCTAAGAAGTCTAATACAACCATGGTCAAGTAGAAAAAAGATGAGTGCAAAGTGAGTAAAATTTCGTGATTAGAACTTTGAGAAAGTCAGGAAGCACCATGCCGAGAGGCTTTTATAGCGAATAACAGCATTATTTCTCATAATCTTTCTCTTACCATCTTATTTGAATAGAATTTAGGATGATCTTCTTAAAAAACTCAAGTTATGTGTGCCATAGAAAGTGCTAACAGGATATATTTCTATAAGCATGAACCAAAATTTCAAAAATATAAATGGGATAATCTTCAAAATTGAGAGACTTCTTCCTCTCATTCATCCAAATATTATGTATAAAACTTATGAAAATTGATCAAAGGAATCTAAAATCACGGCATGATGAAAAAAGAGTTGAAAGACAGACAAATGGCAGACAGACAGAGTGATTTCTGATTTCTATAGGGTACCCGCCATATGGTGGGGCCCTAAAAAGAACACTTTAATACTCCTGTACTCTGATATTAAGGTTTCTCCAATTTATATAATCTCAACACATCTTAAAATCTAACAAATTAAATTAATGATGAGTTTTAAAACACAACTCCTTGCAAATGCATTCCATAATACACATACTGGTGTACCGGTATGTCATCGTCATTCAAAAATTAAACTGTGTAGAAAGATGTTCAACTCATCCAAACTGTAGAACACAGAGTAATGCTATCCACAGACAAATTTGTGCAAAACAAATTAATCTTTGATACTGAATACTTTATTGAATCTATGAAACAAAATAAATAATGGAATGAATTGATTCTAAAGATGTTATGAATTGATTGATTGATAGATTACTGTTTTACGTCACACCACGAATATTTCACTTACATGGTGACGGCATCTGCCTGATGCGGACATACAAATTTTGACCTTTGCAAAAGACCCACCCGAAGCAGTGAGAGATCTTTAACGTGCCATGTATACCACGACACAGGGCCTCGGTTTTTACTGTCTCATCCGAAAGACATGACACCGGCATGACCAGAGCGGGACTTGAACCCCGGCCTCACGATGAGGAGTCCGACGCAATACCACTCAGCCACACCGGCTTAAAAGATGTTGTAAATAATCTCTACATTTGTATCATTTAAAGTTTACAAGTAATGCGCATTTTCATTGGTTTAAAATATGGGGGTATATCTCATCCACCAAATTTTTTCTCTGATGACCTAATTTCCTGTGTTTACGGAATTGTGATGTTAATATTGACATCACCACAGCAGAAGTTTAGATATGTTGAGAAATAGTGCAGACATAACGTACAAATTTCTGAGAGTATAAAGCATGAATGAAAGGAACTCTATGATAGAGAATGAATCTAATTTGTGTTTTTCGTTGGATGGAGGTATACCACGAAAAATATAATGTAAAAATATGCTATGTGCAATGATGCAGTTTTCTGTCATTTTTTTTCCGGGGTATACCTCCATCCAACAAAAATCAAATTAGATTCATTCCTTTCAAAAGCCCATATAAACATTCTTTGTTTAAGAAACTATCAGAAAAAATAAAATTACAATCAATTACACACTTATAGTGACTTCAACTGTGCTTACATGTATTACTCATTCTTGTTAAAGTTGGATACACACAAAAAGGTTAAAATGCATAGGAAGAATAAATAGTGAATTCACAATTCTCTATGAATTGTAATGGTGAGTAAGTATACTGGAGCACTTCAACTGTACCTGGATCCAAATGTATCCCTTTAATTCATATAGAAATAAATTTAAAATTTCAATTTATATTAAATCTTTTTCGTTAATTCCATAAATTTTATAACTGGGTGAGAGTGTTTATGCAGTTTATTAAAGGAGACACATTGTTATACCTTAAACTGTCTATGTTACAGAGGAATCACAAGCAAATAACACATACCAAAAGAGAATGATCTTTACATGTGTATTCTTACAAAATTAAAGCAGTCTTATGATAAACAGTTCCCTTATTCCTTCCCTACACAAGACCATTAGGCATATGGGACAAGCATTCTGAGAGTAATGCTAATGCAAAAGATGCCCATTTCAGTCCAAGCAATTGAATAAAGGCAGTATTGAAAAGGAACTTCCCCTCTTAAGCTCAAATGCCATGATCTTATCATCAACAGGAATCTTTGTCTCTTCATAAGTAAGTATATGACTAAATTTAGTTCGAAACTGGGTATGGTATCCAGAAACCATGTTTTAAGCATACTTTCACTTGAAGTTCAGATGTTGTGACCTGAACATTCAATGTCAAAACAATATGCATCAATGTCTCTTAGCCATTAAGCATATATTTTGACTTGCTTAGTTTGGAAATATTGAAAATCGTTAAAAACTGTTTTCTAAAAGTGCTAAATAAAAGAAAAAAGAAGACAACAGAGCTTACCAGTGGCAACCAAAGTTAAATAGCAGATGTTTTTTAAAATAGGTCAATCTTCAAAGTCAAAGTCAAAACGTTAAAAAAGTTTGACACACAATAAGAGGTCTTGTCACAAGGAATACACACATGAAACATTTTAGCACTATCTCTCATTGTTCATAAGTTATGGCCAAGGTCAAATGTCAACGTCAAGATCTCAAGGTCAAAAACTTTGGTACATAATGAAAGGTGTTAGCAAAAGAATACACATGCGAAATTTCAAAGCCCTGTCTCTAATGGTCCTTAAGTTATGATCCAGGTTAAAGATTTTGTTTACAGGTGACAACAATGACGATGATAACAATACCCAGATAAGGACAATAGCTCTCTGAACATTCATCCCAAGTTTATTTAGAGTAAGTTAAAAGAAATTTCCAATTTTCACCCTGCATCTGGATCTATCACTGGTCAATGAGGCTACCTCAAAAATACAACACTTTAGAGTAATTACATTTAACTCATTCCCAATAAATATTATCAAAATCCTTAAAGGGGTTCTTAAAAACATGCCTCCATGCAATAGCTAACCAATGGACGAAAACAGATGTATTACAGTTATAATAATGAAGACTGCTCTTTCTTTTGAATTTCTTACCTTGAGAGTGTAGGATCTCTAAAGCCACAAGAATGATGAGAATGAAGGTCACGGAATTCTTCAAATGAACTATGAGCCAACTCCTTCGCAAATGCTCCCAAATCTTCTTCTGTTCTGCTTTTTGACTTTTCTTTATAATTATGGGAACCATTATTCTCTTCCATAAGTTGCCTTGCTGCTTGATTTGAGATCTTCAGTGGTTCACTGCTTCGTCTAGCATAACTTCCACCATTTACATTTCTCTGAACCTCAATAAAAGCATTGGTAAGGAGGTCTCGTGAAAGAGTACTAGCAAAACAAATGACTCGCTGCGGATGATTCACATCCTCATACGATTCTCCTCGTAAAATTTCCCCAGGATAGACTAGATTTCCACCCTGTACATAAACAGAGTGTTCAGGTTGATTCTCAGTAGCACTAAATGTTATTGAAGCACCATCGTACGACCTTCCGGTCTTATCATGAACATCTTTTAAAGCACTAGAAAACCCAGACAAAATCAGTTTTTCAGCTACTCTACCATATATTTCTTCTATACCGTTTCTTGGTGATAATTCTTCCGAGACGATAAGCTTTGGAATAGGTATATGTTGACCTGTGGAGTCCACACTAGTAGAGGATTCAGAAACAGTTCTCGAGTGGGAGTCTTCACACGAATTTTGAAGTACAGGATAGTGAGCATTAATTTCTCTTTGTACAACATCCTTATGAAACTGAACATTTTTCTTCTCAGACTTAGATGGGCTTACGGCACAATCTATCACAGATTCAACTTTATCACAATTTAATTCTATCCCAAATAAGTCCGAGTTACCTCTGTTTTGAAAGAAACTACTTCCAGGAGCAGAGCTTGCCTGGGATATTTCAGAGTCTGTAGAGTGTTTAGATGAAAAAGAAGAGGCCATGACAACCATATCTTCTAGTTCACTTTCGCTATAGCCATTTGCATGGTAAGTATCTCTGTATATTGACACAGCATTAGTTACAGCTGAATGGACAATATCACCTGCCACAGTATGTAATTCACTTGAATTAGATATTACAGGCAAGTTCTGATCACTTGGTCTATTGCAAACATCATGCACTGAATCCTTACTACTTTCAGTAGTTTGCATTGCAGAACTACTCGAAGAGACTGGAATGTCTTGAGAGGTTGATATGTTTTGTTCGCTAATATTAAAAGATTCGTTTGGACCCCCATCTGGAAATACAAGAAGTTTATTCAACAGTGAGTTTGCAAATTTCTCAACTGTTGATTGGCCTATATCTGGACTAGATAATTCATCATTAACAAGAGCACCACTTTCACTTTCCTCTGACACTTTTCTGGCTACAGGCTTTTTGGCTGCGCTGTGTGGAATACTATCAAATTTCTGGACATTTATCATTTTATTAGCGGCAACTGTTGTTCCTTCACGTAAAACTTTGGCAATTAAATTTGCAGCATAGTCTGCTATCACTGGGTGACATATTTCTTCTGTTATTGTATTGTGCCGCACTTGTTGTTCTTTTCTTTGGAAATTATCATAATATTCCTCAAATTCTGAACTGAAGTCGGAGCTGTAACGAGTACTACAGCTACTCCTTCTTGAACCAATGTCTGACAGATTTGAACTCCTTCTTCTAAATTTTGTGACCCAATCACGAAGATCAACGTCCAAATGATCCATGTTATCCACACTGTCTGTTTTACTCCCCGAGCTTGATGAGGTTCGATTGTCGTCGTCTATAGAAATGTTCGCCTTTTTTTGGAACTTTTTTAAAGATTGTTCATGCTGTTTATGTATAATACTGCTGGCTTCCAGGAGGGCATTGGAAAGAATATCTGCCATAATGCCGTCTGCTAGGTTACTGATAGAATTAGAAACTGAAAGTGAAAATATACAAATTATAACATACATAAAACTGAAGTAAAATTCCAATTTTAATTGTTATACCACATACATGTACAGACACAAATGGTAAAAATAACTACATATGCCTGTAGAATAAGCCTTTGAATAAGGGGAGTTATCCGCCTTTGTTTATTAAGGTAGTCCACGGAATTGGAAAAGGAATGGTAAAAAAAAAAGTACAGTGACTATTCATACAATGTACTCCTCTCATATGTATGGTCAATTGATCACGGTGGGATATGGTCAGTTGATCATGGTGGGATATGGTCAGTTGATCAGGGTGGGATATGCTCAGTTGATCATGGTGGGATATGGTCAGTTGATCACGGTGGGATATGGTCAGTTGATCATGGTGGGATATGGTCAGTTGATCACGGTGGGATATGGTCAGTTGATCACGGTGAGATATGGTCAGTTCAGTAGCAGTCATCTTTATATACCTCAGTGTGATTTGTAGAAAGTGAGAGAGTTCTTATCAAGGGCAGACAAATCTCCTTACTGAATTGGCCTATAATTATTAATACAAAATTAACTTAGTAAATTAAACATGCATTATGTTCTCAAGTGAGATCCTGACTTTCAATCACAAAATTAAGACATCGTCCTCTCTTCATAAATAAGCATACCTCCAAATTTTGCTTCCATATGATGAAAGGTACATTGTAGATGATGTATCATTTGGAAACCATGTATAGGACAAAATAACGAAATATCTTACAGAGCAAAACCTTAAAGACTCAAGGACTTGATGGTAGGACATAAAAATTTAAACTAGATCTACCGAAATCTTGGGAGGAAACTTTGCGGTTCAAAAATGATTCTTATCACTTCTTTAAGACTAATAGGATCTAACACCATGTTCCGAGATGGACAAAGAAATCTCAATACGAGTGCCCATGCCTATTGATATCCATGATGAGGCTTGCGAGAGATTTCAATCGGCATGGGCATGAGGATTGAGATTTCTTTGTGCCACCTGGAAACTGGTGTTTTGATCCTTTTTCTCACATTTCCCCCTTTTCACTATTTATAATGTGTCGGCAGTCAAAGAAAGACAACTCTAATAATTACAGACAAACTCTGCCCAATACCTTGCGCAAAAAAAAAGAAATCCCTATTCAAATTAATTTCAACTGACAAAAATAACCAGCATAAAGAAGATTTTCCGTAACAGTTAGCTTATTAAACAAGAATTCAAAGTGTATATTTTTATAATTATGGTCATGGTGCACACACAAAGAGTTTAGACTATTCTGCTGACAAAAGTACACAATGCACACTTATTTGAACATGTAGATGCACTCCGTATGTTGCCTAACACTTGCTACACAGTGATCATTTTCAGTGATCTTCACTGCTATCTTGAGATTTTTTACGCTTGTGCTGATTGTGAAGCTGACGGACTACTTCTAATATCTTTGTGTGTGCATAAAAATATGCACTTTGAATTCTTGCTGAATGAGCTAGGCCTAACTAAGACTGAAGGTTGTGACTAATGTTCTAAGAAGTAGTTCGTCAACTTCCAGTTTAAGCCGCGCCCACAGGGTGAGATAACGGACGGTAAGATAACAAAATCTTTTCCAGGAAAAAATAAGGATCCGAAATGTGAGAAATTATCAAGTTTTTTTCTAATTCTAATATGACTCGAGATTTTCTCCATGTATGTTCTATAGAACTTGTCCAGTGCTTATTCTCCGACACATTCCCACTCAGATACAGCATGCCTACTATATAACCATAGCTCTTCACACTATGCCCAATTTATTTTCTAAAAACTGAATTATTGATTTTTACTAAATTGAACTTGTAGTCTGCAGAAATACATAAGAATAGAAATAAAAACCATCTAACTGTGGTTGATTGTCCAATAATTCAATTCATTGCATGAACCAATCATTTTTATAATTTGATAAAAAATGATTTGATAATTTGAATGGTTCATGCAACATGGGGAATTATTGGACAATAAACCACAGCTAGGTAGTTGATATTTTTTAAATGATAATCCCACTGTATACACTAATACAACTATTCTAATATCTCTATTTTTTATAGGTATATACAAACTTAATTGAACATAATCAAAATATATTACGTACTATACAAATCTTCCTTCTCCTCCTCATTTTCACTGGCTGTATAGAATTCCTCCTCACTTTGTGAAACTAATCTCCCATAAGATGGCACAGAATCCATACATTCTAATTGGTGGAAATCGTTATGTACAGAATTAAGATCAGGCTTTGATTGGTCGAAGTTTCTGAGCACTTCATCATGACTAGCTGTATTGGTTACCGGGTAGGAAGAGACTCTCCTATCTACATTGGAGCTAAAGCCTACATAAGCTTTGTTAATATCGCGTATACAGTACTCGTCTTGGTACTGTCTGTCTGAGTGAGATCTGTATGAAACTGCATCAATGGCACATAGAGTGTTACACAAGTTCCCTAAAGTATCATACTGAAATCAAAATACATACTACAATTTAATTCAAATCAACTTGTACAGTACAAAAAAATTCTCTCAAAGTTTTCAAGAGGCTCGTCTGAGAACAACTTGCTCATTTGAAAACAATTGACTCCTTTAACAAATTTGCAGAGTAATATATTCTCTTATTACTGCATTCTGACTGCCAAGTATGAACATATGACTACAATTTTTATTATTATTAGATGGATCTGGTTGAAAAACAACAATAATTGTGGGGAACATTGAGTACCTCATTCCTGCCAAGTTTCATCAAAATCCCACCATGTCAGAAATTTGATTTCATCAGAATGGAGCCAAAAACAACAACACCTCGTAAGACACCGTTCTTAATCAGTTTGATACATTCAATTTGATGATCAATGCAGCTGGTCCAAAGGAGAAGTTTGTCAAAGGCAGATATCCTCTAAGGACTTTGTCCCCAGCCCTAGATACATCCCTTGAAAGATGTGGCTGAAAAACAGCACTTGTAGGGGACATTGAGTACTTTTAAGTTTCTCCATACCAAGTTTGATCAAAATCCCTCCTACAGTTCTCAAGAAGTCCATAGCATGAATACTTTACAGATGACAGACTGACAATCTGTTTAAAGCCTTATCTTTATTCCGCTTCGCTATTTGTCCCATTGCATATAAAGATCTGGCAAAACCCCTTTCACCAGAACATGACCCCTTACAGGGTTTTGCCAGATCTTTATCCATAATGGGACAAACAGAAAAGTAGAATAAAGATATGGTTTTAATCAGATTGACATACAGACAGATTGATGGATGGAAAGATGATGAACAGTGCATTATGACAATAGATCACTTGAGCCTTTGGCTCACATGAGCCAAAAATCAAAGAGCAAGGAAAACTTAACTCAGACTTTCATTTACCGGTACTTTTCTTTGCTTTGTACTGGTATATTCTTTTCAATCTTCATGAATTAACTTACAAAGGAGTATTCATATAGACCCTATCCAAATTTACAAGATCTAAGAGGTTTAATGCCAGGTTAATTATATTTAGGCATTATAGATTGGGCAGTTTTGTAGAATGACAGATATGTATTTGGCAAAACTTCATATATCTATTGAGAGTTAAGATTAATGCAGATAAGATATATTCAATATATTCCATATTCAGGTATCTGAACTTCATCACTTTATGTTTCAGTTGGATTCATCTCCAAAGCAAGCAGGATGGTTTTCCAAGGTTTCTGGTTTTTTCCAAATGTGCCAGTTTCCTCTACCCCTGAACACTGGTTGAAACCTTAAAGGTTGTAAAATAATCCTTGTGTGGGGTCAAACAATAAACAAATAGTACCTGTATAATTATATTAAATACTTACCAAATGAGAAGATTTGTATTTTCCAGTGAACTGCAAGCTACTAGAATAACCCTCCGTCTGAGAGAATTGTTCATAACCTTGTATAATGATTGCCTCATTCTCTTCCATACTCTCCATAAACAGCATAGAGCAGATCAGTTCAGGACAGACAGTAAACCGAATCTCCTCCTGTATGATACAATACATAATGTCAGAGCACTGTAATATTGGGAGGTTTTATTGTATAACTGAGAGGGACTGCTGTCTTAATATACTGTGAAGTCTCAATGGACAAGAATATCTTTAGCAAGATTGTATAATCATAACTTCAAACTGAACAATTTATAATCAGACTTCGAAACATGTTCACTTTTCATTTGGGAATTTTTTTTTGTCCCATTTGCATAATGCTAAAAGATCAATGTTTGGCAGAAATTTAGACAAATTTTTGAAAAAATATATGAAATTTCCATTGGGAAGGGTCCTTATAACTGACCTGATTTAAAGAAAAAAAAATACTGGCTATATTCACCCTATATAAACCTATTTGTTTTATTCTTGCGTTATGTCACAATGTCATCAATGCACTGATACGATGAGGACATCTGCCTGATATAACATTAAGAAATTCAGACCTATGTAATGGACCCACCAGAAGAAGTGAGGGATCTTTTACATGACCTCAGTTTTTGCTGTCTCATCCAAAAAACAGGACACCAAGTAGTCACCAGCAAGACTTGAACCTTGGACTTTTCACTCACAAGCCAAGCAACTAACAGACAGAGCTCAACAGTTCTAACCTATATATGTCATAAGTAAATAAACACCAAACACCACCTTAGATTCTGAGGTTTAATGTAATTTAGAACACCATGATCATTTGGAAAAATAATCTGATTTTCGAGAAATCAAATCCAAATAGCAGTTCTTACTAAATAATACCTTTAAGCATGCCTTAACCATGTGATGTCACCCATTCTTGCTATGCAAGAAAATATGCAACCAAAGCACATAACTGATCACACATATGATACCATATACTGACCTGCACTTTCCCCATGCCTATCACACCTCCTCCAATAAATCGGTTGGCAAAATCAATCTGTGAAAATGACAGAAAATCACATACATAGAATACATAGTGCTAAAAAATCCTACCAGGAAATGCAAGACAAAATAAAACACATTTTCATATCTGTCACTTGAGACAGTATTTCTTACAATGACGCCTGTGTTCTTTTGCCAATCTATACAAAATACAAACTATAGTTATTGTGACAAAACCGATAACTAATGAAGTAGAGATCTGACTTTAATTAGATTGTATTGTTATAATATTGGATGAGATCACCACTATATTAGGAATGGAATTATACACAATTCCATACGCTGCTCACATCTTTGCTGATACAATACATATATAAATATATATATATACATATATATATTATCACAAAAAAGCACCCAAGAGAAGAAGAAGTTAAATTCATCTCCACAACGTAAAGATTGATTAAATCCAGTAGGCATTTTCACAAAGAATTATATGTAATTTATTTTATGTACATACAAATTAAATCCTCATTTTCACTAAAGATTGTAAGTAAAATTTCCTTACGGAAATTCTTTATCTTTAAGGAAAGCTGTCGTAGCTCTTCAAGGACTTTCCTTACATTTTTGAAAATGACTTATGGATTTACATAAGGAATCCATAAGTAAAACACTTATGGAAAAGCCTGCAGGACTTGCATCAGGTTTTTTCCTACTAAACAGCAACAGTCTGAGTATGAGACTTCCAAAAATTACAACTTAGTACCGATTTAATCTTGGTAGACTTTAGACCTCACGGAAAAATGCCTCGCGAAAGAACATAACATGAAAATCTAGAATCACTTCTAAGTCTAACATAATATATTGCAAGCCATATCACATTAATCACTGAAATATGTGTTTCATGAAATATGTCTTGACTCACTTTAAAATGAAATTTTCCTAATATTTCGTCAATACATAGAACATCAATAGAACTTGTACCTCTATAGCATCTGGGCAAGCATTCTCAATACACCCTTCGTGATGTGCGATTAGGGGACATAACTCTATCTCGCAATTCAACCAGGAGTCTAATGATGGCTGCTCGCTTCGCGGAATTACCTTTCAAAAAATTGAAAAGAATGAAATTATCTCTTTGGTACACTTACTACTCAAAATTTGTAAATTATTTTACTTGGTTTTCAAATCCTATTTTGTCAACAATAATCAGTTTCACTAACAAAAAGATAGAAGGCTACCTGGATTCAAATCAAAGTGAAAGAAAAAAACATCTATCAATAGGGACGAGGTAAAAATCTGACAATAACATGATATGTAGTGTCCACCACTGAAATGGTGATCATCTGTGCTTAATAATTAAATATTCAACCACTTCCTTACATGATATCCATTTGAAAACTTGAATAGAGTATTTATAAAAATCAGATAAATTTGGTAATCAATATTAACTACCTGACGTATGAAGCGAATGTTTCCATGAAGGTCATACCCTCTATCTGAGATTTCATCAAAATACTCAAGGATGCAACGTAATTTGGCATTTTGTGGTGGGCTGAAAATAGTTTTAACGTACTTAATCTAACCCTAGATGCAATAATAACAAAAGTTTTATGTCAGCACTACAATATGAAATTGAGTTCATGATCAACTCTTCGTCCAGTTACTGTGATAAGCAATTACATTTAAATTTTGCCAGCTATTACTGTGACAGTAAACTCCATGATCACTTCTCATTTTTAATTATTGAGATTTTTATGAATAAATGATAGGGGAAAAGAACTTTAGCAGAATATTCCTACCTTGGCAAGTGTTTGTAAAAATTAGAAAAGTTGATAACATTCAATTTGCAATCTTTAGATTTCCAGGGTTTTTTTCTTTCTTCAAATAGGCACAAGAAAGCACATGCTAAAATACAGGCCACAAAGGGACGGTTCAATTCCAAATCTGCAGCTACAAAAAAAAAAATGAAATTACTGGTAACAGTAGTGTAAATCTTATTAAACCTTGTCTCTTATTCTTACAAATCTGAAGCTCTACCAGTCATATTGTTTACTAACACTAACTTTAGACATGTGTCACTGTGCCTAAGTTTATAAAACTGAACAAGACTCTTCTATGCTTATGCACAATTCAATCATGTACCTGATCAAATGAGACTTTGATTAACTTTCAGTATAGACTAATCCTACAAATGTTTATAACAAGCTGACTGACAGGCAATCACATGAACTCATCAAAATATAATTAGCTGCTGCATGACACGGAAAATCTAAACATAACAGTTCACTTTGACATACAGCCAAAAATAATATCATCAGCTATACTTATGTTATTGAAAAAGAAGGACTAAAACCGAATTATAAATAATTTCTGATTGATTCTTGTTTACAAGTTTAGACTTATGCAATGGACAACCTCAAGCCAAGCAGTGAAGGACCTTTTAAGTGCCACATCTACTGTGACATGGGACCACATCCAAAAAAAACGAAAAAAAAGGACATTGACAAGCTGTCGTGGGGACTTGAAAGCTTGGATCTCTCAGTCACAAGTTACCAATTGAGTAACAGTGGCTCAATTTATTAATAAAATGTTTCACTACAGTTGAAATTTAGATAATTGCATCCATCTATTCATCGAATGTATTTTTTGTAGCCCATTTCTTTTTTATGTTTCTGTGCATTAACATCTTTATTAATCCAGCACTCAAACGTTTAAATGATTTATAAGTTAATTGCTTACCACATTGTTGTGAGACAATGGGAACTCCCTCCGGAGGTATAAGATTTGGAATTTCCAAAACTAAGTCAATGATAGCAGGAAGAGTAGACTGTAGGAAGCGTCTCCTTTCCTCAGGGGAGGCTTTATTCTCCAGAAACTGTCCCAAGCCATACAATGTGGTCTGATTATATGCGACATCATCTGGGTCAATAAAGCCATTGTTGATGTCTACAATACGTTGATGATGGGTACAGAACTTTTGCAAATCAGAATTAGGCTGTTGCGCAACATCTTTTAGGCCTTCTAACAAGTTACAGACTTGTATCCAGGAGGTTTTCTGACATGGAAATTCCACATACTCCTGGTCTTTGTTCATTCTCTAATTGACAGAGTTTTTGCCCTGTATGTGTCTTTTTCCACACATGCTAAAATTCAAAGAGAAACAAAATGTGTTTGTGAAACACAAATGTCCCCGGCTGCAACAAAGTAAGGCAAATTTTTTAAATGTAGGTCAAAGTCAAGATCATGATGTCTAAAATTATTGTATAGACGAAAAGGTATTGTCACAAGGAATATGCATCTTAAGCCTGAAAGACCTATCTTTTACTAATCAATTTATAACAAATGTTAAAGTTTTTGAAATGTAGGTTAAAGGTCACAATCAAGCTCACGAAAATTATGGTGCAGATGGAACGGTCTTGTCACAAGGAATATGCATCTGAAATATGAAAGCCCTACCTCTTATGATTCAAAAGTTAAAACCAATATTGATGTTTACTGCCAAAAGTATTTTACAATGCAGAAATCCAGTGTTTATTTCTATTTCCTAATCTATAGCAACATAATCTAAAACACTTGAGTGTGTAACATCAAAATGAATTTTTGCTTTATAAATTGAAAGATCTTAATGTTTGGAAATGTATTTTTAACAACCACAACCAATAAAACTTCAGGTAAAACTTAAAGAGTAGAGATGTGATAATACAGCTTGTCACTTAACAAAATGTATCATGATACATTTGTAATTTGCAAACACGAATATGCAATGGTTTCATGAGGTATCCCAAAATAATTTTTCAATTAATTCTGTTTAAAACATTTATATACATGTATATCATAAAAACTGTTACAGATTTTTACGAAGTGAGGGATTGTAGTATTGTTGCTGTATCACTTGAACTTCCTATACTATGTAATGTATCACAATCTGATTAAAACCAAATCTTTATTCTGCTAATCTACTTGTCCCATTGCGGATAAAGATCTGGTGAAACTGTGTAAGAGGTCATGTTCTGGTGAACTCGGAATACGTTCTAGTCACCGACACCGTTATTTCTCATGGCCAATCAATGACTCAACTAGGCATGTGCAAGTGCGGCAATATATAACAAACATATTTCAAAAACTACCTTGTAGGTTACACATTCTGGGGATGTCAATTTCATTCCTAGGAATTTGTAGCCGATCCACTGATTGGCTGAAAATCAGAGTTCATCAAATACATGACCCCTTACGGATTTTCGCCAGATCTTTATCCACAATGGGACATATAGAGAAGCCGAATAAAGATGTGGTTTTAATCAGATTGTATCATAACCTCTGTATCGAGATTTATCATTTCGCAGTATACCATTACAACCTTAATGAAGAGGTTCCTTTTCAATCTTTTAAAATCCCTGCAATCCTCAACACGTAGTTTGGTATTTCATGTATTTCAAATACATTTACTTAATTCTCAATCCCAAAGCATTTGCCATTCCAGGAATCCATTTTTTATAATTTTTTTATTTCCTGATATTTAACATAATGTAGACAGCTGTTTGTGTAACATTCAAAGTAAATTCTTGCTATAAATTGCAAGCTTCAATTCCTTAAAATGTATAAATTTAGAATCTCTAACAAAGCATGACAGGTAAAACTGCGTCAGGAATTCAGGAAACCTACAATGTCATTGATGATTTGCATTCTGTTTACTTCCAATAAAAAAAACTGATGAAAAACAAGAAAAATTCCCAATTGATTTTTTTCTTTTCATGTACAAAAGCAGAGACATTGTTCATGATTATTCTAAGCCTTTAACAATTCATCATGAATATCTATACTACAATAGTTACCTGATGTCCTACAGATATGTATATACATAAATACTGTCGGAAATTCTTCTGACAAAAATAACTTTTTATCACCATAATGATAGTAATATTATCAATAACCTTAATTCACTGATGTACAGCTATACCAGTAGATAGTGTATTGGACCTACCTGTACCACAGGACTGACTTAGTCACTTGAATGATTCACTGGCCTGTCCTGTGTCTACAATAAATACAGTGCTAATGATCATGACAAATTACCTGTATTAATAGTATACATGTCAGATGATAATTAATTAAATATTTATCAAGACTAAGCTGTTACTCGCATGGTGTGTCGGTATATATTAAAGAGTCCTGTATAATTAGCGTGGACAGGAACATTTATTTCCATTGAAATTTTTATTACATGATGAGTTCATTAGGAAGTCAAACCAGGTAATTTATTAATAGAGGTATCGAATGATGCTGCTTTCGTTTGTTTCATTGTTTTGTGCCACACCAAGCTATCATGGTGACATCACTGTCTGTTGCACGGTTTCATCATAATACCGATGCAAATGTACATTGTGTTTACAGTGATATTTAAGAAACACATATCAAAATTTTGTAATTTTTCCACTAAAATAAAAAATTCATAGTTAAATTCCACTCAATTACCATTCAAAGATCACTCATTTAAGGTTTCTGAAATAGTACACTTAGTACAAAAGGCTGCAATTTTCTATATTTGTTTACGGACTAGTGACACAGAAATGACATTTACTTATACATGTAAAGGTAGACTATTTTTTCTAAAACTAGAATTTACATGTACATGTAGTTCCAACCTGCGAACCTGCAAAAGCACTCACAGAATTTTAAATTTCTAAGCAGACAGAAAGACAATGTGTTACTTTTGTCATCATGCTATGACATAAAACGGAGACTTCTTTTTGTTCATAAGGTAACTGCCAAAGCAGTATTTACAATACTTCACATGCCAGCATATGTGAAACTTACCAGATTGAAACAAATATCTTGATCTATTATGTGAAACTTACCAGATTGAAACAAATATCTTGATCTATTAGCATCAATATTTTTCTACTTTTTCAATTTTTGAAATAACTCATATTCGAAAATTAGAATTATCATATTTATTTGAAAAGTTGTCCAAGATTTATAATTGCCAAGGAATCTGTCCTGATGGCGTGTTGTCATGATGTGGTCGGAGGGCTTGTGTTCTTCAATGACCCCAAAAGCTGTGTGAGCTTGGGCTTTGGCCCCTGCAGGGACATACCTATACAAAATTAACATCGGGGCCAACTTGGCCCCAAGCTTTAAAAATTAAGGAGTCCAGAACAAAAATTGGGGGCCCAGAAAAAAACACAAAAAATCAAGATGGCACAGATTTTAAACTATCTGTTGAGAAGTGATGACTACATTTTTTTTTTCTTAATTCTAATGATATGGGCCATTTCATGTTAACTGTGGGATTGATGTTTTGAGTGGAAAATAGTTACATTTCCTGTGAAATATCAGACGTCATAATGTAATTTTTTTTGTACCTCAAGTCATTTTGTGGGAAGTGATGATTTTCCCCTTCAACACATAAGTCTGTTTGTTTACATCTTCAGTTATCAGTATTTGGTCCTTTTACTGGGGGCCGAGACACCCCTTCCAGTTGATATTTTAAAAAATCTATGTCACTCATGTATGTGTTCTTGTCATTGCTTACGTTAATTTATTATTATATCATATATGACAAGAACACATTTTTGATTGACATATCGTGGTCCTCCAGGTCGGAGTTCATTTGTTCAGTAAGCTAACAATCCACTCACTTAAAAAAAAAAATAGCCTGTTACAAACTGTAACGATATCTTCAATGAACCACATGGCCGAGGAAGTATCTTCTCCAGTATTGGCAGTAAAGCTTATGAATATAGCATGACAACTCTTCTACTTGATGCAGAAGACTCAGAGGCAAAGGTAGCTGGCATGACATGGGCCAAACTGAGGAGGATCACCCAGAAAAGTGTTCATGGGAGAGGAGAGGGCAAAAATCAAGGAAGTCAAGTCAATTTGTCCAGAACTAATCGTAATATTTTTGCCAGTGGGCAATGGACAATTATACTTTCCTTGTACACATGTCGAATGAAATATCATCTCACAACTAATTAAATTAAAAGGACACTACTGTAGTTCTTTTCCCTCTTCATTATGCATTATAATCTCCCCTTCCTCATTCCTGCTTTGAATCTGGGAGCAAAGCTGTCTTGCTTTCTTGCATCATCACAAGCTAAGCGCTTGTGATTCATTCTTCAAACCCTGTCTTGGGAAGATGGGTTTCTTGTAATCTCATTAAATCTTGATCTATCATGCTCTTTAGTTTATCATATTCGCTGTGGTACATGTAGATCTCAATAAACTCCATAGCATTTCATCTCAGATTGACCTCTGACACTGACCAATCAGCGTCCGCTGCACGAAGCTTGCCAGGGAAAGAATTCCCTGTCAATTTATATAAACAAATATGGCTGCGCCCATATCTCACAGCAGCACGCCTTGAAAACCTATTCCTTTGGCAATTTGTACATAATTTGTGGTTTCAAATTCAAATTATTATACACAGTGATCATCGGAATAAAGGAACTGGCCAGCTTCACACGGCCGACACTGATTGGTCTGTGTCAAAGATCAATCTGAGATGAACTATTTCAGCCAACATGAGGACAGGCTTGGTGTAGTGGTTAAGCGCTTGGCTTACGGCGCTGACGATCCGGGTTCGATTCCCGGGTTGCGCCACTATGTTCAAAAGGTTGGTAACCTCCTGCTTCCATGTAGCGATATAACTGAAATATTGTTGAAAGCGACGTAAAACACCAATAAATTAACCAACCAATCAGCGAACGTGATAAAACTGAGGAGTGTGATAGATCGAGTTTTAATGATAGGGTTCCTGTTCAGTGTGAAGTTATGAAAATTGATGTAGGACCATGAATATTATATCTTACAAGTCTGCATGACCCATAGAAATTTCATTATAGAGTTAATACTCCGTTGTATATTCCCTATTCAGATCATCTCAATATTAAAGAACTCAGATAATGTACTCATTTGTCAGTTGAATTTAATACAAAAAATTATTCATTCTAAACACAATTACTCATGCATTTGTATCCTGTCCTGTTCTGGATCCCATTTTATTTTAAATTACATGTAACTATGGTATAGTTAAATTGACTATAGAAATTTCCAAGTAAAACATATAGTGCAAGGAAAATTGTTCAAAAGGGACATTCAACTGATAAAAGTCTTTTTACATGTGAAGTAATTGATTATTGTTTTACGTCACACCACGAATATTTCACGTATATGGTGACGGCATCTGCCTGATGCGGAGCATACAAATTTTGACCTTTGCAACGGACCCACCCGAAGCAGTGAGGGATTTTTAACGTGCCATCATACCACGACACGGGGCCTCGGTTTTTACTCTCTCATCCGAAAGACAGGACACCGGCATGACCAGAGCGGGACTCGAACCCCGGCCTCCCGATCAGGAGTCCGACGCAATACCACTAGGCCACGCCGGCTTTCCATGTAAAGTAAACAAATATACATGTACTGTTGTACACCTCTTTGTTCTTCCAGATCACTGATAGAATTAAACACAATTTCATCTAAAATTCCAATTTCTAAGTTAAATGTCAAATGATAAGGTTACTGAAGTCATTCAATAGATCTCATTAAGGTCAAAGTAACAGTATTCTGACACATGAAGTTAGCAACGTCAGATAAACTCCATATTTTTCTACCAGATCACAATTGCTAAAATTTCAATGTCAATTCTAAAGATGTCATTTAATATATTTAATCAAGATAAAGGTTAACTTCAGAGTTCCTGAAAACGGTCTGTTTTGCAGATAAAAAATTCAAAAGTCTGATAGAAATCATCATCTTGTCGGTCCAAATGAAATGTCCGATACGATATATATCCGAATTCTATACTGTACACCTTTCTGACCCGAACTAATACAATTCAATCCGTCCTGATCATACGATTGCTTTAAGCGAGTCTTAATACCCTGATCAGATTTAAGCATCTTCATTATTAAGAATTGTGTATCACATGAAGGTCAAAATGGCAGCCTCCTAGCCTACAAAGTATGTGGCTTCAGGGAAGCTGAGCCAAAAACACAAATACACATTCCAAAATGACAGAGTTGTTGAGAGTGAGATGAAAGAGTTGAAGATGTTGAAATAGTTGAAGATGTTGAATGTGTTGAAATGTTGAAAGAGTTAAAGTTGCAGATGACATACAAGAGGGAGCTGACAGGGAGTCAATGGAGAGAAGGGTATGGATGAAAGTGAGACACAGACTATAGAGGAAGATATGAGTGATGTTGAGGAAGATGACAGTGAAAGTGATGATGAACAATCTGAAGATGAAAACGACAGACAATGGAACAAATAGTTAAAGAATGTGAAATGGAAATTGAATATGATTAATTAAATTCAATTGAATTCAGCTGGTGTTTATTTTCATATTTTTTCATTTCCTACTCCAAATATTGCGAAAAAACTTCGGTCTGACAAGTTTCAAAAGTTTTCAAGAAGTCTGTAACTTGAAGTTAACAGGTAATAAATCACCCCTGCAGTCTTTTCACATATGAAGTTATCGGCAGCAGATGTACTCCACATTTTTCTTCCAGATCAAAAAACAGAATTAAACACAACAGCTAAAATTTCAAGTTCAAAATCAAATGTCAAGGTTGAAAATGTCATTCAGTACATATAATTAATGACAAGGTACATTAAACTTGAAGGTGACAATCAATGGACACGTCTTTGTATGTTTGAAGCAGGTTTGCTCCTCCTTGTTCTTTGAGATCACTGACAGAGTTAAAATAATCTTTATTTTCAATTTCAATTTTCAAAGTTGAAAATGTCACTCAATACACCTCATCATGGTTTACGTACATCTAATGTAAGAAGAAGACACTGTGCAGAGTTCTTAAAACAGGGATTTTTCGGAGTATTCTACATAGGGTCCAGAATCCGATGAAATTGGGAAAATCTGCAGCATTTTAATGAAAGTGGGAATTTTCAGTTTTTTCTTCTTTTAAACAATGTTATTCAAACAATTTAAATCTGCTACAAAATTGGTGGGTTACCAAGTTAAACAGCCATCTATATTCTCATTCATACTTAAAATAACAGAACTTTTTAACAGCCAGAACAGGAATTTGTTCTGAATCAGATGAGCTGCTGTTTTGAAGGCATGTGGTGGGGGGAATAACACTTGAATTACCACTACTATGCTTATTGCCAGCAGCAGATTTGGATGAAAGAAATTCTAAATCCCCACCCCCTCCTTGTTTACATGTAGTACTACATGTATTCGACCTACTTGGTTCTGATTCTGAATGAGACAGATATTTGTTAGTAAAGGAGTCTATCTTGAAGATTTTTTCACATAATACTTGCTGTTATGGAAAGTTATCATTGCTTGGAGTCTAGATATTCAAATTTCCATGTTTGGTTACATTTCTGCTTTCTCATATCATGTCACTTGTGTCACCATCAATCAACTGTTCTAAATTCAGGGTTTCACTGCTATTATTCATTGCAAAATAATTGATATATTCACATCTTTAATATGTACTTTGAGATCATTGTTGGGGTTCTAAATTGGGAAAGCTGGCATGGCCTAGTGGTATTGCGCTCCTGATCGGGAGGCCGGGGTTCAAGTCGCCCTCTGGTCATGCCGGTGTCCTGTCTTTCGGATGAGACAGTAAAAACCGAGGCCCTGTGTCGTGGTATGCATGGCATGTTAAAGATTCCTCACTGCTTTGGGTGGGTTTGTTGCAAAGGTCAAAATTTGTATGCCCCGCATCAGGCAGATGCCGTCACCATTTACGTGAAATATTCATGGCGTGACATTAAAAAACTAAAATCAATCAATGTAAATTGGGAAATTTCATGCATTTTGGGGGAAAACATTGGTCATCTATGCATTTGGAATGAGGCTGATAAGAGACCCCCAAAACAGCCTTGAAAAATCCCCATATGACTAAACACTACAAATGCCAAATGTGAAATGAAGTCATTGAAAGAAAAAAGAGGAGTTACTGGCTCAGTTATGTGGCAGAAGTCACCAAAGAACTAAAATGTTGATGGACAAATGGACAAGCATAATCAAATCATTAATCAATGCTTTTATTCCAGACCAACATTATCAAATGTTAATGTTAAATGTCTCTGTGGTGTAGATTATGATCACACTGTCACTGGCCATATTATTTAATGACTTCTGAAGAGTGAAATTCTGTAATAAAGTTCTGTGTGATCAAACGACACCCCTTCTTTTACTGAAATTTTATCTTCGTCTATCAGTAACCTTCGTTGCAATGGCTTCAATATATACACAATGATAGATACTCAAAGTGACATCCTTTTAATAAAATTGAAATATAAATTATAAATCCATACCTTCTTTATTTCTACTTCTCAACGTTCTTTAGGCAAATGAAATTATTGCAATGCGCACGCACCTGTCAACAGACAAGGTGGATAACTCTGTAATTTTATTAGCCATATCACTAAGAAAAATTCGATCTATATGCACATTCTACCCATTTTCATTAACACGATTACAATTCTTTTTCTTTATTGTATTCAATATAACATTAATTTATCGGGTTCAAGTACAGTAATCATGATTTGACTGGAAAACATGCAAACATTGTTTTAACCAAGGACTTATAAACAACATTGTTTATATAAGTCCTTGTTTTAACAGAGACATAGACCACCCAAAGTTTAGACTGAGAACGAGTCTTAGTCAAAACGACCCGAATCCAAAACGACACGGACCAAAACGACCCAAATCTAAAACAGCCCAATTTTACTACCAAAACAGCCCATTTAATCTATCAGAGACATGTATTGGAAAGATTAATGTACTTAAATTCAGAGACAGACTACTTACATCCGTAGCGGATTTAGGGGGAGGGGAGTGGCGCCCATCCACTACCCGGCAGTGACCCAAAATTTTACCAAAATCTCTGTATTTTGGCCCATTTTCTGTCAGAATCGATCGTGGAAAAGAGGGCTCTGGATTCGCCGCAATCTTTTATGTGACACGCAGTACGGGAGCAAAATAAAGATCGAATTTTAATTAAATTGGAATCGCCGCTGTTCTAGTCGTGAAAAGTAGTCTATGTCTCTGTTAAATTTTACTTTTACATATTTTTTCTTGTATAATTAACTTTTAAATGTAGTATGATAACTAGTCCGTAATGACAAACCCAAACATGAGATTTGTGCTTGGGTCTGATATTTGGGAATTGTTTACATGACAACTACATGCGAGGGAATTTGACAGATTTCTAGGAGAAAACAGAAAACATCTGACAAAACTGTATGACACAAATCACCAAGGACATGCACACAAAAATGACAATAGTAGAATATACACGGACAACATTACAAAAATATTCGATTGTGTTGCGGTTACGATACCGACTTAGGACGGTCAATTGAAGTAACAATTAAATGTCACTCAATAGACCATATTCCGATATTGATAATTGCTGTCTTTTTGTCCGAGCTAATACCTTTTGGCGTTGTTTTTCATAGTGACGTTATAATGAATCTATGTCATGCGTTATGACGTCACTATGAAAAACAACGCCAAAATGTATCAGCTCGGACAAAAAGACAGCAATTATCAAAATCGGAATATGGTCTATTGGCGTGGTACACCGGTTTACAGGCGCGGGTAACAACTTGGTTCAAAATAAATCTAGTTTCGTTGGAAATAACAGGGGGTTACATATGACCTGCGTGTGCCCCCCTTAAAATCGTCTCTGTTAACAAATATGGTATATGTCCGAGGAAAAGGGAAAATTATTTATACGAAAGTGCTCGAATAGTTTTTAACTAAAATAAATTAGCCTCAACAATTCTTTATTTTCGGGGAAAATGATAAAGTTTTATGTAGAAGATAACAAAACAAATGTATTCGAATCATTTTGACGCATGATTTGAATATGAAAATAGTCATCCATTATAAATATTGTAAAACTTTATTTTTTTTTTCTTCATAGACGCAATATAATTACTGATACTGTGAATTTTTTTTACGTTTCAGTATAATTTCTTGAAACCGTTCCTTACTAATCCGCGTCAATCAAACACTTGAAAGTCCAGACTAGGTCGATTGGCATTCAATGTAAACATTTATTTGAAGAAGATTAAATTTTGAATTGAAATGTGTAAACCCCGTAGACGAAAAAGTCTATATAAACAGAGGTTTTTCTTCAGTTGAAGCATTGTAGCTTTGGAGTAAGCACAGTGTTTGAAAAGAAGAAGTCCGCCATTTTGAAATGAAAGGTTGACTCGAGAAGTAAAACTGAAAATGGCATATATCGGAGATTCAAATGCTCCTTTACAAGATGTCAAGCGAGTGCAGTTTGGAATCCTCAGTCCTGATGAAATCGTACGGATTCAATTTTTATGTTATTTATTTAGATCTATACTGTAATCACGAATAAATCTCATCATGACGTCTTCAAGTTCAGTTCCAATTAACATCTTGGAAATTTAGAAGTTTTTTTTTTAATTTTCTGTAAGGTGTATATTCTCTGTTTATAAACAGTACAGTTGAACATTATTAACTATAATTTGATTCATTTATGAGTTGTCATTGTATATTGTATTTGTTATTGTTGAAACAAAAAGAGGAAAGGGGGGGGGGTGTTGTTGTTCAATCATACATATACATGTACGATGTCGTCCGGTGAAGTGACGCACTTAAGCATTTAATATATATTTATGTTAACATTTCTTCCATACAACAAACTTTTGTTGTCATTATTGTTTCAGACTATTATCTAAAAAATAATTATCACAATTAGTCACTAAAACGTACAAAGCTGAACGTAAACAATGTTAAAGTGACTCACCTGCATGCAAATGACAGTGCCTATCATGTCCGGTGAAGTGATTTCTATGAATTATATTTTATTAAATGGATTAATTGGGATGTGTTTAACACATTTTTAGGAAACCATGTAAATGCAAGGTGAGTAAACAAAGTGCAATGCCATCTTTTGCAACTTTCATGAATATTGATGAGCTAGCAAGTGTCGTCCTAGTGTAAACAATGAGCACATGTTGTGAAATTCGATGCGTTTATTAAACAACCATTCTGTAAAAGGAAGAAATAATTCACATTTATGCATACCTCGGTCAATTCACAATTACTTGGTCAATTCACAATTGTATCTTCTGAATAATACGTCAAATATTACGTCAAAATCCATCACACATAATTGTGTCACCTCCGTTGGCCACATCACTTCACCGGACTTGGCTGTATATGTATGTTACCTAAAATTCAATAAACAACATCATGGATAACCAGTATATTGTGGTGCAGTATGGATCACTGGAACAACACAATGGTGTCTGGTTGTATTTGGTATCTTCTTGGTCTAACGAACATGTATTTTCTTCTTAAAATGTTATAAAACACTAGTTTGAGAAATCGATATCAGGTCTTATACAGAAGGGCTATCCCCAAGAAAACTGAAAAGACACAAATAAATTGGTGGCATGAAAACATTAACTACTCATTTGTTTTTGGGTGAGCAAGAAATAAAAATTATGGAGTTTTAACATGCTTCATTCATATTTTGATAATTTCTGAGTCAGACATAATTATCATCTGTTATATTGCATTGCATGGACAGTTTTATCATTTATGTAAACTAGCAGATTATAAACACTTCTTATTTGTAGTATAATATTCCTGTATTGTTCAGTATCAATTTTAGAATCCCTTGTATGTGTAATGAGAGAAAAGGCTGTCTTGCATCACTGGTTGCTAAAATTAACCCCCCCTCCCCCCATACATATGCATCAAAATGTGATAATTAGAGTGCTGATAATGTAAAAATATGTGCAAATCTCATTTTCTTGATTTATTTTCATTCTACTGTCTACAATATCACATGTACTTAATAAGTATAACTTGATAAACAATAGAGATATATAAATGTATCCAAGTTAGATTTCATGCAATGTAAGATTTTATTGCCCTACCCCAATACTTTGGACCCCCACCCCCATCCCAATCATTGTAAAAAAATGAGAGGGCACCTCTTTTAGAGATGAGTTATATGTGTAGCTCATGATTCATATTAATGAAGGAATATTATACAACATAATTATGATGACATATCAACAAAATTTTATTTCCCCCACCCCTTCCTTCCGACGGAACATATATATGACGTCACCCATGGATGTAGAACCCTTAAGAGATATAGAATTGGGAAAAAAACCAAAAAAATGGTTGTAAGTTACAAAATTGTGTTTTAGCACAATTTCATTTGAAAGTGATTGTTATCTGGCCCATGAAGTACATGTATATTGGGAATTGCTATTTTAGTATATGTCGACATCAGATATACAAACATTATTTAGTAGTGCATATGCAAGGTCTGACCAAGTATCTCATCTAATAAATTACAAAAAATAAACTTCATTAAACTGTCCATATTGCTACAGAAGTCTTATCATTAAATCTTCTTTTCTTTTTTTCTTCAGAGGCGTATGTCAGTCACAGAAGGGGGAATCAAATATTCCGAAACCACAGAGGGAGGAAGACCCAAGTTAAATGGGTTGATGGATCCGAGACAGGGAACAATAGACAGAACAGCCCGTTGTCAGACATGTGCTGGGAATATCTCAGAATGCCCAGGGCACTTTGGACACATTGAGTTGGCTAAGCCTGTATTTCACATTGGTTTTATGGTGAAGACCATCAAGATCTTAAGATGTGTTTGTTTCTTCTGTTCCAAACTGCTCGTAGACCCTGTAAGTCAGTTAGTGTGTTCAATATCAGTAGTCTAGATGTTATGTATGTACAGTAGGTTGAGGGACAATATGTTTTTATTGAAATTCTTATTGCTTCACAATCCTGCGATTCTATGTATAAATATTCCTGAAAAAGGCATAGTAGTTATATAAATTTTTATAGTATACAAATAGAAATAAATTTATTCATGCATGAGAACATTTCAAAAGTTGCAATAATTTCCATACCATCTGACAAAATAAGCAGGTGAAGTGAGTACATGTAATTAGAACTATCTTATCTATTACAGACAAATCCCAAAGTGAAAGAAATTTTGAGCAAGTCCAAGGGCTATCCTCGAAAACGTTTTAACCATGTGTACGATCTCTGCAAAGGCCGTAAAGTGTGTGAGGGAGGAGATGAGATGGACAGTAAATTGGACGGTCAAAATGAGGAAGATGGTGAACAGAAAAAGGTAATGTTAAATATGGCTAGATTTCGTATTTTTTACTGTACCCAGGATTGAGTTAGTGCAGAAAGAGCAGACCTGGTTTTTTGGTCGTATATTTGAGTTGCAGTGCGGACTTAGTCTGTATAGACTGTCCAAGTTTGATTCCAGGAATACCGGTAATACCCCTCTGTGTAGAAAAGATCGATGACCTCCTGCTTGCGTGTTTTGAAGTACTATAACAATTGTTGCAAGTGCATCATTGTCTTCAAACTCCATGTGCTGATACTGCAGCGTATAGCCACCATTGAAATATTACATTTTGTAGTGAACACGATGACAGAATTTCAGTTTAGATACATTAACATGTATATAATGATGATTAGTTCATTCTTATTCGATTGTCTATGCAGATACTTTTAAATGCATTACTCACATTTTAATATATCCACTACAATTTTACTTTTAAGACTTTTGTTTACATAAAGTCCATAGTTAAAACACATGACCTGCATTCAGTAAGTTAGTTAATACTTTTTCATAAACTTCTACACCCACCTTTTATGTTCATAAAAAAGTTACATTCAGTACAGATTCACAATGTGATTGGTATTGACTTGTAATGAATTTATATGACAATGCTGCTTGTGAAAAGAAAAATTATGTTCATGTTTTAACTATTACATAATTTACAACTAGGGCCATGGTGGTTGTGGAAGATACCAGCCAAAATTGAAAAGAAATGGATTAGAGGTCATAGCAGAATGGAAAGATATCAATGAAGATTCTCAGGAAAAGAAGATCAATTTGACAGCAGACAGAGTACATGAGATCTTTAAGCGCATTTCAGATGAGGAATGTTTGATCATGGGAATGGAACCTAAATATGCTCGTCCTGATTGGATGGTTGTCACTGTCATGCCAGTACCACCATTGTCAGTCCGACCAGCAGTTGTCATGTTTGGCTCGGCCAGAAATCAGGTACATAACATTGTTCTTAACATGTGATATTGATCAATACATGGTTTCGGTAAGTGCTATATTAATAATTAATGTATTTGTATGCTGTAATTTTGAAAATGACATTCATTGACAGTGTTTTGCATTTTTATTTTTTAATAACTTTTAACTGTTTACTGCATCTATAGAAGGGTGAGGCATAAGCACACTTACACATAATCATTAATAACAATAGATTGAATTGAATTTTAAAATAATTTTGTAAAAGGTATGGAAAGGTGTAATTGAAATAATACCAATTATTATTTGGCAGGATGATTTAACACACAAATTGGCTGATATCATCAAAGCCAATAATCAGCTGAGGAGGAACGAACAAAATGGTGCGGCATCTCATATTATAGCAGAGGACATGAAAATGTTACAGTACCATGTGGCAACATTCACCGATAATGAATTACCCGGCTTACCCAAGGTGAAAATTTAATGTTGCTTTAATTAGTTTTAAGATCTGTTCAAAATAACTTTATGTTTTATGTACTATATTGTTTATATAGCACAGCATTCAAAATATTACCTTTTGATATGTAGTAGAATATAGAAAAATGAATTCATATCTTCAAAATCATATCTGTACGAAGGGTAGACTGGGTGTAGTATTAAAATGCTTGACTTGTGGTGCAGGTGAACCAGGTTAATGCAGATTGTGTCACAATAATTAGAGGTTGTTTATCTCCAGAATTGATGTATGATATAACTAAGAACTGTTGATAACAACATGTTAAACTCAGTCATCTTATCAAACACATGTTTGTACTGAAATAATTTCAATAAAACAAATTTTCACAGGCTGTGCAAAAATCTGGCAGACCCTTGAAATCTGTGAAACAGCGTTTGAAGGGTAAAGAGGGTCGTGTGCGAGGAAACTTGATGGGAAAACGTGTGGATTTCTCGGCACGTACTGTCATTACTCCGGATCCCAATCTCAGAATTGATCAAGTAGGAGTACCCCGCTCCATCGCTCAGAATATGACCTTCCCAGAAATTGTCACACCTTTTAATATAGACAGGTGAGTATTTTTTGGATTTATTGAATAAAGCAATAATATTGGGAGACCTGTGAATTAAGTCCCAGATTTTATAATAGATTTTGAATTAGCAGATTTAATAATGAATAATGAATTATTTTTCTGTGATCATGTCTATAGAATGTGTGAGTTGTAAACCATACATTATAAAGAAACGATGAAGGAATGAACAACTTTTTAAACTTTTTTTCAGGATGACAGAATTAGTTAGAAGAGGGTCTAACCAATACCCAGGTGCAAAGTATATTATCCGAGACAACGGAGAAAGAATTGATTTGAGATTCCATCCTAAAGCCAGTGACCTTCATCTTCAAATAGGATATAAGGTGAACAGAAATAGCACGAGCATAATAAAATGTTGAGGAAAGAAATTTATCCCATCAAAATTATAGGGTTTGCTGTGTTGCACAAGCTTTATGTTTATACATCAAAAGGCATTTTATTTTGTCAAATTTAGTTATGGAAAAAAGGAAATGTATATTAAAACTTTTCAGAAATATTTTTTTTTATGTTTTGTTAAAGCAAACTTAGAAAAGAATCTATATAAACAGAAAATGTGAAAATTTACTACTTCTAGATGTGTATATGTATATGTGAAATCTTGACAGGTTGAGAGACATATGCAGGACAATGACTTCATAGTGTTTAACCGACAGCCGACACTTCACAAGATGAGTATGATGTGTCATCGAGTCAAAGTTCTCCCATGGTCCACATTCCGTCTCAATCTTAGGTACAAAATTTGGAAATCTATCGTTTATTCACTTCTGATGCTTTAGCACAGTTCACATGTATTTTTTCCGTTACACATTTTCAAATTTAATGTCTCCAAGCATTCATATTTTTCTATTTTCATTGACTATATATGTAAAAGTTCATCTATGTAAAATCTTATGCTGATCTGTCTGAACATGCTTAATAATGATATACTTGTAGTATTATTTCTTAAAGCAATGAATTTGTACAAACTCAAACATATTAACATAAGGAGTTATTCCTTGTCATACATTCTATTCTAATAGTTATGTACTTATATTTATAGTGTAACCACACCATACAATGCTGATTTTGATGGTGATGAAATGAATCTTCATTTACCACAGTCCTTGGAGAGCAAGGCAGAGATCTCTAACCTAGCCTTGGTACCACGTATGATTATTACCCCACAGGCTAACAGACCTGTCATGGGTATTGTGCAGGACACACTCACAGCTGTCAGAAAGATGACTAAGAGAGACGTGTTTCTTGAAAGGGTAGGTTTGTGTATTTGCAGTGCTTTTGGATTTATTATTGTTTTACCACACTCCATGAGTATTTCATGTATAAGGTAACGCATCTGCCAGATAAATTGCATTCAAATTTGTACCTTTGCAAAAGACCCATCTGAAGCAGAAAAGGATCTTTTACATGTCATGCCTACTGTGACACAAGACTTGTCTCATCTAAAAGAGTGGGCACTGTTGTGGCTTGTGCCTATGATGGGAGTTGAACTTGAGACCTCTCAGTCATGAACCAGGTGCTCCATACACCGAGCTACAATGGCTTTGCATTTGGAAGTCAAGTAAAAGTCAACAGCCATGTGATAGATAAAGTACAGATAGTATTTCTGGTATTAAGAATTGTTATTGGACTTCTAAGTAAGAATCATTATTAAAAATTATAACACAATAATACCTATTAGATTCACTTATATTTGTGCCTGTATCTGTCTATCTTTTAGGCTGACGTAATGAATCTTCTGATGTTCTTGCCCAGTTGGAATGGGCATGTGCCACAGCCTGCTATTCTAAAGCCGAAACCTTTGTGGACTGGTAAGCAGATATTTTCACTTGTCATCCCAGGCCGTGTAAACTGTATACGAACACATAGCACACATCCTGATGAAGAGGACAAAGGGCCATACAAATGGATTTCACCAGGAGATACAAAGGTAATACATCTCTCAGTATTATTTTCTGAATTGTTTGCTGAATTACTATCTGTAGTATTGATATTTTGATATATAACAAAAGCATGTGGGGATTAAGAAAGAACGAACTTTTATACTGGATGTTGGGGTTAAGAAATTTAAACATATATGTTGTAGGAAATAATTACTCATCAGTTATTTCATTTCCTCACATTATCGCAGCATCCATCTGCTTCAGATTAAGTAAAAATTCAAGTCAACCAACCAATGTACTGAAATGTAGTGGTAAATAGTATGTAGAAAACAACTTCTCATTTTCCATTCATTTTTGCCTTGTGTTGTAGGTACTGATAGAGGATGGTAACCTGATCAGTGGTATAATATGTAAGAAGACCCTGGGTACATCCAGTGGTTCTCTCGCCCATGTTGTATTCCTGGAGCTGGGCTATGAGATTGCTGGCAGGATGTATGGTCATATTCAGACTGTTGTCAATAACTGGCTGCTGCTGGAAGGTCACAGCATTGGTATTGGAGACACCATTGCTGACTCACAGACTTACATAGACATTCAGGAAACCATTAAAAAGGCTAAGGTAATATTATTTAGGGATAAAAAATAAACAGAGTTAACGTTATTCAACTGAAATCTAATTAGGCCAAGTGACTTTTAAAAAGATTTTGTGATAAAAAGAAACAAATTAACAAATGATAAAATACTCCTTCAAAACTAAAGTTGAATATAAACTTGTAAACTACATTATTTTATAACCTTATGAAAAGTAAAGCAGTCATTGCGAGTACACACAAAGCAATAGACTACTGAAATCCACTATATTTATATACTGTTATCTGCATCTTCCGAAATGAAATAATGTTGTATTTTCAGAATGAAGTGATTCTCGTAATAGAGAAGGCTCACAATGATGACTTGGAACCCACTCCTGGTAATACCTTGAGGCAAACTTTTGAAAACCAGGTAAATATTGTGCTGTATCTTAAAAGAATTTATTAGTACTTTAATTTTGGATGTATTTCTTTTCAGATTAATTTTAACTTCAGTTTGTAAAACAGTATTTTTTTATAGTTTGTAAAACAGTATTTTTTTATAAACTTTTTTAAGGACTTGACTTTGCATAAATCAGATTTTGTTTTCATAGAATAGTACAAATAAAGTACAAGTAGAATTTGGAATATTTATTTTTGCAATATGGACTGATTTAAGGTGAACAGAATCTTAAACGATGCCAGAGACAAGACCGGTGGCAAAGCACAGAAGTCATTGTCGGACTTCAATAACTTCAAAGCTATGGTGGTAGCAGGATCTAAAGGATCGAAAATTAACATTTCTCAGGTAAAGCATTTATAGCATATGATATAGATGTGTGCAAAATCTACTGATGTAGCATACAAGAAAACTGAAGAATAATGCTGTTTTATTTTCTCACTTGATAATAATGTTGCATTCATTAATATTTTGTGAAGGTATCAAAGATTTACATTGTCCTTTATCAGATTTATATGTATAGTTCATATAATATCCTAGGTGTACATGTTTATTTCTGTACTCGCTATATACTTGTTTGTGCAAGGAATTACAGAATTTACAGAGAAATTTATTTGGGCATTAAGAAATTTAAAAAAATCTTAAGATGTAGTAAATATACCTGTAGGTTATTGCCTGTGTAGGACAGCAGAACGTTGAAGGAAAGCGTATTCCGTTTGGTTTCCGCCATCGCACACTGCCTCATTTCATCAAAGATGATTACGGCCCAGAGTCCAGAGGTTTTGTAGAAAATTCTTACCTTGCCGGTCTGACTCCTTCAGAATTCTACTTCCACGCCATGGGAGGCAGAGAGGGTCTAATTGATACTGCTGTAAAGACTGCTGAAACTGGTATGCTTCCTTTCTATAGGAAACATTGTCTAATATATCAGTAAATTAGGTTTCTAGGTGTGCAGAATATTAAAATTTGTTTTCAATCTCTTTTCCTGACCAACATGGAAAACTTACTATTCAACTTTATAGTCTTTGAATAAGTCTTTTAAAGAGATATTGTGCAAGTAAATTGATTTACACATTGTAGCATTTAAGTTTACTGTAAGAGATGTGTTTGTTGACAGGATACATTCAGAGACGTTTGATCAAGGCTATGGAAAGCGTAATGGTGAAGTACGATGGTACGATCCGTAACCAGGTAGAACAACTGATCCAGCTGACTTACGGGGAGGACGGATTGGACGCTTGTCATGTGGAATTCCAGACCATGCCTACGCTGAAACCCTCAAATAAGGCCTTTGAAAAGCAGTTCAGATTTGATGCCACCAATGAAAGGTATTGTAGTGAGATTTCTCTATCTGATTGAAGCAGTGAGGGATGTATATTTGTAATTTACTTTTTCGGGTGTTTTTTAGGTGATCAGAAAGAGGGAAGGTTTACATAATTATATAAAGAATTTTAGTCTTATGAATATGATGTATAATTAAAATGTTACTGTAATATTAACTTGGTTTGTAATAGTATATTCATTTTCTAGAACTGTCATGTCAAACACATTATTTGGGAGTTTGTTACATTTATGTATACGGTTTTACAGTTTACTTATGCATGTATACAGAAACAAAGTATATATCATGGTAAAAAAATAAAACTTGCCTACTTACCAGTGTATCAGAAACACCTTCTTAAACTTATTTACTTAATTCACATGTAGTTCTGATGTTTATCGTTGAACATTGCTTTAATAAGTGTAATTATTAATTAACAGAGCAATGAAAAAGTGCTTGAATGAGGAGACTATCAAGGACTTGATGGGTGATGCCCAAGCTCTAGCTGCCCTGGAGAGGGAGTGGGCCCAACTGAAGGAGGATCGAGATGATCTCCGCACAATTTTTCCTACAGGAGACAGTAAAGTGGTGCTGCCGTGTAACTTGCAGAGGCTGATATGGAATGCACAAAAAATATTCAGAATAGACAAGCACAAAACAACGGACCTGCATCCACTCAAAGTTGTAGAAGGTATGTCCTGTTCTTGTGTCTTTATATTAATGAATGTGAGATCTGACCTTATTTGCAAGAAGAATATGAATTAATTCACATGTCATTTGTCAACCAGCGTTTTGTTAACATAAGATTAATTGTATCATGTACATTTCAAGCATCAAATGAATGAATCCTTAGATATGAAGTAATGAACCACTAAATGACTTTGATAATTCAGTTGAGGGTTTAATCTTGCTTTATTGATAGTCATACTGGGTTTGTGTGTGATGGCAGGGATCTAAAGATAGAGTATTAGTCAGTGATACAGTGATAATGAAGTACAGCAAGAAAAAGTTTAGCCATGAATTAGTAGTGCTATCAAAATTTATATAAGAAATTCCTAAAATTGGCCGTAATTTCCATTCAAGAAATGATCTATGTTATGTGCATGGAAATGATATGAGTAAGACTTTCATTGTCTGAATTCTCAAACATCCAGTAATATGCCATTCTAACATACAGTATGATACAAATGTTTGTAATTCATAAACATATTGCCTTTGTTGTTTTCCAGATGTATATTCACTGTGTAAGCGACTAATCTCTGTGCCTGGTTCAGACAGACTGAGTATCCAGGCCAATGCTAATGCAACCATTTTAATGAAGTGTCTTGTGAGAGCGACACTGTGTGCTAAACGTGTCTTGGAGGAATTCAGACTTAGTGCTGAAGCATTTGAATGGCTGATAGGAGAAATAGAGAGTAAATTCCAGCAGTCACATGTAAGTGTAAAGAAATAAAGTGGCCAAAAGCACTTTATTTACACTAAAGAGATCACATGTCATAAAGAAGTCTTCTGTGTCCATTAACTCATCAACCTAGGTAGATTTAGCTTTGATGTCTGTTGATTAGGAACTGTATATCCTGAAGTATGATAGTATAAAATGAGGTCTTGTGTCTGTACCGAGCCTTGCATTGTTGGGATATTTTCCTTCTTTGCTTCAGTATACAGCAAGTCTGCATCTACTTAGTTTTAAAAAATGCTGAATTTGAGTCAATTTGTTTTAATATTGTATAGAAATCTTCTGAGAGTATCATATTGTTGCAAGTCATATTATTGTATAATGTAGGGACATTGCTTGCTAAAATTGTGAGTTTTACTTAATGTTGGTTGCTGAGAAATTTCATCTGATTTTTATCTCGTGTTATGGCTGTGACATTTTGGAGATAATGGTTTTTGATAGTCTATTGATACCCATTTTACCAGTAAATATGTCATGTTACATATACTATATAGGTACATCCAGGAGAAATGGTTGGTGCCCTAGCTGCCCAGTCACTCGGAGAGCCTGCCACTCAGATGACACTCAACACTTTCCATTACGCTGGTGTGTCAGCCAAAAACGTAACATTGGGAGTACCTCGACTGAAAGAGATAATCAACATCTCCAAAAAACCCAAGACTCCTTCACTGACTGTTCATCTCATGGGGCAAGGTGCTAGAGATGCAGAAAAAGCAAAGGTAAAGACATGTAGGATTAAAGGAAACAAAATCTATAAAAATCAACAGGAAAAAAATGTTATAATGAATTGTAATATTTGAACAGAGAGGATACCTGAAAGCTAATATGGTTATTCTGAAGAATAAGAGAAAAGAACTACATTTATAAGTATCAAGTGTTTTTTTATTTTGAGAAATCCCAAACTTAAATGTATAAATGTGTTTTTCAAACTATGTAAAATTGTATATTAATTGAAGTAGAAATTTCCTTACTTACACATACTTTCTTTTCTGTCATTTCAGGATGTGTTGTGTCGATTGGAGCATACAACTTTGCGTAAAGTAACAGCCAACACTGCAATTTACTATGACCCAGATCCCCAAAATACAGTGATAGCCGAAGACCAGGAGTGGGTTAATGTCTATTATGAAATGCCTGACTTTGATGTTTCCAGAATCTCTGCTTGGTTACTTAGAATTGAGTTGGACCGAAAGAGAATGACTGATAAAAAACTTACCATGGAGCAGATCTCGGAGAAAATCACAGCAGGCAAGTATTCTAGTATAAAAATGAGATCTATGAATGGTTAATGAATTTGGTTTCTATGATATTATAGATATTTCATGTACAAAATGTAGTATCTATGTTTAGAATGTAATTGTAATGTGATCTATTGGGTCTTCTCGTTTTACAGAGTTATTTCCCATTTCAGCAGGTATCTGACGTCAAATATTTTGACATCATAAAATTTCTATATCATTTCCCGTAATTTTATGCCAGTTTCCATAAAACTGGTTGACGTCACAGTGGTTTGACATAAAATACCCGCTTAAATGGGAAATCACAAATATACATGATTTAGTGGCTTAAAGCACCCCACTTGAACTAACTAGCCTCTTTTTTAAGTCTGAGTTTGATCTTAAGTTGGATACGAGGGAAGTAAAGTTCACCAGAGTGCCTGCCAAAAGTGTGTGGTTTCTCATGTGTACATCAGTTTTCTGTACCACTATACGCTGGCTGCTGCCATTTACTAGATGTTAATAATCATCTTTGTGTTGAAGAAGAAAAGTAGTACTAGTAACGTGCAGTGGATGTTATATGCAAAAACTATTGAAATATGCTTTTATGAGCAGATACAGCAAAATGAATCAATAGAAGAAATATTCTTAAAATACATGTAGACAGTCTTAAAGGGAATACAGACTTAATCAATAAAAGTAATTTTGGACGATTTTCTTTGACTAGGATTTGGTGATGACTTGAACTGTATCTTCAATGATGACAATGCTGAGAAACTAGTGCTAAGGATAAGAATCATGAATTCTAATGACAGCAAGATGCAGACGGTAAGTTGGCTGTTTAAATATAAAGTGTCTTTATTTTATTAAATTAACAACAGAACTATTAAATATTCTGTACTTGATCACCTAAATAGATTCAGTATATTTAGATTGAAGAAATTGTTGTAAGATATGCTTTTAGTTATCTCTAATAACACAAGCATAATTGAGAGTTCCAACTTTTAACTGGTTTTTTTTTTCAGGATGAAGAGATAGTAGATAAGATGGAGGATGACGTCTTCCTTAGATGTATCGAGTCTAACCTACTCTCTGATATGACGTTACAGGGTATAGAGGCAATATCAAAGGTAAACATACTGCAGGTCTTTGAATATAAGAACAACATATGTAATCAGATTTGGGTTCTGTGCATAGCCTTGCAGTTAAAATCTTGTAAAAGAGAAATTGACATTTTAATTCTTTTTAATTTCTGTAACAATATAGGTATCAAATGACCTGTATTTAAAAGATTCTTTTTATTGAAATATACATTTTTCTTTTAAAACCAATGTTGAATGAATTGACATGTCAAATATTCACTAAAACTCTAGCTACCAATGTAAAAGTGCCAAGGACTAGACAACATTTGTAGCCTGTACTCCTTATGTCATGAACTTGTGTAAACAGTTTAAAGCATAACACATACCTAATTAGAATATTTTGCTGTCAATCTAAAATTAGAGTTATTACATAGCAGGAATAGGAATTGTAATTGTTTGATTTTCCAGGTGTACATGCATTTACCAGACACAGAGGACAAAAAGAGGATCTTCATTACAGAGGATGGAGAATTTAAAGCTGTGGCAGAATGGATCCTGGAAACTGATGGAACGGCTCTGACAAAAGTGTTGAGTCAGAGAGATGTGGACCCTATCAGAACTACCACTAACGATATCGTAGAAGTGTTTGCTGTAAGTTTACACAGAAATACTTTTATGCAGTTGATTTGTGGAGACAAAATAATAGAGATATGTTAAAAATTTTATTATTCAGACTTCGATAAACCTTTACAGTGATTTTGTAAATGATGAAGCATAGCAACATAAATGCCTTTTGTCACACTTTGATTAAAATTGTCTTTGAGGGTGACACACATTTCTTAGAATGCCACTGTTTAGTTTGTACCTCAGTTCTCATCTCAACAGTTCATTCGTACAAGTATATAGTTGGAGTGCCTGATAAATTAAATGTACTTCATTGTATTTAATCCATTGCTGTCTTGTGTATTATTATCATACATGTATTCTGTGTGCTTCATTACAGACTTTGGGTATTGAAGCTGTACGGAAGTCCATTGAGAAGGAGATGAACCATGTGATATCCTTTGATGGATCCTATGTCAACTATCGTCACTTAGCTTTGCTGTGCGACTCCATGACAGCCAAAGGTCACTTGATGGCTATCACACGTCATGGAATCAACAGACAGGAAACTGGAGCTTTAGCTAGATGTTCCTTTGAGGAGACAGTGAGTGAACTTTATCATATACAGATAATATATGCATGTGAAAGCAGCAAGTTTTCAGTAGATCTGACAGTGAGGGTAATTTGAAGTTTACATAAAGATACTTTGTCAAATCAAGAAATAATGTGGAAATTTATCAAGCTTTACTATTGTATGTGTACTTCTCCGCATATGTATGTGGCAAATTAACTATCATCTTCAGATTGCTACAAAAATTTGATATAATTTTCATCACATTTACAGGTGGATATTTTAATGGAAGCTGCATCTCATGGTGAAGTGGACCCTATGAAGGGAGTGTCTGAGAGTATCATGTTGGGTCAGCTGGCCAGGATTGGAACTGGCAGTTTTGATCTCTTGCTAGATGCAGAAAAATGTAAATATGGCATGGAGATACCAACTAACCTTGGAGTGGGCATTGCAGGAGGAGGTATGGATATTTTGTATTCATACAGCAGATACAACAGAAACATAAAAGAAATCATACTTACTCAAAATAATACAGACCCAATTGATGCATTAAAATTGTCAGCAGTTATAAATATTACTTTTAGGCTTACGGTGTGATTTGTACATCAGTATAAGACTACAAGTAATTTTATTTTTATTTTTCCACAGCTGGAACAGGTTTATTCTTTGGAGCTGGCAGTCCAGCACCAGGCATGTCGCCACAGATGACACCATGGAACCAGGGTGCTACTCCAGGTTATCCGAGTGCTTGGTCACCTGGAGTGGGAAGTGGAATGACCCCAGGTGCAGCAGGGTTCTCACCATCAGCTGCTAGTGAGAGTGGGTACAGTCCAGGATACAGTCCTGCCTGGTCTCCACAGCCAGGATCTCCTGGGTCTCCGTCGAGTCCTTACATACCCAGTCCTGCAGGACCTTTGTCACCTAGCTACTCTCCAGCTTCTCCTGCTTATGTGCCATCATCACCAGCTGTCACACCACAGAGTCCTGGTTACTCACCAACAAGTCCTTCGTACTCGCCTACTAGTCCAGGATATTCTCCAACATCACCAAACTACAGCCCAACAAGTCCATCTTACAGTCCAACAAGTCCAAGTTACAGCCCTACATCACCTTCATACTCTCCTACTAGTCCAAGCTACTCACCTACAAGTCCAAGTTACAGTCCAACAAGTCCAAGTTACAGTCCAACTTCTCCATCATATTCTCCAACCAGTCCAAGCTACAGCCCGACATCACCATCATACAGCCCTACAAGCCCATCATATTCCCCAACAAGTCCATCATATTCACCAACTTCACCTTCATATTCCCCCACAAGCCCAAGCTACTCTCCAACAAGCCCTAGTTACAGCCCAACATCTCCTAGTTATTCCCCAACAAGCCCTAGTTATTCCCCAACCTCACCTAGTTATTCTCCTACATCGCCAAGCTACTCTCCATCTAGTCCTAACTACAGCCCTAGTAGTCCATCTTACAGCCCAAGCAGTCCAAGCTATTCACCCACCAGCCCTAGCTACAGTCCGACGAGCCCCAGTTACTCTCCCAGCAGTCCAAAATACAGTCCAACAAGTCCAAGTTATTCGCCGACAAGTCCATCATACTCCCCTAGCTCTCCTCAGTATTCACCATCGTCGCCCAAATACAGCCCTAGTAGTCCTTCATACTCTCCTAGCAGTCCGAAGTACACACCAAACTCGCCCTCTTACACAGGATCCCCATCGTACTCCCCATCTTCACCCAACTACAGCCCCACTTCACCAGAATACAGCCCAAGCTCCCCTCAGTACAGTCCAAGTTCGCCCAAGTATTCCCCAGCCTCCCCCTCCTACTCTCCTTCTAGCCCTAAGTATTCTCCAGCAAGTCCTACATACTCCCCGAGTAGCCCTCAGTATACCCCCACCAGTCCAACCTACACCCCAACTAGCCCACAGTACTCCCCTGCCAGTCCTACTTACACTCCTGAGACACCCAAGTACTCTCCCACTAGCCCCGCATATTCTGCTCCTGGTGATGATGATAGTGATAGGGAGTGAGAAACTTTGAATGAGGATAATCGGACAGTGAAGGAAACTAGACTAAGAAAAGAACATATCATAAGTCAATCATGTGACTGTGCTGGTGAATCAGGTCAGAAGCTGTGAAACAGTTGAATGATCTTGAGGATGGAAAGACAACTATGGCAGGTGTTGTGAACTGGTTGCAGAAACGTTTATTGCAATGGCTAGATAGTCAAATCACAATGTCTGTATATACTGTATTTGTGGCAAAGCAGGCGCAAGTATTTTTCATATTTGTAAATACATGTATAACAAGTTATTGTGTTTATATCATGTGCAATGAAAGTTAATAAAAACTGTTATTGTTTTAGTATGTTGAATTTACGTGGTTTAATGACAAATGGTAACTTGAGTTTTTGCACTCTCATTAAGTCAATATGTTTATTATTAGTTTATTGTACAAAGTATGATTGGTGTATATTTGAATTAAAGTTGTTTGTTTTATGTGCAAAAAAAGAATAAACAATTATGTACAGCATGTTATTTAATATACATGTAAATAGCTGTAAAATAAAAATATTTTTCCCATATCAGCATATGTAAATACACATGTATGGTTTTACCCATCATGCTTTGTAAAAATTGCAAATATTTTTATCATACAAAGATGAAATGAACATTTCATTTTTGGTTTCTCATAGTGCTTTACACCATTTTATGTGTCGTCTCTATATTAAAACACTCGACAGTGTATTAAAAAAAATTATAAAAGTTGCAGTTTGTACAACATTGTTGAACTTAATTTTAAAATCAACTTTCTGCTCATATGTATAATACATATTTTTTGTACATGTATTTGATCATTTTAATGTGGGTTTTGACCATTACATTTCATGACTGTTTATCTCATCCTCCTCGTCAATCATGTTATAAAAAACATAGGTATTCGTAAACAAATCATAAGTTAACTTTGAAAAGGCCCCTTTGGTTTAGCCTATAGTGTATTTTATAGTATAGGCGAAACCAAAGGGGCTGTTTCAAAGTTATCACATGATATGTTTACGAATACCTATGATAAAAAAGGCTAGAAAAATAATGTTAAAATTGTATGGCACATGCCTGTATTATTTGGTGCATTATTAATGTATAAGAATGTATATATATATATATTGTACATTATCTATGTAGGGAAATGATGTGCCTGTTTTAACTTTACTTTTCCCAGATTTCAAGATTACACTTAATATTTCGTTTTGAATGGAACTGTTTGTATTGAATTTAAGTGGTTAGACATTTTGCAGGTTGTTAGTTCATTGAAGGATTATTCAAGTTGAAAGCACTGAAACATGAACAAAGGGAAAACCCTCAATGTTTTTTTTTCTTTTGTTTTAATGGAATTTAAAGAATTTTGAATAAAACTTTGAAAATATAGTTTTGTTATTTTTAATTCATCTGAGCTTGAGAGCTTTCTGACTAACATTAGTTCTTTGTCCGACCAGATACAATTGATATACATGTACATGTATTTCAGTTTCTCGGAATGTCTGCAGCAGCAAACATTAATGAAAGTCATTGAGATGTACATTAAATACATGTAATACAAATCTACTTTATCCACATTTTGCTCACTAATACGGATAGATATTCCTGGCCTTCGACAGGCACAATTTCTATTACTCTTCGACCAACTAGACTGCTGTACGAGTAAGGAGTAGTTGACTTGGTACAGATGTTTTGGGTAGACGGGGTCTATTAGAAGTTTGCATGTAATTGAAGATGGTTGTTCTGATATTAAACCGAAATGTCCAAACTATTATCCAATGTGACTTTATAAACGTGAACCTTAAAACACATCGTCCGAATTTAATTATTCGCATATTGATGATGGGATGAAAGGAAAGTGTGCTTCGCAATTAACAGTGACTAATGTACGGAGAGTTGCTGTCATACCCCCGTGCGTCGGCGTCCTCCAGCACAAAAATAAGTAACCTTGGCTATATCTTTTCAACCAATTGGGATAGGGCTTTGGTATGTTACACATGCGTTCCTCATGACAAAAGCTTTCATTTGATACCATGACTTTTGACGTTGTAAGCCTTGACCTTGGATTTTGATCTACTTTTCAAAAACTTTGACCTTGGTTATTTTTTTAACTAGGATAGGGCTTTGATACTTCGCGCATAAGTTCCTCATGACAAGAGCTTTCATTTGATATCATGGCGTTTGGCTTTGACCTTAAAAAACATTAACCTGGGCTATCTGTTTTTAACCAATAGGGGTAGGGCTTCGGTACATCATACATAGGTTCCTCATGACAAGGGATTTCATTTGATACCATGAATTGTGACCTTGACTTTTACCTATTTAATAAAAACTTTAACCTTTGCTATATCTTTTAAATCAATATAGGTAGGGCTTGGATATATCACTCATATGCTCCTCGTGACAAAAGCTTTCATTTGATACCATGACATTTGACCTTGTGACCTTGAACATTGACCTACTTTTTCAAAACTTAACCTGGGTTATGTCTTATGAACCAGTAGGGTTGGGGCTTTGATACTTCATACATAGGTTCCTTATTACAAGATCTTTAGGGGCAGGCTTGGTGTAGTGGTTAAGCGCTTGGCTTGCGGCGCCGACGATCCGGGTTCGATTCCCGGGTTGCGCCACTATGTTTAAGAGGTTGGTAACCTCCTGCTTCCATGTCGCGATATAACTGAAATATTGTTGAAAGCGACGTAAAACACCAATCAACCAACCAACCAAGATCTTTCATTTGATACCATGACTTTTGACCTGTGACCTTGAACTTAGACTTTGATTTATTTTTCAAAAACATCAACTTGGGCTATATCTTTTGAACCAATAGGGGTAAGGCTTTGACACATATTTTCCTCATATCAAGACATTTTATTTGATACCATTACTTGTGACCTTGACCTTTGAATTAGACTTATAGCTACTTCTCGAAAACTTTACCAGGGCTTTTTGTTTTGAAATCTTAGAGATAAGGATTTCATATGTAGATACATTGTGACCAGAGCTTTCATTTGGTTAACTATTGACCTTTACTTTAGACTGGACCTTGAATTAAAGGAGAATTGGAAATGCATGCTTTTCCTTTGACATTGCCCCACCGGAGAACAAGAGTTGTCTTTTGACAACTCTGGTTCTATTGGTTCTTCGATCATTGAGTGCAAATGAGAAGTGTCTGGAGGGGCCAAACGAGTCAAAAGAAATACTCGTCTTCATTAGCGTCTATCAATGTATATATCATCAGCAGGTAGGTTTCATTAGCATAAAACTATATCGGAGTTCCTAACTCCGTGAGAAGTTCGCCATTCGTGATGTATATGACTGCATATTTGTTCATAGATCAACCAAATTGTGCAGACAATTCCTCCAGAATAGGGATATTTCCAGTATTTTTGCACGTTTTCAGATGTTAAGCAAAGTAGAAAGTTCCCAAAGAAGTGTAAATATGTACAACTTGATGAAAAAAAAAAGAAATTGGTATGAATGTGGGGCAAAATCTGTTAAACCACGGAAGTGGCCGAAAATGGGAGGGGGGGGCTGCAACTAAATTACTGCTATATCCTGTCTCGATGCTGTTGATATCTAATTTATCTACGAATATCATGCCTCTACCTCGAATAATCAAAATAGAATTTATTGTGACGATACGCAACGCCTGTTCGGGGCCAGTTGACCACTAACTAAAACTGAAACATTTCTACAAGTGTCCAGGTAATGGCTGACTACTTGAAGGCAATCACGATTCGGTAGACTTGATTTAATCAAAATTCCACATGAGATATACCTGTAATGTCTGGCTTCCCTCAGCTACCCTCAAGTTTAAGTAATAACTTGGTATTACAGTGTGTCTTTGAGAAGAGGACTATAACCTCAAGCAGAATGTTCAGACCGTGGTCTCATGAGCAGATTCAGATTTTTTTAGGGGCTGGGTACCAGTTCAGCCATGGGATCGAGCCTATGATTTTCGGTAAATTGTATGGATAAAATATATTTTTCGACGAAATGAAAAGAGGGCCTTTGGGAAGAGGAATATAACCTCAAGCAGAATTTACAGAAATTTTTCAGGGGGGGGGGGTACCAGTTCAGCCATTGGGTCGAACCTATGATTTTTTGTAAATTATATGGGAAAAATATTTTTCGACGAATTGCAGGGAGGGCCTATAATCCCCCTGACCCCAGCTAGATCCGCACATGTGTCTCCCGGCGTTTTAAATTTTAAAGCAATTTGATGTGCAAAATATTACGACTAATAAACATTTAGTCAGGACTGCGTCTGGACTTGAGCTAAGTCGGTCTTACAGATTGTACATTTTTGTCTAATTCTGTTTTCTTTTAATATTATTCTTCAGTGATTGCAGATTTCACCCTAAAATTGTGTATTTATCGACTAATCATGATCAGTGATACGAAAATTGTTCAAAATATGAATGCTACACAGGAAGTTACGACAGGCTACGCCTTCTGTGAAACTCCCGGGCCGGTCGCTTCTTCGTTGTCGTTGTACTATTGACAACAGCTGTTTGATGGTCTCACGAATGTCGCACTAAACTTTATCGCACAAAAATTATCACAAGGGTTATAAAAGTACCATATTGGAAAGTATCTCGATATCGGAGGTCTGATAAGTTTAATGATATAACAAATATAAACAGACCATATTCGTATGCCATCAATAGTTAGTGTACAATAAGGCGCAGACAGCAAGCAGTGGCAGGTGGAAACACGGATCACCAATGATGAGATCATGTGTTCAGGAAAAGTAAGAATCTCCTATCAGCTAGCAGGACCTGGTGATCAGCGGTAACACGACGATATACATGTACTGGCGTCATTTACTGATGCTGTAATCACCCTAAGATAAGAGTAAGAATCTCCTATCAGCTAGCAGGACCTGGTGATCAGCGGTAACACGACGATATACATGTACTGATGTCCTTTACTGATGCTGTAATTACTCTAAGATAAGAGGTATCTTGAATCTCCTATCAGCTAGCAGGACTTGGTGATCAGCGGTAACACGACGATATACATGTACTGGCGTCATTTACTGATGCTGTAATCACCCTAGGATAAGAGTAAGAATCTCCTATCAACTAGCAGGACCTGGTAATCAGCGGTAACACGACGATATGCATGTACTGGTGTCCTCTACTGATGCTGTAATCACCCTAAGAGTAAGAATCTCCTATCAGCTAGCAGGACCTGGTGATCATCGGTAACACGACGACATACATGTACTGATGTCCTTTACTGATGCTGTAATTACTCTAAGATTAGAGGTATCTTGAATCTCCTATCAGCTAGCAGGACTTGGTGATCAGCAGTAACACAACGATATACATGTACTGATGTCCTTTACTGATGCTGTAATCACCCTAAGATAAGAGTAAGAATCTCCTATCAGCTAGCAGGACCTGGTGATCAGCGGTAACACGACGATATACATGTACTGATGTCCTCTACTGATGCTGTAATCACCCTAAGAGTAAGAATCTCCTATCAGCTAGCAGGACCTGATGCTGTAATCACCCTAAGATAAGAGTAAGAATCTCCTATCAGCTAGCAGGACCTGATGCTGTAATCACCCTAAGATAAGAGTAAGAATCTCCTATATCAGCTAGCAGGACCTGGTGATCAGCGGTAACACGACGATATACATGTACTGATGTCCTTTACTGATGCTGTAATTACTCTAAGATAAGAGGTATCTTGAATCTCCTATCAGCTAGCAGGACCTGGTGATCAGCGGTAACACGACGATATACATGTACTGATGTCGTTTACTGATGCTGTAATTACCCTAAGATAAGAGTAAGAATCTCCTATCAGCTAGCAGGACCTGGTGATCAGCCGTACACGACGATATACATGTACTGATGTCCTTTACTGATGCTGTAATTACTCTAAGATAAGAGTAGGAATCTCCTGTCAGCTAGCAGGACCTGGTGATCAGCGGTAACACGACGATATACATGTACTGATGTCCTTTACTGATGCTGTAATTACTCTAAGATTAGAGTAGGAATCTCCTATCAGCTAGCAGGACCTGGTGATCAGCGGTAACACCACGATATTATACTGTTGTCCTTTACTGATGCGTATTATCATCCTAAGATAAATGTAAACATGCTACGTGAAGCAATAATAATTAAAGTACAACTTCGATATCTGGAAGACCAAACTTTGGAAATATTTCATGACCGTGCAAGACGTGCGACAAGTAGATTGGTCACACTGACTGAGGTCAGCCGGGAGGGGAAAGGGTAAGGGGGATGGGGATTTCGTTGATCATACGAACTTGTTAAAACTATAGCTAATGTCAACAAGAGATTAACAGGCGGCCTCCACTAGATGCTGAAAACAGGTTTGTCCCCTACCCCTTCATTTTTCTCCAACCCAGCTGGCACTTACATGTGTGCACACCCAATTTTGTTATGATTGTTTTGTATTATCAGAGGTGGGACAAACTCCCTCTACACATCACACCAGTGACAATAGATTAAAGAGGACGCTGGACTCGATGCCGAATCTTGTTAAGAAAAATAGAGGGGACACAGCTTGCAACTCTCTACTGAAGATGAAAAGAAAAGAGAAAATAAATAGAAACTATCGATCCCTTCCAAAGCTCCAAAACTAAAAAAAAAAAAAAAAAAGAAATAATAAATAAATAAATAAATAAATTAAAAAAAAAAAATAAAAAAAATATATATATATATATATATATATATATATATATATATATATATATATATATATATATATATATATATATATATATATATATATATATATATATATATATATATATATATATAAACCAAAGAAGGAAGGAATGACATTCTCAATTTGAATTTTTTTTTCTTGAAAAGACTCCTAGAAATTGTTTTATTGTAAAAAATACAAAACATTTGATTGTCTATATACTGACGTACACATGCACATTCGCGATATTTGAACATGTTTTAAAAATGGTTCTCAGTAGAAAGGAATAAGAAGTGAACACTATAAAATCTAATTTTTCTAATTCAATAAAACAGAATTTAACCTACAATTTATAATGATACTCACGCATATACGCAACAGAAAAAATCACATAGATCTAGATTCGCATTTGATTGGAATGCATATTTTCGGAACTCTGATACCATTTTGGTTTTTCTAAATTACAAAATAATGGACGCTTCCGTTGTTTTTGATGCAAATTTCTTTGTTTGTTAAACAGATGCCTGGATAATACCCTAGATATGAGTGGTAATTATTGTTGAATGCATTTCTAATTGATACAACTATCGGCTTACTTGGCAATGAATTCATTTGCAATGCTAGAATTATTCATATCAAGCAATTTCTGTTGGTGTAGCTGGAATTTCCTCTGATATTAAGCCATTTTCGCTAATTTATTGCATAAACACAGTGTTTATGTTGCCATGGGAGCGTTTTTCTTTCACTATACTCATTTTTTCGTATTGGAGTAGAAGTTTTGAATGTCAACTTTATGTTTGATTTTTCATGACATATCTGTCATCTCTGTGCTGATAGAAGGTAGTATCTATTATACATTTATTCCTCTACATTTTGCAATTCTTGAAGTCGGACAGGTCACATGACCTAATTTGCATAATATTTGTTGGGGGATAAGTCACGGGATTTATCACTGCTTTCTACGAAGAATCTGATATTTTGAAATCTTATTTTTGCAAACTGCGGTCCAATCTCCAAAGCAGAGTTGTCATTCCTTTACAATCCACACAAACCTCTGCCAACGTCTCAGGTTTTTCAAGTTTCATGTAAAATCAGATTTTGCCTCTAGACGGTATGACTTGGTTTTCAGTGGCTTTATTAGTTAAATTTAAAGCATTTACCATGTTACATTTAGTTTTAATCAGGCTTCTTCATGAAATCTACCCGGAATTTACACCGCACTATTTTCTCAAAGTACAAATCAGTGTCCTAATATAATACAGTTTGTCAATAACACTATCATTTGCACCTTAATTGTCTTGTAATTTCTGAATGAATCTCTTTTTGTATAATTTTCGCCCAGATAACTTGAGTACGATGACATTTTTCCAAAAACACGCAAAGCAGTACTAGGGACTACTTTCAGTACTTGGCAAAGATAAAAGGGAGTGCAAGGATTGTAAATCTGCTTAGGAGATTGACTGCAGTCATATAAAATTCGAAAAAGGAAAGAGAGTCAATCGTCGTGTGATTCCTCAATGAATTTCAAAAGTTAACTTACATAATTTAAGACACATTTAGCTCTTGTGCTCAAAATATAATTCAGCAAACTTGGATTACGGTCTACGATAAACACCGAGTTTATCCCCCAGGTCTTCCTCGTAATGTTTCAGGGATTATCTTCATTTAGATCTTAGTGTGATGTCATGCTGACTTCAAGAATGAAGAAACTGTGTCTTGGCTACAGTACACAGGGTTCTCAATAAGTTTAGAAGTTAGTATATTATCTAAAGGGAGACAATCATTTGGGCCAGCAGCTTATTTACAAAGATCGTGGTATAAAACAGTCACAAAACTAAAGTAACTAATAACCTTAAGGGGACAGATACACTGAGATCCAGGAGTTTATTTGTGAAGGAAAATTGGGTGGATGTTGGAGGCTGAGAGAAATTTTTGTTTTGTTAGTAGCAAACTGTTTTCTTTATTTTCATCAAAATATTGGTCAGGTTAATTAAAAATTTATATCAACCCAGAAATACAACTGCACATCAAGGACTTACACATAACATTTCGTTTAATAACACATTCTTTTCAGCTAAAATAATGGCATGTCATTCAAATATTTAAGTTATGTAAAAAATAATGATACATTGTAAAGACTGTTCAAGGTACAATGACAAAACTTGCAGTATCTCTTGTTGCCAGTAATAGACAGAAGGGGCAGTGCTGGTCCTGGAGAAGTTTGAATAAATTTTTATGAACATGAAACTGTATAAGTTTACAAATTGGGAATTTTTGCAATACTCAAAAGCATATAATGATTGCAATAATGTAATTGTAACAGATATTAAGTAATTATAGCTCCTACAACTGTGAAAAGGAATTTATTCTGAAGAGAAGCTGGAATTAAGATTTTCAACCAAAGCAATCTCAAGGATGGCAAATTACATCAGATTATCAATAACAATGGTCTTTTACATTTTCAAATATCATCTATGTAAATAAAACGAGGAAATAATGCAATTTTAATCTAAATTTTTAAATATATTTGGTGACATTTAAAGTTGCTAAATTAAGTGCCCTTTTTACCAAATACCGCGTTAAAAGGTTCCCTTTTGATAGGGAAATTTGTGTGCCCTTTTGAAATCCTAGATTTAACACTAGAAGTAACAGGTGAATTTAAAGAAAGTAGGAGGCGACATATGCGAGCGCCAAAGGCGCGAGCCCTGCTAGGGGGATCCGGGGGCATTTACCCAAGTTATCAAGCTGTCCACTTACCTGTATGTTAATTCTAACTGGCTCTTACAAGAATGTCCACTGTGTCCAGTGGACATTTTTAATGCCCACTCTAAAAATGCCCACTGTGACCAGTGGGCAAATTAAGTTCCACCCGGACTGTACTGTACATTCTGTGGGAATTTTTATTCTTAATGTCATTGACAAAGCAGCGTTTCTGATTAAAATCAAATTGTAAGCATAGTAAAAATGGCCTAATACTATAATAAGTGTAGGTCTATTTACATTTCTTAGTGATTAAAGATATGGAATGGAAACAGAGCATTGCCAGTTCGTTTAGTGATTTGTCTGAAATATATTTCTCATTGTTTTCTTTTTCCAGGCATTACATGAAGGGTCATACATGTTATTAAAGTTACAACCATTGGTTCTCACGTTAAATGTCAAAGGACACACTTAGCATTAAATGTATTTGTGATTTACATTATTTCAATAGGTAGATCACTGAATTAATTATCATATATAAAAGTACATTTCATCAATCCATTCTCATAATATTTGTTGCAGAAAATTTGGTAAAAAAGTTCTGTCTCCTGCATTCTTTACAAACAAATGAGGTGTGTAAAAAAAAAATGCTTTATAGTGTAGTTTTAGTTTTTGTTTAATTAGACTTAAATCTGATCAAAACAGTATGGTTCCAAAAAAAAAAAAAAAAACCCAGAATAATTCTGAACATGGTCCAAATTTGACTGGTAGAGGAGTTCTGTACCTCAAGCCCTTTTATAACAAATGTGTTTTTCAATAGACAGTATGCATACATGTATGGTTGACCAGTTCGACTTTTATTTTAGGAGACAAATATGGCATAAAAACTGCATAATATGTATTTATTTTCACCAGCTTGATCTTTTTGGTGGTTGTGCTCTATCCCCACCAGCCCTTAAATTTTAGGATGAATTATTATTTATTGTCTGCTCTTTTTGTTGCCAACCTTGTATGTTTGTTAAAATCTGCTTCATCTACTGCTTGCAAACAAATTGTAAAGCATTGTGCTCTAAAGAGGCTTATAACTTCCTTGAAAGTCAGTAAGGCCTGGATATCCCATGATCATAACTTGTTACATTGCATTTACAGCAGTAGCCTGTTATTTACCACACAGCCTTCTTTTGTTAGCTTGCTGGGACAAATGTCTGGAGATCTATTGTCATACCCCCTGCATCATCCTTGTCATAGTCGTCCATAGACAAAATTTTTAACCTGCATTATATCTTTAGAACTATTAGAGACAGGGTTTCAATATTTCATATATGTATTCCTTGTGCCAAAACCTTTCATTGGGTACCAAAATTTTTGACCTTATGACCTTGACTTTGAAGTATGACCTACTCTTCAAAAACTTTAACCTTGGTCATAACTCATACCTGCCAACTGTTCCGATTTTGGCGGAATTTTCCCGATTTTTACATGCTAATTCCGCATTCCAGATTTAGACTCATCCGTTCCGATTTCGGTCATTATTGTGCACTTTAGATTAGGGTTACCTCTTTTTTCGTCACACTCTTGTAAACGCTTAACGATATGCTTTAAACAACACATGTTTAAAGCGTCGACCTGATCAAGGATGAACGTGACAAAAACGACAAGAAACATTGCGGTGTTGTTGCCCAAAGTAAAAGGGGGCCCGCTTACTGTACGGTGTACAGATGTGATTTTACTATCTCCTATAGGGGGATCACAGACATTACCAGACATATTGGGACCCAAAAGTACAAAAAACACTTTGGTTTCTGAACAACAGAATTAGGAAATGTCGACGTTTTTCTCAAAGGCATCATAGACAACTTTTTGGACTTTCTTCGTCTTGTGGCATCAGTGTTTCACAGTTTTCACTTTTTTGTTTGTTATTTCCAGGAAGGAGACTTATGTTTGTTATCAAAACTGTTGAAAAATGTGTGATATCTCTTATTCTTTTCTCTATGGAATTTGTTGATAACTGTCAGTTTGTGAGGTCATTTTATGGTCAAAAATTGAACATTTTCTCAGCGGAAGGGGCGTTGCGCCCCCTGACCCCGCTGTTCCTTCTAACCATCTTCTAGGGTTGGCAGGTATGCATAACTTATGAACAGTAAGAGATAGAGCTTAGATATTTCTTGTGTGTATTCCTTGTGACATAACCTTTCATTACGTATCAATATTTTTTGCGTAATGGCCTTAACCTTGAAGATTGACCCACTTAGACAATACTTTCATTATTCAAATTTGGTCGCCACTGGCTTCTGACAATTCTTGTTGTATCTATAGTGATATAAATGCATGTTGTATACATAATCAATAAAAGTTAAATGTTTGTACTGGTATGTTTTTATGCCCCTCTTCTGAAAGATTTGAATCGTGTGTCTGTTTGTACATAATTCAGTCCCCCTTGAAGAAAGATGCAGTTACCTTCCTTATTCTGAACACTAAATTCCCCAAAATTTAACTGTATGTGTATGTTGAAATTTCTCATTTTTCAACAGCATCTCCTGACCCAGGACCCAGGGGATTGGGTGAAGACAGTATCTAGGACGTTGTGAAATTTTATACAAAAACTTCAATGTCATGTTCATATTAGGGCCCTGAATATTTTTAATTTGCTTTTGTCCGTATTTAAGGAACATTGTAGAATATTGATAGGGTATGCAAAACAATAATAGGATATAATCAAGATAATTATGATGTCCTTTCTTGGTTATATAATGTGTACATTTTTATACACTGGCACAAAAATGTGGGTATATCATGCAATACCACTTTGTCCTGCTGTCTGTCTGTCTGTCTGCACCATTTTGTTTTTGCACCTCCCCTTAAGCCCTTGGGGGGAAAATTAATGAAACTTGGCTTAAAGAAAAAATCAATGTACATATGTGCGTATTGGAAGGGAAATGCTGTCCAAAAACATTTACATTAGTTATGGCCCTTCTTCTTCTTCTATTATGAAGTGTACTCATAAATGAGTGTCATACTTCATGTACTCAGATTATCTGAAAATACCTGGTCTTCGCAACTGCTCCTTAACCCTTGGGGGTGGGGGATTTTGACAAAACTTGGTACTAAGAAAGAACATCCTACATGTATGAAGATGTGTACACATATGTGAAGGGCAATGCTGTCCAAAAATATATTCAAAAATACTTTGAACTTTACAATGTACAGTGGACATACAAATGTATATCAAACATTGTATTCTTATTGCTTATGACATTAAAAAGAACCCTATTGATTTTCCAGGTCATTAATCATTAATGAAAAGTAAATGTCTTGCAAGGGTATGCGGGGGTTTCGTTGGTGGTGTATCTGTGGTTTTGTTAGGTTTATATGTAAATGGGTTTTGTATCTATCAAAATCTGTCCGTCCGAATGACAAGTAATCTTTTGATGAAAAGCTGAGTGTTTGAAGAATACTTGGTGATTGAGGTAGCTCTGATAATAAAGAGTGATTCTGCCTAGACAGATTATATACATTTATATCCCAGTTATCTTTCTTTTATATGGAGATGGCGTAATAACAATGTAATAAAATGAAGAATTCTTCACTCAGAGTTTATAAAGTTTTATTTTGAAGTGAATTCATTTCATCCTGGGTTTCAATGTGACACTGAGAATGAGCAGAGAATGATGACTATGTATGTGTCATGGAAACCAGTAATCCTTAAATGTCAGACCCAATTTAACAAGGGCTCACAATGGACCCCAAAGTAATGTTGCAAAATTTTGTGGCCATTTCTCTGAACTAGGTTTAAACCATGAAAACAAAGTGCCAATTTTTAAAATAGGTGTATACTGTGTGTTGCATTTTCTGAAAATTTAGTTGCAATATGAGGCAAATGCTATTTTCAGTTTTAGCCCTGATAAAATGTGATTCTGAAGTCTTAAAATAAAGAGAGTGGACTGGAGTTAAGAACTCTGAATTTGCTCTTTTTTCACTTAATTTGAATTTACCATGATATACATGTATGTAAATGTATTAACAGAAATCTAGATTGGACAAGGAATTGTAGTTAGAAGTAAAATGTGATAGAAAGCTCAAGCTTTAGTTTGTTACATATTCACTGACTGTAAGATCAAATTCAGACTTCGAAGCATTATAGTTTTGATATGAATGAAAGAAGTTTAGATTTCTTTTCAATCTCATTGACTCTTTATTGTTAGATATGAAAATTGCATATCTCAGTTGATTTTTCATGATTTTATGTACCTATAAATGTATACAAATGTAGAAAAATTGTGTCGTAAGACTTTTTTATTGTTAGAGAATCTGTAGTCAAAGTTTGAGATGGTACACATCTCACCCTTCCCTGGCTCATATCTGAGCTAGAGTTGACAATCTTTCCAATGTTTTAGATGAACGTTTTATCATAATAAGTAATATCAGGTTTCAGTTTTTGTCGGGGTTTTGCACCTGACACAAAAGTTTTGGCAAAGACATTTTAATTTATAAAGTATCTAAGTATTGTGAACCTATAATGATTCATGATGGTTGAAGGATAAATGAAAAGTCAATGCATTTGAAAAAATATAAAATGTAAACTAAACATGCTCTAGACATTTGGACTAGTAACTTGCGACATTTTAATCAGATTGCAGTGATGTTTTTTTTTGTTTTCTATTTAATTGGAATATGTTCATACCTATAACTTGATAGGAAAGATCCCTGTAGGAAGGTTGTTTGTCTTGATCTTCATCCCAGTCATGCATTCAAGTTTCAGGTCACTATCAATTTAAGAGAAATCTTTTTCTGTCTGACAAGTAATTTTATTTGAAAATGTACATACTTGGTAGAAAAGTTTACTTAAAGTGTTGTTTTGTGGCCTTCACTCAGTCGTTCATTCAACATCCAGGTCACTGTGTCCAGTTAGAAATTATGTGGTCGGACCCATAATTTGTGCACATGTTCATTTTCAGTCATGGTTATTGTCAACTTAATACATGTACTGGGTATGTGAAATTTTGTTGTCTAGTCATAATATTGTTCCTTATGGAAGAATTGTTCTTAATATATAAGCCATGTGTCATGATCTTATCAACATTGATGCACTCATTCATTTTAATTTAAGTCAATGTCACTGTCAGCATCACAACTTTGTTAAAAAAAAAATTTTAGTCATGCTTTGAGGTATTTAGTCAGTGTGTGACTTTCTTCTCAGAAAATACAGATCTTGTTTGATTTTGACGTCACTCTTCGAAAGTTACTCCCCTTTGTAGAAATTTACTACCTGGAAATCAAATGAGAAATGTATAATTAGCATTTATGCAGTTTAGATGTTGCTCTTGTTGTAAGGATATTGATAAAATGTTTCAGAAATGATTTGCCCATGATAGCTGACAAATACAGAAATCTTACATAATTCAGCCTTCTTGAAACTATTGAATGGAATCATTCCTTTTTTTATAACTTTTAAACTGATAGTGATTGGCCATAAATTGTTATTGTAGTAAATTATGCTCCATATAAGAAAGGCATGTATTAAAATGTGTAAAAAGTACTAAACATAGTAAAAGATATTAAATGTATGATGTACCCAAGTCCCAATAAAGTATCAGATTCATTACATTCTCTGGTTGATATGTACATATACATGTACCATGTTTAAGATGAAAATAGCAACAAAGTAGAGAATCCTTATTGTAGTTAGCTTGTCATGTGAGACTATCCTGCAGACCAGGAGAAGTACAGACCTTATTTGTAATTCGTTTGAGAATTGACCCTACATGTACACTTTTGTACCTCCCAGAAAGATGTAAACTGCGATACCAAGATACTTAAATATGTACATGCTCTGTACGTATTATACTGGATTGTATTCAAGTAGGATTGTCATTTTAACAGAGTTACTATTATCCCAAGTGGACATCTTCATGACGACACGAATGCACTTGAAATACTAGTGAGGGACAGACTCAAGTTCCTCTAATTCAGCATTACATGTATATTATGATATATCTCTACTTCTGGCTTTTTGTACTGAAATTTGGCCATGCTGAAATAAGTTCAGTATATGCACAGAGACTGAAGTTGACTTGAGAATGTAATTTTTGAAAGTGATATACTCCTTAAAGATCATGTGCAATATACAGATACAGAATGGTATATATACATGACAAAAAAAAGCCCCAAGATATAGACGCTATATAATTATAAAAGACCATTATTTTTGAGAATAACTATATAATTTACTTTCATTTTTAGGGTGATGTTATTAAAGAGAATACATATGAATTTATAGTTACATGTATTTAAACACAAAATGAAAGTAATGTTTCACATGCTTTATATTTTCAGTAAGAGAAGATGAAAGCAAGAAAGTCCCTCGTAACTACTTTCCTAAATGGACATACATGAAGATTGAAATCACATTAGATCTGTAGGTTTTTATTAATTTGTTGATAATTTCATTCCCATATGTTCCTTATGCCCATCTTTGATGAGATGTATCATTATATAGCAGTGGTTATCTGCCCTTCTTCTGTTCCTTGCATCCTGTTAGGCCTGAATTTTTCATATGCCAATTTGTACTGGATCATTCTATGTATGGTGTTGCTCATACCAAGGCAGTATCATGACTTTGACGCAAGATCTTTCGTTCAAGGTTATGGACATCACAATCTGATTAAAACCATATCTTTACTACGCTTCTCTATTTGTCCCATTGCGGATAAAGATCTGGTTAAACCTCATAAGAGGTCTTGTTCTGGTGAACTCTGATGACGTTTCAGTCACCGAAACTGTAATTTCAATAGCCAATCAATGACTCGGCTAGACACGTGATAGTGATGCATTATGCGACAAACACTGTTCAAAAACTACCTCGTTGGTCATGCACGCTGTGGATGTTAATTTCATTCCTAGGAATTCGTAGCCGATCCACTGATTGACTGAAAATCAGAGTTCACCAGCACATGACCCCTTACGGAGTTTCGCCAGATCTTTATCCGCAATGGAACAAATAGAGAAAATAGAGAAGCGGAATAAAGATATGGTTTTAATCAGATTATGGACATTATAGACTCTTGATTGATTTTTTTGTTTTGTGTATGATATATTTTCAGCATATTTAATTATTTCATGTTTATTAATAGCAGAAATGTTCTTACTTAGTTTCATCTTGCACGAAGACATTGATAAGGTGTCATGACCTTAACTTAGCTCAATTTTACCTGGAATGTCTAGACTGCAGTAGACTGAGATGGTACATGTATTTGGCCATAACTTCATTGGACTGAAATCTGATCTTTTCTGGTTGCATTAGTTTGTACAATAAAAAAAAAAGATCTGACATCCCTCTTTTGGAGTTCAATGTTATTTGATCAGATATGAGATATGATACAATAACAGTTTTAGTATGGTTTGATAGTTGAGGAAAGGGTCAGGGTTATCTTTAAATTGGATTTTGATAAGTGAATTGAAAAATTGTGGCATACATTTAAATTAGTACTTAAGGTCAGAGGAAATCTGAACCTACAATATGCCTGGAAGTGTTATTTGAAGTGACAGTATTTTGTCTGGTGCATGACCTTATTGAAAATCCTGTAGGTTTGTACAGTATTTTTACTATACAGAAAATTCTCTCCAAAATAACTGTTTTAAATACATACCCATACCCTTATTTTGATATGTTTAAATTTTATTAAAGATCAAATTTTCTCATCCTAAACGGTGACTACGACACTTAGTGTGTGTCTGAAACACAGAAATCTAGCACATTTCACAGTGAAACAAAGAAAATGATGAAAACATGAAATAGCAGACCTACACTTACAGAGTCAAATACTTGTTTGTGTGGAAATACCAGGGTATTTTACTAAAAACCTTGGTTTTATAAACATTTATCGCTCAGATAAGGTATCCATATAAATACTGTTTTGTTTAAAAAATACCAATTTGGTGTTTGGTGTTAAAAGAACCAGTAATAATCAGATTTTAATTAGAATGGCCATATCTTTGCAATCTGTTTGAAGATTATATTAAAACAACACTTGATTGTTGTTCATGGCCAAAGAATGTGTTATGACATTTATCAAGGTAATATTGCAGTCAAGGTCACAGTGAACTAACTTACAGTAATGGTGTTCAATTTTAAATCAGGATTGTTGTTCATTGTCTTAAATATTTGTTATGACCTTACCTCAAGGTTATGATATGATCAAGGTCACAGTGAACTGAAGTACTGTAATGATGTCTGGGTTATATTTATTTCTGAGCTTTTTGAAAATTTTTCGTTTACCGGTAGTTGTGCTTTGAAGAAACTGTAGCCTGTAGATTAAATCCACCTTCTGGCTATTTCGGTAGGTTAGCCAGTACTTGATAAGCCTTAATTTTTTCAGATTTTTAATGAAACAGCCTCAACCTGTCACAATTAATTTGAGATTTCTGAGTGTTAAGTAAATATCTGTACAAAATACTGATTCCAAATGGTTCAAACACAACTTACATATGTGTTCATTTTCTATAAAGCAGTTTTGTCTAAATCGTATTATTTTAATTCATTGCATGTACAGAACCTATGATTTAAAAGCTTTTCTTTATTTTTAGGAAAAATGCTAGATTTAAAGATAAGTTGGACTAGAAGCAGGAGTAATTGATGTAACATGGATGTGTTAGAGTGTCAGGTATGCGGATTATTCTTCTCAGAGGATTTCTCTCTCAGGAGTCACATAGAGACTCACTCAAAAACCGAGCTTTATCAGTCCATCTTAAGCCTGAAACAGGTGCTTATACAATCTGGAATTAACACTAAAAGCAGTGTCATCGAGGACCATCATTTGAATGCTAGTGATGGAGAGGGTGTTACTGTGATTAGTGAACAAACGACACCAAATCACCACAAAGACGAGGATCATGACCAGAGCTTGGAAAAAGTGATTGCTATCAAACAGGAACATTTTGCAGACATTTCACTGTATTCTGGTATTCAAAGAATGGAAAATGAAGATGATATATCACTGCAGCAAACTCTTACAAAGGAGTCTGATGATATGGAACAGGAGAAATGGGTACCGGAACCCTCAGAGGTGGCAGAAGCGCCACCTGCGAAAAATGACACAGAGTCAGCCACACCACTGGACAGTTTGACATGTGAAATCTGTCACAAGAAGCTGACTACATGGTACACACTGAAACGACACATGTTGACTCATAACAATAAGAAGCAGGAGTTCTGTCCTGTGTGTGGAAAAGGATTTCTGGGTATGTCTTCAAGAAATCTTTGAAGAAGTTTTTTGTTATATTAAAATACACTCAAACCTGTGTATAAAGGTCACCTAAGGGAAGAGTCAAAAGTGGCCTTTAAAGTCAGGTGGTCTTTATACAGAGGTTTATTATCTAGGAAAACATGGAAATTGGGAATTTAAAATGTAACCTTTATAGACAGGTGACCTCATAATAGATGTGGCTGCTAAGGCAGGTTTCACTGTATACAAAAACGTATCATGTCTAAGTGGCCGTCTGAATTCTTATTGATAATGCTTTATTGATGTTTAAAATCAGTAATCATTCAATTCAGTCTTCCACCTGTTTTCCGATAATCAATCACAAAAATTCTTCATTCTTACAATGGTAGCTTTCCCATGATAAATATACATGTACCAGTATGTTCATTATAAATGTTCTTTTACATTTTAGGTAAACAAAACCTGGTGGTCCATCTGCGAATTCACACTGGCGAGAAGCCATATAAGTGCACATACTGTGGCAAGCAGTTTACCCAGTATGGGACTCTGTACAGACATAAACAAATACATATCTCACGCGGCCACAAGGAACACCCTCAATTCTCTCAACCTGACCCTAAAATGGCTGACAATGGTGAAGAGGACAAACATGACATTGAGGCCAGTGGCTTTTCTCAACAGCAGCTCAGTTCACAGGAAAGCAATGGTCAAGGAATTGTGGATGGCATCAGAGAATCAGTTTCAGAGGATGACCCAGAAAGTCAGAGTAATGTTATTATTGAACATTCACTCAGCAATGAGGAATATGGACAGGTTATATTGGATGGACAGGTCAATGAGGAGGTCCACCTACCCCCAGAAGAGTTAACAGAGATAGAGTCAACTGAGGTAGTAACTGAGGAAGAGGTCATTACAGACAACCAGCAAATGGAGGAAGCGTCTGTTGTCATGACGGAGGAGGAAATATCTGAAGTAATGACGGATGAAACTGCTGTTGTGTTAACAGAGACAGCATCAGAAGAGGTTATGGAGGAGACGGCAATATCTTTAGCAGAAAACAATTCAGAGGAGATGGGAAAGGAAAGTACTGAGTTAGTTACTGCCAACTCAGAAGAAACAGTGCGGAGTCAAATGGAGATCAATGATTCTCACATGCATAAAAAAGAGTCAGGTGCCCATGTCAATGAAGAGAGAGTTTCACAAGCTTGTGAAGTGGAACATGCCAATCCAATGCATAGCACCATAGTGCCGCCCATGATTCCACAAGTAGCTCCTGACATGTCACAGATGTATAACAATAATGCTGCTGAACAGAATCACATGATACCACACCAAGACCATGCAGATAGGCAGCAACCTCTTATGCAATCGCAGTCTCATCCTCCGATGCGTTCAGAGCATGATAGAGTGGCAATGAGCGGAATGACAACCATAGCAGAAGTAGCAAGTAAACTGATAGAACAGCAGATAGCTGAAGAAATGGCTGCAGCAAGTGCTGCCCATCTCACTACAAACTCTACTCCTTACTCAGAACCACATAAAGAGGTTGGTGTTCCACATCAACATGGTATATCAGCTCCCGTATCGCAACAGATGCAGGATGGTGAAGCGACAGCCCACTCGGTTCATAATGTACAGAGTGGGGAATCAACTGCTCATATGGCTCAGCATGTTCCAGGTAGTGAATCGGCTCAGCATGTACCAGGTGGTGAATCGACTGTTCACTCATCACAGCACATGCATGGTGGTGACTCAACAGCTCAACAGATACAGGGTGGAGAATCAACCGTGACTACCACACAGCAACAACCAGGTGCTGTAGCGATGAATGCACATTCGGCAGAAACAACTGAGGAGCAACGCCAACAGGCAAACCAAAACATGTATGCTTTCCACCCTTCAATGATGGCAGGGGCCACACCTGAAATGGCTGCCCAATTTCTTGAAAGCTTCTACCGAGCTCAAGCATGGAACCCATATTTTTTCCACGATCCGAATGTGTTACAGCAGAAGCTGAGTATTGAAGCACATTTACAGAGCAACCCAATGACACTGGAATATCTAAGAGCTATTGAAGCTAATTCGAAGATTGCTGCTGCCCAACAACAAAATACTGTAACAGACACTAATGAAAGAACTTCAGTAACATCAAAAGAAACTGAATCACATAAGGAAATGGAACAAACTACTTCAAGTCAACCAAAACTTCAGTCTTTCTCTAGCTTAACAGAATCTCTTTTAAGGAAAAGGAACCTTAGTCCAGCAGAAGAGACCGAAAAGCAAAGCACCTCTCATTATTCTTCAGCACCCCTCTCCATTCCCCAAATTACCCCTTCGACTTCATTACCAGAAGCCCATAGTCATATACCAACCTCAGGTCTGCCCTCTTATGGCTCTGTGACATACCCTCAACCAGACTACGATAAGCCACACGATTTGTCAACCTACATCAGTAAGATAGGAGGGCAGCAAACTAGCACTGAGCATCCAGAACATTACTGTAAGATATGTCAGATCAAGTTTGATTCATCAGTCCAGCTGGACAAACACTTGTCTCAACATATGGAGAAAAACTTAGTGTGGTGCAATATCTGTCATTGTAAGTTCACAACACCTTTCTCATTGCGGCGCCATATGAAAATTCATACCGGGGAAAGAGATGAGCAGTGCAATGTTTGTGGGAAGAAATTTATAGATAAGCCAAGGTTAGTGGTACATATGCGATCTCATACTGGATTTAAACCATACAAGTGTACCATATGTTTGAGAACATTTTCTAGGAAAGATGCCCTACGAAAACATGTGAAAATTCATGGAGATGATATAGATGTAGATAGCATGAGTCCTCGAAGAGGTCGAAGGTCAAAAATCAAAGAGGAGGAAATGAAGTATGAGACCTTAACCAATGAGGCAAGTATGTACCAGCAGATGTACATGATGTTAGATGAAAAGAATAAACCAAGTGTGTCTACCCTACCCACTGTTTTAGAACCTGAAATGGAAGAGAAAAAAGAATCACCAGCTGTCAACCAGGCACTCACAGGAAGTGCAGAAAATCTTTCATCTTCCTCATCTGTTAAAAATGAATCTCAAGCTAGCAGTTCTGATAAAGAGAGTCACGAAAGTATCTCGGCCAACGTGTCTCAAAGTGGAGGGGAAATTGTGGAAAATTCCCACCCAGAAGCAGAATCTCCCAAGCTAGCAGACCGTTACATGAGCTTGTCTGATACAAGCGATTCCAGGTCCATTAATGAGGTGAATGAGCTATTGATGAAGAATTTTACAAGCAAAATAGATGGACCTAAGCCATACAGATGCGATGTTTGCTGTCGTTCATATACCATGCAGTCCTGTCTGAGGCGTCACATGCTGATTCACACAGGTCTCAAGCCAAATAAATGTGATGTATGCGGGAAGTCGTTTGTGGAGAAGCAGCAACTGGCTGTACATTATAGGATACATACGGGAGAGAGACCACACAAATGTCCAGTATGTTACAAACGCTTTACCCAATATGGAACACTTCACAATCACATGCAAGTACACAAGAAACATCAGTACAAGAGTTTCATGTTCAAGCAGGATTCTGAAATGAATGGAGAAGAAGAAGAGGGATTAGATGATATTACGAGTATGGAAGATGGTCTGAAGGATGAGAACAGTATGCCCGGGTATCTAGATTATTCCATGCCTTCTTCATCCAATGCTTTGAATTATAGTCAGCCTCCTCCTGTTATACCAAAACCAAAACAAGAGGAAGAAAAAGAGAAGAATGACAATCATGACGTCAAGTCTGAGCAGCATACACCACATGCTACTCCGTCACTCAACATTCCATATGTACGTAATCCTAAAGCTGATCTACCAAAAGAAGAGCTTGTTACAGAGCCTACTCCGAAATCAAAACAGGAAGAATCCTCTGCTGAACCTCTACAGAATCAGGGAGCTGAGTCTGCTAAAAATGACACTGAAATAGATAAGGCTGTTCAGGAGAGACTGTCTCAGTTAAAAGCCGAGCCCCCAATGATGATTCCAGACTTTTATCCTTTTTATAACAGTCTGTATGGATTGCCAGCTGCAGGGCTTATGCCTCTAAACCTGCTTGCTAATACCTCAGAGGTTCATCAAAGCCTCATGGAATATATGGCTCAGTTACAAAGAGCAAGACTTCTTAGCATGCCTGAATATAACTCCTCTTCAGCCCCAAGTGTATCAACCTCTTCTGCTCTAAACTCAGCTTCAGTACCACCGTCCTCGTCAATGCCTGAGACGTCCGAGGTTGGTGAAAAGGATTCGGATGGTAAAAACGGACTGAATTTGACAATGTCAATTGATAAAAGCAATAAGTCACTAGAAATTCCTTGTGAAATATGTGGAATGAAGTTTGCTGATACAACCTCTCTTCATAATCACATGCTGATACATATCTCTGCTTCAAATACCTCATCAACTAGTGCAACTTCGCCATCACGTGCATCCACCTATTCTGGTAGCATTGGAAGCAACAAGGCACATGAGTGTAAAACATGTGGCAAGTCCTTCAGTGCATCGTTCTGTCTACGGCGACATGAGATGATTCATAGCGGGAACAAACCCTACAAATGTGACTTTTGTCCAAAAGCATTTGTCGAAAAGCAGCATTTGGCCTGTCACCGAAGAATTCACACAGGGGAACGTCCATTCTCTTGTAAGTTTTGTCAAAAATCATTTACCCAGTATGGAACTCTGCATAAACATTTACGAACACACACAAAAGATAAGAAATACAAGTGTCAATTCTGTGAAAAAGCTTATTATGAACGACGTCAACTAACCAACCATATGCTTACGCACTTTGATCAGTCAAAAGCACAAGAGGCACAACAATGATAATGTCTCTAGTTGCCAAATTTTCCTCCTTAATCAGAGGAATGTTTAGGATCTGGGTATTTTATTGTCACTAAACTCTGTATTCATAGTTTTATGAATAGAATATATTGTACCAACCTATTTTTCTTCAAATTTTTAAAAAAGTTTAATGTGGAGGTTTCGATAGATTCTCTCTCGTTAACCTTAGCCTTTAGGGATTTTTTTTAAAGAAATACATATGGAGACCATACCCTTCCTATTGTAAAGTATGTAGTGAATGACGGTAGATATTTTCAGTAGATAAATGATGTTAAATTGATACAATTTTTCTCTTTTATCAGAATTTTGAAATCTTTTTCTAGAAAACTTTTTGTTTTCATTTGTAATTTGTAATAAGAGAAGCATTTATCTTTTGACGTATTTACCGTTATAGTACCAGTTTTTCCCTTGACAGTAAGGAAAATAAAATGTGTTATCACTGTTACTGGACCATTTTATATTTTTTTTTATTAGACTAGCAAAAACATTTTAAACCAAGTACTAATAGATAATTTTGTCTGTGTTATATAACTTATTAAAAAATTGCTAATCTTCTGACCCTTGTTTTCAAGCGTGTGACTGTAAACGCACATATATTTCTTATTGCCTTATATATTCAACCTCTTTGTTAATGTTTACTGGTTGATGCTGCAATATTCAAAAGTTCATTTTAAAATCTTGAAGAATCATGGCCTTGATAAAAGTTTCCGTCAATAGAAAGAAACGTAAGGGCAACTTCCATGTGGCAAGTTATTCAGTTGAATATGATATTTTTTTAAAACTCAAATATCTTTGATATGAAATAATGACCCATTTACTTCAAGGCAAATGACACAACAATTAAGAAAATAGAACTCAAAGAAATCTATGTTTGGTAATTAGCACCTATTTCCAAGTGAATATAAATATATATATATATATATATATATATATATATATATATATAGATATATATATATATATATATACACATTTACCGAAGTGAAGAGATCTGTGACCCAAAGATGACTTAATCACATGAAGCTAATTTGATGTCTGAAGATAATGACTTGATACGTGTAACAATATGTGGTCTCTCCAAAGTTTCTTCTCAAAACTGTTTTATTTTAGGTCGGCAGAAATGAAAATTTAACTGTTGAAATATTTAACTATGTGTTAAAATGATAAATTCCTTTGTATCTGCTATAATTAACATTTCGTTGTCACTGAATAAACACCTTATGACAAATTTTTTCTGGAAATAAAAGATAAACAACTGTTTTCGTGCAATGTCCCCAGTTTTATCGTGAAGCTACCTCATTATCAACTAGGCGTTAAAAAAAAAAACCAAACTCCCCTCATATTTTCTCTTCATGGATATGTTATTAATTATTGAAATTGATGGACCATGATTGATCTGGAGTTCTTTTAATAAAATCAAGGAGTATTCATATTTCGTCAATCTGCGTACTGGTACATTGTGTAGTGTATCAGTCACATTACCATGATATTAATGCTATCATTATTACATCACTGAGGACAGATCTAACGATTTGATATTAATAACTGTTTTTTTTTTATCAGTAGCATGATATTTGTTGTAGAGTTTGTATATATTTCTTCCTTATCATATGGTATACAAATTGTAAAAAGTGTACAGAGTCCATTCAATAAGATTTGATTATTTTTGCATGTATATTTGCTACAAATTTACTACATTCATGAATTCATTGTAGAGCAAAAGCATTATTTTGTGATCATGGTACATATTCAATATATTTTTTAGGAGGTCAACAATGTCATTATTTTTAAAGTGTATGCTTCTGTGAATCATGTTGTTGTATTGCCCTTATATTTTTAAATGGGCTCGATTGAAACATTTATGTCATGCTTGTGTTTGTGCTGTTTGTCTGTAAATGAAAAAAATCATGTAGATTATTCAAAACCTTCCTTTATTAGACGCTTAGTAATTCTTGACTGATTTTTTTTTCACAAGTTGCATCAGTTAAAATCTTCTTAATATGGACTGAATTTTTGCTGATATATTTTGTGACAGTAGAAATTAATATTTCTAGGTGAAATGGTTAAAGCATACATTTTAACAAAGTATTGATAAAATATTGAGATCACAGGTGAAACAATTGGCTGCCTACTTACTAAATGTGTGTGTGTATTTATATCAATATTATAGATAGTGATAATTTTATGTTTTAAGAAATCATAATGTTGAAAAAGATATCGTAATGTTATAAATTTATCATATGAATCACTTGTTAAAGAACCCAGTTGAATCAAATGGCAGCAATTTCGTAGGTTGTATCCATGCATGTAGTTTATAGATGTCCTTTGAAAGCTATCAGCATTGTGTAGTCACAAATCTCTTTTTGTATGAGTATTTTGTTAGATATGTAGTTAATCATGAAACAGTTTTAGTAATATCTATTGCGCTGTAGTGTCTGCATAAGATAAGAACTTTTCTGTTGCAAATATAAAACCCCTGCGTATGCTATGGTATTTCATTACCGTAATGCCATTGGTTAAAACTAACATTGTGATATAGCTTGGCTTTTTTTTCAACAGTCATATTTTTCTTTTATAACTTGACAATATATTTACTTCTGGAAGTTCAGGACCAAATGTAATATATGTAACATTACATCTGAAGTAAATCACTATTGGATCAACGAGAAACTAAATTTTAAGAGAAATTTCAGATTTAAAAGTAGATTTGAGATGCAGTGGAATCAGTTTTTTTGGATCCCTCAATATGGGAAAAGTCTGGTAGTGACAATCTTTTCATACCTTTCAGAATGTGAATTTTCAAAAAAAGATTGTTATCTAATTTTTCAGAAGGAAGCAAAGGTGGCAAAGAAATTTTTAGCCTTTTCATTCATCATATTCAACACAGTAATGTTATTTTTTAGTCTTAACTTCGTGCAACAATTTTTTTTTTCAATTTAATAATTTTTTTTTCATTCAAAACTTCACGAAGTGAAGATGACATGTGACGAATTAGTTTTGGTATAAACAAAAAGCAGTAATAAAGTGTTTAAGACAACACCCCATACTTACAATCCTGCTTGTGCTTTATATGGAAAAATGAATTTTATTGTGTGTATAAGGTTGAACATCTCTGCAAATTGAAACATAACAATCCTGCTTTGAAATAAATTTTTGCCCAAGAACGCATTTTTCCCCTTACAGAATCAACAGTTTCTACATAACTATGGCAGTCTTCATTAACAGAAGGATTGACAAACGAATGTTATAATATTAGACAAAAAATTGTCATGTAAGAGTTGTTATTCTTATCAGGGGGATGTTCTACCTTAAAGAAGAGTGTGCGTCTGTGAGATCGTGCAGGATGATATCATAATGTTGTGATTTATTAAAAGATACTATGTTTAATAGATATTCAGATATACTGGTTTAGTGCTTTTACATGCATTTCATTATTATTATTTTTACTATCATAAGTTTTTGTCACTCCTAATTTCTTTGCTGAAGTAGATCTGAAAAAACCCCTTATGCCTGTATATAGAGAAAGCATTAGAAAGATATATATATTTAAATTGTTAGAAACATTAAAGACTTTTTTTTGCATTTGAGTAATAACTGAAGTAACGATTTAAACCAAGTAAACTATTGAAATTATAGAATATGGAATCACAAAATGAAATGTTTTAATGGTCCTATATTTTTGCTTTCAACTTGAATACTAACTATTTTATATTGGTTCTTGTTGTCTCATTTTGATTCCTCTGTATATTTACTGCTGAGTTTCCTGACCTCATTTTTATTTGCCCTCATATAGCAATGTGGGCATACATTGTTAAAGCACTGGTGTCTATCTGTCAGCTTGTTAGCGTCGGTCTGTATGTTTGATCTGGTGTAGGCTTCTTCCTCTAAATGTCAAAGATAGGGCTCATAAAATGTTATCATTTGGTTTGGTAGGAAGAGTGAATATGCATATTGGTTTTCAAAGGGGTCTCTGGTTCCTAGAGGTGGTGTAAATGACCAGGTGCTTTTGTCTGTTTCTCGTCTGAAACTCTAAGAGATAATTATAACCAAATTTCATATATAGTATGCAGTTGCTTACAAGGTTTTTCAAAAGAAAGACCCTCTCGTAAGCGACATATTTTGCACCTGCTTGTGGTGCCATTTTAAACAAGGCAATTTCGGGGGTGGGGGGGGGGGGTGTTACATTCAATATGACATAACAGTCTGGATTACTTTCACACGCTCAGTACACTTTCATTCTAAAGTGCAGTTTGACTTTGAAGTTAGAATTAACCAAAAAATTATTATTCAAAATTTTTATCGCATTTGAAGTGTAAGTTTTTGATGAAGTTGAAAATTTGTTTTGTGTTTGAAGTAAAACATAAAGAGTTTAATTAATTTATGCAACTATTATGGAAAAATCAGAGATGTACCTGTCATTAGATTTTATCTGAAAGGAAAAGGAACAAACTGCTGTTTTATTATTTAAAAAAAAATAAGTAGACCACCTAAGGGAAATGGAACTGGGGACATGCATTAGCAGATTTTCATTGGAATTAAGTAATCATTTAAGGAAAAGTTAAAGAAGAAGCTGAATCAGTTAATTTGTGAATTGTTACAGAAATAGTGAGAATATGAGGGTGTCTATTGCGTACATGTGATGATTCAGTGAGTGGCCATACTGATATTTCTAACTGAAACTTTGAATATAGATTATATTTTATGTAACAATGAAGCACCGAATAATACAGAGTATAATGCACTTAAGTACAAACAAAACATTCCAGAAGTTGGCCCAGCCTCAAAATTAATATCAACCCCATATACATTGCAATTTCTGCATATACTAACAGTATTAGAAATTAAAAATATAACGGTTCATGAATGACCCCTTATCCCCTTTCTGAATTTTTGTGAAAAGAGACACTTTTATCTTTGGATCAATAAAATGTTAACAACTCTTTATTAAGGGGACCAATAATTGTGTTGGTATATTGAAGTGACAAATCTTTTTATGTACTTGGTGACTGCACACTACTCCTTTGTCATATTTGAGAATATATATTTAGTCGTAAGTTAACAAAGACATAATCTGTTGAGTGTAAAGGCATACCATATATCATAATGTGATTACATGATCATGAAATCTCATTTCATCGCTGATTAAGTATCATGGTTTTTGGTAGAATACATATTCACAACTTACAGGGCTTTACTACTAACACATTGTATTCTTTTTATGTATATGTAAAATACATATTACCATACTTCCATCAGTCAAAATGCTTTAATGTACATCGTAACTCATTATAGACACTTTCCGGAAGATCGTTAAACTCTAATTACATAATTCAGTTTAATTAGATTGGTTTGTTCATGAACACTCATGCTTTAATTTATGACATGTGCTCTGAATATTGATTTTTCTTTTTCATGGAGAGAGTAGAGTAATGGAATACACGTTTGTATTAGATTAGATTATTTGTTGACATTTGTTTTATTTAGCGATGTTATCTATGACATATGTATACACATTACATATTTTCAATAATGTACACTTTGTTGTTAGATGTGTCTAGTGTTAGGTGCTATGTGGAGTTTATGAATATAGTCGTGCCATAGTCTAGCCTCATTCTTATTCTGATAGTCTCTCACGTGATAAGTAACTTGTGTCACATGACAACGTGTTCATTTTGTTGCCGTTGTTAATGTGGACCCGTGATCACATGACTGTAATGTTCGCAGTCCAGTGTCCTTATTTGAGATTTCCTCATAAACTAATATGGATCAGACTGCTTTAGTAGTTAAGCGCTTGACTTACGATGCAGATGATCTGGGTTCGCATCTATGTATTAAAGGTTGGTAACCTCCGGCCTACATGTCATGATATATCTGAAAAATTGTTGAAAGCAACGTAAAACACAATCAACCAACCATCTTCAGGAACTTTGATCTTTTACGTGGTTTATGTTGGATACTGTGATAAGGTTAAGTAGCCGGGTCCGGAACCGGAAGTTCGTGCCCCTTTTCAGTCATCTTTACCACCACACTAGTGACTACTGGGTTTCTAATCCATGTGGTGACGGGTCATGTGGCAGGTTCACTCTTGGCAAGCGAAAAGTTTCCATCTTTTCATGATTTTATGGTAAAAGAGGATAAAATATACCAAACTTTCGTAGTGGTGCGACATGTAATAATACAACCGAAAGTCGCTGAATATAGCGATAATTTCTATACAGATAAGCAATGCGAGTGATTCATACATGTACGTCACCTCGTTTATCTATTTTTATGTACTAAAATGACAAAGCACGATTAATGTGTAGGTTAATCGAGGTATATTTGAAAAATAATGCCATTATTCAGATTATATAGCAAAATTCTGTTCAATTAGGAGGTGGGTTTATTAAGTTCATGTCTCGTGTGTTGTTGGTACATCGGTGTTCAGTCTTTCGGACGACTGTGAAAACCAAGGTCCCGTAAATTGCTATGTAATGCACGAAACGGATGCTTAACCATATATGTGTAAAAAATATCGTGAATTAAAACAATAATTATCAATCTCGTGTGCTGTACTTTCTCCATTTGATATGATTATTTTTAGTCGAGTTGCAAAACTCGGTTCTGAATATGACGTTTAGTTTTCGGCGGGCTTCAACAATAATATTGGTTTCCGGACTCTTAACTCCTACAGCTGGTTAGGTATAGTAATGCAACTTTACACACATACTCCTCATGAGTCGAGGATGTGCCCTATTGATTTCGGGATCCAAAGGTCAAGGTAATGGGGTCTTGATGAGTGAAAATGGTTTCCGGGCTTTAATTGTATTTACATTTCCCCCCTTTTTTAAGGAAACTTCACACACATGCACCCCATAAGTTGTGGATATGCCCTATTGATTTCGGGATCAAAAGGTCTAAGGTCAAGGTAGTAAGACCCTAACTTCCTTGACAAGTAAATGTGGTTTCCGGACTATAACTGTATTTACATTCCACCTACTGTTATGAAACTTCACACACATAGGTCTCATGAGCCGAGGATGAGCCCTATTGATTTTGGGGTCCAAATATCAAGGTTATAGGGCCTTGTTTCAAAATGAAAACATGAATTCAATATATTGAATCCTTACAATTGCATGTGCGAGTGGTATAGTGGTTAGCGATGAAGAATCGTGCTTGAAGAAGTAATTAGGGAATATTTTTATATTTATCACGGCATCGATCAAGAAAGCTCGACCCAGCAAGAAGCGATTCGTTCGTGGTTTATAAGGTTTAAGCACGTTCTAACTTACTTTAAGTTCTTGTTATATTAACGTTCTACAAGTCTTCCAAACGTTCACTTGAAATACATAAACCCCATTTGGTTACATTAATAGACATCCTCACTCCCGTTCACAAGCACCCTCGGTGCTGGGGAGGGGGTTACAGAAAAAAAGAAATGACTTAAAATTAGGAAGACCTTAATTGTTACTTAGTTGCAGTCCTTGCTATAGCGAAGCTTCTGGACAACATGTCATTTTTTCAATTCAATGTACTGGAAGAGCTTAAAATAATCATCGTTTCTGCCATATGTTGCCTTGAAGGCAAACTATGCATGTACTGAAAAGCCTGAACAAATAATGGTGAAACATGGAAAAACTTCTGTGAAGGCTGAGGAGAAAAGGCCTAAATCACTAATGCCTTTCAGCGCTTATTTGCATGACTATTTCGAGAAGTACAAGCTAAGGTCTATGATTTTATTATTTAATGTTTAAAATGTCTTCAAACCCCATGGGGTAAAATATAATCCTATGTAGCTTATAACATTCTCTTGCAATATAAATTGTCTTAATTGTTAACATTCTTCGGAAAATGAACGAAGGATCACCGACGAGACTCGAGTTCAAGGATTTTTGACTCGGTCTGGATTTGATTTCACGATGATGAATGACAAATCACAAGCGAGATTTACTTAAAGATATGAAATACTGAAAATACAACATAGGTTCATATCACAAAGGAGTGTCTTGTTGTCACATTTTGTAATGCTCTAGTTTTGGGTGGCCGTATGTGATTGGATAACGAAAACTCTAGCCATTCTATAAGTTACTTTATGCGGTAAAATATGAAGAGTCACTACTGTCCTATGAAATACTGCACTTAATGAAATGTAAATGAAATATTCTTCATTTACATTTCATTAAATGCAATATTTCATAGGACAACACTCCATGTCTTGCATTTACTTTCACAATTAATAGTAAATGTGCCAAGTGTAAAATGTTTTTATTAAATATTAAAGGTATAACAAAGTTTATAGTGCCCTTCGTGGAACTTGTCTCATAAACTGACGAAAAGCTTGTGCTAATTCATTTCTCGCAGTACCAGGTGCATTACTGTTGTTTATAGCTGGCTGATCAGAGGCAGTCTGTCGTCTCGATGCGGGTAATCTACCTGCAGCTTGTAAAGCGCCTTGCATACGTGCTAATCCGGGAATACGTTGGAGCCTACGCTCCTGTTCTCTGCGTAGGAGATCGCTAATATCGGGTGTTGCTCCAGGTCTTCGCATTACGGCCATATCACTTGGCGCTGTTCTTTCTTGTGCCAGTCTTCGAAGACGTGGATCAAAAAGAATTGCTGGACTGACTTGGCCGGACATCAGGGCTTCTGCAATACCTGGGTTAGCACGCTGTAGTTGTTCCAATATTCTCGGATCAAATGGTGGTCGTCTGCCAATACCTGCTGGGAGAACATCTCTTGAAGTTGGCAGTCTTCGTATGCCCTGAATTCCAGGAACCGGCATGCCTCCAGCCTCTGAAGGTGAAACGAGAAGGAGGCGCCCATCTGGTCCTAACCTTAGTGCAGACTCCTCCAAAGATTGAGCTAATCCAGGCTGTCTTGCAGGGGCAGCTGGCCTCGAAGGAGTTTGACTTTCACGCCTTGAGTTCGGACTTGCCCAGTTGACTGTGAGGCATATACCGCTTACATCCCTTTCGGTGCTCCCGCTACTGCTTCTATCTATGACGTAGAAATGAGGTGCACACTCATCACATGCGGGTCTGAAAAGGAAAATATATCCCATAAATTTCTGTGGTAAAACAACAATTCGATCTGTTCAAGTTTTTGTTTCTGTCAAAAGTGTACTTTTAATCTGTAATGCTTTAAAAATGTGGGACCGAATTCTGTTATCCAATCTTTAAATTCTTAAGGCCTTGCAAAGGCATGTACACCCAAACTTTGTAAATTCTTAAAAGAAGTTAAAACCCGGCACTTTTCGGTCACCAATAAAACACCTCATTTACCGAGCCACATCGGCTTACGAAATTAATTAACATGTTAGACTTGTCCTTAATCATGCATCAACCACATGCTTAACTTCATCGTCCAATATTCCTTATAACAAAAACAAAAACAAAAACCAAGATGTATCAAAAGAGCTAGACGCCCTCTTCAACATTTTCTGTTTGACTGTACTCACATCCATATTTTTGATTATTTATATATTGTAATACAAATGCTATATGATTTTACACTCAACACATAATATGAACATGATCAGATACATTCGGTTGGAGGATACAGGGTGTACTGAGATAGGGGTTGTTGTAGTGATAAAAGCACTTTAAGCATACCTGCATCTTGCATTGAGTACATTGAGACAGGTAACCTCTTCACATGGATTGGTGTTACATCTGACTCGCGGCCGTCCGCTAGGACATGTTCCCTGTGGTCCGGCCGACGGTACCTGCCCTGCTGCTCCCTGTTGATTGTTAGAAGATCGCAGGTTATCCACGAGATCTTGAACTTGACGAAGAACTTGTTCGGCACGTGGTAACAATGTAGCATCAGCTTGATCGCCAGTCAGTGGTGCTCCGGGGAGTCCTGGTGGATTTTGCGGTGCTCCGGGGAGTCCTGGCAGATTTTGCGGTGCTCCGGGGAGTCCTCGTACATTCTGCGGTGCTCCCGGGAGTCCTTGTGGACTTTGTGGTGGTCGGCGACCAAGGAAACCTGGCGGGAATCCTGGCATCCGTCCACCTGGCATGGGCATACCACGCATAAATGGTGGGAGTAGTCCAGCCATTCTGGGATCTATAAATAGAATAATTTATGTTCTAAGAAATTCTCATGCCATAAACATTTATTTCTCAAATACATGTTGTTCGATTGTCCTATCATAATGTTGCGTGGAAAAGATATACTATCGTCCTTACTCACCGAAAGGTAGCTGTCTTGGAAGTCCTTGGGCACTAGTATTTTGTGAACCACCTGCTGGAGGCAAGTTAGGTACAGCGCCACCTTGAGGAGCGCTTGGTACATTTTGCTGTCCCCGTGTATTGGGTAAACCTTGTGGAAAGCCCGGTCTTCCTGGCATCGGCATACCTGGCATAAACTGTGGGAACATTCCAGCTATTCTAGGGTCTAGAAATAAAATATTTCATTAACGGTACTGAAATTTTAAACACTTAAGGTATTAGGGTACATAATCGTTATACTTTATGGAATCGAGATAATGGTGAGTGGTTTGTCTCGTGCAAAAGACATGTTACACTAAAAGTTTATTATAATTAAGTTCAAAATGATAAATGCATGTTCGATTTCCGGATTTTGATACTCTGTGCCGGAGATTAATATTTCCTATTTTCTATTGGAAATCCGGGTTATGTTGGAATTTTCGTATGTATCTATCACAAGATTGCTGGATTGCGACGAGCTTCAGTCTGTCACTCAAAACTTGTTACCACCATAAAAAGTAAATTATACAAATTCATAAATATGACTCAAAGCGAAACAATATGAAATGTGATGTGTGTGTTTCCTTACCAAAGGGTAACTGTCTTGGAAGAGCCTGGTTACTGTTATTTGGCTGACTGCCAAGTGAAGGCAAGTTAGGGAAAGCTCCACCTTGAGGAGCGCCTGGTACATTTTGTTGCCCTTGTGCATTAGGTAGACCTTGTGGAAAGCCTGGTCTTCCTGGCATCATGCCTGGCATAAATTGTGGGAACATTCCAGCCATTCTAGGATCTATTATAAAATATAAAAATACATGTATATATCAATACGATATTGGAATAAGAAAGGTTGGCGTCGCTCAGTCTATTACGTGTTTTGTTCAGGGCCAAGAGGTCAGAAGTTCGAATCCCACGGCTGGCCGTGTCCTGATTATGGAATGAGACAGTAAAAACCGAGGATCCGTTGCTCCGTTGCTAAGGCAGAAATTTCTTTGTAATACATCAGACAGATGTCTTAACCACGGCGGGGAAATAACCACGGCGTGACACAGAACAACAGACAAACATGATATGATTAGACATATTTCATTCGTGTCAAGACCAGAAGGACCTGAGTACGAACCAAGTTTCCTGATCTTAGGATGAAAGCAATATCGAGGTTGTCACCTTACACGGTGGAATGTCAAGGATCCCGTTTTTCGGATGGGTCCGTTGTGCAAGCCATGTTTTATTAAGCGAACATCTGGCAGATACCTCCACATCATAAATGAAAACATTTTGGAATGTAAACAACAAATCATTGTTTTTTAAGCGTGGTTTCTCTCAAATTTTCGAAAACGTATGAAACCCCTATTGTTTTGTTTCAATATTCAGAATTACGTGTCACAGTGGAAAATATGTTATTTCTTGATGAAACAATTCTGATTCAGATAATGCAGTGTCTACGAAAGTGACTTGTGTTTCACATGACACTTTTTTTTTCTGGTAAAGTGACTTGTGTTTCACGTGACACCTTTTTCTGGTAAAGTTTCACACTTCTATGAAATATAAAGTTTTGCCACACCAATCAAATCTTTACCAGAAAACGGTCTGGTGAGTTTTACAGACATAAATACTGGACTCCGTTGCTCTTATGTTATTGATGTCGTACGCTACTTACCGAAAGGCATCTGTCCTGGAAGTGCTTGGTTGTTATTTTGGGACGACTCTGGTACCGAGGGAGTGTTGCTCTGACCTCCAGCTGAAGGCAAGCTAGGTAGACCGCCTGGTAAAGTTTGAACTGAACTGGATGTCGCAGGTAAACCATTTGATCTGACTGGATTCAGTGGATTCAAACCACTTGGATTTTGTCCTTGTTGCACTTGACCCGGAAGTCCAAATCCTGGGGCACCCATCATGCCCGGGAACATTCCGAATGGGTTGTTTGGCATGGCGCCCGGGATTTGATTGGCAGGTGGAATCTGGTTAGCTGTTCCACTTTGCTGGGTATTGCTGTTTTGTTGTGGTGTTCCTCCGATTGCATTATTGTCGGCGGGGGTTGAATCTAATCTAACCATTCCAGGAGGAATGCCAAATAAAAATGGGAAGGGACTGGGGTTCTGTTGGCTTGGTGTGCCCTGGTTTTCTGGTTTGGTTTCTTGATTTTGTGTTGTCAAGGATGGTAAGCTTCCAGGTAATGGTGCTGCATTTTGTGGGATTAAAGGTAAAGGTGCCCCAGGAAGTGCACCTCCTATCGGCAAAGGGCCATTTTCAGAAGGAAGTGGTCCTCCTGGAAACATGCTGCCTGGCAAAGCAGAAGCGCTGCTCCCAAGAGGCAATGAAGGCAATGGGGCTCCTGAAGGTAAAGCGGGTCCTGCGAACATATCACCAGGAATAGGGGAGGCAGACGCTACGTTATCTGTAGGTAATGGTGCATTAGCGAACATATCAGCAAAGGATGAGGGAGCAGAATCTGCATTGTCAGACGGAGATGGTGCATTAGCAAACAAATCGCTAAATGACGAGGACGAGGACGCTGCATTATCAGACGGCAAAGGAGTCAAAGGTAATGCACCGGGGAGAGCTGAAGAAGACGCTGCGTTATCCGTAGGCAATGGTGCCTTAGCGAACATACCAGCAAAGGATGAGGAAGAAGATGCTGCATTGTCAGACGGAGATGGTGCATTAGCAAACAAATCGCTAAATGATGACGAAGACGCTGCATTATCGGATGGTAAGGGAGCCAAAGGCAATGCTCCAGGTAGAACCGAGGAAGCAGAGGCTGCATTATCTGAAGATGGCAAACTGTCTGAGATTCCACTGGGTAGAGCAGATATAGAATTGTCTATTTGTGGGAGGCCCCCGTCAATGTTATTTGTTGACATGGCGTCTAAGCCTACAGGGACTGCAAAGACTTCTGGGACGTTAGACATCTCTTGTGGAGGGTCCATCTTCCCGTCAAATGACGGGAAAGGGGAGATACTGTTTGGGATCGCTCCACTAACGACAGGAAGCTCAATGCTAGGTAACGGGCCATTTATAGGCAATATATCTACACTAGGCTTGGCATCAGGTGTTATCGCATTCAATGCAGGTAATGCAGTTTGGTCAGCATTAGTGCTTTCCTTTGGTACACTGACGGAAGGAAGCCCTAGTCCCTCTCCACCTTGTGCTGATGTATCGGATTTCGCAGGTTGTTGAGAGTCGACTTTACTTTGTTCTACAGCGCTGCCAAACAAGTTCAAATCTAGTCCGAGTTCGGAAGCAAGCTGTGAGATTTCATTTTGAAGTGGTTCTGTGTTTGTTTGTTTGCTGTTTCCCGAAATAGGAACACTGCTAACAGCTGGAGGGAGCTCTGCAGGGAAAGAGCTTGGAAAAGCAGGTAAATCTTGGAATGTCAGGGCATCTTGTATATTTGTGGCCCCACTGTCCCCAACAATGCCCATTGCGGATGGAGCATCATGTACTTGAAGGTTTATTGCTGCACTTTGTAGTCCAGCATCTGATGTTGTAGATTCGCTGTTTTTCTTCTGGATTTCACTTGTGGTTGACGTAGAACCGACATCTTCTGTAAAACGAAAAGAGGTTACTAGCACGTTGCTTATTCGAACACTCTTCTCTAATACCGAGTAAATGATATAAATCATGTACATGCATTTGTTTGATTGTTACTTTTACCATAAAAACAGTTTGACTCTTCAAAGCTGTTGATATTGGTTACACATCACATATTTGGCTTATGATGAGTATTGCATTCAATCAAGAGATAATCTACAATTAACCTTTCAGTTGTTTTTTTCTTTTTTCTTTTTTTTCTAATTATACTTAATAGCGGTACTTATTACTTTAGTTTTTTTTCCAGACATCAGATATGAATATTCAATAGGCATCTACTTCTGTAACCGTGAAAGTGTTTGACCGAAGTTAAAATCGGAAACTTTGGATTAGGAGTTTGTTGGCATTCACGCCAAAATGAAAATAATGTTTTCTTATTCTGAGGCTTTTAAAATAAAGTACATATATACACCTTCGCTTACCTACTATACTGGGAAGTTGAGAATTGGAATGTACGACTGAAAATAAAAAAAGAATTAGTTCGTTATTTACATTAAAATCATATATCTTGGATGTCATAACATCCATAGTGGAATGAAGGGAAACTGATGTAGATAACGATTTTCGGTTTACGATAATATTCTACGTCAAATGACAAGCAATGTTATCTTATCTTATCATTTTTAATGAAAAGTACAAATTTTGTCATTACCATCTGAAGGAAAGTCATTATACAGTAAGCATCTTTTGATTTATACGAGTATACATGTATATGTATTGAATTTTTTCCTTATGAAAATAACATCATTCTCTTGATAACTATTCAGCTTTGCAACAGTAACCAGAGAGAAGCTCAGAGAACCTAATGTACTTTCTGTAAAGAGGTAAAATTGAATTCAGAGCAAATGAAAGTGCAACCAGAGGTCAATGATTTAAGATTCCAAATGTATGTTTATGCGACAGTCTTGTCTGTGGGCGGTCGGTATTTCCTATAAGGGTGGGAAAGGGGGGGGGGTCCCGCTTCCTTCACTGAAATATAGGAACATGGTATACCATTGTAAAGGATATTTAGAAAATAGACGACTGTGTTTACACTGTCGTTATTGGCTACTTCCTTATTTTCTAAGTTGCGTGACAAAGCCTTCGGCAAAATTTGCGAAGAACTATTCGCCTTCTCTGTATAGAGTATAAGCGAGATCATTAACAATTCAAATTATATCGGGCGTTCACACAGAGAGCTGATGTATTTTATCGTTTGGGTTTGGAGATAAGTTTAATGAATTCTGTCTTACCTTGCCACATCACACGTGACATTTAAGTGGTCCGTCAGGAACGCCCAATTTGTGCAATTAATGCATATAATTGTTGTATTGATATATCTTTAAATGTGTGTCCATATTTATGATTGTAGATGAATAATCTTAAACATTTATTACACACCTATGCGCGGTAAAATACAAATTTCCCGGATGTTAAACTGCTTATCTTTGATTGATGTTTTAGAGCAATCTGAGTAAGGAAAATTGAAAAAAAAAGAAATACAGTAGAATAAAATAAATAAATAAATAGATAGATAAAAAAAATCAGAAATTTAATATCTCAATGGAGTTTAGCAGTTTCGTACTTTTCCGTAACTCGACCGTCCCTAATTATTGATGTCAATCGCACCTTTTCGGGTCTTTCCGGCAAGCTCGGGATATGCAATGGAAAGGCCCGAGAAAGTGCGATTGTTCTGGTGTTAGCCATTCGGAACTCCTTTGCCATATTCACGAACATTATGGAAATGACACAGTGGTTACGATTGTTGCTAACCTTAAACTTTCGATGGCCATTTATTAGTAAGCACATGCGAAATATGCAGGGGCGGAGGAAAATGGGGACAGCGGGACATTAGTGCCCCCACTTTCAGAAGACTGTGTATGTGCGTTTCTTTTTTTTTCAGAATATTTGATTGAATCAAAGTATGAATTTTCATCATAAAACCGTAGAAAATTGACAAAAAGAGTATACTTAAACATGGAATGCTATAAAATTACCAAATATATATATTTTTTGCTTCTCAGGTTCTAGCTGAGAATTGTTGCATTTTACTATGCTTCTGAACTGATTTTATTTGTAAGAGGTGGTAATTGTGTTCCTTCATAATTTCGGACCATGCCACGCCAATATATAGGTAATCTCTCTTTTATTTGGAAACATATTTTACTATATGGAATATTAATGAATATTTGATATACAGATACTCGTATCTGTATAGATTTATGTATGACACAACAGCGGTAACAATAACAGAGTCCGTGATATTAACCCATTTTTTTTTTCAAGATGATATACTTTACATGTGTATATGCTCTAAATCCTCGATGTATTTTTAAGTAACTCAGTTTGAATGTTGTAAAATGAACAAATCAAAACACGAATACCATTCTCAAGATTGTTATTTTGCTTAAAAAGTAAGACATTTCAGCTCGGATGATTGATGTTTCCGGAAGGAATGGGTCTGGTAGACAAAGGAATTGGAATCATTGAAGCGACTTATTTGTCTATTTATGCATCGTCACTTGTCAGAAACTAATGAGCCGCCCAATGTATGTTTTGCTAGTGCATTGTTATGAAATACACAACATAATCGGACAACAGTGAAATACAATTATGGACTTTTGGCGGAGTAATATGGCTATGATATTTGACCGAGGCGTAGACTATATAATTGTTATGTATACGGCATATATCTAATACAAATAAACGTAAATGAAGAAAAAAAATATAGAGTGCAAATATGAACTGTATAATTGATTTGTTTATTGGAGGTTTGCGTAGCTAGTAGCTGTATCACGCTTTGAAAACAGGAAGTTATTGAAATTCTATAAAGATGAAGACTGTAGGAAGCATTTCAAAAGTGGGACAGGGAGGACCTTGAATTTCATATCGATTTATAATGTGATAAAAAATCGATCCATGATCAGCCAAATAAAGGGGAGGTGTGTAGGTGATGTGTGTGTTGATGTTTGTGTGTGTGTGTGTGTTTGGTGTTGGTGTGTGTGTGGGGGGAGGTGTTTGTGTGTTGGGTGTGTGTTTGTATGTGTGTGTGTGTGTGGGGGGGTTGTTTGTGTGTATGTGTGTGTATGGGTGTTTGTATGTGTGTGTGTGTGGGGTGTTTCCCCTTTCCTAGTTTCTACGGGCCTGATATGAAAACGGATAGATAAATAACGAAATTATGATATTATAATTCATCCGTGGAGCATATTACGGCAACCCCCTCCCTATAGCTCATGCGGTGTTTTAGCACTACATTTCAAACTACACATTCATGACACATAATTATAAACAATGGCGGTGATGACTTCCATATAGGTAATGAATTTAAGGTCGTACAATGTAAATATCACAAGGTTTAAGGTATACTTAATTACTGTCCATATTAATTATAGCGTTGTATTATAAATTCAATTATTAGTCAAGAATTTGGGATTTTGAAAGTAAATAAAAGAGACATGGCAATACATATACAAAAAGGCAGGGGTGGAAGTTGATAAAATGTACCGTGTATTTGTTTTGTTAATAAAACCGTCATCAGCAATTAATAAAAAGGCTAAATCATTGATTGGACTCGATATCTAAGTAAAATGATGATCAATAAAGATTGAATGAAAAAGATCATCTGTAAACTTTTATATTTATAAATAAAATCAATGCTTTTTAAATAATAATAAAAATAAATAAAAGAAAATGAATAGATATATAAGTAAATAAAAAGATAAATAAATAGATGAAAGATCTGTAGATAGATAGATGAACAATTAGATAAATAAATAAATAAATATGTCGGTCGAGGAAAGTAGAATACCGGAATATATACCAGCCGGAGGTCATAGGTCCTCAATGGGTCAGATCTAAAGTAGCGGTCAAGAGCTTAGCTTGCGGTTCGGGTTCGACTTCCGGATTGCGCCACTAAGTTTATGAAGCCGGGTACCTCTTGCTTCCATGTCGCGATATGTAAAAAATCAATGAAAGCGAGGAAAATTTCTGATCAACAAAGCAGCACATCGGGTACCTTGGTTTATCTACAATAAAGCATCTGGGGGCCTCCGTAAAAGTGATATAATCAGCAATGCTTCCAATCAAATAAACCGCTCAATATAATAATAATGATTTTGACATACCAATTTCACAAATTATGTTTCTTTAATTGCATTTTTCTTTATACATATTAAAATTTTACTGTAATGTTAACGTAAACGATTATGCACTTAGAAATGAAATAATCCGGACAAAAATACCGAATTTGCTGGTGTCTCGAAACCTATGGAATATTAATATCTAAAACTTCGGAAAAAACTTTAAACCTGTTGTCTATAATCTTTCATAATAATGAAAAAGAAGAGGAATTCCACTTACCGAAAAGGGACGCAATAAGAAATACAATATGTTTTCTTTCCATTGTAGTCATATGGTAGAAGATCTAAAATAAAGAAATCACGTGACTATTAATAGATTTCATTTGATTCCGTCCGTTTCTTTCACGTTTCAGTGAGCGAGCATGCATAATCATCAATTATAATCATCAAGAAGGGACCGTAACAAAATAGCACACAAGAGTTTCCCATGCATTTATCGAAATTCACATTTCTTATCATATAAAAATCATAATTTCCAAGAAACACGATTACATATGTTATAATTATTACATACACATGTATGCGATAATATAAAAAACACCACGTATCATACCTTTTCTAAGTCTGTATGGACGGAATTGTATGTATGTATAGTTGTAAACGTTCACAAAATTTATGTTAATATCAAATAAACAATGTTTGTATGTAGGTATTTATATATGTATGGATGTCCTTTGACACGACCTTTACTTCGTGCGTCCGACGTCACCGTCTTGGTAAATCAGTCTTCGGTGGTCGTAGTGATGCACTAATGCTTTATGCCGTATAACGTATGTACGTCTTTGTCATTTGTCACATTATATCTAATGACAATTAACACACCTACAAAAAGTCAATGAAGGATATCTGATGAATAAGACAATAACCAGGTAAGATTTTCTGCGTGGATTTTGATGATTGGCGGAAACCGTCAGATGACGTCATATGTTCTATTTTTGTCACACATTATTAAACCACCTCAAATTACGTTAAATCATGGAATAAAAAAAGGTATCTTATTAAAACATAAAATATATATATAGTCAAGATATATGCATTTTTTATTTTATTTTTTTTTTATTTATTTACTCAGGTTTTTTCTTTATTTTTTTTTCTTGTGCATCTTTGTGTCATTTCCAGTTGTTTTGGTATTATTCAAACGATTTATATCATATTTTACGGTGGTAAATATACAGTTTACTTATTCTGAATCTTACCAGAAGACGCGAGGTTTTAGATCGATCTCCTACGGAAGGTGACATATAACTAACACTCACACAACACGTTAAGCAATGGAGGGAAAGACGCAAATGTTCAACATGTTATTTGAAATATTTCCAAATTTGCAGTGAGTAGTATTTCTGGAGTAACTTGGCGGTCGCGTCGGGTGCTGGGCTGGAACACATGGCACCTTTCCTACTAATTCCGAGTTCACTGAAACCTGGTCGTTGGACGTGGGGAGTCTGCTCACCTGCTTATAGTCCTCAGAGTTCACTGCATATTGGCGGACAACATAAAGACGGAATGCTCCTGTCTCTTCATTGATGCCTATGGCCGAAACTGCAGAACTCCATGATATATGAACTACAAACAAATTACCAAATGGCGTTACAAGACGAAGAAAATTTAAGATAACGGATGCAGAATGTCGCGTTTATTTCTTAACGTTAAACTTCGTATATATTAAAAAAGTATGTATTTATTGAAAGTAATATGAAAAGTAAATAAGTTATTTTTATGACTTTAAACGAAACTTAAATGAAATCTTGTGATTAGAGTTATACACTTACAACGTGGTAGAAATAAAAGTGCGATCAATCATTCCTTAACTTTTTTTTATTAATAATCCATTAATTTGTACACCATAAAATAGAATTTAAACAAAACTACACATCATTCTTGTAATTATAATTAATGTGAATAAAATCAAGATTGATGATTAATTATTTACATTCAAAATGGCAAATATGCAAAAAACAAAAAAAAAAAAAAAAAAAAAAAATGAAAAAAAAAAAAAATGAAAAAAAAAAAAAAAAAAAAAAGAATGAAAAAGAAAGAAGAAAATGTAGACATTTTCCTCAGCCATAAGACGTCAAAGCCAAAGTATTATTCTGTTACTTAGGGGGTATCAATAAACTTAGACCTTGTGTTTAATAAGACTTATCCGAAAAGTCAGATTCAAACATGGAACTTGGGTTGGAATTCTTACTATGTAATATTGAAGAGAATCGATGGGAATCGAGAAAGAAAGATTTAAACTGTATAACTTTGTATTACTTACTCACATTTAGATTTGTCATTCATTTGTTGACACGTAATAATAAATAAATAAAAAAGAACAATAAAAAACAAAACAAAAATTTTAGCCGAAACCGAAAAAAAAGCTTAAGCAAGAAACACCCTCAACCCCCCCCCCCCAAAAAAAACCACCCCCAAAAACAAAAAAACAAAAAAAACCCCAAAAAACAACAAAAAAAAAAAAACAAAAAAAACAAAAAAAAAAAAACCAAACAAACAAACAAACAAAAACAACCAAATAACACCCTCCCCCAAACAAACGAAGCAAGAAAGAAAGAAAGAAAGAAAGAAAGAAAGAAAGGATAGAAGAAAAAAAGATTTAGGATTTGGGATCTCCTATATATCACGACCACATCAGATATAAGTAATACCACGTCCCTTGCACTAAATTGACTGGCAATCGTGCGTCCACTCAGCTCGGCGATGTATTCCGTACAGACTTTCATAAGTGATCCATATCCGCGCCCTGAAGTCGTAACGGAACAATGGGGAATTTTCACAAACGCTTAGATGATCCAGATTCGTGATTTGTTATGAGGTATACTCCTCGGGATTTATCTTCAATTTCTAAGAAAAATCTTATTTTTTAATCTTTTGTTTTACCATGATTATTATCTAAAATGAGAAAATAATGAAATATGTATAATGTATGTATACTTCTTCATTGAATTCAAATGTGGATTTCAAAATATTTATAACAGGATTTGTAAAAAAAAAATACTGAAAAATTGCATTATGGCCTAGGATAAAACCAAAGTCATACCCCCTCATGCATTCGGAATCTCTCCTGCCTTTACTCATAAAAAAATGCTGCAATATGTAAAACTCAAAACGGATACGTACAGTGAAATAGCCCCATTGTAAGGTGGTTAGAGATCATACGTGAACCTTGTTGGAAGTGTTTCCGGACTCTCTAGAATTTTCAAAGTCTGTCAAATTACCAGGCAGTGAGACTGAACACACCATCCCCAAGATGTCCGATGTATATACCGTAAAGTCATGCATTTCAGGAAACTAGTATTTTTTTTTAAATCCAAGTTATTCTATTCATAAAATTTATTCTCTCTTTCAGTTTGTTTTTTGTTCCTGTCAGTCAATGGGACGGAACACACACCCCGGCAAAAATGTCTAAATTTGCGTCTGGAGATTTGGGTACGAATTGTTTACGGAGTCCTATTAAACCTGTATAGTCACCATAAGAGTTGTGAATTTCAAAATATTTCTCAAAATTATCATACAGTATCTCAAAATACCGCAATGTTAACACTTCAAGATATTCCCACGATATCCCAGGTCATACGAATCATATAAGGGATTAGTCATATGGTATTGCACTGGGTGTCAAATCGATTCCGGTTGTCAGCCGGAATTTTTCTAAGGTGATTTATCCTCTTCTGTCTCCCTATCTGTCCCTCGGAGCAGACAGTATAAACAGAGGCCGGCAGTTACGGTTTCAATCGAGGCTCTCTGTCACGGTATAAAATTGAGTCCTTGTGTCACGACATAAACCGAGGCCATGTGTCACGGTATAAATTTGAGACCTTGTGTCACGGTATAAACCGAGGTCTTGTGTCACGGTATAAACCGAGACCCTGTGTCACGGTATAAACCGAGGCCCTGTCTCACGGTATAAATCGAGGCCTTGTGTCACGCTATAAACCTGAGGCATTGTGTCACGGTATAAATGGAGGTATTGTGTCACGGTATAAACTTCAGGCCTTGTGTCACGGTATAAACCGAGGTCCTATGGCAAGATATAAACCGAGGCCCTGTGTCACGGTATAAACGAGGTCATGTATCACGGTATAAACCGAGGCCCTGTGTCACGGCATAAACTTATGGCGTTGTGGCATGGTATAAACCGAGGTCATGTCTCACGGTATAAACCGAGGCCCTGTGTCATGATATAAATCGGGGCCCTGTGTCACGGTATAAACTTCAGGCCTTTTGTCACGGCATAAACTTGAGGCCTTGTGTCACGGTGTAAACCGAAACCTTGTGTCACGGTATAAACCGAGGCCCAATGGCAAGGTATAAACCGAGGCCCTCTGTCACGGTATAAACGAGGTCATGTGTCACGGTATAAACTTGAGGCCCTGTGTCATGATATATATCGAGGTATTGTGTCACGTCATAGACTTGAGGCCTTGTGTCACGGTATAAACTTCAGGCCTTGTGTCATGGTATAAACCGAGGCCTGGTGTCACGGTATAAACCGAGGCCCTATGGCAAGGTATATACCGAGATCCTGTGTCATGGTATAAATGAGACCATGTTTCACGGTATAAACCGAGGCCCTGCGTCACGGCATAAACTCGAGATGTCGTGGCACGGTATAAACCGAGGTCATGTCTCCCGGTATAAACCGAGGCCCTGTGTCACAGTATAAACTGGAGGCCTTGTCTCACGATATAAACCGAGGCCCTGTGTCATGGTATAAACCGAGGCCCTGTAGCACGGTATAAACGAAGGCCCTGTGTCACGGTATAACCCGAGGCATTGGATCACGGCATAAACCAAGGCCTTTTGTCACGGCATATACCGAGGCCTTATGTCACGGTATAATTGATAAATTGATTGATTTTTGTTTTACGTCACACCACGAATATTTCACGTATATGGTGACGGCATCTGCCTGCTGCGGGGCATACAAATTTTGATCTTTGCAACTGACCCACCCGAAGTAGTGAGGGATCTTTAACGTGCCATGCATACCACGACACGGGGCCTCGGTTTTTACTGTCTCATCCGAAAGACATGACACCGGCATGCCAGAGCGGGACTCGAACCCCGGCCTTCCGATCAGGAGTCCGAAGCGATACCACTAGGCCACGCCGGCTTATGTCACGGTATAAACCGTGGCCTTGTGACATGGTATAAACCGAGGCCTTGTGTCATTGTATAAACTTGAGGCCTTGTGTCACGATATAAACCGAGGCCTTGTGTCACGGTATAAACCGAGACCTTGTGTCACGGTATAGACCGGGGACTTATGTCATGGTATAAACCGAAGCTTTGTGCCATGGTATAAACCGAGGCTTTGTGGTACGATATAAACCGAGGCCTTGGCTTACGGTATAAACCGAGGCGTTGTGCTACGGTATAAACCGAGGGCCTATGTCACGGTATAAACCGAGGCACTGAGTCACGACATGACTGTGTTACGAATTGAAGTGCAAGTTTGTGTCTTAATTTGTGAGTAGATAACAGTGTTAGCTTGTTCACTTCCAGTTCTCTTTGTTTAAAGCTATCTTAAATAATTTTGGTCATCTCATGTGCCTATATTTGTACCTTTATCACAAAAGAAACTTAACTAGGAAATGAACTTTTGACACTGGTAACAAGAGGAAAACAAAACTGAGTAGGAGTTTCCTTAAGATATCAATACATGAATTCCCAAGGAAAAAGGTACAAACGTCCGTATAGGATATGTATCATATCATCAAAACAATTTACATAAGCCAATTGCTAATTCTTAAACCGATCTTGACTAATCTTCTTTCAAGGGTCATCGAAATCGCCGGAAATTCCTCTGATAGTTGGATATTACTGTGAAGCGTATTCCCATAGCTAGGTGACATGGCAATAGATATATTGTTCCCTTTGTTATTGACAAGACTGAAAATAAAGTGGGCCATTTAGATAAGATAAAAGGTTATAAAACAAATTCAGAAAGTTCATGGGGTATATGCAATGGTGTCCTTTATTGAGGTCTTTCTTCGAATGTAACCCAAGGTCATGCTATCTTTACCATATTTCAGTGTTTTTCTTTTCACATATAAGGGTGACAGGTTTAACTCTTCTTTTAATTTACCTGTATTCGTTTCAAAGTTAAAACATTTCTAACAACAACATCAACAACAAGGAAATTGATTGAACTGCATAGCATACAAGACCTTTAAATAAATCTGGAGTTGGATAAATAGTTACTTTTTATTCATGTAGAAAATTAAAACTGAAAAGTCTTTGTTTCAACATTTTTATATCTCGATCGCAGGATTTTACTGTGAAACTGTTAAGGGTTCTATATTTACTTTATTAAACCATTATTTTTTAAACAGACATGTACTTTACCGAGAGCAACATTAAAATAATTCTAGAGTCACCCTTCCCATATTATTCATACATGTACCATTTTGTAATGTCACTTTCGAGTGATATAAAAATTTATGGTGCTGTTACGACCGATGATATTAAATGTAGTATAACCATAAACCTTAATGGATTAATACTTGTTTATATATTTACATATAAGTGACCTCATCAGCATTTCCTGTCAAGGCGACATATTCTTAATGCATAATACATAATGCAGTGGATCAACATGAAGCACAGAAAATATATAGTGTGAATTCCGTCTGACAGAGTTAAAAAAAAAGGGGGGGGGGGTTGGGCACATTGGTCTTATAAATGTAAAATTAGTCTTTTTGTTTATATTCATTGAATATTTTAATTAAGTTTGAAACTTTGAAGTACTCTAAGCTACTAAAATTCTTTCCCTTCAGATCGTAGTACTATCAAAGTGCATGTTGATGACTTTGATGAGCTTAAACGTCTTCAAAATGATATTACGACTTTATCCATGTATAAAACTTATATTTTATGTAACATAAAGTGGTCATGTATTTGTTTTGTGTTGGCATACAAACATAAGGTGTACTTAGTACCCATACAGAGATATGATATGAAGTCCTTTGAATAAGTTTAGGAACGAAAGGAACCGATCAGAGGTACCATATCCATTAGCATCTCGAAATCCAAAGGTTTGATACAAATTCAAACAACAGTAACAACAGTACAAGGACATCAAAAGAGGAGAATTCTCTGCTTAGTAAATTGTAAACTAAGACAGTCAAATAGGTAAAGCTGAATCACGGATTATTAGACGACAGGACGCTAGGAATGAGTAAGCATCTCCTTTATGCGGGCCACGCCCGTCAGGTATGATATTCATTAACCTGAAAACTTTTAAGGAATGACTGTCACGTGAACCACGAAGCGGTTCTCGAATGATTTGTTTGTTTCTCACCGAAGTTCATTCCCCATGAACCTAGAAAAAAAAAGACAGTCATTCCTATATTTACAATGCATTTTAAAAGGTTCTTTTTTGAAAACAAAGTATCAAATTCCCCGTTATCAAACTGGCTAGGACCGAATTTTTCTTGAAGTGGAAAAGTACTTCCGCCACGCAATATAGTACGTGTCTAGAATGCTAAAAATACTCTATCTGTCCAGGTAATTTGTTTAATTGCTCAAGATTAACAGATGCATTAATTTCGTTATTACAGTTCTTATATTTAATCAATTCCATTATGCGAGAAGAGATAATTTGATATTACTACGCATGTGATTTGCCATACGCCGGGTACTACTTTCATGACCCAAGTTCATGGGCTGATGAACCGAGTCTGTTTAGCATGGTTCATCGAATAAATTGTAAATATTTATTTGTGAGTGGGTGTATTTAAGAATTTCTTGTAAACCTTAATAAGTATTACTTTATATGACTCTGAAATTCCATTTGTTTCCGTGTGTGAAGAATGTGGTAAACGTTTTTCATTAATGTAAACAGCGATAAAAATTCAACAGCATCAATAAAAACAATAAGCTGGTATATAGTTTATAACATTTAATATGAAATGATGTACAATGATGTGTCAGTAATAAAGTGACAGAGATGAGCTCTACAGTCTGTGATTTACACTTTAGGATAGCTGGCCTGTGTAGCAATGCCGCATTCATTACGCTTGTTTCTGGCGAGTTCAAAGTATCCGTCCATACCCCATGTTGCTCCCCAGCTGAAACAGAAATGTCGTTTATTCAGTATACATTGAAGTACACACGGCATTGAGAGAGGAAATACAGCTTAGAAAAATATAAACAAGTTATTTATAGATGAAATAAAATGAAGGTTTTTGCAACTTAATTTGAGGTCATAAAGAATTAAATTTCAGTTTGTTTGTGTTTAGAGCTTTATTTAGATTATCTAAACAAAACGAAAGTTGTGTTAGAAGTGGTGGATGGAAAACGGTTGACATTTGGCGAGTACAACGGCAAACCATCCAACTTGCCTCGACCAGGTATCAAATCAAGACAGAAATGAAAGTCTACAGTGAGGTTCAGAGGTACATGATACATGTTTTATATTATATTATATTATATTATATTATATTATATTATATTATATTATATTATATTATATTATATTATATTATATTATATTATATTATATTATATTAGTGTATGCTTAGAATACTGAAATGAATACAAACCTGTTTTTCACGATCCAGTATTCCCCCTCATTGCCAGAGCCATATCCTACAGCCAACACGCCGTGGTCGAGTTTGGTTGAGCTGCAAGCGGGCTCGGTGTAGATACCGCGTTTGTACAGTTGGAATGATCTATGACCTGCATCCATAGCAACAGAAATAGGGCCTATGGTGGCAACGGCTTCTTGAAGAGCTGATTCTGATTGATGTGGGATATCAACATATCCTGTGTCTGTAGCACCGACATCGGCTTTCTTGAATCTGCAGAAACCATCCTAAAGACATCGAAAATAGGTTTGTTAAGTGGACTTGTAAAAATTAATAGATGAAATACTAAATAAACATAAGTTTTGCCCCTCCCCAGTTTTATGAAAATAAAGTTCTTTATATCAAAACCACCAATATGTTGCAGTATATATTTTAATGTTAACTGTCTTTTTCTACAGCATTATTTCATTTACTTTGTAATCTAAACAACTGATGTCCTTAACACACGCACAGTTTGTATGAATAAGACTTTATTCAACCTTTTGTATGAAGTCATCTTGTTTTATTTCGCTCTGGATATTTTGACTTGACTAGCGTAATGAACCCTCATACGATGAAACGATCTTATTTCTTTGTATTATCAAAACAATTTCTTACCTTCGCTGTGTAGGGATAGGATTGTTCAGTGTCGATTCCTTTGTTTTTCTCAATGTATAAGAAAGCCCTATCCATCAAACCGCCTTTGCATCCATTGTTACCTGTAACAGACGACTAATATTGAACAAATCTTCATATTTTGCAAGCAAAGAGGTGGTAAGGAAGTTGTTTTAATATGTTTTCAAAAGAAAGCATCAAAAACTGACTAAGTCGTATTACAAAAGTCATCACTGACAAAAAAAGGAAACAATAAAAACATAGAAAGACATCAGAAAAATTTTAATTGTAATGTAGTTAAGGCACATAGGACGCTCAATTGAAGTAACGTTAGCTAGTCAATTGGTGTAGTTAATCCGTTAACGGGCCCACCTTCCCACTAACCACATCGGCAGAACAATTAAAGGACATACATTTGACAAATCATGTATAAATCAAATTCCATATATATATATAGACCAGCAGACATCAGTTTAAGAGGTCTTTAAATTATATTTAACAGTGACTTTAACATCGTTGTTGTGACCCGCATATCAAGGAAACTTTAGATTCGGTATCGAGTCAGAGGGTCAAAATTTGTCTCTACGACATAGATGATAATTCTACAAAGTAACTTTAAACAACAAACAAATACTAGAGTATATTTTGTACCTTCCTTTTTGGAGCAATCAACGAGATTCTGTTCAGAAAGAGATGTAAGTTTGCCATTCTTTTTGAAGTTTTGTCCCTCCAGTGATCCCGTGGCAGAGAATGACCAGCAAGATCCGCAATGTCCCTGGATACAGACAGAAGTACAATTATAGAATATAAAAAATTATAAAAAGTGTCCTTGAAAATATACTATAAGGCTTAATTCCTTTTTTTTACACCCCCAGATACATAACAATAATTAATGGTAGAGTGTACCCATTTTGTAAAATTGTGTAATTATTCGGCTTTATCAATATCATTATGATTATAGTTTATTAATTAATAGTTAATTACCTGGTTCTTGATTGGTGTGACGTAACCTTTATCTCTCCAGTCTACCTGATCTGGAAGATCTCCAATATTGCTTGGAGACAAATAGGTATCACCCTTTGTAGCATTGATTTCGCGCATGACATATCCGTTCATGACAGCTTTGAATTCGCTGATGGTCTGTAAAACAATGATCAAGTCAAATTCCGTATCACAATATGTACTAGGGACTTATTACCTGGTCTCCAGCATTTACCTGAATGTCTACTGTAGTAAAAATATCATAGTGGCCTAGCACTAAATACATTTACATTTAATATCAATATAGAAAAAATATAAAAGAAAATCAACAATTTAAAAAGTTCTTGACAAGCTTTATAAAAATGGTAATTAGATAGATTCTATAATAAAAATTAAAATCGTGCAATTTTTCAGATGGATGGCATTTTAAAATTAAAATGGAAAAGGAAAGACAGCTGTAGGGCAGAAGCCACAAAGATGTACAATAAAACGTGGTAACAAGCAATGATCTAGGGATGGTTAAAGTAAACAATTTGAGACTATTCTTACCATGTCGGCATATTCGTTTGATCCAAGCCAGAATGTGTGCTCACCACGGTCAGCTCTTCTGTTGTGGGATTCAATATAATTGATGTTGTCTTCCCAAATCATACGTCTAGAATGATAAATTTGTATGCAAATTTTCATAAAATACTATTTGGTTATGTGAATGGTTCATTTATGAATATCGGTAACATATGTTGAGACATAATCTTTTTTCTTAAATTTCTAGTTAAATTAATCTTATACTGCTTTTACTATTTGCATGTGTCAGTTTGACTCTTTGACAATGTGTCATTTAAGGTATATAGATATATTCGATATAGAATTCCATTACACATTATACTGTACAATACTTTCAATCTTCAGATAACAACTAAATATTTCAAACACCCTACAAATAATTACAGAATTGGAAATGTCATTTTGATGAATTGCTTCTTGCTCGTCAAATAATGAACTAATTTCTACAATTTTAAAGTCTGTAAATAAAAATTCACCTCATCCTTTCCTCTTCCGCATCGTAGTTCTTTGCAAACAAGTCTTTGTAGATTGCCCATTCACCATCCAACTCCGCTCGGAAGACTGGAGTGGCTAGAGCAGCCACACACAATGCTGCAACAACTACTAAACGGAACATCTGTAGACAGGAAAGAGACAATAAATCATATAATATACAAAGTTCTTGACAGGAAAGAGACAATAAATCATATAATATACAAAGTTCTTGACAGGAAAGAGACAATAAATCATATAATATACAAAGTTTTTGCCTCTCGAATAATGGAATTGATGAAGAAATAATTCAATATCGTTACAAAAGTGGTGGTTCTATTAGAATAAGACCGGAAAATCATGGAAACGTAATTTGAATTATATCATACTTTAGTGATATTTGGCCACCTTGAATGCTGTATTTTGAACTTTTCATTGCATTAAATTCAGTTGATGGACATTAATGTTCAGTTCTAAGAATTTGTTTTAATCTATTTCTCAAATCTTCTGTTAATTGTTTTATGTTAAATATACGTGAAATATAGGTGAATTTCAGCATATGAAGACAAAGTTCATATCATATAACCATGATATATGGAATCGGACTTATTCTGACGCAGAATGTCTTACCTTGATAATTGTACGTGGAGACGATGTGAAGCCGAGTGGCACACCGTAATATTTATACTACCCGAGAGATATGGGTCCTCGTGGTGTCACGCGGTTTGCATACCGTCGTACATAAGCAAATACACATGATACAGCTTGTCTTTATCACATTTGTTTTTAAATAAATTCGAATTTTCAATAAAGGAAGATTACCCGGAGAGATATGACAGTTTCTGTGTTAATCCAGGTGTTATTATGAAAAGTGTTTTGTTCTAGATTTTGGTCATGTCTTTGTCCAAAATGACCTTGCGAATTGCGGTCAACTTGAGTTTACGTTTGTGACATGGAAATGAAATGTATGAAACGATTAATTTCGTTGTTTAGTACTGGAACGATATATAAATATATTTTTAAATTACTGTCATTAGAATCTGTCAATGATTGTGAAGCTAATGAAAATTCTGATTTTCGACAATTTCGGTCATGAGCATTATCAAAAAATCATAAGTTGTTGATATGAGTATACTGTATTAATGAAAGCTCCTACAGTTACTATGTTATATCTGTGTTGTAATTTTCTATTTTAGTTAAATTAGTATGTATAATTTTAATTCATCAATATTTATTGTAAAATGCAGAACAGTTTCGTATTAAAGGCGTTGTTCGATTAAGAATACAGAAAATCTTTTTGATACCGCAATTCATAATAGAACACCACCTTTGTTAAGTTCATGTTTATGTCTTAAATGCCCTTTCGAAGTTATGACAAATGACAAATAAAGGTATTGATTTCCAAAACGTATGTTTGAGTATGTAACTTGCATTTAATTGAAAATATTTGAAAATTGATATATCGTTATAGTTGTCTTGTATGCGTTTATAAAACCGCAGAACAAAATGTATAACAATTCATAATATCCTCATATTATCTTGGCTTTGCAGTTCTGAAATAAAACTGTGATAGAACTGAACTAGATCTAAAATGCAGCGACATCTCTCGAGCAACTGCTGAAAAATACCGAAGGTTATGAAAATGCCGATAAATGTATGAAGATTGCCTTGATCTGGAAGGAAACGGCCTATGAGATACATGTATAGATAATATGACACGGAAATTTACACAAAGCACCAACAAACATTACTTTTCTGATGATAATGATATACAAATCAATCTTTATCTTTATATATCTAAGTATATAATATACATACTTTGGTAGCAAAATTAAAAATACTCAGCCAGATAAATTGAAATGCCATTAGTTCGATTTGATGAATGTCTTTAAGAGGTTTTGCGGAGTCTTTCTCATTCTTTTTCAACTTTCTGATATAGCGACGTTGCGCCATAGGATTAACATAGAATAATTTATATAATGGGTTCCAACAATATTTAGTGAATATTTTTCTCATTTATTCAAACGTATTTATCAAAGATACGTTTTCATTATCTTTATTAGTGCCAACAATAACGAAAAGACCATATATACAGATACTTAATCTGTGCACCAGATGTATATGTTCAATTCAACAATCAATATCACTTTAGTAAGGTTCTTAAGGTCTGAAAGCCGGCGTGGCCTAGTGGTATCGCGTCGGACTCCTGATCGGGAAGCCGGGGTTCGAGTCCCGCTCTGGCCATGCCGGTGTTCTGTCTTTCGGATGAGACAGTAAAAACCGAGGCCCCGTGTCGTGGTATGCATGGCACGTTAAAGATCCCTCACTGCTTCGGGTGGTACCGTTGCAAAGGTCAAAATTTGTATGCCCCGCATCAGGCAGATGCTGTCACCATAAACGTGAAATATTCGTGGTGTGACGTAAAACAAAAATCAATCAATCAATCTTAAGTTCTGAAATATATGCAGAGGAAACTAATAGGAAAAACCAAAATCATCTTAAGACACAGATATGTATAAAAGAAAGCATATTGACATCTCACTCAGCCGAAAATGCTTTAAGATGAAAAAGGTCACAACAAAAAAGGGGAAACAATAAAGACATAAAACTACATAAAAATCGATTGTGATGCATTGAGGCACCGGCTTCGGATGGTCAATTGAAATAACGTTAGTTACTCAATACTCAAAATAATAATATAAATTGTTGTTCTGGGCTTCTCGAGCTGTAGATGTATACATGCAATATCTAATACTATTTATATTTTCCTTTAAACAAACGAGTTTATATGGGATAAAACATCATAATATAATATTTATTTTCTTTATTATTTCAATAGTAGTAAACTTTCTTAACATCATAGATACCAAGTTGACTCAGTAGTTCAAGTAAATTTCAATATTTCTAAGTGCATGATATCGTTATCATTAATATTATATTTGTACAAACATTGCATGCAGACAGAATGTTTATCTTTGACCACAAGTATCATGTGACCTATCCCACTGATCACATGGGTGTCACACTGCAGAATTTAGAACAACCACCACATATATTTACTGGTTCCTTCAAGATATCGTTATCTAACCGGTATTGGCGACAATAAAGGTAGGGTATATTGTCCTCTGTTTAACTTTGTGTATTATATTAGTATTGCAGTTATAGATTACTGTCATTGGCAGTAATGAAGTAGCGTATTTTACTATTGTGTCACTTTGTGTAGTAGAGTATTTTTCTAATGTGTCACTTTGTGCACAAGGTATGCGTTGCTGACAATGTTGATTGGCAGATACCAATTTTGAACTCTTTGCATTGTGAATTATATTGTTAACTAACAATGTCATTTGGGCAATAAAAGCATTTTTATAAGACAAGACTTACTAGTCATAATATTTATTTCAATGTTGAGGTACTTCTTTATTTTTTCTAATAGAGTAAATGTTTTGCTAATGTTTTTACAAAAATGAAAAAAGTCTGGTAAATAAAAATCACAAACTAATCTTATACAATATAAAAATTGCTGTCGTATCTTATCATGCAAGACTCTCATGTCTAGTGGGAAATTCATAAAACTAATGCAAGATACAAAAGTTAAAATTGAAATCTTTCCTTTGTTGCACTCTCAAGACTACGATATTTGAAGTGCCTTTATTTCAACATATATTAGGTACATATCTCTTTATACATTGTGCTATGATGATGTTATTTCAATGATCTGTCCATCCATATTTAAACTTCATTAAAAAACAATTTAAAAATTGAAAATGCTCAAATTACCATATAATAGCATGAGTTTTACAAAAGAAAAGTAGACAGAATTGTTTTTATTTGCTTTAATGAACACTATAAATGAATAAGAAAATATATCAAATACATAGAAAAAGATCAAAATAGCTGTTACACGTTGAAACGTTTGACCTATATCAGGAATATGCTGTCATGTAACCATGCACTGTGGCCGTGATGACACAACAAAGTTAACCTAGATAGATAGCAAAACCATAGTTACTCTGACTTCGATAGGAAACACACGATGGCATAAGCATTTGTAACAGTCTTTGTAAAACGCGACTTGTATTTCGTTTTTCTACGACACTATCCTTGTACATGGAGAGTATCGTAAAAGAACAAGTCGCTATTTAATAAGACTGCATTTACAGATATATAATTCACGAAGTATATTCATAAAATCAGATACAAACCTATTTATTACAACAACAACAACAACAACAACAACAACAACAACAACAACAACAACAACAACAACAACAACAACAACAACAACAACAGGGAAATGATAACATTTCCCGCACAAAGTTTGACGTCATTATAAAAATTTATTGTATCTGACGAGATTTTGCGGGGACAGTTATGATTTTGCCAACCAAAACGACAGTCCCATAGTAATAGTGGAAGGGTGTATAATTCTTTTCATTTGTTCTTTAGATGTTCCGTCTCGCAGTCGTAGCTACTCTGATTGCTCTGAGCTTTGCTGCTCGGCTTCCCAGGGCAGAGTTGGACGAGGAGTGGAACGTGTATAAGAAGCAATACAACAAACTTTATGAAGAGGCAGAAGAGGGTAGAAGGTAGAAAGTTTGCAAAGATATCATAAATCATAAACATAAAACTATGTTGTAACATATAATTATAAATTTAATGACCATTTTGCTGTTTTTACATAAATATCTTCTTCAAGTAAAGTTAATACAAAGTGATCTATTTAATCAACTATCATAATCGTTCATTACAACCGTTGACATATGTTTGTTAATCAGTATATAATATGGTGCTACTTTTACTGTATTAAATTGAGTGTTGTAATTATTCAGACGTTTAATATGGGAGAGCAACTTGGACTTTATTTTACATCATAATTTGGCCGCTGACCGTGGAGAACACACCTTCCGTGTTGGCATGAACGAGTACGGAGATATGGTAAGGACAAAAAACGAACAAGACATATATAAAACATTAATTGATTGATTAGTCTTTTACGTCACTCCATGATTATTTCACATGGTGATAGCATCTGCCTGATGCATTGCATAGGAATGTGCAGCTTTTGAACGGACCCATTCGAATCAGTGAGGGATCTTTTACGTGCCTCGTCTATGGTGACACGGACTTCGGTTTTCACTGTCTTATCCGAAATACAAAATACCGATATGATCAAGGCGGTAGTCAACCCAGGACCTCTCTATCACCAGTCGAGCACCTCATCCATTGAACAACATCGGCTTCATATATCAAATTAATGAACAATAAGTATACTAACATAGATAACAATATTAATGTTGTGCTTCGGAAGGCGATCCGGGTTCATTTCATGAACTTCAGTACTATGTTTATGAGGTTTGTTACCACGTGCTTCAGTGTCGTGATATCAATGGAAAATTGTTACAGGGAATGTAAAACCCTAATCAAACAACCAATCTGCCAATATGTAATGAAAACACATGTTTTGGTCGGAATTTTATAATTTAAGATCAAGCTTGATATCAAAGAACATATATGCTATCATAAATCACTGCTGCTTAATTCTCTGAATATTCGGCGGATGACAGATTTGATAAAAGGAAAGTTGTTAGATTTTAACAATAGATCTCTTATATTTGTTTTGTGTAATATCTTACTTTTGTCTTAAAGACAAATGAAGAATTCGTGAAAACAATGAACGGATACAAAATGAGGAACAGGACACACTCCGGATCTGTCTTCTTGCCTCCTAGCAATGTTGGTGACCTCCCTGATACAGTTGATTGGAGACCAAAAGGATACGTAACACCAATCAAAAATCAAGTATGTTTCATAACTAATTGCTGTGACAATTTTAATGGGTTGGCACACAAACACATACATACATACATACACACACACACACGTACGCACGCTCGCGCATGAAATAATCTATGTCTATTACATTTTCTTAAAAATAATTTCCAATGGAATTTAATGAAATAATTGTTCAATCACATCTTCTTTTCATTTATATCAAAAGCTAGAATACCGAAGGAAGTTTCATATATCAAAAAGCAATTTTTAGCAACATCTTATGTACATGACTAGAATATAGAATACGAAAGTAACTGATAGGATTACACTGTGATACCCACAATAAAGTACCACATTTTGTCTTTTTCTTACAAGGGCCAATGTGGGTCATGCTGGTCATTCTCTGCCACTGGATCTTTAGAGGGTCAAACCTTTAAGAAATCAGGAAAACTGGTATCTCTCTCCGAACAGAATCTCGTCGACTGCTCCAAGAAACAAGGTGGATATATATGTCAATTTTAAAGAATTACGAATGCTCAGATAAGTAGTAATAATAGAATTCTTGAGAAAGAAAGCCTGTTATATCCATCTCAAAATTTTGGGCTCAAATGGAATTTAATATAAATAAATTTAGATACATATAATAATATTTTCTATATTTTCTGTAGGCAATATCGTGAAAAATATAGATATACACATCTAAAGACATTGTTTTAGGAAACCATGGATGTGAGGGAGGTTTAATGGACGATGCTTTTACCTACATCAAGGTCAACAAAGGAATCGATACTGAGGCGTCCTATCCTTACACAGCCAAGGTAATACTCCCTACCATGTATTGAATAAAAATTAGGCGATCTGCGAGATACATTGTTCATTTTCATACAGTCGACATACATAGACAAAGCTTTTTAAAGAAACACTAAATTGTTTATAGAACATTTTATTTACCTCTTGAATGGCATTTTGTAATTAATTGATTCTTTTTGGAAATATACTTTGTAAAACATTTTTAACTTGAACACATACTTGGTCCTTTCCTAGGATGGTACATGCAGATTCAAAACTGACTCTGTAGGAGCTACTGACACAGGATTTACTGACATCAAAAGTAAGGACGAAAACGAACTGAAGAGTGCAGTAGCCACCGTCGGTCCTATCAGTGTAGCTATCGATGCTAGCCACATGAGTTTCCAGCTGTACAAGAGTGGAGTCTACCACGAATGGTTCTGTAGCGAGAACAAACTAGACCATGGTGTTCTCGCTGTAGGATATGGATCAGAAAGCGGCAAAGATTACTGGCTAGTAAAGAACAGGTAGGTGTACGAAGGCGAGATGTGCATGAATTACCGATCGAATCAAGCTTACAAATACATACGTATTTTTTAATAAATTCATAAAGCCGGCGTGACCTAGTGGTATCACGCTCGCGTCCTGATCGGGAGGCCGGGGTTCGAGGCCCGCTCTGGTCATGCCGGTGTCCTGTCTTTCGGATGAGACAGTAAAAACCGAGGCCCCGTGTCGTGGTATGCATGGCACGTTAAAGATCCCTCACTGCATCAGATGGGTCCGTTGCAAAGGTCAAAATTTGTTATGCCCCGTATCAGGCAGATGCCGTCGTCATATACGTGAAATATTCATGGTGTGACGTTAAGCAAAAATCAATCAATAAATCAATTAATAAGTTCATGAAGTGTTTTTGTATCAAACTTTTCTTTTGTTACACGCCAGGTATAATGAATTTTTGACAGCGTTATTTTGCAGTTGTATCACTATTCACGCATTAAGATCATTGAAAATATATGGACAAAAAGTAATTTGTCTAGTATTGAGCCTTTTGCATCATAAACATTCGGCAAAAGTTTTATTATAAACTGCAGAGTTTTTTGTTTATTTGAAATGCAGTTCAGGATCTTACAGTGTTTAATTATGCTTTATTTTATAATATAAAGAAAATAAAAAATACACAGAATATAAAAACCTAGATTCGCGACAAAATAAATTCACAGGTATGAGAAAATAAAGATACCATCTAGCGTGGTTTACACAACCGTCTGATTATCCGAAAATGAAGGTTTAAAGACCTTGATGATCGTGTGAATTTGTTGATTTGGGTCTTAATTTGAGAAAACGAGTATACTTATAGCTTTCATGTTTATAAATAGGATATAAACGGGAATACACGGTACACGGTAATTGGGTATGTGAAAACAATATAACACACTTCAGCTACAACAAATATGTACAAAAGTACTTCCACGTACGATTAAATGTGCTTTTAAATCATGTCAATTTTAAACTTTACTTTTCATTTGTAGCTGGGGAGAGAGCTGGGGACAGAAAGGATACATTATGATGTCTCGTAATCGCCATAATAACTGTGGAATTGCTACATCTGCAAGTTACCCAAACGTATGAAAGAAATCCCCGTAGTCTTCGTTGAATGAACAATTGTAATAATTGCAATAAAATCATGAACTGTTAATAAAATAGAATTAAACTATCTATATTGTTTACTTTACGAACTACATCCAGATATGTTAATTACACATAAATGCAGTAGAAGGCGAATTAATTATTGAACTCTGATTCATATGGTCAGAATTTCATTTTATGGATTTCACGGTTTCCAAAAAAAAAAAAATCGTTTGAAATTATGAAGTTCCCTTTTCCAGAAAGTTATATGAAGTTTAGATACAACTTCATACATAGTAACGTTCTTCTAAATAACTTAACATAAGAGATTTTTATGCTACATATGGGGCGGGTGTAGCATGCTAGCAGGGAACGCTCGTTCCATTGGGACACCTGGTCTCATCCCATTTGGGATTCAACTGTTTCAGATGAAACCATCACCACTGTATTTGCAGTGGTTTATTTGTTGTGACATTAACAACAGAGTTAAAACTAAGGTGGCCTTAAAATATAACCACAGAATCAATCTAAGGACAGAGCTATGCATGACAGAGATACTCATTAGTTGTAGAATCCATTTCATGACTGAAAATTTTAAGTAGTAGTACATAAGCACTGACAGTATAGATATGTTCCGCAATATAGCAGTGTCATCGACCAGTGGGTTAGTTTAAGCTGGTTTGACATTTTCTTCTTAACTGAAGTATTACATTCAGTATTCCACACAGATTACAGACTGACTTGAATAATTAAACCTACCAGCTATCATTAATAATTCAAGTTATGTTGTATATAGAATATAACTATAGGCGACGAAGATAAAAGCTTTAATCGTACCGTTTCTGTTATTATTATTATGCAAATTAATAGACGTTTAAACAAAACAATACTGAATAACTAGGAATAAAAGTATTCAATTTAAATGTCCTCAGCATATAATGTTACGATAAACGAAGTTTAAGATAAGAGTTGAAATTTGTGTGGATTATCACGGCCTGTAAAAGTTCAGCCACATTGTGATGGAATATTACAATCTTATCGTCCAAATATTGTTGCACTGGGGAGTTCCTTTCCGTACTTTTTTCAATAAAATATTGCAAAAGGCATACAGGACATATCGATGAATTACTGCCGGATAGCTATATATCGAGTAAATATTTAAGAGATTAAGGATTTTGGTAAATGTTCGAGTCATAGTTAAAATATTTGAGTCGACATATCAATATTGCAAAACTTGATCAACAACAAGACAGTTTAGTAGTGTAATAAGTCAATGTTATTAAAACTTTCTCTCCTTATTTTTATCATGTTCGCTGTGGTAGATCTCAATACATCTCAGATCGACCTTTGACAAATCAGCGTTCGCTCTGCGAAGCTGGCCTGTGTTTTTCTTTTTTTAATAATAATTCGAATTTGAACAAATTGCCAAACGAAAGGTTTTTTGATGCGTCCTGCCTTGAGATATTGGCGCAGCCATATTTGTTTACACACACTGACATGAAATTGCTTTCGCTGGCCGTTTTCGCGCAGCGGACGCTGATTGGTGGGTGTCCAAGGGCGATCTGAGATGAACTGAATGTATTGAGATCTACCACGGCGAACATGATAAAACTAAAGAGCGTGATAGATCGAGTTTTGAAAAGATTGACAATAAGTTAAAATGTTGGACATTTCATACAATATGTAAATTCAGCTCTTTCTAATGTCTATGGTTTAATTACAATCGTAATTACTGTTCACAATCAAGTGTATTAATAAAAAGAAGGAAGTAAAATTTATATAGCTTACATTATTTTTTAGACTTTGTGATGTAATTCTATATATATATATATGTGATATAAAATTCTTAATATTACAGTTCTATATAGTTTGACAAGGAGACTACATTACACATTTCAAAACCACGGAGTAAGAAAAGGATGATGTACATGAAATGAATTTAATCCCCTGGTAGATGAATCACACTGCTATTAGATATGAATCTAGAGCTGGGTACTTTCAGGTCTTCCCACATGCTTATTATTATTAGCCAGCAACAGAGTGCCAAATTTGAGACTACTCGAATTTGAGACTATGTTCGTCCCTCAAAAGTCATTACGCACATTTAATAGAAGAGTTGACTCATACGCATAAAAAGTTAGCACTGTAAACTCATCCCACAGTATCATACATAAATTAACAGGCAATAGTACAATGTACCTGAAGATAAACTATAAACAAAGCCGTTGAATTGAACATAATGCTTATCTGATGAACAACTCCATGAGTGATTATATAACATACAAAATATGTCCAACACGACCAAACCTGTGTATAGGATTCACCTAAGAGATGATGCAGAAGTGACTGTCATACAGAATCGACCCTAATACCAAGGGTTTTGAGCTCTTAACGGAGATGGTCATTTGATTAGGATTCACATTTTATGTGGTAGAATCTCTTGACATTGCGTAATAACATTCGGCGGAGATGGCAGTTGTATGTTCGATGTGTTTTGAAAAACATTGCATGTTTAAGGAGATACAAACTGAAAAAGAACATCAGTTTGAACCATGAAATATAATTAGATTCATGCTTCTTAAACAAAATTTACCACAGAACACATTTATGACATAAAATTAATTTATCACAATTCTAGCAATATGTGTTGCTTCTTATTTTTGCATTGAACAGCTGTAGTTTAGATTGGTCCCTAATATATGCAATGCATCACTAGAGTTTCTTGTCACTAGTCCGAGATTCTCTGCCCTTCTCCCACTTTTGATATCGGCGGTTTGTGGGAGAGGGTCGGAGAGACTGTTCATCAAAAGTTGGAATTTTAGCGATACCACCCGGTATCGGGTTGTACAAGCCTCTGGTGACTAATAAGCGTTTGCAACCTATAATCCAATAAATGAACATTTAACTTACCCGATCATAGCGATATCTTTTCCAAATAAGGTCTATAACTTCTACTAGCTGCCGTTTTATCTGCAAACACGACAATATTCTCATTTCGCCATTTGTGTATACAGGATGACGTCAGATCTCGCATAAAGTGTCTTTACATTCGTGACACTTTAGCAGCTGACACATTTTCGTAAAGAAAAACACAATGCAACCTCATCACGAATGAGCAAAGTCGCGTTCGGCGAGATCTGACGTCATACTCTATACACAAATGACGAAATGGAGAATCGCTGTGTGTGTTCAGATAAAACGGCTGCTAGTAGAAGTTATAGATCTTATTTGGAAAAGATATTGCTGTGATCGAGTAAGTTAAATGTTCATTTATTCAATTTTAGGTTGCAAGTTCACTGGGCAAGCGTTTATTTGTCGTCAGAAGCTTGTACATCGCGGTACCGGCTGGTATCGCTGAAATTCCAACTTTTGATGAACAAAGTCTCTCTGACCATCTCCCACAAACCACCGATATCAAAAGTGGGAGAAGGGCAGGAAATCTCGGACTACTTGTCACATGCTAGAGTTTAATGAAGTAATAACTGGTGTTTTAAGATCTCCTTTTTTAAAGAAAATAAAAACATTGATAGTGGCGTAGAAAGTTGTAATGCCATTTCAATGTAGCATAGAAAATATAAGGTCTTGAATAATGGAACAATAAATATTTCTTGTAGGTTTACTTATGAACAATATATAACAGAAAGACTTTTGTATTTTCTAGTAATCTAGGTACATTTGACATAGGTAGCTTTGGTGTATACAGTAATTTTAAGGCATACGTCTTGCTTATCACTCTGCCTGTAGGAACATGAACGTGAGCTATATTCACTCCCCATTCACATGATGAAATGATATCACATGAACATAATCGTATTTGCTTTGCATTATTCTCGTGACAACAAGTTTATAAAGTTATCAACACGAGTATCGATGTTACATTCGTAAGATTATCAACAAATGTTATAGTATAATATCTGATTAAACAGGTAAGGACTTACCATTTTATGTTCTTTTTAAATTATGTCTAGGACATGTTTAGCATAATATACATAACAGCAACGCATTTTAATTTTTAACGCGGTTATGAAAATTATTACAAAACATTGTCTGCAATATTACACTTAACCGTGTGTTTATGCTATCAATGCTGTTCTGGCTAGCCAAACAAGAAACATTTATTTCTCTAGGACTATTTGTCTAGAACGCATGATTTGAGGTCTGAAACCCAAGAATCCATGAATGTCTACCGTGCTTCATTGATGTTATTGTCACAATACCATAGCATCATCTTCACTTATTTTGTTTACGTCAATTCAATCTTCTTCGTTATCTACATAATGGCGTCTTCATTATTGAATGAGAAAATGTTTATCACTCTTGATTGCTCTCTTTGTGCACTGTGCGAGTAGCACACTAGCAAAGCTCCAGACCTATCTTTCTAGTTTACAACCATCCTCATCTGAGATGAGAGAGGCGAATCGTAGCCTTGGTTTACGAAGATGGTTTACAATATGGTAACACATCTTTCCTTACATTGCAAAGCTCGAAATAAAGTTCCCTGCGATAAATCTAATTTGCTTTTGTTGTGATGTTCTGGGACTTTGAGATTTCTAAAAAAAAACATCATCTTATACGTACCTGCATGCAGTGATAAACATTTTATATTGTCTGTATATCTGAGCATTTACGGCGAGTGTGGTTAGCCAAACAGGGGGCGCTTACTTCTCTCGAGCGCCTTAATTCACATATTATTTTCATGAGTCGATGAATATCCATAACAGTATGTTCTTGGGAGCGCCACGGTAACATATCAAAAGTAATCTGAATATTTAACTTCCTCATCATAAAATTTTATATGTTATTTGACCTGTATATATATATTATTTTCTTCGTATTTTTCTACATTCATGTTATTTGAATATTTGTTTTTGAAGCAACGTAATGAACGTATTTTTGACCTGCATCTTGGTGGGTACAGTTGTATTCTCTGTCTGTCACTGTACCCACCCTTTACCGGAACTGGAAGAAGAATGGTACCTGTTCAAAGAGAATTTCAATAAGGTGTACACGGACGAAAGGGAGGAGATACAGAGGTATTTAAAATACAGACAGCTGTTTATGCAATAGTTATGATCGGTGTTCCATCATATTTACTATTGGGTCTTTTCAATATACAGAGTTATTTCCCATTTGAAGGGGTATTCTACGTCTAACCATAGTGACGTCAATCTGTTCTATGTAAACCAGCGGAAAATTACAGGAAATGATATAGAAATTGTATGACGTTACAATGTTTGTCAGATACCTGCCCATGTGGGAAATAAGTCTGTATTACGAAAAAAAACCCCCAATAATAGTTGTAATAATTACAATGTGAGAGTGTCTAATGCTTCTAATCACTTACTCGTATGGCTTTGATAGAATGTCAATACATTGAAATATTTAACGAGCGTAGTGTAGTGTAATGGCTCCTTTCATCTAAATGTTCCTTGCACGATTGTAGAGCAATCAAATTGTTTTGGTAGTCATATAATATTTCGCATATTGTTTAGTAAGTGCAATCATGCATTCTAGAGTTATATCAACAAAACTTTTTATTTAATATTCCATGTTTTCTATTATAATAGACGCCTTATTTTTGAGGACAATTTGGATTTCATTCAGCAGCATAATGACGAATATAGCAAGGGCCTCCATTCGTTTACTTTAGGAATTAATGAATTTGCTGATCTGGTAAGTACTGATGGTCTGCCTTTTAAAAAGGGTTAGATTATTTGCTTAGTGCTCATACGTCTGAGATAGAATCCAAGAATGCGAAAGCTTACCTGAAGGACATAAATTCCGATAAATCGAATCACATGCATAAATGCACCCATGAACTTCTTTCTTACATTTGCAAAGATATTTAGAATACTGATGATCATTATTCACGATCTGTATATTTGTGATATCTTTTAATATGCCTATTCTTATTTGCTTTGAATGTCTGTCATAAAGTTGAGTTATAAACGGTTGATTCCTATTTCTTTTCAGAGTCATGACGAGTTTCTTGCGAGAATGGTCGGTGGTTTCAGACTCAGACAGGAAAAGCGAAGCCGAGAGGAGATGTCTTTCCAGAACAATGGCCAAACACTACCAGACAGCATAGATTGGAGGTCAAAAGGATGTGTGGGACCCGTTGGCAATCAGGTAAATCGATGCGTTATGTTACGACAATAACAAATAAACTACTGTTTTTAGGTTAGATTTAGACAAACCTTTATATGTATAGTATATGTATATGTATTGTATATTGTATATCACGATATAACCATAAAATGCGAGGGACGCAATAGCAAAACAGCCAACAGTGTTCCATTGATGTTTATTGCATATCGAGAGATGTCAAAACAAATATACAAAGAATAACCTTTTACTTACTGGTACTTGACTTGTCTATCATTGTTTCCATAAATTGTGTAGAATCAATGTGGGTCATGCTGGGCATTCACTGCTACTGGTTCTTTGGAAGGAATATATTGTAAACAGACTGGAAAGTTCATCGTATTGTCTGTGCAACAGCTCATGGACTGCTCATCAAAACAAGGTAAGCAAAAAGTGCACTATAATCAAACAAATTATATATATATATATATATAAATTTCTTATGAATAATGATTTTCTAGCTATTTTTTCGCAAAGTTTGTTTGTAATGGTTGGCTCGGCTAAGCATGCTTTGAGGTAGATCTATCGGTTGTGCTTTAAGGGAATCATGGATGCGAGGGCGGAATTATGGATAATTCATTCACTTATATCAAGGAATGTGGTGGAATAATGTCTGCTAAAGATTATCCATATGAGCCTAAGGTAAGAAACTTTAAAAACGGTTTTATATCATATGGAAGGCAAAATACCGGATACTTTGTAAAATTCTTATTCTTCCAACTACTTCTCTATATGCATTTTTATCTTTAAGGAGGTCAATGTGTTATTCACGTAATTCAATTTTGTCAACAGCTCTGGTTTTCCATCCAAAGTTTTAAACAATGAATAAGATCAATAATCAATTTAATGGAAAATTTATTGTGCCTTAATGTAAAGGCAATCATATATGCAACACGTAGATTTGTATTGTTATTGTTTGATTTTTACTAATTTTGTTAAAACTGTTTGAGAGTGTCAATAAGCATTCTTATTGTCAGTTATAGCATGCCAGGATAATTTTATTTTTAATGTCATGTTGAATTCCTAGGAGGAGAAATGTAAATTCAACAAATCATTGGCGGTCGTGACTGACACAGGGTTCAAAGATATACCAAAAGGGAGCGAAAAAGACCTTCAAGCAGCGGTTGCGACGGTTGGACCAATATCCGCTGCCATAGACGCTTCTCACAGATCATTCCAATTGTACAAGTCTGGAGTGTATAATGAGCCCCAATGCAATGGGAAAGTAGTGGATCACAGCCTCGTTGTGGTTGGATATAGTGCTATGAGCGGGATCGAATATTGGGATTGTAAAAACAGGTGAGCTAAAATTTAACAGGAATCGCTTTTTTGAACGAAGAGTATGTTACGTCATATCTTTAGTACTTCTGAAAGATCTATAAATTATACCGGCAAATATGTTTATATCATCGATAAACAATAACTAAATTGCTTGTTTTTGTAGCTGGGGTACATCGTGGGGAGATCAAGGCTACGTGAAATTGTCGAGGAACAAAAACAACCAATGTGGAATAGCAAATGAAGCTTCTTATCCTACAGGTGTTACGCATACTTAACCATAGATATTATTGTTTATTATAATAAAAATTCTTATAATAATACGTAGTATTTAGTTTGAATTCTTACAGCTGCGATCGGGGGCCAGTTGTTCGAAACTTTAACCACTGGTTAAGCTAACCAGTGGTTAAAGTTTGATAGACAATATAATTTATAAGATTTTTGTATAAAAATCGTGAATAACTACAAAGGTTGTTTCATTTGCTAAAAATCAGTACACAGACTATGACTGAAAGTCGTCTCATTTCAAAGATATAATTAGATGAAATATAATCATTGGTTAGCTTAACCAGTGGCTAAAGTTTCGAACAACTGATCCAAGATGTTTTGATGAATATTTGTAACTAGTCTGTTGGGAGTGTACAAGATTATAAAATTGGAAAATTTTCGAACAGAATTTCACAGAAAGACATTCGATGTTGAAATCAGTAGATAGTAGCCCTAAAGATACACTTACCTAGGTTAAAATTAGGTCGCTACACTGTCATAGGAATCGGTGTAGCGCAGTCGGAAGTGCGCTTGGCTCTGTACAGAGAGGTTCCGGATTAGATCTGTCTGGTTGATAAGACAATAAAAGCCGAAGTCTCGAGGCACTGAAAACGTTAAAATATAAAACATCCCTTTCCGCTTCGAGTTGGACTGTTGCATGGAGGAGATTTTCTACATTGAAATTTCTGTGCAATGCATTATGCAGGTACCTTCAAAGAATAGTGACATAAAACAAGTATCATTCGAATGAAATCTATACTATTATAGGTGTAGTAGATGGTACTTACAGATTTACTCTCCGATTCGGGTACATTTATTTATCTTGTGTTTATTTTTTTGTTTTACGCATCAACACGATTATTGCACTCATATGATGGCGGCACCTGTCGGGTGTAGTGCTTCATAATTTTGTCCATGCTACGGACCTAACAGTGAGATATCTTTTTCCTGCCAACGTACACAGTGACACGGGGTCTCGGTATATTCGCCATAGAATAATCCCAGTCGATAGTCGAAACCTAGATTTGGGGGTCTAATAATATAGAAATAAATATAGAACATATATACCTTATACCTTTTAATTTAGTACACCATATACGCAGTTCGACAACTTATGTCTCTTCAGTGATACACGTGGCCAAATGATTGGAATTCATAAAATATATAAATATTTGAAGAGTAGTGTTGAAACCAATATGGCCGAAAAGTGAACCAAAGAATCTGTCTAAGGACAGAGCTATGCATGAGGGAGACAATCCTTAGTTTTAGAGTGATTTACTTTATTTGATGACTGAAAACTAGATCTCAAAACGTCTTTTAATAACAAACATGAATAGTCTGTGCCGAGGATACTTGGACCGAAATAAAAAATAAAAGACAACATTTGGTAATCTTTTAACTATCAAATGTTGTTTATATTTTAAATTTGATTAACTTCCTCCAAGATTTTCTCAAAATCAAGGATGAATTACCTGCAGTAAAACTGTAAATATATTGATAGAGGAGGGTTAACAAACATTGTGGTGTTGGGTTGTATAAGTCTGAGACAAAGTAAGTTCTATAATTTCTATTTATACCATATCGGAACTTGGATGATCTACTTGGATACTTGGATTCCTTTCAAGAAATGCCTTGTTGGTGCTGGCAATAATAAAATAAGACTAGAGGGCCGAGAAAAAGCAAAAATGAATAAATAAAGTAGCGAATAAATAAATCAATAAATAAATTGCCTTCCTCTCGCCTATTACAGCGTGACATTTACACAAAGCTCTGAATTGACATGTAGTCAATTTTACCGTAATTTTCATATATGCGATAGTAACAGAAATAATTTATAGCATAACTGACAAATTAGCGATTTAAAAAATACCCAGAATTCATTTAAATGAGAGGAAAAGAAAACTGATGATACAGGTATAAGACTTGCTACGTGCTTCGGAACTGACGAAGAAAGATAACTCCTTATCTGCCGTCGCCCTCCTGAACTGAGATGCACAGCATGCAAAATCGATATTTTACAAAATGTTTAAAATTTCAATATAGTATTTATAACATCTTTTCCTGAAAATGACCTCAAATATTTTTCATGGATTTTGGGTATTGTTCGTCAACACTTTGAAAAAATCATATCAGATTCGAATTAAAAGTATGAAATATACTGAAAATAGATAAATATTAACATTTCTTTTATATACTCTTTTTGTCCATGCAGATTTCAGCCACACGAACATCGTGTTTCTGAAGTAATAATAATACTGATAATAATAATAATAATAATAATAATAATAATAATAATAATAATAATAATAATAATAATAATAATAATAATGATAATAATAGTAATAAATAAATAAATAAACAAATAAATAAATAAATAGATAAATAAATACTAAAATAAAATTTTAAAAATCTAAATAGATAAAGATATGATAAGAAAAACCCCTTACATATATAAAGAAATAAAATAATAAATAATTTAAAAAATACAATAAAAAATATATAACTAGATATAAATGTACATTTATGTATATGTTTAAAAGTAGGGCTTCCACACATTTATTTCAGGTTTTTCTAATGTTTCGTTTTGCTAAATCGATACTTAAGCTACACGGGAATTTTCCATCACGGTTTATTTATCTACCTGAGATACCTTTATTTTGTGAGGGAAATTTTTCCGGGGAAATAATTTTATTAGATAAACAAACATGTTAATAAATCAAGAAGATAACTTTGCTTTGTAACAAATTCTATGAATAAAACTTCAGATGTGGAACCCAAAATGGCTGAATATTTTGTCTAATACTTGACTTTCACATGTCCCCTCCCCCCCTTTTTTCGGAAATCCTGGATCCGCCACAGCATTTATACTGCAAGATCATTGTAAAAACACAGTTCATATACATATAGTAAAACAGAAAATAAAAAATTTGCCAAAAAACGTTTTCTACCGTCAGTATTACATACCTTTATTAACTGTGTCACTCATGCATTTAACTACAATTTTCAACAAGAATAAACTGTAGTTTACAGTATGTTTTCAGAGCAAAATTTTGTATTACTGTTTTCACACTTTCATAGCACATTTGCAGGCGTGAAAGCCGAGACAGCAAAAATTACCCTTTTTTCTCTGATCAGTTCATAAATGAGCAGATTCATTATTAGTTAGAAATGGATATGGGAATGTGTGATTCCATGTGATATGTGTTAAACCTTTAACACCCCCCGCACCTACACACATCTCTTAATTTAAACCAACATCACGCTGTATTCACGAGTTGCAGTACACCCATGTCACGCGTAGATAAAAAATATTATCAACAGCCAGTCCATTGATGTGAACTGTAGGCGGTTTTATGGAGGTCGGTGGCAAGCAAGGAAGAGTGCACAGATAATCTGTTTTTGAACAAGAATGTACTGGATATAAATATTTTTCTGTAATGATTTTAGAGTTATGTATTTCAACATTATTACTAACATTAACACATACCTCAATTTTCTTGACGTCAATATTACCATCCTTCAATATTCAGCGGGACAGCGGGGACAACGTATAAAGACTGCCTACTTGAATTAAAACCAAGCTCTTTCACACATATGATAATAATGTTGTTAAATGGGAAAGAAAAACAACAAAAAATAAAAAACCCAAACAAACAAACAAAACAAAAACAATAAATATAGATAATTATTCATAGATGTATATTCATGCAAATTAACTGCATATTGTTTTTATTAAGGAAGGTTTTATTTGACAAAATGTAATAGAGGGAGTTGAAGTTGTATACCGAAGCCGCAAAAATAACTTGAACATCGTTGTGTTTTTACGAATTCTTTCAAATTATACAACAAATAATTCACATTAGCCACCACTGGTACATAGATACTAATGCTTTTTTGTTTACAATAAATATAGGATAAATATACCTTATAATTTAGTGCACCATATGCGTATTTCGACAACTTATGTCTCTTCAGTGATGCTCGTGGCCAAATGATTGGAATTCTCAAAATATATAAATATTTGAAGAGCAGTGTTGAAACCAAAATGACCGAAAAGTGAACCAAAGAATCCATGTAAGGACAGAGCTATGCATGAGGGAGATACTCCTTAGTTTTAGAGTGATTACTTAATTTGATGACTGAACATTTGAAGTATATATTTCATATGAGTACAAAAGCACTGAAAACTATGTGAGATTTGTGAGTCTGAATTGTGTGTGTAGGTTTGCATATGTGTATGTATGGGGGCATATTTCAAAGCCAGAAATTTAACACTGCACTGAAGCTCTTTCAGTCATATCTTCTACTTTACACACCTTTGTTATGTTTTTTTTAAAATCACCGAGTTGCACAGAAAATTAAACCACCAGTAAGACGAAATCATCCTGAGCAACGAGGATCTTATACTCGCCAATGTCTACCGTGACAGGGAACATCGGTATTCTACAATCTCATCCGATCCATAGGAACGAGGGATCTTATAAGTATCCATCAACGTCTCCAGTGACACGGAATCTGGGTATTCTGCGATCTTATTTGACCCATAGCAACGAGGATCTTATACCCACCAACGTCTACAGTGCCACGGAACCTCGGTATTCTGCGATCTTATTTGACCCATAGCAACGAGGATCTTATACCCACCAACGTCTACAGTGCCACGGAACCTCGGTATTCTGCGATCTTATTTGACCCATAGCAACGAGGATCTTATACCCACCAACGTCTACAGTGCCACGGAACCTCGGTATTCTGCGATCTTATTTGACCCATAGCAACGAGGATCTTATACCCACCAACGTCTACAGTGCCACGGAACCTCGGTATTCTGCGATCTTATTTGATCCATAGCAACGAGGATCTTATACCCACCAACGTCTACAATGCCACGGAACCTCGGTATTCTGCGATCTCATCTGATCCATAGGAACGAGGATATTATACCCACCAACGTCTACAGTGCCACGGAACCTCGGTGTTCTACGATCTCATCCGATCCAAAGCAACGAGGGATCTTCTACCCGTCAACGTCGACAGTTCCACGGAACCTCGGTATTCTGCGATCTCATCCGATCCATAGCAACAAAGGATCTTATACCCGCCAACGTCTACAGTGCCACGGAACCTCGGTTATCAACGACGTCATCCGATAGACAGAACAACAGTGAGCTGGAAGCGAGATTCGAACTCCTGACCAAAGCCATAAGCCAAGAACGCTTTCGATTGCGCTACCCCGACTCATACTTACCTCGTTACTTCTCTCTCTATCTATATACTCGCATGAATAGATATATTAACACTCAATAACTAATTTAAAGTTTAAGTTAGCTTAATTTATTTTGTCAAGATGAAGAATAAAATTTGTAACCAATTGTTAAATTGTTTTCATAGATTTTGAAAATGACAGCCATGTTGAATTATGTAACTTCATTACATTTGTCGAGTATCGTGAATGAATCATTGACATAAAATTTCAATAAAGGTTGTACAAAATTGTAAATGCTAAGATTTATTATCGAATTTAATTTTCATACACGGATTAATGATATTTTGTAGCCAGGGAGTCAATCCTTGATCTAGTTTTCAAGATGGGGTCCAATTGTATCTCGGAATGTAAATTTGCCTATTTTTAAAGAAAAAATACAAAACAAAAATGAAATTGAAATCATGGGATGGATCCTGGCCTTCAGACTCCGGACCTTAATCTACATATGACTGATATCACCATTATCTTTACTGTGGGCATATCATGCGTACAGCTTTATCATTCTCCTTACAAATAGTGAACAAAATTTCGTACAGGGAAGTGACCACGTCCAATTCCTGGACCCGGAACTATATTCAGCACATTTAGATCACCAATCAGACTTATAGAGACTTCAACCCACTTTATGTAGCATCGTAGAACTTAATAACTGGATAAGACAATGTTCCACCAATGTCGGGATAAAAGTGGAAGAGTTATAATCCCTGTATACCCTTGCAACTACAATTATTGAAACCTTCGATTATACAAATTTGTAGATTTGTTTAATCACTTATACACAAATTACAGCTTTATTTTATTGTGTACCGATAAATTTTAGAAATCAGTTGAAATAACACAAACCAAGTGTTTGTAAGGGTCTTTCTTAGTTTAACTTTAAAACGAACGTTCAGCTATGTTAGCTGTAAAGCGACGCAATACTAAACATATTTACTGCTTAATTGTACATTAACTAATTTATTTTCGTGTAGGTTTTCTGATGTACGAGATGAAAAAGGACATTTGTATTCTCCTGTGGGTATAAAACTTTTGACACAAATAGAATTGGTAATTGTTGTAAAAGTAAATTTGAGTTAACATTACTTGGTACCCCTTTCCTATGGCGAAGTGAACGAAATCAAGCCACATTCCCTGCTGATATGATATCCCCGCAATCGTATATGCTTTGGTTTATCCTTGTAATAATAAATTCAGAACATATATACCTTATAATCTAGTGCACCATATGCGCATTTCGACAACTTATGTCTCTTCAGTGATGCTCGTGGCCAAATGATTGGAATTCTCAAAATATATAAACATTTGAAGAGCAGTGTTGAAACCAAAATGACCGAAAAGTGAACCAAAGAATCCATGACAGAGCTATGCATGAGGGAGATACTCCTTAGTTTTAGAGTGATTACTTAATTTGAAGACTGAAAATTTGAAGTATATATTTCATGTCAGTACAAAAGCACTAAAAATTAGACTTATGATGCCCTCGGGGAGGGAAAATCAGTCCACCAGTAGTGAAGAGCAGTGTTGAAACCAAAATGACCAAAAAGTGAACCAAAGAACCTATCTAAGGACAGAGCTATGCATGAGGGAGATACTCCTTAGTTTTAGAGTAATTTCCTTGATTTGATGACTGAAATTTGAAGTATATATTTCATGTCAGTACAAAACACGTTAAAATTCTATCTACTCGAGTATCAGTGTTACATTCATAAAATTATCACACAATGTTATAGTTGATATCTTATTTATCTTAAACAGGTAGAGACTTCTCGTTGCATGTTTCCCAAATCTAAAAAAATTGTTTTAAACGAGGTAACTGATGACTAATTGATCATTGTTTTACGTCACTTCACGATTATTTCAGATAAATAAGCCTGAAACACTCGTCGAAATGCTCATATGGGGTATTAAATATATATATATGTATGTATGCTTGTTCTGATATGTATTATTGAATAATTGAATAGAAATTTATACCTTTGCAATGGACCTATTCGCAGCAGTGGATGATTTTACGTGGTGTCATGTTCTAATTTTTGAATATACTTGGGGCGGGGGGGGGGGGTGTTAAATACAAAAGTTAGAAAGTTGTCATGTTCTGATTTTTGTATTTACATGTACCACCCCCAAGTAAATTCAAAAATTAGAACATGACAGTGGTACGCCTATCGTGACATACGAGACCTCGATTTAACTGTCTCATCCGAAAGACAGGCCACCGGTGTGTGACAGGAGTCGAACCTGTGACCTTTCTGTCACGAGCCGAACCCCTTACCCGCTGAGCCACATCGGCTTACCTTATAATGGGGTAACGAAAATTATTACAAAAATACTGACTGTAACTTGATCTTTTATCGCGAATTTATGTATTCAATGCGGTAGTGTCAAGAAAACAGGTAACACTTACCAATATGGGGTACCTGATTTAATCTCGGATATCCAAAACTCCATGGATGTCTACCGTTGTACGTTGATGGTTTATCTGCCACAGTTACATGGCATAAGCATTACTTCTTTGTTTTACCGTCACATTTTCATCTACATAATAAGAACTGTATCATTCTATGCCCCATTTTAATTGCAATATTACGCGTTGTGGGAACGCCACAGAGACAGCACCAATTTCCTTTATACTAAACATCATCATTAAATTATTCCCTTGCAGCATCAAGGTGATAATAAAGTTCCTATGCGACGTGATCCTTCTCACATTGGAAATGCATTGTTGAAATATTTATATTGTCTTCTGCGTTGGGAATTCATCGCATGTGTAGTTAGCCAGATGCTTAGTCCTAAAGGCACAAGGGGTCCATGAATTTCTATTTTGTTGCGTTGATGTTAATGCCACACTAAGAGATAGCATCGTACTCTATTTTATTGACATGATATTATTTTGTTTTACTTTTTTAGATTTTTACAATTTGCTCATTTTTTAAAATTTCATGTAAGTTTTATATTTGTTCTAGCTACAGAATGAGGTTATCCCACAATTGTTTTCTCTATCTGTCACTCTACATATCCTTCATCGGAACTAAACAAAGAATGGCACATATTAAAAGAGAATTTTAATAAGATGTACATAGACGAAACGGAAGAAATACAGAGGTATTTTGAATTTACATACAATGTTTGATTTGTCTGCGGACAAGGCTTTCCTAGACATTTGAGACACTGAAGATTAATGATAAACGGCAAAGCCATTTAAAAGAAGTTCAATGATTCTTAATCCAATGGTTGTGACGTTTCTCAACAATAACATTTTTGATGAACAGTTTTTGACAAATAAATTGAAACGGGCTTTTATACAGGACAGTATAAAGAAATACATATTGAAACTTGTGAGTTTTATAAAACATCGTGTCCTACTCAAACTGGTGCTTGAAATTTAAGGTATTCATTAACGTTTAAAAGGGAGTGTTCGATGACACGGCATCGAATAAATACAGCAGATCTGTGCAGCAGTTGGTATCACACGAAAATAAACATCAATAAAATATGACGTTGAAGATTTATTTTGCATTTTCTTTCATTTCCCATATTAAAGAGAGCAGAAAAATTGTTTAAATTACTCAGGCATAACTTGTAAACAGAATTTAAAAAATTTGACGGAAAAATTAATTAAGGGGGGGGGGCGATTTGTTTGACGTCATCATCAATGCTCACAATCTTTATTTTTCAGTCATGATGAGTTTCTGGCGAGAATGGTCGGTGGTTTCAGACTCAAGGAGGGCAAGAGAAGCAGAGAGGAAATATCTTTCCAGAACAATTAGCATTCATTACCAGACAGTGTGGATTGGAGGTCAAAGGGTTGTGTAGGACCCGTCGGCAATCAGGTATACTGGTCCCCAAACTTAAAATAGACAATAACGAATGAATTTTAAAATGTGAATTTTTAAATATTTCTTTTAGAAATTAACAGTAGTATACGCATGTATATCTTGAGTCAGGATGATTTTCATTTCTTTTTGAGAATTTGCGTACTTATTCATGTTACATGAGAAAACTGACATCTATATTATATACTATTGTGAAAATATTCTTAGTGTAACTCACTTCATAAGTACATATGCAAATAAACTATGATAACAAACGAGAAATAACAGAGAAAATATGTGACACTAGCAATTTTGTTCTCCGTGCAATTCCATGTTTTGGGTGCAGGTTGGTCCACTGGTGCTGCATTGGACTTAAAATTCAAACGTATCCGATTCAATCTGATTAAAACCATATGTTTATTCCGCTTCTCTATTTGTTCCATTACGGATACAGATCGGGTGAAACTCCTTAAAGGGTCATGTTCTGGTGAAATCTGATTTTCAGCCAATCAGGGGATCGCCTACAAATTTTTAAGAATGAAATTAACATCCTCAGCGTGTGTGACCCACAAGGTAGTTTGCTACATATTGCGTCATTGTCACGTGCCTAGTCGAGTCATTGATAAGCTATGGAAAATAACGGTTTCGGTGACTGAAGCGTCATCAGAGTTCACCAGAACATGACCTCTTACGGGGTTTCGTCAGATCTTTGTCCTTAATGGGACAAATAAAGAATCAGACTTTATCCGATTCATCATCTATCTTCTGCTTCCCCATCAGTCCCTCGGTCGAGCACTGTCAACCGAGGACTTATATCACGGTATAAGTTTTGTGTTTGGTTTTTATTTTTTTTAAAATTTTATTTATATAACAACAGCCCCTTTACAGAATCAGTTCACACCGGGGTAAAGTGATTCGATATATCTTGAACACACACACACACACACACACACACACACACACACACACACACACACACACACACACACACACACACACACACACACACACACACACACACACACACACACACACACACACACACACACATATATATATATATATATATATATATATATATATATATATATATATATATATATATATATATACTTACACATACATACATATACAATTATATACTGATTAATGTCACATTTTATACAAGATTTCTATATCATTTGAATAATACAAGTACATAGACATAGTTCAAAGTTAAAAGGAAGCTAACTATAACATTTTGTACTTGTATATTCTGCATGCTAGATATGATATGATATAGTTATAACATCTACTTTTTCATTTCTTTCTAAGTACAAACCAACGACCACATGTTTCCACTGTATATCAAACTTTAAAACAATACCTAAGATTTCTTTTACTGTATTAAATTGAGTGTTGTAATTATTCAGACGTTTAATATGGGAGAGCAACTTGGACTTTATTTTACATCATAATTTGGCCGCTGACCGTGGAGAACACACCTTCGTGTTGGCATGAACGAGTACGGAGATATGGTGAGGACAAAAAACGAACAAGACATATATAAAACATTAATTGATTGATTAGTCTTTTACGTCACTCCATGATTATTTCACATGGTGATAGCATCTGCCTGATGCATTGCATAGGAATGTGCAGCTTTTGAACGGACCCATTCGAATCAGTGAGGGATCTTTTACGTGCCTCGTGACACGGACTTCGGTTTTCACTGTCTTATCCGAAATACAAAATACCGATATACTCAAGGCGGTAGTCAACCCAGGACCTCTCTATCACCAGTCGAGCACCTCATCCATTGAACAACATCGGCTTCATATATCAAATTAATGAACAATAAGTATACTAACATAGATAACAATATTAATGTTGTGCCTCGGAAGGCGATCCGGGTTCATTTCACGAACTTCAGTACTATGTTTATGAGGTTTGTTTCCACGTGCTTCAGTGTCGTGATATCAATGGAAAATTGTTACAGGGAATGTAAAACCCTAATCAAACAACCAATCTGCCAATATGTAATGAAAACACATGTTTTGGTCGGAATTTTATAATTTAAGATCAAGCTTGATATCAAAGAACATATATGCTATCATAAATCACTGCTGCTTAATTCTCTGAATATTCGGCGGATGACAGATTTGATAAAAGGAAAGTTGTTAGATTTTAACAATAGATCTCTTATATTTGTTTTGTGTAATATCTTACTTTTGTCTTAAAGACAAATGAAGAATTCGTGAAAACAATGAACGGATACAAAATGAGGAACAGGACACACTCCGGATCTGTCTTCTTGCCTCCTAGCAATGTTGGTGACCTCCCTGATACAGTTGATTGGAGACCAAAAGGATACGTAACACCAATCAAAAATCAAGTATGTTTCATAACTAATTGCTGTGACAATTTTAATGGGTTGGCACACAAACACATACATACATACATACACACACACACGTACGCACGCTCGCGCATGAAATAATCTATGTCTATTACATTTTCTTAAAAATAATTTCCATTGGAATTTAATGAAATATTTGTTCAATCACATCTTCTTTTCATTTATATCAAAAGCTAGAATACCGAAGGAACTTTCATATATCAAAAATCAATTTTTAGCCACATCTTACGTACATGACTAGAATATAGAATACGAAAGAAACTGATAGGATTACCCTGTGATACCCACAACAAAGTACCACATTTTGCCTTTTTCTTAAAAGGGCCAATGTGGGTCATGCTGGTCATTCTCTGCCACTGGATCTTTAGAGGGTCAAACCTTTAAGAAATCAGGGAAACTGGTATATTTCTCCGAACAGAATCTCGTCGACTGCTCCAAGAAACAAGGTGGATATATATGTCAATTTTAAAGAATTACGAATGCTCAGATAAGTAGTAATAATAGAATTCTTGAGAAAGAAAGCCTGTTATATCTATCTCAAAATTTTGGGCTCAAATGGAATTTAATATAAATAAATTTAGATACATATAATAATATTTTTATATTTTCTGTAGGCAATATCGTGAAAAATATAGATATACACATCTAAAGACATTGTTTTAGGAAACCATGGATGTGAGGGAGGTTTAATGGACGATGCTTTTACCTACATCAAGGTCAACAAAGGAATCGATACTGAGGCGTCCTATCCTTACACAGCCAAGGTAATACTCCCTACCATGTATTGAATAAAAATTAGGCGATCTGCGAGATACATTGTTCATTTTCATACAGTCGACATACATAGACAAAGCTTTTTAAAGAAACACTAGATTGTTTATAGAACATTTTATTTACCTCTTGAATGGCATTTTGTAATTAATTGATTCTTTTTGGAAATATACTTTGTAAAACATTTTTAACTTGAACACATACTTGGTCCTTTCCTAGGATGGTACATGCAGATTCAAAACTGACTCTGTAGGAGCTACTGACACAGGATTTACTGACATCAAAAGTAAGGACGAAAACGAACTGAAGAGTACAGTAGCCACCGTCGGTCTTATCAGTGTAGCTATCGATGCTAGCCACATGAGTTTCCAGCTGTACAAGAGTGGAGTCTACCACGAATGGTTCTGTAGCGAGAACAAACTAGACCATGGTGTTCTCGCTGTAGGATATGGATCAGAAAGCGGCAAAGATTACTGGCTAGTAAAGAACAGGTAGGTGTACGAAGGCGAGATGTGCATGGATTACCGATCGAATCAAGCTTACAAATACATACGTATTTTTTAATAAATTCATGAAGCCGGCGTGACCTAGTGGTATCACGCTCGCGTCCTGATTGGGAGGCCGGGGTTCGAGTCCCGCTCTGGTCATGCCGGTGTCCTGTCTTTCGGATGAGACAGTAAAAACCGAGGCCCCGTGTCGTGGTATGCATGGCACGTTAAAGATCCCTCACTGCATCAGATGGGTCCGTTGCAAAGGTCAAAATTTGTTATGCCCCGTATCAGGCAGATGCCGTCGTCATATACGTGAAATATTCATGGTGTGACGTTAAGCAAAAATCAATCAATAAATCAATTAATAAGTTCATGAAGTGTTTTTGTATCAAACTTTTCTTTTGTTACACGCCAGGTATAATGAATTTTTGACAGCGTTATTCTGCAGTTGTATCACTATTCACGCATTAAGATCATTGAAAATATATGGACAAAAAGTAATTTGTCTAGTATTGAGCCTTTTGCATCATAAACATTCGGCAAAAGTTTTATTATAAACTGCAGAGTTTTTTGTTTATTTGAAATGCAGTTCAGGATCTTACAGTTTTTAATTATGCTTTATTTTATAATATAAAGAAAATAAAAAATACACAGAATATAAAAACCTAGATTCGCGACAAAATAAATTCACAGGTATGAAAAAATAAAGATACCATCTAGCGGGGTTTACACAACCGTCTGATTATCCGAAAATGAAGGTTTAAAGACCTTGATGATCGTGTGAATTTGTTGATTTGGGTCTTAATTTGAGAAAACGAGTTTACTTATAGCTTTCATGTTTATAAATAGGCTATAAACGGGAATACACGGTACACGGTAATTGGGTATGTGAAAACAATATAACACACTTCAGCTACAACAAATATGTACAAAAGTACTTCCACGTACGATTAAATGTGCTTTTAAATCATGTCAATTTTAAACTTTACTTTTCATTTGTAGCTGGGGAGAGAGCTGGGGACAGAAAGGATACATTATGATGTCTCGTAATCGCCATAATAACTGTGGAATTGCTACATCTGCAAGTTACCCAAACGTATGAAAGAAATCCCCGTAGTCTTCGTTGAATGAACAATTGTAATAATTGCAATAAAATCATGAACTGTTAATAAAATAGAATTAAACTATCTATATTGTTTACTTTACGAACTACATCCATATATGTTAATTACACATAAATGCAGTAGAAGGCGAATTAATTATTGAACTCTGATTCATATGGTCAGAATTTCATTTTATGGATTTCACGGTTTCCAAAAAAAAAAATCGTTTGAAATTATAAAGTTCCCTTTTCCAGAAAGTTATATGAAGTTTAGATACAACTTCATACATAGTAACGTTCTTCTAAATAACTTAACATAAGAGATTTTTATGCTACATATGGGGCGGGTGTAGCATGCTAGCAGGGAACGCTCGTTCCATTGGGACACCTGGTCTCATCCCATTTGGGATTCAACTGTTTCAGATGAAACCATCACCACTGTATTTGCAATGGTTTATTTGTTATGACATTAACAACAGAGTTAAAACTAAGGTGGCCTTAAAAATATAACCACAGAATCAATCTAAGGACAGAGCTATGCATGACAGAGATACTCATTAGTTGTAGAATCCATTTCATGACTGAAAATTTTAAGTATATATTTCACGGTAGTACATAAGCACTGACAGTATAGATATGTTCCGCAATATAGCAGTGTCAACGACCAGTGGGTTAGTTTAAGCTGGTTTGACATTTTCTTCTTAACTGAAGTATTACATTCAGTATTCCAAACAGATTACAGACTGACTTGAATAATTAAACCTACCAGCTATCATTAATAATTCAAGTTATGTTGTATATAGAATATAACTATAGGCGACGAAGATAAAAGCTTTAATCGTACCGTTTCTGTTATCATTATTATGCAAATTAATAGACGTTTAAACAAAACAATACTGAACAACTAGGAATAAAGGTATTCAATTTAAATGTCCTCAGCATATAATGTTACGATAAACGAAGTTTGAGATAAGAGTTGAAATTTGTGTGGATTATCACGGCCTGTAAAAGTTCAGCCACATTGTGATGGAATATTACAATCTTATCGTCCAAATATTGTTGCACTGGGGAGTTCCTTTCCGTACTTTTTTCAATAAAATATTGCAAAAGGCATACAGGACATATCGATGAATTACTGCCGGATAGCTATATATCGAGTAAATATTTAAAAGATTAAGGATTTTGGTAAATGTTCGAGTCATAGTTAAAATATTTGAGTCGACATATCAATGTAAAGATGATGGATAAATCCAAACCACAAGTCCAAAAATCATGAAACCATAGGACATACAAAATCAGTGAAAATGAAAAACAAATGGAAAATAACAAAATATGTCTACTTGAAGAGCATATGTGAACCCCTGTGATGGAGTGAGATCAGGTTCCCGGGGAGAGTGAGCATCTCCTGCTTGCTAGCAACACCCGTCACATATACCCCGTAGAAAGAGTCAAATCGTGTGAATTCCATATGTATTTATATATGGAGAAGTCAAAGTAGGTAACATTCTAGTATAGAAGGTGTCAAATCTGTGTAAAGTGGTCGGAATCGGTCTCAGTCCAGAATATCATTTAAAAGTCTGGATAACGAGATATCATATGGAGTAATAAGAGTCTTGTAACGACCGTAGAACTTCCTCAGTGACGATGCTAGTCTAGCACATATATAACCCTGGTTGAGCAGCTTAACTGAAAGTCGTCTAGCCCTCAGAACAAAGTCATTGTAATTTGAACATGCTCTGGAATAACGTATTAACTGAGATATGAATACGCCGTATGCGGGGGATGATGGAATGTTGCTACTTATGAAAGGAAAGTTTGTGATAGTCAATTGACCATTAATGTCGAAAGACAACATAATATCTAAATACGAAGTAGAATTACTAGTTTCTGTGGTTTCTTTGACCTCCAGTTCACTTGGATAGATGATGCTAAGGTAATCCGCGAATGAAGGATTATTAATTGAAAGCAAGTCATCTATATATCTGTAAGTAAAATTGAAGCCAAGAGCCAATTGTTTTTTCCTTGCGAAAGCAAAGACTGAATGAACTCAGCTTCGTATGAATAAAGGAATATGTCAGCCAGAAGCGGAGCACAGTTAGTGCCCATTGGAATGCCGACAATTTGTTGAAAAACCTTACCTCCAAACACCACAAAAATCTTATCGATAAGAAAGTTCAACATCTGGATGACAGCTGTTTCAGTGTATTTATTTTTGGAATCAGAATTTTCCCTAACAAAGTAAGTTTTATCGTGGCCTATTACTATATATTTGAATTTGCGGCTTCCGTTTTTACTAGTAAATGCATTTTGAATAATTTCCGCTAATATTGCAAAACTTGATCAACAACAAGACAGTTTAGTAGTGTAATAAGTCAATGTTATTAAAACTTTCTCTCCTTATTTTTATCATGTTGGCTGTGGTAGATCTCAATACATCTCAGATCGACCTTTGACAAATCAGCGTTCGCTCTGCGAAGCTGGCCTGTGTTTTTCTTTTTTTAATAATAATTCGAATTTGAACAAATTGCCAAACGAAAGGTTTTTTGATGCGTCCTGCCTTGAGATATTGGCGCAGCCATATTTGTTTACACACACTGACATGAAATTGCTTTCGCTGGCCGTTTTCGCGCAGAGGACGCTGATTGGTGGGTGTCCAAGGGCGATCTGAGATGAACTGAATGTATTGAGATCTACCACGGCGAACATGATAAAACTAAAGAGCGTGATAGATCGAGTTTTGAAAAGATTGACAATAAGTTAAAATGTTGGACATTTTATACAATATGTAAATTCAGCTCTTTCTAATGTCTATGGTTTAATTACAATCGTAATTACTGTTCACAATCAAGTGTATTAATAAAAAGAAGGAAGTAAAATTTATATAGCTTACATTATTTTTTAGACTTTGTGATGTAATTCTATATATATATATGTGTGATATAAAATTCTTAATATTACAGTTCTATATAGTTTGACAAGGAGACTACATTACACATTTCAAAACCACGTAGTAAGAAAAGGATGATGTACATGAAATGAACTTAATCCCCTGGTAGATGAATCACACTGCTATTAGATATGAATCTAGAGCTGGGTACTTTCAGGTCTTCCCATAGCTTATTATTATTAGCCAGCAACAGAGTGCCAAATTTAAGACTACTCGAATTTGAGACTATGTTCGTCCCTCAAAAGTCATTACGCACATTTAATAGAAGAGTTGACTCATACGCATAAAAAGTTAGCACTGTAAACTCATCCCACAGTATCATACATAAATTAACAGGCAATAGTACAATGTACCTGAAGATAAACTATAAACAAAGCCGTTGAATTGAACATAATGCTTATCTGATGAACAACTCCATGAGTATTATATAACATACAAAATATGTCCAACACGACCAAACCTGTGTATAGGATTCACCTAAGAGATGATGCAGAAGTGACTGTCATACAGAATCGACCCTAATACCAAGGTTTTTGAGCTCTTAACGGAGATGGTCATTTGATTAGGATTCACATTTTATGTGGTAGAATCTCTTGACATTGCGTAATAACATTTGGCGGAGATGGCAGTTGTATTTTAAGCAGTGCAATCAGAACCACCTTGCCCTATCCACCCTTTTATTTCAGGCACAAGTAAGGGGCATGGAATTACGAATGCAAGCACTAATGACCATATATATTTGGTAAAGCATTATACATGTACAACTGCTAAGGGTAACTTTGTTCAGTAGGTAGAGTTCGATGTGTTTTGAAAAACATTGCATGTTTAAGGAGATACAAACTGAAAAAGAACATCAGTTTGAACCATGAAATATAATTAGATTCATGCGTTTTAAACAAAATTTACCACAGAACACATTTATGACACAAAATTAATTTATCGCAATTCTAGCAATATGCGTTGCTTCTTATTTTTGCATTGAACAGCTGTAGTTTAGATTGGTCCCTGATATATGCAATGCATCACTAGAGTTTCTTGTCACTAGTCCGAGATTCTCTGCCCTTCTCCCACTTTTGATATCGGCGGTTTGTGGGAGAGGGTCAGAGAGACTGTTCATCAAAAGTTGGAATTTTAGCGATACCACCCGGTATCGGGTTGTACAAGCCTTTGGTGACTAATAAGCGTTTGCACAGCGCACATGCAACCTATAATCCAATAAATGAACATTTAACTTACCCGATCATAGCGATATCTTTTCCAAATAAGGTCTATAATTTCTACTAGCTGCCGTTTTATCTGCAAACACGACAATATTCTCATTTCGCCATTTGTGTATACAGGATGACGTCATATCTCGCATAATGTGTCTTTGCATTCGTGACACTTTAGCAGCTGACACATTTTCGTATAGAAAAACACAATGCAACCTCGTCACGAATGAGCAAAGTCGCGTTCGGCGAGATCTGACGTCATACTCTATACACAAATGACGAAATGGAGAATCGCTGTGTGTGTTCAGATAAAACGGCTGCTAGTAGAAGTTATAGATCTTATTTGGAAAAGTTATTGCTGTGATCGAGTAAGTTAAATGTTCATTTATTAAATTTTAGGTTGCAAGTTCACTGGGCAAGCGTTTATTTGTCGTCAGAAGCTTGTACATCGCGGTACCGGCTGGTATCGCTGAAATTCCAACTTTTGATGAACAAAGTCTCTCTGACCATCTCCCACAAACCACCGATATCAAAAGTGGGAGAAGGGCAGGAAATATCGGACTACTTGTCACAGAGTTTAATGAAGTAAATGAAACAACATAATAACTGGTGTTTTAAGATCTCCTTTTTTAAAGAAAATAAAAACATTGATAGTGGCGTAGAAAGTTGTAATGCCATTTCAATGTAGCATAGAAAATATAAGGTCTTGAATAATGGAACAATAAATATTTCTTGTAGGTTTACTTATGAACAATATATAACAGAAAGACTTTTGTATTTCTAGTAATCTAGGTACATTTGACATAGGTAGCTTTGGTGTATACAGTAATTTTAAGGCCTACGTCTTGCTTACTACCCTGCCTGTAGGAACGTGAACGTGAGCTATATTCACTCCCCATTCACATGATGAAATGATATCACATGAACATAATCGTATTTGCTTTGCATTATTCTCGTGACAACAAGTTCATAAAGTTATCAACACGAGTATCGATGTTACATTCGTAAGATTATCAACAAATGTTATAGTATAATATCTGATTAAACAGGTAAGGACTTACCATTTTATGTTCTTTTTAAATTATGTCTAGGACATGTTTAGCATAATATACATAACAGCAACGCATTTTAATTTTTAACGCGGTTATGAAAATTATTACAAAACATTGTCTGCAATATTACACTTAACCGTGTGTTTATGCTATCAATGCTGTTCTGGCTAGCCAAACAAGAAACATTTATTTCTCTAGGACTATTTGTCTAGAACACATGATTTGAGGTCTGAAACCCAAGAATCCATGAATGTCTACCGTGCTTCATTGATGTTATTGTCACAATACCATAGCATCATCTTGACTTATTTTGTTTACGTCAATTCAATCTTCGTTATCTACATAATGGCGTCTTCATTACTGAATGACAAAATGTTTATCACTCTTGATTGCTCTCTTTGTGCACTGTGCGAGTAGCACACTAGCAAAGCTCCAGACCTATCTTTCTAGTTTACAACCATCCTCATCTGAGATGAGAGAGGCGAATCGTAGCCTTGGTTTACGAAGATGGTTTACAATATGGTAACACATCTTTCCTTACATTGCAAAGCTCGAAATAAAGTTCCCTGCGATAAATCTAATTTGCTTTTGTTCTGATGTTCTGGGACTTTGAGATTTCTAAAAAAAACATCATCTTATACGTACCTGCATGCAGTGATAAACATTTTATATTGTCTGTATATCTGAGCATTTACGGCGAGTGTGGTTAGCCAAACAGGGGGCGCTTACTTCTCTCGAGCGCATTAATTCACATATTATTTTCACGAGTCGATGAATATCCATAATAGTATGTTCTTGGGAGCGCCACGGTAACATATCAAAAGTAATCTGAATATTTAACTTCCTCATCATAAAATTTTATATGTTATTTGACCTGTATATATATATTATTTTGTTCGTATTTTTCTACATTCATGTTATTTGAATATTTGTTTTTAAAGCGACGTAATGAACGTATTTTTGACCTGCATCTTGGTGGGTACAGTTGTATTCTCTGTCTGTCACTGTACCCACCCTTTACCGGAACTGGAAGAAGAATGGTACCTGTTCAAAGAGAATTTCAATAAGGTGTACACGGACGAAAGGGAGGAGATACAGAGGTATTTAAAATACAGACAGCTGTTTATGCAATAGTTATGATCGGTGTTCCATCATATTTACTATTGGGTCTTTTCAATATACAGAGTTATTTCCCATTTGAAGGGGTATTCTACGTCTAACCATAGTGACGTCAATCTGTTCTATGTAAACCAGCGGAAAATTACAGGAAATGATATAGAAATTGTATGACGTTACAATGTTTGTCAGATACCTGCCCATGTGGGAAATAAGTCTGTATTACGAAAAAAAAAAAAACCAATAATAGTTGTAATAATTACAATGTGAGAGTGTCTAATGCTTCTAATCACTTACTCGTATGGCTTTGATAGAATGTCAATACACTGAAATATTTAACGAGCGTAGTGTAATGGTTCCTTTCATCTAAATGTTCCTTGCATGATTGTAGAGCAATCAAATTGTTTTGGTAATCATATAATATTTCGCATATTGTTTAGTAAGTGCAATCATGCATTCTAGAGTTATATCAACAAAACTTTTTATTTAATATTCCATGTTTTCTATTATAATAGACGCCTTATTTTTGAGGACAATTTGGATTTCATTCAGCAGCATAATGACGAATATAGCAAGGGCCTCCATTCGTTTACTTTAGGAATTAATGAATTTGCTGATCTGGTAAGTACTGATGGTCTGCCTTTTAAAAAGGGTTAGATTATTTGCTTAGTGCTCATACGTCTGAGATAGAATCCAAGAATGCGCCAGCTTACCTGAAGGACATAAATTCCGATAAATCGAATCACATGCATAAATGCACCCATGAACTTCTTTCTTACATTTGCAAAGATATTTAGAATATTGATGATCATTATTCACGATCTTTATATTTGTGATATCTTTTAATATGCCTATTCTTATTTGCTTTGAATGTCTGTCATAAAGTTGAGTTATAAACGGTTGATTCCTATTTCTTTTCAGAGTCATGACGAGTTTCTTGCGAGAATGGTCGGTGGTTTCAGACTCAGACAGGAAAAGCGAAGCCGAGAGGAGATGTCTTTCCAGAACAATGGCCAAACACTACCAGACAGCATAGATTGGAGGTCAAAAGGATGTGTGGGACCCGTTGGCAATCAGGTAAATCGATGCGTTATGTTACGACAATAACAAATAAACTACTGTTGAGGTTAGATTTAGACAAACCTTTATATGTATAGTATATGTATATGTATTGTATATTGTATATCACGATATAACCATAAAATGCGAGGGACGCAATAGCAAAACAGCCAACAGTGTTCCATTGATGTTTATTGCATATCGAGAGATGTCAAAACAAATATACAAAGAATAACCTTTTACTTACTGGTACTTGACTTGTCTATCATTGTTTCCATATATTGTGTAGAATCAATGCGGGTCATGCTGGGCATTCACTGCTACTGGTTCTTTGGAAGGAATATATTGTAAACAGACTGGAAAGTTCATCGTATTGTCTGTGCAACAGCTCATGGACTGCTCATCAAAACAAGGTAAGCAAAAAGTGCACTATAATCAAACAAATTATATATATATATATAAATTTCTTATGAATAATGATTTTCTAGCTATTTTTTCGCAAAGTTTGTTTGTAATGGTTGGCTCGGCTAAGCATGCTTTGAGGTAGATCTATCGGTTTTGCTTTAAGGGAATCATGGATGCGAGGGCGGAATTATGGATAATTCATTCACTTATATCAAGGAATGTGGTGGAATAATGTCTGCTAAAGATTATCCATATGAGCCTAAGGTAAGGAACTTTTAAAACGGTTTCATATCATATGGAAGGCAAAATACCGGATACTTTGTTAAATTCTTATTCTTCCAACTACTTCTCTATATGCATTTTTTATCTTTAAGGAGGTCAATGTGTTATTCACGTAATTCAATTTTGTCAACAGCTCTGGTTTTCCATCCAAAGTTTTAAACAATGAATAAGATCAATAATCAATTTAATGGAAAATTTATTGTGCCTTAATGTAAAGGCAATCATATATGCAACACGTAGATTTGTATTGTTATTGTTTGATTTTTACTAATTTTGTTAAAACTGTTTGAGAGTGTCAATAAGCATTCTTATTGTCAGTTATAGCATGCCAGGATAATTTAATTTTTAATGTCATGTTGAATTCCTAGGAGGAGAAATGTAAATTCAATAAATCATTGGCGGTCGTGACTGACACAGGGTTCAAAGATATACCAAAAGGGAGCGAAAAAGACCTTCAAGCAGCGGTTGCGACGGTTGGACCAATATCCGCTGCCATAGACGCTTCTCACAGATCATTCCAATTGTACAAGTCTGGAGTGTATAATGAGCCCCAATGCAATGGGAAAGTAGTGGATCACAGCCTCGTTGTGGTTGGATATAGTGCTATGAGCGGGATCGAATATTGGGATTGTAAAAACAGGTGAGCTAAAATTTAACAGGAATCGCTTTTTGAACGAAGAGTATGTTACGTCATATCTTTAGTACTTCTGAAAGATCTATAAATTATACCGGCAAATATGTTTATATCATCGATAAACAATAACTAAATTGCTTGTTTTTGTAGCTGGGGTACATCGTGGGGAGATCAAGGCTACGTGAAATTGTCGAGGAACAAAAACAACCAATGTGGAATAGCAAATGAAGCTTCTTATCCTACCGGTGTTACGCATACTTAACCATAGATATTATTGTTTATTATAATAAAAATTCTTATAATAATACGTAGTATTTAGTTTGAATTCTTACAGCTGCGATCGGGGGCCAGTTGTTCGAAACTTTAACCACTGGTTAAGTTTGATAGACAATATAATTTATAAGATTTTTGTATAAAAATCGTGAATAACTACAAAGGTTGTTTCATTTGCTAAAAATCAGTTCACAGACTATGACTGAAAGTCGTCTCATTTCAAAGATATAATTAGATGAAATATAATCATTGGTTAGCTTAAGCAGTGGCTAAAGTTTCGAACAACTGATCCAAGATGTTTTGATGAATATTTGTAACTAGTCTGTTGGGAGTGTACAAGATTATTTAATTGGAAAATTTTCGAACAGAATTTCACAGAAAGACATTCGATGTTGAAATCAGTAGATAGTAGCCCTAAAGATACACTTACCTAGGTTAAAATTAGGTCGCTGCACTATCATAGGAATCGGTGTAGCGCAGTCGGAAGTGCGCTTGGCTCTGTACAGAGAGGTTCCGGATTAGTTCTGTCTGGTTGATAAGACAATAAAAGCCGAAGTCTCGAGGCACTGAAAACGTTAAAATATAAAACATCCCTTTCCGCTTCGAGTTGGACTGTTGCATGGAGGAGATTTTCTACATTGAAATTTCTGTGCAATGCATTATGCAGGTACCTTCAAAGAATAGTGACATAAAACAAGTATCATTCGAATGAAATCTATACTATTATAGGTGTAGTAGATGGTCCCTACAGATTTACTCTCCGATTCGGGTACATTTATATATCTTGTGTTTATTTTTTTGTTTTACGCATCAACACGATTATTGCACTCGTATGATGGCGGCACCTGTCGGGTGTAGTGCTTCATAATTTTGTCCATGCTACGGACCTAACAGTGAGATATCTTTTTCCTGCCAACGTACATAGTGACACGGGGTCTCGGTATATTCGCCTTAGAATAATCCCAGTCGACAGTCGAAACCCAGATTTGGGGGTCTAATAATATAGAAATAAATATAGAACATATATACCTTATACCTTTTAATTTAGTGCACCATATACGCAGTTCGACAACTTATGTCTCTTCAGTGATACTCGTGGCCAAATGATTGGAATTCATAAAATGTATAAATATTTGAAGAGTAGTGTTGAAACCAATATGACCGAAAAGTGAACCAAAGAATCTGTCTAAGGACAGAGCTATGCATGAGAGAGACAATCCTTAGTTTTAGAGTGATTTACTTTATTTGATGACTGAAAACTAGATCTCAAAACGTCTTTTGATAACAAACATGAATAGTCTGTGCCGAGGATACTTGGACCGAAATAAAAAATAAAAGACAACATTTGGTAATCTTTTAACTATCAAAATGTTGTTTATATTTTAAATTTGATTAACTTCCACCAAGATTTTCTCAAAATCAAGGATGAATTACCTGCAGTAAAACTGTAAATATATTGATAGAGGAGGGTTAACAAACATTGTGGTGTTGGGTTGTATAAGTCTGAGACAAAGAAAGTTCTATAATTTCTATTTATACCATATCGGAACTTGGACGATCTACTTGGATACTTGGATTCCTTTCAAGAAATGCCTTGTTGGTGCTGGCAATAATAAAATAAGACTAGAGGGCCGAGAAAAAGCAAAAATGAATAAATAAAGTAGCGAATAAATAAATCAATAAATAAATTGCCTTCCTCTCGCCTATTACAGCGTGACATTTACACAAAGCTCTGAATTGACATGTAGTCAATTTTACCGTAATTTTCATATATGCGATAGTAACAGAAATAATTTATAGCATAACTGACAAATTAACGATCTTAAAAATACCCAGAATTCATTTAAATGAGAGGAAAAGAAAACTGATGATACAGGTATAAGACTTGCTACGTGCTTCGGAACTGACGAAGAAAGATAACTCCTTATCTGCCGTCGCCCTCCTGAACTGTGATGCACAGCATGCAAAATCGATATTTTACAAAATGTTTAAAATTTCAATATAGTATTTATAACATCTTTTCCTGAAAATGACCTCAAATATTTTTCATGGATTTTGGGTATTGTTCGTCAACACTTTGAAAAAATCATATCAGATTCGAATTAAAAGTATGAAATATACTGAAATAGATAAATATTAACATTTCTTTTATATACTCTTTTTGTCCATGCAGATTTCAGCCACACGAACATCGTGTTTGTGAATTAATAATAATAATAATAATAATAATAATAATAATAATAATAATAGTAATAAATAAATAAATAAACAAATAAAGAAATAAATAAATAGATAAATAAATACTAAAATAAAATTTTAAAAATCTAAATAGATAAAGATATGATAAGAAAAACCCCTTACATATATAAAGAAATAAAATAATAAATAATTTAAAAAATACAATAAAAAAATATATAACTAGATATAAATGTACATTTATGTATATGTTTAAAAGTAGGGCTTCCACACATTTATTTCTGGTTTTTCTAATGTTTCGTTTTGCTAAATCGATACTTAAGCTATACGGGAATTTTCCATCACGGTTTATTTATCTACCTGAGATACGTTTATTTCGTGAGGGAAATTTTTCCGGGGAAATACTTTTATTAGATAAACAAACATGTTAATAAATCAAGAAGATAACTTTGCTTTGTAACAAATTCTATGAATAAAACTTCAGATGTGGAACCCAAAATGGCTGAATATTTTTCTAATACTTGACTTTCACATGTCCCCTCCCCCTTTTTTCGGAAATCCTGAATCCGCCACAGCATTTATACTGCAAGATCATTGTAAAAACACAGTTCATATACATGTAGTAAAACCGAAAATTACGCGTTTTCTTCCGCCAGTATTACATACCTTTATTAACTGTGTCAACTCATGCATTTAACTACAATTTTCAACAAGAATAAACTGTATTTTACAGTATGTTTTCAATGCAAAATTTTGTATTACTGTTTTCACACTTTTATAGCACATTTGCAGGCGTGAAAGTCGAGACAGCAAAAATTACCCTTTTTTCTTTGATCAGTTCATAAATGAGCAGATTCATTATTAGTTAGACCTACACACATCTCTTAATTTAAACCAACATCACGCTGTATTCACGAGTTGCAGTACACCCATGTCACGCGTAGATAAAAAACATTATCAACAGACAGTCCATTGATGTGAACTGTAGGCGGTTTTATGGAGGTCGGTGGCAAGCAAGGAAGAGTGCATAGATATCTATTTTTGAACAAGAATGTACTGGATATAAATATTTTTCTGTAATGATTTTAGAGTTATGTATTTCAACATTATTACTAACATTAACACATACCTCAATTTTCTCATTATGAAAAACATGATATAGAAGAATCTTTTGAGTAGACGTCAATCTTACCATCCTTCAATATTCAGCGGGGACAACGTATAAAGACTGCCTACTTGAATTAAAACCAAACTCTTTAACACATATGATAATAATGTTGTTAAATGGGAAAGAAAAACAACAAAAAATAAAAAACCCAAACAAACAAACAAAACAAAAACAATAAATATAGATAATTATTCATATATGTATATTCATGCAAATTAACTGCATATTGTTTTATTAAGGAAGGTTTTATTTGACAAAATGTAATAGAGGGAGTTGAAGTTGTACAATGAAGCCGCAAAAATAACGTGAACATCGTTGTGTTTTTACGAATTCTTTCAAATTATACAACAAATAATTCACATTAGCCACCACTGGTACATAGATACTAATGCTTTTTTGTTTACAATAAATATAGGATAAATATACCTTATAATTTAGTGACCATATGCGCATTTCAACAACTTGTGTCTCTTCAGTGATGCTCGTGGCCAAATGATTGGAATTCCCAAAATATATAAATATTTGAAGAGCAGTGTTGAAACCAAATTACCGAAAAGTGAACCAAAGAATCCATCCATCTAAGGACAGAGCTATGCATGCGGGAGATACTCCTTAGTTTTAGAGTAATTTACTTGATTTGATGACTGAAATTTGAAGTATATATTTCATGTCAGTACAAAACAAGTTAAAATTCTATCTACTCGAGTATCAGTGTTACATTCATAAAATTATCACACAATGTGATAGTTGATATCTTATTTATCTTAAACAGGTAGAGACTTCTCATTGCATGTTTCCCAAATCTAAAAAATTGTTTTAAACGAGGTAACTGATGACTAATTGATCATTGTTTTACGTCACTTCACGATTATTTCAGATAAATAAGCCTGAAACACTCGTCGAAATGCTCATATGGGGTATTAAATATATATATGTTTGTATGCTTGTTCTGATATGTATTATTGAATAATTGAATAGAAATTTATACCTTTGCAATGGACCTATTCGCAGCAGTGGATGATTTACGTGGTGTCATGTCCTAATTTTTGAATATACTTGGGGGGGGGGGGGGGGGTGTTAAATACAAAAATTAGAAAGTTGTCATGTTCTGATTTTTGTATTTACATGTACCACCCCCAAGTAAATTCAAAAATTAGAACATGACATTGGTACGCCTATCGTGACATACGAGACCTCGATTTAACTGTCTCATCCGAAAGACAGGCCACCGGTGTGTGACAGGAGTCGAACCTGTGACCTTTCTGTCAGGAGCCGAACCCCTTACCCGCTGAGCCACATCGGCTTACCTTATAATAGGGTAACGAAAATTATTACACAAATACTGACTGTAACTTGATCTTTTATCGCGTATTTATGTATTCAATGCGGTAGTGTCAAGAAAACAGGTAACACTTACCAATATGGGGTACCTGATTTAATCTCGGATATCCAAAACTCCATGGATGTCTACCGTTGTACGTTGATGGTTTATCTGCCACAGTTACATGGCATAAGCATTACTTCTTTGTTTTACCGTCACATTTTCATCTACATAATAAGAACTGTATCATTCTATGCCCCATTTTAATTGCAATATTACGCGTTTTGGGAACGCCACAGAGACAGCACCAATTTCCTTTATAGTAAACATCATCATCAAATTATTCCCTTGCAGCATCAAGGTGATAATAAAGTTCCTATGCGACGTGGTGATCCTTCTCACATTGGAAATGCATTGTTGAAATATTTATATTGTCTTCTGCGTTGGGAATTCATCGCATGTGTAGTTAGCCAGATGCTCAGTCCTAAAGGCACATGGGGTCCATGAATTTCTACTTTGTTGCGTTGATGTTAATGCCACACTAAGAGATAGCATCGTACTTTATTTTATTGACATGATATTATTTTGTTTTACTGTTTTAGATTTTTACAATTTGCTCATTTTTTAAAATTTCATGTAAGTTTTATATTTGTTCTAGCTACATAATGAGGTTATCCCACAATTGTTTTCTCTATCTGTCAATCTACGTATCCTTCATCGGAACTAAACAAAGAATGGCACATATTAAAAGAGAATTTTAATAAGATGTACATAAACGAAACGGAAGAAATACAGAGGTATTTTGAATTTACATACAATGTTTGATTTGTGTGCGGACAAGGCTTTCCTAGACATTTGAGACACTGAAGGTTAATGATAAACGGCAAAGCCATTTAAAAGAAGTTCAATGATTCTTAATCCAATGGTTGTGACGTTTCTCAACAATAACATTTTTGATGAACAGTTTTTGACAAATAAATTGAAACGGGCTTTTATACAGGACAGTATAAAGAAATACATATTGAAACTTGTGAGTTTTATAAAACATCTTGTCCTAGTCAAACTGGTGCTTAAAATTTAAGGTATTCATTAACGCTTAAAAGGGAGTGTTCGATGACGTGGCATCGAATAAATACAGCAGATCTGTGCAGCAGTTGATATCACATAAAAATAAACATCAATAAAATATGACGTTGAAGATTTATTTTGCATTATCTTTCATTACCCATATTAAAGAGAGCAGAAAAATTGTTTAAATTACTCAGGCATAACTTGTAAACAGAATTTAAAAAATTTGACGGAAAATTTAATTACAGGGGGGGGGGGGGCGATTTGTTTGACGTCATCAGCCATGCTCACAATCTTTATTTTTCAGTCATGATGAGTTTCTGGCGAGAATGGTCGGTGGTTTCAGACTCAAGGAGGGCAAGAGAAGCTGAGAGGAAATATCTTTCCAGAACAATTAGCATTCATTACCAGACAGTGTGGATCGGAGGTCAAAGGGTTGTGTAGGACCCGTCGGCAATCAGGTATACTGGTCCCCAAACTTCAAATAGACAATAACGAATGAATTTTAAAATGTGAATTTTTAAATATTTCTTTTAGAAATTAACAGTAGTATACGCAAGTGTATCTTGAATCAGGATGATTTTCATTTCTTTTTGAGAATTTGCGTACTTATTCATGTTACATGAGAAAACTGACATCTATATTATATACTATTGTGAAAATATTCCTAGTTTAACTCACTTCGTAAGTACATATGCAAGAAAAAAGAGGAGTTACCGGCTCAGTTATGTGGCAGAAGTCACCATGGAGCTATACAATACATGAATATAAATAATATAATAGAACATTTAACACATTACAAAAATATTTGATTGTAGTGCAATTACGATACCGACTTAGGACGGTCATTTAATTTGACAAAAGCCAAACAAATGGTGTGGTTAACCGGTTTACGGGCCCACCTTCCCACTCACCGTAACAGCAGAACAATCAAAAGACGTACATTTAAAAATTTATAAATAATCCTCCATGTAAAGAACAAGGGTCAACAGGTATCGCATATTGAGAGGTCATAAAAATATAAACACGTAAGGTATTGTAAAACACATAATGGTATAAAAATATATGCGACATCAACATGATAAACCGTGCTCTGCCACTCTGAAAACGAGCTAAGACCCTAGATCTGTAGGAGTCCCGACTAACAGTCAGAGGGGACGAGGTTCAGGACCCTGTCTCCTCTGAAAGAGGTTTGGACAAGGCCCGTCATATAGTCCCCACCGCCCTGTTAGTCAGCGTGCAACGTTCAAGTAAAAGTCTGCATACGGCTGTAGAGGGGCCAAATACAAGACCTATAGTCTTTTTGATGATCTCAGTATCATATTGTCTATTTAGGAGACGTTTGACTATTTTATTACATGATAAAATAACGTTATCGGAGCCTTTTACTTTCCTTAGTTTATATACGAGATCACCGTAAAAATTAGGATGGGAAATTCCATTGGATACATACTGTTGAAAAGAAATATTTCCAAATTTAGATAGAAGTTCTCAATAAGATCTGAAGAATTTGCCGAATGTTTTTCTTAGCTTGTGATATCTGTAACCCTGAGTTAAAAGTTTAGTAGTAATTTGTAAATTTCGTTTATGAAAGTCCAAAACATCGGTGCAGCCTCTGACAAATCGAACTAATTGAGATATATAGATACCGTATGATGGGAGTCGAGGGACATCGCCATCCAAGTAAGGGAAATTTACAATAGGAAATCCAAAATCCTCACGTTTATCATAAATATTAGTATATATTAGGTTGTTGATAATTTTGATGTTTAAATCTAAGAAAGGTGTAGATTTATCTCAAGTATTAGCTTTATTCAATGTGAGCTCTGGTGGATATATTTCTGATATAAATTGTTCGAATTCAGGGTTATCGATAACCAAAATGTCATCCAGATATCTGCAAGTATTATTAAATTTGTCAATGAGGTCAAAACGTTTTGATTTTTGAATAGAAACCATAAAATCCCTCTCATAACAATAAAGAAATAAATCTGCTATCAGAGGCGCGCAGTTAGTACCCATAGGAATCCCAACTATTTGTTGAAATATCTTGCCATCAAATTGCACAAAAATATTATTCATGAGAAAATCTAGTGCTTTACATAATTCCTTGCAAGTCCAGTATTTATATGAAGTATATTGTTTGTTGGAAAAGAATCCAGAGTTATTGGAAATACATATGTACGTTTTAGATTCTCTGTGAAAACACCATTGTATAAGAGACAGCAACTTGCTTTTAATCAAATCATGAGGCAGAGATGTATAAAGTGTAGAAAAATCAAATGTAGAAATTTGAGTTGCTTTGAAATTTAGCGAAAGAAGTTTGTCTATAACTTCATGAGAATTTTTAATTGACCAAAAGTAATTGATGTTACTATTATGAAATGCGACATCACAATATTTGAAAATAAACTATGATAACAAACGAGAAATAACAGAGAAAATATGTGACACTAGCAATTTTGTTCTCCGTGCAACTCCATGTTTTGGGTGCAGGTTGGTCCACTGGTGCTGCATTGGACTTAAAATTCAAACATATCCGATTCAATCTGATTAAAACCATATGTTTATTCCGCTTCTCTATTTGTTCCATTACGGATAAAGATCGGGTGAAACTCCTTAAAGGGTCATGTTCTGGTGAAATCTGATTTTCAGCCAATCAGTGGATCGGCTACAAATTCTTAAGAATGAAATTAACATCCCCAGCGTGCGTGACCCACAAGGTAGTTTTTGAACAGCGTTTGCTACATATTGCGTCATTGTCACGTGCCTAGTCGAGTCATTGATAAGCTATGGAAAATAACGGTTTCGGTGACTGAAACGTCATCAGAGTTCACCAGAACATGACCTCTTACGGGGTGTCGTCAGATCTTTGTCCTTAATGGGACAAATAGGGAATCAGACTTTATCCGATTCATCATCTATCTTCTGCTTCCCCATCAGTCCCTCGGTCGAACACTGTAAACCGAGGACCTATATCACGGTATAAGGTTTTTGTTGTTGTTTTTTTTTTTTTTAAATTTTATTTATATAACAACAGCCCCTTTACAGAATCAATTCACACCGGGGTAAAAGTGATTCGATATATCTTAAATACACACACACACACAGAGAAATATATATATATATATATATATATATATATATATATATATATATATATATATATATACTTACATATACAATTATATACTGATTAATGTCACATTTTTATACAAGATTTCTAAATCATTTGAATAATACAAGTACATAGACATAGTTCAAAGTTAAAAGGAAGCTAACTATAACATTTTGTACTTGTATATTCTGCATGCTAGACATGATATATCGTTATAACATCTGCTTTTTCATTTCTTTCTAAGTACAAACCAACGACCACATGTTTCCACTGTATATCAAACTTTAAAACAATACCTAAGATTTCCCACAGCTGTCTTACATTTTCACACTCATAAATAAGATGTTTTGAGTTTTCAATATTAGCATTACAATAAACACAATGTTTTTTATAAATATTATTCATAAATTATTATATTATTTATAAATTTTTAAATGTACGGCCTTTGATTGTTCTGCTGTTACGGTGAGTGGGAAGGTGGGCCCGTAAACCGGTTAACCACACCATTTGTTTGGCTTTTGTCAAATTAAATGACCGTCCTAAGTCGGTATCGTAATTGCACTACAATCAAATATTTTTGTAATGTGTTATATGTTCTAGTATATTATTTATATTCATGTATTGTATAGCTCCATGGTGACTTCTGCCACATAATTGAGCCAGTAACTCCTCTTTTTTTAATGTCCTTCTTCCATTTACTAAAAAAAAGTTTATTATTCAATAAATTATTTAATAATTTATAATTAAATTCTGCTATTTTCTTATCTGGCTCTTCTTTGATTTTATTTCGGTATATGTTTTCCAATGATGACTTGTTTTCAATAAGGAATTCCTTTAATAACATATTTTGAAAATAGGGTTTTTGAAATTTACCTTTTAATAAATTTTCATAATAAAATTTGCATGTTTTATCATATATCGAGTGAAAGCCATCTTGAAACATGAAATGCAAAGAAGGCTTAACTATGGTATAAATTGCATTAGAAAAGTCATATTTTGAAATCATATTTTTAAATGCAAATTGTATTGTTTTATACTCGCATAGCCAGTTCGATTTATTGTGCAGTAATATAGATATGTCTGTGATGGGCTTTAATTGACCTTGTTCATTGAAAAGGTCTTTTACATACAGTATTCCACTTTTTACCCAGTTAAGATGGAAGAGTGTTCTCCCTTTATGTGTAATATATTTAATATTCCATATTGGTTGCTGTAAGAGATTATTAGAATTAATATCACATTTTATCAATTTGCTTTCATTAAAACTAATGAAAACTTCTTTATAAAATAAAGGCATATTTTTTTACCAGATCAAATGTTTGTATATTTGTTTCTGACGTTTGCAAAACATATTCCACCTGAATGTTAAGATTTTTAAGGTAAGAATTTAGAGAATGGTATATATTTCCATCTTTTTTTAACTAATGGTGTAATCCATGAAGCCTTTATTTTAGTTTCTATATCTACAATTCCAATATCCCCATCTTTTATTTAGCCAATCAGCGTGTTTCTCTTTATTCTATCTGTTTTTATTCCATATAAAATTGAAAATAATTCTATTTAATTTTTTGATATAGTCCTGCGGTGGCATAAGCAATATTGATGCAACATATATGAGTTTTGATATTGAGCAACATATACGAGTTTTGATATTGAGCAACATATGAGTTTTGATATCGATATATCACAGTATAAATTGGGACGCAAAAGATCCTTCGCTGCTCTGGGTGGTTCCATTGGACAGCAAATCATTTCCAGGTCATACATCAGGTAGGTGCCCCCGCCTTATAAATGTAACAATGTGGCGTGCAGAAGCAAAAACCAGAAAGCAATTTTTTCACAAGTACATGCACGAAAATATTACTAGTCATAATATAGAGGAGATAAGACGTCTTTTCCTCACTAAACTATCCATTCAAGGCAAACAAAAATAATAACACGAGATATTAAAATAATACACTTAACATTACAAAAGTGTGATTCATGGTTTGTTGGTTGATTAAGGTTTAAGTCGCCGTCAACAACTTTCCAGTTATATGGCGACATGGGCCAAGCGCAATTTGTACATCGAACCCTGATCGTCCGCATTGCATACTAAGCACTTAACCACTACACCAAATTTGTGAACAGGAAATGGCAGTGATTGATTTAATATTGTTTTACGTCACTCCATGATTATGTCACATATATGGTGACGGCATCTGCCTGATGCATTGCATACAAATTTAGACCTTTGCAACGTACCCACCCGAAGCAGTGAGTGATCTTTCACATGCCACGCCTACCGTGAGACGTGTCCTCGGTTTTTACTGTCTCATCCGAAAGACATAATACCGGTGTATCCAGGGCGGCAGTCGAAGAAATTGCGGTGTCAACCTATTATTGTGTGCAGAATATGACTGTACAACCTGTTTCCACTGACATGAATCTAAAGCAGCGAAATAAAATGGCTACTCAGTCTGACATTTATGATAAAATCGCCATATGTACATTAAATTCGAATGGTAAAAATTTAGGTCACGTTAATACGTAAACGCATAACCGCTAAATTCATAAAAGGACGAAAAATTAAGAGAGTAAATATTTTCTGCTATTTTATGCCTTGATTGGTCTATTAGTGTTTCCATAATGTCTAGAAATAGTGCGGGTCATGCTGGTCATTCACTGCCATTGGTACTTTGAAAGGAATATCTTGTAAACAGAGTAGAAACTTCATCCAATTACCCGTCCAACAGCTCATGGACTGCTCCTCAAAACAAGGCAAGCACAAGAAATGAACAATTTTTGACGACTGATTGGAACTTTTTTATTCTATAAATGCATGATAATTAAACACACATTTGTACTGAATAATGTTTTAAATGAGTCATAATGTATGTCATCTGATTCTGTAAGATGTTTGAAAATTCTGAAATGTTTTGCTTTAAGGGAATCGTGGATGCGAGGGTGGACTTATGAACGATTCATTCGAGTATACCCAGGAATGCGGTGGAATGTCTGCTAAAAATTATCCATATGTATCCAAGGTAAGCAGCGTATTATGTATTTGATAACATGCGTTCTTAAAGGCACATAGACGGTATATAATTCTTCATTGTAATTCGTTTCAATGTAAAATGAACTAAACCTTTTCATTGGCAACTCTCGTCATCAAAAATTGCCAAAGGTAAATCAAAGGACTGAAGGTCCTGAGTAACACTCGTATGAAAATGATTGGTTGGTTGATTATTGTTTTACGTCACTCCACGATTATTTCACGTATATGGTGACGGCATCTGCCTGATGCATTGCATACAAATTTAGACCTTTGCAACGGACCCACCCGAAGCAGTGAGGGATCTTTTACGTGCCACGCCTACCGTGACACGGGACCTCGGTTTTTACTGTCTCATCCGAAAGACAGAACACCGGTGTGCCCCGGGCGGGAGTCGAACCCGCGACCTCTCGATCACGAGCCGAGCACCTTATCCACTAGGCCACACCGGCTTCGTATGAAAATGAAGAGGAATTCGTTTTATCAATAGTATCAAGGACGTAGTCTGATGAGCAATTTAGGCCTAAAAGTAATCTGCCTAACGGAAGGTAACTCGCAATGTCACGATGATGTAACATTTTTAGTCGCGATAGAAAATACAGTAGTAATATTCAATAATTTGTCTATTATGCATGTGTTTGTAAATTATCATGTGATGTTGAAGAAAACCGTTTTTAGAGTTATTCTATTGACCAAAACTTGTTTACGACATACCAGTTTCCGTTGCTCTAGCAATCGACAACGCTGATATAGATCTATATGCCGGCAAATACAAAATGAGAAAAGTAAAATATGAGGGCGTATTTTAAAACCAAAAAAATAAAGCACAAGATAGTCAACTAAAAACGAAGGCCAGTATATTTAATTATCTTGTCACAATCAAAACTAAATTTAATGAACAAGAGATGGTTTTATTTTTAACTCTCAGAGTGCTAACGTATTTATTTAAAAAGGGCTACAGATTTACGTCATGCAGCAGAGGAAGACGTCATTGAGACGTTAAGTCTTAATGACGTGACATCGTCGCACCTGCTGTATATGCTGTCTGTTGAAAAGTATGGTGTATTTGAGCCATTACACCTCCAGACTCATTCACAGTAGAGGCATGATTTACATATCATTAAAAAAAAAAGACATTTTAAACTTTTAAATAATACTACGATGTTGTTACTGTCATATTCATTGAAGTAGTTATATATGTACCACAAAGGCAGATTTTTCAACGAAATATATGTACTTGTTCTCCAAATAGCCTCCATCCTCCTAAAAGGGGGGAGGGCATTAATGTGTTTATATATTTTGATTATATCAAATCTAAATATGGTTTTAATTTGAAATGTCATTTGAAGCTTATATGTATACAAATCAATTCCTTTCTTGAACTTGAAAAGGAAATATTTCATTCAATATATATTACACACAAATGAGGTTATAGCAAAATGAGGTGAAGGTATAATATCTATCAAATTTCTTTGTAAAATGCTCCATTAGCTATTGTAATTTTATGTTGTTTTGACTAATGACAGACCATTGCATATTACAGTGTAATACATGTATCACAGTGATGCAGATTTTAGAAATCATGAAATAAGTCTACTTCTTGTGAAATTGTCATCATAGTGGTAGGTTTGTTTAATTACTATAGCCACTATGAAAGGCTTCGTTAGTTGTCAGAGCTTTCCCTAATCCTTGTTATTTTTTCAATCAATCAGTATAAATTCATAAGTTCATCTACCAAAATAAAAAACCCAAACTTTTCTGTGTCATATTTGTGAAAAAAATATAAACTGCTCTAAAATGACATTTTTCTATATCAAAATAGGCATGACACAGTGTTAATTTGCATTGATTCTAGTACAATAATTTGCTCCATAACATGATACGTTTTTGTTATTATTTAATCTACCTCTGTCTGTTCTTATAGAATATGTATGAAATAGGCAGTTGTAGATTTTGATTCTTCTTACTAGTTCACCAGACTACCCCCTTAATTCAGGACTAGTTTCATTCTTACAATTAACAGCACAAATTCAAAATTACTCTTGAAATTTTAATGAGTTATTTTAATCAATCTTCTTTTAATGAAACAAAATTGAAGTGGGAATAGTTATACGAAGCTTGCATTCAAGTTTGCATCCCAAGATGAACCTTTAGCACAAGTTGGGAATTTTCACACACTGTTTAGTTGAGGTGACTTGGCATACGGCCAAGTCAGATGTCTTTTATTTTTACTAGTTGTCGCAAATGGAGGTACCCCCAACAGGTTAACCAAATCACTGAAGTGGAAAAACTGTCACATGAAGCAATAGAACCAGGTACTCTAGTGTGCATCCCATAACCGAGATACTTGTGCCCAAAACTGGATAACAAAATGACTCAAATGGAACATGCAAATTCAGAGAACTGTGGTCCCCCGCTTTTGACGCTCTATCAGTAAGGGTGCAGTGATCTGTGACATTGTCATTGATGTCCATGTCTACAGATACAGGAAAGGTATTGCAACTAGGAACAAACATGCCAGATATGATGGCTCTACGTTATGACCAAGGTAAAGTTTTTGTTACAAACAGACAGACAGAGAGATGGATGGACAGACAAATGAGATTTCATGTTCCCACGTTTTCACAAAAAGCGGGTGACTAAAAGTAATTGTCAGGTACCGCTTGAAACATGTTTTCGAGTCTGCAAGATGGACAGACAAATGAGATTCCATGTCCCCACGTTTTCACAAAAAGCGGGTGACTAAAAGTAATTGTCATGTACCGCTTGAAACATGTTTTCGAGTCTGCAAGATGAATAATTAATTAGTGTAAGTTTGGTACTTGTAGCTTGTCCAGAATTGAGGTACACTAAAAGGTAGGGAGGCCCAAACTCTTTCCTTAAAAACACACGAGATACACTTTTTAGATACCTTTAAATAATTTATTTGTATCACAATATACCAGAGAATAAATAAGTTACAAAGCATGTTTTATAGTCAACAAACTCTGAAAATTTCACGGGTTTATATCGAGTACTTTACAAGATATGAGGATTTGAAAATGGACAATATTGCATTTTTACACCTTTTTCAAACAAATGAAAATGCACAACCTCGCAATTTTATGAGCGTATAACTTAATCAGTTATGCATAAAATTTGTGATTTATTTATATTAATCTACTCTATGTACTACAGGTATTACGGAAAAAGATAAAAACATTGGTTGTAGGTCTTATTATCTCAAATATAATCTCTTAAACTTGACGAAGAATGGTTTTTTACTTTGATGAAAATGACGAAGTCCAAATGTCCAAGGTCATTTTTCTAAAAACTTATACAAGGATTCATAATAATGTAAAAACTTATTTAAAATGGTTACTTATGAGGATATTTGAAGGAATTTAGATTGTATGACAAAAAATAAGCTCTGTATAAGCAAAAACATTTTTACCTAAATCAGGGGCGGATAACTCTTTTTAAAAATGTGAAAAATATCACATACCTTTTAATTTATCATAGTATAGCTTAATGTTTTATATTAATCTACTGTATGTATTATATTCATTATTTTAAAAACACAAAAACTTTTATTAAAAGTGTTAAAATCTCAAATATAAACTCTTCATGAATACAAATTGTTTTAAAGTTTGGTTGATTTCAATTCCTGTTCTTTATTTTTCCTTTATGATAATCCTTCACAATTAACAGGAAACCTGATAATTAGTCCTTGTCTTTCATTAATATGAATACCCAGTTTATTAAGATCGCTAATTAATATCTTGAAAGCTGTTAAAATGTACGAAATGAAGGTTGATATTTGCTGGGTCAAACAGCCGGTTGAGGTGATATTACGTAATAATTTAGCCGCACAGGTGACAGGTGATCGCCCTAGACGGCGTTACCTCGATATACCTTCGATATATTGAAAATATTGCAACTCGATTAGGAAGTCTACTATTAAAGATATTATAGAATTCGTCTTGGAACTGGCCATCTGATTGGACATGACGAAGAGTCAACGCTGTCGCTGGTGTTTTCGTGCGAGCTGTACTGAAAAACACTTTTTCGAGTGCCAATTACAGGTATATCGGGAATATTAAAATTAGAATTATTTTCTATAAAGTCTTCAATACACAGTTATCTAAATAAAAAAGTACAAATTTAAAACATTTATTTCTTTTTTTTTCGTGAATCTTAGGTCACGCGACGATTGGCGTTTCGTAGTACCTTAACACAACTTTTTCTCTCATTGTTATATACTTGTTCTCTCATTTTAGTATCTACAGTGGCGGATTTATAGGGATCGCTCCCCCTTTTTGCCACAATTATGAGCAAATCTTCAGATTTCGCCCCTAAATTGGCAGAGTATTTTGGTTTATATTGGACTTTCACTTGTGCGCCCCCTCCCATTTCGGAAATTCTGGATTCGCCACTGATATAAATACCAAAATTAATTAAAGAGGATTAAAACCAAATCATTTGAATCAAAATAGGCTCTTAGTCTCATCATTTTTCCTTTAACAAAAAATGTCTTCCTTAAATATGAATAAATTATCCCCCCCCCCTTCCTTTCGCAGAGGTCTAGACTTATCTGCAATTAAAATGCAAGTCTGAAGTTGTAAACAGTGGGGTCAATGTAAACTAAATGATGAAATGATGTCTTATTTTATCGCACAATATATGTCTTGGTATTTATTACATTGAAATGTGTATTTCTGTACATAATTCTATACGACAATACCAGGGACGTATATATCTAAGATATATACGTCCCTGACAATACGTGGAGGTCGCCCCGAGTCAGAGGAAACTCGTGTAAAATCGTATTAATAGAGCTACAAAATTTCAATAAACTATATGAAATCGTCAAATATTTAATTAATGTAAATACCAATAATCATCAATTCGAATGTAAAAATCGTTCACGGTAAGTATTAACCCACGCGCCTACGCCGTTCTTCAAATTACATCATGAATGATGAAATGAAACTTTTGAGAAATAAAACTTTGTAAATATTAGCTACGGAGTATTTTTTTCACAAACAGGATAATTATAATTACTTCTATAGACATTGCTTTGGTTATGTGTTCTCTTATTTGAGAACTTTATAATGTACGGTTGTTTAATATGTATATCGATGTAATCAAATGACTCGTGAAACAATATGGCGGACCGTTGTTTTGGCAAAGAGGAAGACGCTTCTTTTTATTTTTAAATGTTTGTAGTCATTTCTAGGTATATTTTCATAAAAATGGTATCGAATGAACCGGGGGAAACATACTTATCGCATATTATGGGCCGGTAGAAATAAATTAAAAACTGAAAATTATATAATTAAAAAACTTATGTGTGCCCGCATCGTACATCGTTTTCGCTTCGGCGATCAGCTGTTTACAGGTAATGGACGTATCTACCTGAAAAACCTCACTTCACTGGATTTGATACAACCGTGACCCCGAACAACGCCAGTGAACATATCGCTTTTATGCTCATTGATTCTAAGCGCGCCGTCAATTATAAGGCAAAATAAACATCTCGCTGTACCGCCGCGGTATCGATAGATATTTTAATGATTTTAGCTATTTTCAAATTGCCCTAATTTCTTTATTTCTACTCCAAATAAGATGAAATTTAAGAATTTTACATGTTAAAAATATTCCCGATAAATTATTGATGCAAAAATTGCAAACAACGCATTTTGATTAATTTGAACTTAGTCATTTGCGATGGGCCTCACTATAAAAGGCTAACTATGCCACTAAAACAGAAAAATTATGTCACATGCAGCATCCAAAGCATGCCATCAAGTGTATATCCCAAGATGTTTGATACTTACAGCATTTGTAGTTTGTCCAGAACTGAGTTTTCCAGTTGCGGATGTCAGGCCTATAGCAAAAGATCATCCAATCTAAGTAAAGGTGATCTAAAAGTGTCCTTGCTCTGACCATTTGCTGCCTCTTCAACTGTTTACGATGCGATGTCAAGTCACTCATGTATGAATCAATTGGTGATTAATAATTTAATCATAAAATTTTAAGAATATGAAACCGAAGAAACTCCTTATGTCGGTACACTTATCAATTCGTTTCTCGGATGAATTGTATACATGACGCTATTCGTCCCTTAGCAACGCGGAATTTGGGGGTGGGGGCAATTTCACGTTAACACCCAGCTCTGCTGAAACTTACACAGAATGTTTACAATACGGAAAGGAATAAATTTAACTTATACAGTCTGCTGTCCCACTTTTATCAATTAAAACTTGAATTTTTCGGCATAACGTCATCAAAAGCATGTTGTTATTGTGGTTGGCAAAGGCCGACGGAAAGGCCCGAAAATTTGCGATCAGTGCGTAGTAATCAACGACTGAATGAAAACATAGGTTACATGCCAGTTAGTTTCAAAAATAATCATCGTGTTTGTTCAGCTCTGGTATAGACTTTCCATACATCTTCCTAAATAATTTGCTGAATATGTAGTTCTTAACATGCCAGAAGTATCAAATGTTCATGAATATTTGCAAATTTAATGCACATAATCATGGATCTATTTCACCGAGTGTATGAATACAAGGGCAAAGGGGTGAATCCCAAGATTCCAATATGGCAGCGCCCATGACCCGGGTCCATAACAGTGTAATACTTTGTGTTACAAAAACATTAAAGAAAAACACCAATGCCCCCGACGGCAACACAGTCCAAAAATTGGTTTTAGGGTGAAGGTAATTACCTTGGTGTCATCTGAAAGGGCTTCATTAGTTGGGTACGAATGTGAAATATGAAGTCTCCGTCCCTCACGGTTCAAAAGTTATGGCCAATGTTAAAGCTGACAACAGACAAACACAGTCCAAAAAGTTATTTTAGCGTGAAGGTCATAAGGTCGTCGACCTTGGTGTCATTTGAAAGAGCTTAATTAGTTGAGTACGCATGTGAAATATGAAGTCTCTATCCCTCACGGTTCAAAAGTTGCTATAGGGTTCAAAGATATACGAGAGGGGAGTGAAAAAGACCTTCAAGCAGCGGTTGCGATGGTTGGATCGATCTACGCTGCTATAGACGCTAGTCACATGTCGTGTCAATTGTACAAGTCTGGTGTGTATCACCAGCCTCTATGAAGTAAGATACGACTTGATCACAGTCTGGTTGTTGTTGGATATAGTACGTTGCACGGGGTCGACTATTGGGACTGTAAAAACAGGTGAGCCAAAATTTAATAGCGATACCCTTATATTAAACGAACAATAGTCAGTATCCTGTGGATGCAACATATCGTGTAACTTACATAAATACCTAAATATTAGAAACCAATGAATTACACCGGTAAATATTTATAGCCTATAATTGTTTTAATCACAATCAATACTCAGAATACTCACTGACGAGTTTATTTTATGCCATATGGTCTTTAAATAGTGCATGACTTTAATTCCGGACCGGGCACTATCACTTCATAGTCCCGGCGTGGTTAACCAATGAATTTCCAAGGATTTATCATGTAATGCACTAAAAGCTTTTAAGTTCACATATGTATATATTAGACAAAATCTTTTGAAAATATTGTACCATTTACGAGATATGGGTTATGATGATTTCCACATACGTCCTTGATTTCCACTGACGAGTTTATTTTATGCCATATGGTCTTTAAATAGTGCATGACTTTAATTCTGTAATGAAAACTGTTAAAGTAGTCCCTAGACAACTCGATGTGATCATAATTCTGGCAACAGAAAGTTCGAATACAAAAAAAAGAAGCAGCAGCCAAACAATTTGTATAACAAATCGTTATACATTTGTTGATTGAAATGTTTTACCTTTATTATTACATGAGATGTGCAAAAAAAATCAATTTTAATGTGTAAAAATTAAGAGGAAACTCAAGAAGAGACGAGAAAATCGAAGATTACACGTACGAATGTTGGTCACCACAAATGTTAATCGTGCACATAAATTCATACCCCCTCGTTTTCTAAGACTTCACACGATTGTGGTCAAAATTCATCTTTACGAAAGAATCTAACAATGAATCGATTAAATCCTCATAGCTGTCCTCGCCAAAGTAGACACCGACACAGAATTCGGATGATTTCTTCAAAGGTTGCAGTTGGATGGACGTAAATCTGACCTTTGAATATGATAACAAAAAGATATTTCTTGATAAGGAATGTCTTAAAAAAAACCCTCCCCAAATAGATTTCATAAGGGTATCGAAAAGAACAACTCTTATTCAGACACTCTTCTAGATCACTATGATGCATTCTCTTTGATGATTCATGTCGCCAGTGTGAAAAAAAATGTCAAAGACGGGTACTCTTTCGAACGTATGTCATCCAGCCAAGGATCCCCCCTATAGTAGTATCTGGTCGAAAACAGTAACATTTGTAAAAAAAACCTTGAGTAATCCATCCCTATCAAGTTTCAACAAAATCTCTCCATTAGTTCTGAAGCAGCTCTACATCCAGTATATCTCATTATAACACGGTAATGTAATATCCTCTTGTTAAAAAATGACGATTCCCATAAATAATTTTTGTATTCATTTCTTTCCAAATACATTTATTACAATAAAATCAGTTTTAAAAATCCCTAAATCAATACATTACAAGCAAACTAAAACCTATTACCCAAACCTAGGCTAAATTGAAAAGTTCAAAACCAAATAAACGTTTAAAAATGCCAAAAAGTTTATTTTCAATTTGAACAAGAACAAACTGTGTACAATAAGTCGAAAATGCGAAAAGTTTCCGACGACGGACTAATCGCCGACAAAATCTCACCTCAGCCTTCGTCTCCGTCAGTCAATAAAAATATTCATAACAACTAGTATCTTTTAGTTTTAGTAATTATAATAATCCTTTTCTGCTCAGGATGGACACGTTGCATAAATTTAAATTTCTGTGCAATTCATCATGCTAGTGCTTCCAACATGCAAGTGAAATAAAATAACTATCAATACTATTACGAGTGTCCAATAGTGCCTATACCTTTTTTCTCCTATGTCAGACATATCTGTATACCTTTTGCTTTTGTTATTGTTTTACACCACACAAGAATTTCTGCACTTATGTGGTGGCGGCACCTACTTGGTGCATTTCTTCATATTTGTCCTACGTCGAATTTACCCAAAGCAGCGAGTGCCAACGTACACCGTGACATCATGACTTGGGGCCTCAGTTTATACGGTCTCATCTGAAGGACAGACAGGTAGGCATATAATAAATCACATTAGAGAAATCTAAGCCCACAGCTCCAATCCAACACTTGGTCCGGCGCCATAAACTGAGAATGTACTCAAGTCATAATTTCATATTCTTCTTTTCATCAATGAATTAATAAATGGGATCTGCATTTTATTTAGTTTTATTCTATTGATAGATAGAGTTAAACCACTCTGCATAAGAATTCATTTGAACGTTTGATAATGAAATAAATTAAAATGAAGTATTCGACTCAAGTATATTCTCAGTTTATGGCGCCGGACCCAGGTCCTAAGCCTTGAAGTCTAGTGTGATGTCACAAGTTGGTCCAGAGGATTTCAAACCGTGTTTTAATGAACGCACATGCACTGTCTGTGCCGAATGTACTCGGAAAATTCAGGCGATGAGAAAAGGTTAACTGCCATTTATATGTAAATTAGACAGATTTAGGTAAGTGACAGTTTTTGTCATGCGCCTTCGAAAATTTGAGTTCAATCCATGGCCTTGTTATTGTTAAAATAGAAGCCTGTCATCAGAAACTACTCGCATGAGATATGAAGATTACACAACGAGCGATGGCGTAATATTCATGTTATATATCAAGAAGCGTTTACTCTAAACTTTCTAATCAACATGTATGGACGTAATCTTTTTATGTTGGCATATAGAATGGGAAAACGATGAAGATAAATCAGAAATCAAAGGCTTGAAGAGCCACAAAAGCGTCGAGCTAAATTTGATCTAAAGCTGTCAAAAGTAGCAGAAAATAATTTTTGGAATAGAGTAAAAATAAAAGCTTAATGACCAACAGCCATATATCATATAATACATCATCATAATATTTTACAGTTCTTTACGCCATTCTCACAGAAATATGTCAAAAGTTTTATTACAAAGAATGTACATGCGAAATCAATCGAACACCATTGCCATTTTTTCCCACAAAGATAGAAATGGACTAGTTGTTGCCATTGCCTGTATAATATTGAAGCCTTATGCTTAATTTGTTTTAAGATGGTCTAGGTTAAAGTTTTTGTCTATGCCACTAACACTGTCACTAAGGCCAACAGCTTCTTTATATCGTCCAAACACACTACTGACGTGAAGGCTACAACGCCATACCGTTCGCCGTAATGACGCAAGCCGATTGTGCATCACAATCGCACTTTATCGGTTGATTTGGAATAAAAATCTTCACATGTAAGTTCTACGTAATTTATTTTTCATGCATTCAATCTAAAATTGTGTCTTAATGCATGCTGGCATCCTTTACATCGGCATTAAATTTTGTAGGCGATTTGAAAACTTTCTCGGCTTCCATTTTTATGCCCTCGTGGGAACTTTTCCAGATATGGGGAAGACCATGTGATATATACACATGCTACTTCCCTAATAAGGAAAAAATGAGGCGTGGCTTTTGAAATTTTAGCGGGAAAATTCACAACTGCGCAAAAACAGGTAATTCCTGTTTACATAAAGCTATTTGGATTTGTGATCAACATCTCGAACATTTAATGCTATTCCGATTACAACCTAAGCTTTTTAAAAAGCTATGCTCGTTCAAGATAGACTGGAGTTACCTGCTCTTGCTTGCTATCGCTGCGCGAAGAGACAATTGACCACCGCCATTATGTAGAGGCTATTCCCTGTCCAGCAAGTGTTATTTATAGCACAGACGGTAAGGACAGATAAGAAGCTGCACACACTGCGTGTAGATATTTTAAAAATTCGTCTGCAGTAGCATACACAGCATAGGTATACAGTACCTGATGTAATTTACGAGAGGCTCGTGATGTTTAGCCTTGAGGATGTAATTAATTTTGTCGATATTTGTTGATTCTAGGTTAAATGAATGAAACAAAACGAAATCCAGTGAGATAAAAATAACCGATAACGCGTCACTTGAACCTAGGTCAGCCTCGTTATGAATTAGTGGTCGCCTGTCTAGATATCTTTGTGATACGCATTTCCAGTCTATATCTAGGATTCTATGAAATATTTTTTTGTTCTTTTTAAGACTGAAATTTTATCTAAATATATTATTAATATATTATTATATACATTTCGAAGATCGCTTTCCATATTGGCGCTGTCAAATTAGGCCTTGATGGCGTGTGTTACAAACGTTCTGCTACGATTTCTCCAAATAAGGCAGTATGTCACGTGATCTTCCCGATATTTAGAAAAATTCCCATGAAGTACGATTGTAATTCATAATCGGCTTCCGTCAATACGGCGAATGAATATTTTAGCACACACAATAAGCGACAGAATAATAAGTGTTTTAGGACAATATTAATGATAATTTAAGTTAAGCAGACCTATGCTTAAACCTATTTCTGTGCAATGAAATTTCAATAACAAGGATAACAAAGTGGGTTTTGCAAGAACTTTTACTACTTTAAGTACTTTAAAGAAGTTACTACTTTGTTGCGTGAATTAAAAAGGCGGTGCAGAGGTAAAAATTTTTACTATCGCTAGAAGGCTGTCGAGGATTAAATAATAATAATAATAATAAATAAAAAATAAAATGTCAGTAAAAGTTTCAGAGTGATTTATCAGTAAAATCATATACATTTGGTATTATTTGACGATCTACAGTGTGAACATGTTGTGCATGTTTACAAAAAACCCTTATCTGGAGAATGCATCAGTGATTCCTTTTTAAAAGAAGGTAGGGTATTCCGTCTCGGTCATGGTGAAACCCTCACATAAATTATTCACATAAATTTCATTGTGTATAATTAAACTCTTGAATTTTATTATACAAGCAAATGTCCTCCTCTACGTTGTTTTACCTAAATTTTGGTGCTACGGTTGTACCTTATTTACACCACGCCGGAAATTGAATGCCCAACACTTCACGAAACGTAAACCTTTAAGTCAACTCGTATCTCGAAAGTCGGCCTCGTTTGATAATACTGATATTAACAAGAGGCCAAAGTGGGTCTATATCGCTCACCGGAGTGCCTAGATGATCAGTCATGCAGTAAGGAAGAATTCATTTATTTTTGCATTACTGTGACTAAGACAACACAAATGTTGAAAATATGTCAAATTTTATTTCAGACCAGAATAAAAATACTTTTTTGCACATCCATTCAAGTGATTTTGATATTAAGCATTTGCTTTGTCTCTACAAGATGTGATTCAGGGCAAGAAGTTAGCCATTTTCTTTAGGTGGAACCTTTTGTTGACTGATTTCACGTCTTGGTCATGAACAACTATTGTTTCAAATATTGTCCAGTTCCAACTTAAAATGGCCTAATTCCATATGTTGAGTGTTGAGAAACATCTAAAAACTTATTTAGATGTGTAAAGAAATGAGAAAAAAAAATTTGACCACGGTTGGATTTGAACCGCTACTCTCCATATTTTAATTACCAAGTGGTATATGTACCATTGTGAGACCTATTTTTAGGGGGCATTATCTGTCGACCAATTTAGATGAAATATACAAAATTGACAGAGGACCTATAGTACTTCATGTATACCATGTTTCATTTAAATCTTTCATGTTGTATAACAGCAGAAGTTAAAAATGTGAAGAACTGTCCCTATACACCCTCATTTGGAACTCATAGAACTTCATAGAAAATCCAAAATTGAGATAGTGACAAAATTCTTCAAAGTAACATTTAGGAAGTATGACACTTTTCTGCATTGAAATCACCAAGTCCAACCAAATGTGGAAAAAAAAAATTCTAAAATTTCATTTTGGAAGTGAACCAAAATGACAACATATGACGTCTTCACTCATCCCTCTAGATCATTTCTATGCATTCTGTTTGTCACAACAACACTTGATATTGATGATTTCTTAATGACAACACAACACTTTATGCTTTGTCAAAACAGTACTTTTTTGCACATCCATTCAGGTGATTTTGATATTAAGCATTTGCTTTGTCTTTGCAAGATATGTGATTAAAGGCAACAAGTTAGTCATTTTCTTTAGGCGGGGCCTTTTGTTGACTGATTTCAAGTCTGGGACAATTGTTTCAAATATTGTCCAGATCCAACTTAAAATGGCCTAATTCCATATGTTGAGAGACATCTAAAAACTTATTCAAAGAAATGAAAAAAAAAAATTGACCACAGCTGGATTTGAACTGCTACTCTCCATATTTTAATTACCAAGTGGTATATCATCTTTAGAGTCAAGGGGATGCACTACGTAAACTTTTATCTCCGAAAGAGAGAAATTTACGTAGCGCATCCCCTTGACTCGTGAAGACGGTGGTATATGTACCATTGTAAGACCTATTTTTTTAAGACATGGTGGCACCATCTGTTGACTAATTTGAATGAAATGTACAAAATTGATAGAGGACCTATAGTACTTCATGTATACCATGTTTCATTAAAATCTTTCATGTGGTATAACAGCAGGAGTTAAAAATGTGAAAACTTTCCCTATACACTCTCATTTGGAAATCTTTAAAAATTCATAGAATATCCAAAAATTGAGATATTGACAAAATTCTTTCAAAATAACATTCCTTACCATAATTATGATCAAATAGTCCATAAGAAATCATCAGTATCAATTAACTAGGAAATATGACACTTTTCTGCATTGAAATCACCAAGTCAAAAGAAATGTCCAAAAAAAATTCTAAAATTTGATTTTGGAAGAGAACCAAAATGACAAGACTTCTTCACTCACCCCCTCTAGATCATTTCTATGCATTCTGTTTGTCTCTGTATACAGTCAGAATGAAGAAGATGATTCACAAAGGAGGGTACTCTTTTGTGACCTACTTTTGACGGTGGTGGCGCCACCTGTAAACAAGTCTGGACGAAAACAACAGAATTTGAAGGGGATCATAAGTGATTCATTTCTACCAAGATTTATTAAAATCCTTCGAACAGTTTTGTAGAAAAAGTTGAAAATGTGAAAAATGGCCAACCCCCATTTTTTGGAAGTCTTAGAAAAATTCATAAAAAATCCAAAAATTGATATATTGCCAAAATTCTTTCACAATAATATTCCTTACCATAATTAGGATCAAAATAGTCATTACGAAATCATCAACATCAATTAACTGAAAAACATGACACTTTTCTGCATTGAAATGACCAAGTCCAGAAACACGTCAAAAAAGCCTAAATTTCTATTTGACGGATCTTAACCCCGAACACAATTTTTGATAGCCCATCTTTATAGATTGTTGAAATGCAATTAGTTTCCCCATTTATGCACTAGTTCTGGAGTAGAAGATTTTCGAAAAGGGGTACCATTTTTGGCACCGCCCTGGATCCGTCCCTGAGGGAATCTGGATCCCGATTACAATTTTAGTAGGGGACCTTGAGTACATCATATATACAAAGTTTGATCCAAATCTGCAGAGCAGTTTCAGAGAAGAAGTCGAAAATGTGAAAAAAGTTAACGACGGACGGCGCACTATGACTACAACTCACATGAGCCTATGGCTCAGGTGAACTAAACAAGAGGCCAAAGTGGGCCTATATCGCTCATCTGAGTACCTAGATGATCAGTCATGCATGAAGGAAGAATTCATTTATTTTTGCATTAATGTGACTAAGTCAACACAGATGTTGAAAATGTCAAATTTTATTTCAGGCTAGAATAAAAAACAACACTTTTTTGCACTTCCACTCTGGTGATTTTGATATTAAGTATTTCCTTTGTCTCTGCAAGATGTCATTCTGGGCAACAAGTTAGTCATTTTCTTTAGGTGGGACCTTTTGTTGACTGATTTCAAGTCTGGGTCATGAACAACAATTGTTTCAAATATTGTCCAGATCTAACTTAAAATTGCCTAATTTCATATGTTGAGTGTTGAGAAACATCTAAAAACTTATTTAGATGTGTAAAGAAATGAAAAAAATTTTTTGACCACAGCTGGATTTGAACCGCTACTCTCCATATTTCAATTACCAAGTGGTATATGTACCATTGTGAGTCCAGAAACACGTCAAAAAAGGAGATCTGGAGAAGAAGTTTAAAATGTTTCAACCAATCAGAGCCAATGGCAGCCATCTTGGATCACGGATCGGCATAAAAAACACAAACTTGGTAGAGGACCTTGAGTACCAACTTCCTATGAAGTTTGGTGAAATTCTGTGCAGCTTTTCTGGAGGAGAAGTCGAAAATGTGTCAATCAATGAGAGCCAATGGCTGCCATCTTGGATCACGGATAGGCATAAAAAACACAAACTTGGTAGAGGACCTTGAGTACTTACTTCCTATGAAGTTTGGTGAAATTCTGTGCAGCTTTTCTGGAGGAGAAGTCGAAAATGTGTCAATCAATGAGAGCCAATGGCTGCCATCTTGGATCACGGATAGGCATAAAAAACACAAACTTGGTAGAGGACCTTGAGTACTTACTTCTTATGAAGTTTGGTGAAATTCTGTGCAGCTTTTCTGGAGGAGAAGTCGAAAATGTGTCAACCAATCAGAGCCAATGGCGGACATCTTGGATCACGGATCGGCATTAAAAACACAAACTTGGTAGAGGACCTTGAGTACTTCCTATGAAGTTTGGTGAAATTCTGTGCAGCAGTTCTGTAAAAGAAGTCGAAAATGTGTCAACCAATCAGAGCCAATGGCGGCCATCTTGGATTACGGATCGGCAAAAAAAAAAAACCACAAACTTGGTAGAGGACCTTGAGTACTTACTTCCTATGAAGTTTGGTGAAATTCTGTGCAGCAGTTCTGGAGGAGAAGTCGAAAATGTGTCAACCAATCGGAGCCAATGGCGGCCATCTTGGATCACGGATCGGCATAAAAAACACAAACTTTGTAGAGGACCTTGAGTACTTACTTCCTATGGAGTTTGGTGAAATTCTGTGCAGCAATTCTGGAGGAGAAGTCGAAAATGTGTCAACCAATCAGAGCCAATGGCTGCCATCTTGGATCACGGATCGGCATAAAAAACACAAACTTGGTAGAGGACCTTGAGTACTTACTTCCTATGGAGTTTGGTGAAATTCTGTGCAGCGGTTCTGGAGGAGAAGTCGAAAATGTAGAAAAGTTAACGACGGACGCTGCACTATGACAATAGCTCACTTGAGCTACGCTCAGGTGAGCTAAAAAGGTAAGAGAAAACCCGAGGAAATAAAAAAGCAAGTAAAGGATTGAATTCACTGTCTTCCATTCGTTTTTCACGGATTGACATTTACATAAATTTTCGCGACGCAGTCGATTTTCTCCGCCTGTAAGTTTTAAGTAAATATGCGAGAAATTCTTATGTAATAGTAATAGAAGTAAACACATAATTGATATATTAAAAAGAATGCTTTAAAAAGCATTTGAAATTGTTGAAAATGAGGGAAAAGAATAACTAGTCTAGGTGCTCAGGAACTGACAAAGAAAGACAACTCCATATCGTCCGCCGTACTCCGGAACCGTGGTGTACAGCACACATAATCGATATACTAAATATAATTGAAATTTACATTGTTTACAAGATTCGTTATAAAAACTGATCCAATCTATTTTTGCTGGATTTACAGTATAAAATTTCGTCAACAATTAAAAAAGACAGGGGAAAAACTCTAACACCCCCCCCCAGACAAACTATTCTTACGAGCTTGATTTAAAGTAGCTGCAAGTCGTGGCCCTATATGAATGATACCATCTTAAAATAGATAAATTCGCTACAGTAAATTGACGAACTAAAATTTCAAGATCGTTGAATAAATATAGCCAGCAGTGGCGTAGCTCGGCTGTGAAAAGTTGGGGGGGGGGGGGAGAGAACGAAGTCCGAAAAAGCTATTTTCAGCACAAAAGTAACAATGAAGGTCTCAAGGTCATTGACTTTTAAAATTGCCCAGTGGGATCTTTTACATGCCATCCGCGACACGGGACCTCGGTTTTTACTGTCTCATCCGAAAGACAGCACCGGTGTGCCCCCGATGGGTGTCGAACCCGGACCTCTTGGTCACAAGCCGAACAACTCACCCACTGGGCTACACTTGCTTACATCTTTCAGATAAGAGCAGAAGCCGGCGTGGCCTATTGGTATTGCGCTGGACTCCTGATCGGGAGGCCGGGGATCGAGTCCCGCTCTGGTCATGCCAGTGTCCTGTATTTCGGACGAGAGTAAAAACTGAGGTACCGTGTCGTGGTATGCATGGCACGTTAAAGATCTTTCACTGCTTCGGGTGGGTTCGTTGTAAAGGTCAGAATTTGTATGCCCCGCATCAGGCAGATGCCGCCACCATATACGTGAAATATTCGTGGTGTGACGTTAAACAAAAATCAATTAATCAGATAAGAGCAAACTATAATAATGCGACTCTATTGCATAATCTCGGACTTGTATAATATCATTCAAAACATAATAAATACTTGCAATGGATGAGATCACACTAATGCGTAAGTTGCAAGATATTTTGTTGGCGAAACTTTCTATTGTTGCAACATGTTGCGTAATCAGGATACATCAACAGCCAGTAAAGACAGAAAACCTTATCCGTAATTTTGTAGTTACGGATTAGAAATCAGACATTAAAAATATAAAAGAAAACAGATTTACTTCGCTTAAAATGTCTTATTTAAGTTTATTTAAACTTTAAATATTACTCTAAAAGTGGGGAGGGGGGGGGGGGGGGCCAACAACCATGTCTGTGCCCCCCCCCCCCCCCCCCCCTCCGCCCTTGGCCAGTATGTCACTGCAACGAAAGCAAGACCGCAAGTGTTGTGGGTTTTTTTGTAGTGCATAACTTTTATTGTGATAATTTAATTATATTTCCAAACAAGAGTTGATATTAATTTACAATGGATTTACAGAAAAAAGACCTTAAATAGCCATTTCATTCCTTCTGTAACAAGGATGCTGTCACAGCAAAAATTACTCGATTTGATCAAGTTTTGAAACACGCAACTCCTTTTGTAATTCATGTATGCGTAAAATCAGTATAAAAAAGCATTCTGAAAGTATTGCTTAGGCAATACTAAGTCCCCTACCGGCAAATGGAAAACTAAGACCCCCAAAACACACGCACAACATACTGTCTTTCAGGCTGCCAGCAAGTTAAGTATTTGATCACAACCTTTGATGATGATGAAAACTATAACTGTCTCGAATTTGATCTGTAACTCATGGTGGTATACTCACACACCAAAAATTGGATGAATATCTACAAGCGTTTAGAAAAAAGTCCGGTAAACTGCCATTTTAAAGACTTTTTCCAATTCCAAGGGCCGTAATTCCGTCAAAAATCAGTGGACCGAAACGGAACTCGAACTTGATCTGTAACTCATGGTGGTAGACTCACACACCAAAGATTGGATGAATATCTACACGCATTCAGAAAAAAAGTCCGGAAAAAGACCATTTTAAATAAATTTGCTAGTTCCAGGGGCCGTATTTCCGTCAAAAATCAGTGGACCGTAACGAAACTCGAAATTGACCTGTAACTCATGGTGGTATACTCACACACCAAAAATTGGATGAATATCTACAAGCGTTTAGAAAAAAGTCCGGAAAACTGCCATTTCAAAAAAAAATTTTATTCCAAGGGCCGTAATTCCGTCAAAAATCAGTGGACCGAAACGAAACTCGAACTTGATCTGTAACTCGTGGTAGTAGACTCGCACACCAAAAATTGGAAAAATATCTAGAAGCGTTTAGGAAAAAAGGTCCGGAAAACGTGAATGTGACTGACGGACTAAGTGCAAACCTATAGTCCCCTTCGGCGATACCGGTAGGGGACTAAATTATCAATGCAAGTTCCTCTACCCCATTTCCTTCACCCGAAATCATATTCATTACACTGTTTTTACGTGTTGCTGCACCCAAATTACGTGTAGATTTAATAAGAGATTGTCAACAGATGTCCATCTGATCTGAACTGAAGGCGGTAAGCAGGAAAGACTGGATTATCTATTTTCTAAAAAGCCGACAGATTTTAAATGTGCATGTATTGGACAGTTTTTCTAGAATTATTCTGTGTTTCAATAAAACATGTATTAATTACCACCGGTATCAAAACTTCCTCCTTACATTTCAATTCTCTAATGAGGAAAATGTTATTCACAAGTACCTTTCAAGTAGAAGTCAAACATTTTCTCAGCATTTTGAAATTTTCTTTGGGACAACGTTTACATGAAAAGTTCTCCCACACACTATGATGAAATCGTCTGTGTGTGTGTGTACGAGAGAGAGAGAAATTATAAAATTTATTAAGTCACTCGACAGTGGCGGATCCAGGATTTCCGAAAAAAATCTGTTTCACTCAATCTTGTGGCGAAAAAAAAATCCCGTTCTCGCCTAAATCCGCCACTGCTAACTGGTACTACATACATACTGGTGCTTTATTTTATTCAGTAATTGTCAACACACATTGATTGAGAATTGTTCATGCTGTATGAAAATAACCTATTTCAATCATCGAATAAATAAAGAATAATATTTTCTTTTCATCCAGTGTGGCGAAGTGTAGTTTTGTTCGATTCTATCAAACTGAATACAAGCACAGGCGTTACTGTACGTGAACGATTCATTTGCAAGAGGACAACCATAGTGTCTGGTCTAGGGAGGAGTTAGAGATGGAAAAGGAGGGGGGAGTGGTTGTAGCATTGCTTTTTTTCAGAAGAGCTAGAGCAAGAAATTTTTTCTTCACCAATAAAATATTGTTGTATAGTAATACACATTTGATAATAAACTCTGTTATTTTTGACAACGTTCTGCTCATACCGATCTCAGCCATATTATACGCTTTTAGTCCGGCGTGGCCTAGTGGTATCGCGCCGGACTCCTGTCTTCCGGATGAGACAGTAAAAACCGATGGTATGCATGGCACGTTAAAGATCCCTCACTGCTTCGGGTGGGTCCGTTGCAAAGGTCAAAATTTGTATGCCCCGCATCAGGCAGATGCCGTCACCATATACGTGAAATATTCGTGGTGTGACGTAAAACAAAGATCAATCAATTAGTCCAGCATACTGATGCCATATACTAAAATGAGGTGGAGACTAGAAGCAGGAGGGTGAAGAAGGAGAAAAGGAGATAGGGGTGTGAAGGAAAGAGGGCTACCCTGGGTTTAAAAAAAAACTGAGTGAAATGACAAAAATTCTAAAAATGTGAGAAATGTCTGTTCCGCCTTAGTCGCGAAATTAATCATGAACTAGTGGGTATTTTTTTAAAACAAAAAACACACATCTCTCCTTCCTTATGGATGCGTTTCAGAATGGGCAATTACAAGTAGAAGAATCTGACTAGGATTTTAAAACATTATAGGAAAATAAACAAGATGCCGGTACTCTATAGAAATGAATGTACAGTAAAACATGTTTATAACGAAGTGCCAGGGACGACCAATTTTTATTCATTATAAATGCATTTTGTTACAACTGTTGCATTTATAATAAATTTTCTGACAATGGGCACTCAAACTGACTTAAGTTCAGCGTCAAAACTTTTGACACAGTTCATATACGGTAAATATAGAACATATAAACCTTTAAATTTAGTGCACCATATGTGCATTTCGACAACTTATGTCTCTTCAGTGATGCTCGTGGACAAATGATTGGAATTCTCAAAATATATTAATATTTGAAGAGCAGTGTTGAAACCAAAATGACTGAAAAGTGAACCAAAGAATCTAAGGGCAGAGCTATGCATGAGGGAGATACTCCTTAGATTTAGAGTGATTTATTTAATTTGATGACTGAAAATTTTAAGTATATATTGTTATTATGGAGGAGTTGCGATGACAAGGTTTCGGAATGCCAGGGTGCAACACTATATGCTCCCGGCCATATATGGCGGGGGCATAAAAAAACCCCCACCGAGATCAACTTATTGGAACCTTAGATCTTAATAAATTTGTACACACCATCACCGCAGAAGTTGGGATGGAAAATTCCATTGGATACAAAGTAATATATCCGAATTTTGAGAAAAGTTCTGAATAGAACCTAAACCAATTTCCGAAGGCTTTTCAGTTAAAAGTTCCAACGTTATTTGTAAGTTTTTTGTACGAAAGTCCAAAACGTTAGTACAGGCGCTGGCAAATCGAAGATAAATGAATTCTAAAATACCGTATGATGGAAGTCTAGTCTAGGAACACATGTAACTATCCAACAAAATTTACAACAGGAAGTCCAAAATCGTCATGTTTATCATAAATATTGGTACGACTTTTACCGTTGTCTCAATGTATAGGTCCAAGAACAGTGTTTCTGTATCACAAATATTTCAGGTCGGTATATGGAAGCTATATATCTTCCAAACTCGGGCTTATCAATAGCTAAGATGTCGGCAAGATACTAGTACATGTAACTAAAGGTATTGTCCAACATCTCAAAAAGGTCCAATCGTTTAGATTTTTAAAAAGTAAAGGAACACAAACACTCTGTATTACAAATTTTCGGCCTCACGACCTTTATCAAGCAATTTTTCAGATGACAAATACAAAGCTATGTAAAATCCATGTTTACGTTTCACAGATACATAAAACGTAAAGATGGATTTTACTTAGCTTTTGTATTTGTCATCTGAAAAATTGCTTGATAAAGGTCTTGAGGCCGAAAATTTGCAATACAGAGTGTTTGTGTTCCTTTACTTTTTATGTACCGGACTTCCCCTTGGAGATCTTCTTCGAATGTTTAGATTTTTGAATAGAATACATGAAATTTAACACCCCCCCCCCCCCCGTATCAAATGGACGGTGCCTAATATGGTCAAGGTTATGTTCATAGTTTAATGTTGGATTATGTAACCTCAATGTTTCTGTACTTCAAGGAACTCAGTTTTACAGTTTGAATGATTGGGCTCCACAATATGAGGGATACATTACATTATTCCGAGTACAGTCACATGAAATTTTTTTCACGCACAGATCCAGAAATTTTGTGGAGAGGGAGCCTATCTTTCATAAAATCTTCCAAAAAAAGAGGTCCAACTCCGTCTTGAAATCTAAATGTACCCTTTTCACAAGTCGTACAAGTTTTGTTTTTGAATCAATGAGTTGGTCCGGACTTCAAATCACATCCCTCATTCTAAGTACTGCGTTTTATATATCACCATCATCTTTAATGTATTTCGCTCGCATCTCGAGTGGAAAGCTACATGAAAATCGTTATAAAGAGTAAAAAAAAAACCTGTACAGGGAAGTGACCACGTCCAATTTCTGAACCCGGAACTCGTTCAAGCACGTGTACATCCAGACCACACGTCAGACACGTAGCGACTTCAATTCTCTTTCCGTAGTCAATAGATTTGGTGTAATGCATAGATACATACCACCACCAGAGAATATATAAATATATATATATATATATATGAAATACGAACACAAAACCACGATCATTCAACAAGAAAGTATCATAGAACTTTACTATCAATGGTAAAACGCATGGCATCAGGAATTAAGTCATGACATGTATCAACAACATTAACAAGCTGTGCAAGTGAAATACTAATGCCCCCGGTGGCACCGAAGTCCAAAGTTATTTTTAGCGCGCCTTGATGACATTTGAAAGGGCTTCATTAGTCGAGTATGCATAATAAATATGAAATCTCTATCCCTTACTGTTCAAAAGTTGTAGCCAAGGTTCAAGTTGACAACAGACAAACAATATGCCCCCGATCTATCGATCCGGAGGCATAAAATCGAAAATACAAGTACCTTCAGTTCAAGAATGAGGGGACGGGATGGAGATAGGGAAAGAGAAGGGTAAAGAACGGGCGACTCATAAACCTTGCTCGCCTTAAGTTTACTATTATGAAAATTCATCGAATGAAGTTCCCCGAAGTCTGATGCATGCATGGGTCGTTTAGTTCAAGCACACGTAATAGGGCCACATAAAAATAATTATCAATCCAATCTCTTGCGTACCATCTTTCCTTTTTGCTCATTTATCGAATTATTATCAATATGGATTTTGTTCTGGGTTCCCACTTTTCAGTTTTTCTTTCTACACCAACATTTCTATCGACTTATGATTTAACAATGAAAATCTTTATAAAGATTTGTGTGATCTTTTGGACCCAGCCCTTTGATTTATATGTTTGTGGACCGTTTGGATGAGGCTAGTGTTCAAACCTTGGGAGTAGATCGATAGGTAAAATGCCCATCTATCATCTGGTACTTGCTTCATGTTATGTAACCAGGCTATCTAGTGTCAGTCCCCTGCATCTACTTTCTTTTTGTTTTTACTTGAGATTATTTCCCCAATATCGTGAGGACACCTGCCTAATGCAATGCACAGAAATTTAGATCAATTCCTTTATTCCCCGAGTAAGTGACGTGATTTTTAGGTACCTATGTCTGTCGTGAAGAATCGACTGAGCTTAACAACAGCCGTAACACTGCTACCGGGTCATCATTATTCAACGCAAGAAATTAGCACACAAGATTTTAATTTCTATAGCACTTTTTATGCATAGTATGGACTTTCTTGTTTGGATATATCAAATTTGTTGAAAAGGGGTATGTTTGTCAGATCAAATGACGATGAAATGTGAAAAACTGCGATTCCTTTTGTACATAATACAGTTACTCTACAAGCGTTACAATGCACCTCCTTTTATACAATACTGAATAACCTCCACCAGAGAGACTGGGTATTAAGCGAGATTTTATCTCTCCCTCTCTCTATATATACCAGAGAAACAAACAAGATGTGTTTGTGAAGCACTATGCCCCCAGTGGCAACATGAATTAAGCATAAATAAAATAGTCAATGTCACAGCCCTTGGTGTAATTTGAATGGAATTTATTAGTGGAGTACATGTACATGTATGCATGCCAAATATGAAATTTCCATTGGTCACGGTTCAAAAGTTATGATGTAACAGACAGACAAACTGGACAGAAACAATATGCCACCTATCTATTGATCTGGGAGCATAAAAAGGAAAGGGATGGGGGTTCAAATGGGTTTTACATTACTTATCAGAGTGCCTCGAGTCCATGAAAAGATTTGAAATATCAAAATTCTCTATCAAAAAATTAAATCCTTTTCAGAATTTTCTTTGCAAAGAGAGTATATATACACTTCCTTGGAAACACTATTGATCCAACCCTGAGAACATCAACCAGAAACACATAAATTCTCAATTCCCAACATTTTTTATCATAGTTCTTGCTTTCATTTGGAAGAACTTTGTACAACTTAGTATAACATAAAATAGTCCAAGATTCTCTGCCCCTAAACTCACTCTTTATATCTGCATTTTGTGGGTTTGGGTCAGAGTTATCCTTCAAAAAACCTTAGGAAAGATAAGTTCTGTTCAATCACTACCGATGACCACCAAATGCATAAATAGTTTAAATCTTGTGACACATTTTTCCACCGAACCATAATTTACATACCAACCTATGATAAGCTCTGTACCATTTACATGCAGCCAATTGATCTGTTGGCATTGTCAACTTGTGCGAATTCATACAGCACTATACATGCAAACAAGACGGAAACTTTGATGAATAAATTATGTTTAAACCAATAAGATGTAAGCAAACCTCTATAACATAGTGGCACAATCTGGTATCTAAATGTTTGATTTATGTGTCACAGATCAGAACTTTTCAAGTCTATAAAATATTTTAAATTTAAAAATGTCTTGTTGAGGAAAGACAATGTAAAGAGTTAAACAATTTACTAGAAAGCATTATGAACTTTAAATATAAGTTGAAACAATGTCCTCTGTTTGTAAAGTTGATGATGAGAGTTGACGCAGAAATGAATCAGTTACAACTCGAATGGTACGAAATTAACACTGATCTGTTGCTATATTGCATTGTGACGATGGTTTGCAGCGGTTTTGGAAGACTGATTGTTTTGTAATTGAAACTTGTCATCATTTTCATATCATAATTTGTCTCACTTTATAATACTATTAATAGGATATACAGTTACGACTTGCAAAGCTGTGCGTGACAGATTCCATTGGGTACACTATCTTGATACTGTACATACAAGTATCATCAAAAATACAAAATGAAGGCATTACATGCAGAAACAGATCTAACTTTACTTACTTGCGATGTTACTGAAAATAAATATCATTAATAACATGATAATCTATCAGATTGCTGACCAGTCTGCTCACAAGCCCTTATCAGTTCTCCGTCCAGTGTATGAATCAAACTGTGACGAACAAGTGATAAGGAAGCGTGGCAACAAGCTTCTGAAAAACGGTACTTTGAAAAAAATGTGTGTAAAACAGATAAAGAAAATTTGTGCAAGAAACAACACTAAAATGAAATCTTCAAGAGTTATCCTTCTTGGAAGTTGTACTGATGAATCTGAAAAAAGAAAGGTTATCATAAAGTTTAAAATTTCTTTTGCAATGATTACATGTATTTCTCAATTTAGTAACTTTTCATTAAGTCTGAATGTCTAAGAACATATTACTCACAGATATTTGGTGTTTAATTTTCATTTTTTTGTACTGTACTTTAAGATTATTCATTCCAAAAATCTTGCACCTACAGTACAACTAATTTCAATACAATATTTAGCAAAAAAGCAGTATGTATAAATATTTTTTCTATCAAAATGCACAAGACTTTACCCTTTGCGTCAAACTCATTCAATCCAAGCCTCCACCACATCAAAATATTTTAGTCTGCTCGACAAATTTCATTCTACACTAACTTATGCATAACTAATACATTTAATTTACACATCTCTCGAACAGTCACAATGATTTCAAGCACTTCCCTCTCTTACTTTCCCACTCTCGACACATACTCACTCTCAAATGTCTACATGCTCGCTATACAATATATGTACGTGTGGACGAAGAACTGATAAGGAGAGATGAGAATTCAGCCTAGCCACTTACCACGGTAGTATTGATGACAAGTGTTCACTGGCAGCCAAGTACTTGCTACATATACATGTACAGTTCACATCCTGTAATCATAGACAAGTATAATGATGTTAGAAATCTACTGTAAATTCAGTTTTGCTTTACATCATGCCAACATTGTCACTAATGGTGTTTGCCTACCATAACAGACCTATCTGAAGCAGCGAGAGATCTTCAATGTGATAGTGACCACTATGATATGGGGCTTTTATTGTTTTACGTGAAGGACGTCACAATGATGAGCCACCAGTGAGGTTCAAACCTGGGACCCCTGGACTCTGAATTCAGCAAATTACCAACTGTCACTGGTACGCTTTTCTCAAGGTTTGCAAGGACACCTGAAAGCAGGGTTCAAAACTGGCAAAAAGTTTCGGTCGTCAAAGTAACAATCTTAAAGAAAATTTGGATGACCTGCATTATATTTAATGAAATTTTAGGTTGCTCTAAAACATTTTAGGTTATTTTAGACGACCGGATGATTGCTAATTTCAAACCCTGTGAAGGTCATTACCTTCTTCACCATTCCATACATAGAAGCAACTATACTAGGGAAATAACTGATGAATGGTGTTAAACTTAAAGCACTTGCCTATAGCTCGGACACTCCCCCTTAAACAGGCACTTTAAAAAATTCAGAAAAAAAAGAGAAAATTTATGTGCAGTCTTCCAAAATAAAGTTTCGTTAATCAAAACCTTCAGACAGGTCATTTTTACCATTTCTATGTAATTATTAGTATCTCAGTTTTAATAGATATCCTCACTTACACAATTCCCACATTCTCCATCACTACCCAGCAAGTACATCTAGCACTAGATGGGAGTTATGAAAAGCAGAGATACTGAAATGCACCTTCAATCTGTTGACAATCCACTGAATTTTGTTGAATATCAATATCAATATCCAAGCATTTCTCACAAGGTCTGCTCTTCACTTTCACAACTAGTTAAATCCCTTTTGTCAACCCCTATATGCAGATTACATGTACATGTGACATAGAATACCTTACCAGACACAGAATGTCAAACTGAAGCCAGCATCAGTGGATAACTCCAGTCAATATAGTGTCAAATGACTAGATAAACAGATCAACTCCAAGCCAGCAGTTCAAAGCAGAATCTACCATTTAAGATTGAATTCCACCTTTGCTAAAGAGCACTTTAAAATCCCTTAAACCGTAATCAGCAAGAGAGTAAACCCTCCGCTGGACAATGGAAAAATGTGATCACAATTTAAATAGCTCCTTACCCAGTCTCTTCCATCCTTTCCTTTACACACGTGGCAGGCCTGCTATTTATAGATCCATAGCCTGGTGACATTTAAAATAATTGTCTAGTTTTAGTCAAGTGTATCTTTCCTCTGTTGGTGAATTTAAACCTACACATTCAGGCCAAACATCCGTTTTTCACTCTTAAAGCCAGGGATAGGCAAAGGATGTGAATTTTAAATGACTTAATCTCATTGTGTGCACAGCTAACAATGGAGTTTGGTGGAAAAAAAAATCAATAGCAATAGGCCTGTCTGGATCCAAGGCTGTATAACATAGTGTCGTTTTCCTCTGCTCAGTAATTATACAGCTTGTAATCTCAAGTTTTAGCTATTGCTGGATGCCAGTTGATACTGATAGCAGTTTTATAGGCTGAACTGGATGCTCTGATGAACTGTATGCAAATAGCTTATGGACCCTGAGATGGTGTTCTAGGCATTTATGAGGTTCAACAAAAATCCCCTTGATTTTGTAGGTTCTTCATTATATATATATAAGATTTACTGTAAATAAACACTCTTCCCCACTTTCAAAACATGAGAAAAGAAAAAAGTGTCATCACTCATCTTGTGTGTTATTCAAACAATAATAGTTAGAACTTGATAAACCTGTTAAAATTTGCATTGCAAAATTACACGATTTATGGTTTGTACCAACCTTCTACAGGAAATATTACAACTAAAACATGTCCAATGTTTCCTTCAACTCTGTTTCCTATCTCTATGCCTTTATGAGTACAGACACTGTGCAGGAAAGATTTATAGCCCAGGAAATAAAAGTTGCTAGAAATAATTTCCTTACAATTGAACTCCACAACTACTCAATAAATGCCCTAAAGCTCAAAACCAAACAATTATTGAGTTATTTGCCAATTGTTGTATAAAGACTTGGGCCAACAGTTTGCTATCAACACCTTAGGGGAGCAGTTACAGTTCAATCAATTGTGTTTACTACAGGTAATTGAAGGTAATAATTGATAATCTGACATAACTATCAAGCAAATTGGCTTTGTAGTGGGGAGACACCTTGGGTAAGACAGTGTCTCTTATGCAACACATTGTCAAATCTTCAACAGGTAAAGTATTGAGGGCAGAAAGTAATATGCTAGGAATTTATATGCCATTGAGAGGTATAATCCTCAAATCATATCATGCTCAACAGTTTTATTCAATGCTACATTTCATTTGTGTATAATATTAAATTATACTGATAGATATTCATATACATCAGCCTTTGCCAAAGTTTTGAAAACTTGCCAGACATTTTTCTAATTTTGTTGAAATTTACATATAAATGATAGGAAATTTGAAAAAATTTTACCAGACCGAAGTGAACTTTACCAGATTTTGTCTGGTCTGGTGAGTTTCGGATTGTCTGAAACATACATACTGACTGTCTAATAAAAAATTATGACTTTTATGAATATGATTATCATGCTCGCATATGCATATATATGATACATTTTGTAAAATACTTACCCAAGACTTGGCATTTTTGATAGACTTGAATGATTATATTGCAATCAGAATTGTTCACAGCTAATTGAGTTATTGGGATGCCTATAAATTGGGACTTACAAAGTAATACATTAATTGATGTGGAAATGGTGTCAAACATTTTCACTTATTTGTAACGTTATACCAATGGGGAGAATCCAATCCATCATTCTATGTCCACAACCGAAAAAGAAACTTTAATTTAAATCCTAGAATTTCTAGTAATGTATAAGTAAACCAGTCTCAAGGATATTAGACATTGCTAGTAAACTGTGTCATTGAAACGAAGTAATCATTCAAGGTCATGCTTGAATGCGTAAACAGCGAAAGGATGTATTCACCGAGTCGATCTGCATAAATTCTTGTGCATTGTGGGGCAGGTGTTAACATACGTTTGCACCTGTGATGTCTTATTGCCCCTGGGTATTAAAATCAGCCATCAGTATTCCAGGTCAATAGTGAATGAAGAATTCTTGACATTAGATGCCACGTGTTCAGTCGTCTAGCTAACACAGGTGTCAAATTTCGCTACAGTTTACATACCTTGTAAGTTCGTCCAGATCTGACAGCTATTTCGGGAGAAGATGCACAAATATGTCCACTCATTGCTTCGGTACAGAACGCCCCTTGTAGCACACTCAAGTTTTATCTAAACTATTCCCTTCGTATCACGCTGTCTGATGAAATTTATCTCTTTCATGTACTTCTGATAAACTTACCTGGCCAGCATCTGTCACATGGTAAAAATTGAGAGCGTTTTCGCGGACAGTGACGGTAAAAGGTCATGACCCTTGAGACTTCCTGTGTAAAGCACCAATGAAAGTTTTAATCTTGATCACATGAGAAAGGCAGACGAGTTCATCTTTAGGTTAACTCGGGGGTGGATGTATGAAGAAAAGGGTGTGGCGGGAATTTTTAAAGTTCTGAACAATCCAGACAGTGCAACAGTCAGTGGCTAGAACTTCGATACTTAAAAGAAAATTTTCCAGATATGAAATTAAAGAAATAAAGCACTTCCCGAGAATTCTACTACTGACCTTTTTTAAAAAATCAAATGTTGGTTATATATGGTACAAAAATAATTCATATATCTAAATACATAGATATATATGATTTTAAATCATAATATTTAACACGCATTTAAAACAAAATCAATTTTAATAGACAGTTGACAGGTAAGACAGATAGATACATATATACCAGTTGCGAATTAAGAAAGGGAGAGGAACCAGATTCCATCAAACTCCATCAAAATTCTAGTAGATCAAATTTGTCACCATAAATCGCACCTCCTCTTATTCTGGCTTTTTAAAACTCAAATCTAGTGAATGGTTCTAGGTATACCCTTGAACATTGAGATTTTTATAATTTTTTTACCTTCATTGCGGATTTGAACTGAAATATCTAGAGTAAAAATCCAATAAAAATCCAATTATACAAAGTTTGACTGTACACATTATTTGCGAAAAACACATCATATGATATATGGATACCACTCAATCAATATTAATATTTTGAATAAACTTATATATTTTTTAAACTTTTATTCTAATTAATACTTACATAGATCTACATACATTGAACGTCATTGTTCGTATCCTTGACGCTCAGCATTATCCAAAACAAAGGAAAGAAAAAGTACACTCTATTTAAATCCGACTACAATTTATCACGTGATAACTATAGCAACCAGTTTGTTTGTATACAAAGCAGCATGGCCACAGAATCTGAAGTATTTGCGATAACATCGTCGTGACATGTAGATATCGAGTGTCATTAGAGTCGCGTATCCAGGGAGTCTGTAACTGAAGTCTAACTAGCACGGAAAAACATTAAAATATACCACATGAGTGTGTATATGTATGCGCAGATCCTGGAAGTTTTTTAAAGAACAGGGGTGGGGTGGGGATGGGGGAGGGGCGGTTCTGTGAGATAAATTTTCTGTGAGGAGGGACCAACCTTACTACTGGGTTAAATACACACGTCTCAGTGGCCGATCCAGGATTTCCGAAAAAGGGCTTAAAGGAGGGAGGGGGCGGCAAAAGTGAAAGTCAAGTATAAACGCAGCCATTTTGGGTGCAAAATCTGGAGTTTCACTCATATTATTTGAGTGTTTTCAACTTTATCACCTATATATGCCTTGTAAATTTGTGGCGAAAAAAAGGGGGGGGGGCACCCCTCTAAATCCGCCACTGGGTCTATTTACTGCAAAAAGTACAAAGAAAAGCTATTTTGTATCCAGACCCAGACACTCATCTTCTAGATACGCGGGTAGGAAGTATAAAAGTTCATCCCTTACCACGTGTAAAATCCAAAGAATTGCCGACCCACAGGACTAGAAATCTTAATTTACTATTAAAATGCGGTTTTTACACCCCTTGGGAAGGTAACTTGGATAAAAAGAAGGAAACGGCTTAATCGGATCAAGGAATCAAGTGGGATTAAATTTATTGCTGTGTGCAAGAAGAAATGATGACAATATTCAATCATCCGGCTTTTTTGCAGTTTGCCGGTTGTTTTGAAATTTAGTGTGTATTGACTTATCTGTATCATAACTTTAGAGAAGTGCACCTTCCCTGGGTTAGAACCCTTAGTGAAAAGATTGTTTAGAACTACCATTATTGAATAAACTTTAAATGCTGCCAATTGCATGCATACTCACTTTCTCAAGCTTTAATAGCTTTCCATGACATGCTATATTTGCTTGTATTAATAAATGAATCAAGGACCACACAAACTACTTTTATTACAGCTCACAACAGGAGTGTATCCACCAATTTTTGAAAAACGTGTGTATAGGTAGGTGTGTGTGTGTGTGTGTGTGTGTGGGGGGGGGGGGGTTGTTCCATCTTTGGATATTAAAATTTTACAACAGAAAAGGAGGCGGGTGCATCTTTAAAAAAATGGGGTTTTTTGGATAAAAGTTTCGATCAAAGTCGGAGGAGGGGCAGTACCCTCAGTAACCCATCTGGACCCTTCGATGAACAGATTCATTGGAGACCAGTTGTAAATTCACCACACTCACGCAATACGACATTTTCTCTCAAAGATGGAAGAAGGAAAGCCAGTTCGATAAATACAAGATGAAGTTGATAAAAATCCAATTAAAAGCAGTCCACATTTTGGTAACATAACTCCTCGATGTTACAGTCCTGCCTTAATGAGCACGTCCGACACGTATATACAAAAAGTATATCTGATTTCAAGAGATACATATTAATTAATGGAAAATGTAAATGACATTGCGTGCAAGTTGAGAGGATGTTAGACTGTGAACATGTCCAAACATGCTTCCATCATACCACAACAAAAACCAAGGAATTTCGCACAATGCTTGGGGAATTAGTTGGTTGGCTGATTGGTGTTTTACGTCGTTTTCAACAATATTTCAGTTATATCGCGACATGGAAGCAGGAGGTTACCAACCTCTTCAACAAAGTGGCGCAACCCGGGAATCGAACCCGGATCGTCGGCGCCGCAAGTAAGTGCTTAACCACTACAGCACGTCTGCCCTCCTGCTTGGGGAATTGGACAGAGCATTTACTTCAATGGAAATGAATATATGTGATATTTTAAATTTCAAATTTTTATTTGATGTATGACATGAAATGATTTACAAACATAAAAACATACTTGTTTAATGAAAAAAGTCAGAAATACGTAAAAAGAAGAAAAGGAAGATTAGCCTCGATACAAAAAAAAAAAAACCAAAAACCAAAATAATAATAATAAATAAAAAATAAAATAAATAAAAATAAGAAAAATAAATAAATAAATAAATAATCGTTAACTTTAAATATTAATTTTATTTAATTGTGGAATCGAAAATTTTCGCATGGTTCCCGTAAGATTTATATCTTTTTAAACTGCTTTCAAATTACACATATAAGTAGGTGTATACTTAGATCTAAAGTGTGTATTTTGTTAAGTTTAAAAATTTTGCGCACTGTGTCCACATTCCGTAAAGTTTTCCCACAAGAAAATAAAACCTTGCTGGGGTCATGTTGCGCCTAATTGTCATCTACATGGCTAACAAGAACTTGTACCAGGACGATCGTATTCAACTGTGCATGCCGAAAATTACGTTATTATAGTCTCTTGGTTATTTCTGGTAAAGATACACATTACACGCGGAGGGCCCAACGAGTGCATTGATTTAACGATTTAAAACAAGGGTTTTGCAGCTCAAACTGTGCAACTAGTTTACTGCTCTTGCAAAAAGAAAGGAATGTGTGTGTGTGTGTGTGTGTGTGTGTGTATGAGAGAGAGAGAGAGAGAGAGAGAGAGAGAGAGAGAGAGAGAATATTCAGGGGTATAGGGCAAGGGACGAGACAAGCCCCCATTTTCAAATTGTACGTCACTCGATTATTTCACGTATATGGTGGCGGCATCTGCCTGATGCATAGAAATTTTCTACCTCTGCAACAGACCCACCGATGCAGTGAAAGATCTTTTACGTGCCAGCCTACCGTGACACGGGACTATGGTTTTCACTGTCTCACTCGGAAAACAGAAAACCGGTGTGCCCACCGCGGGAGTCGAATTCGGGATCTCTCGGTCACCAGTCCAGCACATCATCCACTGAGCTAAATCGACTCCAGAATAATTACGTATAAAAATAATCAGTTTTTGGTGAAAATATTAGTTGTATAGTTTTTAATGATTTCAATTGACAGTTGCAAATTGTGTCCCTCCTTTTCTTCGGACTAAACTACGCTACACTTATTCAAACACTTTAATAGGCAAGTAGAGTTTAGAAAAAAATCAATCAAGGTGTGTCGATCCCATAGGATCTCTCCTAAATCCTTAATTTTTGAAACCAGAAAATTAAGGATTTAGGAGAGATTGAATCTGAAAATATGCATTAGTTTGATATTTTGTTTTTAGGTGGGTGAGTGGATGGGTATATAAGGTTTAAGTACAATATATATATATTATGTCAAATAAATCAAATCTGAAAACGATATGGTACATTTATTTTACATCCTATTAAACGGGAGTTACAGTTACAGATCTCGGATGTGCGACTTTCTGTGGGGGACTTTACCACGGTTAATGCATTTCGATGGAAACCACAAATATTAATAGTGCTAGAGAAGCAGGAGCATCGAATGTAACCTCCGTGACCTTCAGCAGGCGCTTTGACAGGGAGTTCTATTTGCTTCAACCTGGATTCGATCCCAGACCTTACAGAGTGGAGAGGTAAAAGCTGAAGCGGAATCAGAACGAGGATGGCCATTTTGGAACCAAACACATTAAATAATATATTTACATGAATCTGATTTAAATATTAAAATGAATAATCTTATTCCCTTTACTCATATGTAACGAATTTATACATATTGCAAAATGTTTGGTTTTGTTTATGTTCGATAACATCGGACGGAGTCCTTACAGCGATTGAACTGTGGCATATTGAACTTATCATGTATATATATTCATACTGGTATAAACAAAGTAAAGTTTCACTTCACTACAGTCTCGCTTGATGTCAGTCACAAAAGTTAAAAATAATCTTATTTGATGCGTGTATCCAAGTGAAAATTTCCCACAGGTAACAGGTTTGTCTAAATAATAAGTACATAGGTAAACGAGGAATGTGATACATTGATGTTCAGACACAATAGAAGATGTATCATCCATATCCCATACATTTAAATATTTTGCCTTGTTCCATTTACTGGAAAACAAAATAAAGAATATTTTGTGCACTGGAACCGAGTTTAATATATACAAATTTTATGAAAATAACTTACCCGTTTTCTTATTGTAAGGGCAGTCGACCCAGAGACCTAGACATGGAGAGACATCAATGACAAATATAAAAGCCGCCTCTGATACAAATACCATACACAGTGGTACAAAGCACTGTATTACATATCTACCAATGAATTTATTGATTAATAGAAAAGATATAGTTTCTGCATCTAAGTGATCTTGAAATTAAAGGGAATGGATAAAATGCATAATTATGAATAAATCATAAACTATACGTCATACTCAAGAGAACCCGGATGAAAACAAGCGATCCTCAACGAATACATTGGCAGAGTTTCTCTATGAATCTTAACGAAACATGGGATAGATATAATATCTTTGGTTTGCATTAAAACTCCTGAAAACTCATTTTCACACAGGCATATATTTCATACACTAGGATGTCTATGTAAGCGGGAATAATCTCCTTTTGAATTTGGAGGTCCGACCACTTATTCCATATACTTCGACGAAAGATGTGTCATGTTTCAATTTTATTTTCTGTATTTACCACCCCAAATATATTAAAACAAAACATGACTGATACCCCATATGTCAATATATTGCTTTTTCATGAATCTACTAACTGTTAATAGAATCTATTGTAGTCAATGCACGACTGAATGGATATTTCAGTAAATCCAGAGAAAGAAGGTAGGCTAGATTTGTGCAAATACCCCCTTTTTTGGGGGGGGGGGCATAAAACTGTATTTGTTCATAAACGTAGGAAATACATTTGTTCATAAATGAAGGAAGTACCTTTGCTCATAAATGTAGGAAATACTTTTGTTTCTATGCATAGGGAATACTTTTATTAATAAATACAGGAAATACTTTTGTTCATAAACACATTCGAATCCAATAGTAAAGTGACCACAAATTTAGAATGAGGGTAAGGAAATTTCTAAATACTTCCTTTTCAGAAATAAGCTACAGTATATTCCTATCCCTATAATTTGCCAACAACAGAGTGCAAAATTTGGAATTAAATTTGCGCCCCTCCCCCTAAATCATTTCACCCATATCGTGACGACAGAATGCATATAAGCATTACGTATATGTATGCACACTATACTCATATGAAACAATGAGGCTTAACATATATGCATGCTACAGTTGTTGTGAGACGGGCCGAATATTTCCGGCATCCAAGTCTACTTTATCATACAAAAGCTATGGAAATTACAGAATCATTCATCGGCAATAATGTTAAGATCTAGTCCATGAAGATTTAGTATACTTTGTGTATTTTGTTTGACTGCCTGACTTTACATCGCTTTCGACATTTTCTTTTCAGATATATGTCGACATGGAAGCAGAACGTAACCGACCTCTAACACAAAAGGCGCAATTCGAGAATTAAACCCAGATCGTCTGCACCCCAAGACAAGTACTTAACCACTACATCAAGTTTGCCTCTTATGTGCATTATGCACCTTGGCCAAAAATGCCACATCCCGAATATAATGTAGTTTTTAAGTTGATATATAATATAAAGTCGGTGTGTATGATTCTGACTTTATTTCCTATAAAGTATTGTAACGAAAAAATGAAGGAAACATTTAAAAAAAAATTTCAGACCTGTTTATGAAAGCAATATAACATAAAAGTTGGGAACGATTGTCAAGGACGGTCTGGCAACCTTTTGAGCATATACACGTTTTGAGTCTTTTTGTTTAACGGAGTTGTTTCACATTTGGTATGGAATCTGACGTAAAACAATTACAACGTTATAAATTTCCTATGGAAACGTCATTTGTGGACCAACATTTCCCAGAGTTTTAGACCGGTTTCTATAGAATTTGATGACGTAACAATTATTTTATTTTAGATACCGTCCCAAATGGGAAGTAACTCTGCTTAACGAAAAGATCGAAAATACTATTGGGTTTAGATAAAATAAGAACATTGATGGATGTAGGAGGGGCGTGGAGCTGCACCCACTTTGCAATGAAAATTTTCCTGAAAAGGTCATTTACGAACTGCCCTTCCAAAACAGTTGGATCCGTCCCAAAAAAGGAATGGACTCCCTTTCGAAAAACAGCTGGATCCGTCCATGTGCTAGTGATGGAGTTGTAGTTATGATTAGTAATACATTCTTGCAATGAGAAGCTAAAGATATACGGGCCCGTCGGAACAGAAAATATACACTATGTACAGGCAAGTTACCTGTAGTTACGACGGAATATTAACCACGGTCAAACTATTGGGGTAGGGGAGGGGATGTGGAAGGGGTGGAGCTGAATCCCCGCCCCCTCCGCTTCCGACAGGCCTGATATATTTGGAAGAATTACAATATTTTAATCTGAGTATATAACCATCTGCACTAATGTTACTACAATGAGACAACAGAAATTGATTAAAAAACAAAGTGTCAGTTAACTTACACAATACTGACCACCATCATGTAGGTGACAATGGCATGGTGTGAAATTGGTCATTAAAAATAAATACCCTTTAGAACATGTATTCGGCTACACGAAAACGATAATGCGTTAATTCTATCTTCTTCTCTCTACTAGTTTTAATTTTTCGCTGTCTATCGGTTTAATAATAATTGGAACAAAGAAAATACATACAATAACTAGAGAAAAATTAAAGACGACAATTCAGCACAACAATTGCGTTAAAACAATGAAGAAAATAAGGAAACAGAGTAACATTTAACTGATCTTTGGTCTAAATACTGTCGATCTTGATAAATTGTTTCTTTGTTGCTTCTTAATTTGATTGGGAGTCAAGTTACTTTCATCAATGTTTCAATCATATCACAACACGGAAGCAGGCGAATATCACTGTATCAAATATATTGTCTCAGGGTGGGAATAATCGAACCCGGGCCATTTGTACCGCTTTACAAACACTCCACCAAGTCTGTTTTATTATTTCACAATAATTACATTAAAGACAATTTCAGGTAGAATATTGCAACAATGATAAAGGATATACATTTTAAAATTTTTTAAAAAGTTTTGACGGAGACGTTGCGAAGAAAACATTGATCAATATCAGCCTGTTAGGGTATAAAAGATATGCATTTCAATTCAGAATCTTATGTCATGTTGTACTTTAAAAAATTACTAGGCAGGTGCAATAATAATAAAATAGTAAAACAGTGGTAGATCTAGCGTTCCATTTGATCGGGACCGAGGAGAATATTTTGACAGAAAGCTGAATTTTCGGTAAAATTTGTGTCACTGTCAAAGGGAACCCGCCACAGGGTATGTTAAACATGCAGATGAGCCATGACCCTGAAAGTCAATAAACAAAATTAAACAGCTATGCAGTAGATAGGAAAAGAGAAGCATGTATACAATGTAAATGTTTAAAAAGTAGTGTTACAAAAATGAATTATATGAATGACAAGTCGGGTTCGATTCCAAGGATGGGCAATGCTTTTCCATGGGTATTTTCCTATCCTCGGTCTTTCTGTCTGTTTTCGAATGAGTTCCCTGTCACGGTACAAGAGGATATGTAAATGATCCCTTACTGCTGTGAGTGGGTCAATTGCAAAGATAATAGAAAAAAAGCCAGACCATTGCAGGTGCCGTCATCATAATTGACATTGTCTTAAAACAATAAACAAACAAATTAACAAAAATATGATCCTGAAAAGTTAACACTTTGGCCGCCAAATCAGCACATTCAGGGTTCTGGAAATACCTCTCTCATAGTTTGATTTCTTGTTCTCAAAATAACATTCAAAAGTTTACGATATTACAGGTTATTTCCCACCGACAAATTCCTCCCTTTTCCCAGAAATGAAGGATGTAGAATGGCCTCAAGTTTGGTCTCAAATTTTAAGCATAAAAAAAAAATAATAATAATAAAAAGATAAATAAAAGGTGTGGGAGAAAGCGGGTGGGGTACTCCAAATCTGCCACTGTTTTACAATATTCATCTAAGTTAATAAAACTTCTTAATCCATCCCGAGTAAATATACATGTACACGAGAGCATCTTTAAAAGAAACTCACCAAAAACCATCACCGACTTGTATGCTGCGTTTTCCTCCACAGACGCCCCTGAGCATCACCTCATCAATGCGTGGTCACTGAAAACGACAGAGACTTGTGAAAACATCAATGAAATCTTGTCGAGGACATGTCTGTATCTCAAATCTTCCTCGTATACAAAGGTATTCATATACAGATAACGAGGTAGGTAGGATTAGAGTGATGTAACCCGTATATACCTGCTCTGACACGACTAAGATAAAGTGGACTTGAAACAGTAGGGCTCATCCTCATTATCTCTCTATTCTATTTCTCTCTGTCTCTACTCGACCACAGCTTTCATTATGACCGAGTGTATATATAAGGAAACTATAATACAAAGTGACACCATATATATATGAAGCACAAAGATACTACAGTTAACAAGGCACCCTATATTTCACTTATATTCGTTCCCGACGGGGACTCAAACCCACGACCTATGGTACCGAATCACCTAGCTGTCACGCATCCGACCCTCTAACCGATTGAGCTACCCGAGCTCCACTAAAAATAGAGCTTTAGTAGCAAATCATTAGCTAATCGCATGCATAACAACACGGCTGCGGAAAGTGAAGGGATTTACCCGACGTAAACGCAGGCGGATCTTCTTAAAGAATACAGTCACTACAACAGAAATAAACATATAAAGCACAAATAGAAACAGTTTTTGTCTAATTTGTCTTTAATTCTACAGGTATTTCTTCGGAGATCCAAGGTCCATTGTACTCCTAGGTGTTTCACTGATTCTTGGAACAGTCATATTGTTGTTTTCACTGTTAAAGAGTTGAGAAATACATTTATATATACATCCCAGTCCCTAAACTTACATCTTTCATAAGAATGGGTACATTAGGTTCAAACCAGTCAAAATCCAATTTCCAAACTCAGACAAGCAAAATTTGCACTGAAATAATACTTTGAGTAGCAAAACCTTATCGAATTAATAATCGGAAATAAATATATTATTTTGTTACAAGATAGGATATTATAACTAGGAGATATGAAAAGTTGAGAACACCATTAGTTAATAAAAAAAACCCCTGATAACCTAGTAATAAGTTTAGTGCAAAGTTTTATTAAGTTTGCTTAGAAAGCCTATTTAAAAAATACCCCAAAATTCAAACATGTTTTGAAATGTAGATTTTGTGATCTAATATTCAACTTGATGTAAATAAAAGGAGACACATGATATAATTGGCGATTTCATAATCTATTTCACGATAGTAAAATTTACTAAAATGTATCGTGTGACTGGCGTACAAATCCCTCATCAGTCAGGCATCAAAATTGAGAGATTCGACTCTCTCTATCGTGCACGTAAATGTCTGATATTTCATTTACTACAGAGATCTAAAGGAAGTAAGCGTCATACTTCGCTATATCTGTACAACTCACGGGCGATGAACCCACGTTAAATATTCAGTATCAAATTAGTATTTTGTGCTTATTCATCATCAGTATTAAATTCCAACATAAATTCGTTAATAACTGAGAATGCATTATGATGTATTAGTATGGAGTATTGTATTAGACGATATGTAGATACCTGTATACTTTACATTCTAGACTGAAAAAGACTAATTTTTTACAGAAGGAAAACCCCGTTTCGATTCATGGATAGGAACGCAGTGCCGGGGAAGTCGACAATCGTTTAACTCGGAGAATACATTATGAGTTTCAAACTGTCGAGACTAACGTTAAATCTCACAAAACCTATCCGTATTATTTTCATAGACAGTCGAGCCCGGGTATTTTATTTGTATTCACACCTTCTAACAATGAGGGTTTAAATCTGCTTTTGTTTTACAGAAATACCTGGGATTCCTTTGTGACAAGTAAAAGAAAATGTGGACATTCTAAAGATGATCAAAGTCGCTGCATGAGGTGGATCTACAATTCGATAACACATATTTAAATGTCAAATGGGGGGGGGGGGGTGTCAAGAAAGTTCAAATAAGAAGATTCCACATTTACAGTGTAATGTTCTGGCTCGTTAATGGCAGGGATAGGAGAAAATGTTCCTCATTTTTTTTTTGGGGGGGGGGGTTAAAATTTTCCTACAAACAAGGGTTAAGGGCTTGAGACTCCTTTCAATACCTTCAATATACGTCAGTATGTAAATTCAGCTATCTGAGCTGTATGGTAGACTTTTTTATGATATAATTATCTAAGCATTGATAATATTGCGTAGATACGAGGGGTAAGTTTCAAAGAAGATCCCCGGGTATAAGTCGACTTAAGACCTCATATTGATAATTTTCCTTTTCATTTCTTCTGACAGATTGTAATTATCAAAGTATATTATTACTAGAAGTTAATCTAAACAAAACATACACGATATCCTAATTTTTCATACGCACAGCTTATGCGCAAGTAAGCACTTAATTCTATACGTTTCGCGACTTTATCTGTATTACTGCGACAAAGAATATTTATACATGGGAAAGCATAGGACTCGGAGTTGGCTATATTGTTATATATCAAAGCTTCGATTTCTAAAAGAATTCGCGTCGAATCTCCCAATGGTCACAAGTGAAACCCAAGGTTTTTTTGTTTGGTTTCCGACATTTCGGACTACCCTAAGGTATTGCCGGTGAAAATTAAAACAAATACTTTATGCTTTTTATCAACGGCTTGTGTGAGGGAAGAAATTACAATTTTGATCTAATTTTAAAAATTTACTATATACAGGTTATGTAGATACACCCTCCTTTTACATTCAAAATAAGAACATTACCGCACATTAAAATAACCTCAGGGCAATGTTCTGAAAGGAGGGCAAAGTGGGGACGTCCTCGAATGTCCTAATCGATATTGATTTCGACTTTTACGCCTCAAAAATATCGTTAAGATCAATGAAATAAGTGAAGTTTCAAATGGTTGTGCAATGTGACAACGCCAGTGCGAGAGTTAGGATATATTAAGAAACGACAACATGTGACGTCATGGCGGATGTAAGTATATCGCCCTCAGATAGGAAGCGGCATGTGCAATTTCCTTCTTAATTCAATAATGTGTCAGACAACTTACGAAAATCTAGATCCTTTATCGATTACCTATAATGATGTCTAACTACATTAACATCATTGCAATCTGAAATTAGAGCATTACAAATAACGCCTAGAAGGAATGCATTTTTCAAGTTGCATTAATTTTCCGGAATTTATTGCTTCACTTCTTTCTTCTCTTTCTATATTTTATATCGAATGAGATTTTACCCATCGTACATGTTATTGGATTAGCTAAAAGCCTTCCTTTTTCGGCAAACCTCTGGCGCCTGTCGTAAATGCCGTATTGCACTCGCGGGACTGTAATTATACGCACACAAAAGTAGTCCTGCACGTTCTGCATCGATCGTCTACAGTTAACATTGCAGACAATCTGATTAAGATATATTGATTCAGGGGATTATTCAAGCAAACTGTCTTCAATTTGATATTATTTTCTTATAAAATGCTTCACCACATACACACACTTCGGAATATTACTCACAAGTTATAAAATCTATATCGGACACAAGCCAGTTCCTTCCTTTATCTCCAAAATTGCTCCCATGTCTAGACAATTCAAGACAAATTCTTATCTTTCGTTGTTTACTTAGTCAGAAAGACGTTCTTGTGGGGTTAGAAGGCTGTTGTTTCGAATTCTTGATCCAGACAAGTGACTTTTCATGGGTTATTCCCCTCGGGATTTATCTTCAGTTTCTAAGTAGAATCTTATTTTTTGATGTTTTGTTTTGATATGAATACTGCCGAAAGTGAGAAAATAATTAAGATTATGTCATATATTTGTGCTTCTCCAGTGATGTCTAATCCTGATATAGATGTATTTACAATAATATTAATGATATTTGACTGAAATTTGGCATTATTACTTACGATAAAACCAAAGTCACACCCCATAATACATTCGGAATGTCTCCGACCTCTTCTTATTAAAGAATCGGGAATTATATAAAACACAAAGCGGACACGTAAAGGCGGTTAACTCCATTGACAAGCATGTGTACAATCTATCGGGCGAGACACGAATTTGGCGGTGCGTTTTGCGGTCATACCAATCTATCGGACGAGACACACATTTGGCGGTGCCTTTTGCGGTCATACCAAACTCGTAATATGGCCCGATACCAATGAGGAAGTTTCTCTTTCATTTATAGTCACCTGACCTCAGTTTTCACTTACCACGGGTGACGCCTAAAAGAAATCCTGGAGAACAGAATGGATCGAGATAATTTAAATTTGTACTGCTGAAAATTGTTCACTCTCTTTCATTATAATTTTGTGTTCCAAGATTAAACGTCGGTGTTACATACTTTTAACAACCATTTCGCTTCATGACATTATAGCAATGATTGTTTTCATATAAAGATAAAATATTTTTGAAAAGCGCATTTAACAATTATTTTCATGATACAACAAACATCTGACATACATAAAGGACGCGAAATAAACATAGCATATATTGATCGATATGACTAATTACGAAATATGACGTTATTACTAGTATCTACTGTGCTTCCAAGACGAACACCGCGGTTATTCTTTAGTTGGACGGTAATTGAACCCGCAACTGATGAAGAGTTAAGATGTGGACGGCTTCACATGGTGGGCAGTTGTATTATCTTCAAAAAAGAATTAACACATGGATGACAAATATATTGCCAAAAGAACTATCAATCATAAAGCAGAGTTATTTTAATAGAAAATACATTTTCATTACAAAACAGATTTATTCCAATAGAAAACAAACTTGTAGTAGATCTAATATTTTATTTTTCCTTCTACATGTACTGAAAGTATTTACGATCTCTTTTATTCACATAATATGTAATAAGGTGAAAACGTTTGATGCTGCCGACAGCTCCATATAGTAAGCTGTATTTTGATTTACTCTCGCTTTCTAAGCTATTGGTATAGATCATGTTCATTCGGATGCCAGTTAAACTCCGACAATGTAGAATTTGTTATAAATTCAATTTTCGGTGCCTAGCAAATTGCTACATATCTATATTTATCTTTGACGACAACAGTTGTCTTAATTTGATGGAGTAAGTCTGAAAGCAGGATGGGCAGATACACGGGAACAAAACTAATATTCCTGAAAAAGACTGATGTACAAACGTGAATATGACAAAAATATCAAAACAGGGCAGACAGACGGAATGACATAAGATAAACATTCCTGAATTTGAAAGCAGGATGTATTAACAGAGGGCATCAGTCAGATATTACTGAAATCAGAAGGGACAGACAGACAAGACAAATATTTTTGAACGCATGACGTGTAAACAGACGTATTTCATGCAGCAGATCAAATAGACAAACGAGTATACATTTCTGTAAGCAGTCCACAACAAACTGACTTCAGATGCGCATTCTCGCAAGGAAAACGGTCAAATCGAAAATTATACGCTCTGATTATTTAACAGGGGCGTATTAAAGCTCGTCTTCGTGACATGCGTTTACTTAATGCAGAACCCAAATAAGAAACCCAACTATTATATAAATGGTATTAGCACAGTAATGCAACAAATGATACAGTTAAAAAAGAAATTTGTTGCCTAGTAACAGTGCCACCCCTAGAGGATCATGTCATTCAATGGAATAACGATACAATAAGGAAAAGTGCACAAGGGAGAGAGACCGGATTAATTGGCAAATAAAATAAATGTAATATGGTGTCCCACTGCGATCTGTCCCAGGACAAAATTGACAATTATGGTCATAACTCATGCAAACCTTATTGTTGGCCATGCCCATTCTTGCTGTCCAATTAAGGAAACCAAGTTTCAATTTCTGAATGGAGGAAATATTGACCCATCCGTTGTCAAAACCAGGGTAAGAATTATGGTTTGATTTCGGAAATACTTAAATTCAATAAAAAATTTAGACTTATATATATCGGACTGCTAACCAGTTTTCTTGCTTTTGATGATCAGTGATAGCACTTATTTCATAGACAAGGACTTTGCATATTGATTCTGTCTACAACACCGCGCCCGCGCCTGAACAACTGTCGTTTGAAAACATTGAATCTACATGCTATCCATTTCCAACGGAATCTATTCAAGCAATATTGGATCTTAGCCTTGGTTCACTGACCGGATATAGTTTTTCCGACCACACAGAGATCCTGATTGAGAAGTTGGCGAGTCGTGTAAGGTGACAGAGACTGAGGAAGTATGGACATGACACGGCAGCTAGTTGTACAATACAGCGGCTGCCCACGCCGTATAGGCAATACTACTCTAATATGTTAGAAGCAGTCATAAATACTTTATATTTTATTTGTTATATGTTAATGCGACATATACCGAGGTTATCTCATTTATATGATGGCGGCACCTGCATGGTCTCATTCTTACCTTTGCGAAGAAACTGGCAGGAGTAGTGAGGGATCTTTTTCAAGCCAACATATAATGTTACCATGGTCTCGATTTATTCTTTCTTATTCAAGGGACAAATACAGATTAAAAGAGGAATACGATGAAAAGTCATTTTGGAAAAATGTTTAGTAAATGACGGATTGAATCTGGGTTGTTCGATTACAAAGTTAATGACACATCGCAGGACCAACCTGCCCCAAACCTTTACAATGTCGGTTCATTGATTGTCTATTGTTTTGCGTCTTTCCACGATTGTTTCACGTATGTGGTGACGGCATCTGCTTGATGCATCGTATAGAAATTTATATCTTTGCAACGGACCCATCTGAAGCGGTGAGGAATCTTACGTGTCACGTTAGGGCCACGGTTTTCACTGCCTTGTTACTGAGACAGGACACTGGTATGTTCATGGCGGGAGTCGAACCCGGGACCTTTCGCTCATAAGTGCAGCACTTCATCCACTGAGCCACATCGGCTTTTACATTGTCGGAAGTTGAAAAGAAATTATCCTAAATTTTTGGAATTCCAGACATATTCATTCGTAGACGCCCTTCTTTCGAAATACACCACTAACATTCGCTTTCTAATGAAAACTCGCTTCACGCTTTGTCATTTGCATTGATGGATAGGAAAGCGATTATCTTAAATATTTGTTTTGTGTACTTTTACATATAGAAATTGCAATAACAAAGTGAGTAATATTACATCAAAAATGTTATACACAGTATCGTCATACCCGATGTCAGGAATATTTGTTTACTTTTTTACTCATCAAGCAGAAAAGAATCCTTATATTGGAGAAGAAAGAATGTACCCTTAATGTTCAGGATAACGTAGGTTAGGTTGTTGGCAGATTCAGATAATAATCTCCTGTTTGTTGCATAACTGCATGACAAATATTTCGCAATAACAATGTGGACAAAATTATCGAATACTTTTTCCAAAGTCAAAGCCAATTCTTGTGATAGACAGTCCTGCATACGAGCTGATATTCTAATTAATGCTTAATTCGTTTCTGGTCTGCCGTTTATGCGGGACGTAGACAATGTACTCAGTGATTTTTTTTGTATGAACTCAAACTCATGGTCGAATCTAATAATTTTGGAAGAAAGGCGTTGACCTCAAACGCACGGCGTCCAGATGAAAGTGTGTGTGTGTGTGTGTGTGTGTGTGTGTGTCGGGGGGGGGGGGGTTGCTATTCCATTTCAACTTTCCTAAAATATAAAATTTATTGTAAAACGGAGAATTCCAGCCTCAGAAACCGATGATCGAACCCCCATCCCTGGATTCGCCATAACCATCTGCATTTTTACAGTCTTTCGTAATTCCGTGCTGCGACGCTATCATTATAATGAATTACAGCAAATAAAGACTCGATGTTAAATTTCAAGGGGGATATGAATCGATTATCACACACAAATGGCGACTGTGTACATGCAATACAAAGAAATAGGTCGTGAACTGAACAAGTGATTCACGCCTCAATGAAAAAAGATTTCAACAATAAGTTTCACGGTGTAAATAGAGAGAAAATGAGTCTACATAAGGTCAATGTCCATGGTTGGACACGTCAGAGGAATTTCCTACGAACCCTCCGGCTACGAACGATAAAGATAAATGCACTCACCTTGAACATGTAGTAAGATGTCAATCTCTTACACTCCCATTTTTTTCTGCAGTCGATAAAGTCACATTTCATTGAAGGATGCTTCCTCCCCTAAATGTCGAGAGCCTATGTCGCGGGATGATGCGCATAGAGGAATTATCATAATCAACTTCCATATAAGGCAAAACTACACCATTCAGTGTGAAGTGCGTCGCGCTTAGCTCGATGTAAAGATATAGGGAATGGATACTCAACGAAATTGACAGAGGGATAATGAGTTACATCTGTTAGTGTAATCGTGCATGGGAATGCATAGGGTGGATGAATGAAATTGTCAAGCCATGTGTACAATGATGGGTCTTCTGCAAAAATCAAATGAAATTTACATTCATTCAGTGTTCATTTCCATCTTTAAGCAATATTTACTAACTAATATGGCGACACATTCTACGCATTCTCCCCATTGACGTCAACTGTTTCAGTGCTCTATTGATACAGAAGGTATGCAAGGGAGACTCGGGGGTCTGTGGACCTTGGCGGCCAAATGGCCCAACGCGCTGCACAGAAATATATCGTAGCCGCTCACGCGTGAAGTCCGGAGCCATTTCTCGGCCGAGGCGAATACGTCAGTGTCCCCGCCGAAGGTGGGTGGTTTTCTATCGGTTACCTCCACCACAAACACTAACATATAACCTGTATGGGTGAAAAAACTTCTGCAAAGCTTTCAACAACATCCAACCAACAGAGGGGACTTCGACTTAAATAAGTGTCTTGGAAGATAATGGAATTTATCTTTGGTCTAAATATTGCATGATTCTTATTCCTATGTTTGAACGATAAGTCTACTATACAAAGCGAAGATGGAGAAAAACGAGGGAAAAAGGAAGTGTGTGTGTGCGTGAGTATGTGTCCTGGGAAGGTGGGGTGCGTTTACAGTAGGAATTTTCTAAGCAGAAATAAAAGTGTGGACATTGTACGTATATATTTGAATGTGTGTATTAATGTGTAATAATACTAAAGACATGTTTAATGAAGAAGAAAAAGAAGAAGAAGAAGAAGACTTAATCTACTGACTGGTCAGAGAAGCAAAAGGGGAAAAGGGGGAGGGTGTACTGAAAACTAGCAGTTTAAAAGCTCCTTGCTGCAATACGTATGTCCACTTTTCACGAAAGCAATATAGCCAGACAGATACAGTAGGAAACCTGAGCAATGCATAATGCAAAATGATATCGGGTTATCAGGTATCACTAATGTGTTATTACAAAACCCGATAAACACTGGACGACACCCTTTGCATGTGCATACATTTGCAAAACTATGACAACTGATTAGATAAGAATTTTATGATTTTTCTTTCTTTTCGACTTATATAATACGAAACCATAAAGGAAGGTTTGAAAGATACCTAAATGTATAATTTCGCTTGTTTGGATGTGAAACTTGGATCCAGTGAAATTTAAATGTTTTGCCGTCAATGTTTATCGTGGTTCGAGATTGCGGGTGGTTGCATTGCAGTAAAGTTAGGCGGACCAATTCGCTCACCCAGCATAGCCTCAATGCTAAATTACTCTATTAAAACCGGTTGTTTGAACTGGCTACATTTCTCTGTACGTTAAACTGGATTAGGGAGAAAGTTGAGGATTACAAATTTTATTGTGGGGGGTTAACCAGGCGGGTCGTGTTTATTACAGTGTGTTATAATAAAAGCAAGCGGAAAAGGATAACCGTGGTAAATACGGTTTTTGTAATTTAAGACTCCCCTCTCAAAGTGCGGTATAAGATACTTGTATTTTTATACAAATCAGGATATGCATTGACGATGCCATTAGTCCCCTATAAAGTTCCGATGGGTTTCACTAAACATTGACCATTTCATGTGTAACGCTGTTTGTAAATAAGAGACGGAATATTAAAAATAAATAAGTAAATAAATAAAATAAAATAAAAATAAAATAGATAAAAAAATCATCTACATGTATAGACACCCTTTATCGGCAAAACTGCAACACACCATCCATAAATCTCTTTTATGACGCATAACGATTATAGTAAAATACAAGTCATCGTATATTTAGCAGCATATTTACATGCTGTAGTTTTTCGTGATTAAAAAATAATCAGTAATAAATGTAACCGAAGTTCTATATAGAAAGAAATTGATAAAACAACGCCGATAAACCCATTCATATTATGCCCCTACAACTGCGCTTAGCAAATTTCAAGAATCTCTATCGATATTGATATCAAAGTTATTTAAGATATGATGCAATCCCTTATGATTAACACACCATGCAGTGGTTGATCTCGCCCGACACCCACCACAGGAGCAGAAAATCAATAACACCGTATCTACAAAACAAGCACGTTATCACAGATGTTTAGTTTATAAGTCACCTTTTTCAGGATGAATGTTTTATTTGATTTTATTCATCATCGTACGGTATCATCACATCATCACTTACCGATGCAACCGGTTTTACAACCCGGTAAAGGTCATTAAACCGCATTCTACGCGACACCCTTCACACCCACACGTAAATAAAATAGTTGTGTAACTCCCACATTATTATATTTAAAAGGTGTTAGAATAATATTATCAAATACTTGGGTGTTTGGTTACTGACAAAAACAACTTAAAGTGTTTTAAGGTGGGACATCTTGTCGACAAGAAAGATAACTCTAATCCTGACCTATTTATCTATTAATAACATTATTAATATTATGTTCAGTTCTGGTTTTCATTTATATGAATGTCTTGAGGGCATGTATTGTGATTATAGAGTGATATTAAAGATATACAAAAAAATATGACAAAATATGTCATTTTCAATCCTCCCAAAACCAGATAATTTATCCTATAAAAAGATATTTATGAAATACTACCGTACGAGTTTGATTTCTTTATTCATTCAACATCGTGATGCCAGTAAGAATAACACAATCTGGAGGTCCATCCATATGACGTCTACAGATATATCCAAATTGATCAAACAATTCAGCGTCAGTTAATGCAACAGACAAACAGAGCAAATTTTCGGACTATCACGTAGTATCGTATGATTAGTTTGAAATACACATCTCAAAGGAACAGTCGTATGACTTTGTTCCTATGGTAACAATTTAACAATGGCATAAGCAAACAACAGGCGAGATACTGTCACGCTAATGAAAATCGAGAAATTTTGATCAATACATGGGGATCAAATGTTTCTTATTTTATGGCTATAAAGAGTATGGAATCTATTTTGATTCGACACGATCGTGAATAAATGATATGAATTATGAGATCAAAGACAATTAATGAAACTGACATGGAAAGATGAGATGAAATGAACATTTTGTTGATAAATCGAAGCGATGGTCCATTATCTACTTATACATAATGTATATAGGCTAGCGATTCATAAACTATAAACTAAGCGTGTCTAAATATTTCCGAACTTCCGTTTTGGAATAATTTTCATCCCCGGCAACAACTGATAAGGACGCAAAATCAGTATCCTTGTCAAGGAGAAGTTTCGTACATTTACTACCTATCAAGTTTTTATGCTGATATAGCAGGGATAATTGATTTCTAGTCAAAAATGTTTTCCCATTCGGAATCCGTCCGTACTTATACCCGCGTAAGAGGGCTGACTGACTGATTTTTGTTTAACGTCACACCACAGATATTTCACGTACATGGTGACGGCGTCTGCCTGATGCGAGGCATACAAATTTTGACCTTTGCAACGGACCCTCCCGAAGCAGTGAGGGATCTTTAACGTGCCATGCATACCACGGGTTTTACTGTCTCATTCGAAAGACAGGACACCGACATGACCAGAGCTGGAATCGAACCCCGGCCTCCCCATTAGGAGTCCAGCGCGATACCACTAGGCCACGCCGGCTTCGCGTAAGAGGAATAGGGCAAGACACTAACGAATGATGCAGTACATCTATTAAATGTACGCCTCCTGTCCTCTCTTAGTTGAATTTGTAATCTGAGATCGAATGGAAAAATAGTCCTGAAAGCTTCACATTAGTTCCTATAAATTTTTAACGAGCGCTGGAGATGTTTTAACAGCGAAAGTGGAAAGCGACTTTTGGCCTAAACTGCAAACTAGAAGACACTGGCTAAACGGGTCCGGAGGCAGAGACATTATTAGTTATTAGGTCAGTAATAAACCTAATAACTGTTTTATTTTGTCGAGGATAATTCTAAGGCATTATAGACATTATTCAACGTAGTTTATATTATGATTCTCAGTCTAGTTTTACTTATTGTCTGCCATTGTCGTACAAATTTTTACAACTGACTCTACACAAGAATTTGTAAGTCAGTCACATGACCAAAATCAAGCATTTCCATTGGGTCAAACTAGTCCGAGGCCAAATAAAAAATGTTAGCATACCTGCCAAAAAGTCAGATATTTTTGGTAGAGTAAATTTTTCAGTCATCAGAAGCGGTTGTACAGTCATCAGTTATACGAGCTTGGCCCTTGTGTACCGTATAAGAGTTGTTCTACATTTCGTTTTCGTTGATATTAACTGCAAATCGATGTATAATCATTTCACCCTAGTTGATATAGGGTCTCCTATTTGAACCGCCACACCCAAATAACTTTGATATGGGCATTTTGTGGGTTTAATCAGTCAGTCATTGATCAATGTTTATTTTGCAGTTGAATTTTTCTTTTGTTTGTAAAAATATATTGCATGATCATCTCAAATATTATGGGAAGAAGTACAGAGGTACACTTAGTTTCATAAAATAATACGCGGAATGTTCCTTGATTGGGGTCCTTATTTCAATATGAAAATAATACGTAAAATTTTACTTGAATGAAATTTTGAAATTCGCGGAAAATTCGTCAAAACTCATAAAATGGTCCGGGGAAATACTGTAAAAGTTAAGCATTATGAGAACGTTTCATTCGCATTCGTTTTATTCGCATTCGTATGATATTCTAGAAGTCAAAGCGAATGCTAACAAATCCCTATATATGTCATAGGAACTACAAATGTTTTTTTTTCTGTTGCCACAAATAAGTATAGTTCGCAACTATTATTAAAATAATGCTATAGTAATAATAGTATGCTTTTCTGGCGAAACTGATTATTCGCAGGTCCCCATACACAGCAGCTTCAGTAGAGAACTCTGCTGTAAATGAATAAGCTCATTGGTTGAAATCCTAGTATCACTTTTTGCAAGTTTTCAGCTGGAAACTCCCATTTCACTGGCTAGTTCGGTGATTCACATACTGGTGAAACAGGGCTTCGCATTTTACCCCTACAATGTGCATGTAGCAAGTCGTGTCCACTATTCTCATCGACTACTTTTGAGTCTGACACGAATATGATCGTTGAAAAGGATTGAAAATAATAAACTATTGCACCACGCCAAACAAGTCATTTGGGGGCGGGGCTGACTAAATCTCTAGATCTATGATCGCAGTGAACTGTCATATGTAATATAGATAATTTGTTTGGTCAATTATCATATTCATTATGACTATATATATAGTCATAATGAATATGATAATTGACCAAACAAATTATCTATATTACATATGACAGAACAGTAAAGGTCCGTGCGTAATTCCAATACGTTATCATAGTGATTTTGAACTTGGCAATAGGAAGTGACGTCAAATAATACATTTGGTCCTGGATATCTGATAACGAAAGATTAATGTTAAAAATTACTCCCCAGTCAAAACTTTAGTATCCCCAACTCCTGGGAAATGGATAGGACCCAAACGTACCAATACGTAACTTACTGAAACACATGGAAACCATCGTGCTATTTCTCTCAAAAATTAAGGTTGAGGAACATAGATTTGTGGAGTTCGGAGATGAGGTATTGCATGTGAAGATTAACAATCTATTTTAAACTATATTCAGATAGTGCAAAAATAATATGAAAATTTTTTTCTAGGAAATTCTTTGTAAGATTTTAAAGTGATTTATTAAAAGCTAAGTAAAAGTAACTTATCTAAATTTTCATAAAAAATTGATAAATTGTAATATATGCAGAAATATTTATATAACAGGGAAAGCACCAGGTTATCTGTTAAATTTATCCTTTGAGAAAAATATCTTTTTTGTTCAGGTAAATACAGCAATTTTCTCCGATCAGGATACAAATTCAAATTCGATTACAAATTCGTTTGATGTAAGTTTCAAACAGTAAAATGAAAGAAAATAAGGATATATAAAATAAAGTAAGATACAATAAAATAATAATAAATACATGCAAAGAAACAACTAAATAAGCAAATAAGTAAGTAAATAAATTTATAACAAATAAATGTCAAGGAATCGTATGTTAAATGAAACCTTCAACCAAAAATGAAAGAAAAAAATCTTCACGTATTAAACATTTCCGCTAAAACAAAGGAGATTTTGTTACATACTTCATCAAATTCAATGAAACTTGGTATCTGTACAGGATGGACTTGACTTTGTTTGCAGTAAATCACGGGCGATTTGGCACCTTCAGGAAGCATTCAAGGCATGTCTTCCGTAAGTTGTACGTCCAGATCGATACATCACACCTTCTGATGGGTTTAGGAGAGCAAGATGTCGCTCCGTCATTAGCTAAAATCTTCTACCGTTTTTCAGCTCATCCGAACTCATTACATTAGCGCAATAGCTACCGTAAAAGATAAGTAAATTGTCCATTTTGACACGTTTTATATTACTGCGCCTTACGCTATCATTAATTATTCAGAGTGTATAATCATCGTGGTAATTTTGGGCCCCATTCCTTGACTTGATAGAGGCAAAGATCCAGTTAAAGCGATTACGATGGAGCTATTATCGACTTCTATATGGTCGTGGCCCTAGAGGTTAACGCAGATTACGACCAGCTAATTTACATACAGAAATGTAGCCTAAAGAAGACCGCACTAATGTAGCCTAAAGAAGACACCAGTATAGCAGAAAACATTCTTCACGAAAACCCAAGCGTGAAAAATAAATATATATACTTTTTTTCTATTGATTTTACTAATGTTTGTGTTTGAGTTAGTTTTCCGGTCTTGTTTAGATCTTCCGTCAGTGAACGTATATGATGTAGAAGCTTTGTTAAAAAGTGCTGCAGTAACCATGTTTATTCATATAATTATCTCGTATTCGTTATTCCATATCGATTTAATGGAAAGTTTTATTTTTTTTTTTGTTTTTACTTTGTATTACGATGCTCACTAAACGTGAAACGCATTTCATCATACAGAATACGATGTTTGTTTGGTATCGCTTGATATAACGCAAAAACTTTTCCCTTACATGGTGACCGGATCTTCCTGATGCACACAGGGTAGGCGAGGTCCTTTGCTTGAAAATGTATATTATGGGGCCTCCTTTACACCGTTTTGCTTTGTGTTTTTCAATGGAAAACTCTTGGTTGCAAGCCCGAGCAAAGGACGCATGGATTGAGCTACGCCGGCTGTGAAGTCAGTGACGAATCCATGATTTCCGAAAAAAAAGGGGGGAGGCGTATGTGTGAAAGTCAAGTATTTGGCAAACTACCCCGACATTTTGTGTGCCAGAATCTGGAATTTTAATAGTAAATATGCGGCAAAAAAGGGGCGGACCGCGCGTCCCCTCTAAATCCGCCACTGGAAGTGTGTGCATTCGTTTATCATTATTCACCGGTATATTTGTTGAAGAAATTTTCATAAACTAATAAATGATTTACAACAAGTTGTGGAAAGATATAAAATACACTACACTGTACTGTTTTTGTATAAAACCTTCGTAAGCAGTGATCACAAACCAAGGCCATTTTGGTCCAATAACCCTTCATTACGATACGTAATGAGAGTGGAGAAAAGCGGAGAGAACCTGTGCCTATCCGAAGCAGCGAGGGATCTTTTACGTGCCACGCCACGGGACCTGTACCAAGATAATCCACCAGTATGCCCACGGCGGAAGTCGAACCCTAGTACCGTCGGTCACGAGACAAGCACCTCGTTCATTGAGCCACACCAACATTGGATATACATGTTAATGTTTTTGGAGTCTTATTAAAATACTTACATGTTAGTAATGTGAACACATCATAATGGTGTAAGTCGTAAGTCGTAACTGCACCAGCCGGTGTGTACTTCAATATACTAGGTCACAACTTTGGTTTTAGCTGTCAGTACAATAATTAATGCATTGTATAATTGCTTTCTGAAATACGAGTAAGCTGACTTCTAATTGAACTATAGTGGTGAGAATGTATATGAACGGATTATTAGTACTTGTAACCCTAAGTTGTATCATTGATGGATCCAAGCGGAAGGGGGTGGGGTGGAGAAGGGTTATTAGGATATATTTCCCTCTTTAATAAAATTTTTACAAAACGCACACACCCACCCACATACATACAAAAGAGGTAGTTTTTGACAATTTTCGAAGTTTAACCCCTTTTCTTTAGTATAAATTCATAACCTATACAGCTATGTATGGAGTTCCCCTTCCCTTTTCATAAAATGCTGGATCCACCCTTGACTATGTAGGTTAATCCCAGATGTAGGCCCAGTATGTGATATAAGGTGATTTACCTTGTGGCACTTCTCCTTATACTCTGATGTCACATATGTGACTTTTTAAAACAGACTAATCTCCAAGATAAAGGTGGAATACAGCTGAATTTGACGTTTATTGGAGATACATTCCACAATTTTAGTGTTGCGTAAGCAAATTCGTCTTGTCTTAATTCGTTTTTCCCCGATAATATAGTTAGATTCACGAAATCTATGATAGCTAATATTGTCTGGTAGAATCTATGAGAAATCTTATTAACAGACACGGACTTTTTATGATCATCTCATAGAGAAGAACACGCTCATATATTGACTTCTATCTCCATGAAGAGCCAGATTCCAAACGCACGCGAATCAACACTTTATCTGTACATATATGCTGTTCATGACGCAAGGTCACTCAGGTTGAAAATCAATTCTGTCCATTTGGTAATAATCTTCTGCATTCAGCATCTACTGGCCGGGCCACCAAGTCCTTGCACCCGAAAAATCGCGAAGATTTTAGTATTTCTGAAGACATGGAAACGGAAATTGGTTTTAGAAAATCGGAGCCTGAAATAACATTACATGGCACCTCGGCAGCGGTATCTGTTAGTTTTAGCCAAAATTCAGTTTAAATAGGGCAAAGTTCCACAGAGCAGGATAAAATTCAAAACAGAATGTCAATTTTTGTCATAAATGTATTCATTATTATATAAGAAATTTAGTCACCATACATGAGAGAAATCTGTCAACATTCCTGAGAAATATTACCTTTTGAAAATAATTGTATCGTTATCGTTCTTGGCTATGCTAATTAGCTATCAACATTTTACATTTGCCACAGCATTTCTGTTCTGTTTTCAGTTTTGTACAAGCTAGTATTTTCACTTAAAACAAAATGATTTTGGTAGATATGTATCACAATCTTATTGATAACGCTAAAATATTAAAATAAACGCATTTACTCGGGCACACGGATTTGGTAGACCGGACGGTAAAACATCGCTGAATTTGATAAACAAAGTTATTTAAATTAAATCAAGTGAAAAACTGGTATATCGACATCATGGCCTACATAATAATTAATTGGCATTATATAAATCTATGACATATGAGTACCGTAACTCGTACAATAAAAGCAATTACTAACTATACTAAGGGCTTTTTTTCGAACCCCTCATTCCATTATTGCCTACATTTATTTTTTTTTGTTTTACGCAATCTAAGATTATTGCAATAATATGGTGGCGACACCTGTCTGGTGCATTTCACCATAATTTTATTAAATGCTTAAGGACCCAAGGACAGAGGGATCTTTTATATGCCGAGGTATACTGTAACACCAGGTCTCGGTTTATACTGTCTCATCTGAGTGACCGATAGGGAGACACAAGGCCTCGGTTTATACTGTCTCATCTGAGTGACCGATAGGGAGACACAGGGCCTCGATTTATACTGTCTCATCTGAGTGACAGATAGGGAGACAATACCTCGGTTTATACTGTCTCATCTGAGTGACAGATAGGGAGAAACAAGGCCTCGGTTTATACTGTCTCATCTGAGTGACAGATAGGGAGACACAAGGCCTCGGTTTATACTGTCTCATCTGAGTGACAGATAGGGAGACACAAGGTCTCGGTTTATACTGTCTCCTCCGAGGGACAGATAGGGAGGCAGAAGGCGATAGATCATCAGAGAAAATCAAACCCGGATCTCCTGATTCGAAGTCCAGTGCGACACCGATGGACCAACCTGTCCCAAAGTTCGTTAAATGAGGAGAAATATCCTCTCCATCTCAGCGTATAATGTGTCTGTATCTCCATTCATTCGTTTTACAATATACTTCATCAACAGAAATACACTGCTTACATCGAAATTCTCAGTGAATATATTGTCAGAGAATCCCATTTAAGCATGATATGTTTGAATACAGTCGTTATCATTTTTGTTGTGCACTGTTTATCTTTCATCTTTGTCACGTGAGGAAATACGGCCGTCTTATTAGCTTGCTTTCTACGATGGGTATTCAGAATTTTGACACCACCGCCTCATCCCAATGAGTTTTTAATTCACATGCGTAAACGCTTAATGTATACATACATGCATGGCAATGTTTTATAATAGTTTGATTTGTTTGTTTTTGAAGAGACCAAAATATAGATCACGAACAATATATTCTAAAATATATACATTGTACATGTACACGTGATTTATATTATACAAGTGTCTTTTTCTAACTTTAAATTTTTGTTATTTAAAGTGAGCACATGACTATTTGATACTTCAAATTTGTGGAACAATTTTATAGCTCAGGAATATGCCTTACTGTCTAGGGGTGTTTCTATTAGCAACTAGAAATGTTTGATATAGCAGAATGGTCCTTTAAGCAACCATTGCCTGTTGATATCTCCCGCTTAATCGATACCTACGACTTCAAAAATAATATGAACGTACAGTATATCATACCAGTTTTTGGATTGGCATACAGTTCTTTCAAATCTGTACTATTTCTCAATTGAACAAAACACCCTATAAAGTCAAGACAAGATACAACATACTCTTTATATTTCTGTCGTATGCTTGCTTGCACGTTTGTATGCATTTCTTACAATTGCGCATGCCCAATGTAAATATAAAGTCATACTCATCTTTCGTGATTATATTTAGCCATAGAATTAGCAATATAATTATGAAAAGCTTACATTGTTGCCTTCTAACGCCTTGTTAAAAAGGTGTTTATGGTTTTAATGTCAACTACGATATTAACATCATTACAGATTAAGTAAAAATGGATATATAATGTATGGAGATAAATTGCATTTGTGAACTGAAAATATTATTTTCCTTTGGGAAATTGCACACGTAAATGGAAAGAGAACACTTACCCATTCCGGGGAAATGGAGAGCAGCTGTTCAAACAATCTGCATGTTAACTTTATTCTTCTGTAGTAGGCACGCATCCATTTACTCCGCCAAATCATCTCATAAAGTCAACTTCAATTACGTACAGTTAACTACCGACTGTCCAATCAACTAGCATAAGCAGATCACGTGATGGAACAATTGTTTTCAATTAACTCAATAATGGTTTCATATTCTTTTATCGTGAGCTATAAGGACTGTCCCATCGGAATGTACGTGAATATTGGCCTCTGATAGCCATGGTTATCATCGATTATATCAGTTCGGATATAATGACGAGGAACATGCATTTAGTAGGCTTCTACAGCGAAACCCTGGCGATATGGACCCTATTAATAATGCATCATTCAGACCAGGTTCCTCGGTAATTTTTTATCCATTGTTATTACATAATCTTGAGATCGTTGATGATAGCTTTGTTTTTGTTTCATTTGTGGACGGATTTATGACCGTATTATCTACAAGTATCTGACAAAATGCGAGCAAATATTTCAATATCTCGTCAAACTCATAGCCGGGAGTCAACCATATTTTTGATTTACATACCAAGTTTCAGAAATTTTTAATTCCCAATGTTTTAAGACTTTTCTGTCGTACACAGTTACGATACTGGCGATGAAACAAATACACGACAAAATATCAGTATTCTTTATGTTATATTACGTAGAGATCCGGTTCAAGAAAGTTATTTCATCTATTTTCAGTTTTGAATTCAATAATAAGAAAGGAGACTGTGCTTTTTTGTTTGATAAATATATCTCGAATATTCTCGATTCCTTATTTGTAATATGATGTGATTCTGTTGCAATGATTAATAAGAAAGGCGAGATGCCATATCATACATTTAAATTTACATTTCCCTCTTAAATTCAGATTGATTGTTTTCAAATATGAAATCATAAATTAGGAATTGCATTTCAAATCTTTCCAAATAATCAATCAAAATGTAATAAGAGCAAAAGCAGTTCAACCAGTAGCGTGATAAGCGTGTGATCGAAAGGTCCCACGTTCGTCGGGGTCCTATTTGTTTTGTAAAAACCATAAAAATCGAGATTTGGTGTCATGATAGGGGTTCTTGGAGGATAATGCATCCGCTTACGTCTTAAGTTGGAATGACGGCTGCGACGGAATGCAGCTTTGCAGATTTTCCTCATTTTCCATATTTACTCCCCATCTGACACATGTATCTGTTCCCAAAACTAAAATCTTACCTACGTAAAGAATTTTAGAAGTAATGATGGTGTAACGGACATTATATCGGAGTACTTAGGGGACAAGAATGAAGCATTCTGTTTTGAAGGAATTCAGAAACTGGAACATGGTGATGTAGAAAGTGCTTAAGATGAAGGCAGATTATATTAAATAGTGATGTCAATTCTTTCAATCTAAGATATTCCTAGGCACATGGGGCCGAGAACTTTTTTATATCACCTCGTATACTTGGGCAATACGGGAATCAGATCTCCTGCTCCACAAGTAAAGCTCTTAACCACTACATCAAGTCTGCTTTTATAGCAAAATATCATAATGCAAAATTTGTTCTTTGGATTTTCTTTGCACTTCTAATTTCGACTCGGCACTGTTTAATATGCGTCAAAACCTCAATAACATGTAAATCGGTTATGTGCCGAGCTCATAATAGAGAGGTCCCGGGTTCGAATCCCGCTGTAAGTGCAATGATCTGGATGCGAGATAAAAAAAACCCCATACAACTTGTCAGATCTACAATAACCAATGACATTACGAAAAAATATATATATATATATAAAACCGACCCCCCCTCCCCCGCAATCTACAATGACGTCATTAAATTATATTTTGCACTGAATTATATAGTGAATAGCATGCTTGATAATTAAGGCGAATGGATCGGTGCATTGTCACTTGCGCCCACACTGTATCAATGGGGGCACAGTGGGTTCCCAGCAATGACTCCTATGGATCAAGAATAAACCCTGATATACTGTTTCCTCTACGTAATTTTTAATTAACTGTTCAGGTTGGTGAGTTAAACAGACATAATTATTTCTAAAATATGTTTTGATGAAAAACATACACCTCTGCAAAGAGCAGTATACTTTGATAACATTCAATACGTCTATGAACACCATTTCAAAAAATAATTTATAATGTAAATGAATCTTCTTCTATGCATGGAAGTCAGGAGAAGGTCGCTGTTCATTTCCTCTTCGAATTCAACTAAACAAAAAATAATACAAAAAGCGATGCTAGCAAAAAGACGCTATTCAAACGGCAAAATAGAGATAGAACAGTTCATTGGGTACCTTATTACTAAATAATGCTATCTGTGAAGTCCTGCTATGAGGTTGCATTTGATATTACCTGAAAGTCAATACCCTCCCTTAATGATGCACCGAATAAATTCACGACGCTGCATCTTCATCTTCTGTCGCACCAGGTTATTGCAAAAAGTTCAGCTGTGTTTGATAATACATTTAGTCCATGAACATACCAAGTTTGGGTTTGGTTTATCGAATGAAAAGACCAAATGAGCGCAAGTCTCTTTTATGAGTCTATAAATGCATTTTAAAGTACAATGTATTATGCTTGATTAAAAAAAGGTTCGTCAGCAAACGGAAAGTTCGAGGCAGCCATACAAGATAAAAAATAGATCAAGAACACATATGTGTAAGGTCGTTAGTACTAATTTGATGAAAATATTCAATATATTCAAAAAAGACAAAATTCATTAAACTTGGAAGACGAGGAAGAAGAATATCGAAAAGTTTAAATACGACAACATGCCAAGTAAAGAAATGATTGGTCCTTTGACAATGCAGTTCATTGATTAATAAGGCTAATTTTGTAACTGAATCCTTTCAAGCGAAATCGCACTTAAAGAACTCGTGTCACCACTAAAACAATCCTTATATTACGAACAACAGTAGAAAAAAAAAGAAAAAAAGAAAGACGGAAAACAAAAACCGGGAGATAAAGGAAATAGTTTCCAGTAAAGTCAAACTGCAGGGATCACAGATTTAGGCATTAAATTCTTCGTTGATAATTGTCAAACAACCACGCACTTTAAGCGTATACATTATTAATACCAATATAGGTATATGTTTAACTTCTTTTGATGAAAAACATCACGAGATGCTTCAAGTGCTAAGTAAAATACGAAGAAGTACTGAAGGGTAAACCATATTTCATAGTCCATGGAATAAAAGCACAATATCGTGTATAGTGTCATATTCAGACAAATGCGAACCCCAATAAAATCGAGTTGAGACCAGGTGCCCGGGAAGAGTAAGCTTCCCCTGGTTGTATGCAACACTCTTCGCAAGTCCTGCAACAACGTTTCAAGTTGAGGCGGTAAATACATAAATATACACGCACGAACACACGAAGGAGACAAGAACACGAAGTCAATTTTCCCATTTAAGGCAAGAAATGCTGCCTTACTGAAATTCTGGAGTCGGAAACGCACGTAGAGAAAGAAGAAAGAAAAACAGTCTGTAACATAACGTGATTAAAGTAGTCGAAGTTCGATGTCCTTTCATAAAAATATCACATTCCAAGAGAAATATTTCTGAATTTCTATATGAAGAAATTAAATAAGACTCTATCAAGTAATTCGATACCGACAAGACTATCATTCCAAATAAAAATCGGAAATACGTAAAACAAAGAAAGACTGATGGCTTGAATGTCGATCGGTACATGTATTTATTTTTGCATAAAAGCGAATGTTTTGAAAATGGAGGTCAAACGTTTATCAATATCATTCTTTATTTTCATCTTCAGAGAAGTGAACTGACTGGGCATGGATTGAACTTTATAAGCAAATAATCATAAAAGCACAGAATATCATTTTGACTAAAGAGTCTTTGAATGATTGACGTGTACTTTTTGACGCTATGTTCAGCATTTTGAACTTCGTATAATGAAGAATCGATGAGAACACCTTATCCACCTGTCACTTACCTTCGTATTTGACATTTTATAACATCAAAAAAAAAAAAAAAAAAAAAAAAAAAAAGAAAAAAAAAAGGCATCATGGTGTTATTGTAGTCAAACCAGGGGCACGTAAGTCATGGTGGCGCCACCTTATTTTGTTGGTTTGGTGTTTTTCGTCATTCAAAGATCATTGTACTCATAAAGTGGCGGCACCTGCCTGGTGCACTGCTTCATAATTTTGTCCCATGATACTGACCCATCCGAAAGAGTGAGGGATCTTTCATGTGCCAAGGTGTACCGAGACATTGGGCCTCAGTAAACTTATACTGACTCATCCGAAATAGTGAGGGATCTTTCATGTGCCAAGGTGTATCGAGAAAAATCCGGGTCCACAGATTAGAGGTCCAGTGTGATACCACTGGACCAACCTGCCCATGCACCAGACAGGTGCCGCCATAACATAAGTGAAAGAAACTTAGTATGGCGTTAAGCAATAACAAAACGGATTATGTTATTCCGATAATGGTTTGTTGCCATGCTGGTGTTGTATAAGGCATCTATTATTCCAATTTCCAATCACAGGGCTTTCGACTAGTTGCACCCCCCCCCCCTAAAATCATACCAATACCATCTTATATTGGTATAATTTTAAGGAAAGGGGCAACGAGCCGAAACCCCTGTGATTCCAATCACAAGCATTAAGTAAAATATGGGTGATTTTAACAGAACCGTAAAACATATGTGTCGTATCCAGGTAAAGAGGTAAAGCAAAGCCGTTATAGAGAAACAAATGGACGGCTGACAGAGTCATTTATAATCGTCACTTTCTTTGCAGGGCACAAACGCTTAAATAAAGACAAATTAGTATTGAAAACATCAGTAAATCGACCTTTCCGACTGCTACATTTTTCCAGGATATCACGCAGATATCGGCTATGTTTACATATGGTAGATCGAATTGCAAACTAAAGAAATATATAAGCTTTCTAGCAACGGACAACAATTATCACGGCTATGTGCTTATATGGAAGTTGGTGTGTAAGAAATTTTGTTCGTTCGGTTGTTTCGTATCATATTTAAGACTTCTGCATCTTTATCACACCAGTACAAGCTACCAACTTATCGCTATGTGGACCAATGGACATCTAACGAGTTTTTTTTTCTACACAGGTTCCGTCTTTACAATAGCAAATTCAGAAAGGTTACATGGATTGCACCCCATTTGATGGAAATTATGTCAAATGTCATCAGCAGCGTACAATAAAGGGGAGAAGACACACGCCCCTCTATCACTTTCAAAAGCAGGGAACAACTAGAGGGTTTGTGGCCCTCTCACTTTTTTCTGAGTACGTTTATATATAATGTTTATCAAACAATTATAAAAAGTTGCTAAAATCCGTTAAAAAGTTGCTAAAATCTTTATTTCAGACCTCAGTTTAAAAGTCCCTTAACTCTTTGTTTTTTCAAATTCAGCTACGCCACTGGCCATTTTCTTTTTTATTATTTTCCGTTGCAACCCCCTCTCCATGGCAAATTTTACCATCGGGGACCACTCCCTTCTATACCACCCAACAACGACCCAGCCACTGGGCATATGATATTATAGTAATGGTTAAAGTACGGCAAAGCATCAAACCAGCATCAACAACACTTCAGACGTCAAACTTCACAAATCGGAGTCCGTCGTAAATGTTTACTTTTCTGACTGCGAGGATAACGACGATAATTCACGCGACATCTTCCGAGGAGGGAGACTGGCTATCCATATCCCAAGTCTCCTTAATACTTAATCTCTTCGTTGCCATGGTAACAGAAACAATAGAAGGCCAGTGATTCCAAAGGTGCCAGAAACATTGATTTCTGCGTAGCTATGTGACTTCCCCATCCATCACAGGTCCTTGGTGGATAAATTCGGCGTTGGTAAAGCTTGAGAATTTCTACAAGTTTATTATCTTGTCCCAGTCATAAACTGCGTGACGATGCTTGACAAAAGTTGTGTTTAGCAGGATGTCTGTAAACCAAGCATGTCACGTGATCTTTACTAATTCCTATCATTTGTGAATTAAGGGAAAGAGTAAATAGTGGTATTGACTTAAGCGCATTAATTTGTACAGGAGCAGATCAGCAGGAGGGAAGAGGTGGAGGAATTTTTTAAAGCAAATACTTAGGATAGCAACATCATTCATAATAGCGCTGTCTTAACATGATTTCATTAAAAGTCTACTGATCCGAAAAAAGTCACCAACGCCGGAAAAATAAATAAATAAATGAACTAATAAACAAAAACAAAACCCTCAATGAAGACTTCTAGACCTATCCCGGTTATAAAAACGAAAATAAATATCTTCGACCATCACGATCGCACTGTCATCTTCGCCCAATCCGGAATAAGTTTACAGACATATGCCGAAATTGTTTCATTGCGTTCCATTACAATAACTTTTGTCTAGCGAAAGATCAATGCTACAAGAAAGATATCTAAATGAACGAACCTCTCATAAATCAACACGGAAGCTCATTTTCTATGGTTAAATTTAATGTCAGGAAGTTACAGAATTCAGTTTACACTGCTGGAATTTAGGCCGAATGGAGGCGAGCGTTATCAATATTGCTTCCTGAAAAGAAAACAAAACGAAGTCAGAATAAAAATTCAAAACAAAATCACATAACATTCGTTCAGATGCATTCTTTCGCAATGACGAAGTACAGTTCTATTTCGAGCCTTTAAAATGTCTTTTCTAAATTAGGGGGAGGGGTGGGAGAGAAGAAAAAAAAAAAAGAATTACTGTCAGTGTTACTAATCGATTTTTCTGTTAAATTTCCCCGAGTCGTGCTGGGAGAATCGTAACACATCATACCCTTGTAATTTTCAAAGCGTTACAGCTGCTTATCACAAAATCAACCACTTTTGGTTAAAATGATGCAGTTTGTTTACCACGGAATGTAACAAACAACTTCAATCAAGATTAAACTTAGAATTTTAAAATAAATACAATTCTCATATTGGTCTGCTGGATTTATATATCTATAATACTCAGTATAAAAGTCTCAAATATAAATGTTACAGCTTGAAACAGAATATTCCTGTGTTCATTTTCCCGGTAATATAAATGTTCCGAGGAAAAAGATCATAACTTGCCAAAGGCTAATAAATATCTATTCATACAATGTACGATAGGCGCCTTCTGTCTGGCAAGCCACACCCGCCATGAATGCCCTATACAGACAGATGGCACAAAAATATTTCACCAATGCATGCAATAGATCGAAGTGGAACAACACTGAATGGATTGATTGTTTGAATGATTCTTGTTCTGGGTCACTTCAAGATTATTTCACGTATATGGTGTTGGCATCTGCCTGATGCATTGCACAGAATATTATACGTTTACAACGGATCCACCTGAAGCAGTGAGGGATCCCCTAAGTGTCACGCCTATCGTCACATGGGACCTCGGTTTTTATTCTCATCTGAAAAACAGGGCACCAGTGTGTCCACGGCGGGAGTCGAAACCGGGACACTGCGGTCACGAACTGAGCACCACATCCACAGGATCATACCTGCTTCAACACGGAATAGAAAGTAATAAATCACGGAACACAGGTATGATAACACTTGAGTAAAACCCTCCGCGGAGAATTTTTACAAGCTTCAGTAAACGAGTTATGTCTCTTACCAGAGGGATGCAAAACTTTAAACCCAAATTCGGCGAGCAATACAGTGACGACAAAAGCTATGTACTCTTAAGATTTTGACGTGCTGTTCAGTAACCTTGTTATTGACAGTAATAGATTAAACATACCAAGGCAGATACGAACAAAAACTAAAAGTCCTAAATAAAACGGTCCATGCTTTAGTAGCTTCGCAACAAACGTATGATAAAACGGGGACACAGTCTACACTAATGAAGAAAACTCAAAGTGAAATTTTATTGAATGTCCGTTCTAAATTCACAAAGCACAGGTCGGCGGGTCGAGGAGGACATATTTTTTCTCCAGCTACAACCCCATAAAGAGAAATATGGGATGTTGTTACAAATCGGTTTTCGTTTTATATTCGAACCGTTCTCATTTTCGTCAACGTCATTTAATAAATATATATTTTAAATGTTTAAATAAACTTTGTCTTTAATGTTGATTGTGTACTTGGCGATATGTATTACTGTAGGTAACAGTTAATATTACAAAGCAAACTGACGTCAACTATGAAGTGGCGAATTAAGCCCTACACCATGCACCAGAAGCACCCAAGAAGTAGAGATGGTCGACGAGGTGAGTCCGATTCTCACCTGCTTGTGATTTCTACAAAGTTGTATAGACAAGTAACAGTTTGAATAGACCTAAAAACTTCTGTAAAATGCAATGGTTCACTGATCGACAAAACTTCGTTTGTCCAATGATCCCCCTTACATGATGTAAAACCGGTAAAAGATATATTTACAGAGGACAGGTTGAAAGAAGCGTTTTACTTTAAAACAGTCCAAAAACGTTGAAAAAGTTTAATTTCTGATTTATGTAAATTTTATACACCTGTGCTTGTTAACTACGAGACTGATGTTGTGGTTGGCAAATAAATGGTAGCCTTTCTCGTAAAATTTTGCGGAAAAAGCGATGGTTTTGCATCCTGTAGTATTCGTATATAGGTCTAATGAAAAAAGAGGGTTACCTTGTTATGACAAGTGTCCTTACAAACAAACCGTTCTGTTTAATTCGAATTACAGTCAACGAGACAGTAGTGGTATTCAAACTCACGGCCATCGGCTTTTGAGTCGAGCGAGAGCGGTGAGCAACACTAGCTCTCGTGGTGTGTCAAGGATAACTACCATATTACTAGACTTTGCCAAGTCCCTCTATTGGTATTTATTGCATTTTTTTTATTTGATTCAATGGAAAAAGTATCAATAGAGAGCATGAGCAGAATTTCTCTTACTCATTAAATACAGATTCTCCCTATTGATATTGCAAAATTAAAAACAAAAATGGAGACTGAGGTTTTTCAGGCACAAAATTTTTACATAAATCATAAATGCACGACTTCTATTTCCATAAAAGTCATGCAATATTAAAGTTCCCAACCAGAGAATAAACATTTTTACCGAGCAAATCATATTGACATTACGAACGGGAAAATTATGACGATAACAATTGCGTTAAACAGCATTCACAGCTATTAGGTTGTTGTTTGTGATATTTGAAATGGATTTGCAAAAAATCTAAACGAGTGAACATGGTATCAAAATACGTAAATCATTTCATAATTTCTAAAATTTCATCGTTTTATATAATCCGGTTGTTAGGCATGAAGCATTTGAAAGTTCCATTTGAAAACTTAAGTATCTTTATTTACTTTCATCTTCCAAGATCATAAAAAAAGAAACAATTTCAGCCTGAGAAACAGTTGATAGCAGAATAATTTGTTAACGATTTACATACATTTCTTGATATTCATAGTCAATAAAATGTAAGCTCAAGGTCGTGTTATTAACTCTTCGCTTGACTCCAAAGACGTACACTACTTTCTGTTGACACTAACTTTACAGATATTATAAAGTCTTTTTGTTATACAGTTATTTCCCATTTGAGACGGTATCTGACGTAAAACAATAATGACGTCATCATTTTCCTAAGAAAACGTCATTTGTGGACTATTATTTCCCTAGTTTTAGATCTGTTTCCATAGAATTTGATGACGTCATAAGTGTTTTACGTCAGATACAATCCCAAATGGGAAGTAAATCTGTATAACGAAAAGACCGAATAATTACTGTCCGCGCCACTCACTTTGTAAACCGAAAAATCTGGATTTTCACTTATTTATCTTTAAAATAGTTTTACAAAATTAATATCAATAGACAGATCTTGTTTAGTCGTAGCTTTTGGTGTATGTTATATGTTTCTACGAAGAAGCATTCATATTTTATAGCGAAAATCATTTTAGATAGGGCGTTTTCTATGTTAATTCTGACGTGATGTCGCCGATGTTTAACAATGAGTCTATGGGAAACTTGGCGACGTCACGTCAAACTTTAACATGGAAATCGCCCTATCTAAAATTGATTTTTTTTCTATAAAATATGAACGCTTCTTTATACAAACATATAGCATACACCAAAAGTTACAACTAAACAAGATCTATCGAATGGTTTTGCTTTTTTGAAATTATGGTGAAAATGAATAACTGAAAACCAGTTTTTCCAGTTTCCAGAGTGAGTGGCGCGGACAGTAATTGTAGTTTCAATACATGTCTTACAGTAATAATCAAAATCCTTCACTACACACATGAAACACTGGTATTTAATCAAACGGAAACTTTTTTCTGAAAAATATAGAAGAGTTTTAAATGAGCATGAAAAACTCACTAATAATTATATTCCTACTGTGGCGTGCTACCACAGGTATATTACATACTGGCGACTGATTCTAAAGGAGTAATATCTCAAAAAAAGTCTTACCGAGTTTGACATACCACTCTCGGAAACTTGTATTATTATTATAACTAACCCCCCCCCCCCCCAAACAAAATTTGGGGGTGTTATATAGGAATCACCCAGTCTGTCTGTCCGTCTGTTCACATTTGTCCGGGCAATAACTTCTTATCCCCTTGTCGGATCTGAATAATATTTCACACAATTGTACATGGCCAAAGAATGTATTATGACCTTGAACCATGGTCATATCTTCAAAGGTCAAGGTCACAGTGCACACATAGCAAAACTTTTTGTCCGGGACATAACTGCTTACCCCCTTGTCGGATCTGCATAAAACATTTCACACAATTGTTGTCCATGACCTAAAGGTGAGTCATGACTTTGAGCCAAGGTCATATCTTCAATGTCAAGGTCACAAAGCATACTGAGCCAAAATCTTTGTCCGGGCCATAACTTCTTACTGGCAAGTTGGTTTGTTATCCAAGATAACATTTCACACAATTGTTATCCATGACCCAACGGTGTGTCATGACCTTGATTCAAAAGCTTATCTCCAATGTCAAGGTCACAGTGCACACATGGTCGAAATCCTTGTCCAGGCCATAAATCCTTACGGCTATGTTGGATCTGGATAACATTTCACATAATTGTTGTACATGACCCAAGGGAGTGTCATGACCTCGACCCAAGGTCATGTCTTCAAGGTCAAGGTCACAGTGCACACAAAGCTAAAATCTGTCCAGGCCATAACTTCTTACTGCCACGATGGATCTGGATAATATATCACACAATAAATGTCCATGACCTAAGGGTGTGTCATGACCTTGACTCAAGATCATATCTCCAAGGTCAAGGTCACAGTATACGCATTGTCAAAATTCTTGTATGGGTCATAGCTCCCATAGTCCTAATAGGACAAATACTCCTGGCGGCAACAAAGTTGAAACATGCAATAATTCATCCAAGATACATCACTGGTATATGTGTAATGGATGTCCTTCTTGTACATTTTGAGGTATAATCATTGAAAACAATCTCGTTTGTGTGCACTCTGACCTTGACATTGTAGATATGATCTTAGTTCAAGGTCATTACACATCATTGTGTCATGGACAACAATTCTGTAAAATATAATTTTCCAGCAACGTAACAGGAAGAAGTTATTGCCCAGACAAGAATTCTGGCTATGTGTGCACTGTGACATTGATCTTGTAGATATCACCTTGGTTCAAGGTCATGACAAAGCTGTTGGCCATGGATAACAATTGTGTAAAATATTATCTCCCTGCAAAATAAAAGGAAGAAGTTACAACTCGGACAAGAATTCTGGCTATTTGTGCACTGTGACCTCGTAGATATGACCTTGGTTCAAGATCATGACACACCCTTGGGTCAAGAATAACAATTGTGTAAAATATTATCTCCTTCCAAAGTAAAACGAAGTAGTTATGGCCTGTACAAGTTTCATTGACAGACAGATGGACCAACACACAGATGGACAACATGCTCCGTACAATGTGATACATACCTTTGGAACATGGAAAACGGTGGTGTGAAATATTATCCAGATCCTACATAATAGTGAGGAGCTATGACCCATACAAGGATTTTGACAATAAGTGCACTGTGACCATCACCTTGGAGATATGATCTTGAGTCAAGATCAAGATACACCCTTGGGTCATGGACAATAGTTGTGTGAAATGTTATTTAGATCCAACATAACAGCAAGGATTTATGGCCTGAACAAAGATTTTGGCTATGTATGCACTGTTACCTTGACCTTGAAGATATGACCATGGGTTAAGATCATGATACACCCTTGGGTCATGTACAACAATTGTGTGAAATATTATCCAAAAAAAGAAGTTATGGCCTTGACAAATCTGAACAGACAGACAGATGGACAGACAGACAGGGTGATTCCTGTACTGGGGTATAACAAAGACTTTTAACAGAAGTGTATAGAGAGGCTCAAGTCACAGACTGACCATTGCTTTAAGACCATAGACTATCAATAAAAATGTATAGAGAGTCTTTAATCATAGACTGACCATTGCTTTAAGACAATAGACTATCAACAGAGAGGTGTAGAGAGGCTCTAATCACAGACTGACCATTGCTTTAACACCACATACTATCAACAGAGATGTGTAAAGAGAGGCTCTAGTCACAGACTGACCATTGCTTTAACACCACATACTATCAACAGAGATGTGTAAAGAGAGGCTCTAGTCACAGACTGACCATTGCTATAACACCACAGACTATCAACAGAGATGTGTAAAGAGAGGCTCTAGTCACAGACTGACCATTGCTATAACAACATAGACTATCAACAGAGACGTGTAAAGAGAGGCTCTAGTCACAGACTGACCACTGCTATAACAACATAGATTATCAACAGAGATGTGTAAAGAGAGGCTCTAGTCACAGACTGACCATTGCTTTAACAACATAGACTATCAACAGAGATGTGTAAAGAGAGGCTCTAGTCACAGACTGACCATTGCTATAACAACATAGACTATCAACAGAGATGTGTAAAGAGAGGCTCTAGTCACAGACTGATTGAATTGATTGATTGAATATTGTTTTACGTCACTCCATGATTATTTCACGTATATGGTGATGGCATCTGCCTGATGCATTGCATACAAATTTAGACCTTTGCAACAGACCCACCCGAAGCAGTAAGGGATCTTTTACATGCCACACCTACCTCAGTTTTTACTGTCTCCTCAGAAAGACAGAACAACGGTGCACCCAGGACAGGAATTGAACTTGGGACCTCTCGATCACAAGCTGAGCACCTTATCCACTAGGCTACATTGACTTCTAGTCACAGACTAGTCAGTCACAGACTGACCATTGCTATAACAACATAGACTATCAAAAGAGATGTGTGTAGAGAGACTCTAGTAACAGAATGAGTACAGCTTTAACTATCCACAGAGATGTCTTTAGAGAGACTCTAGTCATGGACTGAACACAGCTATAACTACACAGACTATCAAAAGAGATGTGTATACAGAAGCTCTAGTCACAGACTGATATTGGCATAATTACAAGGAGTATAACCAAGATTTGTATTAAGAGGTTATAGTCACAGACAGAATATAGCTCTAACTAGATAGACTATCAACACAGATGTGTTTAAAAAGACTCGATAACTATGTAAAGCATAACTTGAGATACCTATGTGTCTATAAGCTCTCATAACAGGTCAAGTACAAGTATAGCTGTAACCACATTGAGTAACAGCAAGGATACGCCTATGAATGAAGACACCTGTCACAGGTTGAGCATAGCTATAAAGATATAGAGCACATACAGGGATACCCATGTATGGAGAAGCCTTGGTCATAGGCTGAGCAGAGCTTTTAACTAAATAAAGCACAAACACGGACATCTATATATAGATAAGCCTTAGTCACAGATAGAGTATGTCTATAACTAAATAAAGCATGACAAAGGACATCTGTGTATGAAGAATCTCAAGTTACAGGTAGAACATGTCTATAACTTACAGAGCATTACCAAGGACACCTATGTATGGAGAAGCCCTAGTTACAGGTAGAGCATGTCTATAACTAATAGAGCATGACTAAGGACATCTATGTATGGAGAAACCCTAGATACAGATAGAGCATGTCTATAACTAATAGAGCATGACCAAGGACATCTATGTATGGAGAAGCCCTAGTTACAGGTAGAGTATGTCTATAACTAATAGAGCATGACCAAGAACAACTATGTATGGAGAAGTCCTAGTTACAGGTAGAGTATGTCTATAAGTAATAAAGCATGACCAAGGACACCTATGTACATGTATATAGAAGCCACAGTTACAGGTAGAACATGTCTAACTAAATAGAGCATGAACAGTGACATCTAAGCATGGAGAATCACTATTTACACGTTGAGCATGTCTATAACTAATAAAGTATGACCAAGGACATCTATGTATGTAGAGGCCATAGCTACAGGTTGAGCATGTCCATAACTAAATAGAAAATGAACAAGGACATCTATGCATGAAGAATCCCTAATTACAGGTTGAGCATGTCTATATAACTAAATAGAACATGAACAAGCACATCTATGCATGTAAAAGCAATAGTTACAAGTTGAACATGTCTATAACTGACAGAGCACGAACAGGGACATCTGTGTATGGAGAAGCCTTAGTTACAGTTTGAGTACCTTGAAGAACATTAATGTATAAATAGCTATAACTATATACAGTAAAGTATCAATAAGGATTATATTAGTATGAAGAGGCTATAGAAGCTCAGCATATTTATAAGAACCGGGTTAGTTCATGCCAAAGGTCTCAAGGTACACTATCAGGGTACACTAAGTCCATATATATTGATGGTCTCGTACTTCTAATTGCAGTACTTTTATTACTATAAGTGGTCAAATTTAGTTCAACATTATAGTTACATCATTTAATTTTACATGTATCATTTTGATTGGTTTAAACATTAATGGTATATTTCATCCCAGAATTTTTTTCTGATAACATAAATTTCCCCCGTTTTTTTTTTTAATGTGATGTCAAAATATTGACACTATGTGACAGAAGTTTAGAGATGTTGAGAAGCCTTAGTTAAAGGGATGAACAAGCCCTAGTTACAGGTAGAGTATGTCTATAACTGATACAACTCGAACAGGGACATCTATGTATGGAGAAGCCTTAGTCACAGTTTGAGTACCTTGAAGAACATTAATGTATAAATAGCTATAACTATATACAGTAAAGTATCAATAAGGATTATATTAGTATGAAGAGGCTATAGAAGCTCAGCATATTTATAAGAACCGGGTTAGTTCATGCCAAAGGTCTCAAGGTACACTATCAGGGTACACTAAGTCCATATATATTGATGGTCTCGTACTTCTAACTGCAGTACTTTTATTACTAAATTAGTCAACATTATAGTTAAATCATTTAATTTTACATGTATCATTTTGATTGGTTTAAAAATGAATGGTATATTTTATCCCAGAATTTTTTTCTGATCACATAATTTTCCCCCGTTTATTGTAACTGTGATGTCAAAATACTGAAACTATGCAGCAGAAGTTTAGAGATGTTTCGTAAGTGCTGACATAACGTACCAATTTCTGAGAATAGACAACGTTTGAAAGGAATTGAATGATAAGGAATGAATCTTATTTTTATTCGTTAAATGGAGGTATACCACAGAAAAATGAAGAAAAACTAATGTATTATGCGCTATGCACAATGATGTACTTTTCCGTACCTATTTTTCACGGTATACCTCCATCCAACAGAAAACAATTAGGTTCACTCCTTAATCAATACATTTCTATTTGGATCTATTCTTTATGTTGGCAATTGCAAATTTCTTCCCTTTATGAGTTACCGAAATAGACTTGTCAGGGAATGTAATTGTAAACAACTATAATTTCCTTTTTCAAAATGTTCTTTGCAAAAATGAACATCAAATTTATAATTTTTCATCAGATGTAAAATCTATATAATTCAGACATCTGAAAGGTTCGCACAAAATGGACACAAGTAATTGTAGGAAACTCCCCTCCCCTTCCTTTTATAGCAGGATAACAAATTTCTCACCTCTGTTCTGATAGTCCTGCTGCCTTGATTTGGACAAGTGTTAACATAATGATGAAATAACAAACTGGGATCATCAATACTAAGGGCCTCGTCTGCCTCTAAACTGGCCTCTAGACCCTTTAATCCTCCAAACACCACTAAAGCATGCCTGAAATCGAAACAAATATGCCTTTAATGGTCATGGGAAGAAGTTAAGTTTGTGTTCGAATTTTACAAAGCTTAAGCTATGTTACTTATGATAAGCATCAGTATAAATAGACAAAACAAATAAGTATCATTTTACATGGTTCAAGTGTTGAATTTAGATGACTTGATTTCCCCATGGAAACAAAGTGACATATTCTAGTAGCAGGTTCTTAAAGGTGTGGAGGAGGCACCTACCTCTCTGAAGGAGACCTCAAATTTTACCCTGAATCTTGTATTTTTAACAATATTCACTCATTTTCAACAAAAGGTTTCTTTCTACCATTTTGCCAAAGTCATGCTGTATCTGTTACTGATACTGGGTTACTAGGTCAACTGCATTAAAAATGTCTTCAATGATGTCACAAAAAGATGTTCTTCAAATTCCCCTCATAAATGTCTATAGGCTTTGATATTTAACATTGCATTTAATAGTATTAGTAACAAACTCAAACAAGTCTAGTAGCAGAGAAAAGTAATGTACAAATGTATATCAGCAAATTTTAAAACAGATCACCGTACCACTTTAGATTTACTCAATAAATGTACCACATAAGAATAACCAGTCGACTGCACCACATTAGATTTACTCATTCAATGAACCACTTAAGAATAAGCACTGTACCACTTACGAAAAACTTGTTCACTAATTACTTAGTCACTGTACCACTTAAAAATTCCTGATGAAATGTACCACTGAATATAGCTCATTAACTGTGCCACTTAAAAATTACACATTACTCACTAATTTACCATACTACTTAGAAATTACTCATTTAATCTACCACTTAGAATTACTCATTCACTTTACCACTTAAAAATTACTCATTTAATCTACCACATAAGAATTACTTATTCACTTTACCACTTAAGAATAACTCATTTGATCTATCACGTAAGAATTACTCATTCACTTTACCACTTAAGCTGTATATTATGATCGTGATATAATAGTTCAACTAATATTTGACAATAAATATGGTGAAAGCTATTTACAATATTTATAATAATTGACAAGAAATGAATTTTTGAAATACAATATTCAAAGAAATGTAGTGTTTTCACTTGTCGTAAAGTTCAGCATAAAAACCCTTCATTCAAAGTAAATTAGATACATAACGACTGACATAGCTCTTAAAAGTCATACATAAACAAACACTTGTAGTAAAACTGATGTATGGGGTTTTAATGCATAATGTTCAGTTTAAAGCACGAGCTTGGTGGACTGATATAATCTCTTTATACATTATTAATATCCCTCCAGACATGTTTCAAGCACTTTAATCATAAAGTGATGCCGTATAGGATGAGCAATGCTTACAGTGCATTGTGTACTATTCAGCCATTTTCAATGGTTCTATTTTCATTTTATTGTTCTGCCATTAATATTTCATGATTGATAGTTAATTCGTGATTATATGGAGACTAAAAATAAAATTCTGGATGATTATTTTATATAGAGAAATAGTTTTTTTCCTGATAGAAGTATATGCAATTATTCTGATATTAAACCCTTAAAAATTAAGCAGCCTTTTACCAATTACCATAAATGGTACAAGTAATGTTTTCCTGTTAACCATACTAGAGCTAAGAGTAAGGGGAGAGGGGTCAGACATTAACTCACAAACTTAATTCTAAACTAAAACTGTCTCATGGAACAAATATCCCCCTCATAGCAGCAAATTTGAAAAAAAAAATTTGGTCATGGGTTAATTGTGACTTTGGGTGAAGGTCATGACACACCTTTGTGTCAACCTTTAAAAATACAAAGGTCAAATTTTAAACCCAAGGTCACAGGGAATGTATATATGAAGTTTAACATCGTAAATTAAGACTGTAAATTGTAATTGTAAATTGACACATACAGTCTGGTAACCATATTCATTCATCAATGCTCTTGACCGTGACTGTTGACCTTTTAACCCACAAATCAATAGAGCAAATCCTTGACTCACAGTGAAGTTTCAAGTTGATAGCTGTAAGGGAATTTGAAAATAGTCTGAAAACCATGTTCAGGTATTCATGCTTTATGATCTTGACTTTTAACCTCCAAATCAACAGAGCACATCCTTGACTGATGGTGAGTCTGTGTTCGAAGTTTCCCAACTATAAGTGTAAAGGGAATTTAGTTACGGTCCAGAAACCATTTACATGGATAGACAGTCAGATATATAGACAGACAGGGTGATTCATTATATGCCCCTAAACTTTATAATAAATATCTCAGTGACCTTGATCTTAGACATATGATATTTAATAAAGGTTCTTTTTTTCCAAAGTCACAAAGATTCTACCATATGCATTTAAAACTCACAAAATGAAAGTGATTAGTTTCTCTAACTCCTGCCTACATTTTGTCTTCAGACAATAGACAAGTGGATAGCACCATATTGTAATAATAAATATTTTCCCCTTTTTCCTATTAAATAGAAGCGATTCCACGCTTTACTCAATTTAGTGCACATACTGTAAAGAACCATAACTCCTTTAAATGAAGAATACTACTAAAAATTAACAGTAGCAGTTTAAGCAGATTTCACCAGTTTAAGAGGTTGGAAAAATCACTTTTGCATTGAACTAGCAAACTACAGGTACTGTTAATTTCCCAACAACATACAAGAGAAATATTATGCAAATTTTGATGTGTAAAGGATAAACTTTGATGAAAATCATGAAGTTGGTAGCTCCAAATTAAAAAGACAACACTTATATACCAAAACTGCAAAACAAGGTACCTGTATAATTTGTGTGATTTGATGACTTTTGTTAAGTCTCTATAGAATTGTCAAAATACTGAAATAATACTGTTATACTTCAATTATATGTCGACAAACTAAATGAAATCTGGGATTTGCCTGATTTATTACATCTAAGGTAAAAATGTATAAGAATAAATTGGATATTCATGCTATTGTGGAGCAAACTTGCTATGGTTCTTTCACAATATAAGGAAGCCTGTTCAATATCTATCTCAAGAGACTTTCACAAAATATGGATCCAATGATCATCTAGTTATATGGTGCAATCAATCTCAGATTATGTATGTGGTGGTTGACTATAATGCTACATACCTGAATTCAGATTCTATGGTTATATCATCGATGACATCTCCCCATTCTGATGTACCAATGGTCAAATCATAACCATCTTTGTAGGGAGACTCTGTAAAGACAGTACCTAAAGTAGACGCAAGACGAACACTGTAACCCCAGTATAGACCTGACTCTGTCCTCGGGGCTGATGGAGGAACCACTTTACCCCTTAGCTTTTTCTTATCTGAAATGTAGTAAAATACTTACAGATTACCATATTAAGTTTTAATTTACAGTTTGCTTTATAGGAGATATCACACCATATTTTATAGGAGATATCACACCATGCTTTATAAGAGATACCACACCATGCATTACATGTATAAGAGATACCACACCATGCTTTATAAGAGATACCACACCATGCTTCATAAGAGATAACACACCATGCTTTATAGGAGATACCACACCATGCTTTATAAGAGATACCACACCATGCTTTATAGGAGATAACACACCATGCTTTATAGGAGATACCACACCATGCTTCATAAGATACCACATCATGCTTTTTGAGAGATATCATACCATGCTTTATAAGAGATACTACACAGTACAATGTTTTATAAGAGATATCACAACATGCTTTATAAGAGATACCACACCATGTTTTATAAGAGATACCACACCATGCATTACATGTATAAGAGATAGCATACCATGCTTCATAAGAGATACCACAACATGCTTTATAAGAGATACCACACCATGCTTTATAAGAGATACCACACAATGTTTTACAAGAGATATCATAAATTAATATTAATAGAAACTATTGAACAGAATGAAATTTCTATAGGGAGCTTACTCCAGTCATATTGTGGAATCCTGACCGTAACTCTCAGTCCAGTTTGAAGATGACGGTCAATCTGGACATCTTTCTGCAAGGAAAAGTAGAAACTTTACTAAAATAAGATGTCAACAAATTCATCATCAAAATTTTTTGACCAAATTCTCTGTCAAAATTTTCATTTCACTGTTTTAAAACAAACATTGTTTGAAATAACTTAAATATGGTACAGGCATACAGAGTTTTTGTGTTGTCTGCATATTATGCAGTGCATGGGATCACTTTATTTGGTATTTGTGACTTTTGTCTGTCTGTCCATCCATTTGTCTATCTGGTAAGAGTCATACACTCTGATTTCCTTAAAACTATTCAGAACTTACCACTTGCATATAGGCCAAGGTCATGTTTAATGTCAAAGCAGTGTTCAGTGGTAGACTTTCAGCAGATTCAATGATTGGCTTTAATATCTGGCTGCACAGACATAACCACTTGTCTTGGACAGACATTCCTACTAGCCTTAACAGACCTTCCCATTTGTCTGAACAGATGTTCTCATTTACATGGACAGATCTTTGCCTAGACAGACCTTCTTATCAACTCTGACAGACATCTCCATCTGCCTGAATGGAAACTCCTATTTACCTGGACTGAACTTTCCACTTACATGGAAAAACCTTCTCATCAGCCTGGACAGACCAACACGACAGATGTGAGAGTCTACAGAAAATTCCTGCACAACATTTCTGCCCACTTAGCTACCCAGACCCTAGTCATCTGCTCGCTATGCACAAACTATAAATGTAGCTTTACTGTAGTATAATTTCTACTATGTCACTTACATTGAGTAGCCCAGCATTTACAAACGACCCCTTTCCTGGTTTGACATGCTTGCTGAGAACCACACCTTCTCTATATTCTGTTTCATCAGTAGCTCTCATATGATGGGGACTGTCCAGGGGGTTCAATATACCTGAAACAATGAGAAACAAAACACTATACTTGTCTTCAATCTAACTTCAAAACTGTATCCCTTGATGACCATATGACTAAGGGTAGGAACAAAATGTTTTCAGTGAGTGTATGGCTCACAATTCAATAAAAAAATGACATATGTTATCCTTGTTTATCCATGTACTGATCTATTATAAAAACTGTTTCCAGCCTTGATCTAATTCTGATATGTTATTCTTCACCAGTAATAAAATAAGTTTTACAAATACATGTAATCCAATGAAAAAATGTTCAGCCACAATCTTCATTGAAGTTGATACAATACTTAATAGGAAAATAATCCATGTGATATAGTCCATTTATAATTACAGAGGAATTATTGTCTTAAATTTTATCTGGTGCTGAAGACTGCAATTTATAACATCATTTAATCACTGGGAAAAGATACTAACAACAGACTAATTATTGTCAAATATATCATCTTGTGCAGAACATAGTATGTAACAACATTAATGACTCTGAATGACAGCCACTTTTGAGCAGTAGGAATACAGTGATTCAATTACATTACCATACCTGCATATTTAAGGTCTTTATGTTGAGGGAAGAAAGATTTACGCAGATATTGCGGACACTCTAAATACTGTAGAATTCTGGCCATCTGGACATTGGCTTGACCTTTCTTCTTTATGCCTTCAAATTCTCCTTCAATTTTTCTGTTTATAAGCAAGAAACATTTATTACATTTCCTACTTATTTCCTTAACAGTTTTGCTTTGTACATGTAATATACCGGTAATTAAAAATCATTCACCTCTTAGACAATGATGACCAGTTATATTGGTTGTGAAAACAGATATACTGACAGATAAAAATAAAAATGTGTTGGTGAAACATTATGCCCCCTGGGTGCAAAATTGTTGATGAGGACATTTTTCAAATGTAAACCAAAGTTGATGGTCCAAGTCACAAGGTCATAAATTATGGTATAAAATGGAAAGGTCTCACAACATGGAATACACATGTGAGATATTAAATCACTGGCTGGTATGGTTGAAAAATTGGGTCCAATGATATAGTTATCCACATACAAACAGACAGATAAAACAAAAACAATATGCCCCAGATCTATTGATTCTGAGGCATTAAAATCAGAGGTTGAACCATGGTTTGTGTTAAGCAAAATGCTAAACTAAATCTCAGCATCATGGTTAAGCCCTCTTAAAACTCAAAAATAATGTAAAAAGGTATCAAGTCAGGAATTTATAAAGATTATTACAAAAATGTGTATGTATATTGCCAAAACTTGACTGAACAAATGATAAATATAGAATTCATTGGCTGAAAAGACATATAAATTTCATATTCTATCCTTGATTTCATTAAGACTAATAAAATACCTGTCTGTTGATCCAGTTTCATCAAAAATAATTATTTCATCCACATTGAACACAACTGCAGCCCTGGCTATCTAGAAAATATAATAAGTACTGGTAAATAGTAATCATTCTAGTCCTTAAAACTTTGGATTGACATTTCATTTATATTTTTCTTATGCTTTCCTACTTTAAATATATGGAAACCTTTCATATATGCTACATGGAAGGTTTTATTTGTTCTCAAATTCTAAAGTCTGTTTGGAGAGGCATTTCTTACAAGGAGTGGGTTTTCTAGATCCATTTTGTTACAAAACAGTGTTTAAGTTGCCTCTATAAGAAAGACATTTGTCAGTCAAAGCAATTTATCTATGAACATGAACTTTACCACTTTTGTACAAACCAGGAATGGAATAAAATCACTAGCTGGATGGGGGGGACTAAAATATATTCCATCAGATTACAAGTACTGTAATCTCCTAAGGCACTTAGATTTTCTTGATTAAACCAAAAAGGATTCCCAAACATTCTGAGAGAGCGTTCTACAAATCCCATTACTCGTTACCTGTGGGTCAGGTAACTGAAAAGCTTTTAACCTCTTACCCGGTGGTAAGTAAGTTCTGAGTAATATCAATCATATCAAATTTAAACTTTGCTAATTAAAAGATGATAAAAGTACAACCGGAAGTAGTGGAACCGAAAAGACTTCTGATAAAATTACCAATACTAGTTTTGATATTATTTAATAATTGTGAGTTTTCCATCTCGATCTCAGAGAGGACCCAGTATTTGTGAAAACTCACTAACTCGATGCTCGAGGCTACAAAAATTTCCTCGGAATAGATCAACTAATTTGATTTTGAAATAGCTTGACTGGCTAGTAAAAAAATATTGATGTCTCCAGATCAAAAGATGACAAATTGTTAGGGCTGAGACAGTTCATCACAATTTCCATTTGGCTCCATATTTTCTTTCGATTCCACCGTGTTCTATATATTTGTTGGAATTTCCATTTCATTCTGCCAAGGACATATAAACAATGGTCCATGATTCAGCAATATGATCAAATTAAAATGATTTCTTTTAAATAATCTTTACTGTTTAGTAATTTTCATTATCACTGTCAGTTTGAAAAAAGCAAATATCTTTAATTTCTTTGACGCTTCTTCAATAATGGCATATTTATATTATTTGAAACATTTTAATTTCATCGGAGGAAATTCTGAGTACAAAAAGAAAACGATCTCTGAAAAGTGTAAATGGAACTTTAAAACTTGAAATTAAAATATAACATTATTAACTTTCTATAAATGATTCCAACTGATGCCAGATAAATTATCTTTAATGCATGAACAACTTAGTATCTAATCCACAGGTAATGATTTACTGGTAATCACTCAAATGAAATGTGGTCTACAAGTTTCTGTTTATATTTCAAAATATAATACATTATATATATGTACCTTGATCCTATACAAAAGGATGGGTATACGCGGACTTGAAAAAAGTTAATGTACCTGTCCCAATGACGTTTCTATGAAACTACATAGTGGGCACAGTTGAAGTTGGATCAGGCTTTTGGACCAAGCTTTTGTACAATTTTAAGAAGTATTGTTTTGTATCAATAAATCATCATATCGCTACTACCATATCAGTGTAAGAGAGGTGTCTGGTTTCAGTCCTAGTCCTACAAACTGCAAATCTATACGTCATACTCTTACTGTACATATAATGATGTCGTTTTGATATGCAAAATTTACTGATTTTATGCTTTTCTCAGAATTAACTCTTGAATATGCTTGTTTTACTTTAGGTAAGTACATTTTTACCCTGCGTAAGTGGATTTCAGTTAGTCACTTACCCGTTGGTATGTGGATTTTTAAAAAAAATTCCTAGAACACTGTGAGGATATTCCTATGGCAAATAACATACATTTGTACCTTATGCATTACACAACTTTACCTTAGTAAGTCCACAGTGACACAACTCAATCGAGAGATGCAACTTACCATGAGAGCCACATACCAACTTTCACTCAAATATCTACATGTAACTGTATCACAGAAAAAAGTCAGAAAAACTGTAGTGTATTGGAATGACAGACAGACATTAAGGGAAAATACAGTCCACTCAAGTAGAGATAGTGGGTAGCTAATAACACTGCACAAATTTTTTGTATTATAAATTAAATAAAATACACACCTGTCCTGCTAGGTATGTTCTGAGTTCAGGGGACTGAGCATTGTCTAGGATAGATCCTGGTAAAGCTATAGACAATGTGAAATCTCTACCTGATGCTGTAACGAAAATGGTACAGAGAAATGGAAGGAAGCAAAATATCACTATCAAGTGTAAACATTTACTCCTGGCATATAGATCTAGAAATGGAATAGCATAAGATAATTATTAGTCTTTCAGAACAGAAATGATTTATACACAAGATAAGTAAGTGTCCACTTTACATTACATAGAATTATTACAATTTTATTTTTATTACTAAGTTGAAAATAAAAAAAAAAAACAAAGCTTGAGTGATTATCATTTTATACCACTATCACACAAATCTTCGATTCATGATGCAGGAAAAAAATTTAATTTTTACAACAATTTCACCCTCCACAAATTAATGATCAAGCAATATCAATGTATAACTATCCTTGCCGAAAGTTACTAAATTAGGAACATGTTAATTCATATCTTTGAATAAAGTTGTGCCAGACTGAGAAACTTTCAGTTACGTGTGAGGAACAAGCAAGCTGCTTCTCAGAAAAAACCCCACCAAACAATATCATCTAAATATTGTATATATATCTAATAATAATTCTCATTGTAAACACTAGCACTGGCATGCATCAGTCCTTATTGTTTCCATCTTTACTGGCCAGTGTACAAAAGGTCTGGGTTGGAGTCCAATTAGTGGTGTGTCAGTGTCTATCTTCCCATATGAGACCATGTCATGGTAGGTATTGGAATGTTAAAAGATTCTTCACTACTTTGGCATGAAGTAAAACAAGAAAACAAGCAAATCATGATACCTTTCTTCTCTTCTTTATTTGTTTCAATTTCTTCAGATTCTTTCTTGCTTTTCTTAGCTTCTTTTTCTACCTTTTTAAGCAATTTTTCTTCCTTCCATTTTCTCTTTCTCTCCTTCTCTGCAAAAACATCGTACTCAAAAATTTAGTCCATTCATATTTTCTTTTTTTTTAAACTATAATTTCTGGTAACATTTTTACATATGATGTAAAAATTTAAATGATTTGTTAAAAAAAGAAAATTAATAAAGTTACATTTTTTTAAAAAAGAATACCATGAAGAGGGGTATGAAATTAATCTGCTTTAAATGTATAATAAATGCAAGATAAAATTAATCATAATAAATTCACAAACATCTAATATGTCTACTAAATTCTATAGATCTAAATGTGACTGTTCTCTAACCAGAGTTTATTTTTTATTGTTACATTTATTGTACTTATTTCTCTCAAGTCAATGCATATCTATTGCACCTACTTTCCTGATGTCTTTGCATACTTATGTTTTATTTACTTCCCTTGTGTCACTGTACACTTATATTTATGGTCTATTTAACAGACTGATTGTCCTGAGAAAAAATATGAAATTTTGCAACATCTGTTATTATACTTACTATCTTTCTGCTTATAACACTTACCATCCTATAGCCATTGTGTATTTTTAAACTATAATTTCTGGTAACATTTTTACATATGATGTAAAAATTTAAATGATTTGTTATAAAAAGAAAATTAATAAAGTTACATATTTTTAAAAAAGAATACCATGAAGAGGGGTATGAAATTAATCTGCTTTAAATGTATAATAAATGCAAGATAAAATTAATCATAATAAATTCACAAACATCTAATATGTCTACTAAATTCTATAGATCTAAATGTGACTGTTCTCTAACCAGAGTTTATTTTTTATTGTTACATTTATTGTACTTATTTCTCTCAAGTCAATGCATATCTATTGCACCTACTTTCCTGATGCCTTTGCATACTTATGTTTTATTTACTTCCCTTGTGTCACTGTACACTTATATTTATGGTCTATTTAACAGACTGATTGTCCTGAGAAAAAATATGAAATTTTGCAACATCTGTTATTATACTTACTATCTTTCTGCTTATAACACTTACCATCCTATAGCCATTGTGTATTTAGTATTATACATTACACTTACTTTCCTTGTGCCATTGTTTCCACTCTTGGGGCTGAAAAAAGGGATAATTGAACATCTCTTTTACTAAATCATTGCAAATGTACTAATATATTTCTCATTTTATTGCCAAAAAGAAATTCTTATTACATTTTAATTCACTTATACATAATTACTAGATGCTAGTCTTGAAACAGAAATTTATTAAACTCTGAGGAAATATATATAAATCATGTTTCTATTAATGTCCATAAAGCTTTTATCACATTTTCTTTTGAAAGACAATCATACTGTGGTAGTGACTGAAAGGTGGAGTTTCAATCATGTCAAATAAATAATCATAAAACATATAGGTCTTGAATTAAAGATGAATATGCATGGAGAAATAATGCCAATGTGAATAATTTCTACCTTGTTCTGTATGGTTGAATGACACTTATGCAGCTTTTGTTACATGTACATATCAACACATCTAGGGAAGGGCACTTATTCAGTTTTAATTGATCAGTGAAATGGTTCATCTTCAAAATTGGTTCATTAAGTTCTTTGATTGGATGAACGGTCAACTACCTCTAAATAACTTTTTAAATATAAAATATGCATGTCAATTTAATATACATGCAATGGCAGATTTATCATTAAAAACTGATTTGGCACCAGAAATGGCAGAGTCATAATACAGATGTGCCTCCTCCCCTTCCTTTTCGGAAAAAACCTGGATCTGCCACTGGCATGTCTCGTGAAATTTAATTCATTGAAATTGCACATAAGATAAGTTTTTAAACCCCATTTTAAAAATTCATAATAAGTTACCATCAAAGAACTTAGGGTTATCGCTCTTTACGTAATGGACGCAAATGAGGAAATTCTAGCCATCGGTATTATCTATTACAAGGTGGTATTTGCATGAAAAGTCATCTATAACATGTAACTGTCACCCTTCTATCCCTATCAGGTGAAATAAGAGTGAAAAAGGGTCATTTCGGTAACTAATTGAGTCATTTCGGTAACTAATGAGTCATTTCGGTAATTCTGGGTAATTTCGGTAAGTAACAGAACCCGTTATATCATCAGAACAAACTCAATATTATGGAATACGGAGAGTATCTAATCTCTTTTGAGATTCTTTTTATTATGCCGTCAAGTGGCAATAGTAAATGACAGCATAATACAACGGCCACGCGCAAGAATCTCAAAAGAAATTAGGAGAGTATCATACGATGATATTTTGAATTTCCTCTGACGCCTAATATGTACCATTTAAAACCTATAGTAAAATAACACAACTGCAGCTGAAATAGTTACTATTTTACAAGTTGTCATGGTTATTATTACCGTAGATGGCATGTTATCTTTAATGTATGATGATACATTATTGCTTTCCATGCTGCTTTTCGATGTTTACAAAATTTTAATTAAATGTAATCTTGAACTCGAAAAAAAAATTCTTGCGGGAGAACTACTGCCATTTAGCAGTAGCAGTGCTGCTGCAGTAGTAAAGTGTCCAGGTCGTGTATATCTTTGGCTTACTTATTATCTAAACTACTACAGTGCTATAGTATTATAAAATTAGTGGTGAATTCAGGGCATGCAAAGAAAGTATCGTTTGATAATGTTTTGGTTTTTTTTTCAAAACAAAGCAATATTTCATATTGAATGTCTTTTGACAAGCAATCATTTGCGTTTAGCGGGCAAAATGTGAATTTATACCACGACAAAGTAACGCTGCATCCGCTACTGAATTGAAGAGATATATGTATTTCTGATAATATATAGCTATATCATCCCCTTTATGCGTTCGCAATGATAAATATTTGCTTCCAAAACCAGAGATATATATACACACAGTGTCTCTGACCCCCCCCCCCCCAAAAAAAAAAAAAAAAAACAAACAAACAAACAAAAAAAAAAAAACAAAAAACAAACAAACAAAAACAAAAACAAAAAAAATCCCACAATGATATTTTTGTAGTTTTAATTTATATTCGCTGGGGAGATGATTTACTTATCCGAATATAAATGAATAATATACACCAGAGACATATATACACACTATCTGAGTGAATGTTTATTCAACCACTTATACGAAATGACCAAATCCCTGATAGGAAAGGAAACTCGGAGCATTGTCATATCTTTTTTAACATTATTGTACTCGTTAGTTACATTCAATACAGAGGTTAAATCTATCTCCTTAGTTTTAAACTTATGCGCTGAAATAGACCATGTGTGCAGACTGTAATCACATGAAAATCGTGAGATTTTCATACAGCTCAAAACCTATCGAAGCTCGAGATTTACCGTTTGTAAACCACCACTGTGTATTATATTTACTTTTAAATCTCGTTTTGAAAATATATTTAGTTTACTTTGAAGCCTCAACTTGAAACATTCTGCAATTTAGAAGTTCTACACAAATTTTTATAGTACGTTAAACATTCGTAAATACCGAGTAATATGCAGTATTCGCGGATCTATACAAAGTTAAATAGTAGTAAAGGATGCCCCCCTTTTTTTTCTTGGTGAAGAGAGTGTCTTTCTTTTTTTTTTGTATATACAATGACTTCCCTATGGAAAATTTTACTTCTTTTGCACGCCACCTTGAATTCTTTAAAAAAAATTGCTTTACCTACTTGTTTATTTATCTGTTGAAAATAAACACTGTTTGAAAGTTATAAGTTGTATTCAAAAATATGGAGGACGGTAAATAAATATGCATTCTTTGTTCATGAACTACGGAAATAAGAGGTTTTAACACTTCTAAACTGTTGTGCCTACATGTATACTATTGTGTGTATACTCATGATATTTTGGGGGGGGGAGGGGGGGGGGGTTTCATATATTGAACATCCTGTTAACCTTGCACATTTACATGTTTATGAATTTATCAAGATGCTGATAAATGACCAAGCGCATATGTGTTATTTACGCCTTGTATACTCCCTCACAAGACATAAAATCAAACCAAACAATCATAGTGAGATGATGCCGCATATGCGGTCATTCATTTTAATGAAAGAAGAAGAAGAAACTTTCACATACAAGATATCATAGATATTTGCAGCTATAATTGATAGTTTCATACACTTGAAAATGATGTAAAATTTCTTTCTCATTGATTTCCGCTAAAACTTCCACCTTAACATTTAAAATTGATATTTACATCTAAATCTAAGACTTCAGTTACTTTAAATAAGTGAAAGGCGCCATCACCTGGGTGTAATCCGTTGACACCCACTCGATGAATAGAGAAATTGATCTTCATATCGACATACTGCGGCTTTTGATGTCTATTGAGTATATATGTACTTGTCACATATCACAAAGTTAATGACATGATACATAATGTTCAAATTATATCTAACCATGTTACATCGGTTACACATCATATAAGGTCATTCAACTTTGATGTATATTAGATTCATTATGCAAAGGCGGTGTCACTAATTTAACAAAAGTAGGGTGGGGTGGGGTAAGGGAGTGGGTGAATTAACATTAATCTTAAAAAAGAGGGTTTCGATCATTAAATAATAATTTCGAGTCTGGAAGTGGGGAAACTTCATGCCTTCTCTTCTGCAAGTAGCAATTATTGAAAGTAAATATGTATGTGAAGTTTTTACACTGGTTTTGTGTAGTTTAGTATTTTTTTAAATTTTATTCATTCTTTACGTTTGTCTAAATCTGGCCCTACTTCTGTATTGATATCGAGAGGTGTTTTGTTTAGATGAATAGGGATTTTGAAAAATAATGAAAAAGTATAAATTTCGAGAATTCATGGAATTCGTCAAAATTTACCTTTTTGTAGTTTTTAATGTGAAATATATATTGATTGGTAAATTTAATCCCACAACATGATTGGAACCCCGCCCAACTGTAGAAGTTTATTTGAAGGCAACATAGTGGAAATACTCTTTTTTGGGGGGGGGGGGGGGTTACTGATGGTAAATTTCCCGCTGACTATGTAGTACAGAAAAGGAACAACTATCATTCCTTTGAAATTGCTATAAAGTATTAACTATCGCGAATATGGGTCTTTTCATAATACAGATTTATTTCCCCTTTTAGCAGGTGTCTGACGTCATACCATTGTAACATCATAGAATCTCTATAGAAGTCTCCATTTTATCGCTTCATTACCAGTAATTTTACATCGGTTTCTATAGAATTTCTTTATGTCATAATAGCATGACGTCAGATACCAACCCAGATGGGAAATAACTCTGTATAATGAAAAGACCCGATATGAAATATACCAATATATCAAATTAACTAATACCTATATCAGATACAACACGCAGTTTATGTAAAGCATTCTCATATGCTAAGTATATCTCGGATTAGCATACCACGGATAGAAATGGCTTGAGTTCAAATTACTCATTCATGTAATATTAGTATCTTTTCAATCTCCATTTTTCGTATTTCAATATATTCTTAAATGTAACGGTTGACACTTTGTACATTGTGAATTGACAAAATATACACTTGTATATATACATAATTATAAGTGTATAGACATTGCATGTTAAACAGAACAGGTGAAGGGAAAAAATGAAACCTGTGATTTTATTGCTTATTGTAATAGGGAACGTGGTGGAGGGAAGGAAAAGGGGGGGGGGAGGTTAGTCCTTGTCCTTCTACACCTGTTTCAATAACATTTGAATGTAATAAAGAGAACAGGTCGCTGATAACAGAAAGCTAACTGTTTCACTTTCATCCATGCATACCGTGTTGGGAATGTACACTTATACGTTCGTTGTTAGCCAGCTAGGCACGACCTCACTGTAACGATGTTTACCTGTGGGTGAGTGCCGAAGCATTGGACGCCAACATTTCCCAATAGTATTCCTAATTAGAATACAGCACCGTATCTCAAGAGAAACACCGAAATGGGTAAGTATTAATACCTATATTTACATTTATTTATTTAGAATAACTGTATATTATCAGTAGTATAGATGTTTCCGCGTCGTTGATTTCCATACATGAAGTGGCACGTTAGTTATTAAAGTATTAAGATTTTACACGTGAATTCCGTGCATACGCAATGTATAGGTAATTAGATCGTGCGTTGCTACCTCGGTTATTAGGATTGAAGTTATCACCAAATATTCATTATGAGTGGCCGCATTTTGATTTCATTTTTCACCAAGCTAATGACGGAGTAATTGCAATTACCTGTATATCTAATTTATGCTGGAGATCTAGTATTTGTATACATTTGTTTAATATGTATACAATGTACGCACATGTATAACATGGATTTTCTATAACACTATGAGTGTGTCTGAATAATCAATATGTACCTGAATGTAGAAATAATTGCCGCATGACAAATCGAATTATCGTCTAAATGGACCTTGCCAGATACATGTATTGGCAATTAAGTTGCGCAACATCACTTCATCGATCTATCGATATCTTGATTTGATCTTGTTATATTAGTGACATGGTTGGGAAAGAATTTAGATTATAGAACCATATGTAGCTGTTTTAGGCGAGATGGAAAGGGGAGGGCAAAGACGTCCTTTACTGAATAAATGAATTTAAAAAAAAATACCTTCAAGATATTTTATAAAGAAAAAAATATCATAAAAAATATATTCTTGATGAAGTGGTGGGGTTTCCCTGTCTACTACTCGTGCGGGAACATGTTCAGGTATACACTAGTTTGTTTATGTATTTGATTGATGTAAGGTTGATAGCAAGAAATTAAGGGAAACCCCGTTTGGAGAAAGATTTACAAAGTGATAACCACAGTGACCTTTTTACTTTACTGTTCCAAGAGATACAATATGAGGGATCTTTTAAGTTCCAACGCCTTCCGTTATACGGGACCTCGGGGTTTTTTTTATCATCCGAGACTGAACACTGATGAGTCGCCGGTGGGACACAGACCTGGGACTTTAAAGTCACTAACCGAGCACGCCACGACCTGAATCAAATGTGTCTTTTTTGGGGGGGTTTGTTTGTTTTGTTTTGGTCTCTTGTTTGTTTTTGTTTTTTTTTTTTGGGGGGGGGGGGGGGGGGGGGGCTGGAGTTTTGTTTTGATCAGGTTTATATTGTCATAGATTGCAGTACCGACACTCGTTTTAGGCTGAGCTATTTCTCTAGTTTTGATATAAATACATTGCAATTTAAACACATCGCCGGTGAAAATTTATTTCGCCGTCGCTTTTGTGTATTTTCATTGTCATTCAAAATGTTTACTGATAACTTGTAATTATAATTCAAGACAGGCACATATCTTCATAAAATCTGCCATTTCCACAATGCAAAGTTTCAAATATCTTCTCTCAAAATGTCATATATTTGCTGAGCATTGTGATCTTTAGAATTTCATACCTTGATATAATTAAGAGTATTGTTTGACTACATCTGAATGAACATTCCTCGTAACCTCATTCATCATAGCTAAACAGATAGCTGGCATGCATCACAATTGATCATTTATGCCTTATTTGTAATGTAAATATATATTTTCCTTTTTTAACTGAAGTAATATCATCCGTGATTCTTAAATGCGCGACTAAACATATAAAAAGAGGTTAAAAGAGATAAGGAAAGGAAAAAGAGGCTTTCTGCTTGGTCGAAAGCTGATATTGTTTTTTTTTATTATGTTGTATACTATAATATAATTCAGTCTTCCCGACATTAGGATCCGAGGGTCTTATCTGACATCTTATTGTCGGGGTTAAAAATAATTCTGAGCGTCATCCTTGATAATTCCAAATTTAGTTTCAATTTGTATATTCAAGGGTTTTTTTTCATTATTGAGGATAAATTAATGAAGTGGAATTTTGTATAAGGGACTTTACATATGCATAAACGTAATGATTTGCTAGTAAGTCTTGCATGCAATTTTGATGCCCGGTTGTGGATTTTAACACATGGTTGTTTGGTGCGGGGCGAACGTGTTTTCATAATGCATTGGTGGGCCCCTAGGGTTGCAACTTCCTTTCCGCAGGAAGATTTTAAACCATCCCAACGCTAGGTTTAAATTTACTATTTCTAAAAGGTAGAAACCCTTTCCTTGGCTACAGTTTATCGTAAATGGGCGGGTCCATCTTTTTCAAAATTGCTGACCCGTCCCTTATGTGTAAGTTGCTGTCGATATCTATATTTAAATCAACATGCTTAGGACCAATTGCACTCTACAGCGAGGCAGCACGGCAGATGGCGACATTTGGACCCTAGATTTATGACGACTCTGTCAAAGTTCTGATCATTGGCTGTAAAACCCAGTCCGTTATAGCAGGCTAACCCATATATACACTTAAAGAAAGAGAAGAATAGACAAAAAAGAAAGAAAAATTCAACCAAACAAAATGACTTTATATATTTATACTTTTTACTCCTATGAATTTATCAAAATGAAATTAAAATACACGCGTTGCCATTTACAAATGAAACAAACACCTATCAATTTCAGATGTTGGTCTCGGAATTACAATTTAACCAGCATATTTTCGTCACTAATATCGTTACTATACCTACATACGGAGCTAGCCGACGTTTGTGGACGATATACAAGAGGAAAAAATTTCATTATTGTCTAAGTATAGTCATTCTGTACTGGTCTATGTATTGCATGCCATTTCCTTTTTGATGTACAGTGTTATCTTTTGTTTTCTTTATAAATATTTTGACACTATTCTCGTGTAATAGAACAAAAACATGCCTTCACAAATCTGACCTCTTGCACACAGGTCCCTGCAAATAAGATAATTGTAAACCACCACCCCCCTTTTTCCCTCTAACTCTCTCTCTCTCTCTCGATTTCACGAGTCGAGAGAAAGAGTCAGAGGGAAAAAAAAGGGGGGGGGGTTACAATTATCTCACAAGTCGAGAGAGAGAGAGAATCAGAGGGAAAAAAAAGGGGGGGGGGGATTACAATTATCTCACGAGTCGAGAGAGAGAGTCAGAGGGAAAAAGTGGTGGTGGTGGGGGGGGGGGGGGGTTACAATTATCTTATTTGCAGGGACCTGTGCTCTTGCACAGCAAAAGGCGACCTTAGTATTAACTCTGAGAGCTTATATCTCTGTTTTCACCTGCTTAAACATAAAGGCATAATGCATGAATCGAACCGGGATCGCTTGTACCGTAAGTGAAGCGCTTGATTACACCAAGCCGGCCTCTTAACTGATGAATTAGTGAACCGTTTGCAAATTTTATCAGCTGTTCTTGAGTACCTTCTTCAAAATTATTAGATGAATTTAAATCAAATTTAAAGGAACGACATACACGAAGAGAAAATTTTAGTCGGCTCAAAGAAATGGAGTCTTTGCCTATGATGTTTTTATTTCGACCTCCAATCTTGACCTTTTTACAACATGACTGAAACATGATCAAAGACAGTGACGTCGTTGTCTATAAAACTAGATTTAAAAGTATTTGAATAGATGTTTTATCAATTGAAAAAGAGGTAATAAATGTAGATTTTGCTGATTTTTCTAAATAGTAAATACTTTTTCCTACTGTGGTTGTTGTCAATTTTCATAAGTAGTCATATGAATTAGAAATGATAAAGAAATGCTGTATGGCATAAAAATGACAAACTGTATCATACTTGGTAATTTATGTCTGAGAGCATCTTTGATTTCATTTATTTTATTGAATCTGAAGTTTCCAGTCATCTGTTTTCTATTTCGCCTATGAACATGACCTGTAGTATAACTCTGTGTCATTGATTTACTGATAATTAAATTTATATGTCGAATTTTGCAATAAAATCTGATTGACAAGGTTTAATGGTAAATTGATTGACGAAGCGATTGATGTGTGTATATTCTAAATTCCTTTGATCAATAAATATATTATCAGTTTTTTAGAGTTTAAATTTACTTTATATGTATACTGTATAAGGTTAGCAAGTTTTATTTATTGTATATTACACGTTTGGTAGGTTCGCCGTGTCTGATAGGTATATAGTAAATTGAATTGTCTGCCCTTGCTCATTAAGGTAGTCTGCGGAAGTGGAGGTGAAGTAATATAAAAGTTGGACAAATCAATATATTTTTTCTTATTTGTATGGCCAAATGACCAAGGTGGGATATGGTAAGTTAAACAACAGTCACCTTTATACCTCACTGTGATAAGTAAAAGAGTTCTTATCAAGGGCAGGCAACTCATCTTATTGAACTGACCGTTAAGAGGGTAAAATGACAAACTGATGAAATTATTAAATGCAAAACTATATCTTTTTATATCACATTATAACATCCCGTAGTAGTATTTGCATCTATGAAATGGATTGAAAAAAAAAACACACAAATTTTATAATATTCAGAATCAGAAGGTTTATTTTTCATCATTAATGGGCCAATAAAATGGACTGAAATTCAATCCTTTAAAAGAGATAAATATACATCATTTGCAGTTCTTAAATGTAAATGAATTTTTTCCAGCTAACTACACATGCCCTCTGATTGCACAAGAGAATGATTCACGTTTGTTACTATCCAGCTACAATACTTCAGTGGGTACCAATGTCCAGATAGCATGTAAAGAATTCGCCCAGCGGTACAAGGGACCTCCCAATATCACGTGCTATGAAAACATTAACTGGAGTAATGATGGTGTTCGAACAGTAGTGCCCACGGACTATAAATGTGAATGTAAGTGTTCCGTTTATATGTTACTCATTTACAGCTGTGTCCACAGACTATAAAAGTGAATGTAAGTGTTCCGTTTATTTGTTACTCATTTACAGCTGTGTCCACGGACTATAAAAGTGAATGTAAGTGTTCCGTTTATTTGTTACTCATTTACAGCTGTGTCCACGGACTATAAAAGTGAATGTAAGTGTTCCGTTTATTTGTTACTCATTTACAGCTGTGTCCACAGACTATAAAAGTGAATGTAAGTGTTCCGTTTATTTGTTACTCATTTACAGCTGTGTCCACGGACTATAAAATTGAATGTAAGTGTTCCGTTTATTTGTTACTCATTTACAGCTGTGTCCACGGACTATAAAAGTGAATGTAAGTGTTCCGTTTATTTGTTACTCATTTACAGCTGTGTCCACGGACTATAAAAGTGAATGTAAGTGTTCCGTTTATATGCACCTCATTTACAATAATTTCAAACAACATTTAGTACATCTTTCCGTTTGATTTGTTTGATTATTGTTTTACGTCACTCCACGATTATTTCACGTATATGGTGACGGCATCTGCCTGATGCATTGCATACAAATTTAGACCTTTGCAACGGACCCACCCGAAGCAGTGAGGGATCTTTTACGTGCCAAGCCTACCGTGACACGGGACCTCGGTTTTTACTGTCTCATCCGAAAGACAGAACACCGGTGCACCCAGGGCGGGAGTCGAACCCGGGACCTCTCGATCACGAGCCGAGCACCTTATCCACTAGACCACACCAGCTTACATCTTTCCGCAAGTAATTAAATGAAAAATTCCTGATGGTATTCAAGAGAACTAATAAAATGCAAGTAAATTCACAGCTGTGTGCAATAGTTTTGAGAAGGAACTAAACATTTATACTGTTATATTTATGTCATTGTGTAAGTTATTTTTCTTAACGGAGAGTTATTTTTTCGCAATATTAATACTAACACGAAATAAATACCAAAGTGTGATTTGTACATACATGTATTTTTCGAAATAAATTTCTAACAGGGATTTACGAATAAACTTTTTTTTACCGCCACAAACGAACAAATTCCTAACCTTAGCAAGATCTTTCTCCATTTTAACTATTGAGAATAAGCTTGTAATAACAAATGTTCAAATTTACTCTTCGTTTCTTCATTATTGATTGATTATTTATTTACGTCATTCCGTGATTACTTTACGTGCATGGTGACGGCATCTGTCTGATGCATGGCATAGTAATTTATATACTTTTGCAACGGACCCACCCGAAACAGTGAGAGTTCCATTATCTGCCACATCTACTGTGACACGATACCTCGGTTTTTACTGTTTCATCCAAAAGACAGGATACCGGTGTGCCCACGACGGGATTCGAATCTAATCCAGAACCTTCTGGTTACGAGCCAAACACCCTATCCACTGAACCACATCGGCTTCTTTTTTTTCATGAATACTGAAATAGAATGATTTAATGGGATAGAGTCTTTCACTATTACTGCAGAACTGACGTTTTGGTTGGCATTACGGAAGTCCCCAATAAGTAAGTAGTGATGAGTATAAATCATTCATGGAACACGTAGGCCTATCATGTATTGGTGTTCGTCATGGAGCATTTTATCCACTGCATTCAGCTTTTGAAGAATGACACGTAGATAAATACCTTTGCTTCCCGAAATTAAGTAAAATGATGTACTTCTCCCAAACTCGTTGCTGGTTTGAAGTTCTAAGGACTGAGAATGTCAAACTAGCGACGAGTCGGGGAGGGGCACATCATTGTGATTATGGAAAAAAGTACAGGATCTTCATTGATTAGCAGGTCATTTCACAAAAAGTTTTACGTAATTTTTAAGGAATTTTCGTCACTTTCAACCATAGATTTTACAAGTAGTGGAAATCTGAATTGGAAATCATTAAATTCATTAAGGTATTTTTCATCGCAAAATACAACAGAACATTTTATATTCTGAATACTGAAGTTTGAAGTCATATTCTATCTAGGTAAAGGTAATGAAAAATCCTTAAAAATTTCCTAAGCAATTTTTTGAAGTGGTCCGCAATTGGGAACAAATCTTTCTCTCTTCAGTATAACCTAGGATCAAATTCGTCGTGTATAAACAAATTATGTAACCTTGTTTCAAACAATGTTTCCTTGTTGTCTTTACCTTTTATACCAGCGACCTTTAGACGTATCAAGTTTTCGTGTTCAAAAGATATCAATCTTATTTCCATTTCGATAGTTTTTATATAGATAATTCATTCAAGGAATCTGTATATATAGATAACATATAATCTTAAAATTAAGAAATGGTCAAGCAGACAAAGATTTTATGGTCTCATAAAACTTCGACAGAAAGATAAAGTCATAAACGAAATGTAAATGTTTAGAATACCCTATCATTTTGTTTGCTAGATGAAAACACGTTTTTGATAAAAGTGAGTGTTCTATGTATACTTTGAAGTGATGCGTTTGTAATTCATGTCTTATCTATCAAAATGAAGATATGTTCTTCTGCCCATAACTAATTTATGAATTTATTTAAAATTTATATACTTGGAACAGAAGTATGTCAATGCTATCTATCATCAATAAAGTTGAAAGATATGTTATGTGCATTTGCCTTAAGTTAAAACCATTTGAGGCAAAGTGTATGAATAGAATGAGATATTGTCTCGTTTAATTTCTTCATACCAAGTTTCAGTAACATGCATTCAACATTCATTAAAGTCACCAAAGAATTTTATAGAGCATTTCTATTTCAACTTGAATGCTTTGTAACATCAGTCGATGACATATTTTGTTTCGAGCTTCAAAACCTTCTTAAAACTGAATGTTTCGGACAGTGATGGCGGCTACACCCAGTCAAGACAGGAGACACTTACTTTTCCCCGGGCACTTAGCCATCACTGATTTCCATCATGGTACATTACTTTAAGTGCCTAATTAGGTCTTTTCGCAATGAAGAGTTATCTGTCCTTTAAACGAGCATTTGACTTAAAACAACTGTGACGTAAACCAGTTCCATGGAAACCGATGTAAAATTGAAAAATGACGCCTCCGTAGAAATTATATCAGGTCACAATGATTTTGACATCAAATACCTACACAAATTGGAAGTAACTCTGTATTGCGTTAATTGACATCCCGGCAACACATGGCATTTCCGTATTTTACTAAGCCGGCGTGGCCTAGTGGTATCGTGCTTGCCTCCTGATCGGGAGGCCGGGATTCGAGTCCCGCTCTGGTCATGCCGGTGTCCTGTCTTTTGGATGAGACAGTAAAAATCGAAGCCCCGTGTCGTGGTATGCATGGCACGTGAAAGATCCCTCACCGCTTCGGGTAGGTCCATTGCAATGGTCAAAATTGTATGCCCCGCACCAGGCAGATGCCGTCACCATATACGTGAAATATTCGTGGTGTGACGTTAAACAAAAATTAATCAATCAATAAAAACCGTATTTTACTTGATATCTTCATTATTATTTTTGAAATTGTTTTATAAATACAAATACTGTATCTTAAAAAACCACAATCATATCTAGTACTGTAAATGTGATTTGGTTTGTATTGTTCAAACAGTATTATCCGAGATGTTCTGGTAAGATTGTTTTGAATTTATTTTGTATATTTTCAGGGACGGGAGTTTTGAATACATACGAGAAAATCGTCCTAGGTGTCGCTGCAGGGGCTGCGTCATTCTTCATCATCTGTCTCGTGTCCATTGTCTGCCTAGGTTGTCTCTCGATTCGTAATGCGAAATCCAGGTAACTGATATAGCTAAACTCTAAAATCAACTTTCATGTACGTGTAAAATTCGTATAAAAATTGTAAACAAACAATACATTAATGACATGTAAAGTGCACATCACACAGTTAAACGTAAGGTAAAACAGTTACGAAATTGTGTATTTCAGGAAATTTTACCTGGTTGGCAAAATGTGTTCAGTAGTAAACAAACCTGATATACCCTAGGTTAGTAAGTAGGTTGGGTCAGTAATCGGATGGTCGAGGGTTCAAACCTCATTGCATGCATTGCCGTATCAGGTGGGCTTTCTTAGGCGGTAATTATTTGAGCTTAGAGCTGATATGGTTGTGTTAATATCCGTATAAGTCGATGAATACTTGGTTACATCATTCGGAACTCATAGAACGTCTGTCAGATTTCCCAACATTGTTGCCTGAGTTATACACCCGAAGTGTTCCGAGTAGTAGGTCTGGCATTTGAAATTTGCACTATATAGTTAACGCTGCCTATAGCCTATATATAGTTTATCTTTTTAAACAAAAAAGCAAACTCAGCCAGGAGGCAAAATTTGGTTTTGTACAGTTGGTGTCCCTAGTGTGTAATTGAATCATATCTGAAATAACAATTACGGTAATCAAAATACATGTAGTAAGGTGTATGGACTGGACTTATTGTTTAACATGAAAACGTATACCAGTAGACAAAATAGGAAGAAGACTCGATCAGGATGTAAGCACAGGAATAAGAGGACAAAGGGATCGAGAAAAAGATATTCCAGACATGAATTTGAACCACCAACACTGGGCAGCTCCTTCAGTTACATATACTTACCATCAGATGATGGTATGTCGCGTTATACAACTCTAGGTCCGTTCCAATACAAGATATATAAAGGTCAAGGTTATCATAGACTGTTAGATGTCGATTCTACAGGAAGTAAATTAGGAGAGAGCATTAAAGTTTTCAAGTACTCCAGACTCGAATCTTTGCCTCTGGAAATATCACAAGGACGTGAGGATCTGGAATGGACAAGTTTCGAAAGAACACTCTATCATCAAAATAAAAACTTTATTAAAGAAAATAATGCTCGAGTTACATCAGCGATGGGGAACTACAATTCTGATGGCGACACGATTTCGACCATCTCGGCTTTCTTAAGGTAGATACATCCTCGACACTGAGGAATGGTTCGTGTGTGGCAATTGATTACATGCATGGCACATAGACTAGATTTCACAGTGTTGCCGTATGCAACGGACTTTTCAGACAAAACAAATAAAATGTACATGAGTAGAAATTTGACGGAAATTTAATAAAAAGCTTTGAATAATATTTGCATGTCATCACGCAATGCAGATAGAGGAATCTTCGAAAAGGGAATGGTACATCCGTTTGATGATAAAATTTTGTCAAGGAAAGGGTTGGGTGTACCACCTTAAAATATTTTACAAAGTGATCAGATTTGATAAAAACTTTTTTTCAACAAAAAAGTGTTGTAACATTATCCCCTCCTCGACTCCACCAGTAGCAAGAGTTATATTCACAAGTCTACAAATTTATGAAGTTTTCTTGATGAAATTGAGCTATGAATTATAACTTCCCACATTGATCGACGTGTGGTCAGCGAGTCCCGGAACCTTAAACTCACAGGATCAAATCCCCCTCACGTTTGTTCTGGTCATGACACTTGTGTCCGTTAGCGACTGACTTGTTTAGGATTGGTATGCATGCTCATTTGCGCAAAACGCAGCCACTTGAATTTACACAGTTAACATCGCCTTTGTATAGATGAAATATTTCTGAACGCCAACGTCACACAAAAATACTTAATTATTGTGTATGTATTGATCGAAATATATTATTTGAAATGTGTACAGCGTGTTGCATGATCATATTCAATCTGTCGATCAACGGAATGAAATAAATACTCAATTGAAAATACGTTGACAAAAGAATGAATTGTTTCTTTGGTATTTTATTTACTGCTATTTCGGTTATATTTATAGTTAAGAACAGAGCATAATAACAAATAATAGAACCTAGATTTAAAAGATAAACCGAAATTAGGGTTCTCAATGCACGAACATTTTGCAACCAGTTTGTTTGAGCATGTAACACTAATGCATGATGAGCTAAAATAGAATATTTTAGTGTGTCTTAACTACAGTGACAACCAAAAAATAATACATTTAAATAAGCCATGATATTTTATACATTGACGATGTTTCCGCATTTAAAATGTATGTGGATGTGGTTACCAAATGGGCTAAGGTACCACACCGAAACTTTATAGTGGTACCGCAGTCTCAGTTTTATATTCTCGCCGGGGAAGGGAGAAGGAGGGAGGGGCGATGTGGATGGGTTTGAGGTCTGTCATTGAAGTTGCCAAAGGTCCAGGGAGGGAATGAGATAGAGATGGGTGTGGAGGAGGGGGAGGTTTCCTCGATATACTTCAGTGTCCTCCTTTGCTAAATACTGAAAGCCGTCATTTAGGTGAAGTTATCCTGGTGTGTCATTTAACAGCAAACATTTGTATTATGCATTTAACTACTTGTGCAGTTTATTTGCAATTTTTCTTGCTACCACTTCAAAAAAATGAGAAGGTATTCATCTTTGTTTTTGATAGGGTGACTCTGAGATTAACTTACAAACAATTTTAGACAAATTATGGCGATTCTAATGCGATAGATGTACTATGAAATAGTTATGGTAAAGAATAAAAATCTAAATATTAACGATAATGAACATTTTGATAAATGATATACTTTTGAGTAACTGATAAGTGTAAGTATCTTTTTAATTGGTTAAATCTATACTTATTTTAACATTTGATTAAAATAAAATAACCGGAAGTATAATTCATTTTGCTATATTACATTCTTTTTCTACAGTACAATGCATAAAAACCAATCCAATAATTTCAGTAGATTGTATTAGAACCTCATCGAAATTAATGCCAAACGAATTCGTTGCTTTTTCTTTTATAAAAATTGTGCTAAATTAAGTCATTTGTAAAGAAGGCATTTTTTTCCATACCACTAGGAAAGCGAGGAGGGACAGTAACTACAAGAACCTCGACACCTCTTCGTATGGACAAAGGGAGAGAGATAGGGAGTTTAAAGAAGCTAGTGACGTTATCAGAAAAAGCGGCCCATACTCAAACCGTATACAAAACGACCACTACAGCGGTGTCTATGCGACGAGAATCGACCCCGACCTATCCATACGATCCCCGCAAAGTAGGCCGCCATCCGACAGACAAAGTGGCATGTACGAGAACAGAATAGTTAGACAGGAACCACCGTATGGAAATGATAGGTGAGTATTTAAACCTGTAAATAAGGTCAACATGCCGAGGATCTTCTACAACTCACCCTTATGCCGAGGATCCTCTACAACTCACTGGTCACTACCATATGCACGTATGTGAAGTAAGTGTAGTGTGTAGTCAGTTTAAAGGTACAATTCAAGCAATTGCTTTTCGGAAAGTAGAAAGGGAGAAAATCTGTATGCACAACACTATTGTCAGCTTAAGATAATTATACATATATTGATTTTATGAACAAAGTTAGATTATAATATATATGAAAATTTTTTTTTCTCAGAAGGAGAAGAGACAATGCTGATTATTCGGATTACGATTCTTATATGGGTAGAAAAGAACAAAAATACGACAACAGAGCCTACGTCAACAGTGCGGACAGGTTACTCCATCCCGTAACGAACAGAGAAAATTATAAATGGTGCGTATTATATCGCTGTAATATATCGAGTAATACATACACCTCATCTCTCCCTCTCTCTGCCTGCCTGTCTGTCTGTCTGTCTGTCTCTCTCTCTTTGTTAAAAGACAGTGTAACTATTCAGTACTAGTTAGTTTTATATACAGATTAATTTTTTTACCTGATACGATGACTGTAATACAAATACTTCTGTAATACAAGTGTTGCAAGATTATTCAGCTAAATTTCATAAGGTGACCGTTTCAAGGACTATAACTCTGTGTAGCCGAGAAGATAAGAAGGTCTGCCCGTCTCTGCTGCAACTAGCGTGTTGAGAGGTCTCTGTGACTCACTGGTCTGGGTTTGACCCAAGTGATGATGGGAGGAAGGGAGGGGGGAGTGTTAGTAATGTCCATAAGTGTTTCTGCTGAATGACAATAGGTTTCTATGGTTACTTTGGTTTCCTTCACTGCTTGTCATGATATAAATAAAATATTCCTGGTTTTGCGTAGAACAGCAAGAAAGAAAATCACTAACGACAGTGATTGTGGTCAATCGACATGACCATCTGTTCATCTCTATACACCACTTTAACGGATTTAATTATAGTTCGAAAAATAAAAGTCTAGGGATACATACTTGCGATGTATATACCGAGTTAATAAAAATCACAATGAAGCTAATCATAATAGTACATAGTGGTAGAATACACTTGATACAATATCTTTGGTCTTTGGTCATTTTATTTTGTGTAAATATGACTTTTAAATCAGCATTCACAACTAAAATTTGAAATAACAATTATTTTGCTCTAACCGTGTTTTTCCTACTCCATAGTGCACCCGAAACTCCTTTTCAAAGGTAGCCTTCATTAGATTTCGATATCTTTTATAAAGTAAAAAATGAAAATATGTTCTGTTTAAAAATTTGTGATAAAAGGGGATTAACTCAATAATCAATTATGAGACGCGTTTTGAAATCATCCTGACTCCCGCCAATACAAAGAATGTATAGTCTTTATTATAGTTATACATAAGAAAGAGTTACTCTGCATGTACTTCTGTACGAAGCATTGTATCGAAACATTATACCTTTGCATGAACATTTAGAATGTATGGCTACATATAATGTATTTTACCGAGATGTAAAAGGTGAAGCAACTAAAACAATTATTTTTTAAATGACCTACATGCAAGGAACAATAATATTGCACGCATTGTGATTCGATTTTCTCGCTTCAGCTTTTTAATCGTCATGTGCATTCCAGTGCATACTTCAAATTATCTGAATATAAGCTGTTCCACAAGCTATTGTAGTAGGTTACCATCAAAATCTCCGACAGCTTCCAACATCTCTTCTTTTCCATACAATTAGAAAATATATACTTTTTCGACAACCCTCCCCGAATTACATGTATTATATCTTTTTAACAGTTTTTAATCATCGTCATGTCAAACTGATATTTATACATACAAATATCATCATCATTGGTTCTTGCAGATGCCACCTTACATTCCAATATCTTTTATTTGAGTCGATATTTACACGTGAACATGACTGGGGTTTTATGTTAAATTTGTCTTCTGCATGCCTTTTATTCTATTGTCAAATATCACAAGTTCCGGTGAACTGAGTAATCGGTCTTTGATATTCCCTAGCGGCTATTGTGAATGCTATTTAAATCGAAAAGCAGCGGAGGCATGATTTGCTTGTGGCCAATGGCACCTCAAAGCATCTCCTGCGTAGCTAACCGCATTCGCCATGCATGATATCTAGTCAAATCACATGTACAACCATATCGCTTTAGAATTCTTATATTGTAATTTTTATTCCAGGAATGGACAGATACCGCGGCCTCAGATTGGCCAGCCGCATAGGGAAGATCGCCACGCCTTCTGATACCTTATCTATGTCCCTGTTTAAGGATTCCTATCACATCTCTTCATGGATAGATCAAAATTTGCGCACCTGTGCATACCATGTGATCGAGCACCTGCTCATGACGTCTCATGATGGTTTTGTTTATGACATTGGCGCATCTATTCATAAAGGATGACGGTTCACCCGTTTATGGCGAATACACTGCTGACGTTTCATCATAAAGTTCATGACGTTATGCCATGTTCAGTCATCCATCAGTGTGCACGAAAGACATATACTCGTACTCATTTACTCAAAATCTCAACAGACACTAGTGGATGTCATTTTTTCCTGAAGCAGCTTATTCCATTTCATGTGATCTTTCAAGTTATGTCTATAGAATTTAAACGTCGTCTATATTACTCAGGCCAATAAAATTTTATTTTAATTGAAAAAAAAGGATAATAAAATTGCATTTTTTTCACATGTACATTTTTCTTTGCCTGGACATTGACAGTATTTATCAATTATTATACTGTCGGATCCCTCTTTGAATTTCCTTATCACCAAAACGTTTGTGCATCATGTGAAACCTTACCATATATAGAAGAAGCTTGTAAATGAGCACAGAATTGAAATAAATTGAATATATTTTATTTTTCTTCCTTCAACTCCAAATTTAAAATCATAAAATCCGTAAAACTACATCTAAATATTAAATTTTAATGGCCTCAACAACTTATCCATGTTTCTAACATGATGCCTGCTAACGACGTACATGTATTAGATACATTATGCATTATATTGAAATGAATCGGTTGCATGGTAAAGCAATTGTTAATTAAACTAAAAGAAAAGTGATGACCAATAGAATTGACTGTCATTCATATAGCCTGTCTGTATTGTTTGATTGTACATTTACAAGAAATAGGGTTTATGTATTGTTAAAAATCATGTTACATAAAATTGAAACATGATCTGTATATTTATATTATTTTACGATTAAAATTAATTCTACATAAACGATGTAAATCCGATCTGTAATAACAGATATATTCATTAATATGAAAACTTGTTTATGGCATTGACAAATCGACGACAGGGTCAAAAGGATAAAATGTATCTTTGCAGCAGATGATCATGAAAGCCATTTTGTACTTTTTACAATATGAATTGTCCAGTTTGTCCAGGAATTTGAAATCGCTCTTTATCATCCGAAATACAAGGATCTCCACAAAAGTGAATATTTTCCTTAAATGGCATCAGTAGACCGACTTGAGTGTCGGTCACTTTTCCTCGAGTTGTGCCCACGTTTAATTCAGCTGACCCATAGGCCTAATATAACCATATACATCGGCCAGTAGTGGATGTTTTGGCATTTGATCCCTCAGTTGCTAGGAATTTCAGTACAGCCTTAAACTCATAATCTGGCTTTAACCATTGCATAAAAATCACCACCATTGCGTGATGGTCATCAAATTGCATTAAAATTATCACCATTGCGTAAAAGTCATCAGACTGTGTGAGTCATAACCATTGCGTCGTGGTCATTATCGGTGCGTAATGGTCATAACATTGCCTGATAATTATCACCATTGCATGACGGTCACCACATTGCGTAAGTCATCACTGCGTGACGGACATCACCGTATCGTGATAGTCATTACCATTGCGTGATGGTCATCAATTTATATAATAGTCATCACATTGCGTGAGTCATCACCATTGTGTAATGGTCATCACCTTGCGTGATAGTCATCATCTTTGCGTGATGGTCATCACATTGCGTGATAGTCATCACAATTGCGTGATTGTCATTACCATTGCGTGATGGTCATCAATTTATATAATAGTCATCACCATTGCGTGGTCATCACATGCATCACTATTGCGTGATGATCATTGATTGATTGATTTTTGTTTAACGTCACACCACGAATATTTCACGTATATGGTGGCGGCATTTGCCTGATGCGGGGTATACACATTTTGACCTTTACAACGGACCCACCCGAAGCAATGAGGGATCTTTAACGTGCCATGCATACCACGACACGGGGCTCCCGATCAGGAGACGAGCGCGATACCACTAGGCCACGCCGGCTTCGTGATGACCATCACATTACGTGATAGTCATCACCACTGCTTGATAAACATTACCATTGCGTGATAAACATTACCATTGTGTGATTTTCATCATAATGCGTGATAGTCATTACCATTGCGTGATAAACATTACCATTGCGTGATAAACATTACCATTGCGTGATTTTCATCATAATGCGTGATAGTCATTACCATTGCGTAATGATAAGAACATTTCTGATATTCATCACCATTGCGTGATGGTCTTACTTTGCCTTATAATAATCACCATTGCGTGATGGTCATCAAATTGAGTGATAGTCATCACCATTGCGTGACAGTGATCACCACTGCGTGATTGTCATCAAATTGCGTGACAGCTAAACCATGCGTGATGGACACCACATTGCGTGATGGTCATCACATTGCGTGATGGTCATCACATTGCGTGATAGTAATCACCATTGCGTGATAGTCATCACTATTGCGTGGTAGTCATCACCATTACGTGGCAGTCACACCGTGCTTGATAGTATTGCGTGATAGTCATCACCATTGCGGTATGGTCATCACATTGCGTGATAGTAATCACATTGCGTGATAGTCATCACCATTGCGTGAGTCATCACCACTGCATGATGATAATCATCACCATTGCGTGGCAGCCACACCATGCTTGATAGCAATCACCATTGCGTGATAGTCATCTCCATTGCGTGATGGTCATCACATTGCGTGATAGTCATCACATTGCGTGATTGTGATCACATTGCGTGACCACCACACTTGATGGACAGCACATTGCATGAATGTCATCACATTGGGTGATTGTCATCAGCATTACATGATGATCATCACATTGCGTGATTAAGTAGTGTAATACTGTTTTTAGCAATAGTAACGTCAATTACATTTGGTCTATCAAATCTTCTGACGAATTCTTTGAAAAATACCGTTTTTAGAAATTTTGAGGCAAATAATGTTTCTACTTTTGATTTTTCGACACTATATACCTCTCTACCTCATGACTTAATCAAAACCAAATTGTTGTCTCTCATACGCTGGTGTTTCAGCAAAGAGTCTAAATCAAACCTCTGTACTTTAGTTACATTTGGATTTTTCTCTAACAAACAATATGATAATTATAAATATTGGACTTTATGCATTCTATTCAAACCTCTAAGCGTTTCGACCTTATTGATAAGTTCAGTGGCACCTCTGAGTGGTGATATTCTAGTTATCGATAACCCTGAGTTTGAAAACTATATTACTGACATTTATCCATCTGAACTTTAATTAAACAAAGCCAATACTTCCAACCAGGAAACACTTTTTTGGATTTGAATATTAAAATCATTAACAACAACATTCATACTAATATATATGATAAATGTGACGACTTTGGATTTCCTGTTGTAAATTTCTCTTATCTAGATGGCAATGTCTCCAGACTCCCATTATATGGTATTTATAGTAGTCAATTGGTTCGGTTCGCTAGAGCCTGCACTAACGTTTTGGATGTTCACGCAAAAATTCTCAGATAACTTTTAAACTCTTTACTCAGGGTTATAGATACCATAAACTTCGAAGAACTTTTGGTAAATTTTACAGATCTTTTTCAGATGTCTTATATAAATTCGGAAATGTAACTTTTCAACAATACGTTTCCAGCGGAATTCCCCTCCCAATTTCTACGGTGATCTAATGTACAAATTTAGGAGGGCGAAAGGTTCCGATAATTTCATATCGACGGGTTCTAAAATTATAAAATGCCTTCGACATCGTCAGTATGACCCCGAGAGGTCTTGTATTGGGTCCCTCTACAACCAAATGCAGACTTTTACTTGAGCGTGGCACGCTGACTAACAGAATGGTGAGGACACTATGACGGGCCTTATTCAAATCTTTTCAGAGAAGACAAGGTCCTTATCCTCGTCCCTCCTGAGTGTTAGTCGGGACTCCTATTGATCAAGGATCTGAGTCGCTTACAGACTGACAGAGCACGGTTTACTTATGTTAATGTCGCCTTACATATTGTTGATAGCAATATATTATTCTATAAACGTTTCTTGTGTAATAAATCTTTGACCTCTCTTCTTGAGAAACCTGTTGATCCTTGTTCTCTATATGCAGGATTATCTTTAAATTTTTAAATGTGTGTCCTTTGATTATGCTGCTTTTGCCTTGAGTGGGAATGTGGGTGTCCGTAAACCGGTTAACTAAACAAGTGAGTGACGTTTGCACCTTCAATTGGCCGTACTTAGTCGGTATCGGTAGCACAATCGAATATTTTTGTAATGTTGTTTTCCGTGTATATTCTACTATTAATGTGTTTTTTGTGCATGTCCTTGGTGAGTTTTGTCATACAGTTTTGTCAGATGTTTCTGTTTTCCCTTTCACATTGCATGACAGCCACACCATGGCTTGATGGACACCACATTGCGCGATTGTCATCACATTGCGTGATAGTCATCACCATTGCGTAATTGTCATCAGCTTTGTATATTTCAGAGGATCACGCACATACATTGTGACAAGTAAATTTGATATGTTTAAGCTAATGGGATATTCGGTTGTTTAAATATGATTAGAAATACTGTTACACTTGACTGGATACGTCTAAAAACTTTTTGCCTATAAATTTTGTTACTTTTGTACTCTACGTGTCATAAGTTCATGCAGTTTTTACTTCGTTCTGAAGCAAGGAGAATGATTTGATTTTGGTCAGTCTATCTTCCTCAATCCCTATGTACGCAAAGAAAAAAGAGGAGTTACTGGCTCAGTTATGTGACAGAAGTCACCATGGAGCTATACAATACATGAATATAAATAATATACTAGAACATATAACACATTACAAAAATATTTGATTGTAGTGCAATTACGATACCGACTTAGGACGGTCATTTAATTTAACAAAAGCCAAACAAATGGTGTGGTTAACCGGTTTACGGGCCCACCTTCCCACCCACCGTAACAAGAGAACAATCAAAGGACGTACATTTAAAATTTATAAATAATCCTCCATGTAAAGAACAAGGGTCAACAAGAATCGCATATTGACAGGTCATAAAAATGTAAACACGTAAGGTACTGTAAAACACATAATGGTATAAAACTATATGCGACATCAACATGATAAACCGTGCTCTGCCAGTCTGAAAGCGAGCTAAGACCCTAGATCTGTAGGAGTCCCGACTAACAGTCAGAGGGGACGAAGTTCAGGACCATGTCTCCTCTGAAAGAGGTTTGGACAAGGTCCGTCATATAGTCCCAACCACCCTGTTAGTCAGCGTGCAACGTTCAAGTAAAAGTCTGCATAAGGCTGTAGAGGGGCCAAATACAAGACCTATATTGATGATTTCAATATCATATTGTCTATTTAGAAGACGTTTGACTATTTTATTACATAAAATAAAGTTATCGGAGCCTTTTACTTTCCTTAGTTTATATACGAGATCACCGTAAAAATTAGGATGGGAAATTCCATTGGATACATACTGTTGAAAAGAAATATTTCCAAATTTAGATAAAAGTTCTGAATAAGATCTGAAGAATTTGCCGAATGTTTTTCTTAGTTTGTGATATCTGTAATCATGAGTTAAAAGTTTAGTAGTAATTTGTAAATTTCGTTTATAAAAGTCCAAAACATCGGTGCAGCCTCTGACAAATCGAACTAATTGAGATATATAGATACCATATGATGGGAGTCGAGTGACATCGCCATCCAAGTAAGGGAAATTTAAAATAGGAAATCCAAAATCCTCACGTTTATCATGAATATTAGTATATATTAGGTGGTTGATAATTTTGATGTTTAAATCTAAGAAAGGTGTAGATTTATCTCAAGTATTAGCTTTATTCAATGTGAGCTCTGGTGGATATATTTCTGATATAAATTGTTCGAATTCAGGGTTATCGATAACCAAAATGTCATCCAGATATCTGTAAGTATTATTAAATTTGTCAATGAGGTCAAAACGTTTTGATTTTTGAATAGAAACCATAAAATCCCTCTCATAACAATAAAGAAATAAATCTGCTATCAGAGGCGCGCAGTTAGTACCCATAGGAATCCCTACTATTTGTTAATATATCTTGCCATCAAATTGCACAAAAATATTATTCAAGGAACATAATACATATCAGTTGATGTTTTCAATAACCAAAAGTTTGTCCTTATAAATCATTCGATAAAATGCAAGTTGTTATAAATTCGGAGTTAGAGGTCGTTGGTTCCCTTCTGCATCCATATCGCAATATCAATAAAATTTTGAAAAAGGTGGTGTAACCAACCAAACTAACAGACCGAACTCATAAAAAGTCAAACACATTTCATTATATTAGGTATATATCAATAAATATTTCTCTAAGAATTTATAAACTGAAGTCATTGGTCATCCAGATCTTTTTTATTTACAGTGGTGTGGTTTGCCTCAGTTAAGGAATATTTAAGGAGAAAAGTGACTCACAATTGATAACATCTTTATTATTTAAATTGTGGTAAGATCTATGACTTTTTCGGTTTTACCAACTCTGTTCTTAGCACCACATCTAAACTGGACTCGATCTTTGCTCTCGAAACTGCTTATAATGAGTTGAGCATTATCATTTGGATTTATCAGTATATTGTGTGGAGCAGTGTCTGGTGTTGACTACAATATAAAAAAATCCACATAGTATGTTTACATAATAGTGTTAATGGAATAAAGATATCTGATCAATTCTGCTAGTTTAAGAATGCAGTTTGGTATATGTAATTCCAAATACTATTCACCATATAACACTAAGGGGAGTGCACAGCTTGTGCAATTTGCTTTAGATACAGAGAATTCTTTAATTTAGTCAATCAGATATAAGTAATACATATAAGAAGACATAAACATACATATCAATTTGATGCATCATATGCGCATTTCGACAACAAATGTCTCTTAAATAATTATCGAGGCCATAAAAGTAGAAATGGAAAGTATAAATATTTGAAGAGCAAATGAATTAAAATGAACTAAAGTAATCGCCAAAGGAGCTGTAATAAAGCACTGAAATCTGGGCTTTTGATTACCCTCGGGAACTTACTGTCCCCCAGAAGCGATATTGACTCAGTGATAACAATAAACATAAGAAGTTTTATACATATATTATGTGCACCATATGCATATTTCGGCAACTAATATCTTTTCAGTAATGCTCAGTGTATGCCTTTTTGTCATACGTATGATCTAGCCAATCAGCTTTATCAGGCTAAAGTTCTCTGTTTGAACTATAATATGAAAAAGGGTTTTGGGAGTTTATGTAAATAGAAAAAGATCCTCGCATAGCTGATGACAAATAAAAATAGTGTGTGAGTAGTGAAAGTATCTTATGGTAGTACCTAACATGCTAGATATTTTCGATGCCAAGAAAAAAGGTGTGACTTTTCGTGCCTCCTGCCCGATTTATGCTTTTTCAACTGTTTTATTGAAACTGTAGTTAATTTTTTTCATAGTTCCCTTGAAAATCTTTCAAGTAAGAAGACTTGCCCGCCATACTTTTTGTTTTCCTAAACATGCGTCTGTGAAACAAAACGTTACTTTCTTAACCTGAAGTTTCTTCAGGTCCGATTACATCAACTAGAATACAAGTCCCAGATGTCAATCCTAAGTACAAAAATTTGATCTGATCAAACTGTGTGACACAAATCACAAGGACTTTCAATAAGACATGGTTACCAAATTGACCTAAAAGTAAGAGCAATATAACTAATCTAAAGACATATCTATACATGACGGAGATTTTTTTCAATTTTTAAACTAATTTACAAACTTTTGCAAAATTGAATTGAAAGTTTTGGGTCAATACATACGCACTGAAAATAGGCTTTGTGATTACCTTTGGGAACCTTATAGAAAATGGACTGTAATTCAAAGCTTTGAATTTTTCATTAATCATATTTTGATTTGGTTTATATCTATTTATACTTAAACTATAATTCTTTCATAGTAAAAATCAATAAAAGCTTCTACTAAGTGAAATTCAACATCTTTTAACATATTTTCTATGATATCCACAATAACCTGAGTAATAAACGGGAGAGTCAGGCTGTTAATATTACTTGCTGCGTAATGTAAAATATGAAAGTATCTGATGCTCGATCGTGGTCACAAAAACGTTAGAGAGTGGACCATTAGGAATAAGACACAACACAAGGTGCACCGGAAGGGTAAACGTCTGCTGTTTGGTTTGACAACTCCGCCATGAATAATAAAAAACCCACATACACAGAGACACCAGAATATTTATACACTGTACATATGAGATAAATTTAGCAGTACTGTATAGAAAGTGCCACAGCCACACAAAATCAAGAACAGGGGAATGATAACACTTAAGTTGCATTCTTCCCATATGGTAATAACAGTTATCTGAATATACCAGTATCTAATAGTAGTGTTTTGATGGTACCTACGGTAATATAGCGCAGTGTTAACTTACCAGCATTTCCCATGTAATAGTTGGTACCGGACGTCCGACGGCCATACAGTACAATGTAACACGATCACCATTGTGTATGATTGATGGATTCTTGCTTAAGTTTATTATCACTGGTGGGCTATCTAAAACAGAGGAAAGAACTCATCTGTCTCAGCTGTATGACAACAGTGGCCATGGACATGCAGATGACAAAATAATAAGCACTCAAAACTAAATATTCGATTGTAGACGGTAAATTGAATGACAATTGGTAGGGTTAACCGCTTAACGGGACCACCATCCTATCTGAAATATGAAATTCGTTTTGCTCGCTATTTTCATTTTGATATATAAGTAATAACGAACTAAAAATATGTAAAATGTTGTTCATATTTTGTCGTTCTTGCAAATAGAAAAAGCGTTTTTGAAATTTTCATTAACGTCATAATCATGAAATTTATGATGCATTATTTTACAAATTCATTTATAAACACATGTTTGCAGTATAATTTGATGTATGTTTGATCTGCGAACCCTTGACCTACTATAACAGTAATCCATGAAGCTGGGTGTGGTATGTCAATCATTTACAAATCAGCTTTCAAATAAAGTAACACATGTTTTTAGGTACGTTTTCGATTAAGTACGTCTTTTATGTTTTAAACTGGAAATCACCATAGATTTGTACAAGATCATAACCTTTCTGTAGGACCACATATAACTTGTTTCATTGTTTGTTGTTTAATACATCTGCCTGATGCATTGCACAGAAATTTAGACCTTTACAACAGACTCGCCCTCAACAGTGTGGGACGGTTTACATACCATATCTAACATGACACGGTTTTTACTCTTTTTTGTGGTCCGAGAGTAAGGACACAGATGTGTTGCCGATGAGGCTCGAACATGGAACCATTCGACCAGTAGACAAGAAATCGGAATTTCGACCCAGAGAGAAGAACGCTACTGACTGATATACACAGGCCCACATCGTAACCTTTCGACCAGTAGACAAAAACGCTACGGAACAATTCGACCAACAGTCCTGAACGCTACTGACTGACACACACCGGCTGGCACGGGAATCTTTTGACTTCGAGTCAAGAACGCTACTGATTGACATATGCAGTATATACTTCAAAATTTTCAGCCATGAAATTAGATAAATGACTCTAAAACTAAGTAGTATCTCCCTCATGCATAGCTCTGTCCTTAGATAGATTCTTTGGTTCATTTTTTTTTGGTCCTTTTGATTCAACACTGCTCTTCAAAGATTTATATATTTTGAGAATTCCAATCATTTGGCCACGAGCGTCACTGAAGAGACACAAGTTGTCGAAATGCGCATATGGTGCACTAAATTATAAGGTATATATGTTCTATATTTATTTATACAACGACTCAGACCGGAAACTTACAACCATGAGCAAAGAACGCTACTAACTGACATACACCGACTCAGACCGGAACCTTTCGACGACGATCCAAAAACACTACTGACTGAATGACATACACTGACTCACACAGGAACCTTTCCAATACGAGCCAAGAAGCTACTGACTGGCATACATCGGCTTTCACCGAGAGCTTCCGACAAAGAGCGAAGAACTCTACTATGTGACATACAGCAGCTCACACCGGAAATTTTCCATCACGAGCCATGAATGCTCCTGACTGACATTTACCGGTGTTCATCGAAACCTTACGATCTTACGATCCCGAGACTAGAACGTTGCTAACTGAGAAACACCGGTTCGCATATGTAACAAAATTGATTCAGTGCACCAGATGCTCAAATATCTCCAGCGATGATCGAGATGGCAAGTGTGGAAGTAAAACATAAGTGAAGAACAAACTAAAACAGACTTATTGATAGGAAGAGTTTAAACCCATTACAATCAGGGCTATACTAGGGGATACTTTATCTAATCTAACATCTTTTATTAAACTCTGGTTTTTTATGTCACACCTGATTATTCAATCCAAGTATTGGTGTCCAGCGATTGGTGAGGAAAGAAAAACGAGTACAGGAATAGAAAGAAAAAAGAGGAGTTACTAGCTCAGTTATGTGGCAGAAGTCATCATGTAGCTAAAGAATACATGAATATAAATAATATACTAGCACATATAACACATTACAAAAATATTTGATTGTAGTGCAATTACGATACCGACTTAAGACGGTCATTTGATTTGACAAAAGTCAAACAAATGGTGTGGTTATCCGGTTTACGGGCCCACCTTCCCACTCACCGTAACAGCAGAACAATCAAAGGATCAAAGAGAACAATTCAACTCGGGAATTGGTGTTACTGTATATCTATCCAGATACCACCGTAAAATACCGACGTAAATAGTGTCATTTCATTATGCTAAAACAACGCCTACGTTGTATTATACGCACGTCATTAAATTCAAGATAGTAAATTTATACAGAAGGTATAACACACATGCAGCAAAAATTTGAACCAGATTTTAAGATTTTCTTCAGGAAGCCGCTCAGTTTTAATTAAATAGTCTCACTGCACTTATATTAATAATTTGAGATAACCACGTTGACAATGACCTTGGTCTACAGTGTGTGCATTGCATCAAGTTTTACAAGGTCATAGCATTTTTTATGCCATACTAGTATTCACTTATTCTATAGAAGTTTATCGGAATGGTTGACTCATGAAAATGAGACATTGTTTTATAAGATAGGTAACATATGTAACGATGATGTTCCTTAACCCCAATAATATAGTATGTATTTTGACTAAAAGGTTTCTCTACAGTAAATCACTGTGACCTTGACTTTGACATAATGAATACATGGTCTTCTCACCATTGGAAATATGTTCGAGCATTGATAATCCTAGTCCGAAAATTTAATTTGTAACTTGCTTACAGTATTTCCAAATAATACTTCAGTGTGGACTTGAATTATACCTTAAGACTTTGAAAACATGAGACATTGTCCTCTTACAATGAACAATTGATGATCGTGGCCCTAACGGTACAGCTGGTATCCTTCATACAAAGTGTGTATAGTAAAACTGTGTAATGCACCCCGCCATACAAGAATACTTCTTGTATATATCTAAATAAATTTCAACACTTCACATACATAATAACTATAAGTTCCAGCGTGTCGCTAAATGTTTCTTACAAACTGATAATTCTGTTACGTCAATATGTATCTATATACACTGAATGCATTTGCTTGATACATTGCCTCAAATATATTCTATACATAATCAATGGAAAACTGCCCTAAAAGTGAGAAACCTTACACCTCTCATCTTTATAACCATGAACATGTTCAGTAATATTTCTGCTCGTTTCTTAGAAACTTAGTAAACTTAGAAATATCAATTAATATTTAGAGAGTGGCTTACCTTTAAAGTATGGTAAAATTATTTATTGGTATTGATATAAATGATACCTGGAGGACTTGTTGTTGTAGTTGGTTTTGGTGTGGTCGTTGATGGTCGTGGTGTTGTTGGTGGAGGTTTTGGTATTGTGCAGTTCATGTTACACAGCTCTCCTTGGCAACACGTGTTGCATCGTGTAGAGTATGGACTGGACGTGCAATTCTTTGAAAAGAAGTAAACGTAAAATCAGATATGATGATAATTAGTCAAAAATTATAAATGTTAGATACGGAATGTCAAGCCAAAACATTCCATGATGGTCATTTGTGTAGTTCAGAAATCCAGAAAAAAAAACCCTAGATGCTTGGGAGGAGCAAACAACTTCCATTTTTGCTACAAAAATTTCAGAAATCCTAAAATCTTTCATAATTGTTTCTGCATTAAAATTGGAAAAACAAAATCTTAAGATCTAGCAATCTGGCTTTTCGGGATAACATGCTAAAAGTTGACTAATACGAAATTGTACATACAAAACGCAACATTTATCAGGGCCCTACTTATTGCCAATATGGTAGCTTTTGATGCTTTTTTTCTGCAATAAAGTGGTCTCACTCTTTTCACGAAAAATCCAGATAGTCACATATATTGTCTTCAAATATGCACAGGGAACGTAATCTTTGAAACTTCGAAATTAGATATTTATGTGTGTACTCACTATCATTTCAGCGCATCCAGATTTGTAAAACAGTAAGTTGGGGTTGGTGTCTGAATGCGTTTGAGTAACTTGACAGAACTTAAAAGGAGAAGAATAATGCATTTTTGATATTGTATATATTGACAATAGAATATCGAATACACTTTTCATTACTTTTTCAATTACACACTGTCCCTGCAATACCATCAGAGAATACTTTACTGAGATTCTTCTTTTAATTTCCTTCTTTATTTACGATGAAAGAAAGTGTTATTATATAGGATATGCAATTTCAATTTATTCCTATTTATGATAGCTTTGTTTTGTAGATATGAACGCTTTACGGTGTCTAAAGATGGTTTCTTGTAATTACGTAATATCTCATAGCAAAACATATTACCGATCAATGAATAAATAAATGAATAAAGAATTTCATCGAAATACTGTCTCGTAAGCACCAAAAGTCGTAGCACTGATAACCTTTCATAACTATCAACAAGTTTTGTGATAAATAAACAATTAGGTGCTGACTCACTCTATCCTGGGAACATAGTTTAATTCGGTCGCAATCATCTGGCCTAAACTGTTGATCGCAGTGAAAGCAAAGTCGTCCACCATGTGTATTGAAACCTAAATGTGTATATAAATTTTACTTACAAGACATAAACTCCGGACTGAAGCTATCTCTGCTTTGAATCTTACGTTGTATTTGTTGACCAAGTCTTTCCGCAAACTGTTTAGGTTTTATCCTTGTTTGCAACTCTGAGAGGGTCGATTTATTGAGATCATCAGCCAAACATTATGGTACAGGGTGCTTTTACAGCCTTAAGCAGACTTTTCCTTCAGAGATGCACATTTCCTGACAGAGCAATTTTGATTTTGTGGTAGTCTTTTTTATTTGTTATGACTCCCACAGAGCATGGGCATCGGATAGCATTTAGATCATGGTTAACTCTTGTTGATATTGTTGTCATTTTTGACACTTTAATTCTATTCCAATTATTTCACTGATCTCCTACAGCTCGTGTTATTTGAAATAATATTGACAAAGACGGCAGAATTATAAGTACACCTCATTGCAAACTTGATATTTTATTTCTGATGTTTTACTTCTCTCATTACTAGCTACACTCTGTCCATTCACATACCAACCTGCATAATTTCCTGGTATTAAATGATGCGATATGGAATAGTGTAGCCAGCTTTTGTTAATTAACCCGAATAAAAATTTGTAAATGTTAGTATCACAATGAAGAGTGTTCAACGTTCTACGGTCGCTATCAAGATCCTATTTGCGAATACCAAGAGTATTCACTGACTTCTTTTTTGCAGTTTTAAGTTATGCTGTAATGGTATTAAATTACACTATACATATTGTTTTATATTCACCTATAATACCAGTTGTACCATTAATACTAACTGTGATTAAACACATATGTTCGGTAAATCCTGCCTCAAGGATTAAATCGGATGAGACGACCAGAATGAGTAGCTTTGTCCTCTATGACACCTTATTACATTTCTTGTTAGTGCAGATGCCCAAAATTGTCTCTTTTTCCTATGATAAAACCGTTCTGACGGTTTCTATCGTAAAATAAATAATTTGATACACAAGTTAAGACCGAATAACATCTCGGAAAATTCGTTTCTAGTTGATAACTTTCGACGTAACTTCGGGATCCTCGTCCGTCAGTTCTGTTTGAGGTGAAAATTATGAAAGTCCAAAACGACACAGAATAAGTGTTCACTGTGTCCTATATATTTACTAAATTTTACCAATGGGGTGACATTGGTACTGATATGATACCAAGTCATGGTTTACCAAAGCTAAACGTTTACTATTCAGAAGTATTAACAATGTGCTATTAACATACTTGATGTTCCACAGAGGCCTCCATTGTTACATATATCCTTGTTTTTGCAACACGCCTCACAGCTGACTATGCGACCATCAGCGTAGTCATTCTGTTCATTTAGCATGTCAGTGTTTAGACCTACAATTTCGAAGGGACGTCCGCTATCGCTTTTCCGTACTTCTACTTTCCTTTTACCTACGATTGGACGAGATTGAGATCCTGCTGCATATCCAATACAAGCCTGAATTTACATGTATAAATATATAACTATTAATTAATGCATTATGTAACCTTTCAATGTTAAAGTTATCATTTATGATCTTAAAGTAAAAAGAGAGGTAAAATGTAAAAACTATTCTATTAAGTCTACACAATTTATGTATGGAATCTTTGGTTTACTGGTTTAGCACACAGGAGCTCGTAGATATATTTGTTTACTTAGAAAACACCCCCTGTAAGAATAATGCTGTCTGGAGGCCAACATCTCGTGAATTTTATTTTACTACGGTTTATATTCGTACACTAAACACAATAGCAGCATGCAGAACGTGCATGCTTATTGTGTGCACATTACAACGGATTAGAACGGGAAGAAGGTATGCCTTTCGGATCTTTTCGGAAAATAGAATAATCTATTGTTTGAGTAGGTATTTGAGTTAGATTAAGTGTGACATAAACGAGTGCTATGGAAACAAAAGAAAATGTGTGGGAAATGAAGTGTTGCAAGCGACGCTTTCATAGGAATTGTCTGAGGTCACAATGGCTGACTGCAGATACTTACCAAAATGGGGAATAACTCTTTTATTACGAAAATCATGAATACGTGGGAACATAAAATCAGTATGTTGGCGAAAATATATTGTAAACTTTATAGAAAAAAACCAATTATATGAAAGCCTATTTCTCTGTTATAAATGATGAAAAATTGAAAATGGTTGTATTTAACGTCATGTTTAATGTCTTTTAGTCATGGCATTTAATTATCAATCCTAAAAAATAATATTTAAAGCAATATTAATTATGTGAAGAATACACAACCTACATGTTACACAATTGATCATTTAGAATTAGGGTCATACAGTTGACCACGTTGGAATGAAAATTGCTGCTTAAAAAGTATTCTGAATAGTATACATATCAATGAAATATACATTTCTTTTCGGATCCATCAGAAGATTCAAACAGTAGGAATTAGACAGGAAGGGATGCCATCCTTAAGGACATAAGTAGGAATTGGTTGTATAAATAGTAAAAAATGTGTATTTCTTACGAATTTATCGGCACAACCAAGGTCATACAAAATATGACCTGATGGGGTAACAAACTGCTGCATATAACATTCCTGAAATGTAAAAAATTCCAACAGATTTTTACAATGAAGAAGTGTTTTATTAAAATATTTATTTGTGTTGTATTTGTCTATTTTGCTCTACAAAGATGGAATGTTCATACAAATTATAATGAAAAAATTTTCAAGAAGTCCATACATGTATTTATGCATATTTTAGTAGTTCATAGAGCGGTGATGATATCAAAGTGTTTGAATAAAAGTTAGCATAACTATTGATTGAAATGAATGATTTTTCAATCAGTTCACGAATGATATCATTTCATTATTATTAAGTAAGCTATAAATACTAAAACAAGCTAAGGGGCTAATTATGGCATCAGGAGCACAACAGTACTGTAGATATATTATATAAAAGTTTTAGAGTACGTCATAAGTATGAAAAAGTCGAATGGTTTCTTCGGCTGTTGGTGAAACCTTTCAGGGTGATTGGCGCAGTAATAAATAAATCAAGAATACTTCGTGATCACTGCATCGGACAACTTGAGCACATTCGTCAGGATTTATTGCATAACTGCACTTTAAACACATGGGTCCAGCATCTGAAATTCATATGGTATTTATGAGATTAATATTGGATTCTAAGTCACAATTATGATAGTATAGAATTAATTAATCATCATACAAAGATGTAATCTTGTTGCTGACTAGCTACGCCAGCAATAAATCATTGTAACATGATACGTATTATAAGTATTGCAAAGTATGACCACATTCCCGAACAAGTGAGTCAACTGATTATATAACTTTTTTATCATAAACTTGTAAACACTTTCGTAATCTATGTTATTTCATACACATTGTACAAAAACAATATATGTGACCATTGCATTTTCTATTTCTCATGTGGTTTGGTTCAGACAGCTACACCCTTAAAATCTATCTCACACAGGAAGGTTGAAGTAGGGCAATTGGCGTGCCATGACCTATATTTTTATTGTATTTGACACAATTCAGCTCGTAAGTACACATGGAAGTGATGTAATAATACACTCAATCTATGTCAGGTAGATAAGACTTACTTCCGTAAGACACAAACGATAGTACCAACAGGATACTCAGCTGCAAAAAGAAAACAAACTGAAGGTTGATATCGGCATTGTACTACATTGAAAAATTATCCATACTGTGAAATACTTCAATTTCCTGTGTTCAGATATCGTACTCTTACTGTAAAGTAGAGGTTGGGGATCGGTAGTTACTCCTTAGAAAAGCATTACTTAAATCACCTAGATGTAGTCATGGATACGAAAGGCTAGATACGAGAGAAATAAGTAATGCAAAAAAAAGATCACATCAGTGATATAAGTAAATTTGCAGTACATTTGTATTGATCGAAAATATATAAATTGTACTTCAAGATTCGAGTAAAAAAATCGTTATTATTTCATAATTAAGAAGTATTTCCTTTATGAATGCATTTTCCCTTAGATATGGTCTTTGGCTTTTACTGTAAGATCGCTTTGGTAATGAGTTTGCTATTCAAATATTTAAACTTCCGATACTATCGATTTCCACATTGTAGGCCTTGAGCGTCACTAAAGAGACATTTGTTATCGAAATGCGAATATGGTGCATCACATTACTTCACGTATGTGTTTTCTGATATTTATTATATAATACAAGTTATTTAATCGCACTGTGAAATCACCTAACAAAAGAATGCGTCGCCATTACCTTGGCCTGGATCAATGTGTATTCAACAACGATTGATTTAATATAAAACAAGTTTTTAGTGTTGTTGTTTTTCATTTTCTTATGATTGTGGGATTAACTGCTTTCACGAAAGACTTCCACGGATGACGGTATTTAAGGATAATTCTCAACTAAAATACATTTCTATACGCTTTCAGACGGACAAAGAACAATCATCCTCACTACGCCATGAGTTGTGATTCCGCTAATTTACACAAAATACCTGACTTGTCGCATTCATGAATTTCGGGCTGACACAGAGTTATCTTCGGCCTATAACACGACCAATCAGATCTTTGCTTTCAAACTTTGTTTTTGGTTTGTAATTATCAATCCCGTAAGTTATATGAAAGCAACAATCTGACTGGTCTTGTTATAAGCCAATTAAAATCTGTATCAGTCCGGATTTTATGAATGCGCTTAGTCAGGGGTTGTGCATAGAATAGCGGAATCACAACGCCTGACGTAAGGAGGATGACGCACAGTCGGCTAGTGTCGATATAACTTTTATAATTTGATTATCCCTCAACTTGAGTAATTCTCTGATTATTTATAATGTTTTAAATATGTGTTCTTTGATTGCAATGCTTTTGTTGTGGGTGGGATGGTGGGCCTGTAAACCGATTAACAAGCCAACTGGATGACGATTGACACTTCAACTGACCGTCCTAGTTCGGTGCTGCAAATTCATGGCAATAGAATAATTTGTGAAGTCTCAATGTAGAGATGATGGATAAATCCAAACCATAAATCTAAAAAACATGAAACCAGAGGACATACAAAATCAGTTGAAAAATATTCTTCTTTGGTCTGCATGTCTATGAATAAGTTTGCCAAACATCATAGCCAAGTCTTTTTTCCTTTGTTTTAAAATGTAGATTAAAGTCGTAAGTAAATGAAACAAATTAAACAAAGAGTATTGAATCCCCATGAATATGAAGTATTTCACAGTATACTCATCAAAATTAAACATTGCTCTAATTAAACAGATATACATATGTTAAATGGAACTATTTGAAGAAATATCAAAGGCTTAGTCCTTGACACCTTTTTCATATATAAGGTATGAAGGTGCACGTACAACATAATTGTAACGATTACTTCAGTTACGACTTCACGCATGACATTTCACTTAGGGTTTCCCCCATGAAAGTATGTAGCCTTTTAAGTGATTTTTAAAACTTCATCTTAAAAAAGCCCATATGATTCTATTAAGTTTTCTTTCCATCATATAACAGTACGAAATAAATGATTTAACAATATATATTTATCTACATAATGACAATAAAAGTATAAACATATAAGTAGAAAATTCCTATTTACAAACGGACATATGGTATGTATTGTTTGAGAAAACCGCACCCAACGGCAACATCTCAAAGATGGTCGATTAGAAATACTAATATTACTTACCGAATTCATGATATCCATATTCACGCCGTCTGTAATAATGTATAGGAAATTAACAAGCACTTCACCAAATCTTTGAATGGTTGATCAGTTATCTTTGACCTTGATTATGACAGGCCAGGTCATATGGTAAGGTAGGAGTTTACCGCTTATCGGATAATTTATATGGCTATTGTAGACAATTATACAGTGTATAAAAGGTATACATAAACTGTTTGACCCAAAGATTATGTAAAGAAAATACACTTCACTCCATGCATTGTTTCTCCCCTTGACTTGTATATCCTGATTTTGTCTCATGGCAGTTCAGTATTCAAACAGCAACCCCGTAATAAAACTAAAGGGGGACTAAGATCGTGATTAATATAAAAAAGAAAGCATAAAGACATCTGACTCAGCCATATGACAAAAGTCATCACAGACAATAGAAAATAAAGACAGATTCACATCATATAAAAAACCCAAATACCAAATAATTGTAATGCTGTTGAGGCAAGGACTTAAGAGACGGTCAATTGAAATAATGCTTCCTATTCAATTGGTGTAGTTTTCGGGGCCCACCTTCCCACTCACCAGAACGGAAGAACAATTAAAGGAAAAACATATTATATATACATATAATACTCCTCATATATAGATCTAAGACTAACAGGTTATCCATTTCGAGAGCTCCTGAGCATAAAAGCATTTAGAAGAAACACAAGAAATGTATCATGGATAACGAATTACCATGGATATATAAAAGGGACGTCAATTTGATCCTACCGTGCTCTGCTCTTCTGAATGCAAGCTGAGATCTTAGTTCCATCGGAGTCCTGATAACAGTCAGTGGGGACAAGGCTCTGGACCTTATCTCCTCTGAGGAGGTTTAGACAAGGCCCGTCATAGAGTCCCAAGCGGTCTGTGAGTGAGAGCACAACGCTACAGACCAAATCTGTAAACGGCTGTAGACTTATTACCTTAGCGATGATCTTAAGGACGTATTGGCGTTGGCAAAGGTGTTTGACTTTTAAAACCTGATGAAGCTCATCGGAGCGTTTCATCTTCTATGTTTATACACAAGATCACCGTAGAAATATGGATGGAAGATTCCGTTGGATACATAATTTTGAAAAGTAGTATTTTCAAATTTTGATAAATGCTCTAAACAAGTTCTGCAGAATTTTTCGAAAGTTTTTCTGAATTTATGGTATTTGTAACCCTGAGTCAAAAGTTTAGAAGTAATTAGTATATGAAAATCAAAAACCTCAGTACAGGCTTTAGCAAATCGAATTGGGAAATGTAAATTCCACAGGAATTCCCACTTTTTGTCTATATATCTTACGGTTAAATTGCATATAAATATTGACCAACACAAACGTGATGGTATTACAAATTTCATAGCAAGTCCAATAATTGTAAGATTATATTGTTTATTAAATCACACAAAAAAGTTTGCAATAATGGTCCCGGCTCAAAATTGGTATCGTACCTATTAAGCCATCTAACTGAGTAGTTTTATGTGACAAGTGACAGGAATATTTCGTGAAAATACACCTGTTTAATTATGACCATTCATATTCCTAAATTTTCTATTGCCAGCCATAAACGTTCGCATATGCCACTAATATGATACTTAATTTTAACCTTTGAAAGTGCGTAGAAAGTTATACTACTGTCCAGTAACCTCACCGTATGAATGTACAAATCAACTCTACACCGCAAATGCCGTATGGTAGAACGTGTTGAATTAAATACGTATAAAGATCAGTCCTAATTTCCTCTCTGCTTGACCTTCGGTTGATAACTTCATGTACTCCTGTCATATTTCTCACTTACAGTGTATTGGCCAAGAAATGCCATTAAATTCCACTGACAACTAAGGATTTTTAATTTGTTTGATTGGTCTTGCTCTTTCTTTCTTTCTTTTTATGATGGGAAAGGGGGGAGGGCAGGGGGATATTGTTATTGTTGTTGTTTTTGTTTTGTTTTGTTTTTAAATGTTATGATAATTTTAAATTCGCGTTACGAGAAAAGAATACTATTTCAAAAGAATGTATTAACCATGTCAGTTATTTTCGAAAAATGAATGTGTATCATCAAATCCCCATTCATTATATTCAATTTAAAACGACATTTTTAAGAGATATTCACTATAACTATGTATATGAAATTGTTAACTTTGATATTATACTGTTTTGAAGTCGAGTGTACTGCAGTTACGTTGAATCAGAGAGTAAACTCCCATTTTATGAAAAAAAGGAATTTCTTTCATGGCATTGAGAAGATTAATGAAGTAATGTTTCTAGTACATATAAATTTCCATATTAACTTGTATATAATTATACATTTATCTAGAATTCTATCGGATTCGGTATCAAGACTTACGATAAAATGTCTCTTAATTCAATACATAGGTGTCTTGGAGATAGATATAGAAATATGAAAATAATTAAATTTTCTGGCGAACGAATATGAGGCGAAGATAGTAGAGACAGATATAACATAGTTTGTTGTGCGTTCGCTTTGGTAAAAATACTTCTATACTCACCAAACTGTTCAGCATTTAAAACTAAATCAAATGTTTTGATCAGAAACACCAATCACTTGCCTTGATTAAATTATAAGCTAGTATATCATTTAAGGCATAAGGAAACATGCAGTTTCAAAGAACTTCTTTTGCACTAATCATGCCTTAAGGAGTCTGGTCCTGAAGTATGAAAAATGTAAACGGATTTCTTAAACGGAAATCGATTGTTAGTACATGTATATTATTTAAGATGTATAAAAAGTATCGTTACCAAAGTCGATGTCGTTAATGAGATATGCCCATTTTAAATTTGCAACATTACCACGTCAACTCTTTGAATATTGATGAGGACGGTTAAAGGGAAATCATGTGACAATGGAACTCGAGGTTGATCCGATTTTAACATTCCACATTTCTTTTTTTTTTTTTTTGGCCTCCGAGTCTGTGTATAGTTTTTTCTACCGCACTTGTGCTTTTTCTCGTGCTCGTATTCCCCCATGTGCGCCGTTGTTGTTGTGTTCTATAGTGAATATCCGCGCACGCCCATGATTGTTTGGAGAATTGAAACCAACCGAATTCAATTCGACCAAATTACCTTTATTCTAAAACATTGAGGGATTTTAGTTTTAAATTGTGCAATTTTCACAAAGTTTATAATTTATGCAATACAGGAAAAATAAGATATTGTCGTAATTTATCTTTTTCATGATATAATTTTCCAGTCTCGGACCAGATTCCTTAATCATTTAATTGTTTGAATTAGTTGTTCTCTTTGTTTTTAAATTTCATTTTACGAGGATGAAAATTGTTTCCTTCAAAACAGACAAGCATAGATTCGAATCTCTCAATTATTTTAATAAATTCAAATAGATATATGCAGGAATTCTTTAAAAAGTTTTATGTATGTCCAGTCCAAGTTCAAATTTGCTCTAGCACAAATTGGATGATCACCAGTGCAGCTACTGTAAATTAGTACTTTACATACAAAGATAAGAGACCTTCGCTCCCTTAAAGGAGGGCCGAGCTCACATTGATGCCACTTTATATATCTATTACTAAAATTTTAGTGTATAATGTTTTTCGTGTATACAAATGTATGACCTCTCAAATTCGGTGGCCTGCTGGCCTTTGAACTCTACAAAAAGAATTATTAATATACATTGCATTTCTGCACGTGTGTCTTTTGATTGTACTCCTTTTGCGGCGATTAGAAAAGTTGGCACGTAAACTTTTTAACCACAACAGATAAGTGAAGATTGTCACTTCAGTTGCCCTTCCTAAGTCGGTATCGCAGCTGCAATATAAATCTTATTTATGTCTATTTATCTCCTTGTTCAATCTGCATGTGTCTGGTGACTTTCACCAGACTGCTGAGTAATTCATATTTTTTTTTATTCTGGTTCAACGGTTTCCCAGCAATTAGCTGTCAATCACATTTTAACACACATATATATTGACAAAGAGAAATCTGCTGCTGTTTCAAAACCTCGGACGAGGTGGACAACGGAATAATGACCAACCAGTTGCCGTTAACAAAATAAGCCGGCAAGCTATCTATTGAAACTATTCACACCGAAGCGGCTTACAGTCAAACAAATTCCGTAAACAGTAAAGGTCCAGTGCTACGTTAAACTTGGATGGGTCCGTTACATAGGTCTAAATTTCATATAGATATATGTATAAAGAAAGCACCCATGATGCAGTAAATCTCACTTATTACCAATATTAATAGCGTGAATTTTACAGCCACATTTTATATTCTGCGGACACAAGTATGCATAACGGGTTTTCGAATCCTATTTTATTTTCTATTTTAATTTATCTTTGTATTGTATCGTTTGTTTGTTTGGGTTTTTTTTTTTTATTTTTTTATTTTTTTTTGGGGGGGGGGGTTGTTTTGTATTTTTTGCTTTGTTTTGTTTTGAATCGCTTACTCGTTCCATCAACACAACTAAATTTGATACAACTCATTATCATTAGACGAGTTCTTCCAGGGGTCCGTGATAAGCTATGTCTCTATTTTGTCCAGTATTATGGATGCTCCACTCGGTATCTTAGCACTATATCTTGAATGTCCCAGTAATCTTTTGTTTATAGCCAGGATCATTATCTTTCTGTGAGAGAGATATTTTGTGATGATTTTTAATTGTAACAATAATGATATTACATTGTACCGTAAAAATTTCAGATAAGCTGCTCAACCAGGGTTATATATGTGTCAGACTATCAACGTCACTGAAGAAGTTCTATTGTCATTACGAGACTCTTATTACTCCATATGATATCTCGTTATCCAGACTTTTAAATGATATTCTGGACTGAGACCAATTCCGATCATTTTGCACAGATTTGACACCTTCTATACTAAAAGGTTACCTACTTTGACTTCTCCATATGTAAATATATATGGAATTTACACGGTTTGACTCTTTCTACTGGGTAAATGTGACGGGTTTTGCTAGAAAGCAGGAGATGATCAATCTCCCCGGACACCTGATCTCACTCCATCATAGGGGTTCACATATGCTCTTCAAGTGACATGTTATTTTCCACTTGGTTTTCATTTCAGTAGTCATTTCATTTTTCAGATTTATGGCTTGGAGATATCCATCATCTTTACATAGAAATACATGTACCTTTTACTTCCAAGTCTTTCAAGTTAATGATTGAGGCATTAGTGGTAACAAGCAGAATTTTTTACCAGTTTATAAGTATGCATGGTTTTACTTGCTAGTAAAACTCACAAATATTCCAAACACAAAATGAATAGTACGTCATCCATACATACGCAAAAGAAAAAAAAAAGGTCCACACTTTTATTTCTGTTTTAAGGAGGGCAGGAATTTGCACTGCGGTACCTTGTTGACAATAATTTTAATGATTTAAACATTTTGTTTTAGCATTTTCTGTTCAAACGAAAGGTGTTTATTGCGTACAAAGTTTTGAAAGAAGATGCCACTGTTTCCGCCATCTGTAGTAAATAGGTCCCACAGTATGACATACACACAAAACAGTATAATAGTAAAATATACACGGAAAAACGACATTTAAATATTCGATTGTGCTGCAGTTACGATACCGACTTAGGGTGGTCAATTAAAGTAACAAACGTCACTCCATTGGTATACTAAAATGATAATCTTTCTAGAGTCCATAGCAACCATATAATACTTTGTAAGAGATTTAAAAATCAATTTACCAATTACCAATTTGATTCTATTTGTGTTATGTAAATTTCGCGATAACATTCTTTCGTTCTAATGTAAGCTCCGCAAATGAAAAATATGTACAGAGTGGTATCGAAAATCTTAGGGGTTTTTAGGTTTATTTAAATACTTAATATGAATTCTTCATATTACGTAATTGAATATTTTTGTCGTCCCTGAGAAATCTTTCCCAGTAACTAAAAACTGTGTTTACATTGTTTCATAACACGATTACTTCTAGTCACGCAAAGTAGTTCTTCCAAAAGAAACATAAACTGGCCTAACACTTCATTTTCAAAAGTCATCGTAAAATCTCAGGGCTGTCAAAACGACACTCATGCTTGGCAAAGAAATAGTAGGAACATAGTCACAAAATCGTTTATCAACTAATGATGAGATAAGGCACCTGGAATTAATCAGCATTTTCTATTGGTTAACCACACCTGCTGCATACGATACTTTAAGATATGAGTGTAAAATAGAGAGTGAACTCTAATATTTAACCTTAAGGATATGATATAAGCATGAAAATATATACTTCGGGTAAGACAACACAATGGACAACATATCCACGAATTATTTTATACAGTTAATAATATAATATGAACAAGAACATCTCATCTTTCAAATTGAAGAAAAAGAACATTGAAGAGTTTTGACAAATGATTTTGCATTGCTAGTGTTTAACGTAAAACAATAAGATAAAAACACACATAAGTAAATTACGTGTTTTTTTTTTCGTGATTATGTTTGCATACAAAGTCATGGTAAATTCTAAAGTTTTACACTAGTAATTGAGAAATCTTCATCTCAGTATAAATAAATAACAAATTGTGAAGTCAGCAATCATTTTTAACGTGAATGTCTTGTATACGGGGGAGGTTGCTCATTCAATTCAATGTCTATAAGATTCTCAGAAGGTGCAGATGGCGGTGCAGAGGGTCTCGTTTGGAAATGTGGCCTGGTGTATTGTGGGATATATTGGAGTACCGTCGCGCTCTGTAGAGGACTTGTTGTACAGGTATTACGTGCACCCGAACAATCCACATTGTTTTGAGACAACTTCCTGTTTTTAAATTTAGCTGAGTCGTATTCCTGCAAGATTCGAAAATAACTTCCATCCTGACTCTGTAGAACAACTAGTCCTGGCTCCAATTCATGCGCATATACAGGTGTAATAGGGACTAAATTTTGTGGTGGTGGTACATCTTCATCTGCGTTGTCTTGTGTGCAGCACTTCCAAATTAGAAACAACAATAGTACACATGCTCCTATGGCTACAAATACCATAATAAGGTCCAGCATTCCGTCTGTCTGCCAGCTGTCGGAGAAAAATATTGTAGAAGCTAAGAATCAATCAAATCTAAAACGTGATGCTTATTTTTAAGATTCAGTTATTATCTTTAGATAATGCATATATTAAGGACCATGCAATATTTATCACCGGGGTGGGACCGGTGCATTTGGAAATTTGATTTAAAAAAATGTATGTGTCCCATGCATACTTCTTTCAAAAAAAAGTAATTGTCCCATATCAATTTTAAGCGAAAAAAGTACATGTCCCATCACAAATCACATTGTTTGGTATAGTTTTAATGTTCATGTATGTATAAATATATTATCAGTTAACACACAATATAAAATGTTTGTACATGTATGTGTATTTGAAATATTCTTAAGTAAATTACTTTTCCTAAAGCACTGTGTAATTTATAAATTGTGAAAATACATTAAATATCATTTACTCAGAAGCATAAAAATGATACTAAGAAAACGAAGCATGCATTACTATGTCATATGTGAAAGTGTGACCCCTGGCCATACTTCCTATGCCTTTTTCTATCACACAATTGTTTCAAATATTGTCCAGATCCTAATTTCATATGTTGAGTGTTAAGAAACATCTAAAATCTCATTTAGATGTGTAAGGAAATGAAAAAAATATTGACCACAGCTGAATTTGAACCGCTACTCTCTATATTTTAATTACCCAGTATTATATGTACCATTGTGAGACCTATTTCGTTAGACATGGTGGCATTATCTGTTGACCAGTTTGGATGAAATATACAAAATTGATAGAGGACATATAGTACTTCATGTATACCATGTTTCATTAAAATCTTTCATGTGGTATAACAGCAGAAGCTGAAAATGTGAAGAATTGTCCCAATACACCCTCATTTGGAAGTCTTAAAAATTTCACAGAAAATCCAAAAATTGAGATATTGACAAAATTCTTTCAAAGTAACATTCCTTACGATAATTATGATCATAATAGTCCATAAGAAACCATCATTATCAATAAACTAGGAAATATGACACTTTTCTGCATTAAAATCACCTAGTCCAAACAAATGTTGAAAAAAATTCTATAATTTGATTTTGGAAGGGAACCAAAATGACAATACATCTTCACTCTTCCCTCTAGATCATTTCTATGCATTCTGCATGTCTCTTTATACAGCCAGTATGAAGAAGAATATTGTCAAAGAAGGGCACTCTTTTGTACATACTTTTGACTATGGTGGCGACACCTGTAAAGAGGTTTGGATGAAAACAAAAGAATTTTAAGGGAATCATAAGTGATTTATTTCTATCAAGATTTATTAAAATCCTTCCAACAGTTTTGCAGAAAAATGTGAAAATGTGAAAAATGGCCAACCCCCCCCCCCCTTTTTTTCGAAGTCTTAAAAAATTCATAAAAAATCCGAAAATTGAAATATTAACAAAATTCTTTCACAATAATATTACTAACCATAATTATGATTAAAATAGTCATTAAGAAATCATCAATATCAATTAACTGAAAAACAAGACACTTTTCTGCATTGAAATTACTAAGTCCAGAAACACGTCAAAAACATAAAAACCTAAATTTCTATTTGACAGATCTTAACCCCAATCACAATTTTAGTAGGGGACCTTGAGTACATCATTTATACAAAGTTTGATCCAAATCTGCAATGCAGTTCCAGAGAAAAAAATGTGAAAAAGTTAACGGCAGACGGACGACACACTATGACTATAGCTCTCTTGAGCCTTTGGCTCAGGTGAGCTAAAAATCAGTGCATTGTTGTAAAAAAAGTAGTTATCCCATGCAGAATCTCTGTGAAAAATCTCTTTGTCCCATGTTGTATGGTCATAAAAAGTGTATGTCCCATCACATTTTGCACTGGTCCCACCCCGGTGATATATATTGCATAGTCTTCACCATATGTTTCATATACAATATATGTAATTCTTTGTATAATTTACTTACGGTTCTACCCAATATGCTTTTTCTGGATCCATATCATCTTGACATAACCATTTGCATTACTGAAAAACAGACATTGGAATTAAAATGCTACGACTGGTTTTTGTTTTCGTTTGTTTGTTTGCTTGTTTTGTTGTTTTTTTTTCAAAAATGTTTTGAATAACTTATTATAAGATGTATGGTGGAACAACACATGATGCTCACTCTCCCCGGGCACCTGATCGAACTCCATCATAGGGGGTTCACATATGCTCTTCAATTAGACATATTTTGTTATTTTCCACTTGGTTTTCATTTTCACTGATTTTGTATGTCCTCTGGTTTCATGATTTTCAGACTTATGGTTTGGATTTATCCATCATCTTTACATTGATCTGCCAGGTAAGCGTATTTGTCATACAGGATAATGGTGAATAAGCCCGAATTGAGAAAGAAGGAACTTCCAAAATGTCACCCTATCATAACTTATTGATAAGGAATGGATCTATCTAACGAAAACAACTGGATTATCATTTGGAGTGGATATCCCATTCCTAATTTACATTATATGAACAAGTATATACGATATGTCTAATGAGCAATCAACTTATACTTGTTTTATAAGAAGCACAGTAATGTTTCAATTATATGTTAAGAAATTGACATGCTTGCTAGGCATGTTTGACCTTCTGCCAAATACATTTTCTGAAGACAACTAAATATAAAAAGATGCCTTTTCTTCCTTAAGTCCTTAGAAAACGGGTATCCGTTAGGTCCTTTGTTAATACAAGTGTCTCAAACATTATCTAGAGTCGAGCACACCTGTCAAAAGGCTTATTTGCTCTTTTTGAAAGTGTCAGATAGAAAGATAGAAATTCATGATTTGAACAGCTCAAGGTTCACCATATGAGTAATGTAAATACCAAAAACATTTCGAAAATATGAACTTGATATATATAAATTGTCAATTTTGTGTAAAGCCCACAACACCAAATATATGCATTTCATATTAAAGTTGTTAACCTTGATATCTTTAGTTTAATTGTACCGGTAGTATCAAAAATATGCAAAACGTGTTCTGTCCGTCTGTTAACGAGCCCAGATCCTTGATCTGTAGGAATCCTGATTAACAGTCAGAAGGGACGAGGTTCAGGACATTTTGACAAGACCAGTCATGGAGTCCCCACCACCCCTTTAGTCAGCGTGCAACGCTCAACGAAAAGTCTGTATAGGGCTGTAGAAGGACCCAATTCAAGACCTATGGTCTTAGTGATGATATCGCGGTCATACTGTCAATGTCGAAGACTTTTAATTATTTTAATACCCGTCGATATGAAATTATCGGAACCTTAGTTTGTAAACTAGATCATCGTAGAACTTGGGATGAAAAATACCGCTGGATACGTATTGTTGAAAAGACACATTTCCGAATTTAGATAAAATGTCCGAGTAAGATTTATAAAATTTACCAAAAGTTTTCGAAGTTTATCATATCTATAATCCTGAGTCAGAACTTTGAAAATGATTTGAATATTTTTAACGTTAATATTCCATAATGTTAGTACCAGCTTTAGCAAACTGAACCAATTGATTAATATAAATACCATATGATGGGAGTCTAGGGCTATCACCATCTAAATAAGGGAAATTCAAAGGCGTCACGTTTATCATATATGTTTGTAGGGATATTGTTTTTAACTTCAGTATTTCAGTCCAGGAAAGGTGTGTCCTTATCAGAAGTATTGGCTTTGTTTAATTGAAATTAAGGTGGATAATGTCAGTAATATAGTTTTCAAACTCAGGGCTATCGTTTAATGAAATATCACTAGGTTATCGAGATGTGTCATATAAAAATAAACAAACCAACCAATGCAGTAAATCGATGTAAAGACATCTCAGGAGATCAGTGCGTCATTTACAAAATGTATGTTTCCGACAACAGATCAGCATCAGGGATCCTACAGCCAAACGAATTTTGAACTAATGGGTTATAGTCTAACAGTAATCATACAGTCTAACGAATTGTAAACCAAGTGGGTAATGTCAATAGCCAAACAAATGTATGGGTACATAGGTGTATTGGTGCAAATGACACCGCTTCTAAATTTCAACAAAATATCAAAACTTTGCTTGTAAATTGATACTTACATTAGACAATGTTACTGATTGTTCTCTACAAAAAAAGTGTTCTACAAGATATTTTTCTATCGAGAGTCCTTCGTGGTTGGGTGGTTAGAGGGAAGGGCTCGTATTTGGAAGGTCACGGGCTCTAACCATCTACACAATAGATTGAAATCTTATGGAGGTTAAATCAGTGTTCCCAACTGGCATTATAAATCGGTATACTCCTGTCTGTTGACATGAAGATCAATATTCTATCCCTTTGTTTTTCGGTTTCCTCATCCACTAAACTCAGATCATCATCATATAGGAGAATTAAAAAGGGAAAATGGAACAAAAAATATGAAAAAAGCCCTTGTCGATATTTGTAGATTTATATATTTCATGCTACTTTAAATTGTCAAAAGTTTGGTATATTTCTTACTGCATGAAGTGTAAACAATATACTTACATATATACAAAATAACAGCAACCTACCTGTCTGCTTCCCGTCCCAATATGAACTATCTACATGCTGTGCCAACAGATGTTACAGAGATCAATACTTCAATGATGTATCAAGAATATCAATTTGGCCTTGTATGGGAAGAAAATTATAAAGTTTGATTGTGAATATTGATTTAGAAATCAATTACCCAAGGATATGATATAATACCTTTTTTTTTAGGTATGTGAGTCCTTATTTAACTATACTGTTAGTGGCGGATTCAGGACAGAAATGGGGGGGGGGGGGGTCATGGAGGTTCGAATATTCTTTTCGATGCAGAAAAATTTAATTTGGAGCCTAACTTTTTATTGTTTGCATTGACGGTTAACATTCGCAATCGTTCAAATATAGATAATGGGTAAAATTCCGGGTTGGATTCCTTCTTTTACTTTCTTACATGTAATCCGGAATTCGCAGTCTGCAATGAACATTGGTTTGTCTTGATATATAATATTGTGAAGATGAATACCACCTACGTAGTCAATAGATTTTTGTATACAAAAGAATATACATTGGCATTATCACAGCTGACCGTCTAGGCCAGTAGACTACGGTAACTGCAGTATGTAGGCGGACAAGCCTTTGAATTCTTTTAGCTTTTTGTTCCGTCTCTTTTGCCGACTTTGCCCAGTGTATCGCCGTATGAATCATTATTGTGTAAAGAATCGATCATCAATCTATAAATTTACAAATTCTTGCTATTATTAGTTCCGTCTTCTATGTTAGGGAAAGAATGCTTTTGTAAATTTTCCCCGTCCTTTTACAACTTTTGTAATGTAAAATACGAAAGTAATTAGTGTCGCATTATTCTGGCACTAACAACAATGTACCACAGTGAACATTCACGGACCCCTGAAATTCAGAGGTGAGAACATGCGCCCGGGAGCATTTCCTGTTTAGCTAGCCACATCCGCCGGTGAATGCTCTTAAATACCGACGAAACAAATATAATTTAATACTGCATTTATACATGAAAGTGAACAAATAATGTACAGAAAGTGACACAGCCACACAACATCAGGAGAAAGGGTATAATAACACTAAAGTCAAACCCTCCGCGGGGAACTTTTTTACGAGCTTCACAGGGAATAAGTGTGAGTTTTTGTAAGTATAATATGGAATCCGAGATCCCATAGCCTTTTATGCTATACATCTTGGACAAACATCATCCTAGGACCAGTAAGTCACTTTATGAATGTACAGTATTTTGATAATTTTATTAATTAGATCCATAAAGAGTGAAACAATATTTACAATGAGATTATCAAAATATGAGATTTATAATGTTTTTACACAGTTTATCTATCCAATCAGAGGCAAGACAGGATTTGGTGCTTGTGGTGTCGTGTTCTCATGGGAATTCACAAACTCCGCCGCCTCACCTCCACTGAAAATCAATGAAATCTTTTTTCATACATATGTCTTTTTCTACCTCTGTAAAATTTTTCTCTTCTAAAAATTCACTCTATGACAATTAAACTGTCAACAATCCAGGTTTCAAAATAACTATAATACTATCTCAGTCATGTTCAAAACATATGCATACCTAGCATGTTCATTTTTCCATACCACATGACCACCTGTGACAGATTTGTGTTCACCTGCATTCAATGCTGCTCGACAAACTGGAAGATTCTGTAAACAAGATACAAATATTTATTTCTATACTCTTATAATTACAAACAGGATACAGCACAAATCAAAGATTGTGTAGCCGAGAAGCCTCGGATGTCAAAGTAGTTGGCTAAGAATAGTCTTTCTGCTGGGACTGTAGTAAAATGCGAGATACCAAGGCGCGGTTGCTTTTGGTATATAAGTTCTAATGTGTATGATGCATAGTTTGAAATAAAAGAAAGAGGACATCTAAGCCATCCGTGCGACGAAGCTCGCCGTGAACTAATTACTTATCTATGTACCACTTTTCAGTATATCGGGCATGTGCCACTCCTACAGGTAGATTCAATAGTGTGATTTGTCTGTCCTTGGAAAGAACTCTCCAGATTTCTGCATATCAGGGTAATGTGAAAAACGTTATTGTTGCTTGACAGACCATATCTTAACATGGTCAAATAAGCATACAAAACAAGAAAAATAGCTTGAATAAACAATCATTGTACAACTTTGATACCGATTCCTTCCCCTTTTGCGGACTAATTATTTGAGCAAGAGTAGATAACTCACCTACTATAGGCGAAATATTCCTGTCGTGGCGAGAGACAACAACAACAAGTAAACAACAAGTAAAAATATCATAGATATTGCTGTGTAATAATAATGACACTTAGAATATTCGTTAGATGAATATACTTTCAATGGAGGAATCACTATCTTAAGAAACTGGAAGAATGTATTTTCATTTTGTGTACTTGCCAATGAAAACCTGTGGGCATGGTAATTTTCATTTAAATCTTTGCACCCTGGTGGACAATCACCTCTGAAATAAAATAAAATGCACATATAAAATGATAAAGATTAAAATTGATGAACACTGTATGATAACAAATAAGTGGATGCTTAACTTACCCACACATGGCTTTGTCTGATGTTGCACAATTTTCGAATGTTGAATCACACGTCAGAGTTCCCATGTTCCTATATACTAAGAAACAAAAAGTTGTGCTAAGTTATCCGTATATCTGTTTGCTTCGTAAAATCGATATATATATATATATATATATATATATATATATATATATATATATATATATATATATATATATATATATATATATATATATATATGTATATATATATATATATATGAATATAATTGTGTTTCCTATGAAGATTTTATCATCAGATACCTTCATTATTTTGCCGTTTTACCACATGCTGGGTTTAACATAGTATGCAACTCTAGATGAGTCTTCCAAGTTTTAGACAAAACGTTAACATCAATCTTTAAATATTTTCTCCCTCGGCCTATGCTAGGGCAGAAAATGACCCCAATCTCTGACGTACAGGGTCCTGGGCAATAAACCGAGAAAGCACCCAGACTACATCACAGTAATTATTTTGCGATATTCAGTCAAAACCTATTAAATAAGTATGGTTTACCATAAAATGTTGAGGTCACTGTTCCTAAGTCGGTTGTGGCGGTACATCGGTATTCTCCGGTTTCTGACTCGGAATTGAGAGCGAACATCAAACTTCCATCTTGTTTTATCGTATGTGCAGGTAGATGGCCTCCTACTTTTATATACTTTAAGTTGTAATGATTCACTTCTTTTATTTCGCACAGATTTTCTGCTATGTGGCCAAGCTCGACTCCAACGTACTCTTTGCTAGGAACGATTTTCGGCAAGCCGTCTGCAACCAGTATTCTCATATCAAAATGGATAAAATGATACGAATGTTAAAGAAATTTCGTTCTAAAATATTCAGCTTTTCACAAAGATATTTTGCAGTGACACGAAATAATAACAGTGTTTTACCTATCTGAATAACTTCGATTATACAATTGACTAAAAGAGAGAAGAATAATTAACAAAGGCATAAAATGATTTATTTTCTTCTGCCTCCTTATCTGCCCTTCGGATGGGACAATTTAATTTGACGTCCTATGTCACGGCTTACACTTGCATTTTAAAATTCTCCGCGGCTCGAGTTGGAACAAATTGCACAGTATAGTTTTTGTGACTATGTATTAGGCCAGTGCTTTCACAGCATTATGAATTAATCGTGGTCAGGTGTAAACAATAAGCAAACACACAAAGATTTGAAAGCAGGTTTTACAATTGTGATGACGCCAACATCACCCCCCCCCCCCCCATTAACCTCCATAGTAACAGGTAACTGGACGTCAATGAATTGGAAACTAAATGATAAAAATCCAATATCTCAGGAAGAATGTGTCCGCGGTTAATAAATGCAGAAATACCACTTTTTATAAAAAGCACATATAATTCATTCTTTCTGATAACTACGAATCAATCTTCACCTGACACAACCAGTTCCACGGTCTTCTCCATCATTCCCAGTACACTCTCCACGTGACATTTATACAGACCGCTGTCAGCCACTTTGACGGGGTCTATAATGAGTCCATTGATAGTCACGGTACCTCTGGTCCCTGTGGTCTGACCGTTTGTTTTGGACCATTTAATAGATGGGACTGGATAACCACTGACTTTACATGGTAAGATGACCGTGTTGTTCTCTTTAGCGGTAACATGGAAAACTTGATTGGCTCCTTGTATAAGGGGCTTAGCTGTGAAAAAGTCATTTTTCATTTTTATTTAAAATATTTCAAAACACCATCACAACATTGTTCATGTTTTAATTTCAATAAAAATATATTCGATTGTATTTTAATATTTCTTTTATGTAATATACTGTACAAGAAACCAATGTACATGCATTACTGATATGCATGTTTACTTACATACACGGCGTGGTGAGGTAAAATATACTAATAGTTTAAAAAGTAACGATGCTTAAAAATATGCATATTTGAAATATTTTTTAAATATTACTTTATTCATGATTTGATTTTCATCAATGAGATAAATAAATTGTTTAAATACCTAGCTGATTGCAGCAATCGGAAGAAGCTGCTGTGTCTCCTTTATCACCTTTCTGACCCGGATATCCCTGTTGTCCTCGTTCACCTTTAGCACCATTTTGACCCGGCAGCCCAGGTGACCCCCTATCACCTTGTAACCCTGGGTCACCCTTATCGTCAATTATAAAAATAAGTTTTATGAGACAAGATGAGAACGGGATTGGATAATTGGAGAAAACTGATACATTCTTATTCCAAAATGAATATAGAGAAGATATTCGGTCTTTTCTTTATACAGAGTTACTTCCCATTTGGGACGGTATCTGACGTAAAACGATTATGACGTCATCAAACTTTATGGAAACTGATCTAAACTTCAGGGATTGATTAATTGATTTTTGTTTAACGTCACACCACGAATATTTCACGTATATGGTGACGGCATCTGCCTGATGCGGGGCATACAAATTTTGACCTTTGCAAAGGACCCACCTGAAGCAGTGAGGGGTCTTTAACGTGCCATGCATACCATGACACGGGGCCTCGGTTTTTACTGTCTCATCCGAAAGACAGGACACCGGCATGACCAGAGCGGGACTCGAACCCCGTCCTCCCGATCAGGAGTCCAGCGCGATACCACTAGGCCACACCGGCTTCAAAATTCAGGGAAATGATAATCCACAAATGACGTTTTCATTAGACTGGCAGAGCCGTTCTGGTTTCCTTTTTTACTGACTTCGAATGAAGTGAAACGTAAAGAAGAATATCGAGAACGGTTGCCAGTCTACTTTTTCATAGGAATTTGATGATATCATAATTGTTTTACGTCAGATACCGTCCCAAATGGGAAGTAACTCTGTTTAATGAAAAGATTCAATATTAAAATTAAAATCTAGTCTCATAAAATGTATCAATACGTTATTATAGATAATTTAGAAATGTAAATTATTCCTTAACTTACCCGGAGACCTTGGTAACCTTTTGACCCGGTAGGTCCCTGCAGCCCGGGAATACCCTGGTCTCCTCTCTGACCTTTTTCTCCGGGTAATCCCCGTTGACCCATGTAACCTTGAGCACCAGGTTCACCTTTGACCCCTTGAACACCTGTTGTAAATGGTTGCATTTTACCGTTACAAAATATCAAAGGAGGATTTAATTTTCATGTAGAAAATCAGTCGATGACTATAGCAAAAGTGACTGAAAGAATTATGGAAGTGGTCTGATTTAATTCGAATGTCAATTGAACTCAATGACAAACGATGTGTGTTTAAAAAAAAAATAAAATAGAACGTGTCCGGGAAACACCAGCTTAAAATTTACGTTTCGATTTTTGCCTGTCCTTCGGCGCCAAGAGAGCTTACTTGTTTAGTATTTTATAAACAGCACTTCGGTGATTAGTCCTTGAGAGGAGAAAATTAGTTATTATGGCTTGTACGAGAAAGTAGTATTACATGTGTTAATTTAATAACATGTATGTGTGTCCATTCCTACAAATACTACCAAGCTCTAAAGAATAATTTACATAAAGTTTCAACTTATATCAATATACTTCATCCTGTGAGCACAGCATATTTCAACTAATTAATATGAGAAATATATGACCTTGTAAACCCATGATTCCTGGTTCCCCTTTACCACCTGCACTTCCCATTACACCAGGTTCTCCTTTAGGACCAGATTGCCCTACAGGACCTTGTGGTCCTGTCTGTCCCATCTCTCCCTTTGGTCCAGAAGGTCCAAATGGTCCAGAAATGCCCTCTTCTCCCTGTTGGAATATAAATTGATATCAATAACCATATACGATTGCGGTATTATCCCTATTGAAGAGAAAAAGAAAAAGAAAAGCTCTGGTGTTATTTTATTAAATGTGATACATAATAGCATAGGTGTGAATTTAAATGGTTTTAGATTTATAACTAGAACTGTCAAAAAGGGACAAATACACCCCCTCGGCAACATAGGTTGAAACAAGCAATAATTCATCCCAAGACACATCACTGGTATAAGTGTGATGGATGTCCAGCTTGTACATTTTGAGAAACTTTGTAAAACTTCTTTACCGGCTGCAGGGGTTATAAAATGGAAAACATAGATATATAAATACAATTAAAATAATTAAATAATTTCAAAATATTTATATAGAGCGTGATTAATATTACAATGATTTGACCTTTTGACCTTGTTCGCCCTTGACACCATTCCATCCAGGTTCACCTTTTACTCCTGGTTCTCCTTTCATACCTTGTTGGCCAGCAGAACCAGATTCCCCTTTTATACCCGATACTCCTTGAGCGCCAGGTGCTCCGAATTCGCCTTTGCTACCCTGCTCACCCCTAAAAACAAGAAACTTCAGAAAATATGGCAAATAGAAGGATTAATAACTAGAACACAAAAGGTTTGTCTCCAGAGGCCCTGATATTTATCAATTGCAAGGCAAAATGAAACTATCTTCATTATGGAAAGGTAGTATTTTAAACTTTAATTTAAACTTTATTTATTTTACAACGATTGTGAAACAAGTTAACAACTTATATAAATCTTGCTCGTTGGCACAGATCTTGGCGTAAGGGTGTCGTTTGTGTGGGAGGAAACCGGAGTATCCAGAGAAACCCCACGAAGCCGGGTTGGTGACAGCCCAACCATCTCACGTACCACACTGGGAATCGAACCCGAGTCGCACTGGTGAGAAGCGAGGGCGCTACCAACTGCGCTACCTGGCCCCCTAGTATTAACCATGCAGATGTAGAATCATGACTTGAAGTAAGGTTTTTTGTACTATCTCATCCACAGAAGAGATAGATCTAGGGAGGAGGAAGAGATATCACATTAGAAATGTCCGTGTCCACAGATGGAATCGAACCTGGGTGGCCAAACAAGAAATTCAGCGCAATACCATACATTAACCTATCTAAATGTAAGGGTCAGCTGATGGCAATGGTAAGATTTATATCTACATATGATTTTAGTTGTGTTGACTTTAAGAAAAAATACGGAAGAGGGATTCGAACTTATTATCAGCAGCCCAGAGCAAGGTACTAGTGACTGGAATCCTTATGTAATATTTCTAAAACATAGATTCACAAAGTGCAATGCCAACTTAAGTCTGTGTGTTATTTAGTGTATCCTTTACTTTACACCCTGTTCTCCCTTTGGTCCAGTAGGCCCAAATGGTCCAGAGTCCCCTCGATCTCCTTTAGAGCCTTTGGTCCCTTGTGTACCAGGTGATCCGTTTACGCCAGGTTCTCCTGTTATCATATTTTAAAAACATAACTTCGAATACATTCATTAAATTTTTGAGATTTAAAAAACCATTAATATTCAGTATCTTCCTGTATTTATTTAAATTTCATTTTACGCTGAGACTGCAAAACATGATAAAATGATATATGTATGATTAAGTACTCTTACCTTTTATTCCTTGGGGACCAGATGGACCAGTAATTCCAATTTCTCCCTTAGGCCCTTGTACACCTTGGATACCTTGGACACCAATCTTACCTGCTTCTCCCTTTGCACCTGGAAAATGCAAAAACTTATAATTTTATGAAACACGTCGTAAATACATAAAACACCACACTGGTGAGAAACAGATTTTTTTTTTTCGAGAAGGGGTCCACCCCAATTAATTTTTGTGGGAGGGGTCCATACATGTTTTTTGTGTGTAAAATAACGTATTTTACATTGAAAAATAACAAGAAAAATTTTTTTCTCCGAACCTCAGAGTGGGTCCAGAACCCCTGTCCATCCCCCTGGATCCGCGCATGACACATGTACATATATAACTTCCTTTAACATGTAATGGCAGCCATGTTGTTGTATATACAAATTATAAGTACTGAATTTTTCAGGCAAAGTTCGTATTATCTTGTAATCTCGTGCGAATACTGACAACATCCTCTTCGTTAAATATAAGTGTAACTCATCATGATGTCGAATGTTTCATGACGTATTTGTATATAATTTTATCCTTTTTCTGGTCGTTTTCGTATCCTATTGAGTCTTTTCGTTAAACAGAGTTACTTCCCGTTTTGGGACCGTATCTGACGTAAAACAATTATGACGTCATCAAAATCCTATGAAAACGTTATTTGTAGACCATCATTTCCCTGAGGTTTAGATCAGTTTCCATAAATTTTGAAGACGTCATAATTGTTTTACGTCAGATACCGTCCCAAATGGGAATTAACTGTGTATAAAGAAAAGACCGAATAGTGTTATCAAACTGTCAGTCCTAGTAAACCTTGCATCCAATGATCTCACCTGTCAATCCGAGTAAACCCTGCACCCCTGGTTCTCCTTTGACGCCTGTGGTACCATTATACCCATCTTTGCCCGGAGGTCCCTGTGGACCTTGTATTCCAGGCAACCCATCCGTACCATTGGTACCCGATAGACCCATCTCACCTAAAATACGTGTAAATCACAAGAGAAAGGAACAGAATATCAAAAATAAAATAATAATAAAAACCTGAAATTAGTACTTTTTAAACATTACAAACAGCTTATATATATATATATATATATATATATATATATATATATATATATATATATATATATATATATATATATATATATATATATATATATATATATATATATTCACTACCTTTAGACCCCTGCAGTCCTTGAAGCCCCTGGGGTCCTATATCTCCTTTGGATCCATTAAATCCCTCCGGACCAGGGAGTCCTTGTATTCCTGGATCACCTTTAAGACCTACACAACAAAATTAATAAACCAATGGACTTAAGTCCTGAGCCATATAGCAGAAAATGAAATTTAGAGAAACACCTGAGTTGCAATTGTAAAGCATGTATCTACTTTGTCGACTTAATTTCGCGGTTTTATCAATAAGATAAAGTAACTGTTATATCCGTCAAAAACTTATTTTCAACTGGTATGACAAAATAATGGACATGATTTTTTAATCATACTATGTACAGTTGTGTAGTATTCATATAAAACTAGCTTGTAAAAAGATGTAAATAGTTGATGTATATGAGCTTTATTGTATTAATCGTTCTGATATGACCTGGTTTCATTTTCTCAGTGTAATCATCTATAATTGACAGTGTGTTCTTGTAAAACACAAGTACAGGCATAGCTCCATCCAGTTTCTGAAAATCGATTTCTGTTGTCTGTGTTCACATTCAGCAAAAAAAAAAAAAAAAAAAAAAGGAATAAATAAATAAATCCGGGGTCATTATTAGCAAAGATTATTTTTGGTCACAATTATCTGGTTTTTCTTGCATAGCAAAATATGATATATCATTTTCTGAAATACAATGAGAATAACTTTATCACCATTATAAAAGAGCAGCCTTATAAATAAGAATTTGAAAAATGTATATAGATATTTAAAAAATATATTGTACTGTTAAGGAATATGCATGCAATCTTAACAGTTACCTACCCTGAAGACCTTGTAACCCTTGTAGCCCCTGTATTCCTTGATCTCCCTTGTCACCTTTGGAACCATTGTATCCTGTAATCATAGAATATTGACTTCATGAAACGAAACTTGTCATCATTTTTCTTCAATATCTATATAAAATAATGCGCTGTAATAAGTAAGTAAGAATGAATGAATGAATGAAGGAAGGAAGGAAGGAAGGATTGTTTGGTTTGTTGATTAGTGTTTTTCGTCGCTTTCAACAATTTTTAGTTATATCGCGACACGGAAGCAGGAGGTAACGAACCTCTTAAACATAGTGCCGCAACCCGGGAATCGAACCCGCATCGCCAAGCACTTAACCACTACACCAAGCCTGCCCCTCCGGAAGGAAGGGAGGAAGGAAAGAATTTGTGGGGCATAAATGACGCTCTCCCGAATGAAATAAAAGAAAAATAGGTCCTTGTATTTATATGAACGCCCACACATATTTAATAAACGTGGTAGTAAATGGTATCACACAAGTGTGTAGATATAAACATGTCTTACCTTGGGGTCCTTGAACACCCTGACTACCCGGCTCACCTTTAGCTCCTAAAAAGAGAAAAACAACATTGGCTTATATTCCATTCTCTCTCTCTCTCTCTCTCTTTCTCGTGGTAATGCAGTTTTCGAACATGAATTTGAATGCATACTGACATATGAAATATTTTTTTAGTTATACATGTATACGTATTTATTGTAATATGAACTTATATACCCGTAACACAAACTGCTGAACTATTTACGCATCGCTGGTCAACCAGGGAAGTCTGAAAATAGAAATAATAATTCATATGCCTATATCAGTTTAATTATCCTGAAAATAATGGTAAAATACATAAATAGATAAAATAATGAATAATTATATAAATTATTGAATGAATAAATCAAAGAATACATTTACCGTAAATTGCTTGATAATATTGAAACTATTGGCATCTAAAGATTGTCGCTTTATTCTTTCTAGCTGTTCTGTAGGAATCTGTAAAACAAATGTGCAATAAATAAAATAATAACTATAATAACTGTATATATATATATATATATATATATATATATATATATATATATATATATATATAATAATAATAATAATAATAATAATAATAATAATAATAACAAAACCAAAAAAAAAAAAAATAATAAGAAGAAGAAGAATAAATTAAATAAATGAATAATAAATAGATATTGTTATAAACATCAAAGAAGTAATTGTATTGTCATCAAAGTAGAAATGCTCAATTAAATTTTTATACCTGGATATTATAAAAGTACGTATAAAAGCATGTAATGTAAGTGACGATGAATACATCGGTTATTGCTCAAAAACGTCATATGAAACAACTACATACTGTACTTTATAGAGTACAGTCCATAACATTTTTATTTTGCTCGTTATTTAACCAAAGGAATAAATAATTTTTCTATTCATTAAACTCTTATTCATAACAAAATCTGAAATAAATATGTCAATGTATTATGTTTTTCTTTATTTCTCGAATAACTGTTGTATAAATGATTAAATCTTGGATAACCATTTCTCGACTGTTGGATTTTTGAATTTCGAAAAGAAAGATAACTCTTGCAATACTGATTATCTAAATCCACATCAATTAAATGTTAATTATATTGAAATAAGCAGGCCAAAATAGCGATTTATGCAACTATAACTATCTCGGATTATAAAGGACTAATAATTTGTAATTTACAGTTGAAATTAAAGAAATGTTTATTTTCATTTCGATTAAAAAAAGTATGCATATCCTCCTCTGTAAAGACAAATGTGGAAAGGAAGGACAAATTAGAGGGTTGGGTGATTGGTGTTTTTCGTCGCTTTCAACAATTTTTCAGTTATATCGCAACATGGAAGCAGGAGGTAACCAACCTCTTAAACGTAGTGGCGCAACCCGATAATCGAACCCGGATCGTCGGCGCCGCAAGCCAAAGGACAAATTAGTGTGAAGAGGGATTAGCTGCCATAAATCTGTATATTGTAAGGTAAGAAGTATGTTAATTTGTCAGATTTTCATGTCTAATTTTCAGATATTTGTTGACACGCCAACGTAACATTTGACAAGTCGACATATCTGATGAATCGATATAATTGTCTAATAAGCCGACATATCATCTGATAAGTCGACGCAATATGTGGTTGGCAGAAATACCTTCGGAAATAAAGAACAAACTTCATTTACTCACCCTCTGTACATCTTCTGGTCCTCCAGACATATAACATATATACCTTAACTGCTCAATTTCCGTCTTCATCCAATAAAACTGAAGGTATGTATATACAAACAAACCAGAACATAGAAGAAACGACACGAGCATGCATAGTACCGGCCAGTAGGATGTCCGTGCGGTTCCAGCCGACGAACTTTGATCTTTGGTCATGATGTTAATGACAAAAGGACTCAAAGACTCTTATGCCATTATTAAGGTCTTCCTATCTGACCTTATCTCTTGCAGAAAATATAGAAGACCTTACGAAAGGTTGACCTGTGTACTAAATGACTCTTGTACATAGCTTTGCATGACTTATCTTTGATTGGTTTTGATTATATTTAGTCAGAGCACGGCTGAGATATCTATATTCACCTTATGATATTTTTCCTACTGAAAATATCCACAGTAACTTTCAGATTATAATTAATCCTTCTTTCTCGAATCTTTAGTCAAAAACGGTATGCACCTATGATTGTATACGCAGAATAATGAAATAGACATTCAAGCACTTGGTTGACGTCGATCAGTCGGTTACGCACTAGAATCGTGGTAGAGAGTTTCCCGGTTCCTGTGGCACTTTATTGTCTTGTCTTTCGAATAAGATACTAAAAGTCATGGTCTGTTTTATAGCAGGCGTTTGAATGTTGATCATATCTCTGCCCAGGCTTGGTCAGACAGAGAGAGAGAGAGAGAGAGAGAGAGAGAGAAAGAGAGAGAGAAGTGGGTTGAAACTGTCTACATGAATGAATACAACAAAAAAGATATGACACGACTTTGTTTACATTTTATTTTTGTTTTATGTAAAATACAAACCTTTTTAATCTGTTTACGTATAAATTGTGCAGTTGTAATTTATAAGAAAGTCAGCAATTAAGTTTACGACCAAGAATGAAGAACAAGCTCTTGATGTTAATATTGTTTACGGCATCATCGCTATAGATTTATTGTATTACAACTTTTCAGAACATATGATATAGTCATGTTATTTCAATCTTAATGGATAAACGTTATGAAATACAAATAAATTGATCAGATGCGGAAATAGTTCATTTTTCACTTGTAGTTATTCAGGGTAGTATGGCTATAAATAGCTTAGTCGATATCATCGTCGAGATCGTCATCTGTTAGATCTGTGTCTGTTACATTGTCATCAGCATATGGCATACAAGCATAACACCGTCTCTACAAAGGAGAAGAAAATATGAGATATTTTCTTGCTATTTAAGTTTATACTTGTATAGATTTAAAGAAATAATTATAAATGTGTTGGTCGTAGCTAAATTTAGGGGGCCAGGCCATTTAAATAAAGATTTCCAACCGGTTTTAATTTTATTTTTATCTTTTTAAAATGTGTTTTAAGAAGTGTTTCCATGAAGGTTCTGATTTTTACACTTGTTACATTTAGAGAACTGACTATTTTTCCAAAAAAAGAAGTAGAAGAAGAAGAAGAAGAGAGAGAGAGAAGAAAAAAAAAGAAAAGAAAGTTAGCCCCTAAGGACCGAGTATCCTCTCCTGGAGTTACATGTCATTACAACATGCAGTCGTTGCAGTACTTGCCTTTCTTCAAAAGTCCGTTGTTCCGTATAACCACCTAATCATGGATATAGTACTAGCAAATAAGGTGTAGTAAATTTTCTTTAATGTATATAATATATTAGCTTACATATCCCGGTCCCCTGAACACAACTAAGGCCACTGTATTATTATTTATATATGGTACATGTGTTTTTTGTATGTTTGCTTGCTTGTTTTTAACAAAAATATTCATTTGTCTACAGAAATTAATACCCTTAATGTCAGAGAAAAAAGTCAGTCAGGTGTTTAAATCGCAACCAAATGATCCTGGTTCGATTCCTCGAAGTACTATCTTTAGCACAGAAATTCAAGATATACATGGCACGGTCTAAAGTCCCTCGCTACTGGGAATAGTCCATAGAATTTGTCGAAATTTCTGTGAAATATATCGGGAATTCATCTTATATGTGCCTTGATTTTGGTGAAGCATAAAAGGAGACACAAACAGAGAAGAAGATGAAGTGTATCCTACAAGTGTGTTGATTGATTGCTTACATATAAAAAGGACGTTTACCATGCAACAAAACAAACACAAATACCCTAATGTCTATCCAACATTCGGCACAGTATCCAAAGTTACATCCGGGTGTCTGACATTTCACGAAATCTTCATTTTCTGTGTCGTCACATATCAGACAAGATCCTTTAGAGGACTTCAAGCGTTTAAGAAAAGAAAGTTTTGGAAACTGTTGAACCAAACTATGCAGGAGACTAGAGGTTTTCTACAATAACAAATAGTACATCACAAAGGTAAATCAGAGAGAAAAGGTATATATATACGACATGATTCAATCAAATAAGTCTTAAAACAAAACATTCAGTAGCGTGGCTCAGTGAGGGACACAATTTGCATCTATCAAAATTTATTACAAGAAACAGCCAAAGACGGTATGGCCGGATTGCAAAGCCAATTCCAAACATGGTCAATGTCACAAGATTAAAAGTCATGGTATCAAATGAAAGATCTGATTATAAAGAATCTATGTGTGAAGCATCAAAGTCCTAACCCTATTGATCGGAAAGATATAGCCAAAATCAGATTTTCAAGAGTAGGTCAAATTCCAAAGTCAAAGTCACTAGGTCATTAGTTATGGCATAATTTGAAAGCTTTGGTCATAAGAAACTTATGTCTGAAGTATTATGTTTATACGTCTCTTATCTGATGAGATTTTGCTTTAATCAGGAACTTAAAAATCTATTTCGCTTCAACCAGAAACCTATCCAAAATGTTGACGGACAGACGGACGGACATCGCCAATCTTTAGACCGGAAATGCTTTGCACTCAGACCAAAAATGCGAAAAATTGAAATAATTCTCAAATGAAAACATTGATTTTATGATAGAATTTTGTACCCTTTTTGGGAATTTTTGAAAAGGATTTTATGAGAAAAATGCATACTTTTATGTATTCATTCTGCAAAGTGTGTGTGTAGGAGGGGGAACTAAACCGACTTGTGATCCCTACTTATGAAAAGAAGGGGACGCTCGAACCGCTACTGTGCTGTTAAATTAATATCCACCTAGTAATGATAAAAATTACTCACCGCAACATTAACTAATTTACATTTAGGATTAATATATAGTGTGCGACTGTGATAAGTTATGAATCGGCTTTCTATTTTTTCCGTTTTACATACAGAATGCTATTGTTTGCAAACCCCGTTGAAGTGTATTCTGACTTACAGTAAGCTGCAGTTTGCGTGCCTGTTTTAATACCCTGTGCCGCATATGTAGGAGAAATCCCTTTCGTTTCTTCAGCATGTCATTATACAGATACAACACTCGTCTCTTTTCTCTCTGATTCCACATGAAAGAAAAAATCATTAAGTTGAGACGAAATATGCTCATTTAAAAACTGAAAATCATAAATAAAAGATACCGTTGTTATCGGATTCTATCACAACATACGTTTATCTAAAGTACCTTGAAACTTTCGATGTTTGAACTAAATTTCAAACCAACAGACAGTTTTCATTATCAATTTCATCTCTCATCCAAAATCCGACATATAATGTATTGCTGCTCAAAGCTGCGACATTCTATTATTGGGTAACAATTTAAGAGTTAACGTCAGAATTAAAATTCCGGCAAAGGTAGAACCCCTTATAGCAGGTAAAATATGAAATTCGTGTATTTCTTTTGTTTCTATCGCGAAAAACAAAGTCAATAAATTATCTGATATTACCTTTCTGTAAAAGAAAGAGGCAACAAGTCGTCGAAGCCTGAGACCATAAGCCTCCATCAACATGAGTGTCCACACAGTCAGATACACTCCATAGATGTACAATATCTCCTTCGTCTTCAGGTCGACTGGGCGTGGTAAGCACTCTGAATAAAGGTAGAGTTTGTACATCTTAGTTTATATATCGCATCGCTCTGAAGCTATAAATAATATGTGTAAATTATGCCCAAATAATCACAGAGTAAACACGGAAGTAACTTCCGTTTCAAACTTAATTAATGAAAGTTGTTTTACGAGAACTCTGATTCTTTCCCTGCATCTGATCTCACCTGATGATTATGCTGAATGACTTGACTGATGAAATCAAATACGCAGAATATAAAATTATTAAAGGACTGCTTCATAATCTCTTACCAAAATTTGTTGTCACTTGCTCGACGGCTTCCTTTTTATCAAATGTGCTGAAGAACAGTCTTACTATGGTACTCATGAAGCCGTCTCCGTTGATGTCAATTTTTATATGGTGTTCACCTATAAATAAACACAGATTATGAATCATCATCATCAATATCATCATCATCGTCAGTCGCCATATGGGTGAGATATTCCCGGCGCGACGTAAAACAATAATATCATCATCATCATCATCATCATCATCATCTTCAACATCATCATCATCATCATTGTCTTCATCATCATGTAAGGTCTGAACAACGATTTTTCTGAAGGTAGAACCTGGGTGTTGAATGACGTCATTATGGACTAACCCTCTACATTTTTGACAAGCAGTTGCAGAGCAATATTGGTATTAGAGGTTTAAATAAAAAAGTTGAGCTATTCGCTTGGCACTTTTTTTTTTACTAGAAATGATTATTTCCTAAAAAAAAATATATGTAGTTTTGAAGAGAGGACTCTATTTTCACCTGTATTGTGACTGGAGGTCCTTATATTTGTAAAATCGGACAATGTAAGATTACATATAGTTTGAATAATACATACCTTCGTGTGTAAAATCAATACGACTGTTTCTTTGTATAATATCCATGACGTCATATAACAGATTTGCTGACCATATGATGATTCCGGACACTAAACATCGCATGATTATCATAAACGTTCCTTTACCCTGTGAAAATATAACCGTGAAGATGCCGAAATACAATAGAATTTCAAGAGCTCACAACTCACACGTTATTTTGTATACGAAATAATTTCTCTTGTATTTAGTGTCCGAGACATAATATTCTCATCAACAACAAAGTTCAATATTATACTTTCTTATTCATTTATGCACATGTATGGTAATATCACATAAGTTAGGAGCAATGAGATAAGGTTGATGATTTTGAGTAACTCGACAACTTACAATTTTAGCTTTCTCTGCCTTCAGCAACTTTTTACTGGACGGAAAAATCATTTCCCCAGCTTCGAACTTTTTCAGAGGAAGCAACGTAGATTTTCCCTATCAAAACGTTCAGATGATACTCTATGTCATTGGTGAAAATTTCATACCGTTTATTGATATTTCATACGTGCCTAATATTACCTTGAATACATTCATGCAAAATGTTACTTCTTTTTTAACCCGGCAAAAAAGAATTATACCGATTTTAATTTTAGGCCTTTTCAAGGCTGTGCAAGTATCACAACGAACATACAAATAACATATTTCTAGGATATTATGATGTATAAAATGCCTTTTTTTTTTTGTAAAAGCTGTGCTCACCCTTGCTTTTCTCCTAGCGTCTATGTGCCGGTAGTACTGTGTTATGTAAACATTATCGAAGCGGAAATCAGATAAATATTTCTTGTTGTATTGGTAGGCGCTGAAATAAAAATATAATATGCCTATGAATTCACACCGAAACAAATATGTATACAGGCCCAGATCAAGCTTTTCCGTCCAAGGGGCAAATGGGATTGGGAAAGGGGAGGGGGTCAAAGGGAAGCGGGTCGGGGCCTTAACTAAATTGGAAAAAATCTGAGCAACTCAGTGATAATATGTATTTGGGTTTTCACTCTCATATAAACAATCGGAAAAGGGTGTTCCCTTGGAATCAGAATAACTTGACACGTTAACAATTTACGAATCTGGCGAGTTAATAGCCATGAAACCCCAAAACTCAGAGAGGGAATCCCCCTCTGAAAAATCTAAGACATAGTGCATAGCTTTCTTATAAGCTTACAATCAAAGAATAGTGCGACATTTAAGACTATAAGACAGATGCAACATAGACAATATCTTTTTATAAAAGGGAAATAATTGATTAACAATGCTCGATATTTCAGATTAGAATTTTAAAATGTAACAAACCTTAGGAGCTAATCGTCTATCTCTTGAAGAATTAAAAACCATAAATCTAAAATTATTTATGGTAAATGAATAATTATCATAACAACACGAACTCAATATATATATATTCAGGTAAATCTTATTTCAAAAAATATTCTTAATACAGTGTAATTAGAAAAGATGTCTTTAAAAAGAAAACAAAAGTCCCTTAAACGCCTGACTCGAACGATATGATTTTATTGAATATACTGAGCTGCATATAGCTCATGCGACAGAACGCTTGGCTAGAAACCGAGAGGTCCCGGTGTTATATAGTAGTTGTTCCCCCACAGTAGTTTTTGCCCTGGAAAAATGGCTTTATAGTAGTTTTTCCCATAGCGGAAAACTGCTATATAGTAGTCTTTCCCACATAGTAGTTTTCCCCCTTACGCAACGGTTTGGAAATTATACACGTTCGTTCTGTATCAGTCAGATAACATTTGAAATACAAATGTACTATAGTAATAGCCTGTGGAACAAACCGATGGTGTTATGGTTAATGGGTTTCTATATACTGTTAAGTGTTTTGTTTGTTTGTGTGTGTGTGTGCGTGTGTGTGCGTGCGTGTGTGTGTGTGTGTGTGTGTGGTGTGTGTATTTATTTTTTGTTTTATTTATTTATTTACAAGTTTTCTTTTTATATAATTACCATAGTATGCTATTTTCTTCTATTATTTCATTGTAAAAATTGCCGTTTACTTGTGTATAGATGTCAAATCATGACGTCAGGCTGTGACTCAAGATTCGATCCCAGGCAACATTTCTTAATACATCATAAGGGAGCAAGCATTTTATGGGGGGGGGGGGGGGGGGGGGGGGGCACGATGACTGCAAAAAGAGTCCGGCTCAAATTTTTGGGAAAAATCAAATAAATAAATAAAAAAGTAATCCGGCTCTGAAATTGGGCAAAATATATATCCTGCCCCCCCCCCCCCTCACACACACACACACACACCCTCACACACACACACACACACACACACACACATAAAAAGTCAAATGGTTGCTCCCTAAGTAAAATAGGAATTTATCAATCAAAATGTTCCAATGACAAATATAAGAATTGGACGTTCAAGAATTCCTTGAACATTCAATTCCTAAATAAATTGAAACTGATATATATGTATATCACAATATCGCTCATCATGTACAGAGTACATGATGAACATGAAAATAACAGAAGAGAATTCCACCCAGGTGTCCACAATTTGCAATCTACGACAAGGCTTGTCTAGTCGCAGATGTTGTAAATCATGATCACAAGAATGTGATTTCCTTTGTACCTTACGTAAAGTATGAAAGGTTTCATCTTAAAGTATCTATATGTTAAGTTTCAAAGCTCTACACCCTTTTGTGTAGAAGATGTAGTCAAGGTTAAAGTTTTTTAAAAGTAGGTCACACTTCAAGGTCAAGGTCATCAGGTCAAAAGTCATGGTCCCAAATTAAAGATCTTATCACAAGTAATCTATATATGAAGTTAAAAACCCGTTCTCCTTTTGGTACAAAAGATACAGCCAAAGTTTAAGTTTTTTAAAAGCGTAGAGCACCAAGGTCAAACTCACTAGTTAAAAATCATGGACCCAAATAAAAGGTCTCATCACAAGAAAACTATATGTCGAGTTTCAAAGCCTTGTACCTCTTGGTACAAACGATATAGTCAAGGTTTTTGCCACAGGGTAAGAGTCACAGACAGGTCAAAAACTAAATGCTCCCGAATCTCATTCCGGGGGCAAAAAACGAACTTGTTTTTCTTTTTTCCATTTGTATATATAAATCTCTATATATACAGAGAGATTTTTCGGATTAAATAAAGATATCTCGAATAAAATTCTAGTAATAAATCTCTGTTCTAAATATATGCATTTGTATTTGGAAGAGAGATTAAAATTGAAGACATTTCTACTTAAGAAAATGAGATATCTCTAAATTAATTGGATATATCTCCGTATAAACAGTTGAGATATCTCTATTTTAAATAGAAATCTATTTATTGTGAACAAGGTAACAAACTGGATTTACTTACATGTATGTGTGAAAAGAAAATCCGGAATTTCACATTGGGAGGAAAATCCACTATATAGATCTGGTAGTTTTTTCCCCGGGGGCAAAATGGCTATAAGAGGGGGCAAAATGGCTATATAGCCAAATTTCCCTCGGGGGAAAAACTACTATATAGCCATTTTTCCGGGGGGATACTATATAGCCATTTTTCCCGGGGGGATGGCTAGGGGGGAACTACTATATAACACCGGTTCGGCTCCTACTTATACATAATAGGTAGGTTCATTGTCTGTGCACTGCATCAGACAGATGCTGTCAGCATATAAATCGACATAAAGAAATGGCATGACGTAAAATATTAAACAATTAGTTGTTGACATTATAGTACGATTACGAATCGCGAAAAGTAAACTTGTATTGTCATAGATGATAATTAAGTCATTACTATATTTGTAAATATGAATTATTCCGGAGCACATACCTAATGAAAACTAAAATGAAAGTGAAAGCCAAAAATCTTTTCAAAAATATCATGAAGAAGTCGACCCATGTCTCTCTCTTCTCAAACTCGTACATAGTTTTTTTCTTAATCTCTTCTGCCGTTGAATAGTCGATATCTTCCGGAGATTTTACCATCTTTTATGAAAGAATAAATTGAAATAAATAACATGAAATAAGTTAATAAATTAACAAATAAATAAATAAGAAAAAAATACCCACCCACTCATATATACGTCCTCTTCAAATATTCACCTGATGAACATTGTAAACAAGAAGCATGTGTACATAACATTATATGGAAAGTTACCTTATAATTCATTGGTTTTGAGACTTAATTTCTTTTATTAGAATTCTGAATTTTCTTTTTACGTCCTTACTTTTAAAAATTCGATCTATTTCAATACAACACAAATATTTCGGTTAGACGTTTTAAACTAATGCAAATATTAGTAATATACCTTATACTGCAAATTGACTTCGAATCCCTTTTCCATCTCGTCTACAGCGTCCTCTGCAGAGGTATAGGTCTCCCCAAAACCACGTTCTACGACGTTCATGGCGTCACATGACATACCAATAACTTTAGGTATTACTAGATATAGAGAAATATACCTTAACGATAAGTATCACTAGTCAACGAGAAATAATGAAAGTATCACTGGTTATCGAGAATTGATGAAGTTAAGAATCACTAGTCAACGAGAAATAATGACGTTATGTAATACTAGTCAACTAGACATAATGACGTTATGTATCGCTAGTCAACGACAAATAATGGCACTAAATACCACTAGACAACGAGAATTAATGGTGTTAAGTATCACTAGTCAACGAGAAATAATGACGTTACAGATCAATAGTCAACCAGAAATAATGGCATTACGTATCACTGGTCAACGAAAAATAATGACGTTAGATATCACTAGTCAACGAGAAATAATGACGTTACATATCACTAGTCAACGAGAAATAAAGACATTAGGTAACACTTGTCGACGAAAAATAATGACGTTAAGTATCACTAGTCAACAAGAAATAATGACGTTAAAGATCACTAGTCAACGAGAAATAATGACATTAGGTATCACTGGTCAACGAAAAATAATGACGTTAAGTATTACTAGTCGACGAGAAATAATGACATTAGGTATCACTGGTCAACGAGAAATAATGACGTTAAGTATCACTAGTTAAAGGGAAATAATGACGTTAATTATAACTAGTCAACTAGAAATAGTGACTTTATGTATCGTTAGTAAACGACATATAATGACACTAAATACCACTAGACAAGGAGAATTAATGGTGTTAAGTATCACTAGTCAACGAGAAATAATGACGTTACAGATCACTGGTCAACGAGAAATAATGGCATTAGGTATCACTGGTCAACAAATAATAATGACGTTAGATATCACTAGTCAACGAGAAATAATGACGTAAAGTATCACTAGTCAACGAGAAATAATGATATTAAGTATCACAAGTCAACGAGAAATAATGATATTAAGTATCACAAGTCAACGAGAAATAATGACGTTAGATATCACTAGTCAACGAGAAATAATGACATTAGGTAACACTGGTCAACGAAAAATAATGACGTTAGATATCACTAGTCAACGAGAAATAATGACGTAAAGTATCACTAGTCAACGAGAAATAATGATATTAAGTATCACTAGTCAACGAGAAATAATAACGTTACATATCACTAGTCAACGAGAAATAATGACATTAGGTAACACTGGTCAACGAAAAATAATGACGTTAAATATCACTAGTCAACGAGAAAAAAATGACGTTACAGATCACTAGTCAACGAGAAATAATGGCATTAGGTATCACTGGTCAACGAAAAATAATGACGTTAGATATCACTAGTCAACGAGAAATAATGACGTTACATATCACTAGTCAACGAGAAATAATGACATTAGGTAACACTTGTCGACGAAAAATAATGACGTTAAGTATCACTAGTCAACGAGAAATTATGACGTTAAAGATCACTAGTCAACGAGAAATAATGACATTAGGTATCACTGGTCAACGAAAAATAATGACGTTACAGATCACTAGTCAACGAGAAATAATGACGTTAAAGATCACTAGTCAACGAGAAATAATGACATTAGGTATCACTGGTCAACGAAAAATAATGACGTTAAGTATTACTAGTCGACGAGAAATAATGACATTAGGTATCACTGGTCAACGAGAAATAATGACGTTAAGTATCACTAGTTAAAGGGAAATAATGACGTTAAGTATAATTAGTCAACTAGAAATAGTGACTTTATGTATCGTTAGTAAACGACAAATAATGACACTAAATACCACTAGACAGGGAGTTAAGTATCACTAGTCAACGAGAAATAATAACGTTACATATCACTAGTCAACGAGAAATAATGACATTAGGTAACACTGGTCAACGAAAAATAATGACGTTAGATATCACTAGTCAACGAGAAAAAAATGACGTTACAGATCACTAGTCAACGAGAAATAATGACGTTACAGATCACTAGTCAACGAGAAATAATGGCATTAGGTATCACTGGTCAACAAATAATAATGACGTTAGATATCGCTAGTCAACGAGAAATAATGACGTAAAGTATCACTAGTCAACGAGAAATAGTGATATTAAGTATCACTAGTCAACGAGAAATAATGACGTTAGATATCACTAGTCAACGAGAAATAATAACGTTACATATCACAAGTCAACGAGAAATAATGACATTAGGTAACACTGGTCAACGAAAAATAATGACGTTAAGAATCACTAGTCAACGAGAAATAATGACGTAATGTATCACAGGTCAACGAGAAATAATGATGTTAAGTATCATTAGTCAACAAGAAATACATTGTAATAATGTTAAGTATTACTAGTCAACGAGAAATAATGACGTGAAATATCACTAGTCAACGAGAAATAATGATGTTAAGTATCACTAGTCGATGAAAAATAATGAGGTAAAGTATCACTAGTCAACGAGAAATAATGACGTTAAGTATCACTAGTCAACAAGAAATACATTGTAATAATGTTAAGTATTACCAGTCAACGAGAAATAATGACGTAAATTATCACTAGTCAACGAGAAATAATGACGTTAAGTATCACTAGTCAGCAAGAAATACATTGTAATAATGTTAAGTATTACTAGTCAACGAGAAATAATGACATAAAGTATCACTAGTCAACGAGAAATAATGACATAAAGTATCACTAGTCAACTAAAAATAATGAAGTTAAGTATCACTAGTCAACGAGAAATAATGACCAATATTAAGTCCCTTACATCATCATGCGCGGATCCAGAAATTTTTGTCAGAGGGGGTCCAACCAAAAAAGGCAAATTTTTCTCTTAGAACAGGGGGGTCCAACCCCAAAAATGCCCAAATATTACCTTTTTTGGTAAAATTTTCGGATTCCGGAGGGGGGGGGGTCCAGACCCCCCTAACCCCCTCTGTATCCGCGCATGATCATTAATCACTATAATCTGGTTTTATTCCTTCATCATCTTGCATGGATGGTAAATTATTATAAGAATCAGCACCTAACGACAGTCAAATTTTAGGTTCACAGCATATGGTGGGTAGGCATTTGTGTATTTAAACCATCTAGTAGATGTTTTGAACATACCTGTTCTTTGATTTTGCTCTTGCGGCAATTGTTATGACAAATATTCACATTTCTCTGATAAAGAACTATTTTCTATGCCTAAATGTGCTAATGGGATGTCTATATACATTCCAATTAATGATGATTATATATAAACAATGTGCGTGAAAAGTCTATGCATCTCTTGTTTGATATTGATTTATTAATTTCTGCTATGAATTTACAATTGATTTAAATATCCAAAGTCTAAATAAAATTGTTTTAGTTATTTACTACACTTTTATGACTAGTTGCCATAATATTTGTAAATTGAGCTTCATTTCTATAGGCTCCAAACTGTTGTCATGGTAACAATTCTTTATTTTCACTATTAATGTCATTATGTTGAAACAATACATGTGAATTACTTGAATCTAATCACAATAATATGAAATTAAAACATTTACGTGTACAGAATTAAAGTTATCTTTGTACTTTAAGTAAGTGAATAGAATGATTAAAATTGGATTTTGGCTAAAATCGCTATTTTTCACACGGTTGTTTTTTTTTTATAAACAACATTTCATACTATTTTTTAAAACTTTTAATAGCAATATCTAAACTCTTTTACCGTAGTTCTTCAGACTTCTTGCCAATTTTTAAAAATTTAATATGAAAATGGGTTCTTTTTAAAATGCTATTAGAATGATCACAATTTTTCTATATTATGTGCCTATCTACATAAAAGAGTCGCTCACAAAATATTATGCTCATGCGTGACGCCGATCTCAAGATATATACAATAAGCAATAAAAAGTTCGATAGCTTTTTTCAGTAGTTAATCGCCATAATATGTGACGTCAGAAGTTGTACAGCTGCTACTTTCCCCTGATTTTTCATTATTACGTTAAACTTTGAATTGTGACGTCATACTAAATGACGTTAAAAGTTGTACAAAGGTTCTGTAACAAGTTAAACCGGAAGTCTTTTATTTTGTACGTGGTACTAGGCAAATCGGTATTTTAAGACATCTCCCAGAGAAATACTGAAGCAGGAAAAATTGTAATTTCTATCAATGGAGGAATAATTCAATTAGTATTACATGAAAACGCAAAATTCTCCAGCATTCTAATAGCACTTTAAGAATTTCTTATTTTTTCATTAAAATTGAAAATAGGCAATTTATCTGTTAGTAGATTAGCTGCATGAATTCTTCAAAATGCTCAAATGTTATTAATTTATTAAATTAAGTCTTATCCCTTATTTGAGAATTATTACAATTTATTTTCATTCATCAAATTGTGAATTAAAACATTTTAAAAGCACTAAGTTATGCCAGTTTACTATGACCGAATACTATATATAGCAATACAAATGTAATGTCAAGTTTCCATGGAAACCAAAATGAAATTTTTGATTTTGTTTTACTTATTTACTCATATATAAGTACAGATTTCACATGTGAAGTTTCATCAAAATTCTCATCGTTCATGTGCCACATGATTTTGACCCGTATATTGAACTGTACTTTAAAAGTATCATTAGTCAACAAGAAATAATGACGTTAGATATCACTAGTCAACGAGAAATAAAGTATCACTAGTCAACGAGAAAAAGTGACCGATATTACGTCCCTTTAACCACTGAAGATCGGATCAAGATCCATTGGAATGACTGATTACCATATGATTTCCTTTAAATAAAAAGTGTCGTTAAAATATACCTCTCATTATTTGGCAGAAGAACGTCAGCTTCAATGGCAGGCATAAGATATAGCCAATGACAGGAATGGTGTTAAGGCAATCTCTTTCCAGATTTTGAAATTTCTGTCTACATTTCAGGACTCCACGGTCATACACATCTATCGAAGAGAATTTTATATATATATATATATATATATATATATATATATATATATATATATATATATATATATATATATATATATATATATTATATATATATATATATATATTAAATGCCTGATATGATAATGATTTGGAATGAAGAAAGTAATCATCAAATTTATAAGATACTTAAATGTGAAACGAGATTTGGCGATCCCTCAATACACCGATTTGATGTGTTTTATTGCGGTGTTATCCCAAAGTACATTCACTCCAAGAAAGCAATACAAACCAAAACAGCAATATACAAATGAATAATTAATCCCACCTTCACATCGTAGGGTAAGTTTTTGTTTATATTCCTCTTCTGCTTTTTCTGCTCTTTCTCGAAGAACGGCCAATGCACCTTTTACTTTATTATAGACTCTTTTGCCTTTTTCATAGATTCTTTTACCCCGCTTGAATTTCGATAGTCTGTCCACCACATTTACGTTAAATTTCATCTTGATTTCTTCTTTCTTGTCTCTCAGCTTATGAAAATGAAATATCAATGCTAATAAACTTGTCATTAACGATGTCTTCTCGTAGATCTCGTGGTTAGTTTTAGTGATGTAACTTTTCGACACAATGCAAAATCAAAACAAATTTTGCTTGAACTTCATATTTTCGCGAAGTGACAAATTTTGGGTTTACGAGAAAATATGTTTTAGTTAATAAATTATACATATTAGGTAAATGTAAGTTACAAGTACGGGTCTTGTAGATGAAATATGAACTGAAAAAAGTTTTTTTTTCAATTTTTGTTTTTATTTTGTTTTAATTGTATTTGTATTTGGGGGGGGGGGTTGTTTTGTAAGTGTTTTGCTTTTTGTTTTCCCTTAATTAAGTAATTAATTAATTTATTAACACTCACTTCTTTCCTAATAGGTGCAAATGTTTCATTTAGTTTTTTAGATACTTTACTCAGGTAGAGTCCCTCGTTCTGAAAACAAAACAGCAGTCCATAGTTTAATACATACATATAATACATTTAACTATAAGTCTAATTTGCAACACTCTTAAAAATTTATTTAAAACATTAGACTACTGTCATATACAATTGTTGCTCACAACAATATTGTACAATTGAATTGTACTGTAAGGATATATCTTAAGTAATGCATTAGAATAATATATATGCCGATATAGCTCAATCTGTCTGGTGTCTGGCCCATGACTACGAGGAACGGAGTTCGAGTCCCGCTTGTAACTAGTCAATGCCTTGCCTTTCAAGTGAGACAGTAAAAACCGAGGTCCCGTGTCATGGTGGGCGTGACACGTAAAAGATCCCTCACTGCTTGGGGCGGATCCGTTGCAAAGATCTAGCATTCTGTGCACTGCACCACGCAGATGCCATTACCGTATAGATGAAATAAAACAAAACAAAACAAAAAATAGTATAATGTATATTGCAGTAGTACAACCACCAATCTAAATCTGAATTACTACATGTATTATAACATAGTTTAACGCAATAAACATAACCAGCGGTATAAACATATGTGTCTGTCCGTTTTTCTGTACGTCTTCTTTTTATTCGACTCTCATTCTTTTTTTCAGAAGAATGTATTACAATATACCTCATATATAAAGCGTCATACTAACCTTGAACTGTTCCATGACGTCAGCTAGGGGTTTCATTGTCAGTTTCCATCTTGCAGATGTATGATTTGCTGACAGCTCTACAGCACAGGTCAGTGACCTCGTGATCTCCTTCCCATTCAGAATGATGTTATGTATCGGTCCTAAAATGCAAACACGTGTTCGAATTCCATGTTTGTTAGAATTAGAATGTACAGTGTAATTGGTAATCAACCATTTTTCTCACACTTAATTAAAAGTTGAAAGTTATTTATATTCATTTATATAATTTGTCCTGTCGGATTTTGTTTAGCGTTATGTTTTATAACGCCTTGGTAAACAATCATCTTTAATACTGCAAGATACTGACAAAAACAGCGGCAGCAGTAGCAGCAACAACAACAATAACAACAACATAATCATCATAATCAAAGCCGGCGTTGCTCAGTGGATGCTCCACTCGTGACCAAGAGGTCCTTAGTTCAACTCCTGCCGTGGGTACATCAACGTAGATCACTCGATTAGATGTACTTCTCGTCATCCAGAAGTCTCAGACTGGAGTCCAGTCGGCGTATTGTCGGTGTCTTGTGTTTGAGACAGAATGAGACAGTAACAACTGAAGTCCGGTAGGCGTGGTAACGTGGAGTCCGGTAGGCGTGGTGACGTGGAGTCCGGTAGGCGTGGTAACGTAGAAGATCCTTCACTGTTTCGGGTAGGGCCATTGCAAAGGTCTAAATTTCTGTGTGATGCATCAGACAGATGCCGTCACCATATACGTGAAATTGTCGTGGAGAGACGTAAAACAATATTCAAATCATCATCATCATCATCATCATCATCATCATCATCATCATCATCAACAACAACAACAACAACAACAACAACAACAACAACAACAACAGAGTTATATGAAACATTAATACTATCTCGTATCATGATGTAAAATATTCTAATGGTTTATTAAATGATTTCACGTCGCTTTATCAGTCATATAACATCGCAACATAAAAGATGGCATCATAAACAGTCTTCTATTGACTTGAAATAATCAAATTCATACCTGAAATAAGGAATGCTATGGCGAAAGTTCCTATATATGACCTTCCCTTTTTGCCGAAGAAGGTAGGTAGCAACAGCCATGTTATGCAACGAACTTGTGATGATAATGAATACCCACATGCCAGTCCAAAGGTCATGATCCCGCCCACTAACTCACGTGTGGACAGGGGTAACTGAATAGGTTCAATAATCAGGTAGTACAATCCTGTGGGAGAAAAGTATGTTGTCAGAGGCTAATAAGTGTTACATACAGTGCTTTCGAATTATTTTTGGAAATTTTATCTAATCTAATTAAATATATTTGAATAAGAAAAATCAATTGAAATGTGTGTGCACGCGATTACAATAACAAAATATTACATACGATTGTTTGTAAAAAAAACCCCAGCCTAACATGTTGGAAAAAATTAAGTTGAAAAAGATGACAAGGAGACGATTGTTAACCAAGACAGTATACAAGTCTTATCCGTTTCTCTTTGATCATCTGGAAGTTGTAATTGTAAAAGACAGACAGAATGACGCATAGACGGACAGGGGAGGGGTTTATGGACTTGTAGTTGTATAGTTTGTGAACATGTTTCTTTACCAATTCCTATAAGGGCTCCAAATGGGAATCCTAGCACTGTCTTCAGCCCCGTGTACTGGTCAGGTGGAGAGAGGAAAAACGCTTTAAAAGGTCGGAGAAGACGCGAGCAACCTGTGAATATATAAGGTATCGTATATATCTATGGAACAATCTAGAATATAGATAGACATCAATAATATAAGTTTGTATGAATAACAATCCCTTGCCTATTGATATTTTACAATTCGTCGTTTCTAAATAGATTTGTCTGCGCTTTGGGTAGATGATTGTGACATAAACTACTTCTATGGAAACCTATGTAATATAAGAGGAAACTATGGGATAAATATGATACATCTGCTATGCCATAGCTTTGACATAAGTCAATATTATAAGTTTTTGGGTTCGTCTTACCATTGGCTTTCGGCACCTCCGACTTTAAATATAAAAGGACAGAGGAATACGAAAATCATTGTAGCGTCTAATACGGAGTATCGCAACTATTGAATTCCGTCACGGTTTGCATTTAGTCACCTATCAAATCCATTTTTCTCGAAGTGGGCACTTTTATGTGCGCAACTTACGTCATAATCATATGACGCCATAACAATCATAAAGTGCGCGTGTATGTTCACGTTATTTTAGTTGCGATATTCCGTATTATTGATTATAGATGATAATTAAAATATAATGAAAATTCGAGCGGCCAATCAACAAAATAGTGCCTAATAAAGGATGGATGATTCGGGGTATGTCGGGGTTCGTTTAAATATATTACTTAATTAACTTCAATTATCATCCTAAAAAGTAGCTCATGTGTACTTAAATTTAAAGACTAACTGATATTAACATAACTTTCATTCATAAGTCATACAGCCTACACTTTGAAAACACTTTTAAAAGTAATTGGAGATCGCTGGGGGTTTCGCTTAGGGGTAATGAAGCATATCTAGATAAATAATACTTTCTGAACACATTTTTTCTTCAGTTTTTAAAAAAGAGCAATGCTCCAACACTATCTCCAATATTGCTTTCTTCTCTAACTATTTCAAAGTTCTCGATTCTCCTCTTCTTAGTTATGTCTTCTCAAAAGAACGAGAGTTAAAATCTGTTTTGACATAGCCCGAGTACGATCTTTTATTCTCAACTCCGGCGCAATTAACCAATCAAAACAAATTCCGTCATTGAATCGTCAGAATCCAAGATGGCGTACAGAGCGGTTGGTACAAAGTTGTCATAATACTAATGTCGATTTACGAATAATATTTTAGTTAACAAGTGGACTTTTATGAATATTTCAACTACAAAATACTATAAGATAATCATGTGAAGTGAAATACTGGAAATAATAAGGATTTACGGGAGAATCATCCATTTGACAACATCATAATCGTAACATGTTGCATTCTTGAAGTCGGACTGGTCACATGACCTAATTTGCATCATATTTGTTGGGGGATACGTCTCGGGATTTATCATCGCTTTCTACGAAGAATCCGATATTTTGAAATCTTATTTTTGCATACTGCGGTCGTATAAAATTCGAAGAAAGCAAAAGAGTCATATTCCTTAATGAATTTCAAAAGTTTTAAGACTCATTTAGCCCTTGTGCACAAAATATAATTCAGCAAAGTTACATTAAGGTCTATGATAAACACCGAGTTTATTCCCCCAGGCCATCCTCGGAATGTTTCGGAGATTATCTTCATTCAGATCTTAGTGTGATGTCACGCCGACTTCGAGAATGACAGGTTGGCCGATAAAGTAAACAAGTAAGACATACCCTGTTATACATGCTAGTGATAACATATAGAGTCATATTACCATACAAGTTAAAAGAGATTCAATAATCAATTAAATATAAATATAATATCAAGGCATGACATATCCAGACATGAGATTAGAAATTAAGAAATGACGATCCAACGCGGAAAGAATCCGACCAAAGGGTCCGACAAACTCATGAAGCGTTAGTAACTCATGGGGTAAGCATTACACATCCATAGGATTTGTACGACGTCACAATGATATCAGAAATGGCTGAATATTTCAAAGGATGTTCCATATGGTGGCTCAGAGAAATAATAATTCATATATGAAAGTGTTTAAGATGATTGTGACGTCAGCTGTGGGACTGACCTTTACTTGCGTGGCTAATGATAACGTTAATTCTCCATAATAGTTTGACATTAAACTAAAACAATTTTCTCTGACGTCAATTTGTGAAATAAGTGATCAATTTGCCAATCAAGATATCAGTGATATAGTAAATGTTTACTCTAAGCACTAATGAATTATTTTCATGTGTTAAATTTAGGTAGTATCAGTATTAATGAGTCTTTGGAAAAAAATTGCAAGGACCCGCATTTTTATGTCTTTCCTGTAACCTATAATAGCATTAATTAATGACGGCACCTACCTGATGCATTACATATAAATTTAGACCTTAGCAACGGACCCACCCGAAGCAGTGAGGGATCTTTTACGTGCCACGCCTACCGTGACATGGGACCTCGATTTTTACTGTCTTAGAACACCGGTGTGCAGAGGGCGAGAGTCGAACCCGGGACCTCTCGCTCACGAGCCGAGCACCTTATCCACTAGGCCACACCGGCATCTTCCTTATCAGCAAATATATATCAGATATACATTAATTCGACAAAAGACGTTTTTCCCGTTGATGATGATGTTAAGGGTCCTAAGCCAGACATTCTACTTTTTGCCGGGATATTCATTATGACAATAATGCTATAGCGTTTTTACGTCACGGTAGAATGATGAAATTTTGTACAGCAAATTATCTTATGTCTGGCATTGAATGTTATATAAGGTCTATTCACCATTGGAAATTCATTACTTCCAAGACGAAATTCTTTTTGATACGGCATTAAGCTAGAGTTAAAGTATTGCATTAATATTGTTTTATAAGTGATACATCGGGTATTAAAATCTTAATTTGGATAAAAAAAGAGTAAATTTTTGAATTTAGTTACATGGGTCTGACACTGGTATAGATCTACTGTCCGCGCCACTCACTCTGGAAACTGGAAAATCTGGATTTTCAGTTATTCATCCTCAGAATAATTTCAAAAAAGCAAAACCATTCGATAGATCTTGTTTAGTCGTAACTTTTGGTGTATGCTATATGTTTGTATAAAGAAGCGTTCATATTTTATAGAAAAAAATCAATTTTAGATAGGGCGATTTCCATGTTAAATTTTGACGTGACGTCGCCAAGTTTCCCATAGACTCAATGTTAAACATCGACGACGTTATGTCAAAATTAACATAGAAAACGCCCTATCTAAAATGAGTTTTTCCTTATAAAATACGAATGCTTTTTCGTAGAAACATACAACATACACAAAAAGTTACGACTAAACAAGATCTGTCGATTGATATTGATTTTGTAAAACTATTTTAAAGATAGATAAGTGAAAATCCAGATTTTTCGACTCACAGAGTGAGTGGCGCGGACACTAGATATAGTTAAAGGATTACTCACAAGTAGATTGTTGTTTTCGTTTGTGTTTCTTTCTCGGAGTAAATGTATTTTGGGATAGTAGGCTTGATGTCTCATAGCTGTCGTAGGAGTCGTCAGGAGTAAAACTCTCTGTTGTGTAGGAGGTGTGTGAAGGCCTGTTTGCCATGCTTGAATAGCCGTGGATTGAGCAAAGTTGTTAATTTCTCCAACTACGTTAACGTTGCGTCACAGCTGACGTCATTTTCACAATGACGTCAGCTTAGCATACTCCTCATAGATCCATACAACTACGACACAAGATTTACACACACACACACATACACCGATCCACTTACGTCGAATGCCAAGCACTTTAACGCAATATACCATTATGATGAAGTAACGCAAGGTTGGACAAGTCGGACATGTGATAATGAGTCATAAGTATGACAATTAAAAGTCCGCTAAACAACGCATTCTATGCTGAAATGGGAATCGATTTATTGGCCCTTCAACGTTACAGAAAAGAACGTGACATTCAAAGCATTTTTGTTTTCTGTTTATGACATACAAACCAATATTTCATTCGTCATAGCTTTGTTTGTCCTCCAATGACGTCAACACAATGTAAAATAGACTATTTCCGAGTCATATCCAAACTACGGACATTGCATACTTTGGCGGTATTTTATTTATGACGTAATGATCTTATTTTCGGATTTATAACGTCAATGCTTCTACCAAGTATAACGTCACAATCAGTTGTCCTTAGTCTGACGTGTTGAACCTAGGTTATTAACGGTCCTTTCCGGTTATTTAAAAGTAGCATATTACGTTTAGTGGAAGGGTGAAGAATACACCGATACATTTTCGTCAAATGTCAAGTACTTTCGCACAAAATATGACGTAACGCTATGTTGGACACGTCGGATATGAATGAGAGTATTTTACAAACGCTTAGATGATCCAGACTGGTGACTTTTTATGATTTATACTTCTCGGGATTTATCTTCAGTTTCTAAGTAAATTCTTATTTCTTAATCTTTTGTTTTACCATGATTATGATCTTAAATGAGAAAATAATTAAACATATATCATCTATGTATGTTTCTTCATTGAATTCAAATGTGGATTTCAAAATATTTATAATATTATTTGTAAAACTTTACTGGATAGTTGCATTATAGCCTAGGATAAAACCAAAGTCATGACCCATTATGCATTCGGAATCTCTCGCGCCTCTATTCATAAAATAATGCTGCAATAGGTAAAACTCAAAACGGATACGTACAGTGAAATTTCCCCATTGATTATGACGTCATAAGTATAACTATCAAAAGTCCGCTAAAGATCGCTTTCTACGTTGATAAGTGGATCGGTGTATTGAGGGATCTCCAGAAGTATCTTCAACCACGCCCATTACGTTGTTTAATTGTTGCGTCACAGTTAAATTAATTTTTACGAACCATTTATTTATGACGTCAAAGTGTGCCAAAAGGTGCAATGTCGGCATTTGACGATCAGTCAATGGGGGAATAGCCCTACAATACAGATATTGATTAATCATTGTATTTTCAAGGGCAAATCATTGCAATATCGTTAATATTGCACCCGAAAGAAAATGTATCCTGTAAAAGGTAGATCTTCTAGCAATAAACAATTAGTAACAAGAATAACATCAAAATCAGTAGATCCTTTCATGTAAACTGGAGAACTGACGGTTTTGGTCGGCAAATGGTGACGTTTCCCGTAAAATGTTTGACTCCATAATACAAAATTAATTTTCCTCGACAGTGATGATTTTGCCAACCAAAACGTTAGTGCCGCATTTATCATGATTTTAAGGGTTAATAGACATTACTATTCCTGCAAAATTGGGTCATTTAGGGGATATACGTGCTGTGTTTAATTGTTTCCGACAGGTATACCGTTGGAAACAGAGTTTTCCTGGCGACGCTTGAGGAGCTAAGAAAAGGGTGCTTTCCAACGGTATAACCACGGTATATACCTGTCGGAAACATTCAAACACAGTACGTTTATCCCCATTCTAATTCACAGTAACACAAACATGTTTTTTTCTATTTGAAATTGCCCCCCCCCCCCCAATTCCTCGTTGCTAAGGGACGGATAGCAGCATGTTTAAAATTCTTCCGAGAAACGAATTGATATTTAGTGCACCGACATAAGAAGTTTCTTCATTTTCATATACTTAAAAATTTTATGATTCATACATGAGTGACTTGACATCGCATCGTAATTGCTGAACAGACAGTTTTGCTGCGGCGCGGCCAGATGAAATAACATGCTGGAAAGCATGTTGCATGGTGGTACGTTATCATGTCATGTGCGTTGTCAGTTTTTTAGGTTCAACTTGATTGTAATAATTGTGCACGTGAAGGGTAGAACTTGCAAATCGTCCTTGATATGAGATTTAAGATGGACGTTAAGAGCACTGACTGAAGTTGTTACAGACAGTATCTTTGATAGTTGAATCAGAGGCAATGTGGACAAAGAGTAGACACAATGTAGTAATACATTTGAGGACGATATATATCGTGGTTATAGTTGGTTGGTGGATTGGTGTAATACGTCGCTTTCAACAATATTTCAGTTATATCGCGACATGGAAGCAGGAAGTAACCAACCTCTGAAACATAGTGGCGCAACCAGGGAATCTAACCCGGATCGTCGGCGCCGCAAGCCAAGCGCTTAGCCACCACACCAAGCCCCTAAAAATCTATTTAAGACTGATTTTATATATATATATATATATATATATATATATATATATATATATATATATATATATATATATATATAGGTATAATTGTGGCCAAAAGTTTCCCAAAACAGCTTGGAACCCTACACCAGGATTATTTCACTTCTATAAATATGATGTGTCTATGTCTGATTTTAACAGTCTCCTTCAAATGAAAGAAAATCGACGACACTCATCTTGATTCGAGTTCAGTATGACGTGAACACCCCCACCCCCACCCCCTAAAGGAAAAAAAAATCAGATACATACACACATACATATATAAATGAAAAGATAAAGGAAATCAAAAAGGCTGTAAGTGAATAACGAGTCGCCCAGGCTTAATGACACCTAACAGTGATTTTGAACAGAATTGTCTACTGTTGGAGTTGTCATGACACCGACATGTTAATTTCGTCTAATCTGTTTATTAAACTATATGGTCGTAATATAAACATAGTGGGATTCGGTATATAATTTGACCAAGTTAAATGGCACAACCGGGTCTTGTCCTAACTCAAAATATTATAACTATTGTTTAATAAAAGCAGGAACCGTCGTTGCAGAGTTGGTAAGGTCGCTAGCAAGCGCCACAGATATCTCTTCTTTCCGGAGGTTATTACTATAGTATCCGGTGTCCCCTCTACATACTTAAAGGTATCTCGAGATTTGTCCAAAACAAATATCATAAAACCTTGAGACAGGCACCCACGACGCAATCACCGACATCTTCCCAGGGACCACTACAAAAGGATGTTTCTTCCACTTCACTCAAGCCATATTGAGAAAAGCGCAGACCACTGGACTTCCGATTACCTGCAGAGAGAACGACAACGTCAGGACACTCGTACGCAGAGCAGCCAGCCTTCCACTCATTCCCCTCGACGCTATTGAAGACGTTTGGTTCCAAGCCCTAGAAGACAGAGATGAAGCCGGCATCACCAGCCTGACAGAGCGATTCACCGACAACGGGACTGAACAATGGGTAGAATGCCAGAGACTAATCTGGAACTACTTTGGAACTTAAGGACTAATTTGATAATTGGTTACCCCTTGGAAGGCCCCTTTCACACCCAATTATCATTAAATAATTAAAATATTTGCAACGAATCGGGAATAAACCAATAAATTTATCAATGTACCTCCTAGTGTTGACTTTTGTTCAAATAAACATTGGAAACGAGGAAAGCTGATATTTTATACTCTATCATGGAAGAATGCAGCAAACACAATTTTTTCAGACACAGGTATTCCTTAGGTCAGAGAAAAACGTTCTTGAGAATACTTTATCTATATTTTATCATTTTATTACAGAATGTTATTTTAGGAATTCGTTTTGTAAAATATTTGCTGGATCCGCCCCTGGAAATAATCCACTTCGTGGAGATTCAATTTCAGTGTCCTCCTGGTTTGTCCGTGGTGTGAGAATTCCAACTGCATGATTGGCTGAAAGTAGAAGCAACTAAATATAGAACAGTGTGATTGGCTGAATAACTTACAAGACGTCATTTTCTTAACGTTATGATACATGTTATGCGATTTATAGTACAAAACAAAAAGTTTATTAAATATTAAGAAAGGCATTTCTTCAAATAAAACAACCACTTTTAAAATTTTGAACATTTTCCCGAGAATTAAGGGAAAAGAAGAAAAATATAATGGAAGAATAAACCCTTCCACAATGACTGCGCGACTGGCGTTATGGTTGGAAAAATCATCTTTTTTCCCGCAAAATGACGCAAGATACATTCAATTCTTTATTATGATGTCAGTTTTACGAGAAACGTATCTATTTGCCAATCAAAAGCGTCAGTTCCGCAGTTAACATGTTACTGTTTATATCAAACCTTTTCTTTGTTTCTTTGACCTCTTACGGGTTTTGATTGACCTCCTTGCACTCTGGCTGATTTTTTCGATTGGTACCTGTCCATTTACATCGAGATTCTCTCTCGGAGTCACATTGTCATTACCACTGTCACTACGTTCTATATTTATTTTAGGTCGATTAGCTTGCTTCATTCTTATAGTCGGCGTTCTGTCTATATCGACACTAGCGATTCCATTGCTAAGTATATGATTATCGTCTGCTTCAATCGTTGAAACATTATTCCCTAAACTTATGGAAGACTTTCTATCCAAATGGGGGTTAGATTTCAATGTACCATTATTAGTATTATGTACGTGCACATCCACTAATATTGTATTCCCGGACTTGGAAGGTTTCCGTTTGGCAACATAGTTCAACATGTGATCATTCATAGCCAACCCTTCCTCTGACTGATCAGTTTGATGAAAAACCTTACTTTCTTTAGATATTGACTCTCGATTATCATACTTTTCATAAGCTGATTTATCTCGATAAATATCATAGTCTCCTTGGTTACCATTCTTGGCGCTTTTTGATTGGGTAATGTGATACTCCTTATTTGCTGGGACAACATGTTGAACAATTTTCCCGTCTTCTGATTGGATAGTATGAATAGAATCTTCGATCGAGTCGACGTGATGCCGTCTCCGTCTTGATTTACGATGTTCCATGGGTGAATTGTCAAGGCTAACAGTATGAGTGGAATTTGATTCCGTAGTGAAAGTTCTGCGTATGGAAAACATGGGCGAGTCCGGATCGAACCCAATTCGCCGGATAGGTTTTTCTCCCAGTACTCCTGCTTGGCGGGGCGAATTTGATCCTTCTCGGAGCAAATCTGTAAAGAATTCAAATCTTGTATTAAGTCATAATCTTCATTAGTACATAAAGAATTGTCTTATAGGGTAACCCATGTTTATAAATGTAATAAATACATTGTAAACAACATAAAGGAAGGGAATGTTTAAGACAATATAAATCACCAAACACAATATTACAAACATGTGTATTTGTAAAATTTGTAAAGTTCAAAACATCCTAAATCTAGACAGAATCGATAATACCGTCAATTTACGTAACAAACGTGCAAAGTCATATGCTTACCCAAATCTGTTACAATTTTTCTCATAATTTTCTGACATAGTAAATTTTCAATAAAAGTATGCTAAGGTGTAGCGGTAGAACTCTCTGCAAATAGGGTATCATGTGTATATCAAGAATTGATCTGAATCAAGTGGGAAGATTCGCCACTAATATTTACTTGCCTAAGGTAGGTTTTTTTTTAATCTACGAATACTCAATCACTATACACTGACCGCCACCAGATTTCGATCGGTTTGTGAGTGAGTGCATGTTTACATTTGTGTATATGTGTGTGTATGTGCATGAGATACATGTAGTAGACATTTAGTCAAAATTGTATCAAAATACCATTCTGACTTTCACTATAATCTGTATGAAAATGTCATTAGAATATGATTAAAACTTTATATTTAGAGAAGACCTTAGAATACAAAGACCTACACTTAGCAGAGGGGTTACAGGGTGTGGGATGTATGTTAACTGTAATATGCTTGTCATTTATATACAAATCTGATTCAAAAGCTGTTATACATACCGTTTCCTAATTCTCTCGGAAATCTCGGTCTTATTCTGGGACTATTCGAATGTTGAATGACGTCATCAAAAGCCCCATGATCGTATTCCTCAAACATCGATGGGACTGAATATACCCCCTTTTCTGTCATGTTAAAGACATTAGTAATGTCTTCATCTAGTTCTATCTGTGAATTAATTTCGTTAACTATTCGCGGTATTCTGAAAATATCTGCCATCCATCCCACTCCTAAAACCCCGAGTGTACAAAGATAAACCAATCCCCATCTATATCGTCGTAGGTAGAAATGATGAGCTCCGAGGAGTCCGAATGACGCCCAGAGTAAATATACATCATCTTTATGGTACTTGCTGCGATGGGTCTCGCTTATCTTTTCTTCGGCACGTGAAACGAGAAATGGCATACGCACGAAGTCCATTATCCATCCGATCCCGAAACCAGCTAGAGTAAAGGTGTAGAAGAGACCCCAATATTTACGCCTGCAGTAATAATGATGTGCGCCAAGGATTCCGAATGGAGGAAGTGAAAATAAGTATGCATGGACCAATGAATATGCATCATGTTGGAGGTAAGTCTCGCCATTTATACTGTCCAGAAGTCCGGGTATTCTCACTGCATCGAATAACCATCCTATGCCGTAGATACCGCCCGTTAACAAATAAAGAACGCCCATCACGTAGTCTTTGAGGTAGAAGTAATGAAAGCCTGAAAATTTCAATTTTGTGAAGATGAATATCTTTTCCACCAGTTTAAATAGTTGAAATCTTTTACTACTGAAAATAAATCCTGTTCCTTCTCATTTTCTATTAGTTCTGTTCCTTTTCATTTTCATTCATCTTTTATTCTTAAGTTTCTTTTTAGACATTTTGAAAATCACAGTAGGACCTTTACTGATTAAAGCCGGCGTGGCCTAGTGGTATCGCGTCGGACTCCTGATCGGGAGGCCGGGGTTCGAGTCCCGCTCTGGTCATGCCGGTGTCCTGTCTTTCGGATGAGACAGTAAAAACCGAGGCCCCGTGTCGTGGTATGCATGGCACGTTAAAGATCCCTCACTGCTTCGGGTGGGTCCGTTGCAAAGGTCTAAATTTATATGTAATGCATCAGGCAGGTGCCGTCACCATATACGTGAAATATTCGTGGTGTGACGTAAAACAAAAATCAATCAATCAATCAACCTTTACTGATTATGCTTGTTGTGTATTTATATAAGTACATGTAGAAAGACTTGAAATATAAATGTGTGAATATATGAATTTTATATTTACCTAAAATGCCACAAGGAAACCAAAGGAGATAGCTTTCCAATAATGTTCTTCTCACTTGATCCCCCTGGAGTCTCATATTGGCATCTAAGACCAAGGACCGTATACGGAAAAGGTCTACCACATATCCAATTCCGAACAGACCAAAAGTCAACAGGTACATAACTCCAAACGAGAATCTTCCAAGGTAGAAATGATGAGCCCCGAACATACCCAGAAATATTGCGTACAAATAGGTCTTGCGGATGGATCTTTTCTCCTCGTGGTGGAAACGCTTAAGTTGTTTCTCCACATTGCGGATAAACCCATTGAGATTAGGCTGCGGAAAATGAAGGGATCCGAATGAATTTTTCGTCATCACAAATCTACGAACGACGAAAGTGTAGCTGGTAATGGAGTTTCATTATATTGCACTTGAGACTTACATTATATCGAGCTAGAATTTTAGTATCGATGAAATCATTGCTGCATCTCCATTTGATCAGAGTTTTCTTCCATTATGTAAAATCACGTTATGTATGAGGAACGACTTTCGAAATGCACAGCATAGATGTATTATAAATCACTTTACTGCTGCAATGCAATGTACATGAACTACAGGATTAATTAAATCTACGAGTGAATACAAATATATAAAACGAACAAAACTCCTATTAATCTTAAAGAAGTGGGTGAAATACAACAGGCTTGATTTCTATTGTAATTTAAAGGATTAGTTGTGAACGAAACTGGGGAAAGTATGGAGATTTAAAGTGTAAAAATAATCGTCTGATTAAAATGGGGTCGATGTAACACTTATTTATTGATTCATAACATTTAAAAAGAAATCATGATCGTTTTTGTACGACATGTATTGGAACTCTCATAGAGGTTACATCGATATCAAATGGGATAGGAAAGGGGGGGGGGCTAGAAAAAGGTTTATACAACCACAAATCGTTATATATATATATATAGTGGTATCGCGCTGGACTCCTGATCGGGAGGCCGGGGTTCGATTCCCGCTCTGGTTATGCCGGTGTCCTGTCTTTCGGATTAGACAGTAAAAACCGAGACTCCGTGTCGTGGTATGCATGGCAAGTTAGAGATCCCTCACTGCTTCGGGTGGGTCTGTTGCAAAGGTCAAAATTTGTATGCCCCGCATCATGCAGATGCCGTCATTATATACGTGAAATGTTCGTGGTGTAATGTTAAACAAAAAACAATAAATATATATATATATATATATATACATATATATATATATATATATATATATATATATATATATATATATATATATATATATATATATATATATATATATATATATATATATATATATATATATATATATATATATATATATATATATATATATATATATATATATATATATATATATATATATATATATATATCATATACCGCCCAATCGTCGATATCCAATAGCATTCAGTTATACTTTGACGGCGGTAAAAGGCAACGGAATGATAATGCTTCAAATAACTCACATTCCCATCGTTTGAAGAACCCACCATCATGTCTCATAATATTGATCGAATCAAATACACTAGAAATGTTCCCAAGTTTTTATCTTATAGCTCAGTCTTTAACTCCGTTCAACCTAGCAGAGGATTTGGTGTCGATGAAGATGTTTCGAATTCCCTTTATCGTCAAATATTATATTTGACCTATAACGAGAAGCTTTTATTTTTCGTGTCTCGTTGGTAGATATGCAGCAGCGAATCTCTTAATTAGCGAATGTCTTTATCTTTTGTGTCTCGTTAGTGGAAAGACTTAGCCAATCGTCTTAAATTACAAAGTGTCTGTATATTCCTTGTCTCCTTAGTGGATAGATAACAACGAAGTGTCATTATTAGTGAAGTGTCATTATGTTACGTGTCTCTTTAGAGGCAGGCTTGGTGTAGTGGTTAAGCGCTTGGCTTGCGGCCCCGACGATCCGGGTTCGATTCCCGGGTTGCGCCACTATGTTTAAGAGGTTGCTCACCTCCTGCTTCCATGTCGCGATATAACTGAAAAATTGTTGAAAGCGACGTAAAGCACCAATCAACCAACCAACTACGTGTCTCTTTAGTGGATAGACAGCAGCAAAGTGTCTGTAGTAGCGAAATGTCTAAATGTTTCGTGTCTTGTTAGTAGATAGACAGCAGCGAAGTGTCTTTAGTAGCTAAATGTCATAATGTTTTGTGACTCGTAAGTAGATAGACGGTAGCGAAGTGTCTATAGTTGTCCAGTTCCTTCATGAATAGGTAACAGCGATCTACTTTTATCCTCCGTGTCACGTTAGTGGATAGTCAGCAACCAAATGTCTTATTTTTCGTGTCTTGTTAGTGAAATGTCAACATTTCGTAAGTTGACGATGATAGATTCCTACAGGTGTAAGTTGACGATGGTATATTCCTACAGGTGTAAGTTGACGATGTTAAATTTCTACAGGTGTAAGGTGAAGATGGTAGATTTCTACTGGTGTAAGTTGACGACTTATGTAATACATATTACATCTTCAAAAATAACGTCAACGAAAAAATACTCCGCAACAAAAGCATTTAAAATTCGCCAACAAATACAGATGTATTTTCTGCTGAATAATCGTTCTGGTCTATATATGTAAACAGGAAAAAAAAAACCTAAGACAGAAAGAACATCCCCCCCCCCCCAATAACAGAAAGAAAAATTGCCTTCCAATATTACAGCTCTTTAGTTATCATGATCCGTGAACAGGTCTACAGGACACATCCTTGACTGTTGGAGAGTCTGTGTGTGATGCCACAGCGATGGATGTACTGGAATTTTTAAAAATTATCATCAGGAGCCATATTCTGTTGTTCATGCTGTAACCCTGACTTAGACCTTTTGACCTGCAAATCAATAATGAACATCCTTGACTCATGGTAAGTCTTTTACGAAGTTGCACGTTGATTGGTATAAAGGGGTTCCTTTTTTTGGTCCGGAAACCATAACCAGTTATTCATGCTCAGTGGCCTTGACCTCCAAATCAATATGACATATTCTTGCCTGATAGGGAGTCTGTGTGTGAAGCTTTCAATCCAGAGACAGAAAGGGATTAAAGTTAAAGAGACAGACAGACAGAGAGATTCCTATATACTCCCTCAAACTTTGTTCGCAGGCTAGGGGGAAGGGGACATAATAATAAAACAGATAGTCAGCATACAATATTGTTTTCTTTGGTATATCATCGCTGTATATATGTACATAACTATACTAGGTTCCTGTTTTCTCCATTGTTTCGTGTAAGACACTGATAGTACCAAAATATACTAGATAATAATATAATATAATATAATATAATATAATATAATATAATATAATATAATATAATATAATATAATATAATATAATATAATATAATATAATTATGACTTCTTCTTGAGAGTATGCAATCAAATTTCCGGGGTTTCCCTCCCCCAGATATTAGTTTAAAAGCAAAGGTTAGAACTTGTCGTATGAAACAAAAATCCAGGATAGGAAGCCAGAGTAACGCATGACTTGAGTCAGACGTATGTAACATTTTTCTTGCAATGAATTGTTTTCTTAAATTATTAAACAGCGGGTCATTTGCTATGAATTTTATTTAAGATTATGGCCAAATGATAGTCCATGGTCATACTATGTTTTCCCTATCTGAATTGTTGTGTAAAATGGCGTTTACCATTCTACTAAATCCAAGCTGAAAATTATTGCGTTTATTTGACGCCATCTGGAAGAGGCATAAGAAGTGTGAGTAAGTAATCTGACACGGATTCTGGAACATGCCACAAAAAGCGATAAAGTATATTGGCGTCCGTGCCGACAACATAACGATGTTTGGGATATTTGGCGCACAACGCATGCACATAGGCGTTGACAACTTTGTATGTGTCCTTAGATGCCATCTTCGGCAATCGTTCGAATGTTGTCTCAATTACTGAAATAAAATGAATGTATATGTTATTATAAGAAACATGTTTGCATAGTAAAAGTTCTGAAATTTTGATTTATTCATTAAGGTCTATAATAGATCTTAATTTCTAGGTGCCAAATAAATCCGTTTTCACATTTACCTGTACCGAATCTTTATTACATCTTACCGTTTAATTAAGAAAATAAAACCTACCAATTAATAAACATTTTTTTAGGAGGTGGGATGGGATAACACTATCTCTATTCTATTTTTGCAGTTCTACTGAAAAACAAAGTAATTGGCTCTGTATTTTGATTGTTCAGTGACACTTCACGGTACATGCAGTATCAAAACAGGTGTAATTTTTCTTGGAATTACGGACAAGATGGCTAGAAAATGCTGCTTTAGATATACTGCAAAAAGTACAGTGAGTTTATAATCATTTTTTTTTTATAATACTGGTCATCTTTAGCCGGCGTCGCTCAATATGCTGAGTGCTTCGCTCGTGAGTGAGAAGTCCCAGATTCGAGTCCGAACGACGGTTTGTCGGTGTCCTGTCTTCTGAATGGAACAATAAAATCGAGGCCCTGTATCACGGTAGACATGGCACGTGGTAGAGCATCACTGCTGCGTGTGTGTTCGTTTCATAGATCCAAATTACTGTTCAATGCATCAAGCAGATATCGTCACCATGTAAGTGACGTAAAACAAAACAAAACAATACCCCCCTCCAACAAAAAATAATAATATTAAGAAACAATAATAATAAAAGCCTAGGAACTTGTTATTCATCCGTAATCTCAGTATTTTTATGAAGCCCGATTGAAGCACATATGCTTGTACAATATACATTCTTTTAAAATTCGAAATTGCAGTGCACTGGCTATTCGTCTCCTAAATAATGTAAAGGATGTGGTCTCAGATATATAACATGCTGAAATATACCGAGAAATGTATCTAAATAGTATCATTAATTCTTTTAAAAAAACTCACTCTTATTTCGGTATTGTTCTCCGAAGAACTTCTGGACAGAAGCGCTGGCATTGTTAAAATGGTGTTCTATGTTGCGTGAAACGCTTTCTGTGTTTGTAATATTAGTGGCAAAAAATCCGGGTTCTAAAATATGCACTGTCACCCCCATATTCCTCACATTTCTCCTATGAAACAAATTATAATTCGAACGATTAGTTCTTACGGAATTAAAATGCTTGCTACACAGAAAATTGAATAATTTGCATGTGACTGTACACCAAGTTTTTATTTGTATACAAATAAAATTTGTATGAAAACAAGGTGTAGATAAAAATTGAAAAAAAAAAAATAAAGATATAAAAAATAAATCTTCTGATTATTCGGAAATCTATGGATAAATTTCAGTTTTATTGATGAATGCTGAATGTCTATTACAAATAAAAGCTTCCGAAATTACCAAAGATCTGTACCTATGTAAAAATTCTATTTTAAAAAACTAAGATTCGCATCTTATTGCAAGGAAAAGAATAAATATAGTCCTTCAACCAAACTTTTATTCTCAACTGTGCATGAGTAACTCGAGAGAGCATATTCAGCCCGCACGAATTCGGATTCTACCTCAAGCAGTCACAGTATCCCTCAGCAGCGAACTTTGATGCGACGTATGGCGCGCTAACTGCAGCAATCCTTCCCATAATACTTGTTATAGCGACAATGCGTCCCTTTTCTTTTGCCAACAATGGTAAGAACACCCTGCTGGTCTCTGCCATACCAAAACAATTAATGTCCATTGTGTGACGGTAGTCTTCTCGAGTCATCCATTCAACGTGCCCTATTCCTCCAGCTATACCAGCATTGTTTACAAGACCCCATAAGCCTGGATATATAATATTATACTTCAAATAAAAATGTTGTAATATAAAAAAAAAATCAAAAACAAATCAAAAACAAAACAAAACAAAAACAAAAACAAACAAACAAAAAAAAACCCCAACAACAACAACCCCCCCCCCCCCCCCCCCATCATTTGTTGATTATGCATTAAAATTTCATACGTGGGAATTGTATGCGAGCATCAACTCATTTACGTACAAGTACTATGAAAGTGTTTTTTATTTTTGATAAATGCGTCTCAATTCTCATTCGTGAAATAAAACTACCTTGGACAAGTAGTTACATGTACAACATCATGAATAAGTGTAGCTACAAATAATGTTTGGTTTCAAATATATCATTTGAATCTTAAAAGGTAAAATTAACCACTGCATTAAAGTATTTCTTTAAAATATACTTTTCTTAATTGGAAGAGCCTTGTTCACGATCTTAAAGGCGTCTTCGATGCTTTTTGTGCTGGTGACGTCAATAGGGACAATTTGTACTCTGTCTGACATTTCACTTTTCAGTTCTTTACCGCCTTTTTCGGTCAAGCATCCAGCAAACACCGTGAAGCCAAGCGAATCCAATTTCTTTGCCAACATGAAACCGAAACCAGAGTCACATCCGGTGATCATCACGTGACGTCCTTATTAGTGGTCTATCATTAACGTTCGCAAATAATACCGCAGTGTGAAGAAAAGTACCAGACCGAGTACAAGGTATTCCAACATTATGTGTTTATCCTGTTATAAAGATGGATATAATGATATAAATATGTGCAATTCACAATACCAATTCCAGGATTCGAATTTAGCAGTCGTCCTGTCGTCAAAAACAACTTAAAATCTCTTTAGGCAACCCAAAATTTCAGTAAATATAATGGAGGTGGTCCAGATTTTCTTTAAATTTGCCAATTTGACGACCCTAAATTTTTGACCATTTCGAGCCCTTCCAATGTAGCTAGTTCCAGACCCAATTTCTTATAGTATTCAGTTATAATAGAAACAAGAAATATCCTAACGAGATAAATAGTCCACGCGGCAACAACATGCGATAATTCATCCCAAGATATATCACTGGTATAAGTGTAATGGATGTACCACTTGTACATTTTCAGAAAATTTCTTAGTTCACTCAAGCGGAAAATGGAGGTCACATTCAGTACCTACCCACGATAATTCAGACGACAAAATTAGCATGACAATATTAGTAAACAGTATGACGGAGGCAATTGCAAGTGGTAAATGGAAACACAAATTATCAAATGATATTGAGATCAGACGCCTAGAAATTTATCCTGCCGGCCAGCTACATCCTCTGCACATCATTTTACAGCCAACTCTTCGGATATTGTGGGAAGAGATAAATATGACATCACGTTGAACACGGACAGGGAAGGCCAACACGTGTCACAGATTTGTTTTTTCAAAAACCAATAAAAAGAACAATTTTGTAGCAATAAAAAGAACAATTTTGTAGCAATAAAAAGAACAATTTTGTAGCAATAAAAAGAACAATTTTGTAAATGCGTTGCTTCCAAACTCACTTTCTATCAGGCTACAAGTATAAGTCGGGAAGGTAAATCCAGACGGACAGTGTATCCGGACGATCGCTATTTTTGTTACTTATGGACAATTTCAAGTAATTTTTAACTGCACAACATGAAAGAAGAACCTCCTTTTATACTGTATGCCAATGGACATTTTCAAATTGTTCAGTTAATATGATTGAATATGTATATATTTAATATGGATTGAGTCGTAACTGTAGAAGATGAGTGTTCACGTTACTCACATACATGTACATGTATGTTTATATTGACATTATATCAACCTTAGTAAATGCGTCCATGAGTTGATAATGTGTGTTATTATGTTTCAAATATACATTTTCAACTATTTTTAAATACTATTTAAAATCATTTCAGTTGTTAGAACATAATTCTCTTTTACTTAATCTTCTTTGTATATCTGTTATCTGTTTATTTATTGTCGGCGAAATTTTACTCATAAGATCTGCGACTCCTCAGGGAGTGACACTTGAACTACTCCTGTTTACATAAAACAATTATGACGTCATCAAATTCTATGGAAACCGATCTAAAACTTAGAGAAATGATGGTCCATCAATGACGTTTTCATAGGAAATTGATGATGTCATACTTGTTTTACTTCAGATACCGTCCCAAATGGGAAATAACTGTGTTTAACGATAAGACTCAATAGGAGGATTCAATAAGGAGATTTGTCTTTCCTTAAAAAGAAATCTCCCGTTTTCTACATATTATAGTGTTGGCAATACACGCAACAGCTGCTTGATTTACCTTACCTTACCATGCTCAACTGACCAAACAAGAAGAATATCAAGGATTAACCGACATTGCAGAACCTTTTTACCATTTCCCCCCACATCCTCGGACTATCTAATTAAACACGAGCAGATAACTTATTTACCTGGTCTATACTAAAATAAAACGATCTAGTCTATAATCTAGTTCCAGAATAAAAGAAGAGGACGTATTATTCAGTCGTAGGAGTCAGACGGATATGCAGAACAACAAGAATACGCACACAAAAAGACACCACAAAATTGTTTGATAGTATTTTAGTTGCGATACCGACTATTGAAGGTCACCAGACAAAAGTCTGAAAGTAATTTGTGAATTTTAGTTAGGCGCTATCTATCTGTCCGTATGTCTATCTGTCCGTCTAACGCTCCCTCCAACCTTTTATTCAATTTTTATGTCCAAGAAAGCCGTTTCCTCATGCGATTTATTTGCTTTATTCACCCGAAGTACGGGTCAATAAATAAATAAATAAAAGTCAATAATCTGCCTTTCAACTTCAGGTATCAATGTACCAATTGACCTTGACTGGAGTCATGTAAGTGTTTTGGCTACCCCAAGTCCTGCTTGGAATGAAAATCCTAGGCTTCTGAGTGGATATAAATGCCAGGTTCATCTTTTTGATTGAAATGCTATTTATGGTCTATCTGTTGACAGGTAACAATATTAAAATTTATTTATTGGGTCAGTTTTTTCATATCAAGGGTCAAGGTATTTTCAGCAAGCACATTTTCTGCGGGCTGAGGGTAAGTTCAAACAAGGCAAATTTTGAAAATGAAAAGCCACGCTGAAGTATAGGGTTTTTTTTACTTTAGTGGGGGGGTTCTCTGTGTATTGAAATGTAAAGGAAGCTTCAAATGATCCTCTTTTGTGTAGAAACTCTATCCATTAACATGTAGCCATATGGAAAATGATTGCTACATTGATACCTTCAGGGTTAACCGGCTTTACGTGTCCGCTTCGAGTTTTACATAATGCCCGAACCTTTCATAAAAAGAGGTCGGAGAGATTCCGAATGTATTATGGGATAAGACTTTGGTTTTATCGTAAGCAATAATGCAAATTTTTACCAAAATATTATTAACATTATTGTAACTACACTAAGATATGCATTTGAATTCACTGCAAAACCACAAATGGATGACACAATCTTAATTATGTTTGTCACTTTAGTCAGTAGACATATTAAAACAAAAGATCGTAAAATAAGATTTTACTTAGAATCTGAAGATAAATCCCGAGGGGTATAATCCATGAAAAGTCACTTGTCTGGATCATTGCAGTGTTTGACAATTAACCCCATTGTTAATATACATTGTATCATCTAGGTTTTTAGGTTTATGGATGAAATCCCTCTCGCAACAATAAAATATGTCTGCTGTTAAGGCAGTGCAGTTAATGCTACTCCTCGCGGTGAATTCGGATTCTGACAGGGGATTCACCGATACCGTGTCAATTCTTATAAAACACACTCATGGTAACCTCTCAATCTCAGACTAAATTATAGTAAACGTGAAGTGTTATGTAGTGGTATACGTGAAGATCTATTTTAATATATTCACATGTTACCTGTAAATTCACTCCAGGTGGGTAAATGTATCCGACTGTTAATTATGGAACGCCATAGCTGTCTTAAGATTACATTATTAACAATAAATAGTCATTTCACAATAGCATGACGTCAAAACAGTATACCATTAAGTAGTTTCTATATTATATGAAGTCAAACAAATATGATGTGAAGTCGTAATAGTGCGGTATGAGGTAAAAGCATTAAGTTATGAAGTCACAAAAGCATGTTATGGAGTCAAAATAGAATGTTATGAAGTCAAAACATTACGTTATGAAGTCACAAAAATACGTTATGGATTCAAAATAATATGTTATGAAGTCAAAGCATTATGTTATGAAATCACACATTACGTTATGGAGTCAAAATAGTATGTTATGAAGTCATCAAAGTATGTTATGAAGTAAAACATTACGTTATGAAGTCACAAAATTACGGAATGCAGTCAAAATAGTATGTTATGAAGTCAAAACATTACGTTATGAAGTCACAAAAATACGTTATGTAGTCAAAATAGTATGTTATGAAGTCATTAAAGTACGTTATGAAGTCAAAACATTATGTTATGAAGTCACAAAAATACGTTATGGAGTCAAAATAGTATGTTATGAAGTCATTAAAGTACGTCATGAAGTCAAAACATTACGCTATGAAGTCACAAAAGTACGTTATGCAGTGTGAATATTATGTTATGAAGTCAAAACATTACATTATGAAGTCATTAAAGTATTTTATGAAGTAATAAAGCATGTTATGAAGTAATAACAACACATTATGAAGTGCAATAGTAAGTCATTAATACAAAACAGTAAGGCATGAAGCCAGATGTTAAGTTAAGGTCTTATACAGGGGCAGATCCAGGTTTTAGAGTTAAAAAAGAGGGCCGAAGTCAGGCGAGGGGTATGGGGACTTCAGTTAACCGTTCTCAGTCGGTACAGCAGCTGTCGTGTGAACGAAGCTTTTTGTGGTGCTATTCATGGCTTGTCCATATCTTGTTCTACATGTGGTGGATCTTGTCATATAGCGGGGTCAGAACTGATATTGTAATAAATCTGATTCAGTTATATCGCAAAATCCAGAGACCTATAATACAGGTCTCTGGCAAAACCCACCATCATTACTTTTAGTAGACAGAAACGAAGCATCTATACTAGGCGAATGCAGAAATGTTTGAAAAAGGGGTTGCGACCTGTCATGAATGCTTTTCAGTCAGGATAGGATGGGTTGGGATTGAAGCCCTGAACCTAGCGAAAATTACCTTTGTTGGCAAAATTTTTCGATCAAAGGGGTTGCAACCCCGCATCCCCTGCTTACTACCGGTTTATAAACTCTCATAAAACGAATAGACGGAGTTTAGTAAACGATGGACTTTTTGTTCACTTGGATGAATTCTATTGACTAAATTGGGAAAGAAATCAAGTCATATTAGAGCATACAATGATAAACATCTATACTGGAAGAGAAGCAAGCCGGTGTAGCCCAGTGGATGAGGTGTTCGGCTCCTGATCGGGACGTCCAGGTTCGACTCCTGCCATGAATGCACAGGTGTCTTTTTTCGGATACTAAGAAAGTGAAAAACGAGGTCCCGTGTCGCGGTAGGCGTGACACGTAATTTCCCTCACTGCTTCAGGAGGGTCCGTTGCAAAGGTATAGATTTATATGCAATGCATCAGGTAGATGCCGTCACCATATGCATATACGTGAAATAATCGTGGAGTGACGAAAACAATACTTAATCGCTGGAAGAGAAACCATAACAAGAACACAAGACCACGCCTACTTCCCACCATCGAGGGCTGGGCACAGGTTTAAAATTACACATGCACTAGATCATATAGGGAATACGCATTTACTTCTAGCTAATAATCAAATCTCAGAGGAGATAATAACAAATTGTTTACGAACGGACGACAAATGGTATTGCATAATCTCTGGCCAGTAGAGCTTATAAAATTGAAACAAAAGGATTAATTTCAGTTGTTTGTTTATTAACATTGAATCATGTAAACGAACACAAACATAATCTAAATACAGCAATTTTTCTCCTGCAAGCTAGACCCTTACGAAATAAACTTTACTCCAAGAGATTTTTGATAATATTCTGTTGTGTATCTCGAAAATTAGACACTACACGAACAATATTGATTGATAATAAATATAGAACATATATACATGTACCTTTTAATTTTGTGCACCATATGCACATTTCGACAGGTTATGTCTCTTCAGTGATGCTCGTGGCCAAATGATTGGAATTCTCAAAATATATAAAAATATGAAGAGCAGTGTTCAAGCCAAAATGACCAAAAAGTGAACCAAAGAATCTATCTAAGGACAGAGCTATGCATGAGGGAGATAGTCCTTAATTTTAGAGTGATTTACTTAATTTGATGACTGAAAATTATTGTTTACGTCACTCCACGATTATTTCGCGTACATGGTGACGGCGTCTGTCTGATGCATGGCACAGAAATTTATACTTTTGCAACGGACCTCCCCCCCCCCTCCCGAAGCAGTGAGGGATCTTTTATGTGCCACACCTACCGCGACACGGGACCTGAATAGAATTCATCCGAGTGAAAAAAAATCATCGTTCACTAAACTCTAGCTGCCTATCAGTTTTATGAAAATTTATAAACCGGTCGTAGTGACTGAAAAGCATTTATTGCAGGTCGCAACCCCTTTTTCAAACATTTCTACATTCGCCTAGTATAGATGCCTCATTTCTGTCTACTAAAAGTAATGATTGTGGGTTTTGCCAGAGACCTGAATTATAGGTCTCTAGATTTTGCGATATAGCCGGATCAGATTTATTACAAGATCGCATATGACAAAATCCACCACATGTACTACAAGTATAACAAGATAAGGACAAGACATGATTAACATTCACAAAAAGCTTCGTTCACACGACAGCTGCGGTATCGACTGAGAACAGTCAATGGAAGTCCCCATACCTCTCGCTTGACTTCGCCCCCCCCCCTTTTTTTTTCTTAACTCTAAAACCTGGATCTGCCACCTGTATAAGACCTTAATTTAACATATGGCTTCATGCCTTACTGTTTTGTCTTAGTGACTTACTATTGCACCTCATAATGGGTTGCTATGATTTCATAACATGCTTTATTACTCTATAAAATACTTTATGACTTCATAATGTCATGTTTTGACTTCATAATGTAATGTTTTGACTTCATAACATAATATTCTCACTGCATAGCATACATTTGTGACTTCATAACGTAATGTTTGACTTCATAGCGTAGTTTGATGACTTCATAACATACTATTTTGACTCCATAGTGTATTGTGTGACTTAATAACATACTTCGATCACTTCATAACATATTATTTTGACTCCATACTGTATTTTTGTGACTTCATAACGTAATGTTCTGACTTCATAACATACTTCGATGACTTCATAACATACTATTTTGACTCCATAACGTAATGTGTGACTTCATAATATAATGCTTTGACATCATAACATATTATTTTGACCCCAAAATGTATTTTTGTGACTTCATAACGTAATGTTTTGACTTCATAACATACTATTTTGACTCCATAACATGCCTTTGTGACTTCATAACGTAATGTTTTGACATCATAACTCACTATTTCGACTTCACATTATATTTGTTTGACTTCATATAATATAAAAACTACTTAATGGTATACTGCTTTGACGTCATGCTATTGTGAAATGACTATTTATTGTTAATAATGTAATCTTAAGACAGCTATGGCGTTCCATAGTTAATCATGAGTAGTACCGTCAAGCAGAGATAACGCCGTGCATATTTACACATGTAAACGTGTATGTGAATTATACACGTCGTTGTGAGATCTTTACACATATCTGTGTTATTGTGTCAGTGATGTAATATTACAATTAAGCTATGGACATGGGTGCATTGATTGATTATAGTTTTACGTCACTCCAAGATTATTTCACGTACATGGTGACGGCATCTGCCTGATGCATTGCATAGTTCTAAATTCATATCTTTGCAACGGACACTCCCGTGCCACTCCTACCACGACACGGGACCTCGGTTTTTACTGTCTCGTCCGAAAGACAGGACACCAGTGCAACCAGGGAAACTCACGAGCCGAGCACCTTATCCACTGGGCTACATCGGGTTATGGCATGGGTGTAACAATTTCTTCAAGTTAGGCTTCTTAAATGCAGTCATACCGATGATTGAAGGGGTAGACTAGTCAAGTTGTTAAGTGTTCAAAATAATCTTCCTGAGGGACATGATATCAAATAATCATATAAAAATTCTTGTTTCACATTTTCGACCTCATGGTCTTTATTAAGAAATTGGCAAAATCGCACCTTGTCTATGGGACATCATTTCTAGATAAAGCTACGCTAACTGGTAACTTGAGCAAAACATTTCTTAATATAAGTATTCGTAAATGTGAAGATCTGTTAAGTTTAGAAGAAATGCTATATACAAGAGGTACATGGTAAGAAAATTCTGAAATATCTAATATTTCAAAACTGTTTACATTTTCAACGTTTAAAACAATTTTTATTACATTATCAGTAACACTACAAGTTTACAATAATTTTTGGACTTCATTGTGTATTCCCCGATATTTTTGTCACAGGCATGTCTTCCATTCAGGATAATCATTTCAGAGCTTTTGCATATACACGTATTAAGTAATAACCAAATTTGCTTATTGTTTTGTCTTTAGAAAATTTCTTTCCACTGTTACATCCAGTAGTAAATAGGTTATTCGGATAGGCATCTACATATTTCTCAAGATAAAAATTATTTTACGATATCACTACAATTACCTGTTCTAGCATTTATATCTCCGGAAATGACAATAGAAAGAAAAAAGAGGAGTTACTGGCTCAGTTATGTGGCAGAAGTCACCATGGAGCTATACAATACATGAATATAGATAATATATTAGCACATATAATACATTACAAAAATATTTGATTGTACTGCAATTACGATACCGACTTAGGACGGTCATTTAATTTGACAAAAGCCAAACAAATGGTATGGTTAACCGGTTTATGGGCCCACCTTCCCACTCACCGTAACAGCAGAACAATCAAAGGACGTACATTTAAAAATTTAGAACCCAAGTCACTGAAATGAGATATGTCATTGGCAATGTCTCCGAAGAATTAATTTCTGGAAAATAAGTATAGTTAGACCGTTCTGGTGGGATGTAACAAGCGCAAATGAATGGGTCATTGTCAAATCCAAAATAATGTTTGCACAATTTGATTCACAACATAATCTCCTTTTTTTGTTTTCCTTTTCTTTTTTAACCGACACACCTTTCTGTAATGGAGATTTTTTTTATAGAAAACAGAAACTGCACCATTATGGCAAATAGCTTTTTATGCAGTTTTCTATCTTCACAATGATGACTGTTAAAATTATTAATTCTTATTCTATTACAATCTGTTATTGATCACCACATTTCCTAAAATATGCAGATTTCATGTTTGACAGTCAATGTAATCACTTTTAGTTCAGTACGCATATTTTGGTTTGTTGCCCCTCGGCGCTTTCTTATGTCGTCGTTCTTTATTACCATGTCACCTCAGGTCCTGTATACACAATGTTATTGACATACAGTTTGTCTTCGGACAATAGACACCGGTGTCAAGCTTTCTCGCATTTAATACACCGACCAGGACTTTTTGGCGATATTGTACGATTTTCGGAATCTGCTGTTCAATACCAAACCGACTTCCCTCTAGATATTTCGAAGCATCTCGGGCTTTTTCCCTGTCAATGTACGAGTGGCATTTAACAACGATTGGACGATGACTGCCTATTCTGACTCTGTGAATCCTTTCAATCTTAATGCTCCTTCCCGCGCCTTCGATCTTCATGCTACCTTTCATAAAGCATCCTATTTTATCAGAGCAGTTTTCTCCCTCCTCTTCTTGTATGTTATAAAACATAAGATATGTCCCGCATGGAACGGCCCTACTGACCAATTAAGTCCTCGGATGATTTGTCAGTGACAATTTAACCGATAGGCCTTTAACAGTTTAATCGGTTTTAGGTCTTTAATTTCACTGTTATTCCCTTCCTCTAATTTCCTTTTCTCACTTTGTAATTCATTTATACTTTGACGGTCAAACTGCGTACTGTTTTTCAACATCATCTACTCTTTTTTTTAAAGCCTTTTCACATTAACATTAGGTTGTTTGACATGTCTGTCTATAGCTTCCAGTTTATCTCGTTTATACTGTCTAATAGGTTTTATCTAGTATAAAGTTGATCTATTCTTTTTAAAATGTCACTCCATGTTCAATTATGATAACTGTTCATAGGAATACTTTAGTTCGGCAGTTGTTGTAACGGTTGCATGTTTGTATTTGATTTGGCATAGGTGGAGGAGAATTCCATAGCGTATAAAAGTTGGTGAACTTTGTTGCATATATTGCTGCATAATTTGAGTTTGATTCTGACAATCATTCATGTGGGCATTTCTCCTTTTGCTCTTTTGTCGAAAACTTGGGCTGGAGGTGCTTCCTTTTCTCTTCGAAGTTTTGCTGGATTTCGATTTTCCCATTTAACAAAAGATAAACGTACCTCTAACATGTTGTGATACAAGCCCTTACATAGAATATTTTTTATTACGCTAATTAAGATATATGGTGCATATTTGGATACAATTTTTCCATATTTTCTCTCTCCGAAAAATTTTCCTGCCGCCTTTTCCCACGCATGCGCATACAGTATATACTATAGATACATACTGCATAATAGAGAGGAATCTAGAATAAATTATGACAAAAAATAACTTAAAAAACAATTTTCATCCTCAAAATATACATGGAATTGGATAACAGGTATGAATATATGTAAAAAAAACGAAGAAGTACCGAAGGGTAAACCATATCTCATAGTCAGGGGAATAAAAGGATAATATCTTGTATAAATAAAATCGAGGTGAGATCAGGTGCCCCGCAAGAGTAAGCGTCCCCTGGTTGCATGCAACACCCGTCGCAAAAGTCCTGCAACAACCTTTCAAGTCGAGGAAGTAAATACATAAATATACACGTATGAACACATGAAGGAGACAAGTACACGAAGTCAAATTTTCCTATTCAAGGCGAAAAATGCTGTTAAACTGAAATTCCGAAAAATGTACGGGAACAAATGTCTGTTTATATATACGTATTATGTCAAATCAAGTAAAGCCAAAAAGTTAAGATGGTTAGTTTGTATGGTCATATCCCAAATATCGGTTAACATTCTTGAAAAAGGGATCTAAAATTGTACTAGATCCCTATATCGACCATAGATCTTTCTCAGTGACAATTTCAAACGTTCCTCAATATATCCTTGTGAGAGTAGTATCGTGGCAAGAAGCCTCGCTTTCAGGACGAAATATTTGTATTTAGAGCATGCCCTGGCATAGCGTATAAGTTGTGAAATGAAGATGCCATATGCAGGAGAGTAAGGTATGTTGCTACTCAAAAAAGGGAAGTTAGTAATAATGAAATGAAATCGCCACGTTTGTCATAGGGAGAGGTTACTAATGAACCATCGTCACTTATCGAGGTATGAAGCAGAAGATGCGCTCTCTGTTGTATCTTTTATCTCGAGTTCCTTTGGATATATGATGTTAAGGTGATCCTTAAATACAGAGTAGTTAATCGACAAAACGTCATTGATGTCTCTGTATGTAAAGATTTACCGAGATGTTAATTGTTTATTGCCTTTAGAGAGCAGAGACTGTATGAATTCTGCTTCGTTAGAGTAAAAATATATGTCGGCCAGAAGAGGCGCGCATTTAGTACACATCAGAATGCCAACAATCTGGTGGAACACTTTCGCACCAAATATCACAAAAATATTATCTATAAGAAATTCTAACATTTAGATGATCTCTTTTTCTGTATACTTGCTGCTGGAATCAGACTGTTCCTTTACAAAATATGTGTCGTTGTGGCCTAACACGAGATACTTATATATGCGAATTCCTTTCTTGTTAAAGAAGGCGTTTTGAATAATTGATGTTATTCTTTTCTAAAGTTTTTGATGAGGAATGGTTGTATAAAGTGTCGAAAAGTCAAAAGATTTGATGCTAGTGACATTATTGAAAATAGGATTTTAAGTGCTTTCGAAGTTCATTGAAATTCTGTAGGATCCACATCTGATTGATTCCGATTCTCGAGTAAGCAGTAGAGCAGTATTTCTGAAGACTTTGTTTGGTTTCTGTTAGATTTTTTGTGAGTAATATGGAAAGACGCTTGGTGGAACACTTAGAAGATCCAGCTTTGTAGCGATGCTTATATAGAGTTTTAGGCATCTTTGGAATCCAAAAAAGGTATGGTAGCTCGAGATCAGATTCATTTGTAGTAATACCAAATGAACTGAAAACTGTGATTATCCAATACCTCTGAAGGAGACAAATTTGTAACTGTGTAAGTTGGATTACCAGGCGTTGACCGAAGACCAAGCTCTTCTATAGTACATTTAATGTAATATGCCTTATATACGAATGTGTAATTGTTAGCTGGACAGGAACAATTTCGTGAAGTCGAGAAAGTTCTCAAACGCCACTGGAGTCACGAAATATAGAATAGTGTTTGTTTATTGATAAAATGACAAAGTCTTCAAACTCTTGTCTTTATTAATCTGCTATACCATACAGGTATCTTGATACACGTAATTGGGGAAAATGTGTAGATAATAAAACATGATTAAGTAACGTATCATTGTTAGATATAAAGAGATGCTTATCGAAAGCCATGCACGATTTTTGCGAAAAAAATCTTTTTGCACGAAAACTGCCAACGAGTGATAGCGAATTCAATCTGTTTATAAAAAATATGTTTCCCCGATTGACAGACAGGCAATTTAATTAAAACCATTTCTTTATTCCTCTTCTCTGGTCCAAATGCGTATAAAGACCTGACGAAACCCCGCAAGTGATCACGTTCTGGTGAACTCTAATTTCAACCAATCAGTTCATCGGCTACAAATTCCTAGGGATGAAGTTAACATCCTCAGTGTTCTCTTGTTTCACAAAGTAGTCTATTTACATATTGTGTCACTTGCGCGTGCCTAGTCGAGTCCATGACTGGCTATGGGAAATAACGGTTTCTGTAACTGGAACGTCATCTGAGTTCACCAGAACATAATCCCTTACGGGGTTTCACCAGATTGTTTTATTCGCAGTGGGACAAATAGAGAAGTGAAATAAACATATGTATTAATCAAATTGACAGGCAGATAATATAATTTAATTTTCTAGCAAAACCCGGCTATATAATTAATATTTTTTTTATTTTTCGCCATCTGGAAAAGGCATCTTTAAATCTATTATAAAATCGGATATACACTCCGGAACATTCCATAAAAAGCGGAAAACTGTATTGGCGTCAATACCGACGACGTAACGGTATTTAGGATACTTGGCACATAGGGCATGGGTATATGCATTGACGACTTTGTGGATGTCCTTAGACGTAAACTTCCCCATCAAATCAACTGCCATATCTTTCACTGAAAAGTAAAATGCCCAATACATATATTTTATGAAAATACGTGCAGACTTCTACATAGTGTATACGTACACAGTTCTATATAAACTATGACTATTAGCCTTGGCATATCTGTCATTTTATTCAAAGCATATTGGTCAAAATCAAAATTCTCACATTTATCTCTGTATTGTTCTCCATAAAACTTCTGGACGGAAGGGCTGGCATTCTTGAAACAGTTATCAATGTTACGTATTGTGCTGTCTGTGTTTGCCATATCAGTGGCAAAAAATCCAGGTTCCAAAATATGCACCGTCACCCCCATATTCTTCACATTTCTCCTGTGGAGTAAATTAAATGGTGTTTTACATGTACAAATGGAGTGCAGTAAAATATTATTTCTCTAGTGCAGACAGCAAACATCAAATTAGAAGAAAAGTTCGTTTATTCAGACTAACAAAACGAATTCCGCCCATGAATTGTCCACAAGTGAAATGTTGCAAACTTTATTCATAGCAATTTTTGGGTACAGTCAGTCATAACTGTACATGTATGTATGTATATATAGTGCACTTCAAGTTCCCTGTATGCTTGCTCTATGACTATAGAGTAAATATCTCATCTGGTAAACGATTAAACCCGCTGTCTGATTTGCTATTAAACTTGATTCTAAGTTTGTTCTAAGTACACTTTATGTCTGGTTTACTTTTAGACCAATTTGCGCTTGGACTATAAAGAACGACAATCGTAGCATTATAAAATCGATTATATTTTACTTATAAAATTCTCATATTTTATCTAACGATGATAATTAATAATAATAAAATATACATTTACATACTCACTGATCTGTCACAATTAAAAGAAAAACAACTGTAATAGTAAATGAATTGTTATTTTCTAGATCTGGCGGCCTTGTGTCTGTCTCCTTCCCCCCGCCCATTTTTAATCCATCCATCCATTCACCCATCCATCCATGTAATAAATCTATTTTAAATATGTATTAAAGAAACGGGATAAATCAATTATTTAATGCACAACAAGTATACATGGTATCATGACGTCAATGGAATAGTCGATCTTCATATTTTACATGATATAAGCGGCCCAAGACCCGACATTTCAATTTGACGTAAAGAACTAGAGAGTGACGTCACAATTTCAGCAATGACTTCAAAATAAAGAGTTGCATGTCGGGTCTTGGACCGCTTATATCATAGAAAATATGAAGATCGTTCATTGCTTGCTTTATGGGACAAAAACGTAAACATGAAGAGAACCCGCCTAGTGCATTAGAATGTAATGTAATGACTGCACCAAATTTTACATTCCATCCGAAAAGGAGAGATTTTACCTCAAGCAGTCACAGTATCCCTCAGCAGCGAACTTTGATGCGACGTATGGAGCGCTAACTGCAGCAATCCTTCCCATTACGCTTGTTATAAAGACAATGCGTCCCTTTTCTTTTGTCACCAATGGTAAGAACACCCTGCTGGTTTCTGCCATACCAAAACAATTAATGTCCATTGTGTGACGGTAATCTTCTCGAGTAATCCATTCAGCGTGTCCTGCTCCTCCAACTATGCCGGCATTGTTTACAAGACCCCATAAACCTGGAAATGATCATAACCTCTCAAGATACTTAAAACTCTGCAACAGAACTTGCAAAATAATCCTGGGTTTTTATGTTCCGGAAAACAATTTAAATCGACCTTTATACATACGCAAACAACTGTAGAAAGTTGAATAATCATTTCATTAAAACATAATGAATTTGCGTATGAAACGACGTCAGACTTGGAATACCATGAAGTCTGTTGCAGCATCTCAATATGTCGTAAATATTAATCTTTAGCTTTGCAATGATATTGAGAACACATAAAAGCTTTGAATAAGGAAGACATCAACTTCTCTGGACATTTTCTATGACCCGGGTTCGTATACGGCTGTTGGTTCGGAGTTTTAGGATGAAAGAGATTAAACCGAGGCTCTGTGTCACGTGTTTTAGGCTAAACACTAAGCAGGGACAGCCACTATATCAGTGAAATAATTCTGGTGTGACGTGAAACAAAAGAAAGAAATATGTATAGCTTATATGAAGTATTATGGAATAAAACTAGGGGAAGAATCGACTAAGAGAATTATCTTAAAAAGAAATGTACCCCTCTTCAATGGAAGAGCCTTCTTCACAATGGATAACGCTTCTTCAATACTTTTTGTGCTGGTGACGTCTAATGGGACAATTTGTACTCTGTCTGACACTTCACTTTTCAGTTTTTTTCCACCTTTCTCTGTCAAGCATCCTGCATACACCGTGAATCCAAGCGAATCTAATTTCTTTGCCAACATGAAACCGAAACCAGAGTCGCAACCGGTGATCATCACGTGACGTCCTTCATAGTGGTCTATCATTAACGTTTGCAAATAATACCGCAGTGTGAAGAAAAGTATCAGTCCGAGTACAAGATATTCCAACATGTTTCCCTGTGAAAATATTTATTGTTCCATTTAATTTCAGTGCTGTTTCGTTCGCTTTTCTACTGATGGGTTATTTGTATAGTTGCATGTATAGGAATACGCAATATTTTAGTTGTAAGGTGGCATGTGTATATGTACGTATATCAATAATGTGGTAAAACTTTTACAAAAATACGACATATGATAAATGCTTATCACCATGTATTTCCCAATAGGACATAAAGCCTTTGATAAAAACATTGTCAAGTTTATTGATCCGAAAATTGGAATTTTCTTCTGATTTTGTTTTTGCGTAAGTTCTATATCAATGGTTGATTCATAGTCGGATACTTATGAGGTTTGTGAGATACGGTCTACCGATTATATCACGATGTAAAGGAATTTAGAGAGGAAGTGACAAAGTATATGTTTCACCCTAATCATATCAGGATTCTGTATAAAATATCATATGTCACATTCTCTTGTTTCTTCATAGCAACTCCTGGTGGACGTCACGTGGGATGTGGGATAAAAATATCAGAATATTTATACGTACATAGGTTAAGTGCCTGACCATATGCGCATTTTGACAACCTATAAGCCTCTATTATAACAACTAAAGACTACTACAGCGCCATACTTTCAGTTTTGATTTCTACTTCAGTCAACCTCCACTACCTTACCTCATTCTCAGTTCTACAAAATAATCGTTTATTTCCCTTCATTCGTGTTCAAAATATTTTAAAACGAATAGTGTTCACCAGCTGTACGCGCACGCCTTGAGTTTAATATAGTGCCCCATTCTTTAAAGAGAAGAGATCTCGCAAGCGATAATACAAATCATGAATCCAAAGGACATACATTTATTGATTGATTGATTTTTGTTTAACGTCACACCACGAGCATTTCACGTATATGGTGACGGCATCTGCCCGATGCGGGGAAAACAAATTTTGACCTTTGCAACGGACACACCCGAAGCAGTGAAAGATCTTAAAGTGCCATCCATACCACATGTGGCATCGGTTTCTGTCTCATCCGAAAAATGACCAGAGAGGTACTCGAACCCCGGTCTACTAATCAGGAGGCGAGCACGATACCACTAGGCCACTAATAATATTGTAAATACATGAATATCAGAAAGAGAAAACAGAAGACGTCTGACACAGCTGTATGACACAAATCACGAAGGACATAAACATGACAATAGTAAAAACACTGTGACATAAAAACATATTTGATTGTACTGCAGCTGCAATACCGAATAAGGACGGTTGATTAAAACAACAAATTTCACTCAACAGGTGTGGCTACCCGGCTTACGGACGCCCACCTTCACACTCACCGTAAAAGCGACACAATTAAAGGACACGCATTAAAAAATTTATAAGTAACCCTCCATACAGAGAACAATGATCAAAAGGTTTCTCAAAACGAGAGGTCATAAAAATTTTAACACACGAAGAGCACTATGGAAGTATATGCTAATATCAAAATATGTTAGGCGACATCAACATAAGTTACCCGTGCTCCTCTTGTAATACACATAGCACAGAAGAAGGCTACATAGAAAAAATATTCTTAATTTATCACTGAAGGCAATAACCGTAGTAAAACAAAAGAAAAAAAAGAATATACTTAGAAACTGTGGAAAAATTTCCGAGAGGTATATACCATACAAAATCACTGGTCTGGATCGCCTTAGAGTTTGAGAATGAACCCCATTGTGTACAAAATATAATAATTAAATTTATTACAACAAATTAAATCAATTTATTAACGCGAAACAACTCTATTTTATCAAGATGTGATAACTTTGTATTTATATAACTCACATTTTATAACACGTTTTTGTGTACTAAGCCAAAATATTTAAAAATAGGGTGATAATTCGCAACGAGTGTTCACTTTGGAAAACATTTAACTATAATTTGAATGTCATATTGAATCGCTGATCACAGGGTTCATTTGTAGCATCTAAATATAATTTTAATTTCACTTTTCTATAATTTCATTTGGATGCTCGCAAGATCTAATTTGGGTCTTGGCTCCTTTATTAATGCAGTCATGGCCAAATATCTACAAACCACATAAAGTATGATAATAAATATTATATAGGAACAATAAAATCCTGTTGCTGTTCAATTATCAGTTCTTGAAAGAGCTCTCAATTTGAAATGTAGATGTACGTTTTTGGTGACAACTGAGTTAAGCTAATGGTATAGTGTTTTATGTGTTACATTAAATATGTCTATATTGAGAAGATTTCACACAGAGAGAATACATGCAGAGAATATAATACACAAGTGTGCAAGTAAATGTTTAATAAAATTAAATATTATCAACAAAAGAAAGAAATATTAGTATACTACATATACATATGTGTGTTACCTGTGAATCCAGTCTAGGCGTCCGATTAGAAATACATCGAGCAAAACCTGTGATAAAAATGCACACAATTTTATCAACTGGAAAAACTACTTCTTCTTCATTCTTCCATATCCATACATAAATATTGACACTTATTGCCAAAGGCCCGCGCTAGAGCAGTCATAAATGTTTTATTTATTTATTTGTTTACAGCATAATGACATGTTTATAGCATGTGTTCATTCGAAATAATTTACAGGAATATGAAAATACAAATCACAGATTGTCAAACTACTTGAAAATATATATAGAACATACAAAATGAACATGACCGCCCGGGAAAAACCGCGAAAAAAATATAACCTAAATGCCGAAGATACCGCGGAAACCTGTGTCTGTGGCAATGTAATTTCGCACTATTGTCAGGCCATCTCGACCAACTCATGCGACAGTCCTGACATCACTTTATACTAATTACTTCTTCAAAACGAAAACTGATATAATAAGAATTCTAAACATTCAAAATCACATTCAAAAGTTAGCAACAAATCCTATAAACAAGATAAAATTCCTAAAACGTGCTTGTGTTCAGTAAGGCTTTTACTATCGAATATTTCATTCTCTCTATCATTCCATATCCATACATAAATATTAACACTGATATGCAACTGCTCGACGCCCGTGCTAGAAATTTCAAAAGATCGGGTACCCTATGTAAGACACATTGATATACAAATTATAGTATATAGTATATATATATAGTTATAGAATAATGATATACAAAAAGTAAAAAACCTATAGCTGTAAAGTAAATATAAAACATATATACCTTCTAATTTTGTGCATTTTATGCACATTTCGACAAATTATGTCTCTTCAGTGATGCTCGTGGCCGATTGATTGGAATTCACATAAGTTATAAATATTTGAAGAGCAGTATTAAAACCAAAATGACCGAAAAAATGAACCAAAGAATGAATCTAAGGACAGATCTATGCATAAGGGAGATACTCCTTAGTTTTAGAGTGATTTGCATAATTTCATGACGGAACATTTTAAGTATATATCACAGGTCAGTACAAAAGCACTGAAACCTAGACTTATGATGCCCTCGAGGACTATCCGTCCATCAGCAGTGACACCGGCCTGTTGGTTATTATAAATATAAAACATATTTACCTTCTAATTTTGTGCACCATATGCACATTTCAATTTTGTAGATAAGTTTTAGAATGATCTAAAAAGAAAAAGACATCCGCGAATTTTACCAGTGCAAGCAATGGCAAAGTAACGTAGAATTACCTTTTGAAACAAAATCTCATTGCCTAAACTATGCTGATCCGTCTTACTCTTCTTAGTTCTAATAGAAAAATAATCTTCAAAAACTGAAATGTCATTGCAAAGCAATTGCAAAGTTGATCAAAACGCAGAAAAGCCACAAAAGCAGTAAAATCATGCATTAATCTCTTACAACAACAAGAACGGTATTGTTCTGGTACCGTGAACACAAAGATATCAAATGATCACGAGTGACCATAATCCTTTTTACATACTGGTTGTTTGGATCATTCAACGAGATTATTGATAAACGGGTTTTCTGTTGGATCTGTGCATATCCATGTAAGGAGTAAACGAATTTTAGAGAATATTTCACAACTGAAATTACAGTATAAGATAAACTACTATCTAAAAACGATGTCAAGAATAAAGCGATATTCATGGGTTCAGCTGGAATAACTTTCAAACCTTAAGCAACTGCAAACTGCTTTCATTTCAAAAGATGGAAATACTTTGTTCACTTCAGCATTTCAATAAAAATTGCACAATCTTTCACAGCGGTAAACGAAATCACTAGATCACTAATCATTTTAACGCCACTCTGTTCACAGATTTTTGAGAAATGCTGACTGAATTTATCCTCTGTGGAAAAATTAAACTGTTAATAAGGGAAATTCATTATTGAAATTATGAAAAGTCTATTTTGACTGTCATCATATCTAATTTTAATGACTTCCCAAACACTTATTTGAATCCCCTACCGGGAAATATTGTATATACATGTATATACGTATTATGTCAAATCAAGTACAGTCAAAAAGTTAAGATGGTTATTTTGTATGGTCAGGTCCCAAAATATCGGTTAACATTCTTGACAGAGGAATCTGAAATTGCAATAGATCCCTATAACGACCATAGATCTTCCTCAGTGACAATTTTAAACGTTCCTCAATATATCCTTGTGAGAGTAGTTTCGTGGCAAGAAGCCTCGCTCTCAGGACGAAATTTTCGTATTTAGAGCATGCCCTGTCATAGCGTTGTGAAATAAATCGGCATATGCGGGAGAGGAAGGTATGTTGCTATTCAGAAAAGGGAAGTTGGTAATAATGGAATTGAAATCGTCACGTTTGTCTTAGAGAGGTTACTAATAAACCATCGTCACTAATTGATAGCAGTACATCGAGGTATGAAGCAGAAGATGCGCTCTCTTGAATGATGAATAAATCCAAACCATAAGTCCGAAAATCATGAAACCAAATGACATACAAAATCAGTGAAAATGAAAACCAAATAGAAAACAACGAAAAATGTCTACTTTAAGAGCATATGTGAACCCCCTTGATGGAGTGAGACCAGAACATGACCCTTTACGGGGTTTCGCCAGATATTTATCTGCAAAAGGACAAATAGAGTAGCAGATTACAGATATGGTTTTATCAGATTGACATAAAGCTGGCCTCTATTTTATTTATAGAATAAGTGTCTTATTTTGTGTTTTCATGCAGGAATGAATCGCAATGGCTAATGTATTTATTAGATATAATGCGAGTTAGCGCATTATATCCCATAAATGCATCAGACATTGTAATTCATTCCTGCATGAAAACACAAAATAAGGCACTTTTCTATATCTATGCGCTTTCAAAATATCATACTGGAAACTTCCATTTCCTATTTATTAACCACATCAGTAAATTATTCCGGAGGGAAGTTATAAATTGAAAGAAACAGCTTTCGAAACGACTTTCGTCGAATGTCAAGCACTTTAGCGCAAAATACCACTTTGAGATGTCACGCAAGATTTGAAATATTGAACATTATGACATCATAAGCATAACAATCAAAAGTCTGCCAGACTATGAGAATCTAGAATCACCTTGAGTCCTAGGTCGAAAGACATCAGTCGAGGGTGACATAATTCGACATAACCGCAACCGAGGCGTTAGCCGCTATTGGGATGTCGAAGTATGTCGCCCGAGACTGATATCTTTCGATCTAAGACGAGAGGCGATTCTTGATTCTTTTTCTCGTTAATTAACTTTTAAATCAATGCCTATATTATTTTGTTCTAAACATAAAAGGTAAAGAACATGATGGAGCAGCGTGACGTCAAAAGTAAGCGGTCGCCTTGTGCTAGATCGACCCCATTTCCGGTAGTATTCTTCAGTCTGTGCTGAAAAGTGGATCAAATATGGGGCGTTATGACGTCACCGATCAATGTAATTCATACAGAAATAAACAACATAGATCTTAAAAGTTTTATCTCGAGCAATTACAGTGGTTGTGCATACATTTCATATTTTTTCATTTTTCATCAATAATAGCACGGAAACATAAAAGTGTATGACACATTTGTGACTATATGTGTTATTATTGACGACTTAATTCGTTGTTAAAACAAATGCAAGTACTAGTAAAATTTTCGGCTAAAAAACCTGCGTTTTTGAAACACGAATGCCCCAGCGGCAAAATAAAGCATAACTGTCAATGTCCTATCTCGGGGTCACATGATGACGCTTAGTTGATATACTTATTGTTGAATTTTTGTAACTGTTACAACATTCTATTGTAAGTAATCAGGTGCTGTGGAATTGTGGAAGCACATACAGATGGACGGACCGACTTTTAGACCGGTGCACAAAGAATGACATGTTTAAAAATCATAAATCAATTAGATATAATAAAAATGCTGTTCGTTTATAACTATTCGACTTCACATGAATCCACATTTGCATTATTATACAAAATAGTGTGCAACTTCTAACCCATTCACTACTCCCAGCCCACCCCACCCCTTCCCCCCCCCCCAAAAGAAGAAAAAATAGATGGAAAAAATATATTGTTTAGCGAACAGGCAGTTTTTTCCTTCTCTCCGTCATTTCTGTCTCTTTTAACATACAAATTGTAAAGTACGTATAATCGAACACTCTGAAATCCAGAAAGCGTCCGTGGAAATACTATATACTAATATCGAATGTCTGTTTACTTATAAAGTGAGGTGGGAAAGAGAGAAGGGGACAGAGGAGAGGGTGGGGATAAAGGGAAGACGTGTATATTTCAGGAGAATGAAATTGGGCGAATGCCACCCAGGTAGAATATGGGGGACGGGATTTAAGTATTAGGCCAGAAGAGGGGAAGGATTAACTAAAAGAAGTTCCCTGCCTCTCTTATACACAGTGGTGTTATGAAAAGTAAAAACATATGCATGTTTACATTATATAGGAACATGCATTAATATTGTATAATACCGGTCAAGAATGAAATAAATAAATTGTAAAGTAATTCAATGAATATAAAAAATGTAATTAAATGAATTTGTCTAGTGCTGCCAATGCTAAATATCGATGAACTGTGCATAGTGAGGAAACAATGTTTTCATACTTTTTGTACAGCTATGTTGATTGTCCGTGCAGGCAGCAGCCAGTCATACGTCACGGTTTGTCAGTTGGACATTTCTCTTTTATGGTGAACGAGATCATTTGGGTCAGACTTTCATTTAGTATTCATAAAGTATCCGGGAGCGAGGTCGACCTAAAATAATAGAAATCGGCTTTTTATGGTGAAAGACCAGCTTTAATATTTAAGCAGTCTCAAAGGAACCTGAACCTGATAAGCCATTATCCATTATTAGGGTGCGGTATGTTGTGAGAATGGCGTCCATCTCCTTGAAAATCTATTCCGTTAGTGCGCTCCTTTAATTGCTTATCACACCGCGCATTGTTGTCGTCAGCGAGTTGATGCGCCTCATGCTGCTCTAGAACAGTGCATCCCATAAGAAAAAAAAAACTACATAGCTTGCAGTTAACATCAAGTCATATAAATATTTCTTGTAAAATGGTTTTAATCTTCGCATCTTGAAACTGGAGTAAATGGAAATGGAAAAATATATACACTCTTTATACATAAAAAAAAGAAAAAATATCGGCAAACCACCATCAACGATTTTAAATAAAAACGAACGATCGAACAATCGTCTAGATTTCTACATATCTTACCCCAAGCAGTCGCAGTATGCGTCGGCAACAAACTTTGACACGGATATAGAGTACCAGAGGCTGCAATCCTGTTATAATACGATGCGTTCTTTTTCTTTTGTCATGAGTGGTAAAACACCCTGCTGGTCTCTGCGAGTCAATTCAAAGTGACAAAGCCCCCCAACAATTCCAACATTGTCTACAACTGTAGAAGAATGTTTGATATATGATATTAAAATAGTTTTAAATAAATGCTTAAGGCATTTGTTGACAATTAAATCTCTGTGATAAAAAACATTTCATGTGTTATTTCTGTGGAATATTTGTGACGAGTGTAGAATGTCAGCAGGAGACGCCTACTCTTTCCGAACACCTGGGTCAGTTGTTTGAAACTTTATCCACTGGTTAAGCTAACAAACGATTAAATTTCATCTGCCTGTATCTTTTAGATGAAACGTCTTAAAGTCATAGTCAGTGTACTGAATTTTAGAATATGAAATCCGCATTGTAATGTTATTTAGATATTTATACAAAATCTTACAAATTAAATTGTCTCTCAAACTTTAATCACTGTTTACCTTAACCAGTGGCTGAAGTTTTGAACAACTGGCCCCTGGTCTCATTCCAACTGGGATGAGAAAATGTTCTAGCTGAAATCATCATGACCGAACATGCAGTGTTTTAAATAAACTTTGAATTCCATTCATCTACTGGTACCATTTTACAATTGTACTTATTCATGTGCATGCATCAAATCTGACGAATCGGAAATGTAGAATACACTCTCTATTCAGTCTAATGTTGCACTAACTGACATAACTGGGTACATTTATGGACTTTTATGTATACCCTGAAAATTAAAACGTTTCCTGTTTAGTTAAGCAAATCTCAACTGTCATAAAATGCCATGGAAATGAACGAACCAGGCCTGACTTTTGATATCTATAATACCAAACTACCATGAAATAAAATTTAATAATTCAGGAACATTTCTGAACTTCAGCAACAAAGATCTTTTTGGTTGTTAAATCTTCCTACATAAATGCGAACCCCAATAAAATTGAGGCGAGACCAGGTGCCCGGGAGGAGTAAGCGTCATCTGGTTGCATGCAACACCTGTCGCAAAAGTCCTGCAATAACCTTTCAAATTTTAATTTCAACCTTTAAGTCACATTATGGAAACGAATAGACAAACCTAATTTGTGACCAAAGAAAGATAACTCTTAGTAATATTTACAAGTGTCCATCGAAGCTAGAACCAACAAAAGAATTAAAACCCTCCCATCCATCCGCACGTTTTACAGTATGGCTTTATAGTGATACTGTCTTGTTTATATGGTCATGGTATAAAGCTTGCTGCTCTCTGTTATATTATATCAGGTTATTCCTTCTTGGCGTTTCATCATGTTCTTCCACTAAGGATAGCTTTACCACGTCTGATCATCCTGTAACTCGCACTATAAGTCAATGTTAGTTTTATTCCTTCGTCAATTGCAAAGGATGTACCTCCTGCATCAGGAGATTGTTCAAGGTGTGGAAAGGTTCAAGCGACTGGCTCCGTATACAGATACTTACCCTGTTCATTTTCCACCAGCATTATTACGTCTCGTAGATCTGAAGTAGATGCTCTCATTTCGGCTTGTTTCGAGGTACACTGTATACTGCTTTGACATACCAGAAAGGTCTAGATTCTTTCTACCATTTTCGCTTGTACTTCGCTCTCCCCTTATCATGGCCACCTCCAGTTAATAACTTCATAAATTATTTAGCTTACCTGTAATCAAACTCTATCTTTTTCAACCGCTAAATGCTATTTAACTGGTATAAGTCATCATCTTCAATTGCAAGGTCTCCAGGATAATTCAAAATCATTCATCACTATGAAAATGTTGGAAGGTTTGCATAGATCTAGGACTTCCAAAGATGTACATTGTCCAGTAACCCTCCCTCTACTTGGCCAGATCGTAGCTGTCCGATCTTATGTTCGCCCGTAAATATTTAATTCTTACTAAATGTCAGTAATTCGCTCTAATTTTATACTGTATTAACAGTATTCAAGCCTTTTAGGTGCACCTCTCATTGTTTGGATAATAAGTTGATCACTTATTAACTATGCTCACGAAGCAGCTTTGACCAGCCCAAGAAGTCAACATCGGTGTCTTCAGGCATTAAAAAAGGGCACGACCTAGTGTATGAATAACCTACAATTCGTAAATTAGCATGCTCACATGATCTTCAAAGTTTTATCACAATTCATTGTGGGGGTAATAGTATTGGCACTCTTTCGCTAAGGCAGCTGCAGTGCTTTACCATTGTTAACATTCAAAATTTTCTACCACAAACTAAACTTATTTGGATTATTACCAGCATATATAAGTATATATATATATATAAGTAAAGCCATGACAAGAACTGCCAATTTGCCTTGTTGCTTAATTCTGTCGAGATAACATGAAAAAAGTGATCATAACACAGTACAGATTTGAACACACACAAGTGCATGTGGAATATACATGTTCTTGCGTGCTCATTATACGGTTTCAGTGAAATTTTTAAAGCTATGTAAACCGGTAACTTCTTAACGAAAGTCATCGAAAATGGAAAACAAACCCACTTCGATCTCCGATGTTTCGCTCGCTATGTTTCGCTCGCTATGCACCTGACGTTGAAAAGTCCGTGTTTTGATGGAACTAAATGATTGTTGGAAACCATATAAATTTGCAATATCCAATATATACAATATTGTTGTTGCAATGCATCTATAACATCTTATACATGGAAAAACTGTCCTGGAATTCTTTGTATAACATGTGCGATTTTTCGTAAATTTTTCTATGAATGAAGCGAACTCAGTCTGTGTGTTCCGATTCATTTTAAGCATTACTAATGTGCAAGTAGCAATATACGATCCAGGACGATCTCCCCCAAGCCCCTGATACCAATCAATGTACACATTAAACAGACGCCTAGTATGAGAAGAATACTATGGATACAGGTTATAAATAAGAGAGGAATCTAGAATAAATTATACCAAAATTAACCGTAAAACAATTTTCATCCTCAAACTATACATGGAATGCAAAAAACTGGTATATATGTCTTTATTATTCTTCTATATAATACACATGTATTGATACACATACCTAGGACAAAATGTGTAAATAACAAAATATGGTAAAGTTGTTCGTCAAACTGCCAACGAGTGAGAGTAAATTCAATCTGTTTATAAAGAATATATTTCCCTTATTGAAAGGCAGTTAATATAATGTAATTTGCCAGCAAACCCGTCTTTATTTTAAATACTTTTTTATTTTGCGCCATCTGGAAAAGGCATCCCTAAATCCATAAAAAAATCGGATATACACTCCGGAACATTCCATAAAAAGCGGAAAATTGTATTGGCGTCAATGCCGACGACGTAACGGTATTTAGGATACTTGGCACATAAGGCATGGGTATATGCATTGACGACTTTGTGGGTGTCTTTAGACGTAAACTTCCCCAGCAAATCAACTGCCATATCTTTCACTGAAAAGTAAAACGCACAATACATATATTGCATGAAAATACGTGCAGACTTCTACATAATGTATACGTACATAATTCTATATAAATTATGACTTTTAGTCCTAGCATAGCTTTTACTTTTTTCAAAGCAAATTGGTCAAAGTTAAATTCTCACATTTATCTCTGTATTGTTCTCCATAAAACTTCTGGACGGAAGGGCTGGCATTCTTGAAACAGTTATCAATGTTACGTGATGTGCTGTCTGTGTTTGTAATATTAGTGGCAAAAAATCCTGGTTCCAAAATATGCACCGTCACCCCCATATTCCTCACATTTCTCCTATGGAAGAAATCAAATGATGTTTTACATATACAAATATATAACCAGGAGCGCAGTAAATTTATTTTAAGTTTATTGAGACTTACGAAACGAAATTCCCACATGAATTGCCCTAAACGGAAATGCTGCAAAATTTATGTATAGCATCTGTTGGGTGCAGTTAGTCATAACCTTTCATGTATGTATAGTGCACTGTAAGTTAACTTCATGCATGTTTTTGTAATTAACTCTGTGACTGCAAAGTAAACATATCCCTTCCTTTACTACTAAACATTCTACCTGGTGTGCTACTAAATTTGATTTTAAATTTGTTCTAAGTATACTTTAAGTCTGGTTTACTTTCTAGACCGTTTCTCTGCGCTTAGACTGTAAACGGAGGCACAATATAAGATCGATAATATTTCACATAAGATATTTTCATATTCTAGCTAACAATGATAATTAATAGCAATGAAAAGCAAATTTACATACAAACTGAATTATCACAAACGAAAAACAATTGTAATAGTATATATTGATATATCTTCTAGATATTTTCTAGATCTGATAGCCTTGTGTCTGCCTCCTTCTCCAAAGTCCCTTTTCTTATCCATCCATCCATGTAATAAATCTATTTTAAATATACATTTAACAGAATAAAACTATGATTTAATGCACGATAAGTACACATGGTGTCATGACATCATTGCTTGCTTTTCTGGACAAAAAGTTAAACATGCAAAGAACTTGCCTAGTGCACAAGAATGTAATGTTATGATTGCACCCAATTGTACATTCCATCCGAAAGGGAGAAAATTTACCTTAAGCAGTCACAGTATCCTTCGGCAGCGAACTTTGATGCGACGTATGGCGCGCCAGCTGCAGCAATCCTTCCCATCATACTTGTTATAAAGACAATGCGTCCCTTTTCTTTTGTCACCAATGGTAAGAACACCCTGCTGGTCTCTACCATACCGAAACAATTAATGTCCATTGTGTGGCGGTAGTCTTCTAGAGTCATCCATTCAACGTGTCCAATCCCTCCAGCTATGCCGGCATTGTTTACAAGACCCCATAAACCTGGAAATGTTCATAATCCCTTAAAATACTTCAAATTCTTTGCAACAGAACTTGCAAAATCTTCCTCGGTTCTCATATTCCGGAAATCAATAATAACCGTGCTATAAACAAACTCAAACAACGAACATCTTACGAATGTTGAGAAATCATTTCATTAAAACATCAATTTGCGTATATTAAATCAGAGACATATATAAACAAAGACTGGAAGCTCGCCGCTTCGAACGGAGTATGATGCACGTCCTTTTGTTATGCTAATTAGGTGACCGCACTCTATAATACACCGATTTTAACCCGTCGGATATCGCACGGGACGTATAAAGCAATTGGTCTTTTCCTGCCGACACATCTCGGTTCAAATTCTACAATCACCTATTACTTTTTTTTGCCTTTTATGTTGATTTTATCGATATATAAAAAAAATATTCTCCTTTTTCTAACAAAATCGAGACAAACTTGATAAGAATATTTCAAAAGCAGGATTTTTAGTCAGACGTCTTCATTTCCTCCTTTTTTACTAACCGTTTATTTCTCTTTACATATTTATTCATTTAACAGCGTTTGTTGTCATTTACGAGTTGTTGATATAAGCAATCAATGCACCTGCCTGTACTACTGTTTGTTTTAGTACTCAGCAGTACCACCCCAGGGGAAGCGCCAGCGTATGTCATTGTCATTTATGGGCAGTTTATAAACAAAATTCAGATGGTAAATAACTAAACAAAATAATGTTTTATCTTAAAGGCACACTTGACGTGATATTAACTGTTTTACTCCTTTCTATGTAAAGAAGTAAAAAGAAAATGGCGATCCGGGCGGCTAAGGAAAAATCGTATTGCAATATGTCCAATTACGTGCTCATAATTTCTTCAATTAGTACTAAAATGGCAACTTTATTTCTCTAATGTTTCCAATATAAAACAAGTCATATATCGACATGTGGTAAGATTATTTTGTCGTTTATAGTATGCTATCGGTTTTTTGAGCAAAAAAAGCTAGAAGATTCACCGCCCAAATAAAATTGGATTAAAATCAAATAACGAACAAAGATTTGCACACTCAATGGTATAAAATGTGTCTGAAAACTTTTCTGGACACAAACATGTGAATTTAGTCACGCAGAGGATATTATCTTTGTTGTTTTAGTAAATTTTCTCGCCATGGTCGTATCTCTACGGGGTCGGTAGTGAGGAGAAAAATGTCGCCAGATCTTCACACTTGGCCGGGTAATTAAACATGATTTATAGAAAGTTCATGAGAAAATTAAAGAGTCATAACATGAATAAACATTGAAGCTGCTATAAACGAAAAATGGTCGCATGTGCTTCAATATTGTGTTAATTATTTGACTGCAACTGAGTGAAAGTTTTCACAGGTCTATCACGATCAAATAGATTCTGATCGGGGTTATGATTTCACGTTGAATGGATCATAAATGAAATGTTTAATGATTCAAATCGTTTGTATATATTTTTTTTTACTTAACTACACTACCTTTATTTGAAGATCGCTGCTAATTTCTATTCTTTACGAGCTTAAACGTTTCAGGTGAACCAACACCGAGAACAATATGGCGGACATCTGGTTTATCGGGATGCATGTCGGGAAATGTTACCTACGTGAGATAGCTATATAGCTTTCAACGGGAGTTTCCATCTCTGTGTATATATGTCTCTGGTTAAATTAACGCTGTCAGATTTGGTTTACCATCGTCCCTGTTGTATCATTTCAATATGACGAAAATATTAATCTTTAGCTTGTCGAATGATATTGAGAATACAGAAAAAAAAACTTTGAAAAAGTACTTGTCATTAGGATGATAGAGTATAAACTGGGGCTCCGTATGATGGGAAAGTATAAACCGAGGTTCCATGCATGTCACCGTGCACGTCGGCACTAGAAAGATCACTCACTACTAAGGGAAGATCCTTTGAGTATGAAATTTATGGGGACATGCACTAGACAGCGACAGCCACCATATCGGTGAAATAATACTGGTGTGTTATAAACCAATAGCAAAACAAACAAACAATTATGTGTAGTTTAGATGAAATATTATGGAATTAAATCTAGAGGTGGAATCCACCAATAAAATTTTCTTTTAAAAAAACTGTACCCCTCTTCGATGGTAGAGCCTTCTTCACTATCATTAACGCTTCTTCAATACTTTTTGTGCTAGTGACGTCTAATGGGACAATTCGTACTCTGCCCGACACTTCACTTTTCAGTTCTTTTCCACCTTTCTCGGTCAAGCATCCAGCAAATACTGTGAAGCCCATCGAGTCCAATTTCTTTGCTAACATAAAACCGAATCCAGAATCGCATCCGGTGATCATCACGTGACGTCCTTCATAGTGGTCAATCATTAACGTTCGCAAATAATACCGCAGTGTGAAATAAAGTATCAGCCCGAGTGCAAGGTATTCCAGCATTTTTTCCCTGTGAAAATATTTATTGCAAAATTTTATGTTCAGTGCTATTTTCTTTCGATTTGCTACTGAGGGATTATTTTTATAAGTTGCATGTATAGCAATACGCAATATTTCAGTTGTAAGGTGGCATATGCATTTGTACGTATATCAATAGTGTTAAAAGTTTTAAATAAAATACAAGGACAATATGATCACTGTATGTCACCGTGTATGTCCCAATAGAACATGTAATGTGTTTGAAATGAAATATCAAGTTTATTGATCTGAAAATTGGAAATTTTGTTCTGACTGATTTTGTCAGACTCTTGCAAATATCCACGGGGTTTGTGATGTACAATCTATACCCCTTGGGTATTGTGCGATGTAGAGAATTTAGAGAGAAAGTGTTAAAGTATATGTTTCACCCTAAATATATTAGGTTTCCATATAAAATATCATATATCGCCTTCTCTTGTTGCTTCCACAAGGACGAAGCTCGCTTGAACCCGGGATCAATTTTCTTATGTATATGGAGAAAGGATTGAACTCTCTCTCTATGGTAAAAATCGATCTAAGTTGGATCAAGAGTCATTTAACACTTTATTCAGATGACACCCAACTTTTGATTTACATGCATCAATAGATAAATTAATTTCCTGTAAATTCAGCAAGTTTCAGATCTGTATCTCCCGTAAAAGCGAAGATACCCCACCACCTCAGATATGGTTATGTTCTTGTATTTTGATTGGTCGGACAAAAGCCTGACCATGAGTCGACGGCGTGAGTATAGGACAACAGCATACGAACTACACCATCAGGCAAGTTTTTCCTCCTAATGTTATCCCAAACATGTAAAAGTATATGCACTTACCCCCTACCCCACTTAGTGTCGAAATAAATCCCTATTTCCTTCTTTAATCTCGATAATTCGGCGGTCGTATTTTGAATTTGCCTCTCGACGGCATTTTTGCGTGACGAAGGTGTAGGATGAGAGGCGAATGCGGATTGGTTGAGGGTGTGTCTATCTTAGTCAATGAGGTGGGTTTTCTATTTCGCGGAATTTTTCGGATGGTCTCTTGAAAGTTTTTCATCTAAAACGATAAATCTGTACCCTGAAAACACGAGAGTATCAGTAAAACTGATGAATGCTCCTCGAACGGCAGCTATAATGCAGGAAATTAATGACTCAATTCATATACAAAATCAGTCAAACTGATGGATGCTCCAAGACGTACAGCAATAATGAAGGAAATGAATGACTCAATATATAGAAAATCAATGTATTAATTGATGACAATTTCAAATCTGAATGTATCATGCGAATATCCAATAGAGTCACCTGTAGAACAACAAGTGCTCACAGTATCTTAAACAAAAATGAGTAAGCTTGACCTTGATTAGTTATGAAAAAACGTTTTTATTGTGGCCTTGACCTTTCAGAAATGACCTTGAGTGATTTTTGTCCAAAAGCTCTTAACCTAAATAACATTTTTGGTGAAGTATGATCAATGATCAAATTATGATGAAAGGTGTAAGAGATATAAGTACTTCATGGTATTTTAAGTAATAGTTAATAAGTGACCTTGACCTTTCAGAAATGACCTTGAGTGACCTTTATCCTAAAGCCCTAAATCATATTTTAATGGAGTATGATCAAAATCTGATAAAAGGTTTATGAGGTATGAGCTCAGACGGACAGACACACGGACACGACGGTCACTATATGCTCCCCCGAAGGTTTTCGGGGAGCATAAAAACACAATTTGTGACGAAAACACCATAAAAGGATGTTTTCACAGCTTTGCAGAAAACGTCTTGCGGACTGGCAATCGACGAGCACAACTGTTTGTTGGTGACCAAGCAGGTAAAGGCAAAACCTATCTGCTTGGTCATATCTATGACGAACTCTTTAGAGACGGGAAGTTGCCGTCACGTGTACAACCCGCATAGCCTGCCGTTCGTGCCTATACGATTTCAGGCAAAAACAATTCAGAGTTGGTATGTAGGCATTTCACAAAAGAAAAAAGAGGAGTTACTGGCTCAGTTATGTGGCAGAAGTCACCATGGAGCTATACAATACATGAATATGAATAATATACTAGAACATATAACACATTAAAAAATATTTGATTGTAGTGCAATTACGATACCAACAAGTAATCATACGTAATTTCTTTTATAAATCAAATCGTTAAAGATGCATATGGTCTCCTGTAGCGTCTACTATTGTCATTAAAGTAACATCGTAAATCTGTTTAGTACAGTATCTTTTGACTGCCCATCAGTATTAAATGTAGCTATCGCGTACAAATACGCTACATAACCCACGTTTTCATCATCAGTTTTATTCATCTCGGTCGACCTGGAAATATTCATTTGCATAATGTATGTAGTGCACGTGAGACAAATTCTACTTCTCGCATGCTTTACATCATACTCATTCTTTCTTTCTTTTCTTTTCCGAGTCACTTAGTGCAGAAGGTCGATTTCTTTTCTTTTTCTCTTTCTTATCTTCACCATTGTTGTTTTACTCCGTATGCAAATGAATAATTTTAAGGTCACGTGCGTATTCTCCGGTCTCGTACGAACGGCAGTAGGTTAAATTTGAGGTCGTATTGCTAACATGCTGCAGCAATAACTGTATAACCAAGGCTTATAAGGTTTGGAGGTCGCTCTTTTTATAAGTAAAATAAGTTAGAAATACATTTTATTGTACCTCTGATTTGATAAAATTAGACATTATGTATCTTTAAGTCATTTTCACTAAAGATCGCAAACAGAATTTTCCTTACGAAAAATCCTTAACTTTAAGGAAACCTTATAGCTTTCGTAACTCTTTAAGAGATTTCCTTAAGTTTGTAAAAATGGCTTAAAGATTTACGTAAGGAATACGCATGTAAAATACTTAAGAAAAACTCGCGATTCCTTGTGAAAGTGCCTCCTGGTATTGACAATGGCAGGTAAAAAGTCAACTTTGCATCTTTTATTAAAAATCTCATCTCGTACCAAAGAAGACCCTAGTATATGACTTATGTCTGTTTCATTGTTGCTTTACGTCACAGCCGACAATATTTAAGTCATATGTGAGACGGCACATAGCTACAAAGGTGTGAAGGCGGTATTGAAAAGCGTTTGGCCTCCTGCTCGGCTATCCTCGCCATAGACAGGTAGGAATCTTTTACGTGCCTGGCCTGGCACAGACATGGGATCAATTTTCATATCGTCCTTCAACAGAATGGAAACCTTTGTCGTGCAGTGGGGTTTGAACTTTTAACCAAAGGATGATTCCTTACGCCTTAAGCTTAGGCCGAGAACAATGGTCATTACCAATGTACCACATAGGCAGACATATGAATTCTGCCGATCACCGTGATCCATACGTTCTACATTACGCTATTATACTGTTGGCTCTGCATCCTTAGGCTAAAAATATGTGTTTCCAGCTTCATGCCGAAAAAATTAAGTGTCAGTAAGTAGGCAAACTCTGTTTTGTTTTTAATTTTTAAGTGACGGGAAAATAATTTTGAGATTAGCAATCGTAAATTAATTTTCCTACAAAATAAATGGCATTTCACTGTAACTATATTGCAAGCAGGAACTAGGTAGAGTTTGTAATGCTCAGATGCAGTAAAAAGTTGTAGTGTCAGGGTTGGTCCGGAAACTGTTTGCCTTACAAAATGCTTCAAATGGTGTGTTGCATTTGTTTGAACTATTTTTCGACTCAAGTGTTATTATACCCTTTTGTCCTGATGTTATGTATAAATACAATGCTGAATTATATTTGTTTCGTCTGTATGTAAGGGAATTCACGGCGGGTGTGGCTAGCCAAACAGGAGACGCTCACTCCTCCCGGGCACCTGGTCCCACCCTTGAATTATAAGGGTCCGTGAATGTCCACTATGGTACATTGTTGTTAGTGCCATAGTCATGTGACACCAGTTACTTTCGTATTTTACATTAATGTCACACTTATACCCTTTGCAGTGGGGAGCTCGTAAGAAAGTCCCCCGCAGAGGTTTGACTTAAGTGTTATTATACCAATTTTCCTAATGTTATGTGGCTGTGACACTTTCTACACAGTGTTTGTTCACATGTATGTATAAATACAGTGCTGAATTATATTTGTTTCGTCTGTATGTAAGGGCATTAATGGCGGGTGTGGCTATCCAAACAGGAGACGCTCACTCCTCCCGGGCACCTGGTCTCACTACTGAATTTCAAGGGTCCGTGAATGTCCACTGTGGTACATTGTTGTTAGTACCATAGTCATGTGACACCAGTTACTTTCGTATTTTACATTATATAAAGTCAGTCGTACAGTTGAAAGGTTGCTGATCTTAATATAAACTAAAACGTTGCCTGTGTGACTTTGACCGTGGATGTGACCTTGACTATCAGGTGCTATATCTTACTTGATGAACTTTCCTATAAAGTTTCATGATTAAGATATGACTTGACATTACAGACCTATATGACTATTTATGTTGAAGTGTAATTCGACACACAGATATATAGACACATGGATGAAAAGATGCCAGATAAAGTGATGTGATGCATGTGACACAATTATTATAGTCAATTAAGCAATAAAAGTAAGTGATAATTCTTTTTGTGATACCTCAATATATTTACTTCATATAGGACAGCAGCTACATTCATGATGTGGTCAGAAACTATAAAAATACGAAAGTAAATGGTGTCACATGACTGTGACACTAGAAAAAATGTTCCATAGTGGATATTTACGGACCTGTGAAATTCAGAGTTGAGACCAGGTGCCCGGGAATAGTGAGCATCTCCTGTTTGGCTAGTTACATCCGCCGTGAATGTCCTTAAATACAGACGTAACAAATATAATTCAGCACTGCGTACATACATGAATGTGAACAAACACTGCGTAGAAAGTACCACAGCCACACAACATCAGAGGGAAAGGGGTATAATAACACTTAAGTCAAACTCTCCGCGGGGAACTTTTTACGAGCTCCACACTGCAAAGGGAATAAGAGTGACAAAGGACAAATACAATGAAATAATCATGACAGATGTTCTAATGGTGGATGAGATTTCCATGCTTTCAATGAAACGTTTGGAACAATTAGAGGTCTTCTGCGTCTTGAAATGTAAATCATTCCTTTTGGAGGATGCAGGTAATATTAAGTGGGTTTTTTTCAACCAACTTTCCCCAGTGAAGAACACAGTGTATAATGATGAAGGGAGTTCTCCTTCGAAACAGATTTATTTGACAGAGTTTTCCAACGAAGAATTGTCTTAGATAAGGTACCTCGGTTGTTACTGTCCCATCGGAAAGACAGGACACAAACATGATCTGTAGACCGACCACGCCGGCTTAAAGAAATTCAACATATTTTTTATGCTCTTGAACAGACTGATTGGGGCAAAATCTTTTAACTGCTTTACACAAGTTTAATTTTTTTATGGCACGTAAGTGATATTATGAGAGAAAGACTTCATATTTGGCATGTATGTTCTATTAATACGGCCTTATTAAATGACCTCAAATTAACTGACCTTGTAATATTTTATCTTGGCAAAGAACCATGCAAAGGGGAATGTTTCCAACTTATAGGTGCCCGGTACATCTTGTTTCAGACATGTTAAAGATGATACTAGAGAAAATTATGTTCATACATTCACAGAGTTTTGAGGCAAAAAAAAAAAAAAAAAAAAGTGATGACACAATTTCGAAAATTCCATATTTCTTAGATGTTTATTTTGTTGTCATGTATTTTTAATTTGATGTGAATTACTTATTTCACATGTTGACATTTCATTGTTCAATATTGTTTCAGTTTACAGTCCAACTCAGGCAAAATATAGCAGAGGGATCACAGATTCCAGTCTAGTTAGCATTTGCATTACCAGTACAGAAAGCACAGGGCTTGACTTTGGATAGGTACAGTGTAACACATATTTATGGTATGGTTTGTTATACCATTTAGCAGACCTATAAAGTGATAGATTGGTAGATGTATCAGAATATTTCTTTTGCGGATCCATCATGAAACATTATATCAATATTTCATTATACATGTATATCAATATTTCATTACATTTTATGCATTGTATACCTATAACTTTAAGATCCGTTGAATTACTAAAAACAAAAAATATTAATAAATAAGTAAATAAAAATTGTTTGACTTTAAAGCTGTGCTGATATAACGATTTCAGATTAGAAATCGATTGCAGACATATGTTCAAACTAGGGCAACTAGGGGTGACACTTGGAAGGGTAACGTCACCATCAAATTTGTGAGTGAATTAATTTCACTAAATATACGCTTGCCTTCCACAGCCAGTCAAAATAGAGTAATTCTCACCTTCGTGTCCATGCCAGAAAGAGAAGTCAAGAACTGTTGAAGATTTACAAGGTAAACTGTCTATGTATGGCCGGAATTTTCCTGAGCCTGATGTAATAACACTGCATTTTATATACTGAATGTAGTATTTTGCGTGTATGGATGCAGTGTATATAACACAAGGTTGAATTAAATATACAACTACGATAATTTATATGCCCACAGTCTTAATTACAAGGCATGTAGCATTTAGGTCATTTGTCTGTCCGTCCATCTGTAATTTCATCCTAATTTTTGTGTTAGCTGTAGCGCATGGCAGACACATAGGGATCAACCTGCCCAGCACCTGTTCATCCGTCTGTCTGTCCATCTGTCTGAGTGGAGTCAGACTTGCATATAAATGGTCTAAACTTTCTTCACATCTTCAGGAAACTTCATACGAACATTGATCGTGATAAGATACATAACCTAAAGGACAGGGTCACATCAAAGATCAAGGTCATGGCAGGCGACACATGTGTTCCATGAACACTCTAGTTGAAAAACTGCCCTAATTGTTTTTAAACTTTAAAACTTAGCACACATACTCCATTAATGATACCATTCTACTGACACCAAGAAAGTGGGCAGGGTAGGTATGAAAGGTCAAGAACTGGAACGTTGTCTATTTTTTATATACAATACTCTATATAATCCATATATTGACAGGGAAACAAAGACTGATTGTTTGGGACACCATTGCGTTATTCTTTGAACCAGCTTAAAACCTCTTGCAATTCAATTAATATATTACCATTAATACTGCTGATTGGTCTGGAATCTCTGAAAATTATCACAAACTTTGATGTTTTCCATTAGACATATTCCCCTGTGTTTAAAAGTAGATCCCTTGTGCATCCCTTACTTACGCCACTTTTCAATATATTATTGCAAATCTTTTTAATTACATGCGAATTATCCACCATGAATGTCACTCTTTCTTCGAAATTGCATGGACTCTGCACAAGCATACTCATTTTCTCTGGCACATTTATATTCAGATTGCATACTGCTCCATCCATGGAAGTGTAACAACAATGAAATCCATATTCCTGTAATTTGTCTTTGACTTCCCAAAACAGAGTGTGTAATTCGTACTCGTAATTTTGTTACAAAGTGAGCTAAAGGAAAACGGAATCCGGCCATCCTTAAAATATGAGTTGCAGTACATAGTTCCCTAATTTTCCGTCTTTCAAACCATTTCTCAGTGTTGCGCAAATGTACCAGACCGATTAAACCAACACCACTAATATTTTTTTAAGTCTGTATTGTGTCTTGTATTGACATTTCGTCTATGATCCTTCTTCAGAAATTTGTAATCGAGCTGACTCTTTTTCATCCATTGGAATATTTCAACATTAAAACCAATTCTCTGCTTCACACTGTTCTTGTATAAAACAAGTAGTGATGGGGATGGCAGCACTAGTGTGTTGCTGAGTCTGCGTGCCTCATATCCAAGTGGAGTCCTATTGTATAATTGTAAACAAATGGATACAATCTCCTTTGGCCATCTACTCCCTTTAGGATTCCTCTGTAAATTGTTTGCTTGACTCATAAGTAAATGAATCATTTCATTATGGAATTTGGGATTAGTTTCATGAAGTCAGCTTCTGTAAATGTGTTGTTACAGTCACCATCATTTTTAGAATTTTCATTCTCGCTTCTCGATACTTTTTCAAATTCCTCCACAGTATTCTACCGACTACTTGTTACATATTTAGTTATCTTTACTCCTTCACACAATTTCAGTTTGCGTACAATCTTGAAAATGGTGTTGTAATCTGTACGTTTATATGTTGCATCTATCCCCAAACTTCCTAAATCTAGCATTTTGCCAGCAACATACAAATTCCACTGTCCATCCTTGCAAAGTTAATGATCAGGTCAACAGTAATTACATTACATTTATAATCTGATTCCTCTGAACATGCACTGAATTACACCGTGGATTCTTTTTACAATACTCTAGCATTGGAAGAAATTGCCTTGTCAATATTTTCAAAATGTAATGTTACCTCTGTCGGTGATGGTGACGGTTTTAATTCTAAGCCTGACTTTATAGCAATCTTCCATCCATTTATTTCCGAGAAAAATTCACTGATGGGAACAATGACATAAATGCTTGCAGAAGCATTCAAAATTTACATTTTGAGCGGAAAATTTTGTTGATATCTTAACAATATTCAAATTTGCACACATCAAACACTCATTGTAAGGTAATCTTACTTGTTTTGGAAACCTCAAGACTATTCATCAACATGAAATTTGATATTGTAAAGATTATTTACAGCTTCTTTTGTAGCATGTGATGTACAAGTAGGAATTACGTTGCCTGGTATCTGTCTATCTGTCTGTCTTCAGTACAGTCACACATAAATGTTAATTAAATAAATACATTCAATCAATCAAATAATAAATTATCAAGTAAATTTATTTTAATAAGTAATTAAATACATTCAATGAATTAAATTAACGAAATAATTATAAATGTAATTAATTAAATTATCTTAATAAATTAAGTAAATGAATTCAATATATTAAATGCATTAAATAAAATAATTTAGATAAATTACATAAATAAAATATATCAAGTTAATAAAAATTGCAAAATTCAAAATTAACTTAAGTAAATATAATTGATAATAATTTAATTTAATAATAAATTCAATAAGTTAAATTAAGCCGGCGTAGCATAGTGGTATCGCGCTGGACTCCTGATCGGGAGGCCGGGGTTCGAGTCCCGCTCTGGTCATGCCGGTGTCCTGTCTTTCGTATGAGAGAGGCCCCGTGTCGTGGTATGCTTGGCACGTTAAAGATCCCTCACTGACTCGGGTGGGTCCGTTGCAAAGGTCAAAATTTGTATGCCCTGCATCAGGCAGATGCCGTCACCATATACGTGAAATATTCGTGGTGTGACGTTAAACAAAAATCAATCAATCAATAAATAAATAAGTTAAATTAGTTTATTTCATTAAATTATTTAAGAAATTATAAATTTGCTGATGGTACTCAAGCCGGTGTGGCATAGTGGATGAGGTGCTCGGCTCGTGACCGAGTGGTCCCGGGTTCGACTCCCGCCCTGGGTAAAAGTTAATTAATCTGATGGTACTCAGGTAAGCGATATAGGCTCCTGGGCTTCTTGTTTATGAACTGATCTGCACATTGAATCATAGAATTTGCTTTTCAGGCAAACGACTAAAGAACACACTCTAATGCCACTGGACAGTGTTGTTAAATTACAGAAAGACCATAAAAAATTGAGGAGGAGGAAGAGGCGGAGGAAGTGGATGACAAGGTGTTAAGTAGGTGTCTGCAGGTTCAGATCATACGGAAGAACATCTACATATTATATGTGGAAACTGTTTTGCAGGACCTCAAGGCAGAGGAAGTATTCACTAAATTTCAACAGAAAAACAACAACTGTATAAATCATGTGGTAAACGTGTCTCAATTTCTCAGGAATTTTTAATACGAAGAGGAATGACTGTAACTTGATAAAATAATCCAAAACATAAAGAATAAGAGAATGGCACAGTTTTATCAGGAATGTCATAGGCACCAAACCTCTACTACCTATAAAGCCAGGGTATACCTTATGTTCTTTGACATGCCAGTGGTATCACAACAAGTTATGGTACATATTTTTTTTTTAATATTACCACAAGCATTAGAAAATTTTTGTTCCTTGAAAAGAAATCACTCTACAAAGTTAATGAAGAAGGAAGGATTCAGGAAAGACAACCTACAGATTAAAGTCAAGGTAAAATTCGATATGTCGGGAGCTACTGTATGGCAAAACTGCGACAAAAATACACTTAACAGGTCTCTATGTACTGTTTCCGATTCAAGGAATCTGACAAATAAAAGGATGAAAATCATTTCATTTTTTGTGAAAATGTTTGCAATGTAATGGATGAAATATTAGCCACAGTAAGTTCAAAGGAGAAATTATTATCAGAAATTTAAAAAACAGTTATGGTGATGCTAAATCAGTTTAGAAAAGATTTCCTTTCAAGTCTTGTTGTGAAGAAGAAAATGGCCCACAGGAAACAAATTCGAGTCCATCAAAAGTCATAAGAACTTGACATTTCAAAAGTCAACTTTGATTTCATCATTAAGGATAAGTTTCAGGGGAAATCCGTTTCAAATAACTTATTGAAGGCCTTTATTTACCAAAATGACAATTTTCTTGATCCTATGAAAAAACTGAACTTTTAACATCTGTAAAGCATATGGTTGCTCTACAAAATCAAAAGACAATAAATCTGCGATCATCAAAATCCTCAATCGTGTTACATTGCGTTCTTCAGAATTCATCCCAAAATACCAACTTTCTGCAACATCATCAGGTTGGTTGGTTGGTTGATAGGCGTTTAATGTCGCTTTCAATAATTTTTCATTTATATCGCGACACGAAAGTAAGAGGTTACCAACCTCTTAAACATAGTGGTGCTCTGTTGAGAATCGAACCCGGATCGTCTGTACCGCAAGCCAAGCCAGCATACCATCCGTATACCTACAACAAGAAGAAATATATACCGGTTCTCTTTCTGCCCACGTACCATCAGGGATTGGAATAAACTACCATCTACATTGACAACATCCTGCTCCTTAGAGGAGTACCGGTCAACACTGGGCAACCTACCACCAGCCCATTTCAACACAGATTGAGGATTTTGGATTTTATTCCTTTAATTGTAAATTATGCCCACTGAGACTCTTCTCTTTACTACCGTATGAAGTATAGCCCTTAATTTATGAGTACACTTCGTAAATGAAGAACTCGGAGTACACAGGTCCTTCATCATCACTGGTTACCTCAGAGCAACCACTTCTTTCACCACCATCCAGTAGCATAGACAGTGATTACTGTGCTATTTGCACCAGAGTAGAGGGTCATACACAATGGATCCAATGCAAAAATTTGAATGGGTGGTTACATAGAGACACATGTGTTCTCAAATACTCAAGAACTAGAAGAAATGAAGTGCTGTGTCTAAAGCACTATTTGACTGTCATAAGTGTACTTTTAAAATATATTTCAACTATTTAGTGAACATAAGTGAAATGACTGAATAAATTACCACGACATTAGATACATTATTCTAGACTTCTCGTCGAAAATGTTTTCGTTCTCCAATTTTAAAATTTCCGCCAAACTGAATTCACTTACCTCATCTTTTTTTTCGGTTTTGACTAGGATGGACACATCCCCAACCAATCCGAATTCGTCTCCCATTCTACACTTTCGTCACGCTAAAATGGCGTCGACAGGCAAATTCAAAATACGACCGCCGAATTATCGTGATTAAGGGAGGAAACAAGGATTTATTTCGACACTGAGTGGGGTAAGTGCATATACTTTTAACATGTCTGGGGTAACTAGAGGAGGATGTTGCAGTTCGTATGCTGTTGTCCTGTAATTACGCCGTCGACCCATGGAAGGGCTTTTCTCCGACCAGTGAATTTACGAGAACATGACCATATTTGAGGTGGTGTATCTCCGCTTTCACAGGAGATACAGATCTGAAACTTGCTGAGATTATAGCAAATTTATTTATTTAAATATTGAGGTATATCAAAATACGAAAATCGATCCCGGGTTCAAGCGAGCGTTGTCCCTGTCGTTGCTTCATAACTCACTTTTTTCCAAAATCTTAAGCATTTCGATAATTTTTATCTCTCTGGGTCTTTTCGTGATACAAAGTTATTTCCCATATGGGTAGGTATTTGACGTCAAACCACTGTGACGTCATACAATATCTAAATCATTTCCCGCAATTTTACACCACTTTCCATAGAATTGCCAAGCCATTGGCGGATTTTGGAGAGGGGGTTGGAAACAACAAACCAAACCCCCCCCCTCTTTGTGTGTGTGTGTGTGTGTGTGTGTGTGTGTGTGTGTGTGTGTGTGTGTGTGTGTGTGTGTGTGTGTGTGTGTTTTGGTCCGGCGGAAAATTTTACAGGAAAAGATAACTTTCGACCATTTTTTATGGTTGCAACACCCCCCTCTCAGGACCGAATAGTGCAAAACGCTAGTAATAGGAGGTTGCAAACCGCCCCCCCCCCCCCCCGTCAAAAATTTCTAGATCTGCCTATGCAAGCAGATACCTGCTCATATGGGAAATAACTCTGTATAACGAAAAGACCCAATTACAGCCCCATATTTTCAATGCTGATTGCCAATGTAGTCACCTCAGCGCCCTCCAGCCCTCCCCCATTTTAGTCGCCTTAAGAAGCGCTCTTAACCCCCCCCCCCCCCCCCCCCTTTTCCCTTTTTTTAAATATCACCAACATCAGAGAAAGAAGGGTAAAGTTGTGACAGAAGTAGGTAGCACATAGAGAATATTACCGTTCATTCGTGTTCAACATATTAACCTAGATTAAGAACCGATATACTCTAGATCTTGAACTACACATGTAGATTTCACAAAGTGATAATGCATGCATAACATATAATACGCAAGTGTTCAAGTAAATGTGTCATGAAATTAAATCTTGTCGATACACAAATGACAAGAAAGAAATAGCAGTAATATAGATACACACGTGTGTTGTCTGTGAATCCAGTCCAGGCGTCCGTTTAGACCTGTGATAACATATGACACGTGTGTCCGTGAAAGCTATTGTAAATACATTGATATGTGTGATCTTTGTTCTTTGGCGTTTTAAAAGTGATAAAATATTGAAGGACTGTTTTTACTGTCTTGTCATGTACTGTATGAACAATATTCAGTAGAACTACCAGTGGCGGATTTAGAGCCGGGTGCCCGCTCCCCCTTTTTCCTTTTTTCACTATACATGTACAAATTCACAGGTATTCGTAAACAAATCATGTGATAACTTTGAAACGGCCCCTTCAAAAAAAAAAAGGTTAAGCCAAAGGGGCCGTTTCATATTTGTTTCATAGATTCTTATCTAATTTACTAAATTGTTTTCATTAAATCATTTTTAAACAATTTGCAATCTTATAAGGTGTATTGCAGTGCTCAGTATGTATAAATTTGTTCTTTTCTTTCTGAACGTTAATACTACAAGTCATTTTTATCATGCAAAGATAAAAAGTGTTCGGGAATTGAAAACATTTACTCATGCAAACATAGGCGCAATTTCCCGTTCCTCTTAGTGCCTCTAAGTTGAAATGACAGGCCCTGAACACTAATTATCAAAGTCTTGAAGGTGGAAATTAGTATAGTACATGTATTTTAAACTGTCGGCATTGAAGGATTGTGAGGGGGATTGTAACCCCCCTTTGGTCGGAAATTTTTACCAAAGCAAAAAGTTATTTTCGGCCATTTTCAAGGCTGCAACACCCCCCCCCCCCCCTTTTTTTTCAAACTGAACAGTAGATAATAGTAGTCATGGCAGGCTGCAACTCCTCATTTAAGAAACTTTCTAGAAACGCCTATGGTCAATGTTCAGCTCTATGCGATTCAAGCAAGACTCCTTGGCACAAAAAGTGGCTTAAACTGTTAAACAGTGGTATCATATTGCAAATTTTGTTTTGAGTTTACAAGTTTGGCCCCTCCACTTTTGAAATGCTTCCTACGGGACTGTAGGTTATGTCTTTATACTATTGATATATAATACAATCGAAAATCCATTACATTACGTCAAGATATATTGTCACTAAATTTCTCAAATTCAAGTTCAAGTATTTATATCCATGACAACTACGCTTGATCTAACAAATTTAACAGTAAACTGCATAATCCAATGGTATACCCGATAACTATGCCAAATTTGTCATGATTTGGTCAGTTAAGAATCACTGGTACATGGATCACACCCTTGCGCCATTGGCGTATCGAAATTTTATATGCCGCCCTCATATTCCATCAAGAGGACAGATCGGCGCAGCAATGTCGTTAGAAAGTTTTGAAATGGGGCATGAAACTCCTGTACTGTACAATGGCATGCGCGGATACAGAGGGGGGGTTGTCCAGACCTCCCCCCCTTGGAATCCGAAAATTTTACCAAAAAAAAGGTAATATTTGGGCATTTTTGGGGGTTGGACATACCCTCGTCTAAGAGAAAAATTTACCTTTTTTAGTTGGAACCCCTCTGACAAAAATTTCTGGATCCGCGCATGAATGGGCCATACGAAATTGACAGAGAGAGAGAGAGAGAGAGAGAGAGAGAGAGAGAAAACTCTAATCTCCGTATAAGTGACGTTGCTGGCCCTCAACCCACAAAATTTGCTATTGGGCCCATCAACTGCAAATTCTAAGGAGATCCCTGCCACTGGTATTTCAACATTTCAATATTAAGGTCTCTAAAATATCCATGGCAATCAAATTCTGACAATATTTAAAGTTGATTTCACATGACATTTTAGAATCATATTAAGTTTAGTATCAACAAAGCAAATCATCTATGGGTTGGTTGGTTGGTTGGTTGGTTGATTGGTGTTTTACGTCGCTTTCAACAATGTTTTAGTTATATCGCGACATGGAAGCAGGAGGTAACCAACCTCATAAACATAGTGGCGCAATCCGGGAATCGAACCCGGATCGTTTGCGCCGCAAGCCAAGCGCTTGACCACTGCACCAAGCCTGCCCCCTCATCTATGGGACATAGGACAATTAGATGTCCAAATCACGCAAATGGATTGTATAAAATTAATGTGAATTACAGTAAAGAAAAGCTTACGACACGTATTGAAATCTAGGCATAAAGTATTTAAAAATTCTTAAATTTTAAATTTGTAATGGATTTTGGATAGAAAGAAATGCATATTTAGACAAAACGTTAAGACAATTTGACATTATTTAAAAATCTTTTGACATTAATTAGTAAGTTCTACATTAAATACATTTAAATGAACACGTGGCATAAAGTAATGATAGTACGGATGAATATTCTTGAAAGGGTGCATTACAAGGCAGAAAAGGCGCTCTATAGATGTATTTGTTATCTCCATTGTGCACAGTGCCTGACAGTGGTGGATCCAGAAGCCCGTACTTGGTGAGTTTGATATCATAGAAAGTGGGTTTCGGAACATATTTTTTAATTTCATGATGCAGAATCATATAGGGGTCACGATTTGCGAATATTTAAAGCCGTTACTATTATTGTTGTTGGTTGGTTGATTGATTGGTGTTTTACGTCGCTTTGAACAATATTTCAGTTATATCGCGACATGCAAGCAGGAGGTAATCAACCTCTTAAACATAGTGGCGCTACCCGGGAATCGTCGGCGCCGTCAGCCAAGCGCTTAAGCACTACACCAAGCCTTCCCCTACTATTATTGTGGGCCGGCACTAGCCGGTCCATCCTTTGATATAAGTTTGGGACAGTCGCATGCGTTTCTGCGGTACAGTAAGACATACCCCCAGGATTTTACACCAATGAAAAAATTAGGATTTTATTCACTGTGGAGAGAGCATGTGTCACCTCCCTGACCCAGTTTGATAGATACATGTAAATGTAGTACGTTACAGCAGAGAAGTAAATTTGTTGGAATATTTTCTGGGGATGGGTGTTACCTTACAGTTTTTTTTTAATATTTTGACGTGCTTTCTTCATAATCAAATTATTATTCGGTTGCCTAAGTGACTTTTGGTTAATAGTCAATCGGAACATCATCGCCATTTTTTACAAAAAATATATCTTTTTTTTTTTTGCGTAAGGAAATGGTCGAGTTGTTATATTACGACTGAATAATAGTGTGATGTAAGTCCTGCTAAAACTTTCAGAATACAGAATGCTAGCTAGGAAGGACCAATTACAATTGTTTCTTCTGGCAAGACGATAAAACTTAATTAGTGTTTATACATTGAAACTTGAGAATAAAAAGATTACCAACCAGCACGGCCACACCACTACCAAAAGTTAACCAGTGAAGGGTTGGTTACCTCAGAAAACCTCCAGTTGCTTATAGATTGGTTATGTTTTGTTGTTAAAAATAGTGTGTTGATTGATTAATTATTGTTTTACGTCACTCCACGACTATTTCACGTACATGGTGCATTGCATAGAAATTTATACCTCTGTAAAGGACCCTCGCCAAGAAGTGGGGAATCTTCTACGCGCCACGCCTACCGTGACACGGGACCTCTGTTTCTACTGTCCAATTTGAAAGACCAGTCACCGATGTGCCCACGGCGAAAGTCAAACCCGCGACCTTTCGATCACCTCATCCACTGAGCCCACCGACTTAAAACATAGTAGATGATATGACTAGTAATTTTAAAAGTACATTTCCATACTAAATGCAAGCTAATCCGTACGTCTGACAAACTCGCTATTGCCATGCCTTATGTACTGAATGGGCTAAATGAGCCCAAATATAAACTATTAGCTGAAAAGTAAGTGATACTGGAGATTTATATGTCTGTGCTCGATCATCATATTCTTTGTATGTCTGCTGATTATCAGTCACAAGGCTGTACAATACAAATTTTAAAACGTTATTCTGTTTATAAAATTCTTTGCAGTTTTATCAAACATCCCATTCCGGTGTAACGGTTTCAAAGTTCCCCCATGCTGAAAGTTCCCTTTGTCGCACATACGCATGCGTCAATATTAGAATCCCTCAAATTTATCACAATTATATCCTAACAGCCAGATCCAGTACAATTATAAGAATTAATCTTTATTCTTTCATATTTCACGTGGACCAAGGAACTTTCACCACGAGGAAACTTTCACCATGCATATAACACAGACTGAAAGTTTCCTACCGATACGCGCATGCGCAAAACATCAAAAGGGAACTTTCAGCACGGGGGAACTTTGAAACTGTTACACCGGCCCACACTTTGGTGCTTGCACCAATTTGTTTCTTGTTGTTGTATATATATATCGAAATCTTCTTGACCACGTAGTTTGTAATTTTTGTTATCTGTGGTGTATATTCTGAAGATATTCCGACAGTTCTTACTGAATCCATAGCTTTAACGGCTTTTCTGACTTTACGGTTATGAAAGAAATGGCCTCTGTGGAATTGCATAACCATCCTTGACTGTCCAATTTACAGGACAGACCATTGTAACTCCATGCATGTTAGGGGACGACCATTTGTCATTTGATTCTTAAGAGGAAAGGGGGGGGGGGGCAAATTTTGTCGAGACTGATTATTTATTTTCAGATCTTTGAAGGAAAGAAAATTTATTTCTTTGATATCCTGGGACAGATTATTTATTTTGTTGACTTTTTTGTCACCAATAAATACTTGTTAGAATTGCATTGTAATATATGCCATTAACACACACCCTTATATGATTATATTTTGTTAACAAAACACATTCTAATATAAGGTAAACTCAACAAATGATATGCAAATACTATTCTAATTGCATAGATCTTTATACTACTAGTTTCTATAGTGAGAAGTAGTCTCTCTCAGCCTCTGGTATCCAGGGGGAGAATGTGTGAGGAAGTGTTGCCGTTTTGGCTTCCCGTCTGACTGATAATATTTTATGTTTTTGACTTACTTAGCATTAGGTTATTTTAGTGCAAAAAAGTATTTAATAAATATTTTTGATATATATGATATATTCATTTTTCACTTTTTTAACTTTGTCTTCACTACTTCTAGAATAAATTTCAGAAAGCTTGGTAGATATTAAGCAAAGATGTTTCTCATGTACAATTTTTTCATGTTATAAGAAACTAGATTTATGGCCATCTACAATCGTTGTTCAATATCATTGTGCAATGTTTTTTATGTCTCAGGTGAGCAATATAGGCCCATTTATGACTCTTTTTACTTTTGTTACCATGTATGTTAAGTGAAGATACATATTTTTGTTGGTTTTAATTTTGTTCTCATCTTAAAGTTATGTCTGTGTTTATTTTACATTTGAAAAATGTGTTAAAACATTTGACGAATGTCCTGTTGCACTAATTAATTGAATGAAACTTAAAAGGAATAAAACACTGTCAATAAATATGGCCACCATAACTTTTGAAATGCACATGATTTAATTTAAGAATCAACTTTGCATATGTGCTCATATGAGAGATGAGACAAATTCAATTAAGACCCCTTTTGGTCACTAGTTTTAACGTTAAAATATTGGTGTGTCTGGCATATAAATGAATAATATGATAATATTTTTTTCCAAAAAGTGCCAGCCCCCCCCCCCCCCCCTCATAATCAATTGGTCGTCTCCTTAGTGGATGAGGGGAGCAAAACACTAGCAAGTTTCCGATCGTCCGGGGTCGCCACCCATTTGAAAGTGTAATTTGAGGACGGTGTGTTAATGTCTGTAGAGAAGCACTTTTGAGAGGTCAGTCGTCCAGGTCTATGTAAATATTTATCTGTTGATTTCTCCGGTAAGCGCTTATTACATCCATTACTGCAGTACAGACGCTTGGTGCAATGGTTAAGTTGAAAGGCATTGCTCTGAACTTGTAATTATTTTTGTGATACATTCTGTAGAACTGTTCTTCAAATCCTGTTTTTGCAGGATGTTTTTCAATAATTTGAGTCCTTTCGTGACTAAATTCAAAATTTAAAACCTATAACACCGTTATTTTTTTTTTCTATCATATGACAAATGAACTGATTTGAAAAAACCTAACTTGACTGTAATTTAAGGATGTTTTTGATTCGTTGATCTATATTTCCTGCATGGTTACTTTTGGGTGGGGGAGGGACTTTTTAAAAAATCCAAACCTGTATTGATCATTAATCCACGAGTAATCTTATGGTCTCTTCCTGATCCATAGTTCCTGTCATATAATGAGGAAAAAGAGTGTTGTTTCATTATTATCATATAATCAGGATTTTTATTTTGATGCATTGAGAGTAGATGCATCTCTATTCTTTGCATTCCTTAAATGCTGAGATGTCCAAGCTTAGTGTAGTGGTCATGCGCTTGACCGTGTAGACGATCCCATATTGCGTTACTTTGTTAAAAAAGTTGGTGACCTCTGGCTTCCATGTCGCGATATAATTGAAAATTAATTGTTCACTGCGTCGTTGAACACCAACCAACTGGTCAAGCAACCAACTTTTACATCTCCAAGATTCTCAGCCCTAAAGTACATTAGCTCAATATATATTTTGATATTTTGTACAATTATCAAAGGATCAAGATTTGATTGTTTTCAGTTATTTTATCTTAAAAGCTAAATCCTGAATAAATATTAACTCGAATGAAAACTTCCTGTCGCTGTTGCATGCTGTATCTATGTTATCATTCGAGTTTGGATGTTGGAATTCTGTGCTTATTCTACCCTTAAATGTTGCTTTAGAAAATTGATCCGAATAATTTTCCGCAGAAGCAACTATAGGCTGAGAACTGCATGGATTTTTGCTAGACCTTTAGAGTAGACTTTATAACTAATTGCAACAAAAATAATTGCTACTTCTGAACATTCTTCACAGTCATGTGAGAAATAATAATCCGTTTTCCCTCGGACTATGATGTGCAGATCTCACACGGAAAAGCTCTTTTGTATACCCCTTGCCTGAAATATTCTTGATGATCATCCATTGCATTATGCACATAATTAAAATGATTCCGACATCGTTATGTATGTAAACTTTTAAATAAGGAAAATTAACATGTATTCCTTTCAACGTGCCTTATCAAATTGACGAGGAGTACTGTTAGGATAATGCATGAAGCAGCATAGGTGTGATCTACAAACAATGCAAGCAACATATGTAGACTTAATATAGTTAATGTTTATAGTTCACATATAGATGTACACAGGACCTACGCCCCCTTGTATGCTTCTATGGCATTCGTATAACAACATTTGAATTTTGGCAAATTTTTGTGACCCCCTTCGAGCAGGATTTTCTCGAAATTAAGGTTGATAACCTATGCCAAACTGTTAAAATTATGATAGAGGAGGGTCTGACAAACATTTGATATATGGATCATATATAACTAAGATGTAGGATGTTGTGTAAATATTGCTGGAAGTTAGATAATTTAACATGGGACCCTATGGGAAATGGAATTACTGTTCTTTGACCAAAAAGAAAGGAAAAAAGTCTACATTACCACAAGAAAAGATGGAAAATATTGACAATCTAATAATCAACGTAATGATACAGTAATGTCCTGGTAAAAGAAGGATTGATGAGGATCTGTCTCTAAATCAGTCAGGAAAATTTAATGTGGCCATGTAACAGGTCATGAAGGCACAGTGCATCTATATATAGAGTATGATGCTCTTCATTTATGTGAGCTTAGCAATATCCATTTTTAAACCGAAAATGAATAAAATATTTAAGTGGTTATTCTGCAAACTCCCTATTTAATTCAAACTTGATGTCTTTTAATATCATGAATAGTAAAAATGAAATGTTACAACACATACTACTATATATTTATTAATAGATATATATATTCATTTATTAATTCTTTTTATTCTTTTATTCTTTTCTTCACTTGGGATATTTTCTTGCAACAATGTTGATGCTTATATCGTGAATATCAAATGTTAGACCCTTCCTTTTACTGAATACCGTCTGGAAGAGGCATCTTGAGAGTCATAAAAAAATCTGAAATATATTCTGGAACATTCCATAAAATGCGGAAAATTATATTTGCGTCCGTACCGACAACATAACGGTACTTGGGGTATTTGGCACACAATGCATGGACATACGCATTGACGACTTTGTCTGTGTCCTTGGATATGAATCTTTGAACTTTTCGTGAAATTTCTTCCACCACTGGAAAAAGACAATCACAATACAAATATCAATGAAAAGAAGCATACGCAATGCGTTTATCACTGAAATGATGTACACGCAATACAAATCGCTGTAAAAAAAAGGAACAACAAGAGGCGCAAGTAGGCCTATATGGCTCACCTAAACACAGTTTGCGTATTTGACAGACAGACAATGAAAAGAAGTATACACGATGTGTATATCACTGAAGTGATGTATAGGCAATACAAATCGCAGTAAAAAAGAACATATAAATCTCATTTAAAACAGAAACAAATCTGATATAGATGAAACTTGAAATGAAAATATAAGATGATGGATAAAACCAACTCTATAGTCCAAATTTTATGAATCCAAAGGGCATAATAATAATTAAAAAAAACCCCAAAAAACAAAAATTTTAGGAGCATACGCGAACACCAAAAAGGGAATCAGATCAGGTGTCCATGAAGAGTTAGTATCTCATGTTTCATAGCATCACCTGTCACATACGTCCAGTGGAAAGGAATTACAAGTGCGAAAGGTATATAAATGGCCAGAAAAGGTCTCCATCTGGAACACCATTCAACATTCTGGTTGACGAGATGTCTCTTTTTATGATAAGAAACTTGTATAGAGTCAACACAGATCTAGAGCAGAAATATTCGAAAATGTAAAATATGGAAGTGACTAGAGCTGTATAATTAAGCATTTACTTACATACATAGACTCTTAGGAATCAGTGGTAAGGACTTAATTACACCATATTCACCATATCAAATCAAACAATGAAAAGGTAAGATACCAATCAATTGCCAAATAGTAATATCTTTAAATTAATATGAATTTAAGGAAATTTTAAGGGTAGCAATTGCAATTTCCAGAACTTATGTAAATTTAATGATGCTGAAGGTCTTAACTGTGAAAATCCAAAGTATAATTATTTGAAAAGCATACTAATTATTAAATTAACCTAAACCTAAGACCCAAAGAACCAATCTAACAACAGAGTTGTGCAACGATTACAGTATGTATTTCGGGTCTCTACAGAAGCACTTAAAACTGGGTTTGATATCCTCGGGAACTAGGGGTTCCCCAACAGCGGTATCGACCCAGTGGTATCAATAAATAGAAGAATATATATAAATGTATTAATTTAATGTACCATAAAGGATCTATTGGTAACAGCGATCCCTTAGAATAAACAGAGGTGGGACCAGGCTCCTCGGAGAGTAAAATCCCCTGTTGATTGGTCACACCCAACATAAAACTATTTGACATTGCAAATATGATATAACACTGTATAGAAAGTGCCCCAGTCATATATAACTTCAGAACAGGGGTACAATAATACTGAAAGTATAATACTCAGCAGAATTGTTTGAGAGCTCTACTCTGTAAAAGGAATAGATATATTATGTATAGTGTTTTAAAGAAAAACAATATAGCATTTTAAAGAAAGCATTGGATTAATAGTCATATATTTGTAGACATTTTAGCATGTACAATGTGGTATATTATAAAAATTTCTTACTCTTGTCTTTATATTGCTCTCCGTAAAACTTTCTGACAGATGCACTCTGATTCTTAAAAGTGTTGTCTAAACTACGCTTAACGCTTTCCATGTTGGTGATATTAGTTGCGAAAAATCCAGGTTCCAAAATATGCACCGTTACTCCAATATTCCTAACACTTCTCCTGTGAAACAAATTAAGTTTTCTAAATACATATGACCCTCGATAACTCAAACTCGAAGTGACCATATAAAATTAAGCGGAGTTCGAGTTAGGGATATATAATTCCATTTAGAAATTGGACTCGTAGTAGTTTACGTTAACAAGGAATTCGACTTATTGGTGTTCGAGTAAGCGAGAGTCAATTGTAGACTATGATAACAGGGAAATGACAACGATCGATAATTATCTTCTAACCACTGTTGTCCAAATTCTCAGAAGTTTGCTTACCAATTGACATACGTATATAAACGTTAGATACCTACTTCAACCAGTGCTAGATAAGTTAGCATACAATCAAGCATAAGTAACTTAACTTGTACCATCAAACGCATATGTACACTACATTTTTTTTCGTCATAGATAACTTTTCTCGACTGAAAAAGGAGGACGTGTGTCTGTTCCTAAACGAATCGATATCAACTGTAATAACTCTGAGCATCATTTGTCGATAAAACGCACATAAAAGATAGAAATACATTGATGAATAATTATAACATATAGATCATTCCTGTTTAAGATAAATTATCGGTACGGACAATAAGCACTTTAATTCCAAGCGAGACAGTTTTACACATATAAACTCTTGTATTGGTTTATAACAAGACCCGCTTATTGCTTGTCTTTGTCGAACTGTATATTTCGATACCATCCTAGTTGTGGCGTTCTTGAATTGCAATAAATTTTACACCATGTCTGTTCAAAAAAATCTTGTGATAATACTTTGGACTTCTATATTATTGAATAGCATCGACGATTACTAGAACAGTATAATCATCAACAACAAGATAAAAAATTACAACAGTAACAACAACAATGATGATATCAATTATTTGCTGCCTGATTTATTAGTTCCTTTTTTATTTCTATCGAAGGATTACACGCCAGCGTTTAAAAAAATCCAATAATTCAAGAGATTGAGCGGTTACCGTTTATTTCAACTACGACAACAGTACATCCCGAAAGGGACAACAAAAACATTGACAAATAGAAATAAACAAAAATAAGGATTAAATCATAAATTGCAAAGGTTTTCGGAAAAGAATTGCAAAAATCTATTATGATTTTTCATGGTCCAGTCACTACAATTGAAATTAATAACGGGAACTTTTGTCTCAAAATATGTCATTTTCACCAGAATATCTCAATATGATTGGATTATTCGAGACGTGATAGACAATATGTTGGAATAATCATAGAAGCGGCTCATTGACATTACCTTCACACTCACTGTGTTAGCAGTAATGAAAAGGATAAATATCTTTCAACAAGGATTATGCCTAAATAGTCACGATAAACCTTCATATCTACAACCAACCTTTACAACCAGCCTCTAAAACTACAGTCAAATCTCAAACGGAGACAGTTGCTATCTACGTAGACAAAATATTATTTAATCATTTTTTATTTGAATTTACTCGAATCAACTACGAATCGGCGCGAAGATAAACACCTTACCAATAATTCATACATGACCTTTGAAAAATAAAGAGCATATTGTTTCCTGCGAATACAAAACAAAACATTTGACTGTGGTGTGTAATAAATATTAGAAGATATATACGTTATAATTTTGTGCATCAGATGCGCATTTCGACAACTTATATCTCTTCAACGATGCCCATAGCCGAATGATTGGAATTCTGATCATCTATGAATATTTAAAGAGCAGAGTAAAAACAAAATTGGCCAAAAAAGTGTAACCAAAGAATCAGTCTAAGGACAGAGATATGCATGAGGGACAAACTCCTAGTTTTAGACTGATTTATAAAATGTAGAGATGATGGATAAATCCAAAGCACAATTCCAAAAATCATAAAACCAGAGGACATACAAAATCAGTGAAAATGAAAAACAAATGGAAAATAACAAAATATGTCTACTTGAAGAGCATATGTGAACCCCTGTGATGGAGTGAGATCAGGTTCCCGGGGAGAGTGAGCATCTCCTGTTTGCTAGCAACACCCGTCACATATACCCAGTAGATAGAAAGAGTCAGATCGTGTAAATTCCATATGTATTTATATATGGAGAAGTCGAAGTAGGTAACCTTCTAGTATAGAAGGTGTCAAATCTGTGTAAAATGATCGGAATCGGTCTCAGTCCAGAATATCATTTAAAAGTCTGGATAACGAGATATCATATGGAGTAATAAGAGTCTCGTAACGACCGTAGAATTTCCTCAGTGACGTTGCTAGTCTAGCACATATATAACCCTGGTTTAGCAGCTTAACTGAAAGTCGCCTAGCCCTCAGAATAAAGTCACTGTAATTTGAACATGCTCTGGAATAACGTATTAACTGAGATATGAATACGCCGTATGCGGGCGATGATGGAATGTTGCTACTTATGAAAGGAAAATTTGTGATAGCGAAATTGAAATCGTCACGTTTGTCATAGAGTGAGGTGTTCAATTATGACTTTTTTATTAACAGAAATAAGACATCACAAAATTTTCGATTGTAAATCAGTTGCAGTACCTATTTAGGAATGTCTGTTGAATGCCTGGTTTGATATGGTTAACCGATTTAAAGACCCACCTTTCCATTCATTATAACATCAGCCAATAAAAGAACACATGTTTAATTTTTAAAAAATAACTCTCTGTATAGAGAACATTATTAAATGACGACAACAACACTCACTAAAATATACTAGTACCTTAAGCAGTCACAGTATCCTTCAGCAGCGAATTTTGAGGCAACGTATGAAGCACTAACGGCCGCAAGTCTTCCCGCTGAACTTGTCATACATACTATACGCCCCTTTTCTTTTGTCACCAATGGCAGGAATATCCTGCTTGTTTCTGCTATACCAAAGCAGTTAACGTTCATTGCTTGGTACAAGTCTTCTCGGGTCAGCCATTCCACCTGACCAGTGGCACCAGCTATTCCGGCGTTGTTTACTAAACCCCAAAGACCTGCATAGTAAAAAAAATATGTGTTTTTGTTTTATTGTTTTGTGTGAAGCCGAAATGTACACATAATATATGCTCATAATAAACTGCTGTTCTGAGGAAGATGACCTTTTCAGATTTAGCATGTAAACTGGCCTTCGTAGCCTCTGTCCAGGACAACTACCAATCTCCTAAAATTTAAATAAATCTGCATCTCGTCTTTGTACGAATCATACAGGTAGTTGGTTGATTGATTGATGTTTTATGTCGTTTCAACAATTTTTCAATTATATTGATACGTGGAATCAGGAAGGTACTAACCGTTTAAATATAGTGGCGCACACCGGAAATCAAACTCGGATCGACAGCGCCACAAAGCAAGCCCTTAACTACTACATCAATCTCTATCATTCAGATGGAAAGACGGGCAGCTTGGGGAGTTTAAAACGGAAAGATGGCAATTTAATGGACCTGAATAATCCATCTGTAAGTTTCATTGATTTTATGATGTGTAATAATTTTTAAGGCGATCTATTTTTAAAATGCTTGACTACTTGCCTTGTTTTGATGGAAGAGACTTCTTTACAATCATTAACGCTTCTTCAATACTTTTTGTGCTGGTGACGTCAATAGGGACAATCTGTACTCTCTCCGACACTTCACTTTTCAGTTCTTTACCACCTTTTTCGGTCAAACATCCAGCAAATACCTTAAAGCCCATCGAGTCCAATTTTTTTGCCAGCATGAAACCGAATCCAGAATCACATCCAGTTATCATCACATGACGTCCTTGATAATGATCTATCATCAACGATCGGAAATAAAACCTCAGTATCAAGAAGAGCACTAGCCCGACGACAAAGTATTCCAACATTATGACTTCACTCCTACAAATGTTAAAAATACACATAGGTAATTCTATAGTACACTTCTCTTACTCATGTATATATTTTATTTGTGTTTGCAGTGAAGGGCTGATTCGTGTCTTCATATGGGGATGTAAACAGCCAAGCGGGAAACGCTGACTTTTCGTCTGGTATCATCTGTTTCCACGTTTTAGTAAATGGCAACCGCGGTACGATGTTGACGCCAGGAAATGCATAATATATAGCTGTGTATATTTTTTGACAAACCCACGTCAATATAAAATGGTTGCCTCTTTGCCGATGTTAAATTCGGAATAAATGCTACATATGTCAGAAGTGTTGCTTTAGATAACGTTTACGGGTGAAGAATTGATTCATTAAAATCCGATGATACTAATTTATTGAACATGCTAACAATAAAGATATCGACGGTAATCGAAGGCTGTTGACACTTTTGGAAGATTGAATTGGCACCAGACCCAGTTTTCAAGGCCTTGACTACAATTATCCGGTGGTTTACTTTAACATATGGCAAATGTAATCATGAGTAACTTATTCATTGACTGAATATTAAATTTTGTTAAAATCAAAATTGTGCAGTTTAATTATACTTAGAAGACACGAAATGTATCTACTGGTTAGTATCTAACAATTTCAAGGACTTTTAAAGTAGATACACAGAACGCCTGTTGATACAAAAAAGAGAGGTGAAGAAAACAACAGCCAGAAAAAGAAATAAGAAATTCGCAGATAAAGTAAGTAGCCTGAAACGAAGAGGTGGTCTTCAGAGGCCAGAAAATGAAGACGAAAATATTCTTCAGGATTGGAGATGAGGATCAATGTGGATAGTAAATATATTGTGTACATATATAACAAACCAAAGTATTTGATATATTACTCCATGCATTACAAAACAAATACGCCAGATCTGCTAATTATATATACTCTACACCTTGATGATGCTTATTGTATTGTAATGCCTCTGATAACAACACATTTTAAACCGACCGCACACAGAAAGTTCAACTTCTGTAGAGATAAATGGTATTTATAGAATATATATATTTATAGAAATATACCAAAAGCAACCTCCAGTATGCATTGTTAGAGGAAATTCCATATTTACCTTTTCCGTCAATCTCGAAAAAAAAACATCCTCTGCAAAAAAAGTCTTTAATAGTCCTTTTAAGAAAAATGATTGTCATGAAGTACCATTTTTAACCATGTGTGTATGGGCTAGCATGTAAAAAGCATACTGCATATCAAGCCTATCTAGACCTCGTACACAAACAAAAAGTGCATGACTGCACACAACACATTTAACTCCAATCTATTTTTAACCATAACCTATGAGGCTCAGTTAAGGGATTGTCATTCCGAGTTTCGTTTCTTTTATCAAATTATTCTCTCAAATCTCAAATTTAAGTGGAATTGTGTGTCCATTGGCACGTGATTTGAACAATATTCTTTAAGATTATTTAAAGCAAAAGGATTGCAAGTGAACAAGCAAAAGGAAAACAGTGATATCTACTCAATATACAAAAAACAAATTTGCACTTCAATTTGTCGTAATTGACATTTTATTATTGAAACGTCAATATTTGTCCGTAATCACGTGCATTTTGAAGTAATGATTAAAACTTTCAAAACGTAATCGAAAACTCCGAATATATACATAAACAAAAAAATAATAATTATTTAGTTTGATTCTCTCACATCTATAAAATGTCTGTTTTCACAATTTTACATAATATCAAGGCGAAAATTTTGGTGTAGTTTCTTTAGTTGTTTACCATTAAATGCATAATACATGAATTATTTCTAACTTCCAAAATGCTTGTTCTTAAACGTGCCTTCACATCATTTGACCACTGGACACGTATTTGACTGTGTGAAGATTGCAGTGTCTTACTTCTTTAGATTTTATTAATCATATACATGCATAAAGCCTGATTTCCTCAGATATTACAATGCCATTCATGATGAAATGTTTTCTTAAAAACATGTTAAAACCAGCGTAATCGCAGATGGCCTGCATATTTATTTAATGATAACCTTTTCTATTTCTCATACTTGCATGGCAACTGGATTTGGTTGTGTTCTCAATCTACTGCACTTTAAAAGCTCATACACACAGAGAAGGCGATGATATAAAAGCCTTGTTTTATAAAGTTTCCTCCAGCATACACACAGAGAAGGCGATGATATAAAAGCCTTGTTTTTATAACGTTTCCTCCAGCATACACACAGAGAAGGCGATGATATAAAAGCCTTGTTTTATAACGTTTCCTCCAGTATATTTTTAGTCTAAACAATGCAGTACAATAAAATGTACATCGTCAAAATCTATATAATAAATAAACTTTTGTTCCGCATAAATTGATGATATATAAAAAATTATAATAAGTTATATTTATAAATAATCTGCATTGATCCCCACCTCAAATCCTGAATTTAATTTTACAGAATTTGAAACATCGTAGTGCAGATCCATGTCTTTATGTGTAACACCTTCAATTTTTGTTCTTTGATGACCACACCCAGTTTTCAGATTCTCTAATTTTTGTTTCCTGCATATTTTTCTTCATTTCTTTTTCCACAGATCTAACACTTCTCTTCTTGAATTGACAGCTTTTTTATATGTGTGCCTTCTTTCAATTTGTTGCTTAAATCTGATTATATCTATGTACCTTTCCACACTTTAAACTAAAGCATTCGGAAACTAACAAATTTAACAATGTAAATATTATTCAAAACGCATAAATATTTAAATTATTTTGAACTTCCATAAACTCCACAAGGCCACAAATGCATTAAGTCACATTGATATAAAATGCCGTCAAAATAATGCCAAGTAACTGGGTCAGCGTCAAGTCCAGTAAGACGCTTGTAGCGGTGAAAGAATGGTAATTAACGAGACGTGGCTGATCTGTAGTAAACTGTTAAAATTTTGGTAGAGGAGGGTATGACAAACATTTTGATATATGAGTTATATAAAGCTAAGATGTAGAAAGAGGTGTAAGTCTTGCTTGAAGTTTCGTAATTTGACATGGGATCCTATGTGAAAAAGAATTTTATGCTTTGACCTAGCTTATCTTCTATTCCTTGTGGATGACAGGCTGATTATTTTAGCAAAACCTATGATAATTACTCGGTGAATATGGGAAAAAGTCGATTCTCGACATTTTAGCAGACCAGATTTCAAATACGTCTTTACAGACATGAAGTGTTTACTTACAATTTACTATTTGAGTCTGTAGATTAATACTAAAACTTCCTCGTGCATACCTTTATCCTCAGATAAGGTTTTGGCATATTTGTATTGGGTAAATTTCGTTGGTTATTGTTCTACAAATATTCTGTTTATCTATAGTTTCTGCCTTGAGTAGAAACTAATTAATACTGTTATTTTCAATATATGCATTTGTGTCGCAGCAGCGTTCAAACTGAGCTGAGTAAGGTGATCGACTCGTGATGGCGTGGCCCCGGGTTCGAGTTTCAGCAGTTGTTCGTCGGTGTCCTGTATTTCGATGGAGAAAGAAAAAACTGCAAGATCCCATTACCGATGATGAAAAAAAGTCTAAGGCCTCACCGCTTCTGCATGGTTCGTTGCATGCGTCTAAATACCTACGCATTGTATCAGACTTGTGCTGTCACCATATAAGTTCATTTATCTTATGGAGACATAAAACGCGAATCACAGAGACTAGCGTTTAAAAATGGCTGCCGGAAACCATTTTTCTGAGGGGATTTACCATTTTCTGCTTTATTGCCTGTCTTTCGCTTGAGGCAGTATAAACTGAAACCCCATGTTGCGATATACACCATCACCTCTAAGACTTTCCATTGCTTTTGGTGAGTTCATTTGATTGAACTATGAGACTATCCTGAAGGCAATTGAAAGACAAAAGAGGAGTTACCGGCTCAGTTATGTGACAGAAGTCACCATGGAGCTATACAATACATGAATATAAATAATATAATAGAACATTTAACACATTACAAAAATATTTGATTGTAGTGCAATTACGATACCGACTTAGGACGATCATTTAATTTGACAAAAGCCAAATAAATGGTGTGGTTAACCGGTTTACGGGCCCACCTTCCCACTCACCGTAACAGCAGAACAATCAAAAGACGTACATTTAAAAATTTATAAATAATCCTCCATGTAAAGAACAAGGGTCAACAGGTATCGCATATTGAGAGGTCATAAAAATATAAACACATAAGGTATTGTAAAACCCATAATGGTATAAAAATATATGCGATATCAACATGATAAACCGTGCTCTGCTAGTCTGAAAGCGAGCTAAGACCCTAGATCTGTAAAAGTCCCGACTAACAGTCAGAGGGGACGAGGTTCAGGACCATGTCTCCTCTGAAAGAGGTTTGGACAAGGCCCGTCATATAGTCCCCACCGCCCTGTTAGTCAGCGCGCAACGTTCAAGTAAAAGTCTGCATAAGGCTGTAGAGGGGCCAAATACAAGATCTATAGTCTTTTTGATGATCTCAATATCATATTGTCTATTTAGGAGACGTTTGACTATTTTATTACATGATAAAATAACGTTATCGGAGCCTTTTACTTTCCTTAGTTTATATACGAGATCACCGTAAAAAATAGGATGGGAAATTCCATTGGATACATACTGTTGAAAAGAAATATTTCCAAATTTAGATAGAAGTTCTGAATTAGATCTGAAGAATTTGCCGAATGTTTTTCTTAGCTTGTGATATCTGTAACCTTGAGTTAAAAGTTTAGTAGTAATTTGTAAATTTCGTTTATGAAAGTCCAAAACATCGGTGCAGCCTCTGACAAATCGAACTAATTGAGATATATAGATACCATATGATGGGAGTCGAGGGACATCGCCATCCAAGTAAGGGAAATTTACAATAGGAAATCCAAAATCCTCACGTTTATCATAAATATTAGTATATATTAGGTTGTTGATAATTTTGATGTTTAAATCTAAGAAAGGTGTAGATTTATCTCAAGTATAAGCTTTATTCAATGTGAGCTCTGGTGGATATATTTCTGATATAAATTGTTCGAATTCAGGGTTATCGATAACGAAAATGTCATCCAGATATCTGCAAGTATTATTAAATTTGTCAATGAGGTCAAAACGTTTTGATTTTTGAATAGAAACCATAAAATCCCTCTCATATCAATAAAGAAATAAATCTGCTATCAGAGGCGCGCAGTTAGTACCCATAGGAATCCCAACTATTTGTTGATATATCTTGCCATCAAATTGCACAAAAATATTATTCATGAGAAAATCTAGTGCTTTACATAATTCCTTGCAAGTCCAGTATTTATATGAAGTGAAATAAACAGATGGTTGTTACCTGAAAGTTCTTCCAAATGTATCACTGTATCCTATTTTTCTTTGTGCATTATATATCTAACTAAACTATCTATTACGCCCTCGAAGCTGCCAATATTGTGAAGTTGTACTCGTAATATAATGTGGATTTAACTTTTAAACATGTGTAATTTTCAAAGATATGATATCCTGATACACCTTTGACTTCGGTTATGCAATTTTTCACACTGCACTGCCTATGAGAAACATCTTTTTGTATGTGTTTATTTATAGAATCAATGCCATGCACGACAGGTTTGTTAAGTCTTCTGTTTCGGTAGCATGATTACGAAATACTTAAAAAAAACAGTCTGTCTGGAAATGCCTTCAAATATTGTCTGTAATGTTAAAGGGTTATTTTGATTACAGAATCAAAAGTTCAAGTTATGGGTGGTTAATTGGGTTAAAGTATACGAATTACTCAGTTAGTTGAATTCTGTAAACTTGGCACACAAAATATGATAATAATAATAATACTTAATAAATAAATTAATCAATCAATGAGGTTCTTAGGACGATTTTGAAAGAAGTGTTCCATCCCTTATAAAACTATACTAAAAGCTGAAGTGAGGTAAAAACGCAATGCCGGATTGCGCCTCATAAATTCATAAGATTTACTTTTAAAGATTGATCACCTGCCTCTCTCCGGTGCAAAGCTGCGTTTTGAGGTTTTCTCTCTTCCTACCTGTAGGAAAGGAGGGTATAAACCAACGATCACTCGGTGCTAGGGGTGGATCCTCACGCATAAAAATATTTTATACCATGCACTAGGCCAATCGTAACAACTCGTCCATTTCCGTACGCAAATACGAATCGTACGTACTACGTAGTCAGCCAATGGGACTACTTCCAGTTGTTTTGTAAACACAAATGGCCATGATCAGCATGTCTGTCATGTTTGCACGAAAATAAGCAATTATGTCCATTGCCTGCTTTTGTCTATAATTGTTTCTCTCTGAATGGGTGAACTAGTATGATTTTTCATGGCGGAGTCTATGCACGTGCACTGGTTAAATGTCACTTCGAGTTTCTTCTGATTCGTTTCCAGTGTTCTAACATTTTAAAAAGAAAATTGAAATTCGCTAGGATTTCTGAATTGCCGTACGATTGTGTAATATTACTCAAAACGGGTGATACATTTCATACTGAACTTCTCATATCCTAAATTACAAAAACAATCTTATGAACTTTTTTAGCCTCATTTCGCAGTGTGCTACTACGAGGAAAGCCGAAGAATTGAAGCGATATGGTATATATCGCTGCGCCGTGGGGCTTCCGAGTCTATTTTTGTAAAAAAAAAAAATGGCGACGGTGTTCCGATTGGCACCAGGCAGGTACAACCACCATATCAATGAAATAATACTTGTGTGACGTGAAACAGAACAATCAAATAAATAAATGTAGCTTTGAAGAACTATTATGGTGATAAAACTAGAGTCAGAATTGACCAATACAATTAAAAAAAAAGAAGTGTACTCTTCTTCGATCGTATAGGCTTCTTCGCGATCGTTAACGCTTCTTTAATACCTCTTGTGCATGTGACGTCAACAGGGACCATTTGTATTCTCTCTGACACTTCACTTTTCAATTTTTCACCACCATTCTGCAAACGTCCAACGATAAAAGGAATATATATATATATAAGATGACACACTAGTTACCCTTGTAGCCTTTGAGAATTCGAAGTATGGCAGAAAGCCAGGATTTAAAGGGGCCACTTTCAATGTCACCTTCCTTGAGTATCTCCTTACTATACATAATGGACCAGCTTCAGTATGTGCTCAATATTCATCAGCCCGTATCATTTTGTAAGTTTCAGGCTTACTCTCTCTAGAAGGAAAGACTGGTAGATTATACCGACAATCACACCTAAGTGTTCACAGGTGATTTATAAACATCAGTTTCCCTATCTATTACACGTCAAACATTCATCACTGCTTTGGGTATGTTCACTGCATATATAAATATCATAAGGTCTTGCATTATGCAGCTAACGCCACTGTAAAAGCGAAATAATCTCTGTTATGAATTAAACATATGCATATGGTGCCATCTGTAAATCTAGATATGTAAAGGTAACCTATAAGAGTTTATATGTTACATCGAGAAAAAAGTGCACACGCTATTGACGTATACGATGTTTATTTGGTTGTTGGTGTGAACTATAGAGCTCGTGTAAGTTCTATCAACATATATATCTGCGATTTCAGTTGTGCAGTTCCGTAACAATGTGTAAGGTCCGTAAAATCTATAAACGCATGTCAAGGGCAAAAGGTCTTGTAATCTTTTATTGTTTAAGTTGTTATGTGTATTACAATCTATCAAAGTGAGAAAAGTTAGTATTGTCAAACTCATGGTAAGGTATTCCGTGGATGTCTAGTATTTCTTTTTGAATTTTGTGCCTTGAACACGGTCTTGAAATTTACTTTATTGCCCGATTTTGAAATCCACTATGGGCAAGATTTTTTTCCCTGATCCTTATCATTAATATGTGGTCTGATCATTTATTGCATAAAAGTCCAAAGTTTTATTGAAATCAACAATAGGCGCACGTGGTTGTTATTCATATAATACCATATATAGATAGTTAGACAGAAAAATATAGAAACCAGAGTGTCAGATTAGATAACTAGTGCAATATCAATGAATTAACATGCTACTAATACTGAATATAAAATCAATTTAAATGTGGTTATCATATTTTAACACTCTTTCAAATCTTTAAAGTTACATGTATTCGATATCTTAAATGAAAACACTTTCAAAATACAATATAACCATATTAATATGCTTATCTAATTATTTATTATTTGTCTAAATACTATATTTTAACGATGTACTGTGAAGATCTCATTTACATGTATTTAGTATCATAAATGATAACATGTTCAATGTTACATTATATTCATATAAACATATTCATCTGATTATCACTTGCCTAAATATCACATTTTAACAATGCATTGTGAAAATGTCATGTTTCTTTACGTGGTACCATCTGGGAGGGGCAATTTTAGAGACAATATGTAATCAGATATACATTCTGGAACATTCCATAATAAACGGAAAAATGTGTTGGCGTCTCTGCCCACGACATAACGGTACTTGGGGTATTTGGCACACAACGCATGGACATAGGCATTGACGACTTTATGTGTGTCTTTGGATGTAAACGTATGTATAATTTCAGGGAGCAATTCTTTCACTGAAAATATACAAATAGAATAGATGCCATAATGTTTCAATGAGCAAAAGCAAAACAATAAAAAAACCCCAAAAACAAACCCCAAATAAACAAAACAAAACAGAAACAGAAAACAAAAATAATGAAATAAATAATTTTAAAAATCCCCAATATATATATTGAATGTATACACAAATATTATTGTAATGTAAACGTGCCACATGGACATTCTTTCTTAGACTCTTTGGAATCACAGGTAAGAAGGAAGCGCAACAAATATCCTACACATACAGATAACTCATACACAAATAATCTTGTAATCATGTAACATTACATGATAGATGTTAGATGACAGATATTTGTTATCCAGCCCTCCCCCATTTTAGTCGCCTTAAGAAGCGCTCTTCAGCCCCCCCCCCCTTCCCTTTTTTTAAATATCACCAACATCAGAGAAAGAAGGGTAAAGTTGTGACAGAAGTAGGTAGCACATAGAGAATATTACCGTTCATTCGTGTTCAACATATTAACCTAGATTAAGAACCGATATACTCTAGGTCTTGAACTATACATGTAGATTTCACAAAGTGATAATGCATGCATAACATATAATACACAAGTGTTCAAGTAAATGTGTCATGAAATTAAATCTTGTCGATACACAAGTGACAAGAAAGAAATAGCAGTAATATATATACACACGTGTGTTGTCTGTGAATCCAGTCTAGGCGTCCGATTAGACCTGTGATAACATATGACACGTGTGTCCGTGAAAGCTATTGTAAATACATTGATATATGTGACCTTTGTTCTTTGGCGTTTTAAAAGTGATAAAATATTGAAGGACTGTTTTCCCTGTCTTGTCATGTACTGTATGAACAATATTCAGTAGAACTACCAGTGGCGGATTTAAGGCCGGGGGCCCGCTCCCTCTTTTTTCTTTTTTCACTATGTACAAATTCACAGGTATTCGTAAACAAATCATGTGATAACTTTGAAACGGTCCCTTCAAAAAAAGGTTAAGCCAAAGGGGCCGTTTCATATTTGTTTCACAGATTCTTATCTAATTTACTAAATTGTTTTCATTAAATCATTTTTAACATGCAATTTGCAATCTTATAAGTTGTATTGCAGTGCTCAGTATGTATAAATTTGTTCTATTCTTTCTGAACGTTATAATACTAAAAGTCATTTTCATCATGCAAAGATAAAAAGTGTTCGGGCTTTGGAAAACATTTACTCATGCAAACATAGGCGCAATTTCCCGTTCGTCTTAGTGCCTCTAAGTTGAAATGACAGGCCCTGAACACTAATTATCAATGCTTTAAGGTGGAAATTAGTATAGTATTTTAAACTGTCGGCATCGACGGATTTTGAGGGGGATTGTAAACCCCCCCCCCCTTTCGTCGGAAATTTTTACCAAAAGCAAAAAGTTATTTTCGGCCATTTTCAAGGCTGCAACACCCACCCCCCCCCCTTTTTTTTCAAACTGAACAGTAGATAATAGTAGTCATGGCAGGCTGCAACCCCTCATTTAAAAAACTTTCTAGATCCGCCTATGGTCAATGTTCAGCTCTATGCGATTCAAGCAAGACTCCTTGGCACAAAAAGTGGCTTAAACTGTTAAACAGTGGTATCATATTGCAAATTTTGTTTTGAGTTTACAAGTTTGGCCCCTCCACTTTTGATATGCTTCTTACGGGACTGTAGGTTATGTCTTTATACTATTGATATATAATACAATCGAAAATCCATTACATTACGTCAAGATATATTGTCACTAAATTTCTCAAATTCAAGTTCAAGTATTTATATCCATGACAACTACACTTGATCTAACAAACTTAACAGTAAACTGCATAATCCAATGGTATACCCGATAACTATGCCAAAATTCGTCATGATTTGGTCAGTTAAGAATCACTGGTACATGGATCACTGAAGGCCGCACCCTTGCGCCATTGGCGCATCGAAATTTTATATGGTACCCTCATATTCCATCAAGGGAACAGATCGGCGCAATGTCGTTAGAAAGTTTTGAAATGGGGCATGAAACTCCGATCCTGTACTGTACAATGGGCCATACGAAATTGACAGAGAGAGAGAGAGAGAGAGAGAGAGAGAGAGAGAGAGAGAGGCCCATCAACTGCAACTTCTAAGGAGATCCCTGCCACTGGTATTTCAACATTTCAATGTTAAGGTCTCTAAAATATCCATGGCAATCAAATTCTGACAATATTTAAAGTTGATTTCACATGACATTTTATTATGTTTAATATCAACCAAGCAAATCATCTATGGGTTGGTTGGTTGGTTGATTGATTGGTGTTTTATGTCGCTTTCAACAATTTTTCAGTTATATCGCGACATGGAAGCAGGAGGTAACCAACCTCATAAATATAGTGGCGCAATCCGGGAATCGAACCCGGATCGTTTGCGCCGCAAGCCAAGCGCTTGACCACTTCACCAAGCCTGCCCCCTCATCTATGGGACATAGGACAATTAGATGTCCAAATCACGCAAATGGATTGTATAAAATTAATGTGACTTACAGTAAAGAAAAGCTTACGAAACGTATTGAAATCTAGGCATAAAGTATTTAAAAATTCTTAAATTTTAAATTTGTAATGGATTTTGGATAGAAAGAAATGCATATTTAAACAAAACGTTAAGACAATTTGACATTATTTAAAAATCTTTTGACATTAATTAGTAAGTTCTACATTAAATACATTTAAATGAACATATGGCATAAAGTAATGATAGTACGGATGAATATTCTTGAAAGGGTGCATTACAAGGCAGAAAGGCGCTCTATAGATGTATTGGTTATCCCCATTGTGCACAGTGCCTGACAGTGGTGGATCCAGAAGCCCGTATTTGGTGAGTTTGATATCATAGAAAGTGGGTTTCGGAACATTTCATGATGCAAAATCATACAGGGGTCACGATTTGCGAATATTTAAAGCCGTTACTATTATTGTTGTTGGTTGGTTGATTGATTGGTGTTTTACGTCTCTTTGAACAATATTTCAGTTATATCGCGACATGCAAGCAGGAGGTAACCAACTTCTGATACATAGTGGCGCAACCGGGAATCGTCGGTGCCGCAACTAAAGCCTTCCCCTACTATTATTGTTGTATATATATATATATATATATATATATATATATATATATATATATATATATATATATATATATATATATATATATATATATATATAGGAGGCGGCAATTTTGTCGAGACAGATTATTTATTTTCAGATCTTTGAAGGAAAGAAAATTTATTTCTTTGATATCTTGGGACAGATTATTTATTTTCTTGACTTTTTTGTCACCAATAAATACTTGTTAGAATTGCATTTTAATATATGCCATTAACACACCCCCTTCTATGATTATATTTTGTTAACAAAACACATTTTAATATAAGGTAAACTCAACAAATAATATGCAAATACTATTCTAATTGCATAGGTCTTTATACTACTAGTTTCTATAGTGAGATGTAGTCTCTCTCAGTCTCTGGTATCCAGGGGAGAATGTGTGAGGAACTGTTGCCGTTTTGGCTTCCCGTCTGACTGATAATATTTTATGTTTTTGACTTACTTTGCACTATGTTATTTTAGTGCAAGAAAGTATTTAATAAATATTTTTGATATATCTGATATATTGATTTTTCACTTTTTAAAATTTGTCTTCACTACTTCTAGATTAAATTTCAGAAAGCTTGGTAGGTATTAAGCAAAGATGTTTCTCATGTACAATTTTACATGTTATAAGAAACTAGATTTATGGCCATCTACAATCGTTGTTCAATATCATTGTGCAATGTTTTCTATGTCTCAGGTGAGCAATATAGGCCCATTTAGGAGTCTTTTTACTTTTGTTACCATGTATGTTAAGTGAAGATACACATTTTTGTTGGTTTTCATTTTGTTCTCATCTTAAAGTTATGTCTGTGTTTATTTTACATTTGAAAATTGTGTTAAACCTTTGATGAATGTCCTGTTGCATAATTAATTGAATGAAACTTAAAAGGAATAAAACACTGTCAATAAATATGGCCACCATAACTTTTGAAATGCGCATGATTTAATTTAAGCATCAACTTTGCATATGTGCTCATGTGAGAGATAACACAAATTCAATTAAGACCCCTGTTGGTCACTTGTTTTAACGTTAAAATATTGGTGTGTCTGGCATATAAATGAAGGGCAGACAACACAAGGGGAAGTTGGGGAAAGGGATTAGAAATTAACGGCAAGAGGACGCAAATGACACTATTCCAAACAAGAATCTGAAGATAGCCCTTGTTCCCTGTCTACCTCTCAAAATGGACATGCAAATATAGTATTAAAAAGCAACAGTTCTAATAAGTTTTATTGAACATATTGAATAGCACGATTTCTCTAATGCTATAAAATTCTCTGAAATAAGATTGATACTGTTAAACAACTACACGTTATAACATAGCTTGCAATCTGGCGCGCTAAGCGAGCCAGAAAAAATGAACATGTTTTCTATAGAACATTCAGTTTTATATTTGCATGATCTGGTATATGTACATGCTAGTGGCCAGAATATTTATATTCATTTCAGTCAAAGCCAGATTTTTTATTTCCAACATTTTCAGGGTTATAATATTTTTTTTTCCAAAAAGTGCCAGCCCCACCCCCTTTCAGAATCAATTGGTCGTTTCCTTAGTGGATGAGGGGAGCAAAACACTAGCAAGTTTCCGATCGTCCGGGGTCGCCACCCAATTGAAAGTGTAATTTGAGGACGGTGTGTTAATGTCTGTAGAGAAGCACTTTTGAGAGGTCAGTCGTCCAGATCTATGTAAATATTTATCTGTTGATTTCTCCGGTAAACGCTTATTACAAAAATTACTGCAGTACAGACGCTTGGTGCAATGCTTAAGTTGAAAGGCATTGCTCTGAACTTATAATTATTTTTGTGATACATTCTGTAGAACTGTTCTTCAAATCCTGTTCTTGCAGGATGTTTTTCAACAATCTGAGTCCTTTCGGGACTAAATTCAAAATTTAAAACCTATAACACCGTTATATTTAGCTCACCTGAGCCAAAGGCTCAAGTGAGCTATTGTGATCAATCACCTTCCGTCGTCCGTCGTCCGTCGTCTGTCGTCCGTCGTACGTCGTTAACTTTTCACATTTTCGACTTCTTCTCCAGAACCACTGAACAGAATTTGATGAAACTTGATAAGCATGTAGTACTCATGGTCCCCTACAAGTGTTGTTGTTTTTCGTCCAGATTCATCAACAGGTGGCGCCACCACAGGCAAAAGTAGGTCAAAGAGGGTACCCTCCTTTGACAAACTTCTTCTTCAGACCGGGGGCATACAGAGACAAACCGAATGCATAGGAATGATCTAGAGGGATGTGTGAAGAAGTGTTGTTATTTTTGGTTCCGTTCCGAAATCAAATTTTCGACGTTTTTTTTGTACTTGGTAGTTTTAATGCAGAAAAAAGGTATTTTTTTCTTTTAGTAAACATTGATGCATTTATTTGGTTTAATTTGATCATTTTGATGGTAAGAAATACTACTGCGAAGAAAATTTTTCAATATTTTATGTTTTGGATTTTTTATGAATTTTTTAAGACTTTCAAGAAAAAGGGGGGTGGGATAATTGGTGTAAACATTTCACAGTTTGAACTTTTTCTTTGGAACCACTTGCTGGAATTCAATGAAACTTGGCATGCATCAAATACTCAAGGTCCCCGACAAATGTGGTCATCTTTGTCAGGATCCATGAACAGGTGGCACCACCACAGACAAAAGTATGTCACAGAGGGTACCCTCCTTTGACAAACTTCTTATTCAGATCGGGTGCATACAGCGACAAACTGACTGCATAGGAATGACTTAGAGGCATATGGGAAGAAGTGTTGATATTTTTGGTTCCATTCCGAAATCAAATTTTTGACGTTTTTTCATTTTTATTTTGGACTTTGTTATTTTAATGCATTAAAGAGTTATTATTTTCTTTTAGTAAACATTGATGCATTCATTTGGTTTCATTTAATCATTTCTATGGTAAGGAATGCTGGTGCGAAGGAATTTTTTCAATATCTCGATTTTTGAATTTTTTATGAATTTTTTAAGACTTCCAAGAAAAGGGGGGGGGGGGACAATTTTTCATATCTTCAACTTGATCTACAGAACAACTTGAAGGATTGTGATAAAACAGGGTAGGATGCAAGTACTCATAGTCCTTTTCAAAGGTTTTGTTTTTTGTGCGGATCATCCAAATTGGTTAACAGATAATGCCACCATGTCTAAAAGTAGGTCTCACAATGGTACATATACCACTTGGTAATTGAAATATGGAGAGTAGCGGTTCAAATCCAGCTGTGGTCAAAAAAAATTTTTTTTTTTTTTACACATCTAAATAAGTTTTTAGATGTTTCTCAACACTCAATATATGAAATTAGGAATTTTACGTTTAAGACTTCCAAAAAAAAAAGGGGGGGGGGGGGGGGTTTGTCCATTTTTCACATTTTCAACTTTTTCTACAAAACTGTTTGAAGGATTTTAATAATAATCTTGGTAGAAATAAGTCACTTATGATCCTCTTCAAATTCTGTTGTTTTCGTCCAGACCTCTTTACAGGTGGCGCCACCATAGTCAAGAGTAGGTCACAAAAGAGTACCCTCGTTTAACAATATTCTTTTTCATACGGGCTGTATACAGAGACAAACAGAATGCATAGAAATGATCTAGAGGGATGAGTGAAGATGTATTGTCATTTTGGTTCCCTTCCAAAATCAAATTTTAGAATTTTTTTCGACATTTCTTTGGACTTGGTGATTCAATGCAGAAAAAAGTGTCATATTTCCTAGTTAATTGATAATGATGATTTCTTATGGACTATTGTGATCATAATTATGGTAAGGATTGTTACTTTGAAAGAATTTTGTCAATATCTCAATTTTTGGATTTTCTATGAATTTTTTAAGACTTCCAAATGAGGGTGTATAGGAACAATTCAATCACATTTTTCACTTCTGCTGTTATGCCACATGAAAGATTTTAATGAAACATGGAATACATAAAGTACTAAAAGTCCTCTATCAATTTGGTAAATTTCATCCAAATTGGTTAACAGATAATGCCACCATGTCTAAAAAGCAGTTCTCACAATAGTACATATACCACTTGGTAATTGAAATATGGAGAGTAGCGGTTCAAATCCAGCTGTGGTCAAATTTTTTTTTTCATTTCTTTACACATCTAAATAAGTTTTTAGATGTTTCTCAACACTCAACATATGAAATTAGGCAATTTTAAGTTAGATCTGGACAATATTTGAAACAATTGTTGTTCATGACCCAGACTTGAAATTAGTCAACAAAAGGCCCCACCTAAAGAAAATGACTAACTTGTTGCCCTGAATGACTTCTTGCAGAGACAAAGGAAATGCTTAATATCAGAATCATCTGAATGGATGTGCAAAAAAGTGTTGTTTTTTATTCTAGCCTGAAATAAAAATTGACATATTTTCAACATCTGTGTTGATTTAGTCACATTAATGCAAAAATAAATGAATTCTTCCTTCATGCATGACTGATAATCTCGGTACTCAGGTGAGCGATATAGGCCCACTTGGGCCTCTTCTTTTTTTCTATCTGCATGTTTACTTTTGGGTGGGGGAGGGACTTTGAAAATCCAAACCTGCATTGATCACTAATCCACGAGAGGTGAATTAGTAATCTTATGGTCTCTTCCTGATCCATAGTTCCTGTCATATAATGAGGAAAAAGAGTATTGTTTTATAATTATCATATAATTAGGATTTTTATTTTGATGCATTGAGAGTAGATGCATCTCTATTCTTCACATTCCTTATATGCTGAGATTTCCAAGCTTGGTGTAGTGGTCATGCGTTTGAGCGTGTAGACGATCCCATATTACGTTACTTTGTCAAAGACGTTGGTCACCTCTGGCTTCCATGTCGCTATATAATTGAAAATTAATTGTTCGTTGCGTAGTTGAACACCAACCAACTGGTCAAGCAACCAACCTTTACATTTCCAAAATTCTCAGCCCTAAAGTACATTAGCTCAATATATATTTTGATATTCTGTACAATTATCAAAGTATCAAGCTTTGATTCCGCAAGCAACTTGTTTTCAGTTGTTTTATCTTAAAAGCTAAATCCTGAATATATATTAATTCGATTAAAAACCTCCTGTGTTGTTGCCATGTTGTAACTATGTTTTCATTCGTGGATGGATGTTGGAATTTGTTTTTGCTTATTCTACCCTAAAATGTTGCGTTAGAAAATTGATCCGAATAATTTTCCGCAGAAGCAACTAGAGGCTGACAATTTCATGAATTTTTACTAAACCTTTAGAGTAGGCTTTATAACTAATTGCAACAGAAATAACTGCTACTTCCGAACATTCTTCACAGTCATGTGAATAATAATATTTCGTTTTTCCCTCTGACTATGATGTGCAGATCTCATACAGAAATGCTCTTTTGTATACCCAGGGAGCAGGCTTGGTGTAGTGGTTAAGCGCTTGGCTTGCGGGTTCCCGGATTCCCGGGTTGCGCCACTATGTTCAAGAGGTTGGTTCCTTCCATGTTGCGATATAGCTGAAAATTGTTTAAAGCGACGTAAAACACCAATCAACCAACTTTTGTATACCCGTTGCCTGAAATATTCTTGATGATCATCCATTGCATTATGCACATAATTTAAATGATTCCGACATCGTTATATATGTAAATTTTTAAATAAGAAAGAAAATAGAAGAGTTACTGGCTCAGTTATGTGGCAGAAGTCACCATGGAGCTATACAATACATGAATATAAATAATATAATAGAACATTTAACACATTACAAAAATATTTGATTGTAGTGCAATTACGATACTGACTTAGGACGGTCATTTAATTTGACAAAAGCCAAACAAATGGTGTGGTTAACCGGTTTACGGGCCCACCTTCCCACTCACCGTAACAGCAGAACAATCAAAAGACGTACATTTAAAAATTTATAAATAATCCTCCATGTAAAGAACAAGGGTCAACAGGTATCGCATATTGAGAGGTCATAAAAATATAAACACGTAAGGTATTGTAAAACACATAATGGTATAAAGATATATGCGACATCAACATGATAAACCGTGCTCTGCCAGTCTGAAAGCGAGCTAAGACCCTAGATCTGTAGGAGTCCCGACTAACAGTCAGAGGGGACGAGGTTCAGGACCATGTCTCTTCTGAAAGAGGTTTGGACAAGGCCCGTCATATAGTCCCCACCGCCCTGTTAGTCAGCGTGCAACGTTCAAGTAAAAGTCTGCATAAGGCTGTAGAGCGGCCAAATACAAGACCTATAGTCTTTTTGATGATCTCAATATCATATTGTCTATTTAGGAGACGTTTGACTATTTTATTACATGATAAAATAACGTTATCGGAGCCTTTTACTTTCCTTAGTTTATATAAGAGATCACCGTAAGAATTAGGATGGGATATTCTATTGGATACATACTGTTGAAAAGAAATATTTCCAAATTTAGATAGAAGTTCTGAATAAGATCTGAAGAATTTGCCGAATGTTTTTCTTAGCTTGTGATATCTGTAACCCTGAGTTAAAAGTTTAGTAGTAATTTGTAAATTTCGTTTATGAAAGTCCAAAACATCGGTGCAGCCTCTGACAAATCGAACTAATTGAGATATATAGATACCATATAATGGGAGTCGAGGGACATCGCCATCCAAGTAAGGGAAATTTACAATAGGAAATCCAAAATCCTCACGTTTATCATAAATATTAGTATATATTAGGTTGTTGATAATTTTGATGTTTAAATCTAAGAAAGGTGTAGATTTATCTCAAGTATTAGCTTTATTCAATGTGAGTTCTGAGTGATGTGAGTATTCCTTTCAACGTGCCTTATCAAATTGACGAGGAGTACTGTTGCATTAGGATAATGCATGATAGGTGTGATAGGTGTGATCTAAAAATAATTCAAGCAACATATGTAGGCTATACTTACTATAGTTAATGCTCCTAGTTCATATATAGATGTACACAGGACCTACGCCCCTTGCATGCTTTTATGGCATTCGTATAACAATATCGGTTCTCATTTATAGATTATGCATTTCCAAATCCGGGTATCTCGAAAACCAGGTCAAAGAACAGTAATTTACGAGAGCCGAGATAGGCTGATGTGATGTAGGGAGAGAGGGACTACTATTTCAATGTATCAGGGGTTGTGATTGGATGAAATTATTTGATCAATCTACATGTATAAATAAAAATTGATTCTGCATTAAAATCATGCATTTTTATCTCATTTCGCTAATGCAAAGATTTTATGATATAAAAAGAGATTGTTGTTTACATATGATTTTTTGCAAATTTTTTGTGACCCCTTCGAGCAGGATTTTCTCGAAATTAAGGTTGATAACCTATGCCAAACTGTTAAAGTTATGATAAAGGAGGGTCTGACAAACATTTGATATATGGATTATATATAACTAAGATGTAGGATGTTGTGTAAATATTGCTGGAAGTTAGATAATTTAATATGGGACCCTATGGGAAATGGAATTATTGTTCTTTGACCAACAAGAAAGGAAAAAAGTCTACATTACCACAAGAAAAGATGGAACATATTGACAATCTAATAATCAACGTAATGATACAGTATTGTCCTGGTAAAAGAAGGATTGATGAGGATCTGTCTCTAAATCAGTCATGAAGATTTAATGTGGTCATGTGACAGGTCATGGAGGTACAGTGCATCTATATAGAGAGTATGACGCTCTTCACGTATTTATGTGAGCTTAGCAATATCCATTTTTAAACCGAAAATGAATAAAATATTTAAGTGGTTATTCTGCAAACTCCCTATTTAATTCAAACTTGATGTCATTTAATATCATGAATAGTAAAAATGAAATGTTACAACACATACTACTATATATATATTAATAGATATATATTCATTTATTAATTCTTTTTATTCTTTTATTCTTTTCTTCTCTTGGGATATTTTCTTGCAACAATGTTGATGCTTATATCGTGAATATCAAATGTTAGACCCTTCCTTTTACTGAATACCGTCTGGAAGAGGCATCTTGGGAGTCATAAAAAAATCTGAAATATATTCTGGAACATTCCATAAAATGCGGAAAATTATATTTGCGTCCGTACCGACAACATAACGGTACTTGGGGTATTTGGCACACAACGCATGGACATACGCATTGACGACTTTGTGTGTATCCTTGGATATGAATCTTTGAACTTTTCGTGAAATTTCCTCCACCACTGGAAAAAGACAATCACAATACAAATATCAATGAAAAGAAGCATATGCAATGCGTTTATCACTGAAATGATGTACACGCAATACAAATCGCTGTAAAAAAAAAAAGGAACAACAAGAGGCGCAAGTAGGCCTATATGGCTCACCTAAACACAGTTTGCGTATTTGACAGACAGTAAATGAAAAGAAATATACACGATGTGTATATCACTGAAGTGATGTATAGGCAATACAAATCGCAGTAAAAAAGAACAATATAAATCTCATTTAAAACAGAAACAAATCTGATATAGATGAAACTTGAAATGAAAATATAAGATGATGGATAAAACCAACTCTATAGTCCAAATTTTATGAATCCAAAGGGCATAATAATAATAAAAAAAACGCCAAAAAACAAAAATTTTAGGAGCATACGCGAACACCAAAAAGGGAATCAGATCAGGTGTCCATGAAGAGTTAGTATCTCATGTTTCATAGCATCACCTGTCACATACGTCCAGTGGAAAGGAATTACAAGTGCGAAAGGTATATAAATGGTCAGAAAAGGTCTCCATCTGGAACACCATTCAACATTCTGGTTGACGAGATGTCTCTTTTTATGATAAGAAACTTGTATAGAGTCAACACAGATCTAGAGCAGAAATATTCGAAAATGTAAAATATGGAAGTGACTAGAGCTGTATAATTAAGCATTTACTTACATACATAGACTCTTAGGAATCAGTGGTAAGGACTTAATTACACCATATTCACCATATCAAATCAAACAATGAAAAGGTAAGATACCAATCAATTGCCAAATAGTAATATCTTTAAATTAATATGAATTTAAGGAAATTTTAAGGGTAGCAATTGCAATTTCCAGAACTTATGTAAATTTAATGATGCTGAAGGTCTTAACTGTGAAAATCCAAAGTATAATTATTTGAAAAGCATACTAATTATTAAATTAACCTAAACCTAAGACCCAAAGAACCAATCTAACAACAGAGTTGTGCAACGATTACAGTATGTATTTCGGGTCTCTACAGAAGCACTTAAAACTGGGTTTGATATCCTCGGGAACTAGGGGTTCCCCAACAGCGGTATCGACCCAGTGGTATCAATAAATAGAAGAATATATATAAATGTATTAATTTAATGTACCATAAAGGATCTATTGGTAACAGCGATCCCTTAGAATAAACAGAGGTGGGACCAGGCCCCTCGGAGAGTAAAATCCCCTGTTGATTGGTCACACCCAACATAAAACTATTTGACATTGCAAATATGCCCCAGTCATATATAACTTCAGAACAGGGGTACAATAATACTGAAAGTATAATACTCAGCAGAATTGTTTGAGAGCTCTACTCTGTAAAAGGAATAGATATATTATGTATAGTGTTTTAAAGAAAAACAACATAGCATTTTAAAGAAAGCATTGGATTAATAGTCATATATTTGTAGACATTTTAGCATGTACAATGTGGTATATTATAAAAATTTCTTACTCTTGTCTTTATATTGCTCTCCGTAAAACTTTCTGACAGATGCACTCTGATTCTTAAAAGTGTTGTCTAAACTACGCTTAACGCTTTCCATGTTGTTGATATTAGTTGCGAAAAATCCAGGTTCCAAAATATGCACCGTTACTCCAATATTCCTAACACTTCTCCTGTGAAACAAATTAAGTTTTCTAAATACATATGACCCTCGATAACTCAAACTCGAAGTGACCATATAAAATTAAGCGGAGTTCGAGTTAGGGATATATAATTCCATTTAGAAATTGAACTCGTAGTAGTTTACGTTAACAAGGAATTCGACTTATTGGTGTTCGAGTAAGCGAGAGTCAATTGTAGACTATGATAACAGGGAAATGACAACGATCGATAATTATCTTCTAACCACTGTTGTCCAAATTCTCAGAAGTTTGCTTACCAATTGACATACGTATATAAACGTTAGATACCTACTTCAACCAGTGCTAGATAAGTTAGCATACAATCAAGCATACGTAACTTAACTTGTCCCATCAAACGCATATGTACACTACATTTTTTTTTTCGTCATAGATAACTTTTCTCGACTGAAAAAGGAGGGCGTGTGTCTGTTCCTAAACGAATCGATATCAACTGTAGTAACTCTGAGCATCATTTGTCGATAAAACGCACATAAAAGATAGAAATACATTGATGAATAATTATAACATATAGATCATTCCTGTTTAAGATAAATTATCGGTACGGACAATAAGCACTTTAATTCCAAGCGAGACAGTTTTACACATATAAACTCTTGTATTGGTTTATAACAAGACCCGCTTATTGCTTGTCTTTGTCGAACTGTATATTTCGGTACCATCCTAGTTGTGGCGTTCTTGAATTGCAATAAATCTTACACCATGTCTGTTCAAAAAAAATCTTGTGATAATACTTTGGACTTCTATATTATTGAATAGCTTCGACGATTACTAGAACAGTATAATCATCAACAACAAGATAAAAAATTACAACAGTAACAACAACAATGATAATATCAATTATTTGCTGCCTGATTTATTAGTTCCTTTTTTATTTCTATCGAAGGATTACACGCCAGCGTTTAAAAAAAATCCAATAATTCAAGAGATTGAGCGGTTACCGTTTATTTCAACTACGACAACAGTACATCCCGAAAGGGACAACAAAAACATTAACAAATAGAAATAAACAAAGTTGAGGATTAAATCATAAATTGCAAAGGTTTTCGGAAAAGAATTGCAAAAATCTATTATGATTTTTCATGGTCCAGTCACTACAATTGAAAATAATAACGGAAACTTTTGTCTCACAATATGTCATTTTTACCAGAACATCTCAATATGATTGGATTATTCGAGACATGATAGACAATATGTTGGAATAGTCATAGAAGCGGCTCATTGACATTACCTTCACACTCACTGTGTTAGCAGTAATGAAAAGGTTAAATATCTTTCAACAAGGATTATGCCTAAATAGTCACGATAAACCTTCATATCTACAACCAACCTTTACAACCAGCCTCTAAAACTACAGTCAAATCTCAAACGGAGACAGTTGCTATCTACGTAGACAAAATATTATTTAATCATTTTTTATTTGAATTTACTGGAATCAACTACGAATCGGCTCGAAGATAAACACCTTACCAATAATTCATACATGACCTTTGAAAAATAAAGAGCATATTGTTTCCTGCGAATACAAAACAAAACATTTGACTGTGGTGTGTAATAAATATTAGAAGATATATACGTTATAATTTTGTGCATCAGATGCGCATTTCGACAACTTATATCTCTTCAACGATGCCCATAGCCGAATGATTGGAATTCTGATCATCTATGAATATATAAAGAGCAGAGTAAAGACAAAATTGGCCAAAAAAGTGTAACCAAAGAATCAGTCTAAGGACAGAGATATGCATGATGGACAAACTCCTAGTTTTAGACTGATTTATAAAATGTTATGACTTTTGTATTAACAGAAATAAGACATCACAAAATTTTCGATTATAAATCAGTTGCAGTACCTATTTAGGAATGTCTGTTGAATGCCTGGTTTGATATGGTTAACCGATTTAAAGACCCACCTTTCCATTCATCATAACATCAGCCAATAAAAGAACACATGTTTAATTTTTAAAAAATAATTCTCTGTATAGAGAACATTATTAAATGACGAGAACAACACTCACTAAAATATACCTTAAGCAGTCACAGTATCCTTCAGCAGCGAATTTTGAGGCAACGTATGAAGCACTAACGGCCGCAAGTCTTCCCGCTGAACTTGTCATACATACTATACGCCCCTTTTCTTTTGTCACCAATGGCAGGAATATCCTGCTTGTTTCTGCTATACCAAAGCAGTTAACGTTCATTGCTTGGTACAAGTCTTCTCGGGTCAGCCATTCCACCTGACCAGTGGCACCAGCTATTCCGGCGTTGTTTACTAAACCCCAAAGACCTGCATAGGAAAAAAAACTATGTGTTTTTGTTTTATTGTTTTGTGTGAAGCCGAAATGTACACATAATATATGCTCATAATAAACTGCTGTTCTGAGGAAGATGACCTTTTCAGATTTAGCATGTAAACTGGCCTTCGTAGCCTCTGTCCAGGACAACTACCAATCTCCTAAAATTTAAATAAATCTGCATCTCGTCTTTGTACGAATCATACAGGTAGTTGGTTGATTGATTGATGTTTTATGTCGTTTCAACAATTTTTCAATTATATTGATACGTGGAATCAGGAAGGTACTAACCGTTTAAATATAGTGGCGCACACCGGAAATCAAACTCGGATCGACAGCGCCGCAAAGCAAGCCCTTAACTACTACATCAATCTCTATCATTCAGATGGAAAGACGGGCAGCTTGGGGAGTTTAAAACGGAAAGATGGCAATTTAATGGACCTGAATAATCCATCTGTAAGTTTCATTTATTGTATGATGTGTAATAATTTTTAAGGCGATCTATTTTTAAAATGCTTGACTACTTGCCCTGTTTTGATGGAAGAGACTTCTTTACAATCATTAACGCTTCTTCAATACTTTTTGTGCTGGTGACGTCAATAGGGACAATCTGTACTCTCTCCGACACTTCACTTTTCAGTTCTTTACCACCTTTTTCGGTCAAACATCCAGCAAATACCTTAAAGCCCATCGAGTCCAATTTTTTTGCCAACATGAAACCGAATCCAGAATCACATCCAGTTATCATCACATGACGTCCTTGATAATGATCTATCATCAACGATCGAAAATAAAACCTCAGTGTCAAGAAGAGCACTAGCCCGACGACAAAGTATTCCAACATTATGACTTCACTCCTACAAATGTTAAAAATACACATAGGTACACTATAGTACACTTCTCTTACTCATGTATATATTTTATTTGTGTTTGCAGTGAAGGACTGATTCGTGTCTTCATATGGGGATTTAAACAGCCAAGCGGGATACGCTTACTTTTTGTCTGGTATCATCTGTTTCCACGTTTTAGTAAATGGCAACCGCGGTACGATGTTGACGCCAGGAAATGCATGATATATAGCTGTGTATATTTTTTGATAAACCCACGTCAATATAAAATGGTTGCCTCCTTGCCGATGTTAAATTCGGAATTAATGCTACATATGTCAGAAGTGTTGCTTTAGATAACGTTTACGGGTGAAGAATTGATTCATTAAAATCCGATGATACTAATTTATTGAACATGCTAACAATAAAGATATCGACGGTAATCGAAGGCTGTTGACACTTTTGGAAGATTGAATTGGCACCAGACCCAGTTTTCAAGGCCTTGACTACAATTATCCGGTGGTTTACTTTAACATATGGCAAATGTAATCATGAGTAACTTATTCATTGACTGAATATTAAATTTTGTTAAAATCAAAATTATGCAGTTTAATTATACTTAGTAGACGCGAAATGTATCTACTGGTTAGTATCTAACAATTTCAAGGACTTTTAAAGTAGATACACAGAACGCCTGTTGATACAAAAAAGAGAGGTGAAGGAAAAAACAGCCAGAAAAAGAAATAAGAAATTCGCAGATAAAGTAAGTAGCCTGAAACGAAGAGGTGGTCTTCAGAGGCCAGAAAATGAAGACGAAAATATTCTTCAGGATTGGAGATGAGGATCAATGTGGATAGTAAATATATTGTGTACATATATAACAAACCAAAGTATTTGATATATTACTCCATGCATTACAAAACAAATACGCGAGATCTGCTAATTATATAAACTCTACACCTTGATGATGCTTATTGTATTGTAATGCCTCTGATAACAACACATTTTAAACCGACCGCACACAGAAAGTTCAAATTCTGTAGAGGTAAATGGTATTTATAGAATATATATATTTATAGAAATATACCAAAAGCGATCTCCAGTATGCATTGTCAGAGGAAATTCCATATTTACCTTTTCCGTCAATCTCGAAAATAACATCCTCTGAAAAAAAACGTCTTTAATAGTCCTTTTAAGAAAAATGATTGTCATGAAGTACCATTTTTAACCATGTGTGTATGGGCTAGCATGTAAAAAGCATACTGCATATCAAGCCTATCTAGACCTCGTACACAAACAAAAAGTGCATGACTGCACACAACACATTTAACTCCAATCTATTTTTAACCATAACCTATGAGGCTCAGTTAAGGGATTGTCATTCCGAGTTTCGTTTCTTTTATCAAATTATTCTCTCAAATCTCAAATTTAAGTGGAATTGTGTGTCCATTGGCACGTGATTTGAACAATATTCTTTAAGATTATTTAAAGCAAAAGGATTGCAAGTGAACAAGCAAAAGGAAAACAGTGATATCTACTCAATATACAAAAAACAAATTTGCACTTCAATTTGTCGTAATTGACATTTTATTATTGAAACGTCAATATTTGTCCGTGATCACGTGCATTTTGAAGTAATGATTAAAACTTTCAAAACGTAATCGAAAACTCCGAATATATACATAAACAAAAAAATAATAATAATTTAGTTTGATTCTCTCACATCTATAAAATGTCTGTTTTCACAATTTTTACATAATATCAAGGCGAAAATTTTGGTGTAGTTTCTTTAGTTGTTTACCATTAAATGCATAATACATGAATTATTTCTAACTTCCAAAATGCTTGTTCTTAAACGTGCCTTCACATCATTTGACCACTGGACACGTATTTGACTGTGTGGTGATTGCAGTGTCTTACTTCTTTAGATTTTATTAATCATATACATGCATAAAGCCTGATTTCCTCAGATGTTACAATGCCATTCATGATGAAATGTTTTCTTAAAAACATGTTAAAACCAGCGTAATCGCAGATGGCCTGCATATTTATTTAATGATAACCTTTTCTATTTCTCATACTTGCATGGCAACTGGATTTGGTTGTGTTCTCAATCTACTGCACTTTAAAAGCTCATACACACAGAGAAGGCGATGATATAAAAGCCTTGTTTTATAAAGTTTCCTCCAGCATACACACAGAGAAGGCGATGATATAAAAGCCTTGTTTTATAACGTTTCCTCCAGCATACACACAGAGAAGGCGATGATATAAAAGCCTTGTTTTATAACGTTTCCTCCAGTATATTTTTAGTCTAAACAATGCAGTACAATAAAATGTACATCGTCAAAATCTATATAATAAATAAACTTTTGTTCCGCATAAATTGATGATATATAAAAAATTATAATAAGTTATATTTATAAATAATCTGCATTGATCCCCACCTCAAATCCTGAATTTAATTTTACAGAATTTGAAACATCGTAGTGCAGATCCATGTCTTTATGTGTAACACCTTCAATTTTTGTTCTTTGATGACCACACCCAGTTTTCAGATTCTCTAATTTTTGTTTCCTGCATATTTTTCTCCATTTCTTTTTCCACAGATCTAACACTTCTCTTCTTGAATTGACAGCTTTTTTTATATGTGTGCCTTCTTTCAATTTGTTGCTTAAATCTGATTATATCTATGTACCTTTCCACACTTTAAACTAAAGCATTCGGAAACTAACAAATTTAACAATGTAAATATTATTCAAAACGCATAAATATTTAAATTATTTTGAACTTCCATAAACTCCACAAGGCCACAAATGCATTAAGTCACATTGATATAAAATGCCGTCAAAATAATGCCAAGTAACTGGGTCAGCGTCAAGTCCAGTAAGACGCTTGTAGCGGTGAAAGAATGGTAATTAACGAGACGTGGCTGATCTGTAGTAAACTGTTAAAATTTTGGTAGAGGAGGGTATGACAAACATTTTGATATATGAGTTATATAAAGCTAAGATGTAGAAAGAGGTGTAAGTCTTGCTTGAAGTTTCGTAATTTGACATGGGATCCTATGTGAAAAAGAATTTTATGCTTTGACCTAGCTTATCTTCTATTCCTTGTGGATGACAGGCTGATTATTTTAGCAAAACCTATGATAATTACTCGGTGAATATGGGAAAAAGTCGATTCTCGACATTTTAGCAGACCAGATTTCAAATACGTCTTTACAGACATGAAGTGTTTACTTACAATTTACTATTTGAGTCTGTAGATTAATACTAAAACTTCCTCGTGCATACCTTTATCCTCAGATAAGGTTTTGGCATATTTGTATTGGGTAAATTTCGTTGGTTATTGTTCTACAAATATTCTGTTTATCTATAGTTTCTGCCTTGAGTAGAAACTAATTAATACTGTTATTTTCAATATATGCATTTGTGTCGCAGCAGCGTTCAAACTGAGCTGAGTAAGGTGATCGACTCGTGATGGCGTGGCCCCGGGTTCGAGTTTCAGCAGTTGTTCGTCGGTGTCCTGTATTTCGATGGAGAAAGAAAAAACTGCAAGATCCCATTACCGATGATGAAAAAAAGTCTAAGGCCTCACCGCTTCTGCATGGTTCGTTGCATGCGTCTAAATACCTACGCATTGTATCAGACTTGTGCTGTCACCATATAAGTTCATTTATCTTATGGAGACATAAAACGCGAATCACAGAGACTAGCGTTTAAAAATGGCTGCCGGAAACCATTTTTCTGAGGGGATTTACCATTTTCTGCTTTATTGCCTGTCTTTCGCTTGAGGCAGTATAAACTGAAACCCCATGTTGCGATATACACCATCACCTCTAAGACTTTCCATTGCTTTTGGTGAGTTCATTTGATTGAATTATGAGACTATCCTGAAGGCAATTGAAAGACAAAAGAGGAGTTACCGGCTCAGTTATGTGACAGAAGTCACCATGGAGCTATACAATACATGAATATAAATAATATAATAGAACATTTAACACATTACAAAAATATTTGATTGTAGTGCAATTACGATACCGACTTAGGACGATCATTTAATTTGACAAAAGCCAAACAAATGGTGTGGTTAACCGGTTTACGGGCCCACCTTCCCACTCACCGTAACAGCAGAACAATCAAAAAACGTACATTTAAAAATTTATAAATAATCCTCCATGTAAAGAACAAGGGTCAACAGGTATCGCATATTGAGAGGTCATAAAAATATAAACACGTAAGGTATTGTAAAACCCATAATGGTATAAAAATATATGCGATATCAACATGATAAACCGTGCTCTGCTAGTCTGAAAGCGAGCTAAGACCCTAGATCTGTAGGAGTCCCGACTAACAGTCAGAGGGGACGAGGTTCAGGACCATGTCTCCTCTGAAAGAGGTTTGGACAAGGCCCGTCATATAGTCCCCACCGCCCTGTTAGTCAGCGCGCAACGTTCAAGTAAAAGTCTGCATAAGGCTGTAGAGGGGCCAATTACAAGACCTATAGTCTTTTTGATGATCTCAATATCATATTGTCTATTTAGGAGACGTTTGACTATTTTATTACATGATAAAATAACGTTATCGGAGCCTTTCACTTTCCTTAGTTTATATACGAGATCACCGTAAAAATAGGATGGGAAATTCCATTGGATACATACTGTTGAAAAGAAATATTTCCAAATTTAGATAGAAGTTCTGAATTAGATCTGAAGAATTTGCCGAATGTTTTTCTTAGCTTGTGATATCTGTAACCTTGAGTTAAAAGTTTAGTAGTAATTTGTAAATTTCGTTTATGAAAGTCCAAAACATCGGTGCAGCCTCTGACAAATCGAACTAATTGAGATATATAGATACCATATGATGGGAGTCGAGGGACATCGCCATCCAAGTAAGGGAAATTTACAATAGGAAATCCAAAATCCTCACGTTTATCATAAATATTAGTATATATTAGGTTGTTGATAATTTTGATGTTTAAATCTAAGAAAGGTGTAGATTTATCTCAAGTATTAGCTTTATTCAATGTGAGCTCTGGTGGATATATTTCTGATATAAATTGTTCGAATTCAGGGTTATCGATAAAGAAAATGTCATCCAGATATCTGCAAGTATTATTAAATTTGTCAATGAGGTCAAAACGTTTTGATTTTTGAATAGAAACCATAAAATCCCTCTCATATCAATAAAGAAATAAATCTGCTATCAGAGGCGCGCAGTTAGTACCCATAGGAATCCCAACTATTTGTTGATATATCTTGCCATCAAATTGCACAAAAATATTATTCATGAGAAAATCTAGTGCTTTTCCATAATTCCTTGCAAGTCCAGTATTTATATGAAGTGAAATAAACAGATGGTTGTTACCTGAAAGTTCTTCCAAATGTATCACTGTATCCTATTTTTCTTTGTGCATTATATATCTAACTAAACTATCTATTACGTCCTCGAAGCTGCCAATATTGTGAAGTTGTACTCGTAATATAATGTGGATTTAACTTTTAAACAAGTGTAATTTTCAAAGATATGATATCCTGATACACCTTTGACTTCGGTTATGCAATTTTTCACACTGCACTGCCTATGAGAAACATCTTTTTGTGTTTATTTATAGAATCAATGCCATGCACGACAGGTTTGTTAAGTCTTCTGTTACTGTAGCATGATTACGAAATACTTAAAAAAAAAACAGTCTGTCTGGAAATGCCTTCAAATATTGTCTGCAATGTTAAAGGGTTATTTTGATTACAGAATCAAAAGTTCAAGTTATGGGTGGTTAATTGGGTTAAAGTATACGAATTACTCAGTTAGTTGAATTCTGTAAACTTGGCACACAAAATATGATAATAATAATAATACTTAATAAATAAATTAATCAATCAATGAGGTTCTTAAGACGATTTTGAAAGAAGTGTTCCATCCCTTATAAAACTATACTAAAAGCTGAAGTGAGGTAAAAACGCAATGCCGGATTGCGCCTCATAAATTCATAAGATTTACTTTTAAAGATTGATCACCTGCCTCTCTCCGGTGCAAAGCTGCGTTTTGAGGTTTTCTCTCTTCCTACCTGTAGGAAAGGAGGGTATAAACCAACGATCACTCGGTGCTAGGGGTGGATCCTCACGCATAAAAATATTTTATACCATGCACTAGGCCAATCGTAACAACTCGTCCATTTCCGTACGCAAATACGAATCGTACGTACTACGTAGTCAGCCAATGGGACTACTTCCAGTTGTTTTGTAAACACAAATGGCCATGATCAGCATGTCTGTCATGTTTGCACGAAAATAAGCAATTATGTCCATTGCCTGCTTTTGTCTATAATTGTTTCTCTCTGAATGGGTGAACTAGTATGATTTTTCATGGCGGAGTCTATGCACGTGCACTGGTTAAATGTCACTTCGAGTTTCTTCTGATTCGCTAGGATTTCTGAATTGCCGTACGATTGTGTAATATTACTCAAAACGGGTGATACATTTCATACTGAACTTCTCATATCCTAAATTACAAAAACAATCTTATGAACTTTTTTCGCCTCATTTCGCAGTGTGCTCCTACGAGGAAAGCCGAAGAATTGAAGCGATTTGGTATATATCGCTGCGCCGTGGGGCTTCCGTGTCTATTTTTGTAAAAAAAAAAATGGCGACAGTGTTCCGATTGGCACCAGGCAGGTACAACCACCATATCAATGAAATAACACTTGTGTGACGTGAAACAGAACAATCAAATAAATAAATGTAGCTTTGAAGAACTATTATGGTGATAAAACTAGAGTCAGAATTGACCAATACAATTAAAAAATCAAAGGACTCAAAAGTCCTGAGAGTCGGCTTTGCTGATTTTAAGTATGTAATCATTTTACCATTTTAGTGGCGGATTCAGGATTTCAGGAAAATGGGGGAGGGGGGGCGCAAAAATTAGGTCTTTGTTGCAGCTACATCGTCATTATACCTATGTACAAACTGCTAATAAAATTTGCTCTCTTCATACTATCTTACGGCAAAGAGTTTGCAATTGCTTGTATTTGAAATGAACATGTAATCGACAACTTCATGGCAACAAGTTTTACTGCATTGTTGTCACGAGTCGAAGCTGAGCCAAGGAACGACATTCCTTCAAGTGGGACATTAAATCACCATCTTATTCACGATTCTCATAATGTTTTAACATCATTTATATTTAGAAACATACAACATTTACCTAAATATTTATATTGCATTTTCATTATCAGAGGAAATGCGGGAAGATCGATCTTTAAATTTGTCATATATGACATAATATGTGAAAAAGAACTAAAGTTCCAGAACATGTTGGGGAAAACTTTAATTGAAATATCTCGATAAAAACAAGCGATACAAGATCAAGACAAATGCTTTGTCCGGAAAATTACACAATCGAGTACATCCGACGGTGTCGGTGGTAAACACATCGTAAAGTAGTCACAACTACATATTATTACGCGAAATTTGAAAACATTATTGCAACTCCTTTTTCGGGTTATTGAAACTAGTTTATGTTTAGCTTAAATTAACTGAGCTAAAGGTACATTGTGCTGATCAAGAATTTTTAAGACAACATCAGTAATTTTTCGGCACTTTATTTTTCAGCGGAGTAGTAAGCTCTGTATCGGTAGTGAAAGTTATAACCCCTGAAAAGAAAGTAATTGCAATGATTACGGCTTCACCGAAGCCGACTCAAAAAGAAGTGTACTCTTCTTCGATCGTATAGGCTTCTTCGCGATCGTTAACGCTTCTTTAATACCTCTTGTGCATGTGACGTCAACAGGGACCATATGTATTCTCTCTGACACTTCACTTTTCAATTTTTCACCACCATTCTGCAAACGTCCAACGATAAAAGGAATATATATATATATAAGATGACACACTAGTTACCCTTGTTGTAGCCTTTGAAAATTCGAAGTATGGCAGAAAGCCAGGATTTAAAGGGGCCACTTTCAATGTCACCTTCCTTGAGTATCTCCTTACTATACATAATGGACCAGCTTCAGTATGTGCTCAATATTCATCAGCCCGTATCATTTTGTAAGTTTCAGGCTTACTCTCTCTAGAAGGAAAGACTGGTAGATTATACCGACAATCACACCTAAGTGCTCACAGGTGATTTATAAACATCAGTTTCCCTATCTATTACACGTCAAACATTCATCACTGCTTTGGGTATGTTCACTGCATATATAAATATCATAAGGTCTTGCATTATGCAGCTAACGCCACTGTAAAAGCGAAATAATCTCTGTTATGAATTAAACATATGCATATGGTGCCATCTGTAAATCTAGATATGTAAAGGTAACCTATAAGATTTTATATGTTACACCGAGAAAAAAGTGCACACGCTATTGACGTATACGATGTTTATTTGGTTGTTGGTGTGAACTATAGAGCTCGTGTAAGTTCTATTAACATATATATCTGCGATTTCAGTTGTGCAGTTCCGTAACAATGTGTAAGGTCCGTAAAATCTATAAACGCATGTCAAGGGCAAAAGGTCTTGTAATCTTTTATTGTTTAAGTTGTTATGTGTATTACAATCTATCAAAGTGAGAAAAGTTAGTATTGTCAAACTCATGGTAAGGTATTCCGTGGATGTCTAGTATTTCTTTTTGAATTTTGTGCCTTGAACACGGTCTTGAAATTTACTTTATTGCCCGATTTTGAAATCCACTATGGGCAAGATTTTTTCCCCCTGATCCTTATCATTAATATGTGGTCTGATCATTTATTGTGTAAAAGTCCAAAGTTTTATTGAAATCAACAATAGGCGCACGTGGTTGTTATTCATATAATACCATATATAGATAGTTAGACAGAAAAATATAGAAACCAGAGTGTCAGATTAGATAACTAGTGCAATATCAATGAATTAACATGCTACTAATACTGAATATAAAATCAATTTAAATGTGGTTATCATATTTTAACACTCTTTCAAATCTTTAAAGTTACATGTATTTGATATCTTAAATGAAAACACTTTCAAAATACAATATAACCATATTAATATGCTTATCTAATTATTTATTATTTGTCTAAATACTATATTTTAACGATGTACTGTGAAGATCTCATTTACATGTATTTAGTATCATAAATGATAACATGTTCAATGTTACATTATATTCATATAAACATATTCATCTGATTATCACTTGCCTAAATATCACATTTTAACAATGCATTGTGAAAATGTCATGTTTCTTTACGTGGTACCATCTGGGAGGGGCAATTTTAGAGACAATATGTAATCAGATATACATTCTGGAACATTCCATAATAAACGGAAAAATGTGTTGGCGTCTCTGCCCACGACATAACGGTACTTGGGGTATTTGGCACACAACGCATGGACATAGGCATTGACGACTTTATGTGTGTCTTTGGATGTAAACGTATGTATAATTTCAGGGAGCAATTCTTTCACTGAAAATATACAAATAGAATAGATGCCATAATGTTTCAATGAGCAAAAGCAAAACAATAAAAAAACCCAAAAACAAACCCCAAACAAACAAAACAAAACAGAAACAGAAAACAAAAATAATGAAATAAATAATTTAAAAAATCCCCAATATATATATTGAATGTATACACAAATATTATTGTAATGTAAACGTGCCACATGGACATTCTTTCTTAGACTCTTTGGAATCACAGGTAAGAAGGAAGCGCAACAAATATCCTACACATACAGATAACTCATACACAAATAATCTTGTAATCATGTAACATTACATGATAGATGTTAGATGACAGATATTTGTTATAAATGTTATAAAGTATTTATCTTACACTTGTTTTTATATTTCTCTCCATAAAATTTTCTGACGGATGCACTAAGTTTCACAAAGTTATCTTCTAGGTCACGTTTTCCTTTTTCTAAGTCTAGCAATTTAGTGAGGAAAAATCCCGGTTCCAAAATGTGCACTGTTACACCAAAATTCCTCACGTTTCTCCTGTGGAACAAAATTAATTTCTTAATAGATTATGATAAAGATACGACAAAATTACCAAAATGTCATTACGTCATTCCTTCAATTTATAATTTTCAGTCCTGTTACTATTCGACTGAGGATATGTATTGGAGTTATGTACTCGTTTTCAACAGGACAAAATGTATAAATAAACAAATTCACAAATAAGTAAATAAATGTATCTACATGTATTAATATATATGTTAAAGTAAGAAAAAGACATAGTAAACGCTTCAGCAGAAATGATAATATTCAAATATCAAAAAGTGAAGAACAACAAAACATTGGAAAACTATAGAAAATCGCAAACTAGGTGTAGTTACAGACCACTGGTATGCTAGAGGTTAAATGTAATGTCATGAAGGAGCCTGCATACCCTAGTGATTTGTAACACGTATAACTCTTGCTCTTAAATTTCATCCGATATTATCAAACACTATGATTGAAGTCAAAGATTACTTTCTGTACATTATTTTCAGTAAATCTTTTTGACTAAAGCAGTGTATATGAACATTTAGATCACTTTTTTCATATTTGCATACTATGAGAGAAAGGCGAAATTGTTTTACTGTATGTCGGAATTTCTGAAGAAAATGGTATTGGAAAGGACAAGCACGGTAAACAATGTCTTTCAGACGTGTCATCAGACAATACAAGATTATTTATATGACTTTTTTCTAATAGAAAATGACAATGTTTTGATGTGAAACAATGATTTTTGATATGTTTCACCACGTCTTGATATTTAACACCATGTTTTACCTTCTCTTTGATGTCATTAAATGACAAATTAAAAACAAAAGAAAGAAAGAAAAAAGAAAACACGACAGCGACATCATCAACTAAACCTGAGGCAGTCACAGTATCCCTCAGCAGCGAACTTTGATACGACGTATGGAGCGCCACCTGTCGCAATCCTTCCGAATATGCTTGTGATACAGACAATGCGTCCCTTTTCTTTTGTTACCAATGGCAAAAACACCCTACTGGTTTCTGCCAGGCCAAAGCAATTGACGTTCATTGCATGGTAGAGGTCGTCTCGGCTCAGCCATTCTTCTGGACCTGCTGTGCCACCTATTCCTGCGTTGTTGACCAAACCCCAAAGACCTGAGCAAGATATACTTCATTCGGAAATAGTTTTATATCGCAATTATACATCAGTTATACAATTTTACATTGTTTATCTATTTCACTGCAAGTTCGAGAAAAGTGTGTTGGATACTTTATATTTTAAAATATTAATTGCTTACCTTTCTTCTGCGGAAGAGCCTTTTTAACAGTTGTTAACGCTTCTTCAATACTTTCTGTACTGGTGACATCAATAGGGACAATTTGTACTCTGTGTGACACTTCAATTTTCAGTTCTTTACCGCCTTCCTCTGTCAAGCATCCAGCAAATACCTTAAAGCCCATTGAGTCCAATTTCTTTGTCAACAGAAAACCGAAACCAGAATCGCATCCCGTGATCATCACGTGACGTCCTTCATAGTGGTCTATCATTAAAGACCGCAAATAAAACTTCAGAGTAAAGAAAAGTACCATCCCGACGACAAGATATTCCAGCATTCTTTGTTCATTCCTATAAACGTTGAAAAATTAATAACAAAAAACCTATTGCTTATATCACTGAAAAAACAGTCGAAATTAAAAGTCAATCCCCCCTGTTTCACCAACCCATTTTTCAGTGCAATATATTTATATGTCAGGCATTAGGCATAATACATATCTCTGAGCATCACCGATGAGACATAAGATGTCGAAATGAGCATATGGTACACTAAGGTTATGCACGTATATATGTTCTTACACCAATTTTTACCACTGGTACGATGCCACTCTTGGTAGATGTTTAGTTTCAGATGGTATTGTAGGCCCAATTTTCAGCAATTTTGTACTGATCCAATACAAATACTTCAAATTTACCAAAATAAAAGTTTGCAAGTTATTTTAAAACTAAAGGGCATCTCCCTCATACATAGCCCTGTCATTAGATAGGCTCTTTGGTTTTCACTTTCGGGTCAGTTTTGGAAATAGATTTGTGCTTCAAATATTCATATTCAAATGTCAATAGTTTCGGTTTTGAGCATCTTTAAAAGTCATAATTTGTCGAAATGCGCATACTGTGCACTAGATCAATGCATGTATATATGTTCTCATATTTATTCATACTTCTGACATGTACCTACTGTTATACAAGTCTGCAAATTAAAACAAGGAGGCGTCAACCTCACGTTTAACTGTATCATCAGATAGGTTTTTGGCATTTCCTATGTGGTAAATTTGGTAAATTTTGTAGTTTAGTTCTCTAATATTCTGCTTATTCATACCTTCGGGCAATGAGCAAACAGTAGTTGTCGTGTAAATTAACACTGATGTCCCGATGTCCCCTTTTTCGGATGAAAAAAGGAAAATCCCCAAAATCTCATTATCACGGTGGGTGCAAGTAAAAGATCCCTCACAGCTCTGGGTGGGTCTAGGTATATATGCATTGCATCAGGCATATGTCGTTACCATATATTAGGTGAATATAAACAAGAATCAAAATAAACAAAACTGTTCAAACCTGGCTGCCAGAAATCATTTTTGTGAAGTAATTTATCATGTTCTGTGTTCATATCTATCTTTGGAAGAGATAGAATAAACCGAGACTCACGTGGTATACAACATCATCTTTGAGATTTGGGTACATTTATAGTTCAATTGTAAGGCTATGCTGAAGGCAATGAACATTTCCATACAACTTAAATACAGCCGTGTGGCGTCAAACAGTAAACAAAAACCATATACAGATGTAGATATATGAGAATTAATAAAAACCATATACAGATGTAGATATATGAGAATTAATAAAAACCATATACAGATGTAGATATATGAGAATTAATAAAAACCATATACAGATGTAGATATATGAGAATTAACAAAAACCATATACAGATGTAGATATATGAGAATTAATAAAAATCATATACAGATGTAGATATATGAGAATTAACAAAAACCATATACAGATGTAGATATATGAGAATTACCTGAAAGATCCCCCAGATTTCTCACCGTATACTTATTCATTTACGTGTCTTACTAAACGCTGCGTCCTACTTGATTCAAAAACTGCATACACTGTGAACATGTACCTGTATAGTAATGTGGGTTTAACTCATATGCTGGAGTAAATTTCAGAAATATGATATCCCTATACTCCTGTGACTACGATTATGCACTTTCTGAACACTGATTTACCTATGAAACGCATCTTTTTGTATATGTTTATTTACCTATTCTTTTTCATGAGCGAGGATTTTTATCATTATCGTTATTATTCTTATGGAGTCGGAGTACTTCGGTGGATGAGGTGCTCGGCTCATAACCGAGAGGTCTCGAATATGACTCCCGCCGTTGTGCTATCGGATGAGAAAGGGAAAACCCAGATCCCGTGTCACTGCTGACGCAGGATGTAAAAACAATTCCTCACTGCTTTGGGTAAGTCTGTTGTAAAGGTATTGTGTGCAATACATTATACAAAAATTCCTAAAATCAATACATTAGAAAATAAAAGAAAAACTTGTCTCAACTGTACGACAAAAGACGCCACGGATATACAGAGCAATCAAGAATAAATTTGTATAAATATATAGAAATATTCGATTGTAATATAGCTGCGATTCTGATTAATAACGGTCAGTTGAATGAACAGCCATTACTCCCTTAATGTGGTTCAAAGATTACGGGTCCACTTTCCCATTCATTATAAAGGCAGTCCAATCACAGGAAATATATTTAAAAGTATGAAAGTCCATTTGAAGATACTTTGCATGGAAATCCAAAATGTTTTTGTTTTTGCAGACTGTTGCAAAAACTGAAAAACATATTTATCATATGATGGGAAAGCTCGCCATCAAGGGAAACTTTCCAATAGGAAATCCAACTTTATCACCTTGTCCACAAATTCTAGTATGTATATTGTCAAGTTGTTTTATATTTATGTCCAAGAAAGCTGTTGTCTCATTAGATTTATTGACTTATGTAAGGGAAGTTCCCGAGGATAATGTAATTGATGCATTTCAGGGTTCCAAGTTTTCATGTCATTTAGATTTCATCATGTATCACTAAACATGTCTATAATCGAAACGTGTAGATTGTTTTAGTTGATGCATGACATCCCTCATGACAATACAAACCCTTTGCTTTAAGAGAAGCACAGTTGGTGCCCATTTGAATCTGTAAATAGTGACATGAAATGAAAAATTAGAAATTGTTCTTGTTTGATTTCACTTGTTTAGTTTTTGTTTTCCTACATACTAAGATTACTGCACTTTTAAAACCAGATGAAGTGCTCGGCTTGTAACCGAGATGTCCGGGGTTCGACTCCTCCCATGGGTATACGGGTATTCTGTCTTTCGGATGAAACTGTAAAAACCGAGTTCCCGTGTCACGGTAGGCGTGTCATGTAAAAGATCTGTCACTGCTTGGCGATGGTCCATTCCAAAGGTATAAATTTCTATGCAATGCATCAGGCAGATGCCATCACTATAAACGTAAAATAATCGAACGCAAAACAAGAATCAGTCATAAATACAGCTCGTCGCACTCGTCGTACAGACAGTGTGTCCCTTTTGTCGTTATTAACGTTCAGTGTTTGGAGGAAGTCGTCAAGGGGTCGTCTTTTTGCTGGACTTCCAGATCCAGATTTGCGGGCGTTGTTGATAGAAACCTGAGTCCTGAACATGAATATCTGACATATTAGTCGTACTATCTGTACATTTATAGAAGATACAAATAAATAAAAGAGAAAAGAAAAACAATTATCAAATTAGCATATCAGTCGATATCAACCATCTGTTTAATTATGATTGAATAGGAAGCAATAATAAGGAAATGAAGTGTTTTATTAAAATTATGATAATAAAATCTCTTGTTATTTATGCCTACTTTTCTATATATATTGCTGTAGTCTTTTATTGATTTATTAGAGGAAAAAGAAGTAAGCAACCAGTTATAAGGCAACGGTCTTGTTTGACTGTACATTAATTGTCTCCATAACCTACATGTATATCCACATTTAATTATGATAGTGATATAGTTTACCACATATAAACAGCCTTTGATTTGAAGATCTTATGATCCTAGAATAATTTAAACAGCCACCAAAAGCCAGGAAAGCTGAAAGTGGTCACTCAAGACAGCTGACCTTTGAATACAGGTTAAGATTAAATAATTGATTGATTGATTGATTGATTGGATATTGTTTTATGTCACTTAACGATTATTTCATATGGTGACGGCATCTGCCTGAAGCATTGCATGGAAATTTAGACCTTTGCAACGGACCCACCCGGAGAAGTGAGGGATCTTTTACGTGCCACGCCCACTGTGATACGGGACCTCGGTTTTTAACTATCTCATCTGAAAGATAGAACACCAGTGTGTCCAGGGCGGGAGTCGAACCCGACATCCCTCGGTCACGAGCTGAGCACCTTATCCACTAGGCCACATCGGCTTTTGAGATTAAATAAAATTTGAAGTAACAAGCAGAGAGAGGTGGCTATTTAAGGCAGGTAAATACTTAATACAGGTGGTCTTAAAGGCAGGCTCAACTATATGTCAACAAATCTACACAACAAAACAATACAGTACATACTGTGATATGCAGGTCTATCTTACATGTTAAAATAATGTGTACATACACACTGCCTTACACTTTACACTTACACTCAAACATAAAGAATTTGATTTTTACTAATTACGTTAATAATATGGTTTGTGTTATATAACCCCATAGTAGTATTTCCCCTCTGGAAATCTCTTGTGCGATAGCTTCCCCAGGAGAATACATTTCCTTCTACATAGTTGCTGTACTGATCAATCTTGATGATGCGCCTTTGCATCTATGATACTTTAAAAAAATCTATGACACTATCCATATTTATATTTTATGACTCCTCAACTTGAGTAACCTGTTTTAAATGGATAACTATTTGGTTTTAAAAAGTATATTTTCCATTTGAATGTATAGCTTTTGTTAGGAGTGGAAAGGTGGGCCAGTAAACCGATTAACCATACCAACCATTGACCGCCATATCGGTACTGTAATTGTGTTTGATGACATCTTTTATGTCCGGTTATCCTTCTGTATATTAATTTTATCATACTACATGTATACATGTCTTTGGAAAGTTTTGTGATACAACTAAATCAGAACTCTTTCTTTTCCATCTTTCCCTTTCCATGCATTGATGCACTTGCAATATAGGATTCTATTGGTAAAGTGACCGCTTTCAACTTGTGTGAGGGTTATGCATGCTGGCTAGGAAACACTGTTTTTACCTGCCCGTCCGTTCGGTGTCTTTCTGCCACATACAAAATTTCCATAGTTTATGAGGTCAGAAGTCAAGGTCAAAGATTGCTGATATTTATGACTGCAAGTTTTCTAATCTTATTTCATTTCATCTTTAAATGTTGAACATCTTACGACTTACTCCAATACGGAAAAAAGTATCGTTACAGACTAGAATTTACTTTTTACCAAAATGTCTGCGCCCTTAGAAGTAAAATTATATTCCACAAATTCTCATTATTTTCATATAAATCTAAGAAGTTTATTGTCACCAGAGTGGTAAAGAATGATAAGAAATAGGTTGGCTGAGGTATCTAAAGGCATGGTGTCGACTGTCTTGATCGATTTAAGCGGAACGTTGCATATTGATGACGCTGAAATTCCACATTCTATTTCTGCTTTGAATAGGTAATACCGCTTTCTTCTTTATACACATTTAATAGACCTTTTTTTCCGATTTAACATTTTTAACTGGGCTATATCCTGTTATTTGCCCGCTCCCTCTTAGTACATTTACAATATCTCGTTTTATTCCGTATAATACGGAATAAAGCAAATGGAAATTAATAATAAGTTTTCAAACGTGCTGTTTAATCAAATAGACATCAATTATTAGGCTATTCTATTATTTGCCCTGCTTTCTTGAAGTGTTTTTACAGTGTCTTGTTTTATCCCATGTAATACGGATTAAAGCAAATGGAAATTGATATTTAAACAGGATATAGCCTAATAATTGATGTCAATTTGACTAAAACAGCATGTTTAAAAACTTTTTATTAATTTCCATTTGCTTTATTCCGTATTATACGGAATAAAAGGAGACATTACAAAAATACTTAGAGAGAGCAGGGCAAATAACAGGATATAGCCTTTAAATGTAAGGAACGATATCGAACAAATGAAGTTTTGCTTCTCAGATTTGGATGGGACTAAGCAGCGAACCTCACTGAACCTCAGCAATTTTGGGTTTAATTTTTGCTAATTATGAATGAAATGTGTCTTAAAATATCCATAATTGTCATTTGTTGTGATTTCTGCAAAAAAGAAGTGTTTGATGGCATATGAAACAAATTTTTACCTATCAAATTTTCATGAACTTCAGAGAGACACCACTTTGAATCAAGATTGTTAGATGTGATAAATGTATAGCCGCGAGCAGTGGTCCTATATGAATTATGATGGGGCCACAATCTCTTACATTGCGTTAACTTGCAATTTTGATTTACGGAATGGCCGGCACGTTATTATTGCCGATTGTATGTTTCATGTTTATATATGTTAGATATTTGCTCCATTTTATGCTGAAATGCATTGAACTATGATTACAGTCTATGAGTTCATCTTCAGGTCATCTTCAGAATGTTTCAGGGGTTATCTTCATTTAGATCTCAGTGTGATGACCCACCTACTTTGAGAATATATTACACTGCACACAACTGAATTAAACTCTTTAACTAAACATTATAAGTCAGTCATTGCCTGTAGGATATCGGACATGACAGCGACTATATGCTCCCTCGAATGTTTTCAGGGAGCATAAAAATCAAAGAAAAAGCCAGTCGTTTAAAGACTGGAGGATGTCTTAACAGGTGGTTAAATTTTAGCCACTGGAAAAGGGATTTAACCACTGTATAACTTTAGCTAATGTTTCAAGCAACCCGGTCCTTATTTATATGCAGGCATTTTATAAATTTAGCTATTGTTAGCCAATATGTGTGAAGAATTATTGTGATTCACAGATTGAAATTCTCAAATATCCCTTGCCACTTTGGTGTATAGGATGTGTCTGTCCTTTCATCCGTCTTTCCTTTCATCCGTATGAGCTCGTATCTCCTATACCTTTTATCAGAACTTGATCATACTTTACCTAAATATTATTTATGTTAAGGGCTTTTGGACAAAGGTCACTCAAGGTTCTGAAAAGGCAAGGTCACTTATTAAATTTGACTTAAAATATCATGAAGTACTTATATCTCCTACCTTTCATCAGAATTTGATCATACTTCACCAATATGTTATTTTGGTCAAGGGCTTTTGGGCAAAGGCCATTCAAGGTCATTTCTAAAAGGTCAAGGTCACTTATTAATTATGACTTATAATACCATGAAGTACTTATATCTCTTACACTTTTCATCAGAATTTGGTCACCTTTCACCAAAATGCTATTTAGTTTAAGGCTTTTGGACAAAGGTCACTAGAGGTCATTTCTGAAAGGTTAAGGTTACTTATTAACTATGACTGAAAATACAATGAAGTACCTATATCTCCTACTCCTTTCATCAGAATTTGATCATTCTTCACCAAAGTGTTTTTAGGTTAAGGGCTTTTGGACAAAGGTCACTTAAGGTCATTTCTAGAAGGTGAAGGTCACTTATTACTATGAATTAAAATACCATGAAGTACCTATATCTCCTACACTTTCATCAGAATTTGATCATACTTCACCAAAATGTTATTTAGATTAAGGGCTTTTGGACAAAGGTCACTCAAGGTCATTTCTGAAAGGTCAAGGTTATGATAAAAAGTTTTATTTCATAACTAATCAAGGTCAAATGTACTGATTTCAGTTTAAGATACTGTGATTACATGTCGTTCTACAATTGACTCAATTGGATATCTATATGACATATCGAGATTTGAAATCTTCATCAATATATACAATGATTTCCTATATAATGAGTCATTCATTTCCTTCATTATTACTGTGCTTCTTGGAGCATCCATCAGTTTTACTTATTTTTTGTATATGAATTGAGTCATCAATATCCTTCATTATAAGTATTACTGCCATTGTTGGAGCATCCATCAGTTTCACTGATACTTGTTTTATTCCATTGCTGCCAGTGTAGCACGAGATGTTTTCATGAACCTTACATTATGCAGGCTTATAAGAAGAATAATCCATTGATCATATCATATAATTTCTAACAATTTCATACTATTTGTCGTCATTTTCAGGCTCAGAGAATCCAATCTAAAACTTAAATTTGTCACTAACACCACCAAAGAATCTGGTAGATGTCTTCTCAATCGTCTTCATAAAATAGGATTTGAAATTCAGTCTTCAGAGATTTTCACATCTTTGACAGCAGCAAGTTCATTGATTAGAGAAAGGAATCTCAGACCACTACTGCTCATAGATGATAGAGCTAAAGAAGATTTCTCAGGTGAGCCAGTCATTAAGGTAAAGAAGATTTCTCAGGTGAGCCAGTCATTAAGGTAAAGAAGATTTCTCAGGTGAGTCTGACATTAAGGTAAAGAAGATTTGTCAGGGGAGTCTGACATTAAGGTAAAGAAGATTTCTCAGGTGAGCCAGTCATTAAGGTAAAGAAGATTTCTCAGGTGAGCCAGTCATTAAGGTAAAGAAGATTTCTCAGGTGAGTCTGACATTAAGGTAAAGAAGATTTGTCAGGGGAGTCTGACATTAAGGTAAAGAAGATTTCTCAGGTGAGCCAGTCATTAAGGTAAAGAAGATTTCTCAGGGGAGTCTGACATTAAAGTAAAGAAGATTTCTCAGGGGGAGTCTGACATTAAGGTAAAGAAGATTTCTCAGGGGGAGTCTGACATTAAGGTAAAGAAGATTTCTCAGGGGGAGTCTGACATTGAGGTAAAGAAGATTTCTCAGGTGAGCCAGTCATTAAGGTAAAGAAGATTTCTCAGGGGAGTCTGACATTGAGGTAAAGAAGATTTCTCAGGTGAGCCAGTCATTAAGGTAAAGAAGATTTCTCAGGGGAGTCTGACATTAAGGTAAAGAAGATTTCTCTGGTGAGCCAGACATTAAGGTAAAGAAGATTTCTCAAGAGAGTCCGACATTCGGGTGAGCCAGATGTGAAGTATACACTATAACGGTTCGTTATGCATGTATAAGGAAATAGTCCAGTGTCTCACTCCAGCTTTATGCTGAAGTGACATAAAAATGTGTTACCTACTGCAGATATAACTATTACATCAGTTGACAAATGATCTTTGTGATTACAGGAGCTAGAATTAACATGCACAAATTATACACTGGTAGTACTACATGTACAACAGACAAGATGCCATCCTAACAACTCACTCAAGCTTAATGCTTTGGTAAACTATTTTTAATATAAGTTATATGGTGTAGTATCACTTACACAACAAATAAGCAGTCAAACTTTACTCCCAAGTGAGCTGTAATTTGTAGACTACTATAGGTTAACCTCACTTCTTAAGTTACCATTGAAAGTTTCAATGTAAACTTCTTTTGAAAATTACGACAACATTAAGAAGATAATTACATACTTGCATTTTCTCATACTTTCTTTCTGAGACATATATTTTTGAAAGAGTCTTTTGATAAGGAAATAAAAAGGATTTTACTTTGAGATATGCAAATACCTATGGTAAAAATGAGAACGATTTTACTGTTTAAGTAAAACCCACATGTGTAATGATGTTATCAGCGAGAGTTTCATTTATGTTTAAAAGGAAGATAAATGTTATAAAAGTGGATGCAAAACTCAAAAATGGCACATGAAGTAATGGCTGAAAGGTTAGAAATATTTTCAAATGATAATAAGCTTTTCAAAGATCCTTGCATTAATTCTTGAAGTCAGTGTGATGTCATTGTCTATATCGGTATATGTAGATACCCGAGGAGTCTGCTTATGACACTTGGAGTAAAACTCAGGGTTTATTGTAAGCAACAATGTAACTTTCAGTTCCTTTGTATTTATTGTAAAGGGCTTTGTTCATAAAATAGGAATGAAATGTGTAAATCATGTATTCAAATTTACTTGTTTGAATGACAAAACATTTTAATTATTCCTTTTTACCAAACTTCCTCCGGGAATATGCATTGCTCCCAATGATTAAGTTGGATGATTTACCCCAAATGTTCCGAGTGCCCATCATCAAATACCCAGTTGTCCAACTTCGAGAATAGGTCATCAGGAAATAGGACTTTTAATGAAATATTAGATCCAGTATACCACGCAAACAAAAAGGTAATATAAACTGCTTAAGTTTAGCAGCAGAAAAGCTCCAAACTTTTTGACATAAGAACCCCCTATCAAATTAACAAAACCTATATTAAGATGGACTGGAAAATCTAAATGCATAAAATTACCATATTTAGTTATAATAATATGAACCTGATCCATCCGTGTGCGGTATGGATACCTCAGAAATTTAAGAAATATTCTCTGTTTGCTGTGACAAGAAGTGACACACAGTAACTGACACAGCATACAGTGATTTAAAGAATCCCCTCAGTTTTTATGCTCAGGTAAGCAAAATATTTGTTACTGGTATATCACGTACCTGTAGGTAGTGTCAACAGACAAGACTTAACCAGTATTAATTACACATGCTTTATGGTCAAAACCTATTTGTTCAAAACTTTGTTTAACCTCACCAGTTATTAAATTATGATAGGTAGTATGTTAGATTCATAAAGGTACAATGGTTATAGATAACATATATATGTATTTCAATAAACATAACTTAAGGTTATTTCACTACAGTGTGTTAATGAGAAAAACCATAATTATTGTTTACCTTAAGCATTGGTTAATATTTTGAACAACTGGAACTTCAGTTCATTTCACAAAAGTTCTTACAAAACCTGAGAGCATTTTTTGTAACATTCAGTCCTTCAGTCCCATATTTGCCAAAAAAAAAAATAGTAGGGTGGGTGGGGATGGAAGGGGGGCCTGAACTGGAAATAATTCAGTTTATGATATTTTTCATCCCAAACTATTAAAAAACATTTCATATTCTACATACTGAAGTTTAAAGTCATATTCTATCCAGGTAAATTTGTTACAAAACTTTCTTTAAAAGTTTGTGAGATCTTTTAAATGTAAAATGGCCTACAGGTGTTTTATATGTTCTACACTGTCCTTGCAGTGTTACTCATACATTCACTGTATGATGAGCCATTTATGTATAACATAATGATGAAAAAAGTGTGGCAATGGGTGCAATGTTGAGAATTTGATGAACAGGCATTCACCCATGCAAACTTAACGCTCAGGAGCAAAAACATTGATGATACATTTGTAGTACAAGTGATATACCAGGTGAGGAGTGATCAGTATAACTTTTGTTTGTTTGCTGGTTTTGTTTGTTTGTTTTTTTTTTAAGCAGAATTATAACAATTATATAATAATTTTACCTATATGGTGGTAGCCACCTATATGATCATGATGATCTAAGTCACCCATATGATGGTAGCCACCTACCATGGTAAACATGGCTCGTAGAAGATTTCTCACTGCTTCCCATATGTTAGTCAGATTAGTTTGAAGTGTGGTGCATTACATCAGGCATATGCCTTCACTGTATGATTGTAATAATCTTGGAGTAAAGTAAAACAAGAATTTAAAAAAAGGAAGGTGAAACTAAAAGGAAACTACATTGTATTTTATGAGAAAGTAAATCTTTGTTGAAAAATTCAAATTTCTTTTAGAAAATTTAAAGTAAATAGGTAAAGCAATTTTCATAAATGTTTCATTGTTTTGACCTAAAGTGATAATTTTAGACCTCATTGATAATGTAGGATTTGAGAAGTGTAGAATGTTAAGAAAACTTGAATGTAATTGGTCGAAATCTTCAATTTTCAATACTAATATGCCCTTAGATCATGCTTATTTTGGCATGAAACAATATTGATCAAACAAGCCATATATACATATTCTCAGAATAATTATTGTTCACGTTATTTATCTGAAGAGCTAGGTAATTTTCTTTGTATTTCAGTCACTCTATTTTATGTTCTGTAATGGAGAAAGTTATATAAACAAACTGGCACAGTCAAAATTTTTGTTGTAAGGCACTTCACCTAGAGTTATCTATCTTTGAGTAGAGCATCCTATACCGAACATCTTGTTTGTCCAGAATTTGTAGAAATCACTTTACATACATGATATGCTAGTCTAGTAATATTCTCTATACATGTAGTTGTAACAGAGAACATGGTATTCCCGTTTCATTTCTGATAATAAATAAAAAAATTAATAAATAATACATCAAATAAATATCTTAAAAGAAACAAAATCCATTTTCATGTATGAATTTCGTGAATTAATAGTGTCCTTTTCTAACTTTAAATTTTTGTAATTTAAAGTGAGCACATGACCTCACTTTAAATTACAAAAAATTACTGTTAGAAAAGGACAAAAGTAATGGCTTGTTTAATGTTATGACAGTTATATGTCAAATGGTATTACTCATATACTATCTAGTTTTTTCATGTCAATCTCGGACAGGTTGGTCTTTTCTGCTTTAAGTGTTTCCTTTCTCTGAACTTCTTCGTTGAGACTTGCGTGTTCTTACATGACAAAAACGATATTTGTAATATGAATCACGTAAACGGCAAATATTTTTAAGCAAAATGAAATGGAAATCCTATTTTCATTCAGAAGCCTAGTTGAAGAAAATGCATTATCCCCAATATTCTTTATAACAGCATTCTACTAATTAAGGTTCCCAGCCTCTTATAGGTCATTTTTCAGTTTAGCAATTTGTTTTCCTCAATCATGTATGCTTTAGCACCTCATACGATGTTTCATCATATAAAATCATAAGATATCTCTATGGTTTATGATTTATATATTATTTAGAGTTCTTAATTACAATTTCAAATTGCTATCTGAGCAATTAAGTTTCCAATACTATGGAATATGAAGTCATAGGTTTAAAAACCTCTCGTTTCCCAAGAAGAGTTGTTTGCTGGCAGAGCTCTATAAATCATTGATAAAAATTCAGTTTAATTAAATTAATTATATTTCAGTGATGTTATTGAAAATTCATACATCTGAAAGGGATATTTCATATTTGTTCTTATATTTTCATGGTTTACATTTCTTGAACTTGCGTGATTTAAAAAGAGAGTTAATTACATTATAATCAATGCTCTGTTAACATGTTAAAATGACTTACCGTGTACAGAAGTTTGATCGTAGACAGGCATGTTACTAATAGAGGTCCTGAATGACGTCAGTTCTGTATGAGAGTCACAAAGTTCTGTGCCATATTCTTCTTCTCTGAAAACAGAAGTTAAATGTAGAGATTTTTATATGAAATAGATCCTCAAAGAGGTCAAACGTCAAACGTCACACCACGAATATTTCACGTATATGGTAACGGCATCTGCCTGATGCGGGGCATACAAATTTTGACTTTTTCAACGGACTAACCCGAAGCAGTGAGGGATCTTTAACGTGCCATGCATACCATGACACGGGGCCTCGGTTTTTTCTGTCTCATCCAAAAGACAGAACACCGGCATGACCAGAGCGGGACTCGAACCCCGGCCTCCCGATCAGGAGTCCGACACGATACCACTAGGCCATGCCGGCTTAACATAAAAGATAAAACCGATTAATACTCAGTGATTCTGTACATACTGTTACACTTATTGCAAGAGTATTTTAAGATGTCATAAGGTCTGTAACTGCTCACCTTATAGTCGCACTACTTGTTCTGCAGATCTCTAAGTAGAAATGAGGAACCTTGATTTTAATTTTAAAAAACATCAATGACGACTTTACCATTTTATCAGTTTTTGAAATATTATTTGGTAAGATTTTGATTTGTATACATACAGGTCCAGAGTCATATTATATCAAATTCAATTATTTTGATATGCTTAACTTCAATCCTAAAAGCAAACTTCTCCTGCAAAGCTGCAACAACTGCCGAACTTTGCTCTTTGTTACACGTGACACCACATATCTCTGAAATACAGATGTTCCCCATGTGTAAACTAATAATTTACATGCATAACAGTATAGAATAAGAAAATTATGATAGTAATTATACTTTTTGAAATATTATACCCTAAACAAAGACGCCATAGCCTTCCCGGTATAAAGTGGAGTCATTTTAATTCAGTTGAACCGCCGCACCAGAACAATGCCACCTGTGTAGCCAGAGAGAACCATTAATCTATGTAATGTGTTGTGTATTGTAGTCTACCCTGACTGGGAATCTAACCCAGGTATGACAGAGTACCACTTTGTACCAGTACAGAGTGTAGTGCTACTCACCCCTTGAAAATATAACATCTGTTTTACTAAAGAAAACAGTAACACTTTGAATAAGATTAGAAAAATGTTGGTAACTACTGAAACCATACATATATTATGGTTTTTACCTTTCTGAAGAATTTGGTTGCCATCCCTTCGTAATAGCGTTGGAGGGAATATAGTAATGCGGCCGTTCGTGTGTGGTTGGGAGAGTGGGTGGGTACGTGCGTGCGAATGTGGGTGAGTCCGTGACACTTCACCTTGTGGACACAAAACACACTACAATTTTGGGGTTTTTTTTTGGCCCAATCACTTTCAAACTTCACATGTAACTTGTTGATGATGAGAGGAAGAACCTTATTGATTTTGGGTCACGGGGTCAAAGGTCAAGGTCAACATTGTCAAACTGTCTGTGATTGTCCACGCTTGGCGTTGCTCTTGTTTCTAGTTGCATTTTACATTCAGATTATCACACACAACAGAAGGATTATATTCCCTACGTGAAAAGCAGTTCTTAGTGAACACTTCTTGGGTGTTTTCTGTGTTAAACTCATACATCGAGTTGCCATTGAAGCCCAGATTGTGTGACAACCGGTCAGTTGATACCCAAGTAAGATAAAAGAAAGAAAGCCATAATGGGAATATCATTAACTGAAACTCTATAACCGAACTACAGATGACCAAGAAAATGGCGTGTAGTCATTATCTATATCATGATTATGTACGTATGTGACTCTCGTTAAAACCGAGTACTAGTCTATAACAAACAAGCAGACTACCAGTTCAAGGAAATTTCACGCCATTCCCGCTTGATGTAGATTTAGATAAATTCAAAACGTCTGTATATTGTTTTTAATGTCAATACATTGTACATGTTCACTACAAGCAAATGTTGCATATCATTAACACGTTCCTACCAAGATATGAGCAGTATTCCTTTGAGGTATGGGAAGTATGGGAACCTGAAGTGAAGTAAATCTCGCGACGTAACCAAAACATCTAAAACTCTCCAGCAAGTCGACGTGGGATCATGGAGTATGTTTCTTTCTTGATAATAAAATACTAATATCTTTTCTTGTCTTTTGTCTGCATTGTGCGTATTCTTCCTCGAACATTCGTATGGAATCTTTCTTGTTGTAAACACTTACGTTTAGTCCACATTTTAAAACGAATTCTTTTTAAAACATATATAAACCTAATTCTACCACACTGATTTGAATGAATTCTGGTTCTGTGGATATACCTCTTTCAACGTGTCAAACAATTCACAAGAAATATCTTAGATTTTCAAGAATTTATGGGTTTAATATTCTATCGAAAACGCAACATATTTTATGACAATGAAGCATCAGCATAACGTTGTTCTGACGTCACTCTCACGTTTATGTTGATCAAAAAAAGTTACCTTTGAAAAAAGAACTTACACTTTGGGGGGGGGGGGGGGGGGGGGGGTTGCTTTTTGTTCCATGTTTTTGTATACATGTATCTATGTCAAACATTAACACGGATGATATATCGGATTCCAGTGTCTTTGAAAAGCCATCAGAAACTTATATGACAAAGAATCATGGCCGATGAATGTCATGTATAGCCTTTTACATATTCATTCTATTAAGGATTAGTAACATAAAGTTTCCTAGTTCCTAGTCAGAAATGTCAAAACTAAACATAGATCTTTTGTTGGAACAGTTAATTGGACTAAACTTTCCTTTATTTCATAAAAAATTCTAACATTGCTTAGCCTGGCCGTTGTCCAGGACGTAGAAATAGTAGTGTCCGACGCTTCATGAAATTTTGTTCATAGTGTTCCGAAAGTGCGTCATTCCCTCGATCCGGTGACAGTTTCCCTTGGAAGATGAATCCTTTTTAACACACAAGTACTGTAATCAACGTGTCTTCATATTTTACAAATATTTTCCTTGAAATTGCTGTAGATGGAATGTTAGCTCATTAAAATCGATATAGTTCTAATCAAATTAGTGCTCCAGTATTTGTCTGTCTCGTGTCTATATGTTAGTCGAAACATATTTGTTCGATCCTTAATTTTGATATTTATGCACATAATTATCATTATATGCATATTCTATCCGTGTATTTTGTCGTCCGTCCCGAAGATATTTTTGTGGAACATTCAAATTAGACAAATATTTTGACCTATATAGATAAAGCAGATCCACAAAAAGTAGAGGAGGTTGCTTTACATGCCATCGTCTACATAGGATGCAGGTTGTCACTGTTTCATTTTATATTAAGGACTGATTATCGACAACAGTCCCGCAGAAATCAAGCTAAGGCCTTTCTAGTTTTGAGCTGAACGCTTTAGCCACTGGACACACGCTTGCTCAAGAAAAAAACCCCACTAAAATACTAAAGAAAACATGAAATTGATCAGAGTCATACATTGTTTATATTTACAAATTGTCTTGTAGATATCCAAACAGGTAATCCCAATGCTGTAGTGGTAGGCTTGGCACCAGCCAAATTTGATTATCGCCCAATGAATGATGCGTTTAGGTAAGTATTGCCGTTTACTTGTATACGTTTGAATTATAAAGCCTTGTACTTTTGTGATCACATAACAAATGAATATTGGTCACATTAAAGTAACTTCCCCTACACAATTATATATGTATTTTATTTGGAAGCGCAGCGAGGGATTTTTTACGTGTCAGCGTCTACCGTGACTCGGGGCCTCTGCTCGTTTTCGCTACTTCAGACATGGACAAGTCACTAGTCGAGCTCGAACCTGGGACATCTCGGCCCTGAGCCTATCACGCCACCTATCGAGCTGCTCTGACTCATTGCGTAAATATAGGACAGTATTGTAGGGTAATTCTTATGAACGACAACATTCATTTACATGGCCATATTGGTTGCATTCGTATTTTATTGATGAGATCCATTGAACATAGTTTGATTATTGTTTTACGTCACTCACGTACATAGTGATACATCTGCTTGATATGTTGCATTAAAATTAATACCTTTGCAATGGATCCAATCGAAATAGTGGGTGGTTTATACGTGCCACGTCTACCGTGACACGGGACATCGGTTTTTATTGTCTCATCCGAAAGACGGGACACTGATGTACCCACGGCGGAACCTCTCAGCCAGGAATCAAACACGTCATCCACTGAGCCTCACACACTTCTTTTTGGAATGGAAGCAACACCATATAAGTTTGTTGCTTTATGAAGCTGGCCTGAAGAAGAAATCTATCAAAGGAAGGTACCCTCCGGCCTAAGCTACACCGGCCTGATACATCGAGAAAAAAAATAGACTGTTTTCTTCTCTCTAAATTACAGACACATTTCTTGTTTCTCATATCGAGGGTGCTCTTAAGACCCTAGAAAATAAACGAGTATGTATACCGCCACAATATACTGGTGGCTAACATCGGAATACCTGATTGATTGATTGATTGATTGATTAATTGATTATTGTTTTACGTCACTCCTCATATTTTTCACCTATATGGTAACAGTATCTGCCTGATGCATTACACTGAACTTTAGACCAATGCAATGGACCCACCATGAAGGATCTTTTACGTGCCACGCCTACTTTGACACGGGACCTCTGGTTTTACTATCTCATCCGAAAAACAGGACACCGGTGCGCCCACGGCGGGAATCGAACCCGGGACGTCTCGGTCACGAGCCGCGAGCATCTCATCCACTGAGCCACACCGGTTTAAAATCGGAATGAGGTTTGAAACAGCAAACTATTCATTTTTTTTTTTCTCTAATAGTACAATGGTGCAATTTCTACTTCTTTATTAAGTCAATAATATTGTTCATACAATAATAGCTTTACATCATCGATATGTATAATTTACCATTACAGGCTGATACTAGAGGGAGCACCTCTGATTGCCATACATAAAGCCAGATATTACAAGAAAGAAGATGGTTTACACCTGGGCCCAGGTAACTCGCATCATATACACATGTAGTTAAGTACAATTATAGAGGTGGTTTGCACTCAAGAATTAAGGTAGGTATGTGTATCGGTACATCCTGCGGTTATTTCCGATTATTCGATTACAAATTTTTCTCGATGTTACGTCATTTAAGGAATGGCTGTCTTTTCTTCTAGGTTCATGGGGAATGAACTTGGATGAGAAGCAAACAAATCACATGGACCGCGAAGCGGTTCTCGAATGATTTGTTTGTTTCTCTCCCAAGTTCATTCCCCATGAACCAAGAAAAAAAGACAGTCATTCCTTATATTTACAATGCATTCTAAAAGGTTCTTTTCTCAAAACAAAATATTGGATTCCCCGTTATCAAACTGACAAGGACCGAATTTTTCCTGAAGTGGAAAAGTACTTCCGCCACGCAATACTGTGCGTGTCTAGAATGCTAAAAATATTTTTCTTGTACCATAAACTGAATTGTACGATGTCGTAAACAGAGGAATCACACTCATTCATTCAATTAAAAATCAATAATAGAACAACGGCCTTGAACTTGATTAAGCCCCGCCTCTTTTTATATTACTACGCATGTGATTTGCCATACGCCGGGTACTACTTCCATGACCCAAGTTCATGGGCTGATGAACCGAGTCTTGTTTAACATGGTTCATCGAAGGAATTAGACTAGCATTGTAAATATTCATGTTTATTGCTATTGTAAGTAACGAAATATAAAACATTTTCATGGTTGGATTTTTGTTTGACGGCACACCAAGTGAAATATTGAAGGCAATTATCTATTGTCCAAAGGTGTGAACCATGTACTAAGATTATTGCACTTCCAATTGCAGTGACGGCATCTGCCTGATGCATCGCACCAATGACCAAAAACCAAAACAGTAAATCAGATTACGTGTCTACCATGAGACGGTACATCGGTTTTTACGGTCTTATTCGAGAAAAAAAATCAGGACGCCGACTACCACCGGCGGAATCGAACCCGATACCTCTATGTCAGGAGCAAAAGAGCGACCCTGATTTGAAATATATAGTAATACACATCAACCATTCACTGCTAGCACTTTCATGTAGGTCTTAAGCCCCTGAAATTTAGCCTATCGAGAAAGAACTGTACATGCATTTTTCTTCCCTTACATAGGACCTTTTGTTTCTGCTTTGGAGTTTGCAACAGGCTGTACGGCAGAGGTTGTTGGCAAGCCAGAAAAGTCTTTCTTCCTTAATGCAATTGCGGATTTAGATTGCCAGCCAGATCAATGCATTATGATTGGAGATGTATGTTTGTCAGATCTTGCAGACTTACTTGATCAAAACTTAATTCAAACTACGTTTGGACCTTACTTGTGTTTTTATAGAAATTGTAGACGAAACTAACAACAAGGAATTGAAATCTTATCTGAAATTAAAAGATAGTAAATTCATAAGTTTACAACAGAATAAAATCTTAGACATGGCCACATGCATATACATGCATTTATTTATGTATTTATTTATTTATTTATTTATTTATTTATTTATTAATTTATTTATTTTCCGTAAAATTATTTAACTTCTCATTGTTAAAAGTACACATAAGTACATTGCACTTGACCTGTGATTCATACATTACTAATAGTACTTAACTTATTTCATGTGTGTTGTTAATTTTATTAAATTTTGAAGGATGTCCGTGATGATATCGGTGGTGCCCAGACTGCTGGAATGAAGGGCATCCTTGTTCAAACAGGTAAAAAAGTACAAAAAAATGTCCTGCTTCAAAATCATATACATTAGTTGCTATAAATTAGATCGGGTGTTTAGGGAGAAATCTTAGAAACTACCTGAAAAAAGGTCAAAAATAACTATTGTTATAGTGTGCTGTCCGTCATCCGTCCGTAAAGTTTTCATACTTTCAACTTCTTACCTTCTGGAGAGATTTTGATCAAACTTAGTTGGGATGATGTACCGATGGTCCCCTACAAGCGTTATTGTTTTTCGGCTAAATCCATTAAGGGGTGGACCCAGGACGTGGCTACACAGGTCCCAGGAGGTACCCTCCTTTGACAAACTTCACATTCGGAGTGATATAGAAGGATGTCTTTAGAAGTGTTGTTTTTTTCCCTTCCGAAATTAGATTTTTGACGCCTTTTCAGACTTAGTTATTTTTTACTATTTTCAGGTCATATTTCCTTCTTATAGGGTGCTTATAATGCATCGATTTTGTGTATTTTAATCAATTTTACTATAATAAATGTAATTGGAAGAAATGGAAAACAAAAATATCATTTTTAGGATTTTTAGGTGGTGTATATACATGTACTATTAGTATGTAAATAATACGCTTTGACGGATGTTTCCATCAGAACTAATCGAAAGATATTGATGTAACTTGGTAGGTGTGAAATTCTCAATTTTCCCTACAAATGTTCATGTTTTCACCTGATCCGTCAACGGGTTGATCCATGGTGGGCAATATAGATCCCAGAGGGCACCCCCTTCTTCTTCAGACATGACTGCATAGATCATCAAACCGAATGTATGCGAGTCAAACCGAATGTATGCGAATCAAACCGAATGTATGCGAGTCAAACCGAATGTATGCGAGTCAAACCGAATGTATCTGAGTAATCTAAAAAGGTGTCACTGTCTTTGGAAGTGTCGTAGCTGCTTCTCTTATTACGTCAAGTTTTTGATGTCGTTTTGTCATTTCGACACATTTTTGTGTCATTGTATTGGTTTTTTCAGTTGAGAAGCAATAAAGCATTTATTTGCTAACATTTGTTTCTATTTCAAGGTTTATTTGAATGTTTCATTTGAAAACTTTGCGTCCTGGATTTATTATCTTATTTTTCATATAGTCCAGCCCTGGCCTGTGGTTAGCAGTTCAAACCCCATTGGAGGCCATTTTTTCATTTCATATTACACCAAAGCAAGTGCTCAAGAAGTCATATTAGAAAAAAATTACTGACATTCTTTTTTGCACATGTTTTTGCATCATTTTCTTAGTTTTGTTCAGTATATATATATCATAAATTGACAAATTTTATTTAAAAAAAAAGAAAGTGATCTTTTCGAATGGACATTTGAAAGTTTCGCGTCAAAGATTCTTAGTTTTTATGACTTACTCTTAAATTTCAGCCTTTAGTCAGTTGTCAAAAACACATTTAGCAAGAGGATATATCTACCAGCGAATTTTTTAGACAGTCAGTTGTTTGAGCAAATTGTTCTCAGGTGAGCGATATAGACCCACTTGGGCCTCTTGTATTAAATTTATATGGTATTGTCCTCCCAAAGTACGAAGTTGGTTTTGATAAAGCTACGATTGTCCCCCTTTAGAATCTTATATAACATTGTCAAATTTTACGAAGATTTGAACTCAATTTTTCCATTAAGCCTCACAACATTTGGGTTCTTTGATACAAAAAACTTCGATTTTTAGACTACATGTATCTCAATCTCTATGTTATGTTTTCATTTTAAAATACTGTTTACTCGCCGCTTCATGTTATACTTTAGATATTGTAAAAACATTATAACATAGTTATACTTGAGGTGCATATATAATTGATTGATTGACTGATTGATTATTGTTTTACATCACTCCACGATTATTTCACGTTTATGGTGACGCCATTTGCCTGATGCATTGCATAAAAATTTAGATCTTTGCAATGGACCCACCCGAAGCAGTGAGGGATCTTTTACGTGCCACGCCTACCGTGACACGGGTCCTCGGCTTTTGCTGTCTCGTCCGAAAGACAGAACACCGGTGTGCCAGTGGCAGGAGTCGAACCCTGGACCTCTCGGTCACAAGCAGAGCACCTCAACCACTGAGCTACGCCGGCTTTGCATGAATATATATATTCGAAACGTAGAGATTTAAGCACGCCTGTCCGATTGTGTTCAGGCGAACCTTATGGTGATGGCAAGTGAAGTATTTCAGAGAACATGCACTCCCAGATGACAGCAGTTTATAGGTTTGATTATCACAGGCGTAAAATGAAGTTGAAAGTTAAAAATCTCTCGCTTATAAAGCCCATGGCAATTGTGTATGTTGATAATGAATTCTGAAGTACTCTCAGCACAAATAGTGATTCCCCTATTGTGTCGGAGTGAAAGACTATAAAGCATCATAAACCGTAGATCACTGGCATCGATCCAATAAAGGGTTTTGTATATGATGAGGTAGATGTGCTTTTACGAGAAATAATACTTTTATTTTTCAGGAAAGTACAGAGGTGGTGACGAGTTGAAGTTCTCCCCGGCGCCATATAAAGTCTCGGCCAATTTCTCGGAAGCTGTGGATTACATCATGTCTCTCATTACATAACAAATAAAAGCCACAAATCTTATTTCCATCATATGTTTAGTTAGTATGTGTTGATTCCAAAGGAGCCCTCACTGCTTCAAATGGACCCGTTGCATGGGACGAAAATTGTGATTGATTTATTAATGTTTTACGTCACTCCATGTTTGTTTCACGTATATGGTAACGACATTTGCCTGGTGCATTGCATAGAAATTTAGACCTTTGCAACGAACCACCCAAAGCGGTGAGAGATCTTTTACGTGCCACGCCTACCGTGACATGGGACATGCGTTTTTTACTGTCTCATCCGAAAGAGAAGACATATGTGCAACGGCGGGAATCGACCAAGGACCTTTCGCTCACGAGTCTAGCACTTCATCCTCTGAGCCACACCGCATTGGAAACTTCTGTAAGATACATCAGACAAATGAAATAATCTTTTTTTCACTTAAAAATAAACAGCAAATCCATAAAGTATCTGTGGTAGCAGTTGTCAACCATTTCGATGTATATGCATGTGTATTTCTGTAGAAAAAGTGCTTTAAAATTATTGTAATAGAACTTGGTTTAATACGTATTTCCTTCCCTTTCCGTAGCAAGAACTATTAAACTTAAAGAAATATAAACACTTTGTACCTGTGACCTTTCAATTGTATACATGAGAAACACCCTGCGATGGTATCACATGTATGTTTATGCAGCGCCATAACCTGTCAGTGACTGAGAATACAAAACTAAATATGCTATAAAAATTCACACGAACACACTATCCCATACGCATGATACATGTATATCGAAATTAAAATGTAAGTTAAATCCGATATGACGGTGATAAGCAAGCTGGAATAGATGTTACAGATTCGAACCTCATGTGAGCAATGGCGATGTTGGATGTCTTTCGTTCACATTAAGTAGACTTCTTATGCATCATAAGTTTGCCATCGTAATTGTGAATGATCGATACAAGTTAACAAAATTCCCACCATACTGCCGGCGTCGCTCAGCTGGTAGCGCCCTTCTCTCGAGGCTAAATTGTTCCAGGTTCGAGCCCACTGGGCAACTCGTCGGTGCACGAGCCGTTAAAACCGAGACCCCGAGTAAACGTTGGCACTTTACAAGAGCCGTCACTGCTTCGAATGGACCCGTTGCATGGGTCGAAAATTCTGTTATTGATTATTGTTGTACGTCACCCCACGATTATTTCACGTTATGGTGAGGTCATCTGCTTGATGCATTTGCTCAGAAATTTATACCTTTGCAACAGACCCACCCGAAGAAGTGAGGGATTTTTTACAGGACACGCCTGCCGTGACATCGGACCTCCGCTTTTACTGTCTTGTCTGAAAGACAGGACGTCGGTGTGCCCAGGGCGGAATCGAACCCAGGCTTTTTCGCTCACGAGCCGAGCACCTCATCCACTGAGCCACATCGGCTTCGACAATTCTATGAAATACATAAAAAAAAATGATCTTGTTTTGACGTAATAATAAACGGCAAAACCATGAAATAATCGTGGTAGCAGTGGTTAACCATTTCGCTGTCTGCTTGGTCATTATCTTTATTGTGTATAAATGATCTTGGGTCAAGGACATTGCATACATTTTGGTTACCACCAACAATCTACAAAATTCTATCACGCCATCGAGTCGTGACGATCTCCGTGTTAATTGTCCAACAGTTAATTATATGGTGAAAATGGATTCTCGCTAACTACGCACTTCGTAAATAACAATTATATCAAAAACAGGTGGCTTTTTTCCCTTATTACCTCGAATTAAAGGACTAGCAACTAGAAGGATCTCAATCTGTTCATTACAAGAATGCTGGCCACTAGATTGAAATTTAATCCATGTTGTAGTAGTAAGTTCACAATATCGGTGACCTTGAATATAATGAAATGACATTAGACCAAGTTCGGAACATATCCTTAAGAAATGACTAACGATTCTGTATAATTCCTCTAAAGGTTTGCTGAATAATGGGACCAAAGTCAGTATCTTTGTTTATCTTGACCTTGAAAGTGCATGTATGACCTTGTGTCTATGACATGACACATCACAAAGACCCAGTCTGAAGTTTATTAATGAGGAATGCTGAAAATATTAAACCAATCAAGAAAATTCTATCAAAGTCCATGGATAGTGATGTAACCAAACCAAACAATATACCAAAGTATAAATCATTTATTAATAAATACAAGTACATTATGTACATGAAGAATAGCATGTTATCAGATCGTACACTGTATAGGCCGAAAAAACAACTGGATTCATCATAAAATATAGATTTTATAAAAGGCCAACATTCATATCTTAGAATAAACAAATTATATGAAATTAAATGCGTTGCAATATTCAAAAAGTTAAAGCTATGAATAAAATGTAATTATGTCGGTATATAATGTGCTTTTGAATGGTGAGTTGTTGTTTTATGCTACTTTTGGTGCCTCTGTCTTCGGCATTGGGGTCAAGTATTTTTTCTGAACTGCAATTTTAACACAACCGTCTATTAGTCTGGGTTTCGGTAGAGTGTCCTTCAACTTTGTGCACCCAGTAGTCGATGGGTCAAACATAATGAGATCACTACATAATGTGGAATTGTCGATTTCACCGCCCAGGACAATGACGTTTCCACGATGTTGGATAACACCGAAATGAATACGCTGAAATGCTGTTAATCGCCCTACTGTGCGACAAAATGGTTTCTTGTTTGCTTCTTTTCTGTCTTTTACAAACTCAACGACACGACCATCAAAGAAAATGAGAAAAATGCGTCTGTCGCAGGTCACGGACTTGGTGAGCTTGCATGCCATTGGAATTCGTGCGTCAACCTTTGTTGCTTGTTGCGTTCGCGTTTCGTAACATTGTATGAAGGCAGTGTCTTTGCGATCGTTCTTTTCTCCTCCAAAGATGTAGATACATTCCCCAACGACAGCTGCCGAAAATGAACTGACGGCCACGGGCAGTTCGCCAGCATCCTCCCAACGATCTTCCCGTATGATGTATTTTTCTATATTTGACAACATTCGCTGGCCTTCTTCCAGTTTATTATCGTACCCCCCGATGGCATACAGAGCTCCGGTCACCGCGACTATGGCGTGTCGTCTGCGTCCATACTGCATACATGTCATCGTCTGATCCCATTTATTTTTGTCACAGTCGTACCACAGCAGACATTTCTGCATCGACCCGCCCCCATTGATGTAGATGTCATTTTGATACGTGCACGAGGCGAATTCGATGCCCGGATCGTATGGTAAAGGCGAGAGTGAAAACCATTCTTTACGATAGAAGCTATAGCAGATTACACTTAACGACCTCACGTATGGCGGAGTCGTTGATTCACATCCTCCCAGTAAGACGAGTACCTCTTCTTGATTTGAGGACAAGCGCAAGCACGTCTGCTTTCCTTGAGCCTCTTGCTGGCGAGCGGGAAGTAGTTTGAACGATTTCGCATTATTTATGATTTTCATGCACTCGAAATTTTCTCGCAAAAACTCATGTTTCTCTTCAAGGTTGATAAGTGCTTCTGGTGTTAGAAAGGCAAGACGAATATTCTCGAACAGTCGCCCGCAAGAATCTTTTCTTTTTTCAATGTCTTTCTCCATCCACCGAATGACGATGTCACAGAGCTGGTCTTCACTCTCGATATCAAGCGCGTCTTCTTTGATGATTGCTGCCACTTCTCGTTCATCAAGTTCCCAGAATTCCTCGTTCTGTATAATGTCTTTGAAATTTCGCGCAATTAATTCTACCGCCTTGTCTGTGAGGGTCCTACAGTCATGAAGCATGGAAAGGCGCCAAACTTTCAAACAGTTCTCGTTCGTGAGATGAGGGTGCAAGAATTCTTCTATAATACCTTGCAACGTTGCTATTTGTAACAATGCCGCAATTCGCAATAATTCGACGGCGTTGTCGGTCGTCAGTGCGTTTTCTGTTTCACCAGTATATACGAAATGTAAAACGATTTCGAACAAATCTGGATCCATCTCCGGAAATGTTACAAGGCCACTGATGCTTTCGCGCATACCTGAATTAAACATTGCGTCAAAATACAGAGACATAGAGGCCAAAATACTTTTGTGACATTTGAATGTACGTTCCCCGACCTCGACTGTGACGTCTGAGTGGTCACCCGTTGTCCACAGACGTTTCATCCCTTCACATAACGCTTTGACGTACGTTTTGTCCATCTCGGGCGGTAGTTTATTTGTTGCCATCGTCGCCGGAACAGAACTTCCACTAGTTATGTAGGATGCATCTGAAATTAAAAAATAATCAGATCCTGATTCATTCATTACATCAGAAATGCCAATTCACAATTATATATACATACATTTACAAAACATATGAAATGAAAAGGAAGAATCGAACGATGGGCGACGTCGCGCGGGAAAATCAGTCTCGAGTTCCAACTTGGCCATTTTAACGTTTGGGTATTATATAAATCTGTTTATCGAACTTTTCAGCTGTAGGCAGGAATAAAAAGCTTAGACATTCAGAAACACTCTTCTTTTAGAATTACAATATTTTATCGCCATCGGATAGTTTACATTAAATACATAAATGAATAGACTGAAGCGAGCGAATCCTCTTAGTTTAAAGAAGCCAAAATATTTCATTCAAATCTGTGAATTACCGGGTAATACCTAGACTAAATTAATTGCTCTCTGGAGATAGGAGGGAAAGAATACTACGAGATTTTATTCATCTACTTACAAAAGTCTTCTCTGAATAATTTCCCATCCATTGTGTATCACTGTGTGTTATTAAATGGGCATTATTCCCACAGATAAGCATATATAGAATGGAGAATCGATCGCAAATTACCTCTACGACACGAGCAGTTAATTTTGAAACTGTGGACAGTTATTAACACAAATTAACGGATATAATATGATAATACACGCCAATCAACTGATCCATGAATTTCTATTGGTGGAACCATGGGGTGGATTGATCTTTTTGGAAGTATAATCAAAACATTATTTGCCAAATATGTGTGCTGTGAGATTTTGTGATAAAGAATTGTCAATATTTTGTATCGTGATCCCACCTTTTCTACAAGTACGAGATCCGTCCGTTACAAATGTAAAACTAGAGAGAACTTCACTTCCTCGCCACATTTTCGTGAAAGAGGAAAGAAAATCACTCGAGTGAAGGGTCCAATAAACACGATAAAATTACTGCAACGTAAAGAGCAGTGGATACGAGACCTAATATCTAATTATGGGAGGTGTCTACAGATCAGAAGAACTCTTGATGGCGCACACAATTTGATACTAGTCCAATAATGATACAGCAGAGAATGCACCAAGACCACAAATGATGGGATCGCAAATACCTTGAAGCCAAATTTCCTCAAACTTTTAATATTTTGGGTACATGTCCGGTGATTTCGTACCTTCAATGGCGTGCTTTCATTAGACCAAACAATGTGGGGAGATTTTGTTAATGCATAAGGGTAAATGGACGAAATGGTTAACTTACACACACCCACACACCTACACACACACACACACACACACACACACACACACCCACACACCTACACACACACACTGTCCAAATAGTGTTTTTCTTCGCATTATAAAATCTACATTATCGGACTTAGATCCGCACCGTTTTTCGCTCTGGCAGGATATTACAAGGACATATAATGATATTTTGACTAGGGAGATATGGACCGTACAGAGATCAGTACAATAATAGAAGCTTTTATGGAGGTCTTATCTATCAAATGGATACAAATGACCTTAATGAGACCAAAATGGTAGGACCTAGACTTGTTTTTGTCCCGAGACACACAAGTATTCGTAGATACACGGAAATATTTTGATGAAATCCAGTAAGTTTCTTTACTGTCTTTACTGAAAAATAGTTTACTATCAGGAGATGGTATACGTCTATTCGTTATTGATCTCAAAGTAAATATGTCTGTTGTGATAAAATAAACCTTCACGTTACGTTCTTGTGACTTGCTCAGAGATCTAGCGAAAAGAAAAACGGTGCGGATCTAAGTCCGACAATATAGATTTTTTTTAATTAATGCGAAGAATACACATTATTATTCGTGTGGACAGAATGGAGCTCCAACTACCACCGATCCTTGTTTTGGGACTAGGGTTCAATAAAACCAGAATGTTAATGTGTCGCTGCGACACAGATGCCCCCGCTGGCAGCTAAGGTAGTGGAAAATAATTGCCACAGAAATAATATTTGAAAATTCAAACAAGGTTCAGCCATATGCAATGCACATTTTCTAATTTCAAAGTCCCGTAACTCCTGAAAAAAAATTATGAGCAGAGTTGCCTCCCTTCATGCACATCTACATATGCTGCCCTACCTACATGTGAAGTTTGGTGAAATTCCGATGAACGGTTAGGGAGGAGTTGCGATGACATGGTTTCGGAATGACGGAATGACGAATGACATGGTGCAACACTATATGCCCCCGGGCCATATATGAAGGGGCATAAAAAGCTTACAGTGTAGCTTCTACAAAATTAAACATTTCAAGACTATATACGATCATGAAAATCAAAACCCTGGAGAAAGAGTGAACATTTACATATAACGTACTGGTAATAGAAAACTGAACAGCCACCACCAATGAAACCATTCAGAAACTTTATCGTCTTTCTTCCTTTTAAGTAAGCCCAAATGAGGACCAGGGATTTTGAATGTAATAGTCTAAAAGACCTTACTATTCCGTCATTTCAGAAACATTGTTTTCTTATACTGAAATTATTTCAACATGTGGAGAATTTACCGCTCTTATATTTTCCACAGGGATATCCTGTGCGTTTAACAATATAAAACCCTTGATAAAACAATACATGCCATAGGACGGGATCTCTAGGAATTTCATATACATGTACTTCCTGATCTTCTGGTAATGAACATTCGACTTCAACAAGTACAGTATTGTTAATACTAGACAAAATCTCACGGTATATGTACATGTATCTACTCGAGCAAAGAACTATTTCGCTAAATATCATTATGATATTAACTGCTAGAATCTCACAATGCTTTGCATAATTCCTATGACAGAAGCGAAACTCGGAGGACGTACGAGGAAGTCGTTCCTACTCTATTTGAAAAATACTTTGCTTCGATATCTGTTGCATAGGTTTAAAAATTTCGCTTCTCTGTCATCTTTTCCTTGTTACTACAATAATATGAAACACAAGAACAACAACCGCCTTCCCCGAATATCCGAAATATAAAGTGAAAGGGAGTAAATTATGTTTTTAGGGTCAATTAAATGGTAGAAGAAAAGTGATTTATACTTTTTTCAGTTTCAACACCAATATACTGTGGATATAAATTCACTTTCAAAAAGATTCTGTCCCCTCCTACCTAACAAAATTTGTTTGCCAGTAGCACCAAACTAAACCCAGCAACAATCTGAATTGTTAAAAAGATTTTATCAACTTCTTTAAGATGAAGTTGTGAGCCGACATCTGGCAGCGAACTATACCCACATAAACTTAGTTTTTATCAGTATGAGTAAAAACAAAGAACAGATTTCAATGAAATTATGTAAGCTAAGTGCGCATTTATTCTGATTCGGAAAGCGATATGCATCTAGGTCAAGTTAAATTACGTAAATCGGATATGTTTTTACTGTTATCAAGGGTATTGACTGACCCACCTTCTTCCTCAATCAATTATATTCTTTATAAACCAATGGTTTAGAAAAGTATAGTCGGCTGATAAATTGATCGGCAGTGGAGGATCCAGGATTTCCAGAAGGGGAGGTACATGTGAAAGTCAAGTATCAGCCAAAATACTCAACCATAATGTGTGCCAAATCTGGAGTCTTGTTCATATTATATGGTAGTTCAACATTATTATCTTTATATGCTGTATAAATTTGTGGCGAAAAAAGGGAACAGAACCCCCCCCCCTCCTTCTAAATCCGGCACTGAGTGGGGTTTAACTTTTACGTCGTATTCAACATTTTTTGGTCATATCGCGACCAACCTCTTAAAGATAATGGCGCAATCCCGCCGTCGAACCCGGATCGCCTGCACCGAAGCCAAAACACTGTACAAAGTCTTTCCCTCGCTAAGATACAGAGCATATATAACATACTAGTTTTTAAGTTTAACAAGCAGAAATAGAAAAAGAGGAGATTCGGTATGACATTAAAGCAAATGAGCTTACAATACACTACAATACAATATTACACGTAAACCTAAGAATTACATACACGGGAACTGATTTCAGAAATAAAATTTACACAATTTTCTGAAAGTTAAATAATTGTTCCTGTAGAAACGTATTTTTGAGCAACTCTAAAGATAATTATGTTTCTTCTGTAATAAATGTTTAGGTATAGTTTTTTCTTTCTAATCTTAAAGTAAGACATCTCAATAATGAAATTCACCCCCATGCTGATAAGAAGTACAGGATACGTTTTCTGTTTCCTCTATTTACTGAATTCCACCTCCCTATTTCAACTGACAAAATTAATGATGATTTCTTGTTCGAAATTTGCAGAAAGTTACCACATCATTTTAAGTTTATCTAAATGATCTTTAAATTTAAATGACACAAATTTTCAGTTTTGTCCTGGTCACTAGGTAGTCTCTTTTGTAAATATATGTACATTGTACCTAGCAGGGCCGTAGGAATCTTTAAAAAAAAAAAGACGGGAGAGGGATGCAAACATTGAATCTAGTTTCGTTTCGTAACGTGATAAAATTTGATCCATGAACAGCCGAAACGGGGGAGGGGGCGACTGACCCCCAGAACCTACGGGGCCTGCCTAATTCAGTATCATATAAGCATATAAAGAGATGAAATGATAATGAATACCATTACACTGCTGTCTTCTCTTGGACAGGACAAAGAATGAAAGGGGGGGGGGGGGGTGATAATCATTTTAGCATTTCTGTGGGGTCTCGAGGAGAAATAAAGGAGGGTTAAAATCATTATAACCTAAGACATGGGATATTTAAATACGTGTAGCTTTGCAATCCCTATTTGTATAATACTTTGATAAAGCTAAAAGGTTGATGAGAATAATCCCTCTGAATGAATTTGGGTTTTTTTATGACTTGATAGTAACTGAAAGACAGATTTAGTGTTGTAAAATATTCGGACTCAAGGGGTAGGGCTGGGGGTCAGGACACAACCTCTTTTCACTCTCTAAGATGGACCTCTTCTCAACTAAATGTTTGGATCCGCGCCTATGTTTATCAGAAGATGGAAGTTCTTGATGTACAGCTCAGGCAGTCCAGTAAATAATGGTTGAAATCCCGTTTTCTATAATGGCCAGAAAATGAAAGCGTGATAAACACAGAGACAAGACTCGAGTCCCCGACTTCGTGTGACATGATAGAGTTTCATGTGTTGTCCATGAATATTTCACCTGTGAAGGTGGCACCACCTCTAGTGTAAGCCAACCTGTGTGGTCCACCATGCAGTAGAGAATGACAGGGATATGTACGAACATGACTGCCAAGGGGCCCATCGATATTGGAGCCCATGACGTATTTTACACTACCTTCGAGTCTGGGGGCTGCTACTGCCACTTAGATTTACCTTATACACATACCTAAAGGACGGAAAGAATTTCTACATTTCTCCATATCAGAAACTACATGACCTATATCACACAAAACTTACTCGTCAGTAATTGTATTCTGGGTCATTTCGTCGTGAAATAGACATTAACATATACATCAACTTACCTTACAAACTACAAATGATGTCACATATAAATCAAACGTGTAAAAATCTCAAATACTTCAGTCAACATCACAGAATTATCCTCAAACCATCCTTACCCCTATTTCGTCCATGGAGTTAAGTTTGTGTATACATACACTTGAGGTTGTGTATTCCATACGTAAGAGTACATTCGTGTTACCTATATACTTACCTGTTAAACCCATTAGTCTTTCATGCAGAACGGCCGCTAGGTGCTAGCATATGCCATCTCCACGATACAAATGAGCGATCCGATGTGTGCACGTCATTTGGCTAAACCAAAGGAAATGTCAGGGCTAGTGCGTGTTTAATTGTTTCACTTCCTTCTAAATCGGCTTGTTTACATTGTGTCGAGACGTAAGTCAAGAGTTGTCTTTCTTATCAACGAATGGTGGATCCAAAAATTTGAGTTGGTAAAGCGTAAAAGTAATTTTTCGTACTCTAGAGGAATGCGATCGCGCGAAGTTTGATGATCTATGTTAGAAAGATACGGTAGATTATTCTTTATAAGATCATTTTAATGTGAAATTATCGAACATGACTCTTCTCCATGAGTTTCCGACTGACGATATCCAATGGATTAATATTCGATCCCATGTCCGTACGAGTTTGTGGTTCTGAATAATTTGATACAAATTCTACTTCGATGACAGGGAGAGGGCATAAAACGTCCTGATGCGACTACAATAAATTATAATGTGAAAAACCGTTTTCCAAAAAGGCAAAATAAAAATATTTTAGAGGTTCAAGGTTGATTTCTGTTTGGACACTTCATTATTGCTATTATTTTAAATGTAGTATCGTCATCATCATCGTCGTCGTCGTCGTCGTCGTTTGGATTTATACATATTGTGACTTATCAGTAAATGATCTTGGTTGAACTGGACCATTTATAACGAATACATACAGACTATTTCTGGATATCGATAACGATTTTGCCGTTAGCATCGCTTTCCAGATATTCATTAAATCAAGGATTTGTAGATAAGTCTCTGATTAAATCAGTTGCTTCACAGAGATAACAAAAAGCTCTCCGAAAGGAAGTTTGATAAGGGTCCGGCGCCATAAACTGAGTAAATACTTAAGTCATAATTTCAAATTCTTCTATTCAACAATGAATTAATAAATGGAATTTGGATTTTATTGAGTTTTATTTTATAGATAAATGGATTTAACCATTCCCCATGACAATTTATTTGAACATTAAATAATGGAATAAATGAAAATTAAATAATTTGCTTTTTAAGTATTTTCTCAGTTTATGGCACCAGACCAAGATGAATAACAGGAAGCACTCGATGCCCACAAATCTTCGGCCACTTGCAATTGGCCTTTATCAAGTGGAAAAAAACTAAACTAAACTAAAATAGAATAAAAAAAAAAACAAAAAGACCACTTGATAAAGGTCAAGTGTCTGATAGGTTCTGGACTTTGAATTTTAAACATTAAAATGTAAAGTTGTAATTGTGAATATCTAAACCATACGAGGTAGACGGTTATCGTTCGCTGTTTATATGATTAAACATAATAAAATTGCTCTATTACACCAAACTTCCAGGAATACAATGTACATGATGAATTCATACTGGATCGAGATGAAGGGCTATAGGGAGTTAAAATTTTAACGAAGCGATTGTATATGTAACTAAAACGCACTCGATCTCCGAAGTCTTGCTATTTTTATTCTTGGTAGTCGATGGACTAAATTCGAGCACTTGATAAACATTCATTTCATATCACATCATTGTTAAATTATCTCTACAACCAAATTTACGCGAAATAAGAAGTGGATAGAGAGAGAATGGAAAAATAGCTGAATTATTTACGAGTAATTTTTCTTGTCAACGGACTTCTCACTTTAAAAAACCGAAACGACTGTAGTTTATTGGCAAATTCATTTATTATCATACATTGATTATTCAACTTTTGCATTACTAGTACATTGTGTTTTGACTTTTCAAAATCATTGCGTTAAATTCAAATATTGGTCAGTGTTTTATTTTAAGGACAAGGTGAAGGAGTCGGCAGATTTTTGTTTTACCCAATTTGTATGCAATTTGATGAAATTCACCGACAGCATATCACACAATCCCTTCATGAAATTTATGTACATAGATATATCAGTGATAATAAGGCTTTTAAATCTACACTTACAGAACCATTTAGATATTACTTGTTATTGTACCCTAACAGGTAATTGGTCATTAACATTTATGGGTCAACTCCTATACACGACCCTGAATCTTGCAATGATTCTTGTCAACAGCGCGAGGCTATTTATCGTAATAAAAATTAATTTAAACTTTATATATTTTGCTACGATTAAGAAACAAGTTGACAATTTATATAAATCTTGCTCGTTGGCACGGATCTTGGGGATCTTAAGGGTGTCGTTTGTGTGGGAGGAAACCAGAGTACCCGGAGAAAACCCACGAAGCTAGGTTGGTGACAGCATCACCAGCTTACGTACCACACCGGGAATCGAACCCGGGTCGCATTGGCGAGAAGTGAGCGCGCCACCACCAACTGCGCTACCTGGCCCCTATCGTATCAAAAGGGATACGACAACACCCCCCCCCCCCCACACACACACACATACACACACACACACCTACACACACTTTTACGCATCTTCGCGAGCCAAGTGTCGTGTTACGTTCCCTCTCTTCAGTAGTGTGTGGCGAAACAAATTTTTGCTTGAGAATATGCTTCCCATCCTGCCTACCCTTCATTAATTAGACAATCTTTGCAAACATTGAAATTTGAACTTAAAAACAAACTTGATACCGAATCGGCAGCTTAATGCAGGGCATATTTTGTATTTGTATAAGGAGATGGATTTTTGTTATGAGTAAGGTGGTGTCACAATGGTGGGCATGTTTGAAAAAAATAAGTTGATAGCTAGTCAGTACGGTGGTATCTTACCATGGGTGTATGATGAGCCAAGCTCGACTCAGAATCATACCTTAATTCATAACACTCCGCCTGAATGAAAGAAAGTAAATGATTATTGTTTTACGTCACTCCACGATTATTTCACGTTTTCATGAATCATGATAACGACATCTGCCTGATGCATTGCATAGAAAGTTTAGACCTTTGCAACGGACCCACCCGAGGCAGTGAGGGGTCTTGTACGTAAAACGTCTACCATAAAACGGAACCTCGATTTTTACCGTCTCATCCGAAAGACAGAACACCAGTGTGCCCAAGGTGGTAGTCGAACACGGGACCCCTCGGTCACAAGCTAAGCACCTCATCCACTAGACTTAAGAAGGCTAATAAGCACACAGTAAGCTTACAATTTATGACACATCGTGAACTATAATGTACTGTTGTATAAATCTATCCTATAGCGCGGTCTTTGATCATGGTAAATTCATAACATATAGCTGCCAAAATTCTTGATAGTAAGGCCAAAATATTTAAACCAATAAAAGACTAAATTTCATCATCTTGGATTTCTATTTGAAAAGGAAAGTGAGAACACATACTATATATCTACTAAGAAATATTATTCATTTCAAGAATCCATCCTTTCTTTTCTGGAAGTAAAAGTATCTCAGCCTATAAGATTTCAGATCATGATCTATTTTGCACATTATGCAAGAAATATATTTTACCTTTATATTAGCAATTTTCTTATTTGATTCAAATTAAAGAATAATGATCTGCAAAAAGTCTATTTTAATCCAAAATGCCTACAACACAAGATACTGAAAGATATCGTGATTTATTAACTACATGTATATAAATAGCACTTGTTGGAAATTGTTCGAACTTAATGTACATTGTATTATTTTTTTTTTCAAACCAGAAAAACTTTTCTATACATCAAATTTCATCCATGAAATGATGTTGACTTTAAAATTTGATTCTCAAAACTAATAGTCTTTCTTGAGATGCCTTATTACGCATGTTATAGTTGTAGACATTCTGAATGAAGAAAATATGATGGGAGAGAAGTTGCAAACATTCAGAAAGACATGGTGATAACAGTAAAGTAACAGGGGACTTGGTAGCCATGATTTCTTAAACCCAGATCAGAAATTCACAGTAGCCTCTTACTGTTGCAAGGTCTGGGTTCAATCCACACATAGGCCACATGGTGAGTTGTACCTGTGAAAGATCACTGGTATAATCAGGTACAATCACCCTGATGTCACATTTATTTATTCCAGACAAGCAAAGTTCTAATTAAACAATGAACATGCATAATATTTACAAATATACATGTACAATGTAAATATACATTTTAAAGAAGACAAGATGAGTCTGTAAAAACTTCAAACACCCCACCCCCTTTTTTAACAGCAGCCATGTTAATGTTTTTGAAAAGTAGGTCAAAGGTCATACTGTCACAGTAGAGGTCACAAGGTCAAAAACTTATGTTTCAACAAAAAGGTGTTGTCACAAGGAATATTCAGGTGAAATTTTGAAGATTTATATCTTACTTTTCACAAGATATGACCCATGTTAAAATGTTTTGCCTCAGACACACAGAGAAAGACAAACCAAAATCTCCACTTCTTGGGGCATAGAAATAATATACATAATTGAGAAAATACATAATTTTATTTGGTACATATATAATCATCAACAATCACAAACTAAACAACTGACATGCTTAATTAAGTCTTAAATACAATCATTTCTCAGCATATTTCTGTTCAATGTTGCAACATATTCAATACAATAAATCATATATATATATATATATTTGTATACACATATGGATATAAGTTGCTATTACTTCACATTGTATTTCTTTGATTATTTTCTTCACTTCATAACATTTAGAAAAACATTCTTCATATTTTGATAGAACAAACCGTAATATGGGAATGAATAACTTCTTTGGCTCTCCATGCCTACATCCAAACCTACTCCCTAAGGACAATGTAAGGTTTGTCTTATGCTTGTCTTTCTGTACAGCAATAAAGCATGATTATACTATCAAGAAATTTTTCATGAAAAGAGTTCTAATCGACACTTATTTTTGTCAAGCTTATGCTGTGATTAAATATATGTGTGATGTTCTATCAAATTTGAAAAGAAAAATGACAGGAAATTCCAATATTCCCTCCTTTCCCATCCTTTTCTGTTATTCAGTCCCTTCATCTGGTCTTTATGTTTTCCCTTTATATCTGGGACACGGTACAGAACATTAAGTGTCATTTTAAGGCCAGATATTGCACATAGATCTAAGAGTTTGTTTATCATAAACTATCCTCAAGAAGACAAATTGTCCATAATCGTATCTGCTTGTTTCAGTTCTGAAAAGAAAACATAAAAAGATAAATCTCCATCATTGTATAAGTTTATACAGTTTGTTAAATGACACAAAACAGTTTCAGCAACATACCCTAAAACAGATTTCATTAAACAGTGAATTAGGGTGCTCAATATTAATAAAATTAAATCATGTTTGGCAAAAATAAAACAACAACAAAAAAAAAAAAAACCAGAGAAAAATATACAGGAAAGCACAAGATAACTTTCTTGAATACAATTTCAACAAATGTACAAATTTCTCTGAAGATAATTTGCTAAAATTTCCTGATTATCAAAAAATGCCACTAAATTCTCAAATCAAATGCTATGGGCCATTTCCCCCAGAAAAATGGAAAACAAACACAAGTATCACTTTATCTTTATTTTCTTTTGTACTGCTTTTGTGGTGCACATGCATAATACAGAGATTTAAAAATTTTGTGATCTTTAAATGTTAAGCCATTTTACCCCTTAAATCCATCATAGTTTTCTACTTTACGTAAAACTTAATGTCGACCTTTTCTATCTATATATAACATGATTGCCATGTGGCAGATCTCTTCACAAAGATGTTATGCACTCATAGGTAGCAAAACAAACAAATAGATGCATGCACACACCTTAAGATCTCTCTCATCTATTCTATTGTAAGGAAATACTATAAAATCATGAATTATTATTTACAAAGACAGATGTCAAACTTTATTCAGACATTGTTAGTGTCTAGACTAATAATGGAAAGACCCCAAATTATTTACTTCTTAAAGCCAAACAATATCAATGTTTAGTTTCTAAGGTACTTTTTTCAAATTATGATGAGGCAGGGAGGTTTTTTAGGGGTGTTTTTAATCATCAATTCTGTGAAGCGAGCAAAATGAAGCATGGTAGTAATTTACCATTGTTTCATCCCACCTCCATATATGATTTATACTTATTGGGAAAACACCAATTCCAGATTGGTCACAAACAATGCTTAGATAAAGTTGATTTAGATCAATATAACTCCCAATTACTGTCCAAGGGAAGACTGTTATTACTCAAGACATAATCTGTACAGAGATCACGTTCATTTTTGTTCCCTTTAATAAGCTTGAACATCAATGTCAGACGAAAGTTTAAAAGAAAAATCAAATCTGAAAACTTGCAAAAAAACAGATGCAGAAAACAATATATAAAACTTTTGGCACTGAGTTCAGCAATGTGGCAGTGCCTTAGAAACTAATTTTTAATTTTTTTGGTCTACATCTTTGCTTTTTACTCAGGATTTGTAGATTTTGGTTTCGGCACCATATGAACACATTAACATTAGTACATTAATCAAACATGGACTTAATCACATACCATTTAAAAGCACTCTAAACTTGTCAGCATTGATGGTAAATGACAAAGGCTTAACCTCTTTGGTACTAGAGTCCTTTACATGTAGGCGAAGTTGAACACATGGTTCATTCACCTCCTGAAAAAGTGAGAAAAAGCACTAATTTCCTCTGTAAGCTTGCAATTACAAGTCAGCATTAAGAAATGTGTTACACGTTTTAATCAAGTATTAAATTCATTTTCATATATATGAAGATGCTATTTGAAACTCTTGAAAATATGATTTACAAATATTTCTAAAGTTACAGGTAAAGCACAAGATCAATTGATACTTTTTTTTCTAAGTATTTGTTTATCTGTGCCTAGGAGTTCAAATCAGTTTGTATTGAACTTTTAGGAAAATATTTTTCTTTTTTCCCCACTAAAGGAAGATTAAAGTTGTAAACCCTATATTCAATAGTATATAGGGGCCTCTTATTATTGCTGCCTTCAAAGAAAATCTTTGTTATGGAGATCTAATTTGCAATGTTTACAAACAGAACGTTTACTAATAATCTATCGATGTTCATTGAGAAATGAGATTCTGAGGGCATCATGTGACATATTTCAAAATACACATTGAGGTTAATGTTTGTTTGGAATGACTTCCACATGCATGGAAATAAAATCTTTATATGTGTATTATAGCAATCTAATTTGCAATGTTTACAAACAGAACGTTTACTAGCAATCTATCGATATTCAATGAGAAATGAGGTTCCGAATGCATCATGTGACGTATTTCAGAATACACATTGCGGTTATTTTTTTATTTGGAATGACTTCTGCATGCATGAATTGAGTTGTTTTCTGGTTTCTGATGTCAGTAATCTGAGGTGGATTTATTTACCAAATATTTTCTTTTTATTCTGTTAACATCGAGGTTTTGAGAAAATGCTGCATATAACTTTGGTAATGCAAGAAAAATGCAATTTTTGTTCAGTATGTCATAATTTATCTATATAGTAGATAACAATAGGAATTACAATAGCAAATTATAGAGATTACAACCTTAAATCAAAATTGTTTCAAATACTAAATAGCACAGTATCTGTGTAATGGTTTCCATGGCAGATCAATAGTAAAGATATAGATTATTTCTAAGTCAGAATAAACATACAGTACCTTTAAATGACTCGAGCTTAACACATAATCTACTCTCCACTCCACAGAATCTAACTGTGACACTGAGAAGGAAAAAGATAAAAACCTATAGCCATATACCTCTTAATATTATTATGATGATGCCAAGTTTCAGTTTTAATTAAGTATTGAGTTATAATCCAGCAATCATGCCTACAATCCATTTCACATGTCTCCACATAAGTAGGTCATGTTGTATTAGCTCTCTTTTATCCTATTATGAATAAGGAATAAAGTAAATTTAAAACTACGGGTATCCAATCTTCACAGATATATAGTGGACTATCAATAATTGGAACTCGAAGGAACCGTGAAAAACAGTTCCACTTAAGACAAGTTCAAGTTAAGAATGTTTATTCTTAAGATATTAGAATCTGGACTTAGCAATTTATTTACATTAACAGGAAATTCGATATATCTGTGTTTAAAATGTCACGAGCTTTCAGCCCAGTTTTAATTCGATATGAAATACATAGATAGTCTATCCTACATAAAGATTACAACATACAGTTGTTATGTATCAATAATGGACATGAAGGTTATAAAGTTCTGACTTGATTAAAATACCTTGTGGCAAGATATTCAAAATGTGATAACAGTCGACTCTCCTCCAATATGACACATAAATCATCTGTAAACGTAAGGCAGGCCCATAAACCGGTTGATCACACCTACTGAGTACCATTTGTTACTCAGCTGACAGTCCTAAGTTGGTATCGCATCTGTCGTACAATCAATATTTTTGTAATGTCATTGCATGTATTTCATTATTTGTTCCCAAGTTTTATTGCACACCTCCTTGGTGACTTCTGCCCTACAGCTAAGTCAGGTGTCTTTCCCTTTCCCTCTGCTACTACTTCATATCGATATATCCACTTAAACATTTTACACTATGACTTCCTACATTTATATGTGACTTACATCTCAAACTTTTCTTCCTGAGCTGAGTCTGCAGTTTTTCCAAGCCATCGCTGTAAGTTTTACATAGAGATGTGGAATGCTCTGAAATATCACAGCTATGTTTATTATAGAGATTCAACTTTCACTGCTATGCTGTTATTCGGTCTTTACGTTATACAGAGTTACTTCCCATTTGGGCAGGTATCTGACATAAAACAATTATGACGTCATCAAATTCTATGGAAACTGATATATAAAACTGAGGGAAATGATAGTCCACAAATGACGTTTTCATAGGAATTTGATGACGTCATAATTGTTTTACGTCAGATACCTTCCCAAATGGGAAGTAACTCTGTGTAACGAAAAGACTCAGTAGAAAGCAATCAGAAACATGACTAGTATTTCCAAGTTAGAATTCACAATTCTAATTTCTACTCATTAAATAGAATTAATATACAGACTATGGGAAAACTAAGCATGGTTAATAAACCTTATCCCGTAAAAACATACATCTAATTATAGTGCATCAAAATATCAAAGTATTGACTACTAAGCTGTTGTAAGAATTTTTTCATCGTATCATGCACTATAACAAATCAAACATAAATTAATTAACTGATTATTGTTTTACGTCACTCTAAATTACTTCACATATATGGTGATGGTATCTGCCTGATGCACTGCACAGATATTACACCTTTGCAACAAATCCACCCGAAGCAGTGACAGATCTTTTCTTACAGTGAATTACAGGTAACTACTTTACACTTTATTACTTTAAATGAAGACCTATTGACTAATAGCCCTAATATAATCAGTCATATTGGAAAGGTTGTGGGGACTTGATCTCATGTCTTAATCAAGACTTCAAAAAGAATAGATTCAGGAGGTATTTTTCTGAAGTGATATTTTCTTTTCACTTTAAATATTTCAGCAGAGACCCTTTGAAATTTCAACCACGTGAAAATATTGGATACAGGCACATTTTGAAACCCCAGCTTGATATCTGGCATACGTGTATATATACTGCAGGAACATTACACTGACAACAAACATTCATTTATGCATTAAGACCACTAATTTTTCATTTATTTAAAAGAAACAGAATTGCATACTCATGAGTTTTCTATATACATGTGCCTATAAAGATTAAAATTTTCACCATATTTTTTTTCACCTCTCAAATATTGAGAACTTCTAAACTATGATACCGAATTTATAAAGAATTTAGAATGAAATTATAGTCTATTTACGTAAGTGTGTTGACTGTCTAAATACTATACAATATGATAAGTAAATAAGGGGTCATATTGACCTGATTTCATTCTCCAGTAAATGATAATGCAGCAGTCACATTCCATTTGGCCCTACCAATTTTCATAAGACATACATTAAGAGGACTTCTATTTGTTATTTATTATGACTTCATAAAATGGACTATATGATAAAACAGCTATGGACTATTGACGTAGTGAATATACTGTAATATTTACTGATTTTTGACATACCTTTAGGTAAACCCAACTGTTGTAACTCGTTGGCTAATGTTTCACCATCAACACTGTATTTTGCTGCACTGGACAAGATGAATGAAAGAGCTGCTATAGAGGCTTTGACGTCACTAGTTTCTGTATATATATATATATATATATATATATATATATATTACATGCAACATGAACACACTTATTATTTTGGTGATGCATTATTGGTATGAATAATTTGATTATTCCTATATCCCATATTTAATATACAATATACAAAACAAATGTTTTCATGATTGATTGAATATTGTTTGACATCACTCCATGCTTATTTTACGTATACGATAATGGCATCTATTGATGCATTGCATAGAAATATGTACCTTTACAAGGAACCCACCCAAAGCAACAAGGAATCTCTTACATACCACCCTACCGCGACACAGATCTCAGTTTTCACAGTCTCATACGAAATATAGGACACCAGAGTGCAAATGGGGGGAGTTGAACCTGTGACTTCTTGGTCACAAACAGAGCACTTATCTATTGAACTCAAGTCCTTCATGACTTACTTATCAGGTATCTTTTCTTTTTTTGCGTTACAGAACACTAGGTGTCTTTCACTTACATAGTGATGGCGGGGATGAAAAGAAGTTTTCGACCTAAGCAACAAATCGATCCTTAACAGTGAGAAATCTGTCATAACATGGTACCTTGGTTCTCATAATCTTGGACAGGATATCCAAAAGCTGCTGTTGGGTTTGAACTAGGAACCTCTCAGTCAACAAGCTACCAACAAAGTTATGCCAGCTCTTTTTCGAAGCATAACATTATACATAATATATAATCAACAAAGAGAGAAATGTCATATGTATATATTGTACTACATATGCATTTTCAGATTTTGAGTGTTCATAGTGTAGTGTTTATTACAAATCCTGGTTTTGAATTGTGACTTTCCAAAGTATGAAGGTTTGTATAAAGTATGGAATTATAAAGCCTTGATAATGTTAGGATGTTTCAATATATAATACAGCACATTTATAACTATATACACATCATTTTAAATTTGTCAATACAATTTCAAAATTTATTTTATCACATGTTTTGCTGTTTATGCAGTGAAATATGGCTATGTCATTAATTAATTTTTGATATAGATGACCTCATGGCGTTGAAAAGAATTGTGTCAAGCCAGTGTATGATAAAATAAACACCTTTAAACAGAATGTAAAAATGAGTGTGATAAAAAGAATCTGAAATGAATTTTCATTTCATATGGTATTTATGAAACTCGTTGTGTGTTTTATATCCCCTCACCTTATATATAAAACAAACAACTCGTTCCATAAATACCGTATGAAATGCAATTCATTTCAGATCCTATATTTATAACACATATAAGATAAACTTACCAAATTTAGCATCTGATGTTATCTTGTATACTTTCTCATACTGAAGGTAAATTTACATACATATATTTGGTTATGCTAAAATTACAATCCAACTACCAATTTTTTTCATGCATGAGGAAGTATATTATTTTTGTTTATAAAGGGAATTCAAATTAATGCTCAAGAAATAAGTGATAATTCTAATAACTGTAGCAAATCTCATTACACAAAAGATTCAAGATCTATGCGAAATCAAAATTTGAAAATGACGAAGCGCCTTATTTAAAACAAACTATTAGTTATAGATAGTTTTCACTGAAAACTAAATTTATTGGAGTTACCTTCCGTAGTCAGCCATATTTGGGGTCAAACAAGAGCTTTTTATTCATAGTATTACCAATTTTAAGACCCTTGTTTGGAGAGGGTGTTGTACATAATTTTGAACCAAAATTATCAGTTTCAAAATAAATTATATCTTAATAGTTATTGGTTTGTAAACAATTCATATTTTCAAAAATGATTTTAAAGAAATTCAGTCTGTATTTTTGTTGATTAAAGCACAAATTTTACATGACCCTCAAAATCGCCAACAATAGGAGACAACTCCTGTAAATTTTCGCTCAGTGAAATATTGAGTGAAAACTATCTATTGATAGTATCAACATTTTGCTTTTACCAAATCATTTGGCAAGTAATTCTTCTCATGATTAAGGTATCAATGTACGTTTTGTTATGATGAATTAAAATCTAGTTAAAGTCATTTGCATTTTGCAAGAGAAAGTGATTATTCTTACATCTATGCCCTCCTCTAAAAGGTCTTTAATAACTTGTACACACAGAAGTTTCATCTTTACTGATGTCTGCAAAACAAAAATTACAAGTATTTCTAGATATGTAGTTTTAAATCAACATAAGTGAACATTGTTATCTTTTAAAATATATAAATGTGATGCAAATTAAATTTCAGATAAAACTTTCATTTGTGTAATAATAGGTTAAAATTTAATCTACACAATTAAGACATTTATTAAGCTTACAATAATAATTGATAAGATCTGGAGAAAAAGTTATTCTTTTAAGCATGCCATAAGATTGCTTTAAGTTTAAGAATAGAATCTGTTGTAAATTTAACTATTTTCAGTGACTTTTATTGAAATTCTGGAAATTTAATCAACTTTCAACTCATAGAAATATACAATATGCAAACTGTGATTTCTCTATTTATTAAAAATTCAGATGTTTTAAGTACACATCCCTGTAAAAACCATGCGAAGTCCAGCATAAGGTCCAGAAGGAAGTATCAAGTTGACCTCAACTTTTGCTGTTTATTACAGCTTTAGGGCTGAATTTTTAAATTCATAAGAGAAAATTCTATTTTCTTTATCTTGTTGACGTTTTCTTAATTCAGAAATACAAGTATTTGAAATTCTAATTACCCCATATATGGTTATTAAATTCAACAGAAATATGATTATGATTCCAATTCCAAGAACTACATCAATAGCTAGTAATACTTATCTAAGTTAAAGCTTACTATTTTCGACAGGATGCTGATTTCAGCCAAGACCCAGTCTGGGCAATCTAAATCTCCACAAAATCGAAACCTCTGTAACAGTAGTAGATATAAGTTTACAAAGTAAAACTGCATCATAGATTCATACGTCATGTTAAAAAAGTGTTTAATACAATATATCTATCCATCTTTACTGTTCACCCTTAATTAGAGTACTCTGAACAGGGTGTGCTGCAGGTTTAAAGTATAAAAGATAAGAATAGATAAAATAAGTTCAAAAGGCATTAAATAGAGAAATGGGTTAGATAAGTTAGAAGGATAAAAGCTCAGAAGAATAGTATTCACAAATAAAAGATGTAAAATTTTAAAAGAGTAGTAAACTAAGGTCTGAGGTGGTAGCGTTTGCTCACTTCTGATTTGAACTGCTCGACAGCTAGAAGGGAAACAGCACTACAAGGGAATCTATTCCATTAAATTATGGTCAGGGGGAAAAGAAGTACTTACAGATATTTTTAGTGGTCTGAATCTGCCGAGGGAAATAGGGATGTGATTCATAAGAGACTCTAATGGGGCGAATGAGTTGTAAAGATGGGTTAGCTACTAGGCCATGGACTATTTTAAACATTAGCGTAAGTCTGGAATCAGCCTAATCTCTATAGAGATTCTTGCACGTGGCCTTTTTATTATGCTGCCGTTTACTATTGCCACTCGCCAGTGGCAATATTAAATGGCAGCATAATAAAATAGCCACATGCAAGGATCTCAAAAGAGATTAGAATCAGCCCTTCTCTGTTCAAGGCTTCGCCAACCAAAGTCCCTTAACATGGTGGACATACCAGTTATGGCGTCCATTTTAAGAATAAAATAGTTTTCAGACAGATAAGCAGTTACTTAGTATAATTTTAATCAAGCTTTAGCTATGTCAGACGCCTGGTTATTGAAAGTTGAAACTTGGACAATGAAGGAGAGTAGAGCAGTGTTTGTACTAGTTACAGTGCAACGGAGAGTTTGGAGAGAGAGAACAAACTCTCCGTTGCACTGTAACTATGTTTGTACATCATACTTAATCAGAGGTAATTCGAAACAACTAAGATGGAAAGGAAAAAAACTTGTACTAAATATAATGTCACACATTTACGGTGGTTATCTGTTAATTAACGTGCTCATCAAGTATCTAAAATACGCAAAATTGTAAATTACGCCCACTTACCATTTTCAGGAGTTGAGAAACGAAAGTAAAAGTAAAGTGAAAACCTAAAGTGATCAAGAAAATCCGATAATGTGACGAGCGGATGCTTTCTTTGAGACGTTTATATTTCATTCACACTATTTCTCTACATTCCTATGAGTTAAAGTGTATACTTAATCAGATGTCATGGATCAATTACAGTTATAGCTAACTTCTTTCATTTAGAAATACTGCATGCATGAGTTAACGAAAAGTTCTACGAACATATTCAATAAGTAATTTTAGCGGTTTTTTAACGTTGTTGACGAATTTGAAAAAAAACCCCAACTTTTGAATGTTAAATTTGTTGTTGTAAATCAAAAATTGGATCTTTAAGGAGTTGAAATACTACCATTTTATTTAAAGAAATAGTGTAATGTTTATTTCTTTTCATATGCTGTTTTACATAATGAGGATTTTTTATGACATTTATCAAGCATGGTCTCTCAACGTAAATAGAATTTCAAACAAGTTCAAAGACCAAGTAGTATGAAGATCCCAGTCATATGACTACAAGTTGTGCTAGCTCAAAAAAATATTATGACATGGCGGCCGGTGGGATCAGTCAGCAGGGGATACTTACTCAGTGGCACATGATCTTACTTCTGGTTATTCCAGGGGTCCGTAATAGCTTGTATCGTATAATGGATATTCCTTATTGGCTGTGGCTCGGTATCTTAGCACTTTACTCCGGTCTCATGGAAACATGAATATCCACAGACTATAGGGCCCTTTGCTGACTAATATATAACAGTATTCCCGTCCATAATGGTTTTTGTCACATTTTCTCTGAGAGTGGAGGATTTCATTTTATATACTATTGGAGAACTCAGTTAAATATATGTGGAGATTTAACTACATGTACGCGTTTGCTTTTTTCGTTCGTTGTTTTGGGAGAGATACAAGACTCGCCTATTCTTACTCTTTGATGAATTTCACTCTGAACAAGTAGTTAAAGGGAAGATCTTCCCTATAATTCCTTTCTTAAAAGTACCTCTATCAGGAGTGTAAATAGATCTTGGTTTGATTCCCTTGGGGTCTGATCTCTTTGTGGCAGATCCAGCGCCCCTTCGCCGGGGTTCGAGTGGTGAATTTTGTCGATTTTGACAGAAAATGAGCCAAAATACAGGGTTTTTGGTAAAATTTTGGGTAACTGCTAAGGGCGGGCACCCCTTCCGCTCCCCTAATTTCACCACTGTCTTTAGAGATAGAAATGCCAAATATTTCAGAACATTCCTCATCGCATCTCATTCTAGCAATCAATAAATTTGCATCTACGATCCATCGGCGCCCGAGTACTACTCGTCGATACAGCACTGACAAGATGCCAAGTTTAAAATACAGTGAGAAATAAATTATTTGAAATAACCCATATTCACAACATACATGTAAAAAGAAAAACGTCATACTAATGGAACTGTCTTTAAGCACGAAGTTTGCATCAACCTTTCGTTGATTTTCAAATTCTTCGTTCATCAATGGTTTTACGATAGCACCAAGTGTCAAATTTCTATATGGAGACTATATCGGAAACACACATAATTTACATCCGAAGGATATATTTAAACAAGACCCGGTTCAGCCGTGGGAAACTATAATTTCTCTTCCTGTTTTCGTTTTTCTAACTCGTTAAATTTTTGTCTCCTGGTAAGTAGGCCAAGAAACTAGGTAGGTAATTAATTTCTTGAAAGTCTGTGTTGAGTAAAACTCGTGTTAATTTACCCAATTTTTAATGAAAATTACATTTATGATCATTATTATCATTTTTGCGGGGGGGGGGGGGGGGGGGGGGGGGGCACTTCATATACACAATGACTGGTTGGATTGCGTCTTGGAGGAAGAGAAAAATAAACCTTAACAGATTTACCTTTCAAATTATCTTCGCACTTGAAAAAATAAATCTATTCGATTACATGTTATTTGAAATTCTGACACTCAGCTAACGCCGAAGTATAAAACATTGTCCATGCCTGTAATGTCACTCCAAGACTTTCCTTCTCATGTCTGACGACAGTATAAACGCAACACATTGCTGAGATTTTCCAAAGTAGCGAGTGATCTTTTCCTGTCAATGACAAAGTCGACCGTGACACGGTGGTCTCGGTTCTTACAGTCTTAACTGATAGACAGGGTATCAATGAGCCAAGCATGCTCTTGCCCAGCTCCACATGAGAGACATTCGCACATTTTGTTTCACGTTCTAATTAAAGATCATCTAACATAACTGAATGCAGCATGAATTTTTCTACAACTTTCCAGTTTCAAACTGCATAGATTAGCCATTCAAAGACAAGTTTATTGTCAGTGCTGAAGATTTCGGTATACCACTCAGTTCTTCAAAGTCTTCTCCAAATGCTTTCAAAGGTTCTAAGATTGTTTATATGATCAATGAGGAACAATGATGGTCACACGTTTATTGCAATTATAAAACATAATAGAGAAAGGTAAATAAGCTGTATGATAAGATTCTACAAACTAAAAATAGACATCTAAGCAAAGTCGACAATGGGTCCCACTCTTTGGATTTTAACTAACATAAATACATCTGTACTTTTAAATTCCTAAATCACATAACATAATTACACTTTATAGAAAAAAACCAATCACTACTTATACAGAAATACTTGATTTACAATTTCTCCCTTGTATATAAAAGCATATGATGTATTTTAGTTCATCTTAGCATAGCTGTCATTGGTGATACTAATTTTTTTAACATATACAAAATACAGACTACAAAACATGTAAAAAAATGTCTTTTGGTTGGATACAAAGTATGAAGACGATCTTTTTAAAATTATGTTCATAAAAAGAAAAACTTATTTTAAGATGTCTTCAAAAGAGGGACTAATAAATACACGATGTGCTGCCTATTGGGGTCTCCTGTTGCTTTAAATCATTTCAACTGAGAAAAAGTATGTTTTTAATGACAGCATTTACAAATACACAGAAACAGAAATAAAATGTACTAGAGTCAAGAGTTTTAAGCACAATCACTTTTTAGTGTTGTAAGCTGAAATAAGAGTTATGCAATACTTCAATGTAGCCATGAATGAGTACGACTTATGCCTGTTCGTTATACCATCTTTAAGAGTTTTACATAAGGGTAGTTATGGATAAGTGAGTCATCAACAACATTAAATCTGCTAGAATATGCATCCCACATAGGTAAGTACATCTGCTGTAAACCACATTTCATCTAAAATTACATAGCAGAAAAAGTATGGTATATCAGATTAAAATTTTCAAAACAGTTGCTGCCTTTTGGAATTGCAACAAAATTTCAAAATTTTCTGTTACTTTTATCCATACATAATTCAATTTATATATAATATTTGATTTTCAATGTCAGCTGCCAGGAACATGAATAAGTTTCAAGTACAAAGTAAATGTTACCAAATATGTTTTTAACACGTTTGCTTCTTGAAATATTGCCGTATCATAGTTTTCAAGAATAAATTGTGATGAATTTGTACAAAAATAGAAATGAAAGTAAAAATAGGTGTTATTTTCATAAAATTCATTAGTCTTTAAAACAGTGTCATGCTGTTCACTCAACAAATACTCAACACAAATTCCTGTCCAGTAAGAACAGGCCTCAATGTATGACTATCTAATAGTATAGCACATACTGAGTTGAATTTTACACCACAATATTTCCCTTTCCGTATGTAGAAGGCATCATCAACCTCATCATCTTAAAACAAATGCCACTGTTCACTAGATTGATTATTTCAAGTTCAAGGGTGTGTAAGAAGTGTGATTTACTAATAAATTATTTAAAAGTAAAGATGCAATTTGTGCCCTGAATATCCATTTCAACAGATACAAAAGCAATACATCAGGCAAAGAAACAATAATATATATTTGTTAAGGGTAAACCAACTGTCTCCAATTTTTTATTGTTTTATTGCCAATTCTGAATAAACAGTGGAAAATTCTGGTATGTTTTTCTGCATACCTTTCATAAAACAAGTTTTATATATATATATATATGAGAAAAAAAAAAAAGATTTCCAACCTCCAAAACTTATTTTGTTTCGCTACATGTAAGTTACCCTAAACACAGATACATTTATTTTCCTGTTAGAAAATTTAGAGATTCATGCAGAGATTTTATAACTTTCTTTGTCTACTACAGTGCATAAACATACACAAGAGCAAATTAAATCTTGAAAATATTTGAACGATTTTATGAATTTAAATTTCTAGTGCATGAATCATTAATATAAATTTACATCTTCGGACAGAAAGCTGGTATAAATTAAACTTGGTAAGCAGTCGAACATCCAGGAAAATTGCATAAAAAAATCAAATGAATTTACAACAATGACATTACAAATACATAGTGAACTTTATGTATGAACAAAGTCTGCCATTTTATACATCTATCAGCTACAAGTATCAATATATTTAATTTACAGATCACAAGTTTATCTAAAATTTAACTACTAGAGCCTGAAAAACAATAATAATAATAATAATTAAAAAAAAAAATCTGAAAAGCTGCACTTCTTTGCAAATCAATGAACATTATTATAAAAGCATCATAAGTGTCTTTTTCAATTTATTAGGGTCATTATGTACTATAAAAACAAATTACTTCTAAAATTTCCATTTCTGTAAGATCACTAAATAGAAAGATATTGTGCCTGTCATTCTTTAGACACAGTACCTTTTTAGTTCTAAAAGAACAAATTCCTTCCCATCTCAACTTCTTTTAAAATCTGACAAAGATGATTTCACAGCCTTTGATTTTCTTTAAAGTGAAATTATTGACTAAAATACAGTTTTCTATTTACAAAATCTAATATATCTACAAATGTACAGTAAAATAATAATCCAAAAAAGAATAGCTGCTATTCATAGAAACTCAAATAGAAATAATAAAAGAGCTTTGAAAAAAAAACCACATGATTAAAATGCTACAATTTAATATGATTGTAACAGATATTTAAAAAAGAGAACAAAGAATGAAACAAGAGATGAATATTTCATGCATATCTCAAGTTTTATTAATCGCTCTTTCAAGTACAAATAAAATATTTGACGAGCAATCTTTAACAACTAACCAGCCCATATGGCGCTAAAAACCTGGTTTTAATCAAGGTTCAACAAATATTTCCTTACAGAAGCTGGAAGATCCTGAGTATTGCAATGAAAAGGAAATCATAAAAATGTCAGCAGTAAGTACTTGGGTAAGTATGTAAAAGGTTTTATCTCCCATGACTGTTGGTTATGTTTTCAAATGTAGAACATGATTACTTCTTGACTTAAGCTATTTGAATTATGTGTACATACTTTTTTTGCTTTAATTTATCAGTTTATTCTAATACTCAAATAAATTCAATTGCTAAATTTAAATTTGAGTTTAAATTCATTCCCAACATCTGTGAAAAATTTTAAAAATATGGGTTAAATATTTTTGTTCCCTAAAAATAAAATTCAATAAAATAAACCCAATGAAAAAATTTTTATTAACAAAACCTTCATAAATGTAAATAAGTATACCCAAAAGTCTTGAAATACATGTACTACATGCCTGCATTCAATTTCAAAGACGGTGACTGAGTGTAAAGTAATTAAATAAGCCCTTTAGAATAAGTAAATTATGACAAGAAATTGACAACAACCAATATATTCTGACACTTTCTATCCATCTTCAGTCAAACATTACTCATGGTCATCACTTGCAATAAGAAAATATATAATCAACTATATGATATATATATATATATATATAGATATATATATACATATATATATCTATCTTTATAGATCCAATGTATAAAATTGTCTTGTTCATATGACTGCTCTGTTGTATCTCTGAATTCTTATGGAGGCAGAAGTTCGTGAAGTTTGAAATGATTATGGATGTGTGGTCGAACATCTTCATTCTACAAGCAAAACAGGAAAGATTTTTTACATATGTAAAACATTTAATGATCACAATACTGTTATTTAAGTTGAACTTCGATAACTAGAATGTCCAAAACTAAAAACCCCTGGAAAGCCAAAGTAAAGCTGCAGTCTGGACAACTTTTTCTTTTCATTTAATTAATAACACAGAAACTTCAAAAACTTGAACCTACCAGTCCTTGAAGAGATTTCGACAATCTCTAAAATATGAATTATCAATGTTGAACAGTATTTGAAAATTTCTTTGACATATTTTGATGTTTTGAAACAGGATTTATGAATGGAAACATACCCTAGTAGCTGATCTTACAATACGAAATCATGATAAATTCACTTTTTTATGACGGAATTGAACAGTCAATGAAAATGCTCTTTACAATAACAATTTTGAACGATGAGGAAAATAAATAAACACACCACATATTAAATCAAGTTTTGTTTGGTATTCACTCATGATTAAAAGCACCTATCAGTAATATTCAGGTTTGTCACTGTTTATGTCAGGGTCATATCAGAATTATTTGACCTATATGTTTGTTCAGGTGTCTGGAGAATATCGGGGGAGGAACATGGAGCACCCTGGGAAGTACACACCAAACAGATATGATGGTCTGCTGTCAGTTCAAATTCAGTACTCATCGCCATAAGCTACAACACAGAACTCTGTAACATCTAGTACTTGGGACTTACTCTTAGAATAAGGACTTTGACACCTCAAAAGTACTTTTATTACATTTCTGTGAATTCAACTCACAGATATACATAAATCTTACACTTTGACCATGTAAAAGTTACCTTTTTAACTAAGCCCTCCAGAAATGGTATTAACTTAAGCAGCTCTCTGTCAGATTTATCGACAAACCAGCTTTCAATGGGTATTCCATTATCCAACTAAATAAAGAGAAAAAAACAATATTTAATACTAAATCATACTAAAATTTAATTTTGTTGTAAAGTCACATTTGAGGATGCAATGAAGAGATGTTTCAACATTTTGTGATACAAGCTTGAAAGGAAACTCCAGATTTTTTTTTATTACTAACAGGTATACACTATATACCTACTATTTCTAGATCTTTGTTCATATTTCTTCTTGTAGACTTTTGAGCATGATTTTGACAAACTTAAACTACTTTCATCCTGATGAACTATTTACTGGGAGCAAGACCAGTTGATTCCTTCTCATGAAAGGTACAAAATAACATTAAGGACAGAGGGAATCCAGGGCCTCTCCACCCTGACGCAAGTCATGCATGCTAGCAAATGAGCAATATCAGTCCACAGTAGTAATTGACAATAGCTTACCTGATAGCCAAACGCTTGAGGAGAGTTGTCAATAATAACTGTTTTCGAGAGATCACGCCCAAGTATGGTGAGATCCTTAATGTAATTGCCATTTACACACACACAATGCTCTCTGAACAGCCGATGTCTGTAGAAAATCAAAACAATGCATTATGATTTCATGAAATGTTATTTTCGGATTATGGTTTGAAGTTTTTCAGTGTCTTGACGTTAATGTGGGGGTTTTTTTTGGTACAAAACAAATACCAGTGCTACAACCATTCACAGCGTTTCTCGATTAACCGCGGTTCAAGACGCTGATTCGATACACGATACGAGGAGGGTCCTAGCATAAGAAAGAAAAGTGACTCCTGCAAAAAATTTTCAATCTTGCTATGTATAATACTTCTGCTTAAAAATACCAGTTTTTCTTTTAACAATAAGTATTTTCTTTAAAAATGATAGATCTATCACAGAAATTTTACATGTACAAAAACATATTAAAGAGATTAATATATTATTTTACTATAAAATATAAATTTCCGGAAATTTTTTTTCTATTTATATTCATTGTACATTAAATACTTTTTTAAGAACTATGGATACATGCATGGTTAATGTACACCATGCTTGCTCTTAAATGGACTCTAATTGGTAATTTCAAAATATCTTATATATTGTTTACTTCTTGTACGTACTTGATCAGTTTTTTCTCACTATCTAACAAGTTCATCAGCTTGTCTGCATACACTTTCTTCGATGCTGTGAAGAGAATTACTTCAAAGCATTTACTGACTCGTTCCAGAAACTCTCTAAAAAAGGGACGAGTTCGGACAAAAACCTGTGGAGAGACAATGATAAGATTTATAGAATACAAAAGCATAAATACATGTAGTTAGAGTGAGTTTCTGATTGTTTATTTTTTAGTGTTAATTTTTTGCCCCCAGATCGATAGACTGTGGGCATATTGTTTTTGTTCTGTCTGTTTGTCTGTCTGACAACTTTAACCTTGGTCATTTTTGAATCCCGAGGGATTGAGATCTCATATTTCACCTGCATACTCAACTAGTGAAGCCCTTTCACATGACACTAAGGTTGATGACCTTTTGACCTTGACAATGACCTTCACACTAAAAATAACCTTTTGGACTTTGTTGCCGCCGTAGGCATTGTTGTTTCACAAACACAGCTTGTTTTTTTTTTTTGATTGTTGATCAATACCCTAGGATTATTTTATTTAATAATAGTGGCTACTGTTCTGTAGTGGAGTACACTGCTTAGAGAAGGCCACTGATGTCCAACAGGTACACTAGCAGACCATCCCATATAACCTCATTACAAACACACACTTCTACTATAAAATACAGTCGTTTAAGAGTAGATATTCAAGACGTCATAAATCTCATCTAAATCTGAAGACTAAAGGGCTCTTCTGCATGAATAACATCAGCTTCTATAAGAATACATACAAATTCTGTTACTGCAAATTTTGTGTTTATTTCTTGATTATTTCCCTTACATGTCGATAGCACCTGCTTGATAGCAAGGCACAGACATCACCTTTGCAAAAGACCCGTTTGCAGCAGTGAGAGATCTTTTACATGCCTGCTATGACACAGGACTTGAGTTTTACTCTCTCGTTTGCAAGAGGGGATATTCATGAGCCACCAGTGAGACTTGGAAGCTGGGACTTCCAGACAAAACGTTCTAAAGAATCAGATACCCTACTTCTCATTCTGCGGAAGTTACATTACTACTCACCTGGTAAGTAACATCTTGAAACAAAACAGGAAAGGTAAATGCTGCATCCTCTAACTCTGTAAGACTACAGTGAACTAATGTCTCATCCTGAAATAGGTCATACATAATGTAGGAAAATACAAGTCATTCAATTTATTGAAATAAGTCATAGAAATATACATGTCACACATGTTTTCAAAATAGGCCAATAATGATAATTATAGACATGCTACATTTCTTGCTGAAGTTTTCTATAATCAAAAGCAATCAATATACTCATACGTCTAGTTCATAAATATTATTATACTCATGATAACAAACTTTATGCTAACCATCCAAAAAAATATCTAAGTCAAAGGCTCAAGTCTGATCTCAATGATTATCAGGTAAAAAACAACGAAAGCATGTCAAGTATTTTCAAACAAAATTGGAGAGAGTTAAGGAATGAAAATATTTACCAGATCAAGGACAAGAGAAAACTCTGGTGAACTTCTAGTTTTAAGGGGAAGGGCAGGTATCCTGGCTCTAAGCTCATCTGTCAGGGGAGGTAAACTTTTGATAAATACGTATCTGTAATGGAAGCCATAGGATATACTCATTCAAATGATTATAATAAATATGCATTCAATGTCTTAGTGACTTTATCATAAAAGAAAACATTTATTTTATCAAAGCAAATACTTTAAAAATATTGCTTTATTCTACATTTTAGAAGGGAATAATTAAATACAAAGATGAGCGATTAAAGCTAGTTTAAGTCTAGCAGCTCTTTCACCAAATATATTTAAACAGCATGATTTCTTGGGCACTTCAACAGTTACAAATAGAGGAAGATACATTTAATACTTATGTCACGGCCATAAAGTACCATCTTTAAATTTAAAGTCAATTAATAAGAATTTTTCATTCATACATAATATTCATATAAGAATACTCTACAATTCATAAGTATGAAAACTTTCTTTTAAAATAAAATGTAAAACATATAACAAAATATTCAGTGCTGCAATAAATTACTATCACATCATTATTAATAAATTTGCAGAAAAAAATGAAAGGACTTGAAAGTCCTCAAGGTCGGAATTGCATGGTCAAGTACATCAAAGGTAATAAAGTCGTGATCCACCAAGAAATCACACACTAAGCGTGTAATGTTTAGGATCAGTATTGACAAAAACACGGTCTGTGCACAGGTGCTCGTCTCATATAATTTTATAAACAACGGTTCCGCCCTGCACACCCCCGTACATCTCCGTCTCGTACTATATAGTTATCTCATTCTCTCTTGTCACTTTTGATCTTGACAGTAGTGTGAAATTAGCAATCTGTACAGTCTCCCGCTGTACATGTTCATTTGAGGAAAACCACGTCTACACATGCAGATCTATAAATAACTGGCTATTTTAGTAGCATTACACATAAATAACTACCAAGACGTTTGTTCATTGTTGTGACGAGAAGATTGTAGAGTACTTTGAATTCCACTGCTATATAAAGAAGCGATATTCTCAAGTTTTATTAATTATAATACAACGGATACTGGTACGGACTAGTAGTGTACTTCTTAAATTACGGCACAGCTACACAATAATGTCAATCGTACTTTTTCCGGACTTTCCGTCGAGTATTCGGAGAGACTGCATGTCGTCCAGCGCATGAATATATTAAACTCGTCTAAATCGATGGAATAACGGCACATCTATTTTCTCATCTGATCAAACTTATGTTGTATTGACTCGTACAATATGAACTATAAGTACTAAAAGTAAATCTAATCACGCTTTTTCTAAATATCGACGCACTATTTATACACGAGGAGGTATTTTCTGCGTTCCACGCATTCACCATAGCATATTGTAACGACTAGGGTCTGGAATTGCTATGCAATTCCGACCAAAAATCAACTTACGGATCAAATGGTTCTGCCTCCCAATCTCCTTCCTCGTAGGATTCATCTGAGACTTCATCTAACGCTTCCTCCTCCTCTGGAGAAGGCAACATCGTTCCACAATCAACACCAATATCATACTTGTCATAAACAAAATTATTGTTATCCTCCATGGGTAGTTTCTCTGTTGTAGACATATCCATGGTAGCTGCCTCTAGATATGGCTGCATATTTTCTTTAGCTGAAATGTCAATATCGAATGAAAATAATTAGCAGCAGAAAGCTGAAATGTCAATATCGAATGAAAATAATTTGCAGCAGAAAGATGTATATAATTATAAGAATGCTTATCATAAATTTCATCATTTCAGAAGAAATCAATTATTTAATAAGAAATGGTAGTCCAGAAAATGAATAAATAACACTGAGAGTAGGACTCTGACAAACCAAAAATCTTACACTAGTACAAGTATTGGAATGTTCTAAACAAGATTCCACAGTAAGTTACAATCATTTTGTTAATTTTACCAGTTTGCTTTTTCACATAATATAAGAACTACAAATTGTTTGCTTATCTTAAGGACTTTCCATTCAGAATGTCATTATCAACATATTTGTGTACACATTACTATTTTTCCTCTTAACACAACAAGAGCAAATACAGAATTTACACAAAGGATAAAAATGTGGCAAGTTACTCTATAAATTTTGGAGCAAGTTGTCACTTCTTTAACACAAAGCACTTACAAGATGATGCACCATCCGAGTCATCACTTTCTGCGTGGTCCTCGACCAAATCAAAGTCCAATGATTTAGCTACAGACTGGACTGGATCACAACTGCTGCCTTCTTCTGTAAAACAATAGAATACAATCCATAACTCTTATTATTTTTCAGGTAAATTCTCTCCTTTTGAAAGTCAGACACTTAGCATTTCTATTTTTCTTCATTTAAATCATCACAAACAGTCATGCATCACAAACTTCAACTGGGAATTATCTTTTCAAATTTTGAATATTATGCATTTCACAAACATGTGCGTATTTTCCTGTGTTCCAGCTTTTTGTTTTAAAGCATCATGTAAAAACCAGTTTTTATTGAACAACTGAAAGCCTGTCAAATGCCACATTCTTGTTGAAATCATGGGTATGTGCATTCAAGAAAAGTTAAAGAAACCACTAAAGATGGTATGGCTGGATTGCAAAGCAAATACAAAACAAGGTCAAGGCCACAAAGTCAAAAGTCATGGTATTAAGAAGATCGGATTATAAAGAACCTATTTGTGAAGTATCGAAGCACTACCCCTATTCATTAAAAAAAATATAACCAAAATTAAAGTTTTTTAAAAGTATGTCAAAATTAAAGATAAGGTCACTAGCTCAAAACTCAAGGTCTAATTTGAAAGCTCTGGTCATCAGGAACCTATGTGTGAAATATTATGTTAATACTCCTCTAAGTTGCTGAGATTTTGCTTCAACCAGAAACTTAACTTAAATGTTAACAGACAGGCAGACAGACACTGCCAATCTATAAACCGGAATTGCTTTGCAATACATACAAAAAGTATGCATGAAAGTGACCTGGCCTGAACAGAAATCCCTAACCATGCTGCATATAATGATTCATGAGGTTCTAATTAATGAACACATTTCACACTTATAATTAGAATATTTTGTTTGTAATTGATAAGGAAAACTGAAGTACAATTAATGTTTGTGAAAATGGGAGTGTCTCTGCATTATACAAATAAATCACTATTGCTATGCTAACATTAGAATACTGAAATATGAACTAGTACCTTGTACAAGCCCCCCTGTAAAGTGATACACTGGAGAGAACAGTGTTCCCAGAACAGGAACTCGAGGTGGACTGCCCGTCTCTGGATTCTCCTTCAGTTGCATCAGAGGCTTCTTCTCTTCCACTATAGGACAAACGACAGAAAATGTGAAATACAAAATATACTTCAGAATGACACAATTCCCAAATCTACCATCTCTGTTTTTTTCAAATGTTTGTAAAAGTCATGAATGAATTGTAGTATGTAATGACAGGTATCATCTTTAATCAATCTGATTAAAACGCGACTTGCACTTTGTTCCTCTACGAGTACGATACTCTCCTTATACACGGGGAGTACTGAAAAGGAAAGTAAGTACAAGTCACATCTTAATACGATACTCTCCTTATACACGGGGAGTACTGAAAAGGAAAGTAAGTACAAGTCACATCTTAATACGGTGGCATCTTCAATATATCTAGGCCTTATTACTACTCTCATATCTATAATGGTGCTGGAATTAATTTGCAACATAAGAAAAATTTTCTTTTTTTTTATTTTTAAAATTTTTTTCCAATTATTTTCCGTAGAATGTTAGCAATGAAATTGATAACATTACTAAAACATTAAAGGTCAATGAAATGACGTAGGTTCAAACTTGTTATAAATTCAAACAAACATTTTATTTTTTTGCGAAATACTGCAAAAGGCAAGGGTGGTAAGCTTAATCAAAAATGCATTAATTCCCTAAACCGAAAAGAGGGAAATACTGTCATGATTGTAAAACTCTTTCAAAAGGGTCTACTTACATACAATTACAAAAAGATACTGCTTTTTAAATGTGCATGCTAAACTTTTCTACTTCTTCATGTTATATACATTTATTACGTATTCACTGTGTCTCATTTAGTGAAACATTCCAAATTACTTTGGGTAATTTCAAATTCATTAGAACACAATATTTAACTAATTCCAAAGACTGAGTCACAAATACATTGAGATATTTTTCAATTCTGTCTTGAGTCGTATTATAATAATATCACTTCAATAAGTGACTCAGTGTTGATATAAATGTTTATAACCTTTCTTTTTATTGAGATGTGGAGTTGATGTGATGAGACATGCCCCAGCCTGCTCCAGCTCTCGACTTGATGCTGTCCCATTCTGTGAACTATAACAGGTTACGGTGGGTCCATTCTTAGTAAGGTTACCCCGCTTTAGTCTCTTTGGTGGTGTCTCATCTTGCATCTAAAACAAACATTGATATCTTTTACTCACTCTGAAGATATCCTATATGAAAATAGTACAATGTAATTAAATCTACAGATTGGAGAAAGAACTGGCAAAGAGAGTGTAGCTGGACTGCTTATCTTAATAGAATTGCTACATAAAACTATCAATATACAATGTATTATAAAGCACAACAAAGTCAAAAATTTCACAGTGGAATTAAAGGACAAATAATATTTCATCTATAGAACGAACATATATTATACTTCACAGGTTAAGTAAAACTGCAAAATCAGGTAGGAGTTAAACATGTTATTCTAAACATCAAATAGTTCCTTCAAAAATTTCACCAAATGAATACCAATTTATACCAATAGTTAATCACAGAAATTGTTACACTTGTAAATAAAGTTGATGCACTCTTACATTATAACATAAAGAAACAAGGTGTGTTTGTGAAACATGAATACCCCCAGCGGCAACAAAGCCGAAATAAGGCAAATTTTGAAATGTAGGTTAAAGGTCACAGTCAAATTCACATGGTCAATGACCTTGGTGTAATATAAACAGTTTTATTAGTGGAGTATACATGCCAAATATGTAGTCTCTATCTCTCACATTTCAAAAATTATGGTAAATAAGGTAAATTTTGAAAAGTGGGTCAAAGGTCACGAGGTCAATGACCTTAATCACATCATGACATTTAAAAGGCTTTATTAGTGGAGTATGCATGACAAATATGAAGTCTCTATCTCTCACGGTTCAAAAGTTATAGCTTAGGTTAAAGTTGACAACAGACAAACAACAAACAAACAAGCAGACAGATCAAAATCAATATGCTCCTGATCTATCGATCTGGGGGCATCGTCAAAACAAGAGGCCCAAGTGGGCCTATATCGCTCACCTGAGTACCTAGATTATCAGTCATGCATGAAGGAAGAATTCATTAAGCATTTCCTTTGTCTCTGCAAGAAGCCATTCAGGGCAACAAGTTAGTCATTTTCTTTAGGTGGGGCCTTTTGTTGACTGATTTCAAGTCTGGGTCATGAACAACAATTGTTTCAAATATTGTCAAGATCTAACGTAAAATTGCCTAATTTCATATGTTGAGTGTTGAGAAACATCTAAAAACTTATTTAGATGTGTAAAGAAATGAAAAAAAAAAATTGACCACAGTTGGATTTGAACCGCTACTCTCCATATTTCAATTACCAAGTGGTATATGTACTATTGTGAGAACTGCTTTTTAGACATGGTGGCATTATCTGTTAACCAATTTGGATGAAATTTACCAAATTGATAGAGGACTTTTAGTACTTCATGTATTCCATGTTTCATTAAAATCTTTCATGTGGTATAACAGCAGAAGTGAAAAATGTGATTGAATTGTTCCTATACACCCTCATTTGGAAGTCTTAAAAAATTCATAGAAAATCCAAAAATTGAGATATTGACAAAATTCTTTCAAAGTAACAATCCTTACCATAATTATGATCACAATAGTCCATAAGAAATCATCATTATCAATTAACTAGGAAATATGACACTTTTTTCTGCATTGAATCACCAAGTCCAAAGAAATGTGGAAAAAAATTCTAAAATTTGATTTTGGAAGGGAACCAAAATGACAATACATCTTCACTCATCCCTCTAGATCATTTCTATGCATTCTGTTTGTCTCTGTATACAGCCCGTATTAAAAAGAATATTGTTAAACGAGGGAACTCTTTTGTGACCTACTCTTGACTATGGTGGCGCCACCTGTAAAGAGGTCTGGACGAAAACAACAGAATTTGAAGAGGATCATAAGTGACTTATTTCTACCAAGATTTATTAAAATCCTTCAAACAGTTTTGTAGAAAAAGTTGAAAATGTGAAAAATGGACAAACCCCCCCCCCCCCCCCTTTTTTTTTGGAAGTCTTAAACGTAAAATTCCTAATTTCATATGTTGAGTGTTGAGAAACATCTAAAAACTTGTTTAGATGTGTAAAAACAAAAAAAATTTTTTTGACCACAGCTGGATTTGAACCGCTACTCTCCATATTTCAATTACCAAGTGGTATATGTACCATTGTGAGACCTACTTTTAGACATGGTGGCATTATCTGTTAACCAATTTGGATGATCCGCACAAAAAACAAAAAAACCTTTGAAAAGGACTATGAGTACTTGCATCCTACCCAGTTTTATCACAATCCTTCAAGTTGTTCTGTAGATCAAGTTGAAGATATGAAAAATAGTCCCCCCCCCCCACTCCTTTTCTTGGAAGTCTTAAAAAATTTATAAAAAATTCAAAAATCGAGATATTGAAAAAATTCCTTCGCACCAGCATTCCTTACCATAGAAATGATTAAATGAAACCAAATGAATGCATCAATCTTTACTAAAAGAAAATAATAACTCTTTAATGCATTAAAATAACAAAGTCCAAAATAAAAATGAAAAAACGTCAAAAATTTGATTTCGGAATGGAACCAATAATATCAACACTTCTTCCCATATGCCTCTAAATCATTCCTATGCAGTTGGTTTGTCGCTGCATGCACCCGATCTGAATAAGAAGTTTGTCAAAGGAGGGTACCCTCTGTGACCTACTTTTGTCTGTGGTGGTGCCACCTGTTCATGGATCCTGACAAAGATGACCACATTTGTCGGGGACCTTGAGTATTTGATGCATGCCAAGTTTCATTGAATTCCAGCAAGTGGTTCCGAAGAAAAAGTTCAAACTGTGAAATGTTTACACCAATTATCCCACCCCCCTTTTTCTTGAAAGTCTTAAAAAATTCATAAAAAATCCAAAACATAAAATATTGAAAAATTTTCTTCGCAGTAGTATTTCTTACCATCAAAATGATCAAATTAAACCAAATTAAAGCATCAATGTTTACTAAAAGAAAAAAATACCTCTTTTCTGCATTAAAACTACCAAGTACAAAAAAACGTAAAAAAAAACGTCAAAAATTTGATTTCGGAACGGAACCAAAAATAACAACACTTCTTCACACATCCCTCTAGATCATTCCTATGCATTCGGTTTGTCTCTGTATGCCCCCGGTCTGAAGAAGAAGTTGGTCAAAGGAGGGTACCCTCTTTGACCTACTTTTGCCTGTGGTGGCGCCAACTGTTGATGAATCCGGACGAAAAACAACAACACTTGTAGGGGACCATGAGTACTACATGCTTATCAAGTTTCATCAAATTCTGTTCAGTGGTTCTGGAGAAGAAGTCGAAAATGTGAAAAGTTAACGACGGATGACAGATGACGGACGACGGACGGTGATTGATCACAATAGCTCACTTGAGCCTTTGGCTCAGGTGAGCTAAAAAAAAAACCACCAAAAAAAAAAAAAAAAAAAAAAAAAAAATCTATATCTTTTTTCAAAGCAGGTGTGTACTTTGCAAGGTCTGACTGTCCTTACAACGCAACATGTTACTTACTGGACCAATGCTATATGAAATCAACACCAGTTGCATTGTAATAACATCAAAAAACATGCTGTTCAGCTAGCTTAAATTATTTTCAGTAAACAAATTAGTACAGATTTTGTCTAGCACTTGGAAATAATGGGAGCAATTCACACAGTTGCTATCTCGAATGACGAGAGATGAAAATTTCTGAATGGGTCTTTTTGCACAAAAGACAGGAAATTTGAGATAACTGTGTTATGTATAATAATTATCAATTTGTATATCGTGCATTGGTTTCTGACTGTAAACTCTTCAAAGACATTCATCAGATAAAATAATACACCATTAATATTCAAATCTAACATTCCTATACAGAAAAATCTTTAGACGAGTTCCTTCTACTTATGACCAATTACCTAACAATTGTAGATGTATCATCACCCTTCAAATCCACAGTAAAATGCATTTAGTATGGTGTATTCAGTGTTTCTGAGACCCACCTGACCTTCTAATATTTCTGGTAAAAATTAACTCAGTCTGATAAAACTTTCACTATCCTGTCACTGAAATACATACATGTATGAAGCTTTACTTGACAAATTTATGTCCTGTACAACCCAAGAAAGTTTGCACGCACTTTGTATCCTTCCTTGTACATGTATTTTGATATGACTTCACATAGCAACAATTCTTATTCCTACGAGTGAATCAAGACAAGAAAAAATTGATCTTTGATTAGAGTAAATCGACTATCAAAAAAAAAGTTTCATCCTAACCTGTTGTTGCAGTTTCTGGAAAGTGCTGGTTTTTAAAACAAATGAAACCTTTGCAAAAATCAACGCTCTTGACTTGTTACGACCTTTTGACTTTGAGTCTGTGACGCTCAGCCATTTACGAGTCCTGCAGTCCATCAAGGTCCAGTCTTTTGGGGTTAGACATTAAAACAAGAGGCCCAAGTGGGCCTATATCGCTCACCTGAGTACCTAGATTATCAGTCATGCATGAAGGAAGAATTCATTTATTTTTGCATTAATGTGACTAAGTCAACACAGATGTTGAAAATATGTCAAATTTTATTTCAGGCTAGAATAAAAAACAACACTTTTTTGCACATCCATTCAGGTGATTTTGATATTAAGCATTTCCTTTGTCTCTGCAAGAAGTCATTCAGGGCAACAAGTTAGTCATTTTCTTTAGGTGGGGCCTTTTGTTGACTGATTTCAAGTCTGGGTCATGAATAACAATTGTTTCAAATATTGTCAAGATCTAACTTAAAATTGACTAATTTCATGTGTTGAGTGTTGAGAAACATCTAAAAACTTATTTAGATGTGTAAAGAAATGAAAAAAAAAATTTGACCACAGCTGGATTTGAACCGCTACTTTCCATATTTCAATTACCAAGTGGTATATGTACTATTGTGAGAACTGCTTTTTAGACATGGTGGCATTATCTGTTAACCAATTTGGATGAAATTTACCAAATTGATAGAGGACTTTTAGTACTTCATGTATTCCATGTTTCATTAAAATCTTTCATGTGGTATAACAGCAGAAGTGAAAAATGTGATTGAATTGTTCCTATATACCCTCATTTGGAAGTCTTAAAAAATTCATAGAAAATCCAAAAATTGAGATATTGACAAAATTCTTTCAAAGTAACAATCCTTACCATAATTATGATCACAATAGTCCATAAGAAATCATCATTATCAATTAACTAGGAAATATGACACTTTTTTCTGCATTGAATCACCAAGTCCAAAGAAATGTGGAAAAAAATTCTAAAATTTGATTTTGGAAGGGAACCAAAATGACAATACATCTTCACTCATCCCTCTAGATCATTTCTATGCATTCTGTTTGTCTCTGTATACAGCCCGTATGAAAAAGAATATTGTTAAACGAGGGAACTCTTTTGTGACCTTCTCTTGACTATGGTGGCGCCACCTGTAAAGAGGTCTGGACGAAAACAACAGAATTTGAAGAGGATCATAAGTGACTTATTTCTACCAAGATTTATTAAAATCCTTCAAACAGTTTTGTAGAAAAAGTTGAAAATGTGAAAAATGGACAAACCCCCCCCCCCCCCCTCCTTTTTTTTTGGAAGTCTTAAACGTAAAATTCCTAATTTCAAATGTTGAGTGTTGAGAAACATCTAAAAACTTATTTAGATGTGTAAAAAAAAAAAAAAAAATTTTTGGACCACAGCTGGATTTGAACCGCTGCTCTCCATATTTCAATTACCAAGTGGTATATGTACCATTGTGAGACCTACTTTTAGACATGGTGGCACCATCTGTTAACCAATTTGGATGATCCGCACAAAAAACAAAACCTTTGAAAAGGACTATGAGTACTTGCATCCTACCCAGTTTTATCACAATCCTTCAAGTTGTTCTGTAGATCAAGTTGAAGATATGAAAAATTGTCCCCCCCCCCCCCCCCCCCCACCTTTTCTTGGAAGTCTTAAAAAATTCATAAAAAATTCAAAAATCGAGATATTGAAAAAATTCCTTCGCATCAGCATTCCTTACCATAGAAATGATTAAATGAAACCAAATGAATGCATCAATCTTTACTAAAAGAAAATAATAACTCTTTAATGCATTAAAATAACAAAGTCCAAAATAAAAATACAAAAACGTCAAAAATTTGATTTCGGAATGGAACCAAAAATATCAACACTTCTGCCCATATGCCTCTAAATCATTCCTATGCAGTCGGTTTGTCGCTGTATGCACCCGATCTGAATAAGAAGTTTGTCAAAGGAGGGTACCCTCTGTGACCTACTTTTGTCTGTGGTGGTGCCACCTGTTCATGGATCCTGACAAAGATGACCACATTTGTCGGGGACCTTGAGTATTTGATGCATGCCAAGTTTCATTGAATTCCAGCAAGTGGTTCTGAAGAAAAAGTTCAAACTGTGAAATGTTTACACCAATTATCCCACCCCCCTTTTTCTTGAAAGTCTTAAAAAATTCATAAAAAATCCAAAACATAAAATATTGAAAAATTTCCTTCGCAGTAGTATTTCTTACCATCAAAATGATCAAATTAAACCAAATTAATGCATCAATGTTTACTAAAAGAAAAAAATACTACTTCTCTGCATTAAAACTACCAAGTACAAAAAAACGTCAAAAATTTGATTTCGGAACGGAACCAAAAATAACAACACTTCTTCACACATCCCTCTAGATCATTCCTATGCATTCGGTTTGTCTCTGTATGCCCCCGGTCTGAAGAAGAAGTTTGTCAAAGGAGGGTACCCTCTTTGACCTACTTTTGCCTGTGGTGGCGCCACCTGTTGATGAATCCGGACGAAAAACAACAACACTTGTAGGGGACCATGAGTACTACATGCTTATCAAGTTTTATCAAATTCTGTTCAGTGGTTCTGGAGAAGAAGTCGAAAATGTGAAAAGTTAACGACGGACGACGGACGACAGACGACGGACGACGGACGGTGATTGATCACAATAGCTCACTTGAGCCTTTGGCTCAGGTGAGCTAAAAATCAAGACTCTATGTCATGGCAGACAACACATAAATGATCCAGCATCACTTTGATCTAAATGTCTGTGCAATGTATCAGGCAGATGCCATCACCATATCAGTGCAATAATCTTGGTTAGAAGTAAAACAAGAGGTAAAATTAAATATGTGACCTTTAATATTGTTATGCAAACCTGACTCATTGCAGATATCAACATAAATAACTTATACTATGATCCGAGGAAATGGATATAGAACTGAACAACAACATAGTAATGTTGTGGGCGATTTGGATTTTTTTCTTAAAATACAACTAATGAACACTAACAATTGGCTGTTTTTTGCCCTTGACTTGGCTGGCTTCATCCCTTCCATCATTCTCTGCTCGTTTCCTCAACCTCGTCACACTTCCCGTCTTGTGTCGTAACTGCATTCTCTTGCTACATTCTTCCAGCATTTCTGTAATCAATAGAACATGTTGAATGCTTGTCATCAAGGGTAAGCACCTAGAGTTCAAGAAACATGCATCTATAGTGCTTTAAACCTTGCACAACGTACAAATCGAAAGTTTCTATTTCTTAAAAAAGTTGAAAACATGCGTAATTGTGACAGTACTTAATGCATAATTCACTACACTAGCATTCTGTGTATGCTTTAGAATGTCATTAATCCACGGGATGACAAAAACTTGGCAAATGTTTTGATTCACTTCCTAGATCAAACATGTTCAATACATGTATATCTAAAATCTGACATTATGACATACATGAGATAGAGTAACATTCGCAACTGGAGTGCATTTATTATGTTCCTTGTACCAGCATACGATGTAACGCACAAATGAAAAAAATTTCTCTCACTTATCACTATACTGCATCATATATAATGTAAAAAGTCTGATAATTTTCTCACATATGTGTTCAAGAGTTCAAATGTATTGAGAAGAAACCAGCTAGTTCAAGAAAAGTAGCTTTTGTATTGGGTTAGCTGAGTTGTACATGAGGTAAGCATGTGGTTAATTAAAACTATGGTCACCTGCTCATCTTGTAAACCATTATCTATGTAAGCCTATACAACAACACTCTTTTCATCCCAATGTTTTTAGTTTTCAATATCATATAGATTAATGGGAAAAATGACTGAAAACACCATGCATTTTAATTATTTGACTAATTTTGGGGGAATAAATGTATCTTTGGGAAAACAGATTTTATTTTCATCTATCTTTTTGGCTTGTTAAAGGAAAAGGTTGAATTCAAAATGTGTACATTAATGAAGTCTTGTAACTTTATCAAATTTCTGCAATTATTTATTTTTTTGAGAAAACAATTTCTGCGAAATACTACATGTATATAATTATGCATTCCTCTGTGGCTGTTTGGAGGATTACAGGTCAGTATCAATAGGTCAATGATCATGTCCTCAATTGGAACGACCTCTTTAGTGGAATATATATGCATTCCAAATACGAAATCTCTATCCCTTAAATTAAAAGGTAAAGCTAATTACAGAAAGATCAAAAGATTGTTACAAGTTCAAAGTGAAATATATTTCAGCCCCTTAAATCCAAAATAACTGAATCTTACTAGTTAAAATCAAAAGTATTTATAACATTAGCAAGCACCTGTCAGGGCTGAAACTGTTTCTACTGAAATTGTATGTAAATACCGTAAACAAGAAATTTTAGCCATAACATAACAACTTATATTAGCAAAGTGACACCTGTTTGAAATTTCACTTCAGCATATCTTTTATTCATGTACTTTTGTAGTGAGGTAAATAAGTCGGTAATGGGTAAATCATTCAAACCACCAGGGGCCAGTTGTTCGAAACTTGAACCACTGGTTAAGCTAACCAATGGTTAAAATTCATCTGACTGTATCTTTGAAATCATAGTCTGTGTACTAATTTGTAGCATATGAAACAAACTTTGTAAAGTAATTTAGATTTTTATGCAGAAATGTTATAAATTGAAGTAATTGTCTCTCAAACTTTAACCACTGGTTAGCTTAACCAGTGGTTAAAGTTTCGAACAGCTGGCCCCTGAACCTCACCAGACTTACCTAGGTATGACGAGCTGGCAATTTATGTAATTTTACCATGTTACACCTCACATTAACTTATGTAATTAGCTTATGTCACACAATAGATATTGTATACATCATTTTCACAAAATCTTCCAATCTGAGGTAATAATTAACAATAAACTGCCTATGGATGTGGCTCGTGTTAATGATTAATTATTTGGTAAACAAATAATCTCTGTTGAATAATTACTCATCTGTGTAATTTTTAAAATCAGTTGTAACATGTGATTGATTTCTTACACAATACAAAATAGAATCACACTGTCTATTGTTTAGCATGGTGCATTCTAACAAGTACATCATTCCATGTTATGGGACTTGCTGAATCATATGTGCTTTCATAATAATATAGTTTTCAGGGAAATTCCCAACATCATTCATAAAAATTGATCTTCTATTAAATTAAATTAAACATACAGTTCCTTGAAGAGATTTTATCCTTTATCATTCATTCAGGATGAAAATATTAGTGCACTGCTTGTTTTAGTCAAATTTATAATGCAATCATAGTCTTAGGATATTTGATCTTCTGTTGAAAAAAAAACACCCAAGATTTTATCAATAAAAATATAGGAGTATGGATATCAATCTGGTCAAGCACTGTGTGTGCACACCACTACAACCACATGTAGCTGTATTTAAAATACTTTTTAATATATATACTGAAGCAAGTAGGACATGGCACTCATACTGTTAAAATCCATTTAAAGTTACATTGAGAAGAAGGAGATCAAATATATGCCTTTATATCTATTCACAAGCAGTGACAGCTTCAAGATCATATCAGACAATATTCCCCTCAACTTAAAAAAAAAAGTATTTAGAATGAATTGCACATGACAAAACTGCTGCAGGGAATGTGAAGAGAAGTGTATACTTTGCTACACACTGACAGCATGGACACTGCACTCAATTCTCGTCTGCAACATTTCACTACATATTATATTGGCACTCTTCCTGATAAAGCGGAGACAAAATGCCCTCACTTGTCTTCTATACTGCAGACTACACACGATGCTATTATAAGCTCATACTTCATCCTATCATTTAATCAATCTCCAGTTGACCTTGGCATGTATATCTAGCCATAGAAACCTAACCACAATGCCCTTATGAGTCGCCACGTTTGTTTACAAAGGAAAGATGTAACACCAGTATGCTTCACCTGTTTTACTCTGCAAGGTACACCTTATGTAGGTCACCTCCACTACCTACATGTATAGAATACTCCAGTGTACTACAAATTCTAAAAATAGAGCAACCACTTTTTTTCTGTTTGATTAAGAGCAAATGCTTGAGAGAAAGAAATGATAATGTAAATAAATGACATATTGCCAGATTTTTTAATTTGAGGCCATCAGGAATGGCTTGCTGTACTTTGGACACTGGCCAAAGAGATCTCTTCTTCAAATACATGTTATCTTTGAACATGTTTAAAAACCCCAGGTATTTATAGCTTGATTTCATCTGATGCAACCGTTCTACACTGACTTTTTTTTTCCCTTATCAATCATAACCCTCAAATCAGAAATCAGATTCAATGAGTAAGAAGTCAGACTTGCAGCATGTAGTACCCATGAACTTTTATGATGTAATTTACTTCATGAAAATGGAGTATGGTTTTAAGGATTTGAATAAATTTGCCAAGAGTGTATTACACATATTTCTTGTATAGAATGCATAAAGATGATAACCACAAGCCACAACTTCTGTAACATTTGTATTTGTATACATGTACATGCTTATATATATATATATATATATATATATATATATCTAGTCAGTAGTGGGTTTTTTGTCCCTTCAAGTCAGGTCCATAGGACTCTTCCAAAGAAAATTTCATTGATTTTTCCCAAAATTTGCCTAAATTTCCTCCAAACATAGATCTTTCAATAGCATTACACAAATCAGACAAAAAATACCCAAATGAAAAGGTACAGGCAAAAAAACCCCCCCAAAAAACAGATATATTTCTATTTAAAGCTCAGCTTGGTCTGGTTCTGTGTTTTATGCCACACCAAGATTATTGCCTTTACCTGGTAACAGCATTAGCCATGCACGATGTACAGACATTTAGACCTTTGCAAGGGAACCACATGAATAATGAAGCTGGGAGGATCTTTAACAGTCCATGTCTATCATATTATGTGACCTGAGTTTTTATTGTCTCATCTGTAGGAGAAACTCATGAAGCCATCGACAACACCGGAATGTGAGACTTCTCAGTCAAAGGCCAAGCACCTAACCAAGTGAGCTACATGTACGTCAACTCTTTAAGTTAGTTTTATCCATTTTGCCATGACCAGCTGGGATTGTTAAAATTCACCCTTGCCTTGCAAATTTAAGCTTTGCAAACAACATTTCAATTGCAAGCTGAACTAACTAAAGCTTAAAACAGAATTTTTGATGTAGTACAATACCATGTATCAATATATAAAAGGTTATGCCAGGAAGCTTCAGACAGTGTTTAACATTTAAATTCCAAAAAAAAAAAAGGACCGTAAGTCTTGATGTAAAATATCCTGCATTTTCTTATGTCTCTTTTCACATTACAATTTTAATTATACAAAACATTAATATCATGCATTAATTAACTGTTTAAATAACAGCATTTACACTTGAATTGACCTTATTCAATCCTCAACAATCTTTCAAAGACTGAAATTTTGTATAACCTACTCACACCTTGGAAAATGTGTTAAATGTTTTATTTGAAAGTGTGACAAAAATTTTTTGAAATGGGACACATATTATACATAAATTTTGAAAACTGGTACCTTTGTTTTTGTCCTTTTCACAAAGTGTGAAAACAGGTTGTGGGAAACAAACAGACAAATAGGGCAAAAACAATATGCCCCCGATCTATCTATCCAATGGCATAAAAATACAAAAATTTTGGGTCCATTTTATACCTTGAAAATATTACAGACAAGCTTTTACTATATGTCCAGTGTTTTAAGATTTCCAATACTCGTTAATTAAGTTTGTAATTTATTAATTGATGATATAATACTGGTACACAGATAAACAAGAATTTTATAAACAGCTGAATGGATGCAGTACAATGCACCATCACAATAACAGGTAAACATACCTGAGCCTTTCACTCAGGTAAACTAAAAAGATACAAGAACAACTAGTTACTTGTAGATTAAAATACTCAGCTACAACGTATCAAAAATACATATATATAAGTCGTATGTTACATGTATGTTTATGACAAATATGAATACAACACATAGCTCACATTTAAATAGATTCCTTTTGAGTTTCACAAATACTATCCCGATGTGTGTACTGCAGGAAAGGAAATCAAAATAAATCACATGTCAAACAAGAGATTAGACTTGCATGTTTGAAATTCAGTTCATTTGGTAACACATGCAGCATTTCCCACTGTCATTCATAGTCGGAAGTTCTTATCAATCCTCTATCTCGTCACTAGTGCTTTTGTAGTAAATTCAATTGAAATTCTGTACTTGTACCATATACATGTACATTCTACAAAATGATAGAAAACCTATCATGATCTTAAGTGTCACTGTTGGTTTTTAATTTCAAGCTTGTATTTTTAACCTTTAGCTTAATACGCTATACGGTGATCAAATTTTCGAAAAGAAGAAGGCAATCTTAATCCTTACTCATGCCATTTATAATGAGCCAGTGAATCTAAGTGATACTTGAACTTTCATTTTCGAGAGGTGATTGTTTTAATTAGTGGTAATCAACTTGCAATCAATCAATTTCATTTTATTTTTGGATTACCTAAATGACTGACTGAAAATTTAATAGGGGTTAAATGATACTTTGCAGTACATGCAATACATGATCCATGTACATTATTCAATCTATGACAAAGTACTAGAGGGAAAAAGAAACTGACTGCAGTTATGCCCATGGCTGCAAAATACAGGGCTTTCATTCTATTTCAAACTACAAGTTTGGGTACACTTACTGTGATTTACATCATACATGTACCAACTACTGGACTGATGGAAATGTAACAGTATGTATATTCAAACTTAAATGCATGATGGTAACATGGTACTATACTTCCTTGCACAGACTATAAACCATGGATAAAAAAAAATAGGATTCAAGCAGAGAAACAGCAGGTTGGTAAAAAAAATGAGAGAAATTTTGGCATCATTTTGGACATAAACAGTATACTGGAGAAGCATGAAAGAGATTTTACTGTATAGTCTGAGGGTACATCATTTTACTGTAAAGTCTGAGGGTACATCATTTTACTGTAAGGTCTGATTTTGGGAATGAGACTGCAACCTGTGCAATTGGAAATTTAGCGGCATTTTGGGAAATTTGAAAACTACATATATTATCAACATGGACAGAAAAACGCAATATAGAAAAGAATACAATTTTGTTACATGTAATATTTTAAATGCTATAAACTAAACACTTTTCAAAACTCAAAGAATAACCTTTCCTTGCTGTATAGCCTGGGCTGGCTGAACCTTTCTACTGGATTCTAAATCACCATCTAATGTAGAGATTTCACGGCCCAACGCTGTTCTATCAGCAATAGAAATTAGAATTTGAGCATGAAGCGACATTGGACTCATCAGTGCGACCCTCATTTGATTCAAAGCCAATGCCAATGGTGTTTGGTGTTCAGAGAGGGGACTTGGGTGACCTGGGCCCAGTGCCCTTAACTGAGAAAATACCAATGAATCCCAAACTGAAATACCCCTTGGTCTGTTAAATTTGCTTTGATTTGAAACGCTTGCGGCGCCGACGATCCCGGTTCGATTCCCCGGTTGCGCCACTATGTTTAACAGGTTGGTAACCTCCTGCTTCCATGTCGCGATATAACTGAAATATTGTTGAAAGTGACGTAAAACACCAATCAACCAACCAACCAAATTGATTTCAAACACTCTCACCACTAAGGTATCCGGGCCGGTTGCAGCATCTGTCACATGAAAGCTCGAATGACGATTCACATGACAGAACTAATTGGCACATTACAGTGTTAAAATTAGACAATGGATTGGACGGGGCAATAGTGGTGAACCACATGTAATATCATGGGCCAAGGAATACTGACAACGGTCTGTACAGCATTTGTTGCCATGCTGTCAGATGTTTACATACACTTCTCTCGATATTTACAATATAGTATTCATTACTGATAGATTTAAGCACGGAACTGAGGCAGGAAACTGGACTATATTATTTGGCCTCAAATCCAAATACCTGTTATAAATCTATTGTTGACCAGAAGAATTTGACGAGTATTTGCTCAGTTTATGGTGTCAGACTCTGGACTAAACACAAGGCTTCCACTCTGCGACTTCAGATTTTAACTATGCCTGGCAGAAAAGAATGGTTATCGTTTTAAACTTTATCAACTAGTTTTGGGGTTTTTTCTTCGCAACGTATTTACTACTGTGAACAGTGAATATGAAATTGTAAAAATATTTATTCACAGGACATTTGGTCTGGTAAACGAGGACAATTCACCAGACTGAAGCAATTTTTACATGAATGAAAGCAAAATGTACATCATGATGACATTAGAATAGTTTGAAACCGAAAACACCAGACAACTGGTCCAAAAATTTAAGATTATTTACCGGACCGGCGTCAATATAACCATACTTGTCTGTTGCTCCGACAATATTCCATTTTCACTATGTGAAACATTTTGTTGTTATTGTTTCGCAATTCGTTTACAACTATGTCAATGTACCTTAGGAGCTTGACACTAATAAAATTTGACAGGAATTCAATTGTTGATAATGTCAATGAATTTGGACATTTTTTGCTCTGCTGAATTTAATTAAATGGAAAGTAAGAATTCAACATCCTAGATAAATTTATACAACTATACAAAATTTCAGTTTCATCAGATTGGGAATTTGAAAGGATGAAGTTGGGAAAAACAGATCATTTGTGTAAAATAGCACAGGTAAATGTACATCTGAATTTCCGGTGTTTTGTGTAATTTTCCCACTGTCATTTATGGATTTTCTCCAAAACACCTGAACTACACTATATTTTATTTTATACTGAGATATTTAAGTTACATCTAGTCATGTTTAATTTTATGAATTTTCAGGACCTGGAATTGATTATCAACAGATAACAAACAATATGAAATGCATTCGTTTTAACATATTCCATCTAAAACTGATGAAATGAAACTTTGTTTATGTACAGTGATATGCACTGCATTGAAACAGCAGCATATTGAAACACCAGTGTATTGATTCACTCCTAAATTGTTTTATAAAAGGGGAAAACAGTAGTTTTTTCCCTTTGAGCAACAGTGATATTCAACTGCTTCAAGATGCTTGATTAAACAGTGCGCTTTAATCGTGCATGCAGTAAACACAGATTGTAAATTACATGTAATGAAAAGCTACATGTAGACTTAAGTCTGATGTAATTTCTGAAAATTTCAGAATGTTTAAAGAAGACGGCATCTGGCCTATCTTATTGGCTACATATACTTCAATCAACACCAACTATTTTTCTCCCATACTCATTCACCACATACACTGGTAAAACATTACTTCTACGGCCATAATTCTTTTGTGGAATTTTCAGGTTCGTCCACAGGAGTTCCTAATGTATAGTGATGCACCAACGATGAACTAAATTTTAAAGTTGATCGATTTAATTACATTGGACGTCTGAAGAAAGTTATAATCCATTTTAACATGCAAGTTGCAAAATAGTGACAGATAAAAATGATGATTTAATGAAAGGAGATTAAAACTGTAACAATCACATTGAGAAGATGGGGAATCTTATGTACATGTACTCTTATCAATATCAGAGTGGTCGAGAATCAGGGTGTTGGAGTGTTAAACAACCATACAGATTTTTTTCAATAAAAGTTACATGTACATGCACCTGGTAATTCTTTAAGACTTCGGTCTTTCAATTTCACATTAAGAGAATCCGACCACATTTATGACTGATAATTGATTGCTTTACCCTTTCCAATAACAAACTGAATTAAGATTTAGATAATGAGAATATGACTACAAACTGATTGCCCATCACTTGTATTTGACACAAAGTCCATAATAATTAATATTACTTACTTCCAGCTATACAAATGCTTTTATGGCAAGAGAACAAACTTCCTACTCAGTTATGGCTATACAAAGGCTTCTGAGCTAGAGAACAAACTTCCAATATTTTGACTTCTGAACACAGATCTTTGCCAATGATGGTCGCTGTATCTGCCCAGTGACATTCAGAATGAGAAACTGATTGATTGATTGATTTTGTTTAACGTCACACCATGAATATTTCACGTATATGGTGATGGCATCTGCCTGATGCGGGGCATACAAATTTTGACCTTTGCAACGGACCCACCCGAAGCAGTGAGGGATCTTTAACGTGCCATGCATAATATGACACGGGGCCTCAGTTTTTACTGTCTCATCCGAAAGACAGGACACCGGCATGACCAGAGCGGGACTTGAACCCCTGCCTCACAATCAGGAGTCCAATGCAATACCACTAGGCCATGCCGGCTTGAATGAGAAACTGACAATTTATCTTTTGCTGACCAGTCGTCAAAAACATCGTTTTCTACTATCTAACTGAAATTTTGTTCATGAAATTCATACATGTACATTAAAAAACTGGCCAACATGAAACTACTGAAAACAACATGGCCACATTGCAAAGGCAGACTGAGGCAAAATACTGCCAAAGTTTCATCTGAAATCAAAAGTTCACATCAACAAGTAATATCTTACTAGTCTTAGTCATATCCAATCTGTGAACCTTCGAAATTCTGTTTCAACCAGAAACTTAATAAGAATGACTATCAGTGAATACTGACAGACATTATCAATCTATATGTACATGTATAGAATGGAATGGCTTTGCAATCCAACTAAAGCTAAATGGAATTGTTTGTTGAATTCAATGAAATTATTTAGAATACTCATATTACAATCTGTTTTACTGCAGGGAAAAATATGGAATCAAGCAACGGAATTGGAAACACCATCAATTTATTAAATACCCCTGAAACCACCAAAAGTCTAATAAAATTCCAAACAACTTTTTAATTATATCAGATTCACTTAGTATTATTTAGCCAACATGCTTCATACAGTCAGTAATTACAGAATCAATCCCAAATATACGCTCCTAAAAACAGTGCACATATCATCAGACCAATCCCTATTCTACACAATATGTATCATTCGATTCACTATATGCGGTTTTCATCTCAATCTTCAAATGCAGAAGTTTGCCCAAAACGCTGTTGAAATATGGAAATATAAACCTAGTGGCAAGCCTTACTCTACATGTAAAATCATTACGTGGGCTTTCTAATGCAATTAAAGAGTAAATCAATATATCTGAGGCTAGCCAATGCCATATTGATTCATGACTCATCTGTACAATGTATTCGACATGGCTACTGGTTTGCAGCATCTCATTGTTCCTGAATTTACTTCTCTAAAAACATTCCCTCAGCATGATATTTGCTTAATCAAAGCATATTTCAAATCTCTGCCCATATTTTCGTTGTTTCATTTTCATGTAATATTTGTCTTCTCAACAGAAATTTTACATTTCCAAACCCAATAATCCTTTCATTCTTATCCTGATAAAACCATATAGAAATCACTTTCATGCTTATCATATAAAACTCAGATTTAAATGTAACCATCTATGATATAGTATTGTGCTATTAACCAGTTTACAGTTACCCATCTATTTGTTTGTTATTGCTATGGTAATTGACTCTGCCAGAAACTACTATGAATTTCATCATAATTAATTCTTCTTTGTGGTACTCCATAATTTGGAATTTTTTCCCTTCAAGTAGAATTTAAAATGTACACTGCTTTTAACTTCAAAATATGTATTTGGGCTTTGATCTTTGCCATAGCAGTGTGGGATGCAACTTCTGGACAAACCAATGAATTTCATCACTTATGTCACTGGCGTGTAAATCGACACATTTCACAATTGCAAAGATAAAGTCTATAAATATTCTACAAAGACTTATATCGTTGATTTAGTATAAAAGCACAATTGCGATACAAAGGTATGAGTGTGAAACGCTGAAAGTTTCCATAACACAGCTGATGATACAGGTTATGAATGAAAAAGTAGGTCAACACACATCGTGACGTCACATGACATAGACGATTCAAACGGGACTTTCCAACAACTGTCAAACTGTGATTTGTGCACAAGTGGAGGTACTTTGTCTTAACTAGTATCTTAATACAAAACCAGCAAGCATGTATATAAAATGGATATTCCGTAAAATCAATGTCAATTTTGATGAGAAAACGCAGCAAATAAACAGGTGAAGAGAGAAGTTTATATCGACCACTTTTTGATGGCACACGGCCAGCAACTTCGGCAACCACTTGTTTTGGGTCATCTACAAAAAATACGATATGACCAGTGCTAATTTTGGTGTAAACAAGTTTCTGACTGTCATAAAATTCATAACCAACGAATCAAAATAAGAGACATGAAATTTAAATTCAAAACTTACCCCTCGTTGTTTATACTGTTTACTTCGACACCATTTCGCGCGTAGGTCCTAAGCCCCGGATGTTTCACAAATGTGCGCAGGTGTCATGAACTATAAACAATAAGAGTTATCTTTCTTGTGTTAGTGATCCCGACAATTTCTGAATTTTCTTCACATGATCACAGAATTTGCAGTAAATGTTAGGCCTATAAAGGTCTTTTCATTATAAATAAATTATTTCATGTATTTTTCTATATAAATTTTGGTATGCATAATAATGGATTTCGTCATATTTGCTACTGACTTTACCTTGTCTTTCTTTCTTTTACTGTGTTATATTTTTTAATTGATTTTTTTTTAAAAACTTTGTCCTATTTGTAACTCAGTTGTTTGTGTGTGTGTGTGTGTGTGTGTGTATATATATATATATATATATATATATATATATATATATATATATATATATATATATATATATATATATATATATATATATATATATATATATATATATATATATATATATCCAAGTCACTTTAAAAATAAAGGTCAAACAAGAGGTGACAATGATGCTAAAGCATCATAAATTGTCAATATGCATTGTGTGTGTGAATAAACATAAAAGTATACATTATATTCATTGGAGATCCATAGTTAAGATGACATTCTCTCTCTCTATTTGATGTACAAATCGATTTCAGCTTTTACAGGTGACAGGGAATTTAAAAATTCATCTTTACATTTCTTTTTTCACCATCTCAATCCCCCCCCCCCCCCTTTCCAACTCTGAACTAGTTTTTACGAGTACAGATCGATAATTTCATTTATAAGTTTTTAATTGGTTGTTATAACAGAATACACCGCATAGTTCACTTTGTACTTACTTTGATTTGCTGCCTAGGACCTCAAATTTAGACGAATTTCCGTATGACGTCCTTATAACAGAGTTGCATTCGGGGTCTTCTTTCCTTAGGAAAGGGCTTGACTCTATCGGTAGCAAGGTTATGCTGGAGGGCTCAAATAAGCTATAGCAGTGGCGGATCGAAGATTTCCGAAAAGGGGGGAATGTCAAACTACTCGACCATTTTTGTGCTAAATCTGTATTTTTATTTGTAAATATGTGGCGAAAGGGGGGGGACGGGCCCCTCGCCCCCCCCCTCCTCTAGATCCGCCACTGTAAAGTCATAAGGTGATGCTTACGTCAACCCTCTGCCATCTCACATTTTTGACTTTAGTATTTTATTGAAACTCTGTAGGAATGAAGAATTCATTACTACAAGTGTTTTAATTTCAAGCTTTTCACAAAGTAATGATAATGCATGCGAATATATAACTATATACATGGTAGTAATATGATTTAGCAGAGCCGTAGAAAGTTAAAGAGGGGACCAAACCGTAAATTTATTTTCGATTCTTAACGTGTTTAAAAAGTCGATCAATGGTCGGCAAAAAAGAGGAGAGGGGGCTGTTCCTATGAGCCTGTATAGTACATACGTATATCAAAAACATGGAATGTTAACCAAGAAGGTTAACTCTCTTATGCAATGTAAGTTGAAAGATTTCAGAGTATCACATGGAATATTTTGAGTTGCAAATAATTCATTAAACGACATAGATAATGGAGGATATACCTTCCTTTGACAAACTTCTTCAGATCGGTAAAATGAAAACATCAGAATGATCTAGAGCGTTGCCATTAGAAGTGTCGGTGTTATTTTTAATAATTCAGATTTCAGAAATCAAATAATTGACCTTAATTCATCTGACGTCTTTTCGGACTTTGTCAGTTTTTGCTCATTTGAGATAAATTCTTTTCTAATTGTAGATTGCTGATAATGCATGCATTGTGCGTATTTTACTTTATTTAGATGGAATGTAAAACAAGATGTTCTTTTTATTTATCTATTTTTTATTTTATTTCTTTTCACACACACACACACACACACACACACACACACACACACACACACACAAATGAAAACGATTGTGCTCAAGGTACACAGGTGAGCGATAAAGGACAGTTTGTATCTCTTGTTAGACTTAATATTCTTTTCTCTTTCTTCCTCTCGTATTATTTAAATCGTTATTTCGTTTAAAGCAGTAGAAAATATTTGAGACCAGACTAAGGAATTTTATGAAATTACAAAGCACTCTGTAATATATGTTTTGATTGTTACAAACATAGACCCAATGTATTTTTTCCAAATCTGAATCAGATTTGTTGAAAATAGGACATTATAACCTATATTTCAGATCAATACCCATTTTGCTTTCATTTGATTCTTGTTTTACACCACTTACACTGCGACGGCATCTTTTTGAGGTATTGCACAGAAATTTAGATCTACACGAGGCAATGAGGGATCTATTACTTGTTGCACCTGCAGAGGCATGGAATGCCGGTTTGCACTCTCATCCGAAAAGATAGGACAACGACGGGATTCGAACCCGGGACCTCTTAGTCAGGCGCCAAGCATCTAACTGATTGAGGTACGCCGGTACCAGATCAATATTCAATATAACATTGATTCTCACAATGGGGTTCGCTGGCTACACTCGTATCCTTCGAGTTTAACTTAATGTCCATTTCTACAGTGAAAAGAGGTCTGAAACTTTCCAAATGTATTATGGGATACGATTGGTTATATCGTAAGTGATAATGCCAATTTTTGGTCATATATTTCTAATATCATCATAAGTAAATAAATACCAGCATTTGAATTTATTGGAGAAGCATGTATAGATGAAATATTCTGAATAACTTTGACACTATAGGCAATAATCATAGTAAAACGAAAGGCCAAAATAAAAAAGATTGTACTTTGAAATGCAAAATCACTTGTTTTGGTTACTTAGCGTTTAAGAATGAACGCCATGCGATCGATACCATATTTCAATGCATACAAAGTAAAATATTGAACTACATTATATGTTGTTGTGTTAAAAGTTGTTTTGGATCTTTTCATAAGCTATATGTTTTGACCCTTGATTATATCTTTTCCACACCTTCTGAAGGTATGAGTCTCTATTCGCCTCATTTAATTGATTGACAAGGAGTTTATGTACGCTACCCAATTATGCAAAAGTCTTCGATTTTATCGACGTTCATTTTAAGCAGTGGTGTATATAGGGGACATTGTAAGGTCAAAATCCTTTTAAAAAGTGATTTCAAAAAGTTCTTTCAATTCTTTTCTTATTTCACTTTGACATTTGAACATCAAATGACCTATTTGTGAAAAATTATGCCGGAACTTGTATTTAGCAAAGGCTAGGAGACAGGGAAGGGGAATGAAGTGGAGAAGGAAGTTAGGCGAGCCTCGCTCTCTGTCTAAATCCTCTTTCAACAAAAGCCAGTCTTTCAAACAATCAGTATAGTATTAAAACTGAAAATGTCTGCCCTCTTAGTGGCTGAACCAGAATTGATACCTTAATGCACTGGGGTGTGGGCTGTTTAAGACAGAATTTTAAAACTATTTTATTGTAATATATTTTTATCTGATACACCATGCAAGTTGCTTTTGAAGTTAACCAGCCCAGATTCAAATACTGTAGATCCATGTAATTTTTTTAGTTTGACGGTAACAAACAACGAGAAATAGTAAAGGCACTGTGTTCGCGTGCATGAGTAATATATATACGTACTGATTAATAACAAACATTTTGAGAGTAATGCTTAAGCAGTATAAATCCCCCACCGCTCCCAACAAATCTATAAGGGGCTAAAAAGTAGGTCGATGGCAGCCACAGGATAACAAGCATTCTGAGAGTTTTAATATGTGACCATAAACTAAAGCTGCTCACCTTTTTCTTTCTTTTTTTTTTTAGCTCACCTGAGCCAAAGGCTCAAGTGAGCTATTGTGATCAATCGCCGTCCGTCGTCTGTCGTCCGTCGTCCGTCCATCGTTAGCTTTTCTACATTTTGGACTTCTTCTCCAGAACCGCTGCACAGAATTTCACCAAACTTCATAAGAAGTAAGTACTCAAAGTCCTCTACCAAGTTTGTGTTTTTTTTTGTGCCTATCCGTAATCCAAGATGGCCGCCATTGGCTCTGATTGGTTGACACATTTTTGACTTCTTCTCCAGAACCGCTACACAGAATTTCACCAAACCTCATAGGAAGTAAGAACTTAAGGTCCTCTATTAAGTTTGTGTTTTTCGTGCCCATTCGTAATCCAAGATGGCCTCCATTGGCTCTGATTGGTTGACACATTTTGGACTTCTTCTCCAGAACCGCTGCACAGAATTTCACCAAACCTCATAGGAAGTAACTACTCGAGCTCTTCTACCAAGTTTGTGTTTTTCGTGCCCATCCGTAATCCAAGATGGCCGCAATTGGCTCTGACTGGTTGACGCATTTTCGACTTCTTCTTCAGAAGCGCTACACAAAATTTCACCAAACCTCATAGAAGGTAACTACTCGAGGTCCTCTACCAAGTTTGTGTTTTTCGTGCCCATCCGTAATCCAAGATGGCCGCCATTGGCTCTGATTGGTTGACACATTTTGGACTTCTTCTCCAGAACCGCTACACATAATTTCACCAAACTTCATACGAAGTAAGTACTCAAGGTCCTCTATCAAGTTTGTGTTTTTCGTGCCCATCTGTAATCCAAAATGGCTGCCATTGGCTCTGATTAGTTGACACATTTTCGACTTCTTCTCCAGAACGGCTGCACAGAATTCCACCAAACCTCATAGGAAGTAAGTACTCAAGGTCCTCTGCCAAGTTTGTGTTTTCGTGCCCATCCGTAATCCAAGATGGCCTCCATTGGCCCTGATTGGTTGACACATTTTGGACTTCTTCTCCAGAACCGCAACACAGAATTTCACCAAACCTCATAGGAAGTAAGTACTCAAGGTCCTCTACCAAGTTTGTGTTTTTCGTAACGATCTGTACTCCAAGATGGTCGCCATTGGCTCTGACTGGTAGACACATTTTGGACTTCTTCTCCAGAACCGCAACACAGAATTTCACCAAACCTCATAGGAAGTAAGTACTTAATATCCTCTACCAAGTTTGTGTTTTTCGTGCCCATCCGTAATCCAAGATGGCCGCCATTGGCTCTGATTGGTTGACACATTTTCGACTTCTTCAAAACGACTGCACAAAATATCACCAAACCTTTTAGAAAGTCTTATAGAAAAAAAGCCAAATTTTCTACTGAAATGAGCTGTCATTTTATTGTAAATAAGCAATAATAATGCTCAGGTGAGTGATATAAGCCCATTTGGGCTTCTTTTTTTCTCTTATTGTTATTATTTATTTCTTTATCTATTCATTTATTTATTTATTTATCTATTATTATTATTATTATTATTATCATTATTATTATTATTATTATTATTATTGTTGTTGTTGTTGTTGTTGTTTTGACATTTGAGCAAAGGGCAATAACTGTGGAAAAAGTAGGACAACCGTGACCAACGTAAAACCTGATCTGTAGTTCCTCATGGGGAAGCTCGCTACCACGTTTCATCTTGATATCTGTAAGCATGATCAAGAAAAGTGCGGAAAACAGATTTTGAACAGAAGGTAATAACTTTGAAAAAAGTAGGTCAACCGTGAGTAAAGTCAAAGCTGATCTATAATTCCTCATTATGAAGTTTGCTACCACGTTGCAGCTTGATATCTGTAAGCATGACTAAGAAAAATGCAGAAAACCGATTCTGAACAAAGAACCATAACTCTAGAAAAAGTAGGTCAACCTTGACCAAAGTCAAAGCTGATGATGAAGTTTGCTATCACGTTTGTATCTGTAAGCATGACCAAGAAAAGTGCGGAAAACTTATTCTTAACAAAGGGCAATAATTCTGGTAAAAGTAAGTCAAGTTACACAAAAGTCAAACTTGATCAGTAACTCTTCATGGGGAAGCTTGTTACTACGTTTCAGATAAGATATCTGTAAGCATGATCAAGAAAAGTCTGTAAAACCTGCGTGACAGACAGATGGACGGATAGACACAGAGTGGAAACCTATATATATAAAGTACTAAGGTACCGAGCGGAAGTTGATAAGCAACATTCATTGTACTGGACAAAATAGAGATATAAGTTATTACAGACCCCTGGAAGAACTATAGATGGGATCAGGTGCCATGGATGAGTAAGCATCCCCTGCTGACCGGTCACACCCGTCGTGATGCCAGATTATTTGAGCTAGTATAACTCGTATTTATATAGCTGACTCACATGTTTCTCCTCAACTAGATGAAAGACCGGTGCATTATGGGAATTGTTGACATCTACATGTATTTAAAAAAATCTCTCCAGAAATAGACATGGAATGGAAATGGATGGAAGTTAAACAAAAAGCACTAGATAAATATGTATCAGCAGTGAGTCGTTTAGAAGGGTCCAGCCGTCTGTAAAACACTAAAGTGAGAGAAAACAGACTGAACCCCAGAAAACGGCAATTTTATTCAAAATACATGCATTTCTACATTTACCTATTCTTATTTTTACTCTATATTTTCATAAATCATAATCAATGTTTTCAATTGCTAACTGACTTAATTGTTTATTTACATTCATATACTTTATTTTGATTATTCTATTTATGTATTTATTTTTCATTACAAAAAAAAAATTCAATGGGAAACAAAATACGCGAGACAAATTATCCGAATCATTTTAACCGAAACAGAAAGGTGCTTAATTAAGTTCACTGACCACACCAAACTGGGCGTGTTTCAGAGCGTGATCTCTTGGCTCTCAGCGATACAGCTTATGGTCCCAGTTTCTGATTCATTGCGGTATGAAATGGGTAAAGTCTTTAGTAGAAACAGCATAGAAGCAATTAAAGCATTCGATTAAATGTCTTTTGTGAATTTTTTGAATTTTTTCCCACAGAGATTGAAATTGCTCATGTCTATAACTATATTAGTAAAGAAGAAGAGTATCAGTATAACTGATGGATGCATGTTCCACGTTCGGCAGTTATACTTATAATGCAGGAAATTGATGAATGAATTAAAAAAATCAGTAATGGATACTCCAAGAAGCACAACAATAATGAAGGAAATGAATGACTCAGTATATAGGAAATCATTGTATTAATTGATGACGATTTCAAATCTCAATGTATCATATGGATATCCAATTGAATCACCTGTAGAACAAGTGATCACAGTATCTTAAACTGAAGTGAATAAGCTTGACCTTGTTTATTTATGAAATAAAACTTTTTATCATGACCTTGACCTTTCAGAAATGAGTGAGTGATCTTTGTCCAAAAGCCTTTAACTTAAATAAAATTTTGGTGAAGTATGGTCAAATTCTGATGAAATGTGTAGAAGATATAAGTAATTCATAGTATTTTAAGTCATAGTAAAAAAGTGACCTTGACCTATCAGAAATGACCTTGAGGGACCTTCGTCCAAAAGCCCTTAACCTAAATAAAAAATTCTAATGAAAGGTTTAGGAGATATGAGCTCAGCCTCGGATGGACAGACACACAGACACGACAGCGACTCTATGATCCCCCGAAAGTTTTATGGGAGCATAAAAATTCATGTAACTGTTTTGTGCATGCTGTGCAAATGATCACAAATAATTAAAATATTACTTATTTTTTCATTTATTTCGTTTATGATATGTAAGACTACCTACACGAAGTACAGCAACTCGAGTTCTTATCCAAGTCATGTAGGAGTAAAATTGTTCTCCTTCCATAATATAGATGTAACCGATTTTACAGTGTTAAAATTTCATTTAAACTTGAAAGCGTACGGTCTTTTAAATGTATAAATCAAGTCTTTTTACCATTAAATGAAATAATAAAAGAAAACTGAAAATTGTGATGATTGTCACCCTGGACAGCATGCTGGTCAATATGGTTTCATTGTTCAGGGTATACCAAATGTTATCTGTATGTTGACCATCTGTATCGATGATAGCCCTTGCTTCCGGCTTTTTAATAGTTCGAAATCTTGTCCGAAATCTTTATAACTGACTTACATATTTCCACAATTACAGCTGATACAATCACTACATTAGGTATATAAACATACATAGAAAAAATCCCTGCTGGATCACGACACTTAAACATAGCAGAAAATGCGCGGAATTTTCCTTTACGTTATTTTGTGTTTACTTTTGGTGATAAATGTAAGCTGTGACAGTGACGGTAAGCAGATATTATAGATGGATTATTCATATGATTGAAGTCCTTATTATTTTATTCCGTTTTAATTTAGTTAAAATACTTCAGTTATAATATTTTAAAAGAAGCACGTCCTTATCTCATTTCAAGATAATATTCTCTAAAGCGTACCAGTTATGTTATTTATCGTACCCCCGCTTTTCGCGAAAGAGTGGGGACATTAAATCTCATTCGTCTGTCCGTCCATCTGTCTGTCACAAAAACTTTAACCTTGGTCATAACTTTTTAACCGTTAGACGAAGAGACTTCATATGTGACATGTGTGTCTTTAATTGCAATACCTTTCCGTTGGTACCAAAAGTTTTATCATGTGATTTTGACCGTGACCATTGACCTACTTCAATGTAACTTTTTAACCACAAGACATAGGGCTTCATATTTGGCATGTGTCCCTAATTGCAATACCTTTCCGTTGGTACCAGATTTTTTACCATATGACCTTGACCGTGACCTTTGACCTACTTCAATGTAACTTTTTCACCGTTAGACGTAGAGTCTTCATATTTGGCATGTGTGTCTGTAGACATCCACAACCATGACAATATGTCACAGATCACTGCACCCTTACTGATAGAACCCGAAAGCGGGGGACCACAGTTCTATGAATTCACTTTTTTTTTCTTTTATTTATATTAAGCAGAATATATACTTCTTACATATACTTTTTACTTCACTGTTGAATTGACACAGAGTTTAAATCATATTGAATAATTGGAATACATATCTAGTTTACCAAAAGGGTCATTCTTTTAAAATGTATAAGTAATAAATGATTTAGGCAGATATATTTACCAATAGTACCACGTTTAGATAGCTATCTGACCTCATCAATTATATGGACAAGTCAACTAACTATTAAAAAGTTCAAAGCAATAGTTAGTCACGTGTTTAAGCACAGGTGAGACTAATAGTATCACACTGGGCGTTGGTCTAGAAGTATATGTATCACATAATTCGCTGGTCTAGAAGATTGCACTTGGAGTTGGTCAAGTAGCTTTGTACTTGGTGTTGGTCTAGAAGTATCACATAAGGCGTTGGTCTAGAAGGATGGCACTGGGAGCTGGTCAAGTAGCTTTGTACTTGGTATTTGTCTAGAAGTATCGCATTATATTTTGTCTGTGGTATCGCACTGGGAGTTGGTCTAGTGGTATCGCACTGGGAATTGGCCTAGTAGTATCGCACTGGACATATCTTACTTGGGGTTTGTCTAATAGTATCGCACTGGGCAATGGTCTAGTAATGTTACACTGGACGTTGGTCTAGTAGTATTGCATTTAACGTTGGTCTAGTAGTATCGCACTGGGCATTGGTCTTGTAGTGTTGTACTTCGCGTTGTGGTCCAGCAGTATCGAAACTGGCGTTGGTCAAACAGTATTGCACATGATATTGGTCTAATATTATAACACTAGGCGTTGGTTGAGCTCACAATAGATGTTGGTCTGGCAGTATCGCACTATGCGAAGGTCAAGTTCTAATCGCACTTGGCATTGGTCGAGTAGTATGACACTTGGTTTTGTCTGGTTGTATTTAGTTGTATAGTTGACATTGGCCAAGAAGTTTTACATTTGGCGCTGATCTAAAAGTATGGCACTAGAAATTAGTCGGGTAGTATTGCATTTGGCGTTGGTTCATCAGTACCACACTGAGTGTTGATCTTGCACCATGCACCATGCAAAAGTTGAGTACTTATCGCATTAGAATTTGGTGGAGTAGTATAGTAATTGGTGTTGGTCTAGTAGTACCGCTATGGACTCGGATTCTGACAACTGGCAGTCAAATACGGCTGTCAGAGAAATTTCCTTTAGTGATTTATCACCTCCTCTGTCTTATCTGACTTTCTGATTAGATAGCTTAAATCAAAGTCCATGCTTCTATATCGAATGGGTCCGCTGCATAAGACAAAATGTTGGTACGATGTGCCAGGTAGGTACCGCCACCAGACAAGGGCAGTAATCTTGGTGTGGTGTTCAAATCATTGCAAAATAACAGGACAAACATTTCCTTAAAAAGTAAATCTTTGTATTTTTTTAGACAAAGATATTGCATTTAAGATGAATACATATACTGCTAGAGAATAACATTTAATACCAAAAGAAAATACAATACATATAGATAGGTTTTCAGGGTCCATTTATGCCTACCGTGGTACAATGCTGTGAGTACCACAGCTACATTTTATAATATGGCGAGTGTAACTAGGCAAACAGGAGACGTTTACCCCTCACGGATGACTGGTCTCGCCCCTGATTTCCAAGGTCCATGCATGTCTGCCGTGGTACACTAATGTAAATACCACAGTCACATGATCCTTTACCTTCGTAATTGACATTTAAGACCTTATTTGGTAATGTTCACAGAAAACAGATCTTATACTGTTAAAACTTTTTACAGACTTTTTTGATGTATAATTTGGAGTTAAATATCAGGAATAGTAAACATCTGTGTGAATTTACGTCTCATCACGGAGAACTTCTACATGCGCAGGTATAATATTCATTTTATCTTTTTTTGTGATGTTAATTAATAGATAAACAAAGGAATCTTTGGACAAAAGCAAGAAACCTTATCAACATTCTTCTTGGAATACGGAAAACTACAGAAGCACCCATCATCGGACGTAACCTCGTAATGAGAAATTCAAATGGTCAGGGTTGCAGCGACATTTCCGGGTATAACTGTGAGGTGCTTGCGGATCCTTTTTGGATCATGTGTAATGACATGGCTGTGGCCCAAACCTGCTGTGCTTATTGTACAGAGAAAATGACCAGTGTGAGCGACGGCAAATGAATCTCTATCCAACAATGATGCATGCACATGATTTTAAAGACCAATATCTCTGTTAGCATAGAATGCAAATTATAATTCTGAAGTACACATATATATCTACTTGTTCTCACGAAATTAGTTTGTGAAGCTTCTTGATTAACTTTATCATTTATCTAGAAATAAAATCTGTTTTAACCTAATGATTTCAATTGTTTGAAATATGAATTTAATATAAAAAGTAGCTTTGAGGCAGCATGCCATTGTCATTTGATAACTTTTGATTTTTCTGATCAAAAGTGATCACATGACCACCTATCAAATGACACCAGTGACGAGCTCTTGAAGCTTTTTGGAGAGATACCGGACAACATATTTCTCCCATATTCACAGAGTTATTCTCATATTTACTGCGAAATGATCAGCCTGTCTCGCACAGGGGGGTGGAAGATAAGCTACACGACTTATTTCGCGCTCAATGTTATCATGACGTCATAAGCAAACACGACATACGTCAACATCAAGCAACCTAATTTTTGTTCATTTTCCAACATAAACGGAAGGGAACATGACAAATTTAGGGGCAAATTATTGAATGGGAGAAAAATAATCCACCGCTATTGTCCGGTGGTGACAAAGAAATCAACTAACCCTCGTGTCAAATTATCTAATTTGACACGAGGGTTAGTTGATTCTCTGTCACCACCGGACAATAGCGGTAGATTCTATTAATCTACTGAAGACATTGAGCTATCAGAATTGGCATACATTTAATATGAACTTACACTAAAAATCCATACCGCTTTATATGACTTTAAGCCTATATTCAGATGCTGCTGCCCTTTTTGTTTTGTTTGTTTGTATGCCTTTGCCTTTGTTTGTTTGTTTGTTTGGTTTTTTTTTTTTTTTGGGGGGGGGGGGGGGGGGTGTTTTTTTTGAGGTGTTATGTAGTAGTTTTTTCCCCATAGTAGTTTTTTCCCCGGAAAAATGGCTATATAGTAGTTTTCCCCCATGGCGGAAAAACTACTATATAGTAGTCTTTCCTCCATAGTAGTTTTCCCCCTTACGTAACGGTTTTGAAATTATACACGTTCGTTATATATCAGTCAGATAACATTTGAAATACAAATGTGCTATAGTAATAGCCTGTGTTTCTATATACTGTTAAGTGTTTTGTTTGTGCGTGTGTGTGTGTGTGTGTGTATTTATTTTTTGTTTATTTATTTATTTACAAGTCTTTCTTTTTATATTTTTACCATAGTATGCTATTTTCTTCTATTATTTCATTGTAGATATTGTCGTTTACTTGCGTATAGATGTCAAACATGACGTCAGACTGTGACTCAAGATTCGACCCAAGACAACTTTTGTAATACTTCATAAGTAAAATAGGAATTTATCAATCAATTTTTCCTATGACAAATATAAGAATTGAACGTGCAAGTATTCCTTGAACATTCAATCCCTAAATAAATTAAGACTGATGCATTTTATATATCACAATATCGCTCATCATGTACAGAGTACATGATGAACATGAAAACAACAGAAGGGAATTCCACCGAGGTGTCCACGATTTGCAATCTACGACAAAGCTTGTCTAGTCGCAGATGTTGTAAATCATGATCACAAGAATGTGATTTCCTTGTCCCTTACGTAGAGTATGAAAGGTTTCATCTTAAAGTATCTATATGTTAAGTTTCAAAGCTCTACACCCTTTTGTGTAGAAGATATAGACAAGGTTAAAGTTTTTGAAAAGTAGGTCACACTTCATTGTCAAAGTCATTAGGTCAAAAGTCATGGTCCCAAATTAAAGATCTTATCACAAGTAATTTATATATGAAGTTCAAAACCCCTTCTCCTTTTGGTACAAAAGATACAACCAAATTTTAAATTTTTGAAAACGTAGAGCACCAAGGTCAAAGTCACTAGTTAAAAAATCATGGTCCCAAATAAAAGGTCTTATCAGAAGAAAATTATATGTGGAGTTTCAAAGCCTTGTACCTCTTGGTACAAACGATATAGTCAAGGTTTTTGCCACAGGCTAAGAGTCACAGACAGGTCAAAAACTAAATGCCCCCGAATTTCATTCCGGGGCATAAAAAGGAACTTGTTTTTTTTTTTCGATAGAGATTTCTCGGATTAAATAAAGATATCTCGAATGAAATTCTAGAAGATAAATCTCTGTTCTAAATATATGCTTTTGTATTTGGAAAAGAGATTAAAATTGAAGACATTTCTACTTAAGAAAATGAGATATTTCTAAATTAATTGGATAAATCTCCGTATAAAAAGTTGAGATATCTCTATTTTAAATAGAAATCTATTTATTGTTAACAAGGTAACAAGCTGGATTTACTTACATGTATGTGTGAAAAGAAAATCCGGAATTTCACATGGGGGAGGATCCACTATATAGTAGTTTTTCCCCAGGGGGAAAATGACTACAAGAGGGGGGAAAATGGCTATATAGCCAAATTTCCCCCGGGGGAAAACTACTATATAGCCATTTTCCGGGGGGAAATACTACTATATAGTCACTTTTCCGGGGGGGATGGCTAGGGGGAAAACTACTATATAACAGAGGCAGGGAGATTCATGACGGGTACGACTGGCAGGTGCTTTGTTCTTCCAGTCAGGTTTTTATTCTGGTTTCCAGTGGTCTCACGACTGACCACCGAAATACTGGATACGTTGCTGTGGCTGCCACAGCGCAATACCACTTTCGTATTATGCATATGTTTTTAATGATTTAGCTATCTAGAAGTACTCCCAGTTTCGTATTATTTCATTCAGAGCATACAATATTCCTTGACTTTACTTCAAACGGTACTCATACATTCAAGATTTTTAACTAACACTAGTTATTTTCGTAGTTAACATTGTATATAAGAATGGAATCTGACATCAATCAATAATTTTTGAATATAGGTTTACTAATACTATGTGACAGCTATCTTATTTGAATTCTGGAAGCTCTGGTTGGTTGATTGGTGTTTTTACGTCGCTTTCAACATTTGTCAGCTATATCGCGGCATGGAAGCAGGAGGTAACCAACCTCTTAAGCATAGTGGCACAATCTGGGTAACCCTCAATCAATGAGGCTTGAAAAGCGCAATCAAAATGTAACGCAAGAAGGACATCTTTCTGTATTACCGGAATGGGAAGGAAGTATCATTTTACGTCACCTTTTGTGATAAATGAAACAAAACAAAAAAGTTTCTCTCGAATAATGAATTTTACTCAATCTAATTATCCAGAAGTAATAGCAAACCTGGATCACCTGTAAAAGAAGACATCATAATAAAAGTTATGTTAGTTGTTATTATCATTTTTTAAAATTATCATCATTATTTATTTTCGTTTGTTTTGGATTTTTTTTTTTGTTTTTTTATTTGTTTGTTTGGTTGTTGTTGTTTTCCCCACTTTGATTATGCTGCTTTTGCGGTGAGTGGGAAGGTGGTCGCCTGTAAACTGGTTAACCACACCAATTGAATGACGTTTGTTATTTCAATGGACCGTCCTAAGTCGGTATCGTAACCGGAGTACATTCGAATATTTTGGTAATGTCTTTTTTCCGTGTATATTCTACTATTACCTTGTTTTGTGTGCATGTTCTTGGTGTTTTTTGTCATACAGCTTTGTCAGATGTCTTCAGTTTTCTCTTTTGTTTCTTTTTTATGAATGTCACTCCGGAAATTCCACCTATTTAATACTTAGATGTTTTGTCATGGACTGTTTAAAATTTACGAATAATTTGTTGATCATGTCATTTGAGATTTGATAAGTTTAAGTTTTTACTCCCCGTTACCTTTTCCATTCTTAGCTGAACAGGATGGTCCAAAACAATCTGCGTTGTATGCCTTTTGTTCAACTACAATAACGAGATATACACATATACGAAGTGTTATTTTTGCTTCAGATTGGTCCAGTCCGTTACATGAAATCACTAGCGGAGTTTCAATTATTTTTACCATAGAAATCTATATTTGTATCATTGTGGCATTACCTATGCATTCTTCCTGCCGCACACATTCGATACAGATAACTAGAAGAATTTTCAATGTCCGACATCAGTGGCGGATTTAGAGGGGGGGGGGGGGATCCGGATCCCCCTTTTGACCACATATATACCAGTTAAAACCAGGTTTAGTCAAAAATAGTCAAGTCGTTTGGCTAATACACATGTTGCCCCCCCCCTCCTGGATCCACCTCTGGACATGATCCGGGGTCCAATAGCATTTAAATCAAGAACTCTGTAGAATGACTTAATGATAACAATTCGACCGTATAAAGTTTCAATATATTTCTCAGGCACGGATCCAGAGAATTTGTAAGAAGAAGTCTGTCCTAGATTTCTAGGATCTAATAATAAGTCATCTTATTTTCAACACTGTGTTGGAAATCAGATGAGTTATTCCTAGATTCTAATTGTGGGAATAAATACTTCCTATGCTGTTTTCTGCAAATAGATTTTAAATAAACACTACACTCACCATCTGTCTGTGATGGTTTACCAGGATCTGCAAATTTAATTGAAATGGTGTCAATATTATTGTTTTTGGAACTGCAGTGATCAGGCATTTATCAGGCACGGTCTTACGGTACATGTATTTTGTAAATGGTTTATACGATAGTAATTTCTGTATTTTGAATAATTTTCAATTAAAATATCCATTTCAATGTATTATAATTTTCAAACTATGTCAAAGCCTCATCGAGATCGCTAAGAGATATTGTTAATCTCCTCTGCTTCTTTTTTCATATGACAAAAACAGTATTGTACCAAATGAAAACAAATTACTCATTGGAGACATCGGTCCTTGCATAGGATTTGACCCTCCTCCTCCACCTCCTGCAGCTGCCATGAAGGGAGATTTCATCATTCCACCACCGCCCATTCCACCACCTCCACTCATTCCACCGCCTCCACTTCCTCCAAGAGAACTAGCAAAGGGACCGGCACTTCCAACAGATGGCATGCCTCCACCGGATGACATGCCACTTCCGCCACCTGATCCACCGGCACAAAACGGTCCCGCACATCCCCCACTATTACTTGTACCGCTACTTGTCCCACCTAAAAATTAAAATTATTATATTTTTGATATACTTTTAAATCAAAATACTTTTTTAAAAGGCTGATAGGTTCTTCAATCGTAAAAATGATAATAGTTGTGATAAAAAAGAAAGATCATGTGATTATTTTAATAGATAAGTATTGCAAGACATCAATGAAAATATCATACCTCCAGCATTTTGACAGAGAGGAGGATGACATCCGCCACTGCTCGAGGGAAGTCCGTTTTCGTGATCTTTTAAATAAAATCAAAAGTTTTCATAATTAGCATGACATAAAAGTAAGCAAGTAAATTTCGAAAACTGACCCGAAGGCGTTTTTCTATTCACTTATGCATCCACTTCCTCCTGAAAATTTTACCTGCATATTCAATAAAAGCTAGTGTGAAACTTTTTTGTAATGTGGCTGAGGAATATAATTAGCACTCAAATATGAAACCGAGTTCTCCTGGCTCAGTCGATAAGGTGTCTCAGGAAGGTGAGGGGTTCAAATCCATCGAGAGTATCGCTGGAGTTCTGTCTTTCAAAGGAGACAGAAAACCTGCCGTCCCAGATCACGGTACACAGTGGCAGGTAAATCAATGAATCTGCTGCCTTGATAGAAATGTATTGAGTAATTCATCAGCCGGATCCTATCATTGCCCAGGTAGAACATTCACGACTGGCGTTAAAATGATTTATCAATGAAATATTAGTCCATAATACACGCCTTGAACAGAAAGACATACTTAAGTTTGAAATAATTTGCAAGGAATAAATTTTGGAAATGCACATTATAGCAGAGATATGAAACAATAAACAAATCAAAAAATTATCAAACATTTATGGTATACAAATATAATTTGTCAATTGTCTTTTTAAATAATGGTATACTATCTGTAGACTTGTATACGAATTCGACTAATAGTACTATTAAATGTTTATTTACTGTCTGTCATTCCACCACTTCCAGACATTCCTCCTCCGCTAGATGATCCACCTCCACCCCACGCGCTACCTCCACTCCCGCCCCACGAGCTTCCTCCATTTCCACCCCACGAGCTTCCTCCATTTCCACCTCCTGATGACGTGTTCTCACCGTTACCGGTTTCTTTCTTTTTCTCTTTACACTTGCATTCAGGACAGCCATCTGAAGCCACACCTTTCAGTTCGAATCCAGTATCTTTACAGTCCATCATACATTTAATAAGTTTGTCACATTCCGTTATGTCTTTGTGTGGTTTAGGTGTAGTTGTGAAGTGTTTCTCTGAAATTTTTTTCCAAAAAATCAAAATATTAAATAAAATGAAAACAATACCAAAGCCCTTTCATTTGAATTCCGTTATTGTACAAGTCTTAGCATAGTGATGATAATGTAATGCATGATAAAAGATATGATATTTCAATATGTCAGGCAGAACATTTTTAAATCAAATGATAATAAAAACCTGATAATGAAATTAACATGAAGTAATTTTTCTAAAGCTTTTTATTATGGAAATTAGTTGTGTTTAACGTACTTAGGATAAAATTCTTTTGATTTGTTTTGTTGGTTTTGGGCTGTTGTTTGGTTGTTCTTAATGTGTTTTGTTTTTGCTTTTCGTTCCCTTGTCTTTTCCCCTATCATTAAATTTATATACCAAACAGTGAAATATGAGCATAAATTAATATGGATGCTATGAATGCTTGATTATTTGTAGCATTTTCAATGTTACCACTCAGTCGGTAGCGTTCCGGTCTTGAGGCTGACAGATCTCGAGTTCGGACCCGACTGGCGCCGACTGGTCGGTGTCCTGTATTTCAACAAGAAAGTCAAATCCAAGGATCCGTGCCGAGGTCTGTAGGTAGAAGATTTCACACTGCTTCTCAATGTCCGTTGTAAAATTTGAAATTTCGGTACAATACATAAAGCAGATGCCATTAACATACCAGGGAAATATGGAGGAAATGAGACCACTAACATTAAACGGTCACATCCTACCTTTCTTAATACAAGTACACCTCTGGCACCCGTCTGGTCCTGTCTCCCCAATCTCCGCTTTTCCGTCACATGTTTCCAAACAGAGCTTTGTTCCTATGCAGTTGTTTGCCTTCTTTGGAGGAGCTTTTGGTGTGTCACACACTGGCATCCATAGTCTTGACGCTGTTGCACAAATTGCATCAATCTGAGAAATGGCTACAGTTCGTTTAAATATCTAACATAACAAACACTAACAGAAATGAGTCGAACTGAGTTATAATTTTTCAACACTCAGTCTGATACATTTGTTTGCATTTTTATTATTCAACGCCACTCCCAGATTATTGCCCTTGTCTGGTGGCGTCACCTGTCTGGTGCATTGTCCATAAATTTTTAGTTTGATCCACCAATACAGTGTGGGATCTTTTGCATGCAAACGTTTACCGTGACATGAGCCCTCGATTTATACTATAGCATGTACCGTGACACAAATCCTCGGTTTATACTATCGCATGTACCGTGACACAGGTCCTCGGTTTATACTATAGCATGTACCGTGATATAGGTCCTCGGTTTATACTATAGCATGTACCGTGACACAGGCCCTCGGTTTATACTATAGCATGTACCGTGATATAGGTCCTCGGTTTATACTATAGCATGTACCGTGATCTAAGTCCTCGGTTTATACTATAGCATGTACCGTGATATAGGTCCTCGGTTTATTCTATAGCATGTACCGTGATATAGGTCCTCGGTTTATTCTATAGCATGTACCGTGATATAGGTCCTCGGTTTATACTATAGCATGTACCGTGACACAAATCCTCGGTTTATACTATCGCATGTACCGTGACACAGGTCCTCGGTTTATACTATAGCATGTACCGTGATATAGGTTCTCGGTTTATACTATAGCATGTACCGTGACACAGGCCCTCGGTTTATACTATAGCATGTACCGTGATATATGTCCTCGGTTTATAGTATAGCATGTACCGTGATATAGGTCCTCGGTTTATACTATAGCATGTACCGTGATATAGGTCCTCGGTTTATACTATAGCATGTACCGTGATATAGGTCCTCGGTTTATTCTATAGCATGTACCGTGATATAGGTCCTCGGTTTATTCTATAGCATGTACCGTGATATAGGTCCTCGGTTTATACTATAGCATGTACCGTGATATAGGTCCTCGATTTATACTATAGCATGTACCGTGATATAGGTCCTCGGTTTATACTATAGCATGTACCGTGATATAGGTCCTCGGTTTATACTATAGCATATACCGTGATCTAGGTCCTCGGTTTATACTATAGCATGTACCATGATATAGGTCCTCGGTTTATACTATAGTATGTACCGTGATATAGATCCTCGGTTTATACTACAGCATGTACCGTAATATAGGTCCTCGGTTTATACTACAGCATGTACCGTGATATAGGTCCTCCGTTTATACTATAGCATGAACCGTGGATATAGGTCCTCGATTTATACTATAGCATGTACCGTGATATAGGTCCTCGGTTTATACTATAGCATGTACCTTGATATAGGTCCTCGGTTTATACTATAGCATATACCGTGATATAGGTCCTCGGTTTACACTATAGCATGTACCGTGACATAGATCCTCGGTTTATACTATAGCATGTGCCGTGACACAGGTCTTCGATTTACACTATCTCATCTGAAGGACAGAAAGGGACACAGCCAAACTTGCTACACACAAGTATAGATGTAAGATTGAATAGAATGTAACCCTGTTGCCCAGATCGAGTAGACGAAATAAGCAGCATCATTACATACAAAGAGTAAAACAAGGTAGATGTATAGACAAGACTATGGAAACAATGATAATCTTTTCTTTATATGTTTTTTTTTTTCAAATTCCTGGTTTAAATTTTGGTATCTGTCTGAAACATTATTCAAATGTTAAAATAAGATGTTGATCACTCAGATGAGTGTATCCTAATTGATATGATGCTTTACTTAATCCTACGGGAAATAATTTATTTTAGAAATATTTGTGGGGGTTAAAATTTCGAGAATTATAGAATAGAAATTCTGTTCGTAGGTATAAAATGAATCTTTACATTAAAAACCAACTTTGATTTTGTCTACCCAACACATAGATTAAAATGTCCGTCGCTCGTGACCGGGGGAGGGAGGGGGCATATCCAACTCAAACCACGGGTGCACTGGTATGGTAAGACAGTAAACCTGAGACTTCGTGTCGCAGTAGGCGTGGCACGTAAAAGATCCCTCACTGCTTGGGTGGGTCCGTTGCAAGGGTACAAATTTCTCTGCGATGCATTAGGCAGATGCTATCACCATATACATGAGATAATCATGGAGTGACGTAAAACACTAATCAATCAATCAATAAATGTCCGTCAGAAACTTCTGATTTTACATTTTGTATATTTAATGAAACTTACCTGACATACACGGGCATGATTTACACCCAAATTCATCCGTTACAATACAGTCATCCGCACATCCAAGTATCCTGCCCGTCTCACAATATAATGGAACTCCCAGTTTACATTTAACATTTCTGATATGACCCCTGCATTCATCGGGAATAGAAGATTTTTGTTTGAAATTTCCAGGTATTGCGAATGGCAATGTCATAGAATTAGGCCCTCGACCGCCTACCATAAATGGCGAAGGAGCACTAAATCCCATGTCTGGAAATCCAGGCATTCCAATTACATCTGGAGTTTTCTCCTTTTCTACGATAATGTATTTCGTATGTTCTCTGTCACCACTATTGGAACTACTAGAACTACCAGAATTGCTAAAACTATCGGAATCGAATCCATCTCCTCCTCCACCATTTCCCGATAATGACCATTTCTCGAATCCTGTACCACTTCCTGAATCTGAATTTCAAAATAAAAGCAAATTATGTCGAAAGGAAGAAAGAAAAGTAACTGACTCAGCCCTATGACAGATGTCAACACTACAATATACAGTATATAGGTTAATGACACAGAAAACACGTAATGACATCACAAAAATATTCGATTATATTGCAGTTACGATACAACTTAGCAATGTCATTTGATATGACAATAGTCAATCAATTGGTGTGGTTCACCGGTTTACGGGCCCATCTTCCCACTCACCACAACAGCAGAATAATCAAAGGACACACATTTAAAAATAACACATACTCACTTTGGAGGGTTTTAGCAACTTGGGATCGAATGGTTCATGCAAATATACTGAAACTTATTTATTATCTATTACACATGCTATGGCTTTAAATTAGAGCAAAGCCTTCAAATGTACTCTCGAATTAGAACAGGCGTTGGCTAGGCTAGGGTAACCGACCTCTCGCTACCGACCCTAACTGTAGTTGCCACACAGGACAAACACAGTGATATTGTTTTTATGATATCAAGAACTAGTTATCTTACGAACTTTTATAACAATACTGCAGAGTATGTTGTATCCATGACTACAAAGTCGACGGCCTCTTAACAGTGATACAGTATTACAATCCTGAGATCAGCCTCTCCTTATTCGTCATGTATGATACCACTGCCCTCCCCAAAATTTGATGCCTACAGGGGATCACAACAATAATTGTATGACGTAATATGACGAATCATCCATTATGCACTCTTACCTATACCCTTTTTACAGCGACATACTCGACATTTGTTGACATATTCTATACACCATGGATGGCAGTTCGGATCCTCCGGTGGACACTGGTCAAGACTGGGATATTCTTCAAAAAGAAAAATCTAATACTTTATGGAAATTTGTTTAATTCAGGATTACTCTATTCGTATGCAGGGGCGATTTTAGGTTTTGGAGTTAAATGGGGAGAAGGTGTGGCAAAGTGAGACTTAGTATCCCAGTTGATCAGGAGCGGAACTGTGGTTGGGAAACCGGGGGCAAAACACCCGCAAGTTCTTGCTATTTGACGGTCTTAGGGCCTAAAAAAAGCACGATTTCACCCTCAGAAGTCAGAACCGCAGCTATTGGGTGATCAAAGCATTTCGTGGCGTTATTTATGTCTTCCTGTTCATTGTTTTCCTGGTTGTATCTATGGTGGATTTTGTCATATAACTAAGTCAGATCTGAGTTTCTGATCATTCTGACTCCTTACGCTGCATCCCAAAATCCACCATCATCTTTTGCCTTCTCTCTGATGGCATCTATAGAAGATTATTTCATAAAACAAAATGGCCCGCATAAGTCAAGTAGATGTACGTTTATTGGATGCACACTTATCTGTCGCGTAGACAATTACAGATGATAGTCTCTGTCTGTGTGATTACCCGGTTTATGGGCCCCACCATCCAACTAACAAAAGAAGGCACAATCAAAGGAATTCAAGTCCATACAGTGACATTGTTTATTGAAATACCTTAAATACATTCATTATCATGTTATTGCATTCTATTTTCACGCTTGTCATGTATAATTTATATTACAACTCAAATTACCCTTTAATTTAATTTGACCGAATGATGGCCGATGTTTGATTTAAAATCAAATAGAATATTAAGAAAAAAACCCTGGAATTAAGTTTATATGATTTAATACGGATAGAAATACTTTTTTTTTTTTGTTATACGAAAACTTTGTTGAAATGGATTTATACTTACGTGAATACGAATAGCTTATAAATAACGCAAAGGTTATCAGTAAATTAAAGTCCATTTTTGTTATAATTCTACTTTCCTTCCTGAATGTCCGCTGATTTGAAAATACGATATTAATGAACTTCCTTTTCCAACCTGAAGGCTAAACTATAAACACCCACGTTTGAGTAGCACTTTTGGAATAGGACACAAATATTAATCATTAATTTACACAAAACCGATCACATTCGCAATTAAAAGTTTTGTTTATTATTTTGATATCATTTATTCTAAAGTAAACATACAGTTCCGCAGTGAGTTCACAAAGGTTGTTTCCATGCCCACCTTGTGTGATAATAATTTTTGCACCTGTTTCCATAATGGCTAAAACGTGCTAACTGACCACTATCGACATGGACCTATCGATATCCCTAAACAGGAATTTAAAAGAAGGAAGATAATTATTACATAAGTGTACTCTTGAAGTATATTTGTTTGGATGGTATAACCATTCTCATGAACACCAGACCTTTTGAATTTTTAAAGGTGACCAGCTTTTGATAAGGCTTGGAGTAGGATAAATATCAGAATATATCCACGGTTATAGATTAGTGTACCATACGAGCATTCCGTTAGCTTACTCGTATGTCTTTTCAGTGATGCTCAAGGCCGAAACTGTGGAAATCCAAAGTGTAAATATTTGAATGTAAAATACGAAAGTAACTGGTGTCACATGACTATGACACTAACAACAATCTACCACAATGGACGTTCAAGGACCCCTGAAATTCAGAGATTAGTCAAGGTGCCCGGGAGAAGTGAGTGTCTCCTGTTGGCTTGCCACACCTGCCTTGAATGCCCTTACATACAGACGAAACAAAAATAATTCAGTAATGTATATATACACGAATAAGCAGAAAATGCCACTGCCATGTAACATCAGGAAAAAGGCTATAATAACAGCAAACTAATTACCATAGGACAGAGTGGTGCATCAGCGTCATCTATTGTTATTGTTATTATTATTATTATTATTATTATTATTATTATTATTATTATTATTATTATTATTATTATTATTATTATTATTATTATTATTATGTTATATCAGGAGTTGAAATCGAATATATTATAGAAAACATAATCCATTCGTGACATGTAAGACGATAAGTGTCTGCTCTATGTAATGTAACATAACCATGATTTCATCGAATGTTACACCTGCTCCTTTGTAATGATAAATGATAACGGTTCATCTCCTGCTAGTGGATGATAAAACTTGATATTACCGGCATCTTATCAACACGATGTAAACAAGAGATACCGGCATAATCCTGAATACATATATATCTCTTAGAATTCCTACTAAAAGACTACTTACTGGATACTGTATTTACTCTTTAAAACAAACTCAATATTATATTCGTTGGCAACGCTGTGAAAAATAGGACATTAGTTTTGAACTATGTATTTTTAATTCATATATATATATATATATATATATATATATATATATATATATATATATATATATATATATATATATATATATATATATAGATATATATATATATATATATATATATATATATATATATATATATATATATATATATATATATATATATATATATAAGTAAAGAATTAAATGTTGGACAACGTTCTTTGACGTATTAATGTGTGTTTTTGTCGATCGAGAGTATAATTCTGCATTTAAAAACATTACTTGATAATTAATTAATATTTACGTTTAATGATATGGGTTATATGTTGAACCTCGTTATCTTTTTACAGAATGATTTATAATGTTTTTAATGTTTTAATATATGTCTATTGATTATACAGTTTTGTTGAGTGGGTAGGCTGGCCCGTACGTACTCCGTTTAACAAAAAAGAGTGACGATTGTTACTTCAAATAATTAGCCCTAAGTCGGTACGAAAAATGCACTAAAATCGAAGTTAAGTTTTCTCAACATGTCCTAGAGACATTTGTTATCCAAATGAGTTGCTTCTGCCTTTCTTTTGAACACTGCTAATCAAATTAAATTGTTTGATTGATTGTTAGCATGTTTTTCATAACAGTTAGAAGTATCTTAATGGGTATTTTTTGTATTTTCATAAGGTGGAACTAAAATATGAGCATATCTGTTAGTCTATATCTTATTGTATTTACAAATTGATTTCAAACTAACATTTGACTCAGTATTAAAAATGTAAAGTACGAAAGTTACTTTCTTTCTTTCTTTTTTCTTCCTTTCTTTTCAAATTGATGCCAAGCTAACATTTGACTCAGTATTAAAAATGTAAAATACGAAAGTTACTGGGTTAATGTGGTACTCAGAAACGTAGTACCAGATACCTATTTTAGGATGATGGAAGAATATTGAGTCATTGTAATTAAAACTGCCCATTCCTTTCTTTCTTTCTTTCTTTACAAATGTCAAGCTAACATTTGACTCAGTATTAAAATGTATAATACGAAAGTTACTGGATTAATGTGGTACTCAGAAACGTAGTATCAGATATCTTGGACCAGAAAATCGATTTTATAAGCCAGACCCGCCATGAAAATCTTATACGTACAGACTATGGATAAATATTTCAACATTTCAGCCGTAATAGAAACTGGCACAGCTGCAAAACATCAGAACAGGGACGTTATTATACATATTCCATACCCTCCATCGGACACCCTTTCATTACTTTCACACTATGATATGCAATAATGGTCAGGAAAAAATCTAATGAAATCGTTAGACGACAGGTGCTTTCTTCGTAAAGTTAAATATATATTTATCCTCCAAAGTAAGATATTGAACACGAATTAAAGATAACCGAACTTGACAGTTTGTTATTTTATCTGTTTCGTGTATTTTAGTAATACTCCAATTTTTTAAAGTTGCATCACCTTGCATTGGTTTTACCATTTCGCTATTTTATTTTCGGATGTAAAGGCTAAAGTTGTCTTTACAGGTAGAATTATAACGAGATAAGGGCATAAAGTGGAAGTGCGGTCAAGTAGATTAAACACATTTCTAAATTCACAATGTCAAATCTGATCACGTGTTTAGTATTAGTAGGAGTAATCCAGTTAATTAACGGTAAGTATGCCATATTTAGATATCATAAGAAATATGGAAGAGATTTTATTGTTTATAATTAGTATATTTCTGGAGGATGGAGGAATATTGAATAATTGTGATGAAAACTCCCCATTCCTTTCTTTTTTTCTTTCTTTCTACCTATTCTTCTTTCTTTCTTTCCGTAAGTTCGATCCCATACTTGAATTCAACAATGTGGTTGTGATCGATATTTATTAATTAAGAAAAAGCAGATTATTCGGATGAAGTCTATAATCATTTAACAGCCGAAAAGTATTCATAGATCCATAGATTTAAAGATAATCAAAGAAGAATAGAAGTGTTCTTAATCAGTCTGATTTGTAAATATACTATATATGCGTCTGTAAGTGTACGAACTGTTACTTTTTGAGTTTCTTGGCGGGTGTAGTAAGCTTAACAGGAGCCGCTTGCACCTTGCCTCGCCCTTGCTTTTCAGAAGGTCTTTAACATTTAACTGTAGTATATTGTCGTGATAGCCAGTGTCATCACTCACTATTGTGTCTTCTCTTTTACCTTGTCACGACAAGTATTATTTGATATAGACAAGAAACAAAGCTTGAATGTACATATGATATGATTTATACGAAATGCATACTATAACATTAATTTTAGGATATCCAACCTTAAGCAACAAAAGTGGGGGAAACTGGGGACTTGCCAGTAATCCAGCGTTGATTGTACCAGGAACACAATGTTCATATCCTGATCCTAAATGTCCTATCAACTGCCAGGCCACGGATAGCAATGGCTGCGCGGTCTGCACATGTACTCATAGTAAGTAAATGTCCTATCAACTGCCAGGCCACGGATAGCAATGGCTGCGCGGTCTGCACATGTACTCATAGTAAGTAAATGTCCTATCAACTGCCAGGCCACGGATAGCAATGGCTGCGCGGTCTGTACATGTATTCATAGTAAGTAAATGATACATAATGCTTACTGCTTATATGTTTACTTTCAAGACTATTACATTGACGTCACTTTCTCTCCGTAATGTCTATTTGAAAATGAAGACCTGTTGCAGTTGATAATGGTTTTTAAAGTTTTCTGGAGTACATTTCCTTTGCATCACTTCCATGTAGAACAGTTGTCCCTAAACTGATTGTAGTATATATATGACACAGGTAGAAAACTAAGTCATTCTTGAGACGTGAACAGCATAAATGACGAAAATGAAAACTGAAATTCATGTAACATTCAAAACATCATGAGAACTATCATTTTAATCATTATTTCTCTATTTATTCATTTATTTATCTATTAATTGTTATTGTTATTATTATTATTATTATTATTATTATTATTATTATTATTATTATTATTATAAGAAAATTTTATCGTATGTTATAAATACTACCATAAGTTCATTTTACTACTTGGGTGATCTCAGATTCCTGTTTTTCAATATGCCGATAAAACGTTACAATACTTACACACTTGTTAAAAGTTTGCTTCGAGCTTTTGGTGCATTGGTGGCTTTATGGTATTTTATTTGCAATAATGTATATCCGATTTGATTACGCAAACGTGGCAGGTGGACACATGCTGATAGAATCTTCAGAAAGACCACCCACTGACGAATCGAAAATGGACAACAATCTTGTTTTAACAGAAGAGCTCGCTCATACTGTAAATACTCTGCTAATGCATTATGAAGGTCAGGGTTGATCATCGCTTGGTATGCACATTGCTTTACATGCTTGCAATAAACTGAATGCTTGAACTTATTCATGACATATACTGTTGTCAATGTTAAACGTTTTGATAAAAGAATAACACTAGATCAGTTTGAAATTTGAACAACCACTTCCATATAGTAGTATCATATTAAGCTTTATATTTCAGAAATAACAATTTGATTAACGACATCACTCAAAAACAACACACGAAAATCTATTTTAAGAGAAGATAATCAATTCCAACACGAATTAATGGAAAAATGTATATATCATAACATTTCTAATCGACACACACATACATACATACACAAACATACACATAACTTCATACTTTTATGAAATGTAAGTTTAAGTTAATATTTCATGATGGAATAAAGTGGTAAATCAAATTACAATTTACAGAGTATGATATTGTCTTAATTTATAAGAGTCTTTGACATTCTAAATTCAAATCTGAAAACTCGTGTATCTACTTACTTATTCGTTGTTTTCTCTTCTCATTTCATTTTCACTTATTAAGGAGGTACTCGTCAAACGAACACTTCATCGGTTAGTAGTCCAAACATAAACGGATGTAAGCCATTTCCGAAATCTTGCAGTTCTGCTTGCGTTTCCATTGACAGTATGGGCTGCGTCATCTGTAGTTGCCCTTCTAGTTCAGGTAGCTATGATGGATATATTATGTACTTGATGATAACCCAAAAGGAACCCAACACAAATATGACCTATGAATAAAAATGTCCAAATGTTATTTATAGAGAAGTTGATGGCGCAACAATTATTCAAAATACATTTGCAAGTGATAATCAAATAATTTCTTCCTAAATGTAATATGTAGTGATCGTTTGTCTTAAACACAAATAAGAAATAAGTTCCTAAACGATATCACCCATAGAGAGTGATAAATGTATTTGTTGCTCAGGGTTACAGATACCATCAACTTCGAAAGACTTTTTGAAAATTTTTATAGATCTTATTCAGATCTTTCATCTTAATTTTGAAAATTGACTTTTCGGTGATATGACTCCTATGGAATGTGTTTTCCCCATACCTGTAATCATCGTATATGCAAACTAAGGAGGGTCAAGCTATCCGATCTATTCTGGTTCAAAATTAGTTAAACGCTGTTGAGATCGAAAGTCTTACTTTGAGATAATCGAAAAGACTATAAGTCTTGTATAAGGGCCCTTTACAACCTTATGCTGACCTCTTCTTTAACCTTGTATTCTGACTAAAAGAGCGTTGGGGACGGGTCTTGTCTATTCCTTTTTATAGAAAATGAGGTCCTGAATCTCATCCATTCTAACAAATCAGAGATCTCAGTTTGCTATCAGACAAGCAGAGCACGGTTGGCTCATGTTGATGTTGCTTAACATTTTCATATCTATATTATTTCTGTAATTATATTCGTTTCATATTTTCATGAAATCTACTTGAGTAGTCTGTTGATCCTTGTGATTAGTATGGAGGATTATTATATAATTACCAACATGTCTATGGCAACTTATTTCATACCACAGAAACAGGTGGCCTCTTTACCTTCTGTTTTATGGATACTGTTGCGGATTAATAATTGCACAGATATTTGGTTTTATGATCTGATTGTCTGATCTAACAACAAAAATTTTGAAAAACAATGCTAAATGCCAAATAATGCAAATAAAAACATGTAGAAGAAATGTTTAAAACTGTTGGTTTTACAATCAATATGTACTTATTTAATAATTGGTTCCATCTTACTTTTATGATAAAGCATCTTCATCGTCTGCTTTGACATCATCATCATCTGGTTCATCGTCTGCTAGTACACAGAACAACAACAATGGCTGCGCACCGTTTCCCAAAGGGTGTAAATCTGAATGTGCAACAATAGACTCCAGAGGATGTATTGTATGTCAGTGTCCAACATCATCAGGTATTATACAGAAATTCCACACCGTAAAATTAGTCTCAAACATGGTAATACCAGCTTTTGAAAGGCAATAACTCAATTTCGTTATCGTTAATTCAGGGCCATTTCACTATGTAATTCACCTTGATGACATTATTCAATAGTTTTCTTTATCTTCCCTTTTGTTTGTTTTGAATTAAAGTATTTTATATGATTGGGTTTTTGTTCTGATTCTTACACTGAAACCGTAACTTTATAAGACGTATTAGTGTAGAGATAGTGATATCAATGTTATCACCTTTATTAAACTGAATATATATTATATACACATTTATTATAACATATAAACTCGAAAACTGTGCATTTATAAGGTCTCTAAATTTCTGAAATCATAATCAAAAAAGAAAAAACTATCAATTCAATTTTTACTGATTTAAAATAATAGTATAACTTTGCAAGGATTGACACAAAATAAAACGATATGAGGAGTTATATCGAATGAATGAATTCTGTTTTTATCAAAGGAAGTGCAGGTCAAACTTCGTCTTCGTCATCATCTCAGGGTAATAACAACGGCTGTCCACCCTTTCCAAAATCCTGTCGCTCCGAATGTGCTTCTATAGATTCTAACGGCTGTATTATTTGCCAATGTCCAACAACTAAAAGTAAGAAGTTTAAATTGATAAGTATTTATGTTTAACGGTATATATAAGATATTGAAAACAATAATCTTAAGTAGAAAAGAAGCCATGCTAGACGATTTGGTCTTGAATCTATACCGTTTTCTATTATCTAATGTGTAAATATTGAGAGTGATGACAAATTATAAAATATATGATATATTCTGACATGTATAGTCACATTGTGACAAAATGTAATACGTTGATCCTCGACGTTAAAAAAATAAATTAAAAATGACAACACCCTTTTTCTCAGATCTTCAGCCTTCTGTACACTTTATTTCCGTTAAAAGGGAAGAATTGTTTTATAATTATGGTAGAAGTGCTTATTATAGATTATTGTATCCGAAAGACATATACATGTATAAAAATTTATATGATAATTATACATAGGGCTAAATAAGATATTTTTCTAGTTCTTTTTTCAATTTGGAGTCCTCGTAATTGTTTTGAAACAAACTTTGGTATACTGGTAGTATATAGGATCTAACCGTTTCATTTTTCAGATTCAACATCTTCTCTGTCGACATCAGTATCATCCGGTAACGGCATCAACAGTTGTCCTGCTTTCCCCAAAAACTGTCCGTCATCATGCGTATCCCTGAACGACATGGGTTGTGTCCTCTGTCAATGCTCAGGTACACTAAAAAAGGGCACTAAGTTAGAGTTATCAAATTTCCTAAGTCACAATATCATATCCAAATTAAATTCTTAGTAATCGTCCTGTAATTCTAAAACACATCATTTATGACATGAATGCCTCTCATGAGAGAAAATGTCCAAAGCACTGTTTATCGTTTCATTGACATCCAAATGCATATTCTATTGCATGTGCAAATATAGAAATCACGATTAAAATTACACTCTTAGCTACCCATAATGCTAGTGGATCTACTGCTATTCACCAAAGCGGGAATTTCGTCGTCCCACAAGGCAATCCCACTCATATGAACAATGGCGGGTGTCCGGTTCTAGATTCCAGTTGCCCTACAGAATGTGCCGTAATCGATGATTCAGGATGCATAAGATGCAAATGCAATCATAGTAAGTCAGCGAGAAAAGCAAGTTATAAAATACATATTCATTCCGAAACTGTTTGACAACTGATATTAAGGTGGAACTCTAAAGGATGTTCTATTTTATTGTGCACTAGCTTTTTATATGTATCTGGGGTTAATCTTGTCATACCTTATGAATGATAGTTCGCCAGTTGCACTATCTGATTAAAAGAGTTAAAATTGCAAAGATGTTTTAAGATAAGGAGGAACACCAATAACAATTGTGAATATTTGATTGTGGTAAGTTGTTATGACAACATCTTTTAAATAACTTTTAAATAACTTGTCTTTCTATAGGTGTTTCATTTATACTATTATCATGTTTATTTTGTGACTATGTGTTCTTACTCAACCTACTTATATTATGTCCGCTGCGGCTTAATCAGATGTCATTTTATACACCTTACAGATTCATCTTCGTCCTCAACTTCACCTGGAGGTAAGGGAAGATCAGTATAGTACTCAATACACTTCATTTTTGTATATAAAATCCTCATCAGTCGTGCTGATTTGTAAATATTGAAAATAGTATCAAACTGAAAATAAATAAAACCTATAATATCTTTAAATGTGAATACTATTTTATATTAAACCAATATGCACAATTATATTTTCAACTTTTCTGGTATCAAAAGGGTATTAACAATTATTTTTATTTTTATTTATGTGATAGGTAGTTCTATGGCAAGTAATAATGGTGGATGTCCCTCTCTTCAAAGAAATTGTCCAACGAACTGTCTTTCAATCGATTCCAATGGTTGCGTTGTTTGTCCAAAATCTTGTAGTTCTTCTACCGCTGGCAACAATGGTATGTAAAATTTTTACCTAGTAAAAAGAAATTCTACTGAAAATCAGTGTGTTCAAGTTCATAGGCGAGTAAACCCTTTATGTTATGGAAACTTATAAGGGAAGCAGCATATTTCGACGAAAGGTATTTTGACGAAATAACCGATATTCTACTGATACATAAAAACCACCCACTTTAGCAAGTTAATGGTTTTAGACAATTTCTCCTTATGTTTTCTGTACATGCCACATCAAATCAGTCACCTATTAGAAATGGGCAGCTTTTCTTTACATTAACTCCATTAATCCTAGGTCTTTATAGAGTTTTGAAAAAAAAATAATTGTAAACTTGCCCTTTCATTTTTGTCAGTAAATACCCACACATGTCCACCATATGATGATTATTCTTGCGATGATGTTTGTAAGAAGACGGACAGCTATGGATGTAAAATATGCCAATGTCCTGACCAGGGTATGTAGTGTTATCCACAAATGAGACACACTTCTATCCATGGCACATATATTCATATTATTTGCATGCGACAGAATCGGTCAACCTCATTATCTTTATTGCATAATGAGATTTCTCTGGTGATCAACAGACAAATCAGTGCTAATAATAGTAACTAACAAGTACTTTTCTTATCATTACTTTTAAAATAATACATATCAACCAAATATTAATTTTCCATGTATTTGTAAATATCAATTCATATGACGGAGTAGATCTCAATATTATAATATTCAATTCATGTTTCTGTTGACTTACAGCAACCACAGCAGTACCAGGAGCAGGGGGCTGTCCTTCCTTTGATTTTGGATCATGCGACCCTAGCTGTGTGGTTATGGATGGTCAGGGTTGCCTATCGTGTTCCTGTGCGGGTAAGTGCTAATTATTTTCACATTTTATATATATATACAGAGATCAGAGATTATCTTAATTGATGTATCTGACCTACATATATACAAAATGTTCTCTTCTTTAGCAACAACATCAGCCCCCTCTGGAGGAGCCGTCTCCACTGCAGTACCAGGGGCAGGAGGATGTCCTTCTTTTGACTTTGGAACTTGTGATCCGAGTTGTGTGATCATGGACGGGCAGGGGTGTTTGTCATGTTCCTGTGCGGGTAAGATCATAACTTTGTAACTGATAACTTTTTTATGAGTTAAAGTGACGTTTGTACTGGTTTAGTTATGACAGAATTAAATAGGAATTATTAGGAGAAAATGTTAAGATTATGAGTATGCAAAATCATTGGCATGTTGAATGTTTAGAAAATAGAGCTTATTTATATTATATAAATTCACATTTCATTGTGCTTATTGCAGGAATAGGGCCTTTGGTGTTTGGATCTTAAACTATCATTCGTATCAAGGGGTGGCTGAAACATTGTTAATCTCTTGCTTATAACATTTGTGTGTTCAACATTAGATCACTCATTTTAGCTTAAAAGTTTGTGTCGCTTCTTCTTCGTCCATAACGAAATTTACAAATACATTTGGTTTTATACTTCACGCTTTTAAATGGAACAAATAATTTTAAAAAACACCACTAGTAAAAACGTTTGGTGTATCAATGGTCGTATATTTGATTTTTGCATTGTTTCCAGCCACAACACCAGCATCCTCTAGTGGTTCTGGAACAACTTCTGTACCGGGTGCAGGGGGATGTCCTTCATTTGACTTTGGAACTTGTGATCCAAGTTGTGTAATTATGAATGGTCAAGGGTGCCTGTCGTGCTCCTGTGCAGGTTAAAATAAAATCTTTAAAGTATTATTTACTACTTATATGTTTTCTATTAAAACATTTATATTTCAAAAATAAATGACTTAGCAGGAAACTTGTGGTTTAAAGACTCATAAATACTTTTTTCTGTATCATGAACAGAATGTAAAAAAACACCCTTGAACTAAAGTTACATTTTGATTTCTACAAACTTAAAAACTAATGATAGAATTATAAAACTTTTCTCTGAGACTTTCGGTCACATAACACAGCATCTTCGATATGTTACATATTGTCACACATTCCATTTACAGTGTGGAGATCTTAAAATTTTCACGTGAAGAGTTTGACTTAATTAATGTTGTTATTTCTTGATCTGAATATGTCTATGACACTCTTATTATAAAAATAAAGTGTTGAAATATTTTTTCATCTTCTGTGCGTTATGGACATCCGTTGCGGTTTTGGCTTTCTCAACTGGAGAAGCTCTTTCCCAATTACCTTAACGACATACTACCACTTACCTCCATAATTTACATTAAATATTTTCATAATGTAAATTCAGGCACAGCAACAGTTCCTTCTAATAACACAGTCACACCAGCTCCATCAACTGCCGTTCCGGGAGCTGGCGGATGTCCTTCGTTTAACTTTGAAACATGCGATCCATCTTGTGTTGTCATGGATCCACAGGGATGCCTTTCTTGTTCATGTCAAGGTAAGCCATGATTATATCTTCTACATTTCAATAATCTATGTCTATATGTCATATATGAAGTTCTTCGACATTTCAATAATCTATGTCTATATGTCATATATGAAGTTCTTCTACATTTCAATAATCTATATCTATATGTCGTATATGAAGTTTTACATTTCAATAATCTATGTCTATATGTCATATATGAATTTCTTCTACATTTCAATAATCTATGTCTATATGTCATATATGAAGTTCTTCTACATTTTAATAATCTATGTCTATATGTCATATATGAAGTTCTTCCGTATATCTTATTTCAGCTTATTTTATTAGAATGACTTTCTATTCTTCTAAATCTTAAATATCGTAACATGGATAAAATGGACACCATACTATATGGTTTTGACTAGGTTTTTTACGACTGATGTGTACATTTAGCAGGAGATGTTTAACCATCTGAAACTGAAACCTGAATCATTTCAGACTTCTAAATGATCTACTCACTCTTGCGATATTCTCCTCAATTTTGTCCAAAAGTAAAATTTATTATCTTTATTTCATATTGTTTTTAAATTTCTAATATTTGCGTTTAAATGTTGATTTTAGATTTTCGAATTTCGTTTTACCAATTTAACCCTTGTTTTTTTTTTTACAAACATTCATAGTCACAACGCCAGGTTCTTCTGGTGGATCGACGGCACCGCGGTCAACTACTGTTGTACCGGGTGCTGGCGGTTGTCCATCTTTTGATTTTGGAACATGTGATCCGAACTGTGTAATCATGGACGGGCAGGGGTGCTTGTCATGTTCTTGCAAAGGTAAATCTAAGATAATTAAAATTAATTCATGTATACAAACAGAAATTTAATTCTCTACTCGTTTTATTTTATGTTCACCCCGTATATGGCTTATCCGTTGAATAAAATTCTTAATTATGTAAAGTGAAATATCTTTTGAATCAAGGACATCGTCTCTGCGTTTAGAACAGGAAGGAAACATGTGTACTGTCTCTTTAACACGTACAAGTACAATGCATTTTGATAATACTTTGGAATAAAATAGATGTGATTCCACAAGTGAATTGTATGTATAATCCATTATATTTGCATTGCATTTTGTTAGCAATGAAACCTCATTCTACTGACAAATTTATATCTAGCTACAACAAAAGCTCCCTCTGGCGGTGCCGTTACATCAGCACCAACAACTGCTGTTCCTGGTGCAGGCGGATGTCCATCATTTGATTTTGGAACATGCGATCCATCTTGTGTTGTCATGAATGGCCAAGGTTGCCTGTCTTGTTCATGTCAAGGTAAACGTTACACGTAACTATAATTCCATAAACAGGCATGCATGGTCTATATTTACAGAGATATAGTAATATTGCAAGGGAATGAGGAGTAGGGCCATTTACTTTCAGATTAAATACAAGCAGTGTTATCTGTCAAATTTGGACATCATTATATTAAAATGGTTCTTTGGCTAATTGTTTTCCTTTACATAATAAAGAAAAAAGAGGAGTTACTGGCTCAGATATGTGGCAGAAGTCACCATGGAGCTATACAATACATGAATATAAATAATATACTAGAACATATAACACATTACAAAAATATTTGATTGTAGTGCAATTACGATACCGACTTAGGACGGTCATTTAATTTGACAAAAGCCAAACAAATGGTGTGGTTAACCGGTTTACGGGCCCACCTTCCCACTCACCGTAACAGCAGAACAATCAAAGGACGTACATTTAAAAATTTATAAATAATCCTCCATGTAAAGAACAAGGGTCAACAGGTATCGCATATTGAGAGGTCATAAAAATATAAACACGTAAGGTATTGTAAAACACATAATGGTATAAAAATATATGCGACATCAACATGATAAACCGTGCTCTGCCAGTCTGAAAGCGAGCTAAGACCCTAGATCTGTAGGAGTCCCGACTAACAGTCAGAGGGGACGAGGTTCAGGACCATGTCTCCTCTGAAAGAGGTTTGGACAAGGCCCGTCATATAGTCCCCACCGCCCTGTTAGTCAGCGTGCAACGTTCAAGTAAAAGTCTGCATAAGGATGTAGAGGGGCCAAATACAAGACCTATAGTCTTTTTGATGATCTCAATATCATATTGTCTATTTAGAAGACGTTTGACTACTTTATTACATGATAAAATAACGTTATCGGAGCCTTTTACTTTCCTTAGTTTATATACGAGATCACCGTAAAAATTAGGATGGGAAATTCCATTGGATACATACTGTTGAAAAGAAATATTTCCAAATTTAGACAGAAGTTCTGAATAAGATCTGAAGAATTTGCCGAATGTTTTTCTTAGCTTGTGATATCTGTAACCCTGAGTTAAAAGTTTAGTAGTAATTTTTAAATTTCGTTTATGAAAGTCCAAAACATCGGTGCAGCCTCTGACAAATCGAACTAATTGAGATATATAGATACCATATGATGGGAGTCGAGGGACATCGCCATCCAAGTAAGGGAAATTTACAATAGGAAATCCAAAATCCTCACGTTTATCATAAATATTATTATATATTAGGTGGTTGATAATTTTGATGTTTAAATCTAAGAAAGGTGTAGATTTATCTCAAGTATTAGCTTTATTCAATGTGAGCTCTGGTGGATATATTTCTGATATAAATTGTTCGAATTCAGGGTTGTCGATAACCAAAATGTCATCCAGATATCTGCAAGTATTATTAAATTTGTCAATGAGGTCAAAACGTTTTGATTTTTGAATAGAAACCATAAAATCCCTCTCATAACAATGAAGAAATAAATCTGCTATCAGAGGCGCGCAGTTTGTACCCATAGGAATCCCAACTATTTGTTGATATATCTTGCCATCAAATTGCACAAAAATATTATTCATGAGAAAATCTAGTGCTTTACATAATTCCTTGCAAGTCCAGTATTTATATGAAGTATATTGTTTGTTGGAAAAGAATCCGGAGTTATTGGAAGTACATATGTACGTTTTAGATTCTCTGTGAAAACACCATTGTATAAGAGACAGCAACTTGCTTTTAATCAAATCATGAGGCAGAGATGTATAAAGTGTAGAAAAATCAAATGTAGAAATTTGAGTCGCTTTGAAATTTAGCGAAAGAAGTTTGTCTATAACTTCATGAGAATTTTTAATCGACCAGAATTAATTGATGTTACTATTATGAAATGTGACATCACAATATTTGATAATATGATCTTTTATAGCAGTTAGAGCAGACGTAATATGCTTCGATAGTACCGTGGTAGAGCAGTGGCTAGAATTAGATATGAAACGTGATGTATATGGACTTTTATGTAGTTTTGGGAGCCAATATATGGTTGGTAGATCAGATTTATCAGTTTTAATTTTGAAGTCGGACATGGTCATGAGGTGATCGTGCAAGGTGCTGTCTTTTGAGGTAGGGCTTTCCACATATGTATGAGTGGAGTTTAATTCGTTTTTAAGTACTTCAATATAATATAGTTTTCAAACAACTATTATGTTATTACCTGCTTTATCAGCAGGAACAACGACATATTTAGCATGTAAGTCAGCTATCTTCTTTTTAATAGAATTTGCCGTCCATGTATTAGGCTGTTGGAATAAATGCGGATTTTCCGTAAAGTTCTTAATACGGATATCGACAATTCTTAAAATCTCGTATTTCCAATCATTAAGAGCATGAACCTTTACCTGTTCTTTTTTACACCAACGTTTACAATATGTAGTTAAAGCATCTTCTATAACGTCATGGCATTTATTGAAATCTATCCTGGTAACCTATATTTAGGTCCTTTTCCAAAAAGGGTGCGCAATTTCTTGTCCGAAATACAGTTTAGGTCACCAGTAATAACATGACCTGCCGGTTTATAAACATATTTAGAATTTTCACAAGAACACGACGAAGGAATAGAGTCTGAAACATCAGGGTTAGATGTAACTTTATTATAATTTAAAATAAGATTTCTTATAGGCTTTTTGTACTGGTAACAAATAAGTGGAGGTTCTAAATTCTCAAAATATTGGGGGATTTTAGATGTGACTCTATGATCACGGAAAATATTAGAAATGTTAAGTAGATCGAAGCCTTTATTAATAAATTTAATTTTGAAAAATTGCTGTTTGGGTGGAAGAGACGGAATACGAGGAAAGAGTTTATTATATGAAAATAGAATAATCAAATTGAGTTTATATCAATCAGAATTGCATAAACTTCGAAGATCAGCTTCGTCCAGGATAGGTTTCAGTTTATTTACCGGAATAGAAGATAGTGCATGCAAAAGTTCATGACGGCCATTATTTTTTGCGATAAATAGAAGATCGTTTAATGACCTATTTAAACGATTACGTTTTCTGATGTTACGATTACGGCGACGACCATGTGACCTACGTTTTCTAATAGTTTTATGTCTTAATGTAAAAATATTGATCTTATTCTGACGAGAAGAAATATTACCTTGTCGATATATTTGGTCGTATAGACCGAGAGGGTATGGGGTTTGTAGTTGTTTAATCCAGTAGAGCTCGGTTTCCAAAAGTCGTTTTTTAACATCTGATTTCGTATCACCTGGTAATTTAGAGATATTTTCTACTGGAGTTATTTTCACATTGTTATTATTATGTTAGTATTTATTAAAGTGGTTATAAAGAAAATTCTGGTATTTACGTCGTGAATTATTACGAATTTTATAGGAATGATTCCGAAAACGTTGTTTCAAAGTTTGAGAAGTTTCCCCGACATATTGAGCCCCACATCCTCTAGCTTCTCAAGTGATGACATGTATAACATTGGCAGTATTTCAATCTATGTCTTTGTCTAATTTGGTGTTAAATATATCTCCATTAACCGAAGATTCAATATTGGACTTGCAGCTTAAATGATGGCAAGTAAGACATTTCTTGGCGTTGCACTTATTAATCTTAGAATACCCTCTGCGTATAGAATTGACAGCTCTGTAAGAATTTATAGGCGTGAATGTTTTTGAAAATGAGATAGAACGATTAATAGGGAAACTACTTTTAAGTGGAGAAATATGAACTTTAGTGGTGCCGAATAATTTTCTACAAGAAATACCAGGTATATGAAGAGTGGACGCAGAGGGCAATCTAAGTGGTGTGATTATAACTTTAGGAGATTTGTATTTTAATTTTATTATATTTGAAGCCATTTTAATGAAAAGGGGGGATAAGGATGTACAAACCCAGGGGAAAGCTCCCACACAACCAAGTCAGTAACTATTGGGTGAATAATAATAACAAAAGTTTTGTAGATTATCGAAGAAAATAGTTTTTGGCATACAGCCATCTTCTTTTATAACTTATTGACTAAATACCATTTTTATCAAAATTCGCGATGACGCATAGCATTGTTCATCAAGTGTATTTCATGTATGTATATTCAGCTACAACAGCAGCACCCTCTAGTGGATCGGTCACAAAGGCACCGACAACTGCAGTTCCAGGTGCAGGAGGATGTCCATCCTTTGATTTTAGCAAATGTGACCCTAAATGTGTTATAACCGATGCACAAGGTTGTCTTACATGTTCCTGCTCAGGTAGGATATTTTTCATAGGTCTTTCATGTAGCAATCTGTTGCTATTTGTCAACATAATTCTGTGTTTCTTTCATTGGTTTTTATTGTTTGTTTGCTCTTATTTTCTTTGTTTATAATGTTTGTGAAGGGGTATTACAATTTGTCAAAGAGGTCTTGGGTTCGACTCCCGCCATAGGCTAATCGGTGTCCTGTCTTTCGGATGAGACACCGAAAATCGACGTCCCTTTTAACAGAAGCCTCGGCAAAAGACTGATCACTGCATCGGGTGGGCCCCTTGCAAAGTTATAAATATCTGTACCATGCATCAGAAAGATGTCTTTATCATATACTCGTGAGGTGACGCAAAGCTGTAATCTATCAATAACACTGCACTACGTGAATTAAAATTGTGCTAATAAATAAAGAACAAATATACCTTTTAATTTTGTGCGCATTTCGACAACTTATGTCTCTTCAGTGGTGTTCGTGGCCGAATGATTGGAACTGCCATATTATATAAATATTTGAAGAGCAGTGTAGAAACCAAAATGACCGAAAAAGTGAACCAAAGAATCAATCTAAGGACAGAACTATGCATGAGGGAGATACTCCTTAGTTTTAGAGTGATTTACATAATTTCATGACGGAAATTTTTATGTATATATTTCAAGTCAGTACAAAAGCACTGAAAACTAGAGTTATGATGCGCTCGGGGACTATAAGTCCACCAGCAGTGACAACGGCCTAGTGGTTATAATAAATATAGAACATATATACCTTTTAATGTACTAAATGATTTTATATTTGACAAACTCCTTATTTTCATATAGACATGTATTAATATGGGCATGGAGGAAAGGTTTTTCAACAAATTGTCGGCATTCCAATGGGCACTAACTGTGCCCCGCTTCTGACTGACATATTCCTTTACTCATACGAAGCTGAATTCATTCAGTCTTTGCTTATTTTTCGTTTTTACTAGCCACATCTCAAATGCCATCTTCCAACACCTCTCCGAGTGTTACTACAGCAGTTCCCGGTGCTGGCGGCTGTCCATCTTTTGACTTCAGCAAGTGTGACCCTAAATGTGTAGTTGTGAATGGTCAAGGATGTCTATCCTGTCAATGCCAAGGTAATAGGAGTGTGATATAATTATAACAAGACAATTTTCTATTTGTGAAATATGCACAATTTTTTTTTCATTTATTAGAGACATGTTCTTATTTGAAAACTAATATACATTGAGAATGATATCCATTTCTATACATAACAAAGCGGCCATCATTTTATTTCATATTATGGATTTTAATATATGTCATTTTTCTATATTTCATCATCTTTGCATTTATGTCTTAAAACTGAAATAACCACTGAAATATCAAATAAAACTGTCATTATCATGCTTTTTTTCACAAGCCACTACCTCTGCACCTACAACCCCATTACCCACATTACCCAAAATACGAACGACTCCGAAACCAGTTACCATGACTACCACAGCGGCACCTGTAATAATGACCACCACAGCAGCTCCTGTCGTCACTACTGACGCCAAGACGTGTCCACCTCTACGTTGTGTTGCGCCATGTAATAAAGGCGTGGTCATTGGAGCCGACAAATGTCCTAAATGTAAATGTTAATAAAATGAGGAAAACTTTTACTTATTATGTACTGTAATTGTATAGTATACATGTTGCGGTTTCCATCCAATGAGTAGAGAAGTCACTTGTGCCTATTTGTAGATCTGGTTCGATTCGTATTGTCGGCTAGAGCTTATATAGGTTGAATTATCATCCTATACCTTCCTATTTGTCCTTCGGATGAGAGAGTAAGCCCTATGACATGGCATTCGTTGGCATGTAAAAGATCCCTCACTACTTCAGGAAGGTCCGTAGCATAGAAGATCCCTCACTGCTTCAGGAAGGTCCGAAGCATAGAAGATCCCTCACTGCTTCAGGAAGGTCCGTAGCATAGAAGATCCCTCACTGCTTCAGGAAGGTCCGTAGCATAGAAGATCCCTCACTAATTCAGGAAGTTGCGTAGCATAGATCCCTCACTGCTCCAGGAAGGTGCGTAGCATAGAAAATCCCTCACTGCTTCGGGAAGGTGCGTAGCATAGAAGATCCTTCACTGCTTCAAGAAGGTCCGCAGCACAGAAGATCCCTCAGTGCTTCAGGAAGGTCCGTAGCATAGAAGAAAGCATAAATACATCTGACTCAGCCATATGACATAAGTCATCACAGACAAAAAAGTAAAAACAAAAAAATAATAAATAAATAAAAAATACATAGGTAGACATCACAAAAATATCAATTGTAATGCAGTTTTGAGGCAATGACTTAGGACGGGCAATTGAAATAACGCTAGTTACTTGTTTACGGGTCCGCCTTCCCACTTACCTCAACTACAGAACACTTAAAGGACATACATTTTGAAATCAATAAATTATGCTCTATATTATATATCTGTATATAGATAAAAGTAAAACAATAAGATATCGAGCAATGTTCCATCAGAAAACCCTTGGGAAAATATTGAGTAAAGTAAATAATAGACCAACAGGCTATCCAATTTGAGAAAAAAAATACTGTTTTAAAAATGTAAAAGTGGAGCTAACCGTGCTCATCTCCTTTGAACGCGAGCTAAGGGGAAACTATGAAACAAGCACGTACCGCAATCATATAAGTGCAAAACTCTTGGAGTGACGTAAAACAGTAAAAAAAAAAACAAAAAACAAAAGCCAAACGTATCATAAACATGCCTTAAACTGTTATTAAGATACTACACTCCATTACAACTCTGGAATTCAACGATTCAATGGGTACGATACGAAAATTGTCAATTAATTGTTGTGGATAAAGTAATAGTAAAGGCAATCAGCTAATCAAATGTGGTATATAATCAGACTGTGACTGTACTAAGTTCCATTAAGGAAATTAAGGAAGTTTCAGCAGGAAATTAAAAATAAATGGCAATTTCATAAAGGTAAAATCGGATAAAAAATACGTTGTATCTGTTGTCATTGGCGTCCTAAGCGGACAGCAGAAAAAGAAGTTAATAATACACGGAATCTTTTATAACAAATTATTTTGGGTAACAGGTTACTACTCTCAAACTTTAGGGAACATCTAAAACAGTAATTTTTTAATACAAAGAAAGACATCTGACTCAGTCGTATGACAAAAGTCATCACAGACGGAAAAGCAAACAACAAAGACATAGGCTTAGGTGGTCATTTGAAATAACGCCACAAATGTGGTTAACCGGTTTACGGGCCTACCTTCCCATTCACCACAATTAAAGGACATACATTAAAAAATACGAATTATACTCCAAACACATAGATCAAAGACCAACGGGCTACCCAACTGAAAGTTCTTAAACAGTACATAAGTATACATTATATGTAGTCAACATGTATGGAACATTTCATAATTTAGCCTTCCCATTTAGACTTCGACACTGGATAAGTGATCGGTACTTCTTCGTTGTTTACACACAAAAGTACGTTGTTTTTCTATAACGTTACAAATTTTACTAGTATTGACAGGACTTTGGTATTTATGACAGACAAAATGGGCATGGTATGAATGGACTACCACATCACTCATCTGAAATACTATTCCCTGAGACTGAATCACCTTTTATCGATATCGCATATTCAGTCATATATGCTTTATTTCTAATCTATTTACGTCAATAATGAATTAATTATATTTGGATCAACTGAATTATCGGAATACATATTGATACTGTATTATTAACGATCGTAAACAATGTTAAGTCCAATGTATAGACAATGTATACTACATAGCAAAGAGTGATAGCTATCTAAGATGTGGAATAGTACGGACCAAGCAAATCCCAAGTAAATGGTAAACACTTCATTTTCTACATTTATTACATTTTCTACATTTATTACAGAAAGCTATGTCAATAATGACAAAAGTTACTAAATCTGTTACTTTCAGCATATGTATAGTGCATCTGGATTTAAAAAGAAGACTTAAGAATGTCCACTGTGGTATATTGTTGTTAGTGCCATAGTCATGTGACATCAGTTACTTTCGTATTTTACATTAAGATAAGTAATTTGAATAATATATCTCATTATTTGGGATTAATAGTAATCTTATATTGGGCAATCTGACATTATGATTTATCAAATACAATGCTGAACAGCAATTTATTTCTTTGTGTATCTTCAGTAATTTGTTCACATTATCTGATTATAAAAAGTATCCATATGTTTAAAGTGCTATTAGAATGCTGGGGTATTTTGCATTTTCTTAAAGTCAAAATGGAATTGTTATAAAATTCATAAAAATTACTGCTACTTCTACTTCAGTATTTCTCTGAGAGATATCTTCTAAAAATATCCATTCGCCCGATTTTACGACAAAATCCGAATAAAGTAAAGGCTTCCTGTACAACTTGTTGTACAACTTTTAACGTCATTTTACTTTGACGTCACAATGCAAACATTAACCTTATAATTAAACCCAAGGAAAGGTAGCATTGGTACAACTTCAGACGTCACATATTACGGAGATTAACGACTGAAAAAATCCCCCGAGCTGTTTATGGATTATTGTATATATCTTGTGATCGGAGACATGCAGCAGTGTAATTTTTTTAGCCCCTTGTTTATGTAGATACGCACATTGTGTAGAGAAATTGTGAACATTCTTATAGCACTTTATGTTAATTTATCAGGATATAAAGATAAAAATTCACAGATAGTTTAAGTTTTTTTAAACAAGCTTCTTTACGTAATCAATTCACTTCAGAGCAACGTGAACCTATAAAATAAGTACATGTTATATGTAATACGTTCTTATATTTAACAACTTCAGATAAAAATGAGAAATATTTTATTTTTCATTGTGATCCCTACGCATGACATTACAGAAGTCGCAAATTTCAAGAATTTTTAATGTGTAATCTAATATTGGATTCTGTTTCTTCTAAAGATTCTAACCTGCATAACATTTTTATTCAGTATTTAAATAGTTCAGGCTGAAAATAAAAACTAACAACTAATCTGTTCTTCAAGGTATTGAAGTCATGATTAAGATATAAGCAATATATCTCGATAGATTTAGTATATATCCTGTACACTTTTAAGCTAAAAAATCAGTTAAGGTACATGCATTGTACGTAACCTTCAGTTGGCCATTGTTGATATATTTTTGTCAGGTAAGAAACTCAAAAATAAACTGGAAATCCTTTCACATTAGGGTTGAAACTCATTAATATTAAAAACAAAACTCTTTAAATCTTCATTTCATGATTACTTATAATCTATAACTGTTATTGAAATAAATAGGTTTAAAGGAACGGGAATCATGATAGCTGATTAACTATAGTTTTAAGTTCAGTATAAAATGTGGAAGCCGTATGACAGAAGTCACCAAGAATATATAACTACAGTCTTAAGTTCAATATAATAATAAGGAAGAAAATAGTTCCTGTGATATATGTTCTAGTATATTATTTATATTCATGTACTGTATAGCTCTATGGTGACTTCTGCCACATAACTGAGCCAGTAACTCCTCTTTTTTCTGATTCAGCCGTATGACAAAAGTCACCAAGAAAATATACAGTATTGCTTAGGATGCTCATGTGATATGACAATAGTCAATCAATTGGTGTGGTTAACAGGTTTATGGGCCCACCTTCCCATTCACCGCAACAGGGAATAATCAAAGGATACACATTTAAAAATATGAATATTCCTTCATATAGAGTTCAAGGGTTAACAAGTGTCTCAAGATGAGATGTCATAAAATATATAAACATGTGTGGTAATGCAGAAAAACATTATGGTAATAAAAATATATTAAGTGCGACGTATATAAACACGTATGGTAAAGTAAAAATATTATGGCATTAAAATTAAATTGAGCCACATAACGTTTTATCAAGATTTGACGAACCTTGTTTTATAGGACTTTGTTTTCGAGTTATAAATCTTAAAACCCATTACAGAAATAACGAAGACGTCATCATGATTTTTCATTTTACATTATAGAATCGAAATGAAGACAAGACAGATATTGCTCCTATTGGGTGCATATATACATGTGTCGATGACATCAACGACGTTCGATCCGAAACGTAAGCATATTTTTATGTTTTATAATAGCTACATTGTTAAACTGTCGACGTCAGAAAATGGTCGTTGCTATTACTTACCTTTTCATCCAGCCAATTTTACTAAAATGTCATTTTGTATTCCAAATTTTCCCAACAAAACGATGCTTTGTTAAGTCGGTAGTTCCTTTATAAATCTCGGGTAGCTCGCAACCCTTTTTAAAAAGCATTGTTGATATGTGTGCTGTTTATGGTTCTATAAGGAAGCAACCAGTTATTTCACAATAAAAAACTTCTGTTTATTCTTCTTAATATATCCAACAAGAGCATTCGCAATTATATATCAAAATCTTTGTAAATCATTATTAGATAGTCTTTTTTATTTTTTGTTTTTATTTTTTATCATTATTATCATTTTATTTTATTTATTTATTTATTTTGTTCTTAAAGTAGCACATAAACACCAATAACTTGCAAAAATGCATTCTAAGAACCTAGATATAATTCAGAACAAACTAAAAATCATTTTGAATTCCCAAGATGAGGTCAAGTAACCTGGCGTAAGAAATGCCTATTGGTTTATTGTAATATATGTCGCTTAATAGTTTAAGATAAGTATGAAAATTCAGTTGATGAAATAAGTTTGATATTGCCGAAAGTTCGACAATAATCGTTCAATTATGGATCGTTTTGTAGTCAAGATAAGGCTTTGAATATACCATTTATCTATCTATTTATTCAATAATTTATTTATTTACCTATTTTTCATTGTTACTTTGAAAGATATTTAAATCCTTAGGAGGACTTTGTTAGACCATAAATAATAAAATGCCAAGAAGAAAAATAAAGTTGAGAACCTGAAATTGTAGATAACCTGAATATAGCGAGCCGGATATTTTTCTCATTTATTTATATATCTATTTATATTACAAAGCCTATCTTCTTAGCGCCCCCACTCTATATCAGATGTTTGCTTCCTAGGCCAGTTATATATGTACATGTGTATCTTTTTTTCAAATTGCAGTTAATGATGTTAACACCTCTTTAATCTTAAAGCCGGTGTGGCCTAGTGGATAAGGTCCTCGGCTCGTGATCGAGAGGTCCCGGGTTCGACTCCCGTCCTGGGCACACCGGTGTTCTGTCTTTCGGATGAGACAGTGAAAACCGAGGTCCCGTGTCACGGTAGGCGTGGCACGTAAAAGATCCCTCACTGCTTCGGGTGGGTCCGTTTTAAAGGTCTAAATTTGTATGCAATGCATCCGGCAGATGCCGTCACCATATACGTGAAATAATCGTGGAGTGACGTAAAACAATAATCAATCAATCAATCAATCAATCTTTAATCTTAAATTGAAAAGTAGATAGCATCAAAATTCTGCCTTTTGTTATATTCGTTTTTCTCGACTCTTGTGAAGTACCCCATCATTTTTCTTCTCTTCTGAGTGCCTGATTCCTTATTACTGACATTTGTGTACCTATCATATGAAAAGATCTTCGTAACTTTCTTCAGTGACTGTCCTGAGCTGTACGTTGAACAAACTCGTCGTCAATGTAACGGGAGCGGCAGACAATGGCATCATCTATGTTCAAGGGGAGGATGAAAAATGCCGTTTTGATACCTCCCAAAGCGTGACTGAATACCGGTTTGATTTTGACCAGTGCAATATACAATGGGTAAGATGGATAACTATATAGAATCATTATTCACCATCACACATGTTTCCCTATCCTGTCAGTTGATAAGTGTCTACTGGCTCACTATTAGTTTGATGTTTTGTTCGATTTCAGAATCACTGATGGTGGCGTATTGTAACCCGAAACGTACATACTTTAAACTGAATTATAACGAAATATTGCACTCTAAGTCTTAAGTTTCATTACATAGTATACTGTTTTTATATATTCCTATTTGCTTGATTGTTAACCTAATCAACTAATATAATTAATGTTCCTTTAATATTTAATGTTTTCTGGCTTGATTTGACACCCTCTATACTAGAAGGTTACCTACTTTGATTTCTCCATATATATTTATATGGAATTTACACGATTTGACTCTTTCTACTGGGTATATGTGGCGGGTGTTGGTACCAAACAGGAGATGCTCACTCTCCCCGGGCAACTGATCTTACTCCATCTTGAGGGGTTCACATATGCTCATCAAGTAGACATTTTTCGTTGTTTACTATTTGCTTTTCATTTTCACTAAATTTGTATGTGCTTTGGATTCATGATTTTCGGACTTATGGTTTGGATTTATCCATCATCTTTACATTCCGATTTTACAGTATTTCCGGGTCAAAAATTGTTTACAAACGTCTTCTTTTATTTCAACTATGTTTGAAATAACTGTTTAATACAATATCAAATCTTGTTTCCTGTTTGCCTTTAAATGATATACACACACAAAAAAAGAACTTTGCGTGTAGAGCACGAGAAATCGTCCCATTTTCAAACACCGGAAATCGTTGCGAAACACATGCTGTCTGAATTCAGTAAGAACATTGGAATAAATCTATTTACCACTGACTTTCATTTAACTTACCCCTTTCCGAGCGATGTTCTGCACCAGATAAGATTCGTCAGTACATCATTACTCTCCACAAACTACACACATTGCAGTTTATTCCATTTTTTTCTCTCTATGCAATTCCACTGAAACTCCTCCGCCCTCACTTCATCCCACTTATGATTATTGTTCCACATTCCACCCCATTTGACTTCAATCCAATACTTTCTCTGCCAATCAACCTTATCTTATCGATGTTATTACAGGAGATGATCATCCGGGTAATAATACAACAGAAAAAGAGTTACCAAACCGGAAACGATAAACGCATTCCGGTATTGTGTGTAGCAGACACATCTGATCTGGTGGCATCAAATATCATTGACGCTCAGTAAGTTCTTACAATTAATAAAAGATTGGCTTTCCATTATCTTTGGTTCAAACATTTAATTACATAATGCGACAGTATAAGTAAACTGACATACATGTAGTTCTTATAGTTTTTTTACCGGTCGACCTTACTTCTTTGAGGATTTAAGTTTGGTGAAAACACATCATATGTAATCCGCGTAATCATTACATTTTACTCACATAACCTTTATGTACTCTCACATAACCTTTATGTACTCTCACTTTGAATACTATCATCAATTTCATAATTTTAAATGAAATGTAAAATATTCTACCATATGGAAATTCAAAATGCTCTTTCGATTCCACAATTGCACTTTCAAAAAAGGAAAGAGGACAACTCTGGGTTAAATCTTACAACGAGACCGGAAGTGACAATGAAGTTCTTTAAAGCTTTAGCAGACGAGGAAGTCAGTGGACGCGAGATCAAGTTAAGCGATAAACTGATACTCAGCTTGCAGTTAGGATCGCAATACACAGGTAAAGTATATGTCAAAGGAGATTAACTAATGTCATATATGGTGTAGAATATTCCTCGTTCTGTTCTATACTGACTATTCACTCCTTTTAAAAATATTGTCTGACTTCTTTCCATGCGATAATATCTTTATTTTACAGCTGATTTTGACATTAAAGCAAAGTATTGTGTTGCTTCCGGGATAACCTTAATCAATAATTAGTGAGTACTGTTAATCATTTTTAACTTTAGTTTTGTAGAATCAAAATTGTTACATCGTATAGTCAACCATTTATGCTATAGAAAATTGTCCTTGGTTAATGTAGATATGATACATAACAGTCATTTAGCTTTAAGAATTGAATACAAGCGTCTTTGAAGAGGGCACCATTGATATTTTAGATTAAATCCTCAAGATCTTTTCAATGTTATTATGAAATGCAACATATCATCTCAAAATACGTCATTGGTAAAGGGCTACGTTATTATCACTTTTAAATACAGGGCTTTTAAAATTGGTCACAAAGAATTGAAGAATCATTCATCCCAATTCCATAAGGAATGAGAAAATTATATAATATTTAGGAGGTTTTTTTTCGCAGCTGTACCACAGATGCAGAATTATTCCCAAATTTTTGGAAGTATAAGCAGGGTCATTTATTGAGCGAGTTCGGAGCATTTCGTCCAACAACTTTGGAGGCTGGTGCCGTTCTTATCAACTTCACGTGTATTATCAAACTTTGTCAAGGTTATTGCATGCCGGTAGGTAATAATAGTAAGTCTTACACATTTTGAAATGCATGTAAGTCTTGTTTTCGTTTGTTCTTATTCATGGGCCGCTGAGGCAATAAACTAGGTGTTCGTGTGAATTATGTGAGTCACTAAAAATCCAAAATTACATCACCTATTACTTCTAATCATGGTACTCCATTAATATGTTGTGTTGGGTATGAAACCCTCATCAGCATTGCTGATGGTTCAATACATAAGTAAAGAAAAATGCCTGCTAAATTACCGAGAAATTCCCATATATCTCAGAATCGAAGTAAGTTGAAAAATGACTTTTAAATGTGTTGTTATCTCCAATTCTCATTCGAATAATTGAATACTAGAGTTGTAAATATCCTCTGGTTGATTGATTAATGATTGATTTTTGTTTAACGTGCTTCAGAAGCATAAATACTGACCTAGGTTTTAGATGTGTTAAATGTCGTTGATTTATAATGTAATGCTCTTCGTTATAGTTGGATATTTTTTCAACTATGATTATAAACTGGGCACGCAAACATTGATAATGAAATGTGCCAAGTTATGATGCATCAGCGCTCTGAAAAGTACAGTATAGTTTTTAGTAAGTATATATGCATTATTTCCTTTTTGTAGTCAGTTTGTGACGGCGTTCACAATGGATATGGCAGAAAGAAGAGAACATTAGACGACCAAGACAAATCGGACACGCTTATCGTAGACGCCCACGACAAAATACACACTCTGTCCATGGGCAAGTACAGCAGTCGCGTGAAGAGACAGTCGCCAGTGAACGATCTCCTTGATGTTGGAAGAACCATAAAAGTTGTGGAAGAATATTCAAGTATCAGTACGTTGATTTCAAACATGAAAAATTATTAAAGATTAAATATATACATATGACTCACCAGTAATGCTTATCAGTGAACTGAGTCAAGGTATTTAATCATTATTTGAAATGACAAACTGATTCTAGCTTAATTAAGTGTAGAAGTTTTGGGGGAAATGCCACAAGTAACGATGACATATAATTTATTTTCAAAATATAAAATCCAATTCAAAAATAAAAATGAAAAGCGCAAAGTGAAACCAGATGTTTTTGTCTTTGGTTTTTTTTTCTTTAGGGATGTCGTTTTCTTTCTTTCTTTATCTTTTTTCTATCTTTTCTTTTCCCATAGCATTTCTTTTCTTTCTCTATTAATTTTTGGGGGATGCTTACTCCTCCATGGTACCTGATCCCACCTCTGTCTTGACAGAGGTTTGCTAATATTTTGACAGAGGTTTGCTAATATTTTATTTACATATGGATTGTTGTGTTTCTTCAACTTCGAGTTGTGGATATCAGATCAATATCTTTTATTTGTATTATTTAACATAGGTTACTGAGATTTATAAATTTATTTTTCATACATTTTCAGAAGTGCTAGACGAGTCCGAGCTGTGTTGGGATAAATTTATTTTGATCATGATAATTGGTCTCCTAGGCAGCGGGTTCATTGCTGCAATGACGTACGGCATCTACCTCTCGATAAAGCTTCATAACAACAAAGTTATGATACATAACTTAAAACGTTTAAGTGAAGACGACAAATTATGGAAACGTAAGCTAACAGCGATGGATCATCTTAATCTGAATCGCGGAAACAGTGTGAGAGTGAACAATTGCTAAACATTAAAGGGGTCGCTTTTGGTTTTTAATTTTTTGTATTTTGAAACAAATGTTACAAAAAACTTAAGCTAAAGGTTGATTTATGCATTATTTCAGTTACTTGTTATACATTGGTTAAACATGTCAAATCTATAAAACTTGTTAGAAAGAACTCTTTCTGAAGATGATCAACTATCCATGAATTGGTTCTGAAAATAGATACGAACATAATAAGATAAACTCCATCTCTTTCAGACTTTGTGATTAGATAATAAATTACTAAACTCTTTTATATTTATGAAAAGCAACAACAATTATATAGAAATAAATATTTAGTAAATATATTTTGATCCCCTATGTGTAAAATCAGCACTTTTTACAGCACTTTCTCTCAACCCACGCTGTATAATGATCTATAGACGATGCTTATATCCTTACTTGGTTTATTACTCGAACCTGTCAGCATGGAGATATTCATAATACATGCAAGTACATGTCTTTATCCGTACATATGAAAAATTACGATAATTTTGATACTTCCGAGGACATAAACATGAAAACTTATCGAGGAAATTGAAATCTTAAGAATATAATTTCACTTGACTCATTGGAGTTTTTGTCTCTCATCATAATAGAGATATTAATAAAGTTGTTTACCAAGTTTCAGTCCAATCTTCAATGAAGTATGTAAATAGTTTGGAAAATGTCGACATTCATACGAACAGACAGACAACCAACCTGATACTATATCGGGATTAAATAAGGCAAAATAAAGTCACATGACCCAGAAACTTACCGCTCTCACACATACAGTACCGACAGTGGGCCACGTCGTATTTTATACAATGTGGATGACAATTTGGAGGCAACGGTCTGCATTCACCACCTACAAAGGTAAAACATATCTATATATCAATTTGCCTTAGATATTTATATATATTATGTTATGACATCATGCGCTGATCCAGAGGGGTGGATCGGAGTTCTAGACTCGGGATTCTAGACATTCAGCGAAAATAACTTTTTCTATTATTTTTCGATGTAAAATATGTAATTTACACACAAAACATGGGTGGATCCCCTTTCGGAAAATTCATCGGGGTGGACCCAATTTCGACAAAGCTCCTGGATCTGCACCTGGACATTACGTCATATGGTTCAGTTCTATGTCCAACAGGGACCTTGAACTCTTAACAGACATGTTGATAACTTCAATCTTACCCTTGGCTATGGGATAGTGATTGTAAGACATACCATCCAGAAACTGAGAAAAGTACTTGTATTTAGTTCAGTTGGTAGGGTGTCTGTCAAGTGGCTGAAAGGTTCCGGGTTCGAGTCTCACTAACGGGTCGTTAGATGTGACTAAAATTTGCCGTTTTGGACGCGTCATTGTAGACATGTAAAACATTCCTCGCTGCTTCGAATGGATCCGTTGCATTGGATCTAAATTTCTGTGCAATGTATCCGACAGATGCCGTTACCATTTACTGGTAAATGGAATAATCTTGGTTAGAGGTAGAGAAGACAAAGTTATAAATGGTATGACAATTGTACCTCCTCCAGACATTGAAGCACCACCGGAGCCTCCAGCGCTGAAAGGTCCCATGGCACCACCTGAACTACCACCGCTGTGACCACTACTAGCCATACCACCACTTGTTCCGCTTGATGTGGATGCTACAAAATAAATGTTTTATAATCATTAAAATAATGTAATATACATATACTCAACCTACAAACTTAACATATTTTAGTAATGCTGCTTTCGAAATGTGCGAAATAATACTAAATACACAACTACCCTCAGTATCAATCAAAGTATTATGTAGATTTTCATTACTTTTTAACAAATAAAATAGCTTTTTGTAAAACGGTAAGGTATCTAAAAATATAAGTGTTGAAAAAGCACTTAAAGAACACTGAGGATTTGTATTTTCAATATACTTAAAACTATATACAAGGGCAAAAGGCTGATCAATAATGATGACCAGAGAATAGACAAGGGCCATACAAACACTAAATTGTCATCAAATAAATTTCGATAGCATCACCTGTTCCAGATCCGGTTTCGCAGTCATGACATTCATGGCTGGTTTGGTGCACAACAACTACTGGTTTGGTTTCCTCACATTCGTGACACTCGTCAGTTTTCGCTGGAACTACCACAACTTGATGAGTTTCCACTAGAATTATGTAAAAAAAAATATACTAATACATTCATATGGACACTAAAAGAAAGAAATATACATTATTATTACAATTCAGTTTTTCTATCTAAAAAATAGGAAATATTTATGTTGTTTTAACCGAGATCCTATCTTCTGTCTATACCCAGTCAATAGTCAAAAGACTATTCCTTGGGTAATAGTTCTGTACATAATCACATTTCCCGGACTTTTCTGTTCTCGATTTTCATGGGACCAAAATTACGTCATCGTCATTCATTCTTCTCGGACTGTATCATGGATACTAACGAAAGCGCCAACATTGATTGGTACCAGATGATAGTTGAGTAAACAATATGACTACAGAAGGCCGTTTTGCCTCGTTACACGATGACGTTTGCTAGTCTAATGTTATGGTACGTTGTATGTGCGTCTGTCATTGTATGTTTTTATGTAGGCATATGAATGATGTAAGCGAAGTAATTAAAAATTACTCTATGTCTCGTTATACAGAGTATTTCAATATAATAAAACACTTACTGACTGACTGAATATCACGTTTGTTGTCCCTCGGTACCAACTACTGACCTCGGCTTCGTCTTCGGCAATAGCTGGTACCTCGGGGACAACAAACATGCTATTACCCTCATACACAGTCAATAAGTGTATGCTGCATTTAATCGAGTTTCTTCTTCTTCTTCTTCTTCTCTCTCTCTCTCTCTCTCTTTCTCTCTTCTTTTCTTCACTTTTTAATTTTTTAATTTTATTATTTTTTTTGTTACTTTAAAACTTTAAAATATAACAAAACTAATAAAAAAAGACATATTTAAAATCCAATCTCATATTTGAATTTTCCTTTTACGCTTCGCTATTTTCATGCATTTCATAACTTTGAACATTTCTCACCTTTTTGTGCGCATGTACACGTGGGACATCCACTTGCGTCATTACCGCCCAATGTATAGCCACTAGCGCATGAAGACATGCAACTCTCGGTATGGGGACACTTTTTCAGGAGAAGAGCTAGAAACAAACACATTGTGTATCGCTACTGCCAATGGTTTTTTTAATATCAAATAAATAAATACATTAAAATAAATAAAATAAAATAATAAATGAATAAAATTTTAGAAAATCGGCTTTTTTCAACTATCTGTTTTTCCCTAGTACCTTTTCAATGCGCTAAGCAACGTAAAATCACTGATCATCAGACTTCATTATACTACTTAAAGTAAATGATATGGGTACAGTCTATGCAACGAAATTCTAGCATTTAATGGATTATATATATCTAGTATTATTGTCACTCATTGCTATAATAAATCATTTTACTAGTTCCGGATCCTGTTTCACAATCATGGCATTCGTGGTGCTCGGTTTGATGTACTACTTGTACAGGTTTTGTTTCCTCGCAATCGTGACATTCTTGAACTTGATGAACTGCAAATAAAGTTTAACTAAATGTAAATAAGATGATCATAAGATATATGGGATAATGAAAAGATTTAGAAACGTCTGCTTTCAAATGTAGGTGATTGTTTAATCAAAATTATTGGCATTGTTACATTTCATGAACGACATATAAAAAGCGAAAAAAAAATAGTTTTTGAACAAAAATAAATGTATTTAATACTTTAGTATTTCATGTTTTACATTTTTTAAAAATTCATTATCTTTATCTCTTGTGTTATTTTAAGGAAAATATTTATCCAGTATAGACCAACATCATGAGGTCACACCAGCGAAGGTTTCCTATCGCATTTTTTTCATAGGTAAATACTTCAATAATATGTGAATATTTCGTGCCTTAAATATGTATTTTATTTCAACAAAATATTTAAAAATCGTAATAAAATAACCTCACAAACACCGCTATTTAAAAACTGAAGAAAAAAAAAACCCGATTTCAATGAGATAGAATGATTGCAAGTGAGACTTCCCAAAGCTACCGATGATGAGGAATTTCCATCACCTCAACACATAAAGCAACATGGAAAATGACACGTAACACCGTGAGATCATTTCCGCCGGAAAGATGTGGAAACATGAATCCTTGTGCATTCACGGGGGGATGTACACGCACCCTCCAGACAGTCGCACTTTGGACATCCGTCCTCTCCGATCAGGTAAGCGGTTGGGCATTTTCGGGCACACGTGAAGGTGCCCATACATGTTACTGGGGGGAGTTCGGGTTGCTGCTCTGTAACCAAATATACATACATGATGAGTATGATACTAAAGGTGTAACAATACAGCTTCTTACGATACGATATGTATCATGATACGACATGTATCACGACATTTGAACAACGATGCGATATGTATCATGATACACTAGTTGAAATCAAGACACTGGGGTTATTATTTATTGCATTGGTTTCATGTATCCAAACAAAATTTTTGCAAAATAACAATTAATACTAGAAACGAGTCCCAAATAGACACAGAAATATACAAAAATATTTTGATAATCTATTCAGATTCTTTTATGCATATATATACTGTTTGAAATATATATATATATATATATATATATATATATATATATATATATATATATATATATATATATATATATATATATATATATATATATATTTTAAAAACTGTTACGGATTTTTATCATCATCATCATCATCATCATCATCATCATCATCATCATTATTATTATTATTAAGAAAGGGATTTAAGTATCGTTGCCGTATCATCAGAGCCCCTATAGTATTTTTTAAATACATAGGTAATAGATACTGATGCTAATTATTGTCGATATCATAAACGTACATCGAGTCGACGTGTGCTCATTCTGTGCTGTCAATATTTGGGGGGAGGGGTTATGTCCAGTGAGTAAAGAGGTGACCAGAGGGATGTATCAGTTATGTGTGACCATAATATATAAGTATTTGTCATGATGAAATATTCAAGTTAACCAATTATTTACAAATATATGGTCTGAAAACATGTGTAATCTTCGTTGAAAAACTGCGGTATTTTACTGGGGCACTATTCTTTAAAGTGTCTTTGAATGTCTTAAATAAAACATTATTTTGTGGAAAAACTAACATGATTAATAAATAAGTTAATTGTTTTAGAAAATAAATTAGTTTACCGTCTGGTAAATAACAAGTGCAAATCGGACAACCATTCTGACCACGTACATAACCATGACTACATCGTGACTGACAGGAAAATTTCTCTGGACATGACATTGGTTCTGAGTCGGATGGCAGCTGGTCTATGAAAAGTTCAATATGAAATGATGCTGATTTTTTAGGATAATCCACATTAATGATTTAACTAAAGCAATGACAATAAATATAAGATATTGTTAAAGTCTACATTATTTAATATCCCCTCGCTTCCTTCGATGTTCTATTATCTCTCTCCCTTATCCAAAAAATGAACATATAACAAATAATTATATCAATAAATACATAGTAAATAAATAAATAAATAAATAAATAAATAAATAAATAAATAAATAAATAAATAAATAAAAATAAACCAAAAAAAAAAAAAAGAAACCACAACCCCCCCCCCCCCTCCCCAGAAACAAACAATAAAAAAAAGAAGAAAAACAAAACAAAAACGCAGTCGCTATGGAATATAGGAAATTTAAGGATGATTAAAGGAATTTTCGTTTTATATTAATCGTACGAATAACTACGTACACGTTTTCTGAATTACATATACACTGTAATTTAATCAGTAATTATTTCCATTTTTACCCAACGGCAAAAGAAATGACAATACATTTTTGAGATATGGACCATTCTAACTGGTAATTTTCATACAACTCATAAAAGATATTGGAAAGATTCTTTATAAAGGAATGACTACAGTATAAAAATAGTTGTTGAGAGTATTTATGAAATGAGTATCTATTGGATTTGGATGTAAAATGCAGGTTAGTATACAAAATTTTCTGTTCTTGTACTTCAGACAGAAATTAACAATTTCGTAGGTGCGGGTGTGGTAACACCAGGATCTCAGAAAATGTAATAAAACGTAAACAGCGAATTTCTGTTAAATTTATCAATACAACAGTTGTCTTTTTGTCATAGGCAAGTTCCACCTTAAGTGAGTGTTGTCTATACTTACCTCCCACTGCGGGTAAACTATGTTGTTCTGTCTCTTTTGACATTGAATGTCCCAGGCTGTTGAGTGTTTCTTGATGTGGTAGCCCTTTCATGACCTCCGTTGGTTTTCCTAAACATGTACATTTTGGACAACCATTTGCTTCATCTCCTCCAAGCTGGTATCCGGCTGGACATGTTGACATGCATTTCATTGTATCAGGACACTTCTTTATGATCATTTGAACATCTACTTTTCCCGAACTTCCCCCAGACCCACCGAGTAAGCCACCTCCTCCATGGGATCCTCCGTAACCTAAAGGAGCATGTGACATTGGACCACTTCCTCCACCTGATCCTGTCCCAAATGAAGGGCCTTGGCCTCCCCCTGGTGTTGATCCTCCAAATGAAGGACCTTGACCTCCCCCTGGTGTTGAACCTCCAAATGAAGGTCCTTGGCCTCCACCTGGTGTTGATCCTCCAAATGAAGGGCCTTGGCCTCCCCCTGGTGTTGAACCTCCAAATGAAGGACCTTGGCCTCCACCTGGTGATGATCCTCCAAATGATGGACCTTGACCTCCTCCTGGTGTTGTACCTCCAAATGATGGACCTTGACCTCCTCCTGGTGCTGATCCTCCAGATGAAGGACCTTGATCTCCTCCTGGTGATGATCCTCCAAATGAAGGACCTTGACCTCCTCCTGGTGATGATCCTCCGAATGAAGGACCTTGACCTCCTCCTGGTGTTGAACCTCCAGATGATGGGCCATTACTTCCTCCTGGGGATGATCCTCCGAAAGAAGGACCTTGGCCGCCTCCTGGTGTTGAACTTCCAAATGACGGGCCATTACCTCCTCCTTGGGATGATCCTCCGAATGATGGACCTTGACCTCCTCCTGGTGTTGAACCTCCGAATGATGGACCATTACCTCCTTCTGGTGATGATCCTCCGAATGAAGGACCTTGGCCGCCTCCTGGTGTTGAACTTCCAAATGACGGGCCATTATCTCCTCCTGGTGATGATCCTCCGAATGATGGACCTTGACCTCCTCCTGGTGTTGAACCTCCGAATGATGGACCATTACCTCCTCCTGGTGATGATCCTCCGAATGAAGGACCTTGGCCGCCTCCTGGTGTTGAACCTCCAAATGACGGGCCATTACCTCCTCCTGGTGATGATCCTCCGAATGATGGACCTTGGCCTCCTCCTGGTGTTGAACCTCCGAATGATGGACCATAACCTCCTCCTGGTGATGATCCTCCGAATGAAGGACCTTGGCCGCCTCCTGGTGTTGAACTTCCAAATGAAGGGCCATTACCTCCTCCTGGTGATGATCCTCCGAATGATGGACCTTGACCTCCTCCTGGTGTTGAACCTCCAAATGAAGGGCCATTACCTGCTCCAGGTGATGATCCACCGAATGAGGGACCTTGACCTCCGCCTGTTCCTCCAAATGAAGGTCCTTGACTCACTCCTCCTGAACCTCCAGAATTATCAGTTGTTTGAAAAGGGTTTTGCATTGTTCCATCCGTGCTTCCAGAGCTGCTTCCAAGACCCGGTAAACCTCCACCACTAGTACTTGTTCCTCCTCCAACAGAAGCAAAAGGTCCTGATGATGTACCAGACCCGGAACTACCAGCTGCCGATGCAAAGGGACCTTTGCTACCATTTCCGCCTGCTGCCTGCATAAAAGGACTTGGCTTATACCCTTCATTTGTGAAAGCACCAGACCCCCCTGCAACAAATGGTCCTTGTCCATTGCCATTGGCATTTAATCCTGTACCACCATTTGTAGATCCAGTGGCCATAAATCCAGTTTGATCTACGACGTAAGGTGAGTTATTGGTATTTGTTTGAGTGACTGGGCTCATTCCCCCAGCATTTATTTGTGTATTGGCCCCACCCATTGTCCCTGCGTTTGTTTGCTCACCGCTACCCATCGTTCCAGCTGCAGTTTGTTGCGCATTCATTCCGCTACTCCCTTGCAAAAACAACGGTAGAAGAGATCCATCACCATTGCCACTGGTTGGACTTTGTCCGGAATTAGACAGGAGACCGGGTTGGAATGAGGAAGATGATGATCCAGAGCTTGGATTGAGAGGAGAAGACATTCCTTGACCAGAATTGCTCGTAGAACTGGTGCCAGATCCGAAAGCATTAGATCCTGAACCAGAACTACCTCCAACGGTAAATGGTGACGTCATTCCTTGCCCAGTACTACTGCCACTCCCGGAACTTGTGGCTGCATTGCCAGATGTTCCTGGATTAAAAGGTGATGGCATACCCTGCCCGGAAGTGCCAGAAATGGAACCACCTGAAAAACCTGTCCCAGATCCGAAACTACCGGACCCCGACCCAGAACTACTACCAACATTAAACGGTGACGTCATGCCTTGCCCTGAGCTACTGCCACTTCCAGAACTTGTGGCGCCGTTTCCAGATGATCCAGGTTTAAATGGTGCGAGCATACCTTGTCCAGAAGCCGTTTGTCCTCCATTGTTGGACTGAATAACTTGCTCATGTCCAGTATCGCAATCATGGCAGTGATCAGTTGTTGGGATTTGTAACGGGTGAATGACCGTTTCATGACCACAATCATCACAGTGGTCAGTTGTTTGGACTTGCACAGGGTGTATGACCGTTTCATGTCCTGTATCACAATCGTTACAATGTTCTCCGGTCTGAGTTAACGCTGGCTTAATCACGTGGTTCGTGTTATCACAGTCATGACATTCTTTGGATGATATAAAATATACCAATAGGTTTATAACATATCAAAACAGATTTATATGTATAATTTTAATTCAAAGGTTATTGATATGATTATGAAAAATATTACATTATGGTATAAGCGCGTTAACACATTGAAAGCAGAACGTTTCTACATATCCTCCACCACCCAGCATCATACCCCTTTTACATTATATGTCTTGCCAGTCCGAAATGTCAGCCCCAAACATAAGACTAGGGTCTGAACTCTACCTATAAACAGAATCGACGTGAATTTAAAAAAAAATGAAAATTTGTTAGTAGCATATTACTCACTTTGTCATTCATTTGTTTACATCCAATTCATAAGGCCTCTATATCAGAAATTTACACAAAAATCCCGCAATAATCTATTTTATACATTAAACGAATTTTTCCATAATTTCTCATTTCAGACTATAGTAAATTCCAATTTGAATGAAACAGAAGGAAATTCTGTGATAGAATGTTAAAAATCACCCGCTACGGGACAAATGTCGAACTTTCTGATATGAAAGCAGTATAGTTTGGATGAAAACAAGTGAATGACAAAGCAAATTGTGAGTAAAATAAATTTTCTTTTTGTTTTTAAATTTCCGTTGATTGTCTCCATGGAAAGAATTCAGACTGAAATCTTATGCTTGGGTATGACATTTCGGACTAATGTCTTACAAGCCAACAGAACAGTCAAATCTGTTACAAGAGCCACATACTTACATAGAGCCGATACTAACTTAAATGCCAATACAAAGACACTCGTTCAACGTATTTTAAGCTTTTTGGGTTCCCTTGCATGTTCCTTCCTCTTTACGGCTAACCTGACTGAATGCACTTACAATTTAAATGAGTCATTACTTGTAACAGTTTTTGAGCGCTTTGTATTAGATGCAGGGAATGCAGGTTCGAATACACTTAGAAATCAAATCAACCAAATAATAAGTTTAATTAAATTAGCCTCGGAGAACATTTCCTGTTTTTATAGTTTACCTTGTACCGTTTGTTGTACGGCGACCAAACATTCACACGTTGGGCAGCCGTCATTTCCACATTTGTATCCCAGTTTACACGCTTCAGGACACGAGAAGGTATTCGGACATCTGACCTCCTGTGGAACAACTTTAACTACCGTCAATCCTACCACTGAGATTGGAAAAGAAACAAACAAAGAATGTACGTATAATCTTTAATTTCAACATCTATATACATATTCTTCAGTGGCAATGCAAATTTCAAATATCGCTTAGATCTGACTGAAAATGGTAAATTAATGCTTTTTACGAATAAAGAGAATCATTGCGGTTGTTAAGTTTATATGTGTAATGGGTTACTTACAATAATATCTAACCACTAAATCTTTAAAAAATACCAAGAATATCTAAAGATAAGTTCTTCGTACAGCATCATGTAGGATGTCACCTCTGGATCATACCTACCGCATTTGATATCACATATACTATGTAAGTAGACCATACCTTTTGGTTCGACACATTCACATGTTGGACATCCCTTGTCGTCGCATGAGTAACCTACGTTACAACCGTTCCTGCAGGTCAGTTTAGCCGGACATGTCAACACTTTGACAACCTCAACCACGTGCTTCTCTTCACATTCGTGACATTCTGAAAATACACACTTTTTACTTAATCCCGAAAAGGACTGATTGAACTTCATAATTTCATGCATTTGCATTATTTAAGTGATAATCAATTGGCACTGATGAAGATGCAAGTGTTCGAATTCTTTTGTTATTGCTTCTGTCTTTTTGTTTTTGTTCTTTTTTTTGTATGTGTGCATGCATAAGGGTCTTAATTTCTTATGTTCCTTTCTGTTATTGGTTTGTTTTTTGTTTTGTGGAGAAGGGTTTCTTCTTTTTTGTTTCTTTATTGATTGATTGATTGATTGATTGATTGATGAAACTATGACACCTGTATGTTTCAAACAGTGCTGTATTAGGTATGAAATGGCAAAAGAAGCATTTGTACTGACCATGTGTGCATGAACATTCCGGGCAACCATCAGGTCCGGCGGATCCAAGGGTGTATCCTTCTTTACAGTTGACCATACATTCTATAGTCTTTGGACATGACAGATGCTTAGGTGCAGGTGTCGTAGGTGCTAGTAATAAAAACGAAAATAAGAAAGGTAAATAAGTCAAAAATTCTGAAAAATGAAAATGAAAAAAAAATAATAAATGATGAAATAGATGAATAAATCAAAAAATAGTCATGTTTCAAATTATCAGTTGCTAAGTAATAAAGATAAAATTGTGTAAAATTGGTGGCCTTGAAAAAGGCCGTTTGTTTTGCGAGATTCGCCTGGGTTTAAGCACGTTCTCCACGGATACGTCTTGCCAACTGGATGTCCTTGGGCATGATGGTGACTCTCTTGGCGTGGATAGCGCACAAGTTGGTGTCTTCAAAGAGACCGACCAAGTAAGCTTCAGATGCTTCTTGGAGAGCCATGACAGCAGAGCTCTGGAATCTCAGGTCTTTATAGGCAAATAAAATAGGAAAATATTTAACGTTTAACATAATTTAACATTAATTATAACACGTATTTTATTGAAAGAGAAATCTGTGTATATTTTCCACAATCATCATTTTTATACCATGATCAATACCAGCAATAAATACAAACGACCTACGTGCAAGACATGTACAACTCTGACAGCCGTCCGATCCTGTCGCTCCCAGAGAATAGCCCGTGGTACAAGCGGCCTTACAAAGTTGGGTGGCCATGCAGGTTTTGGCGGGAGCTGGGGCTACCTGTACGTACGTCGTGTGGCTGGAAGAACTTGTGTGATGAGTCTCATGATGAGGTTGTACGTATTCAACATGGGCCACTAAAATATCATAGCGAGGTTATTTGGCATGACTTTGTCCATACGTCATTCAAAATCCAATACATTTACTGTATTGTAATCAATATTCTTCGTATCGTCTGTGACGTGGTCTTTCATTCAAATGCAATTTTAGGTTATTTACTTACTAAATGTAATCTAGATTCCCCTTTTTTCAATTATCCAAAATTTATAATAATTAATCTTTGTGAAGCCGCTGCGCCTCTTTATGTAGTTAGATCGTGCTCAAGTCGAGAGGTCCATGGTTCGAATCCTATTGGCGGCTCATCGACGCCCTGTCTTTTTGATCAAACAATAGAAACCGAGGCCCCGTGTCACGGTAAAACGTTGGTACGTAAAAGTAACCAACTGCTTCGGGTTGGTCCATTGTATAGATTCAAATTACCGTGCAATGCATCGGGTAGATGCCTTTACCATATAGTATCAAATAAATTAATTTTCCGTAGGGCTACATCGTAATGAATTGAAAAGTTTCTATGACAAAGAGTATCATTTGAATCTTTTTATTTCAGTGAAAACAGTAGACCCCCATTAAAGTAAAAACACAAGCAGTATACCTCACCGTGGCTTTTCATTTTCAAAATCTGCCCTGTTTGAACCTACCCTCAATCAACAAAATATGTGCTTGCTGAAAATGTTTAAACCTTTGATATGACTCATGTGACCCCAAAAAGGACTTAAGGTAGCCAAGATGCTTACAAGACTCCACTCAGGGTCAGTTGGTACATTGATACCATATATGTGAAATAATTTAGTCAAACATTAAACAAGGAACACACAGAAACTTACCCTGATGTTGGACTGGACATGTACATGTTCTGCAGCCATTACGTTCCACTTTACCAAGGGAATATTTACTCTTACATGTCATCATACACAGCATTGTCCCGGGGCATTCCTTGAGTGGTTTCTCATGGACAGCACCACCCTTTGTCTACCCAAACAAAATGTAGCAGTTTCAATTAATAGTGATAGAATTACATATATAAGAATAATCTTCGATGTACAATATATGATTTTCAAAGTGGGACTCCAACCTTCAATTCTCAAAAATTAATCTCGGTAAATTGTTCGTTGCCGAGTTTACTAAATGGTCGTTATCCCAAGTTATGACTTAGACATCGATTGACTCTTATACGTTTTACTAAATCTGGTGACATATCTTTATTTGTGGATATTTGTTTAAACTTACGTATACCTCTAAGCAGATGGAAAGTTGATCACAAATTCTTTGTTCACGTCTACGGCTAAAATGTATAACCTTTAGTGAAACAGAGTCCTGGGTCACATAATCGCATAAGTTGGGACATATGAATTCTTTATCGTATTTCCTGAAATCTTACCCCTGCTCCACCTCCTCCACCTAAGCTGCCAGGAACAAAGCCACCGCCACCCATAGACATTCCTGTAATAGATGTATAGATGTATATCAGAATTAAACAATCAGGGTCCAGCGCCACACTCTGAGATTATATACTTCAGTCATAATTTCAAAGTCTTCTGTTCATCAATGAAGTAATAACTGAGATTTGGATTTAATTGAGTTTTATTCTATCAATAAATAGAATTAAATCATTCTGCATGACAATTTATTCGAAAGTTTGATAATGGCATAAATTAAAATGAAATAATTGACTTAAGTATTTTCTCAATTTATGACGCCGGACCCAGTAATTAATAAAGAAGTTAGGATATCATATTGATTATTGGTAATCGTTTTTTAAACTCATTTATAATTTTATACTGTTGATTATATATTATATTATATTATATTATATTATATTATATTATATTATAACTTGCACGGTTCTAGTATAAAATATAATTAATTTTGTATATGAAAAATCAATACTGTTTCCGTACACTATCTTCTAAGAATCATTGTCTGGAATACGTTATTTATATCTTACCCATCGGCATGCCGTAATAGCCTCCAGGGTGAAACATAGCTGAAAACAAATACCGATATTTGTTACTATGTAATGATAATATCGTCAAGGTTGATTGAACTATTAGATGCTTTATTAGATTCTTGACACAGTATACTCAACATAATAGTATATCAACCAGATGTTATTCATAGAAACCAAGGTGATATGATATGTATTCCGGTGTGTAATTGTCATCTTATATGTATACAATTCACATTCCGACTGTTGGATTTATTTAACAACCCGATTTTTTTTTTCAAAAATTAGCGATTGAATAGGTAATAAATAAAATACTATGATAAGCGCATATCGTTAAGACGAGGGCGTATGTGTAAAGAAATTAGAAACTCATTTATCTATCAATCATTGCAGTGTTTTGAAAAGAAATTACCCAGTGTTCTTTAGCCCTCATATATTGAAACCAACGGGACTGACATAAGATGGATAACTTTTAATCTGGATATTTGGTTTGTTTCCACAAATATTACTGTCTGAAATGTGTCATAACTAAGGAAATGAAACCTTTACTCATGCTATTTATTTTTGGTTGGTCGTTGAACTTTTAGAAATTTTGAGGACCCAAATGAGGTGGAAGCATAATGGTATACTATCGCCTAGCTGTGTAACACAGATGATATGATCTATACAGAGTAGACATTCCCTGTTTGTATACCACCCCCGTAAATAAACTTACCCACACCACATGCACAGAGTTTACATCCATACTGATCTATCTTTGTACATCCGGGTGGACAATGGACGTTCTGGGGACACATATAATACGCACCTGTAAAGAGAGATAGTTTTTATAGTACCTACCATGTGATTTATGAATACAGATGATTTTAAGTAACTATGTGTTTGGTAAAATTTTGGGAACAAAAGGAATTCATAAAATCCTACCCTCATATATGATAAAGCGAATGTTAGTCATATTGTAAAGTCTTTTTCTAACATTGAAAACATGCGTACGATTTTATTTTTTAATTTTTTTTTTTTTTTTTTTTTTTTTTTTTTTTGAAAATTCAAATTCTGCAAATTTTCAAGTTTTGCATGTACAGTAGTGATATCAGTAAAATATCTAAGAAAACTGATTTGGAATTGAATCTTGCATTCATATGGTGCATGTCAAACAATTTTATTCAAATTCATTTAAATTGATACTTAAACAAAGAAGGTATTTTGAAAAAAATAAAGAAAAAGTAAGATAAATACCAAAATAAATAAAAAAAAAGATATGGAATAATGCTTTGTGATTTTGTCAATAGCACTTGATTTATAGTAATTATTTTAATTTGATTTGACCGATACAAAATAAAATATCTTACCAGCGCCTGTAAATACAATGAGTAAAAGTCCTAAAAGCTTCATGTCTGTTACGTAACTTTGTTCTTTGTGACTGATTCTTGTCTATATTGTTCGTCCAGTGTCCGCCGTCTGCCTTCCTAGTTATATTATATCAAGCACACCTCTTCATGTAAATGAAGGGGGTATTATCTTCACTATTGATAAAATCATCATGTATTGATAAACGTTTTCGACTTGGGACATCATGCTTTCCTTTCCTTCAATTACGTTTCATCCTTTTTATCACAGACTTGTTTGAGATATAAATTACCTTTCCGAATAAAGTGTTCTCTTGACAAGTGATCACAAGATTATAGGTTCGAACACACATAGAACACCGTATTATTTGAATAAAGGTTTCAAAAGACATGCCTTTTATAGTTATGTTTTAGAAGATCATTTGAGTTTATTTTATATGTCTATTATTTTGTATATATATATATATATATATATATATATATATATATATATATATATATATATATATATATATATATATTACTATTATTTTGGGGTTTTTTTTAGCTCACCTGAGCCGAAGGCTCAAGTGAGCTATTGTGATCAATCACCGTCCGTCGTCCGTCGTCCGTCCGTCGTCCGTCGTTAACTTTTCACATTTTCGACTTCTTCTCCAGAACCACTGAACAGAATTTCATGAAACTTGATAAGCATGTAGTACTCATGGTCCCCTACAAGTGTTGTTGTTTTTTGTCCGGATTCATCAACAGGTGGCGCCACCACAGGCAAAAGTAGGTCAAAGAGGGTACCCTCCTTTGACAAACTTCTTCTTCAGACCGGGGGCATACAGAGACAAACCGAATGCATAGGAATGATCTATAGGGATGTGTGAAGAAGTGTTGTTATTTTTGGTTCCGTTCCGAAATCAAATTTTTGACGTTTTTTTTGTACTTGGTAGTTTTAATGCAGAAAAGAGGTATTTTTTTCTTTTAGTAAACATTGATGCATTAATTTGGTTTAATTTGATCATTTTGATGGTAAGAAATACTACTTCGAAGAAAATTTTTCAATATTTTATGTTTTGGATTTTTTATGAATTTTTTAAGACTTTCAAGAAAAAGGGGGGTGGGATAATTGGTGTAAACATTTCACAGTTTGAACTTTTTCTTTGGAACCACTTGCTGGAATTCAATGAAACTTGGCATGCATCAAATACTCAAGGTCCCCGACAAATGTGGTCATCTTTGTCAGGATCCATGAATAGGTGGCACCACCACAGACAAAAGTAGGTCACAGAGGGTACCCTCCTTTGACAAACTTCTTATTCAGATCGGGTGCATACAGCGACAAACCGACTGCATAGGAATGATTTAGAGGCATATGGGAAGAAGTGTTGATATTTTTGGTTCCATTCCGAAATCAAATTTTTGACGTTTTTTTCATTTTTATTTTGGACTTTGTTATTTTAATGCATTAAAGAGTTATTATTTTCTTTTAGTAAACATTGATGCATTCATTTGGTTTCATTTAATCATTTCTATGGTAAGGAATGCTGGTGCGAAGGAATTTTTTATTCTAGCCTGAAATAAAATTTGACATATTTTCAACATCTGTGTTGACTTAGTCACATTAATGCAAAAATAAATGAATTCTTCCTTCATGCATGACTGATCATCTAGGTACTCAGGTGAGCGATATATGCCCACTTGGGCCTCTTGTTTTATTTGGCTCGTCGTCGTCGTCCTTTTTGTTGTTGTTGTTGTTGTTGTTGTTGTTGATGATGATGATGATGATGATGATGATGATGATGATGATTCTAAATTATTTTTGTATTTTGATTAATGTGTTTACTTTCAATTTAAAAAGTCATTTTACACCACAATCATTTCACGAAAACGATTGGTGTAAAGTGGTGAATAAACACATTACAACTCAGAGGATAAACCTTCCATTTTAGCATGCACACTTACAGATTTCCCCACATATATAAACTAGAGGCGCGTTTAATAAAGAGAACACCCTACTGCGCACCCGCTGCAATAATTTTAACAATCTGGAACGAAATGAGCGCTCACGGGTATAAATTCAATTTTTTATGATAATAATGATAAATAATCATGATGATTATAATAATAATGAATAATTAATTATCAAGTAAATAATTAAGAATAAGATAAAATTGGGATCGTTCAACTGCAACGTAGTCATTTTAAGTACATTAGTCGCCATCTTGAAAAACTTTGTGAAACACCTTGGATGGCGTATTGCCAATGCGCGCTAACGCCAAAGTGAGTACCTGAGTACCCCCGTTGAGATAATGAGCACTCAGCTGCGCATCGGGAGCTTACGTCGTTGAACGCGTCTCATCAGTCCTTGACAAAGGGACGTCTCAATGCATTTTTCATGGGACATTTCTTACTTTTTGAACATACATTTTGTTCATGGATTTTCGGACAGACGGCATGCTTGTTTTGATTATCATAAATCGACCCATAATTATTAAATTTCAGGAAGTGGGAGTGTTATTTTCATTATCACTTATATCAGAGTATGATATGAAGGTCATTGTCCCGCGCTTAAACAGGTGTCAGGAACATTATCATACATGACCTTAAAGAAGACAGGTGAAAGGACCAAAATTACCCACAGATATATAGGTATCTCGTATTTCGATGACCTCATTATAAGGAAGCTATAGAATTTAATGTCATTTCTGTTACAAAAATAGTGCGTGGCACACGTTCACTTCTGAACACAATAAGGTATACACTACTCATGTATACAATATAGTATGCAATACGTATGATAGGTGATCATGAATCTCAGTGGTGGACCAGGCGCCCTCTTTGTCGGGGAATCGAGGGTGCTTTTTGCCGAATGTTTATCAAAGTATGCTCAAGATATAGGGTTTTAAGTAACATTTTGGGTAACTGCCTAGGACGACACCCCTTCCCAAACCCCTGGATCCGCCACTGAGTCTCTATTAGAGAATGAAATGATTTAAATATACGAAAAAGACAGATCAAAGAAATCAAGGTCGACTGAATGTTTGATGACATATGAACAAGTCTGATGATAAGTGCGAGGGAAACTTAAGTATGTAAATGATAATGAGCTATATTGACGAATGCCTTTTCCAGTCTACTCATTTGCATTACTATTTAACTCAATCAACACAGCTTGTATAGTCTAATACTATTACTTTATTGTGTACTATATATACAGTTTGTTCTTGTATCACAGGTTCTGAAAAATATCAAAGTATGACATTAATGACAAATCATAACTACAATATAGTATATATATATATTACCGTGCACCAAATCTTCAAATCCGCCAATATACCGGTAAATATTTTTCAAACTGAAACATTATCAACAAGAAAAAGCACGACAGATGAAATAAATATCTAATGTTTAATGCTATACATCTTTTTTGTGCAACTTTGAGTTTATTAGATGTTTTTGTATTTGTAAACAAAGAGAATTATGCAGTAGGAAGTATATATTGATGACCACTGTGTACTTACACGGTAAGTTTGTAGGCAATACTGCACATTCGCAGAGTGGACAACCAATGGGATCCAATTTATATCCTGTATAGCAAGCCTTGGTACAATTAAACACGCCAGGGCAGATTATTTTCTTCAGAGTCGTAGTTGGAGTAGTGGGACTGGACGACAGGGTTGAGTGTGGGGTCGTGTAATGTATGGGCAAAACCAGCTTCAAAATAGGAATAAAGTATCGAGGTAAATTGTGCTATGGTATTGTATCACTCACAGCGTCATATTACGTAGAGAATTCATTGAACCTTGGAATCCTTGGAATTCAGATATGAGACCTGCTTCTCCATAGGAAGAGGAGTAAGCGTCTCATGTTTTACCAGCTACAATCGCCGAGAATATCCAAAATATATTGCACATCTATATTATTTTAGTGAAACCAAATACTCCACAATAAAACACCGAAATATGAATTTTGGTTTTTCATTAAGGTATATTTAGCACGTTTTTTTCGTTTCTCAAAGATGTCGAAAATTGAATAGAAAATATAGAATATTTGAAAATTTACAGAGTTTTCTATTATTATTTTATAAAATACGAAAGTAACTGGTGTTACATGACTATGGCAATAACAACAATATTTGAATACTTGTATTATATTTTCGAACTTTTCTGTAGATCTATATTTCTTATTTTATAGGATTGTTTCCTTGTCTCGATTGTCATGATATCTATTTATATGTACACACCTTTGTCGTTGTTCCTTTTGTTGTCGTTCCTGTTGTTTGACGTGTAGTTGCCGATGACGTCACTGGGGAATTGCTACTTGGGACCTTCGTTGGATTGGTAGAGGTGGGTAGTGCTGGAAATATATTGAATTTTTCTCAAAGTATAACTATAGAGTTAACAAAATGTGTTTAACAATATAAAATTCTAATGCATCAAATTTGTATCGAGCAGAAGCCGGCGTGGCCTAGTGGTATTGCGCTGGACTCCTGATCGGGAGGCCGGGGTTCGAGTCCCGCTCAGGTCATGCCAGTGTCCTGTCTTTTGTATGAGACAGTAAAAACCGAGGCCCCGTGTCGTGGTATGCATGGCAAGTAAAGATCCCTCACTGCTTCGGGTGGGTCCGTTGCAAAGGTCAAAATTTGCATGCCCCGCATCAGGCAGATGCCGTCACCATATACGTGAAATATTCGTGGTGTGACGTTAAACAAAAATCAATCAATTGTATCGAGCAATTTCAATAGTTGACCGATTTGTCATTTGAAAACTGCAAAGGGATCCACGTTTCATTATGGTTTTTGGCATGACATTACGACAGGCTTGAGTATTGCTATATTTTGAAATACATTTAGACTCGTTATTCAGGTCACATGCATTAGAATAGGGTTACCACGCGCGTGTTTACCTTAACATTTTTTATGAAGCATATCCACGGTAAATCCTAAATCTAACAAATGCAGTTACAAATATTCACAAAGATTCTACATTTGAATACATTAAGTGTAACAAACATAATAATAATTGGAATGGATAGTTACTTACTAAGGTGTTTTTTGTTTTTGTTTGTTTTTTGTTTGTTTGGTTTTTTTTTTTTTTTTTGGAGGGGGGGGGGGGTGACTTTTTAAGTTTTACACTGCAGTTTGATATATACGGCGAATTTTAACATAAGTTTACTATATCAGTTCTCTCTCTCTCTCTCTCTCTCTCTCTCTCTCTCTCTCTCTCTCTCTCTCTAACATTTCCATTACCTGTGATGGTTGTAGATCTTGATGGCATCGGAGTAGAAACTGTGGTGGAGGAGGGTAACTTAGACGGACTCAGCGTGGATACACTGTTAGAAGAGGAAAGTGTAGTTGACGTCTGTGAAATTGTTGATGTCATTTTTGTTGTCTGGGGTTTTGTTGTAGAGACGATAGGTGATGTGGGTGGTGACGTCATTAATACAGGCTGACTCTGAGTCTGAGCAGGTGGTGTCTGCAATGTGGTTGTTTTGGAAGAAGATTGTGAAGGCTTTGCAGTAGCCGCTGAAACATAGAAATAAACGTATTAAGTGTTAAAAAATATAGTGAACTGTAGTAAAGTGGTGAGAAACAAATGCAATTTATGGCAATAACGGACGCATGAAGCACCAGGTTAGAATCAGATGTCATAAGGAAGTCAGCATCCCCTGCGGACCAGCCATGCCTGCGTGATGTCATAGTTTGAACCAAACTAAGTAAGCCCGCTAATATTAAGCTATCAACTACTTCTTACGGTATATCCTTCCTCCATGATACTTTACGCTACACATTATCACAAAACCTTCATCAGCAGTTATAATATTACATAACACATATCCTCGATTTGTACGTAAGCCGGTGTAGATCATTTGATGGGGTACTTGTCTCGTGACCGAAAGATCCCGGGTTCAATTACAGCCGTGGGCACTTTGGTGTCCTTTCTATTGGATTAAACAGTGAAAAGTGATGTCCCGTATCACAGAATGGCGCATAAAGAATCACTCAATGTTTCGAATTGGTCGGTTGCAAAGGTGTAAATTAGAGATTTCCGGCATATTTACAAAGATATTTTATTAATTTGTGTTTCAAGAACCCAGTCTTATTAAAACACGACTTGTACAAGTCGCGTTTTACATAAGATTGTTCAAGAACTATGAGTGAATTCCTTTTTAATTAAATGATAGTTTATTATTTCAGATATGATACATTTCTTGTAAATTGGTTACACGGACGCAGCAACTCTTACTTATCCCATATTTACGCAAATTAATACAAAATAATTCTATAGACATACTTACGACATACACACTCGATGCAGCCTGTACTGGGATTCGATGCACCGGAACACGGAGATTTACAATTTAACCAATCATTCTTGCATCCTGTAAATGTATATATATATATATATATATATATATATACTGCATTTTTTCAAACACCGAGAAAAGTGACTTTATATGGGGTATACTCCTCGAAATTTATCTTCAGTGTTTAAGTAAAATCTTATTTTTCGATCTTTTGTTTTACAATGATTATTGCCTGAAGTGAGAAAACGATTAAGAATATTTCATCTAAGTATGCTTCTCCAGTGCTGATATTGATATATTTACAACGATATTAGTAATATATGACTGAAAATTTGCATTATCGCTTACGATAAAGCCAAAGTTATAACCCATAATTCATTCGAAATGTTTCCGATCTCTTCTCATTAAAATTTGGGCACTATGTAAAACCCGTGACGCGAACAGCCAGTGAATTCCTTTGTCACAAGATATTCATAATTTAAATATTTTTCACGGGATCGTTGTGTCAAAAATTAGAATACGCTCAAGATTGGTATTTTCTCAGATTATTGGGGTTAAGCAGTGCTTTATTTTAGAATGGAATATTTTAGGATATTATACTATATTTTAAACCTTATATGTAATTTGACATAAAAAAAAACTTGTGTGAAATTTGACATGTTATTTATGCATCATAATAATACTTGTTTTGTTTTTGTTTTTGTTTTTTTTTTTTTGGTATCATGGTATGTAATTCACCTCCGTTGTTTCCTTTTCCTGTGTTACTGGTCTGTTGGTTTCCTGAAAGCTTTTCCGGGTGGGAAGGGTCGAAGGTCTTGCCATAATTGCATATACAGCCATTAGCAGTTTTAGTGATGTATAATGGCGGGCATAAAAACGTTACACTTCTGCATCCATCATTGAATAGGAAACCTTTAGTCGATAAAATGATAAAAAAAATAATTATTGGTGACGCTTGAAAATTAGATTGAACACGGAAGTGAAGATAAAGATTTACAATATTGTTCGTTTCAGTTGTGAACATTTCAGTCAAATGATCAAAGAACAGAAAAAAAAAAGAAACATGATTACATATATGTGTTCTTTTGGAATGAAAATACAGATCCTCAAGACAAAAAATCAGAAAAGTTAAAATTAGTCTTGACTTTGGATAATTAATAGTAATATGACCATCAACATAATGCTGTTCTTTTTATATTAAGTTATTGACGTAGTCTTTGTGCACCTATTTGTAGTATTGCAATACACGGACGCAGATGGATTGCAATTTACAACACACATGAATTATATGTTGCATAGTGTTAAATTCAATAACATTACATATTTCGTTTTAATATAAGCAACTTACCTTCTACACATGTCTGAATGAAAACTATGAAAATAGTAAAACTGATTTTCTTCATAGTGTTTGTGTTAATTCCAAACCATGTGTTTACAAGAAATGTCACTGTTGGTTATTATCAGTGCTAGGTTTTAGGTGGGAGGTCATGACTTGTAGACATGTTAAGAATCAGTACTTAATCGACAGACGCGGCGGAAATCCATGTCTGTTTCAACGTGTTGTTGTTGTTGTTGTTGTTGTTGTTGTTGTTGTTGTTGTTGTTGTTGTTGTTGTTGTTGTTATTGTTGTTGTTGTTTATATATGACTTACCGTTTGTTATTTGAGTATTGTTCTGAATTGTATACATTATTAAACATAGTACATTGACATTGCCTCTTTTCTTTCATTGCTGTCGTCTTCTTGTATACCTTTTAAAGTAAATGACACTGTGAATATGAAAGACATTTGAAAGATATGCCAATGCATGCCTTTGTTAATTTCGATATCCATGTGGTCTTAATGTATTTTATCCATGTGTTTAGTTTAACAAAACATCTCTCTCTCTCTCTCTCTCTCTCTCTCTCTCTCTCTCTCTCTCTCTCTCTCTCTCTCTCTCTCTCTCTCTCTCTCTCTCTCATATACTTCATAAGGTAAAGTAGATAACCAAATTATTGTAGTTATAGTGCATCCTAAGATGAGATCTAAAAAACATTAATCCATCTGACTAGCAAACTTCTATACGATACTGATAATACAGTATACAATATCTGCGAGGTATCTCATTGAACGTGTTGAAATAACTCTTCTACAGATAGCTTATCGTTTTAAAAGTAGAGCAAAATGGATACAATTTTCCTGTATTGAAAAACAATTATACAGAATGTTGAATAAGCTTCTACTCATATTTAGTATACTTTATTTCTGGAACAATGTAAGTGGTAAGTTCTTACACTGATAACTATTTATTGTAGATTTTTCAAATTAATATGCGTTGATTAAAACAATGTATTATTTTAATTTTGACTGCATGTTTAGATTTGAAAATATATAACGGTCACCATGCAAAAGATCCTTAGAAAAAAAAAAACGAAAATGGAATGTAGTGCTTTTGAAGAATAAATATCCCCTACTGATCGGCCACATCCTCTTGAGTCATTAGAATGATGCTGTTTGTAGCGCTGGATGATGAAATGCTATGATGCACGTATAACCATATATGTTGTACAGTTCTCAGATTTCTCGATAAACCTGTGACCTAAGTAGGCATAATGCTGGTCATTCCGGAATTCAGTGTCGTCACCTGTTGTGCAGTCCCCGGTTTGAGCAAATGGACATGATGGCCATTAGACGTGCTACAGGTGCTGTAGTTCTAAAGTTTTCTCTAGATCATGCCGTTTTAGATACTATTAATTTACTAATTGTAATCATGAGGTGTGAGGTTAAGGAATAATGAAAAAAATGAAAGAAAAGTACAAAAGTCAATTATACATTGTGATTAAGACAAATCAGCGAACCAGTTACCAAATTCTCAGTAGGAAGAACCAAAACAAATTTAAGAATAAAGCTATGCATCAGCGGATACTCCGTGGTTTTAGACAAGTTAACAGACATTATTCGGAGTAAATTTTCAAGTATAAATTTCGTACCAGATCACTGAAAACTGTGCCAATGATAGCCTTGGGTACTTATAGTCCACCAGCAGCTGTGCTAACCCATTGGTAGTGATTGTAGTGATAGCTAATAGGACACTTATACCAGTAATAATGTAGTACACTAAATGCAGCAATATGCGTTTTTTTTAATGAAACCCCAGATCAAAACTGGTCCTAGAGCAAGCTTTTAAGTTTTATCTTATTTTAGTGTTTATTGTTACTCTACATAATTTATGTTTTATCTATTCCTTTGTTTTGTTTTCTTTCAGGTCTATTCTTAGATTCTATGCTTAGTAAATGTCATGGGTTGCCGTTCTGCGACCAGCTTCAACCACTCTTTAACAGCGGGCAATCAGGATCAAATAGTAATGACTTGACCGGTGGTGGTCGCCCACCCTATGGATCGGCTACCCTTCAAGCATCATCTATATCCTCAGGCAGAAATCATGACGCGAGTAAAATGCAATATTCGTCACAAGGAAATACAAATTACCAGGTCGATTCATCCTCTGGAGGTTCATATGGAGTACATGGACAACAACAGCAACTTCAACAAGGTCAATCAGTAACACAATATATGAAGATCTCTAATGGTGGGGATATGTAAACAAGAATATTATGAATTAAATACAATAAATAATGTAACCTTCGAAAGTAACTGGTGTTACATGATTATGACACTAACAACAATAAACCACAGTGGACATTCATGGACCCCTGAAATTTTGATGTGAGACCAGGTGCCCGGGAGGTGTGAGTGTCTCCTGTTTAGCTAGCCACACCCGCCGTGAATGCTATTACATACAGATGATACAGATATAATTCAGCACTGTATATACACATGAATGCAAACAAACGCTGTGAACAAAACTCATACAAGAACCATGGTTTATTCATAGAAGACCAAGATATTATTCAAAGATTTAAAAAATTGTCATAGAGTGAAGTAAACATTCACATTTACACGAAAGTTTACTGTTTTTAAAGATAGATTTTGTTATTTGTATATGATTATTGATTAATTTAGTGCAGATATTATCTGGTGACTGGAGAGTATGATGAACCATTTTAAAACATTTGTCATGTTACATACAGTAAATAATAACAATAATGCATTTGTCATCATTAGGTAGAAACTCTGGGGAAACTGGTGGTGGAAACTTTCCTTCATCCATCTACAACACACACAGTCAAAGCATTGGAAGTGGACAAAGCCTGAATCAAGTCTTCTCTCAAAATAGTGGTCTTGAAAATACTGGTTCCACTTCAAGAGGACATCCATTTACTGAAGGACAGGGGCAAACTTTATACCTAAGCTCACAACATGAAACACAAAATCCCTACTCTAATAGGCAACATGAAGGGCAAAGTGCTTTCCCTAATGGGCAAAGTCCTCACTCTAGTGGGCAAAGTTCTTTCCCTGGAGGACAAAGTGGAGGGCAAGGTCTTTATTCTGGAGGACAAGGCAATAAGCAAAATCCTTTCTTTGGTGGACACGGCAACGATCAGAGTCCTTATCATATAGGACCAGGTGGGAGAGAGGGTCCTTTTAATGGCGGTCAAGGAGGACGTTTAGAATCACCATTTAGTTCGGCAAAAAGTCAAAGCCATGTAATGAATACTCCAGGACAGATGTTCTCATCTGTATTACACGGTAATTATTAATTATTTTTTCTTCAGTATATAATGTAAAGATGATGGATAAATCCAAACCACAAGTCCAAAAATCATGAAACCATAGGACATACAAAATCAGTGAAAATGAAAAACAAATGGAAAATAACAAAATATGTCTACTTGAAGAGCATATGGGAACCCCTGTGATGGAGTGAGATCAGGTGCCCGGGGAGAGTGAGCATCTCCTGCTATCTACTATTAATTGTTCCTTATACGTTTCTTTTAACTATCTCAACATTTATAATATCTTAAAGGTAATTTTACAATATTTCACCTTGCTATCCTCTGTCTAGCACATATTTAATTCACTATCGGCCTTTTCAAACACTAAGTACATCTATGACACTGTGTGACTGATATTTCTTTCATTCACTGAACCATGCATCTGGTATGATTTAAATCTTTCTCTTAGGATTTTTTCACACGATTTTGTTAGATTTTCAGCGTAGCGTACTAAAACATATTTCTGTAAGTTATAAATAAAATTCAGAGAAAATAAATAAAGATACCAGTCCACGGTAAGATTGATAATCTAAAATTTCTACAGGAAGGTGATATTTATTTTACAAATGATTGTTTGTTCATGTCGACAAAATAATCACCTAGAAATAAGAACTTATCAACTATTGTCGAATTCAAAATAATTGTATGAGCTCTAGACGGGTCTATTGCGATGCAATAATCATCTATTGTCATGCTGTTCACTTGAGATTTTGACTTGGTAATATCTAATTTCAAATCTACGCAGAGAGATAGTACTGAAAATACGCTTCAAGTTTTTAATTAGAATCTGAAATATAGATTGTAAATATTCTATTTCGAAATAACACAAACACTCTTTGCCGCAAATTTTCGGCCTCCTGGCCTTTATCAAGCAATAGTTAGAATAGTACAGTAAATTTATGTAACATCTATCTTTACATGTCTAATATAAACAAGCTTCTAAACTCCGATAAACGTTGACGTCATAACGTCATTATTACGCGCGAAAGTATGGCATTAAAATTGACTAAACAACATAATAATACAAATATAAATATAAAAACCGCATCCATAGACCAACCACCAGACAGATCCACCGACAATCTGATCGACAAACCGACCGTACAACAGACCGACCTTTGCAGGACTACTTTATAGTAAGGAAATCCAATTGCAATTTCTGATTCTATGTCACGTGCTTTGATTGAATTTTCTTATAGGAATGCCTGTTTGTACTTTCATTACTTCAATTATATATGTTCTCTTTGTATAATTTTATCACGATAATTCTATGCCAAAGTGACATAAAGCACAACCAAACTGCACATGCTAATGCTGTTGTCAAAACCTTAACCAATTTAAAATAAGTTGAAATACATTTTGAAATATTTGACAATAAATATTAATACATGCATTCAAATATCTCTTTATCATTTGCATGCGAATTTATATAACGTGTTACCTTTGGTCTGTAATTTAGTCAACATTATAGATATGAAAATAAAAAAAGAAACATCAATCAGTGTGATCTTCCATTGAAGGTAATTCTGTTGCGCTTGGACCGGCAGGTGGCATGAACAGCAATATCGCGATGTCTCAAATGATGACAGACAATCAACATACAGATACAAGCACAGGTAAATACAGCACAAGCACGGGTAAATACAGGAATAAGCACAAATAAATACAGGCACATGCACAAGTAAATTATTATACATATATAACATTGTTAAATATGCTTTATCAAATGTTCCTATATTCTGTGCTCTGAAATACAATGCTTTCGTAATTACAAGTACACGTGAATATATTGAATGTTCCTTCATTTAGATACAAGTGTGGTATTTGGAGACACAGATGAAGTACAATATGTAAACGGGAAGATAATAATTCCCAAATCTTGGGCACTAAATCATCTGGCAAAAGCAATTCAGAGACAACAAGAAGTGGAGGGACGAAGTCGTAAGACATTCTAAAGATGACTATTATTCAACAAGGCAGTTGTGACTTGCAAAACTGGTTACTGCTATAGGTCTTTCCAAACTAGGGTTTAAGTGAATACTATTTCTATACTTCCTAACCATATTGTTTCTGAAATATCTTTTCAGTTTTATTCTGTGAACTTTGACAAGTTTCTCTCTATCATTTCTTATTCCCTTTGCAGTGTGGAGCTCGTAAAATGTTCCCCATATATGGTTTGACTTGACTAATATTATACCCTTTTTCCTGATGTTATGTGGCAGTGGCACTTTCTTCACAATGTATGTTCGCATTCATGTATATACAATGCAGAATTATATTTGTTTTGTCTGTATCTAAGGGCATTCACGGCGAGTATGGCCAGCCAAACAGGAGACACTCACTACTCCCAGGCACCTGGTCCTACCTCTGAATTTCTGTGGTCCTTGAATGCAGACTCTTGTACATTATTGTTAGTGTCATAGTCATATGACACCAGTTACTTTCGTATTTTACATAATATATTACATTACAATTTTACAAATTTTTTTTCAATACCATTACTCTGTATTGTACTAAACGTATCGTTATCCAAACATATGCATGTCGTAATTGCTTTTCAAATCAACCCTCCTTATTTATAGCCGGACAAAACCACAACACATTTGAATGCCCAGATTTCCCGTCAAATTGTCCAAAGAAGTACACTTTTCTTGATAATAATGGCTGTCCTGTCTGTTATTACATGCCAAAGGGGACACAAACATCCCAGCCAAAGGCTTCCGTTCATAAAGACATATGTATGATGCCACCCATGGCCGGAGAGCAGTGTCAGACTTTTGAACAGCGTTATGCCTTTGATGTTAGAACGCAGAGATGCCAACTGTATGTTGAAAGAGGTTGCGGGGAATTGAAAAATAAATTCCGTTCCATGGAAGAATGTCAATATGTCTGCGGTAAACACATCCAGGGTAAATAGTATTTACGTTTTATAGAAATTGTGCATTATTCTTAGTATTGTACCCCTGCCTTCATTATAATGTGATGAAATAGATTGATTTAATTAGGTTCATACCAATTCTCAACACTGAAGCATTAAATGAATGTTTCATAGGTATGATATGGAAGAACCTATTAATGAAAAAGAAAAACTGTGTGTTTTAAAATTTCTTTCGTCATAAATAATAAGTACTGCATAGACTGCATGATATGTTGGTTGGTTGGATGGTCGGTTAGTGACTTAATTAAACACTTGTATCGTTGTAGATGACAAGAACACTTGGTACGACAGCATATGGAATAGATAATAACATATGTGACCTTGAGCGAAGTACATTCTCTTCATAAAAGTACAGTAAACAGCGTGTTGATTTCATCATTTGTATTGGTATAAACATATTGGCATCATATATTTTCTATTTGATTTCCCATTTAACTACACAGTTTATCCCACTTCAGTAAAAAATCATAAAATCTACAATTATTTAGATATAAAAAATAGTTTCATTTTAGAAATGAGTATTTAAGTCTATCTATTTCTGATTTCTGCCGACGTTGATATGTTTGATTAATGAGTAATCAGATCTACAGGGACTATATACTCTTACCACGTGTAGAGTGCATTGATCAGCTTCTGAAGGTGTAAACCATCATCAAATTACTGGTAATCAGGCTGTATTACTGATGATATAATGCTGTGATATGGAAAACTGACACAAACGCAAACATGTGATTTATTTGTGAAATATTGCAATACCCTTGTAAGTAGCACATCATCTATAATGTCCTGATAAGCATCGTTCTAACATAGGCATTGTGGACATCCCGCCTTATTGATGACGATTCCTTTGTTACAGGGTGCCACACAACGAAGTGGCGCACATGTAGGTGATGACGTTGTCGTCCTAGGCGCCAATGTTGAATGTGGAACTGTATCGAGTAAAATGTTTACTGATTATGGTTAAAGTAATATTCGAACATACTGTTGCCAAGTTTTCGATTACAGTTTGAAATTGCAATTTTTTTTTCTGTTCATTTTTTTCCGTTGACTTGATCAACATTAATTCATTGTTTAAAGTTATCTTAAAGAATTTTATTTAGATATTCAATTGCCTATGCACAAATGATTCCACGTAAATTTAAAATCTTATTCTAAAGGAAACCTAAATGATAAATGTCCGTGTTTACATTTACATTGTTTGTTTCATTCAAATAATTGTCTCAAATGATCGCACAGCAAACTTCAATAAATATAGGTAAACGGATAAAATGTTAGTAATGGGTCAGTAACTTCAATTCCTATGTTAGCAAATAGTTGCTTTCCATGTTATACAGTAAGACTTTCTGAAATTCTGCCTTCGCGATTTTATATAAATTAATATCTGACCTGTACATATTGGGCATCCATTAACTAGAGCGACACTTCCTCTGGGACAACCAGAGGGGAAGACGGGACAGTGTGCTCCTGTCAAAGAATCATGATATATTGTGTTTAATCAAAGACAATCAATATTTCATATTTAATGTATATGCAGAAATATCAATAGAGTCACATAAAACTGTTAAACTGTCATAGATTACAATAAATATTTTATGTGAATGCAAATCATCTTCAATATTTACTAAGTTATGAATTCCAAATAATTTTCATGCAGATATAAATAAAATGCTTCAGTGTCATATTCTCATACGCAATATTAGCTGCTGGCGAAGCAGATTTCGCCTAACGTCATACGTACCGAGTGTTACGGTTGTCTTTGTTGGTGTTTGCGTTTTGGAACTGAAAGATGATGTGGCAGCGGCGTTTTGGACAGATACTGAGAAAATGAACATATCACCTATACTAATTAAATATACATTTATTTAAAGAAAGCATTAAAAGCTTGAAAATAGCAGCATACAATATTTACTTTATTCAATGTTTTATTTTCAAAGATTATTTAGAATGGCAATATTAAGAATGTATAGAATATGTCAGAAACTTTTACCTACTTTTCCTTTCATGTACTTATTTTTGCTCTGCATATATTTTTTCACTTTCAACTTAGCTCTACTATTATGGAAATATAATTTGACGAAGTGCGCATCTCCTCCACAGAAACGGTATTGGTGATGCAATTGAGAGGTGGAAAAACCAAAAAATTCACAATGATTTTCAGATTCTCATGTCCTTATAAATGCAAATTAGGCATTTAAAAATAGAGGGAGGGATGTGGTACTTTTTACTTACAACAATTATTTTTACAAATGATGCATCCCGTTACGGTGTCCACAGTTGAACATTCTGGAGGGCAATGCTGACTTAATGATGAACATTTACCTGGCAGATGATCAACTCCATGGCTATATGCGACATTCTGGCTCTGAAAATCTGAGGCAATACAAACTAATCAAATATTCATACTTCCAGTATTCAATTTTGATCAGGGTTAAAAGCCCACAAATTTCCTTTTCCAACACAGTCAATTATATTTCGACTTCTTTTTGCAACTTTTGCATTTCCACATATTTCGTTCCACAATCATAAATGAGTTAAGTATCATTTCTTGAAAATCATAACAAATTAAAATAAAAACCTCTAAAAACTAAGAAAGTAGAAAGTAGGAAAATATGAAAAGTGCGATAACGATACTATAGTTATCCTACCAGGGCCGCTATGTCCCTGATGCTGTACATATCCGGTTCCGGTTACGCCTGCGCTCATTATCTGATGCTGAAGTACCAGACCGTTTGTTTGATCTCCAACATTACTGTTATGAATTCCCAATTCGTTGGACATATCTCCGGGATTCTGGTAAGAATGACCGAACAAATCAAACAGGAAACGCTTCTGTATAGGAACTCCTGAAATTATAAATTGTATTATATTATATTATATTATATTATATTATATTATATTATATTATATTATATTATATTATATTATATTATATTATATTATATTATATTATAAATTATGTTATAACGAAAAACAAGATTATTGCACTTAATCGGAGTCGGAATGGTCACATGACTCAATGGGGAATAATCTACACTTAGGTGCAGTCCTAACCTTACACAAAGTGCACTTCAAGTTAACTTTATGACTGCTTTTCAAGTTTACTTGAAGACAACACAGTAAACTTGGGATCAAGTTTAGTAGTAAACTTGATTCCAAGTTTAGTGCTAAACTTAATTCCAAGTTTACTCCAAGTGCATTTCAAGTTTAGTTTACTTTCTATATACATGTAAAATACGAAAATAACTGGTGTCACATGAGTATGGCACTAACAACAATGTACCACAGTGGACATTCACGGACCCCTGAAATTCAGAGGTGAGACCAGGTACCCGGGAGGAGTAAGCGTCTCCTGTTTGGCTAGCCACACCCGCCGTGAATGCCTTGACATACAGACGAAACAATATAATTCAGCACTGTATATATACATGAATGTGAATAAACACTGTATAGAAAGTGTCACAGTCACATAACATCAGGAAAAAGGGGATTTACTATATTTTTATATGAAAACAATTTTTTTTATATAAAATATGCAATTGTACATAATAAGACAATTTTTTCTATCATGTTATACGAACTAGATAATTGTAATAAACAAACGTGAAAAGTAAGCCGGCGTGGCCTAGTGGTGTCGCGTCGGACTCCTGATCGGGAGGCCGGGGTTCGATTCCCGCACTGGTCATGCCGGTGTCATGTCTTTCGGATGAGACAGTAAAAACCGAGGCCCCGTGTCGTGGTATGCATGGCACGTTAAAGATCCCTCACTGCTTCGGGTGGGTCCGTTGCAAAGGTCAAAATTTGTATGCCCCGCATCAGGCAGATGCCGTCACCATATACGTGAAATATTCGTGGTGTGACGTAAAACAATAATCAATAATCAATCAAACATGAAAAGTAAACTTAGTGTCACGTGATAGTAAACTTGAAGACGGAATACTTTAAAGTAAACTTGATGTCAAGTGCACTTAACTGAGCTTTATAATTTGTTTTCAGGACGAAAAACTAAACTTGAAGTGCACTTTTCAAGTGCACTTGAATGCAAGGTAAGGACTGCACCCAACTGTAGAGAAAGCATTAAAATCTTGCCGTTTATGAAAATTTCAAACAAAATAACATAGACCTTGTTTAGTTGCATGTTACATTGTATTTGCTAAAGAAATAAAATGATTATAGATAACACAATGAAAGGAAATAGGGTACTCATTTTATAAGCATTTCTTTTCTTTGGGTGAAAGCCGGCTAAGTTCGATTCGAACAATGGCCGTTTTGAGAATTGGTAACATTCAGGAATATGTCGTTATTCATATCGACAGAGATATTTTGAGTTTCTGCTGCAAAAATTCCAAAAACACTTTACTAATGTAACCTTTATTTTAATATAATTTGAAATTTGAAGATGTTCGATTGTTTGTTTCCTTCATTTCTTTTTTTTTTTTAACCTTATGAATTTAAAATAAATGTTAATGCTATGCATACATTCAGAACTATACAAAACGGTTAAGGTTTCATTGCGCACTTGGAGAAATAGATAATCTAATCCATCAAGTACTAATAACACAAGTGTGCTTTATCGTTAGAAACATGTCCCCATAACAGAGCATTGTGTTATATATTGCATTACGATTATAGGACTGATTTCAATGAAAATGAAGAAGGCTTACCGTTGGTCGATGCAGCGTGTGCAATTAACATTAATTTGATGAATGTCCACATTGTGACCTTTGCCCTTTGTTAACATGTATGTATGCGAGTTTTATCTTTCTTGTCCCACAGACCACATTGTGTCCGTTGATAAGACAGAACATGATAAAATCCGTACAGCTTCTATGAATATCATTCAGAAACTTGGATAAAAGAATTAAAAAACAAACATTACCTCTTACATCTATCTGTCTATCTATCTATCTATCTATCTATCTATCTATCTATCTATCTATCTATCTATCTATCTTTCTTTCTTTCTTTCTCTCTCTCTCTCTCTCTCTCTCTCTCTCTCTCTCTCTCTCTATATATATATATATATATATATATATATATATATATATATATATATATATATATATATATATATATATATTTATATATAATATATATATCTATATATGTGTGTGTGTGTGTGTGTGTGTGTGTGTGTAGGTGTGTTTGTGTGTGTGTGTGCGTGCGTGCGTGCGTGCGTGCGTGCGTGCGTGCGTGCGTGTGTATAGTACTTAGTACTTTATCCATATATATGTATGTACATGTAACACTCATCGTAGCGGATTTTACTTGAAGTAAATTCTGTTTACCAAGGTTAATTATTCAATATGTAATTCGTCTAACCAAGGGTCTGGATTTCAAATCACAATGGTAGTTTCAAGTTATCTGCTCCAATCTACTACATTTGTATGATATTGATATCCTTTGACATATATGATACATGAATATGATCTCTTCTCTGTTTTACCAGCTAATCCGTCTATTGTTACAAAGGATTACCGGAATCGTTGTACCGACCAAACTTGTAATGATCGAACATTAGCTTCATATTTATCGATAATATCTAATATCATTTCATTTATTTATCATTAGAGAAAAGACGCTTATGAATTTTATCTGACAAAATGAAAACGTAAAGCGTCTGAAAATTGAGAACTGATCACTTAGATATTAAAGGAGGTGAGTGAACCACGCCAATTTTAAACAGGATTATAGAATTTCAAACCTTGTTTTGTCTTGGTTACAATTTTTGCCACTAATGTATTATTTTTATACCAGATGTAAAATTTTAGTTCGTTGTTTTCCCAAATTTCAGAATGAAGTCGTATATGGTCATATGGCGTGGTAATTAACCAAGAGACGCTCACTCATTATTTGTGCCTGATCTTATCTTTTCGAGATCCAGAGTTAAAATTTTGTACGCGGTTGTTACAACCTTATCATATACTACACAGGAACACAATGGTTTATTGTCTTATCAGTTCTAATGTTTGATAGTTAATATTGCAGCATCATATTTCAGATAAATTTTTAAGATAAAACAAAGTCATCTGATTCAATTGTATGACAGAAGTCGCCACAGATATCTAGAGCAAATAAGTATAGGCACCTAAAGAGACATCCCACAAATATTCGATTGTATATGCCATAGTGGTACCGAAATATAACGGTCAAATGATAAGACAATCGTTTTCAAAATGAGCTTCGCCGTCCGTTATTATCCGTTAGGCAGCGCTTGTGTATTTGCAATCGGCTTCGGCTGATTGTATATTACGATTGTAAATTCGCTTTGAGAGCGCATGTGCACACTCCATTAGCGTGGCATGTTGGGTAATAATCCAGCACTAAGAAACAGTATTAGCATATAATTCTGCTGTAGGTATTGAGATTTCTAGAAATAAATCTTATAACATGTTCACAATTTTTCAAAAAAAAAAAAAAAAGATTTGCTCACTACTAAAACCAACGTATTTCCGAATATTGACGAGAACATCCGAGAGACTTTCCTAAAAAGGAAAAAAAGGGCGGCTACTTTCCTAATAATGAAAAAATGAGGCCTGGCTTTAGAAATTTTAGCGGGAAAATTCATAACTGCGCATAAAAAGATGGTTTAAAAACCAAGTACATGTAATTCCTATTTACATAAAGCCATTCGGCTTTTTGACCAACAACTTGAAGATTTAAAGCTATTCCGATTGCAACCTAAGCTTTTTAAAAAGCTACGCATGTATGAGTTAGAAATGACGTTTAACGGCAACAACCCTATGACGTCATAAAAAATGTTTCATTGTTCTTTGCGTCATTTTTGTGGGAATACGTTTTATTTCCTCCCTTAACATTAGGACCGCAGTTAATGGCGGCAAAGTCCATTGATATGATTAATAAAAAAAAATTTCGATATATTATGAAAAGAACAAATATACACTTTCTTGTACCGATTGGCAGCTATTATTTTATTGAATATGGCATTTGTATTTTAAATTGTCAGCGTTCCTGGCATACAGAATGAACATGTTACAACACGAAATGATAGATTGATATGTATTGTCACATAATACTTAAAAGATTGAATGACGTAAACTGAAAAAAGACCGTCTTATTCAACTCTCCACTTTTTAAATCCTTAACATAATATTGCAGTACAAAGTCTTTGATGAACATGTGTTTTATTAAGTCGTTGTTATGAAAAACTGAATATTCTTTTCTCAACTATACAAAGGTAGAAAGTGTTGAAGTAGTGAGGTAACCGAAAAATCCAAAGAAAATCTTCAACCTTTGGAACATAAACTGGTAGAATTTTCCACTTGTAATATTCAGGATGCAAATCACATATCATTAGCTGTTGTTAGTTCCAGGTAAGCACTTTCGACCATATATCAAATTCATGCATTTATTATCATAAGAGAAAATGCAGTGTGTAAGTATCACATAAGAAACTGTACGTAAAATTCCATGATGTGAATGGTTCATTACTGTATGACTTTCGTACATCGACTCTCGAAGAAATATAAATAAGGCACATATATATATATCTTCTCATGATAATTCAACTGTATATACAAGATATTTATTTCGTGTAGACTTAGGCATTCTATACCTATCTTTCGTCTATTCTCATGTCCATTCCTTGTCGAAGACGTGTATTTCATAAAAAAAGCAAGACTAAACTTTCTATGAAACAAAATGCACAATACTAAACACTAAAAAATAACAATGTTACGACTTCGCCCTTTTGAATCCTATCATTACCGTTACAGTAAGTTTGGACCATCGTCTATTTCAACTAATTAAATTGTTTGAATTTTCATAAAGATATATTCAAATCGTCCATTTACACTCAAAATTTTGTCACATGCAAATCTACAACTTGTCACAGAGAACTACAAATTCTTCTTAGTGGACCGGTGACGATCTCAATATACTTCTAGAGAACGTCCGATTTTTTCATGACGTCATTATCAAAACGTGACCAACAGGTGCAAAGTCGGACACTTTGAGACCAATAATACACATAAATGTGTTGATCATACAGTGAACTCAATATTTTACTTCGAGCACATTCGTTGATATATTGTTATGAGTTGGTACTTCGAGTTCCTAAGTCAGATTGCGAGTTATAACATGACGAAAGCTTAACTTGTCTGCGAATTCTGATGATAGGATAGTTACTTGACACTTGTTCGAGATCTCTTCAACATAGCTTGAGCTCTCTTCCATATTACTAGAGTTGTATTCCACACTGAAGGAAGTACAATAATTTTCTTCTTCTTTTCACGATATCTGTCTAATCCACAATCAAAATACAGGACCTCACCTAACTACGAGTCGTGACAATGTGCAGGACGATTTATGACGAGTGTGTTACGAGTACTGTTCGATTGACAAATGCATATGTTATTTAGGTATGAATACCATGAAGACGTGTTCGAATTCTGGGCGACATGCATCCGATATGTGCACGACTCGAAAACTGTAATGACAGTTTCAAATCCTTTACAATTCTCGCCGCTATCGAATACTTACGATATAAAGAGACCCGAATCAAGTATGACGCATGAAGAGTTGTGGAGAGTTGTAAAGAATCATTCTCTTGACAGTATGACAGTAGCTTGAACCGTTTAAGTTGCTGTTTGTCGACTACAGGCCACATGAAAAGATATTTCCTTGAGCCGTAAAAATATTTTCACGACAAGTGAATAGTTGTGGCGAAATGATACTTGCCCTATCTCCTGGTCGAAATTTTGACAATGTGACAGTGGCTTAACTTTGCGAATTCTTATTACAAGACATCGGTGTATTTATGTATATATAAAACACAACTGCCTGATAGAGTAAGCTCAGCATATCATTACACTGAAGTGTGTTTATGATCAAGTGGATTCGGCATATTAATCATTATGAATATTGTAAAACTGAACTCTACATATACGGCCGAGGAGAATAAAAGACTTTGTCCCGGTTTGGAGAAGATAAAAAAGTAGATTGGTAACATTATCAAAGTACAATCGTCACGGTGTTTGTGGATAATCTAGACGATAAAATCCTTGACGTCCAATATAACTGCAGTGTGACAAAGATGTAGACGCGGATTTCAAAGTATGTATTTTCTAAAGTAATAGAAATAGAATTGAAATTGAACGAAATATCATTGAGACTTGGTTATTTTTCTCTAATTAAATTTCTCCTTTTGTATTTGAGCCTTCTGGGGTAGTTTCTATTGCTTCTTTTGAACATTTCACGCTATCTCCTTGTTTATTTTTCTCGTCGTCAAAACCCGAATCCACACATGTTACTGGAAAAAAAATAAAAACTCGACTGATCTCTCAACAAAATCAAGAAAATTAATCATCAAATCATTCAATTTTAGGACCGGAACAAATAAAAGGGAAATTTTACAAGATATAAGATAAGGGATGAATGTGTATTTATTGTTTTAAGTCACATGAAAATTATTTTAATTATTTGATGACAGTATCTGCTTGATGCATTTCGACCTATACAACAAATCTGTCCCAAGCACTGGGTGATATTTTGAGGTAATAACCGTGACAGGCTACGGTTTCAACTTATTTGAAATGCAGGACATTGAGAAGTTGACACTTAACGTTCAGTAACCATAAATCATTACGTGTTTTATTTACTTATTTTGAGTTTTATCTTATGGCGATACTTAATGATTTCTGATGTGTTGCTTCAACGTAAGGTTGAATTTAAATTTTCATTTTCCTACTTGTTGTTTCACCGTCAGGTTCTCCCCTTGTGTCCACTGTAGCCATAGAATCAACGCTATTATATTCTCTGTAAGTCTTCATCTTTTGATGTTGGAAATGTGACGACGAACAACCCATGCCCCTACTGACGATAGCGTTTTCATGAGCGTTCAGCGAAAACTGCAAAAATACCGAAAAAGTCTATTATATCTAAATAAAACAATAAATGACATAAATAAAAATATTGTTAAAAGATGAAATTAGGATTATTATATTTATCTAGAATCGACTGTGAGTTTTTACCTAGTAATTGATACATTATCAGTCCATCTATCATCTGACAATTGACAGTGCCAACTTTAGATACTGGGTAATGTAAACAACTCTTGACATAACTATCATTTGGAAAAAAAATATGTGACATCAGCAATTACCCATGCTCGACAAACGCATAAATGCACAATATTAAAATGTATACAATCAGAATAAGTGCTGAAAAATACAAATTAGAATGACAAATTCAAAAACCCGACACAAATTCAAAACTTTTTACTTTCAGCTGGCATGAATCTCTCTCGTTGGGTAATAATAATCTATAAATTGCATTTTTTATTCGTCATACTTCGTTTTTAATCTGCTCAAAACTTTGTTAAATAATATATCGATGACACGGATAACTTTTATTTGCAGAGTAAATCACTAGAGTAAATATAGGAATTTCTCATAAAGTGTCACACAATAATATCGCAAAGAAACAAATACAGCACAAATGAATTTAGTAATGTAACTTCATTAGCAGTAATTGATAATTTCAAAGGACATTATTTCTTTGTCCTCATCCTTAACAAAAACAATTATTCCTATATCATATATACATTTACCACCTCAGTTTACTCGTCGGATTCTCAGTAAGACAGATAATATCTTTTCAGTGATACTCAAGGCCAAATCTGTACAAGTCCAAATTATTCTACACAGCATAATATTCATCCAAACTGAAACAATAGTGATAAACGAATACATCAAATGACAACAGAGTTATGCTTCAGGGAGACGTTACTTAATTTTCCAATAATTTACACAGTTGTATCACAGCAAGTACGTAAGTATGTATTTTGTGTCAGTACTGAACCAAAGACGAATATGCTGGTACATCTGCACTAACCAAGGTTTCGCTTTGCTTCTCTTTTGAAAAGATAGATGCGAATCGAAACCTTGGCTAGCGGAAATGATGATGGCGATAGCCTAGGATTCCTACAGTCACTAGCTGCATGGATTTAATGGCAATTATAACCATAACTATACATAGTATCAATATTTATATACTGCATCAGATGTGCTTCTAGTCAAATAAAGTTTTTGCTGACCAAACTAATTATCAGAAAGACAAATAGAAGACCCATTTCATTAGTAGGACAAAGCTGTCGATTACGGACATATTCCTTAGTGTTTCGATAATTTTCGCAATGTCATCAACGTGGTAATGTTAACATGATAAGACTCCATGGATCTTTATGACACATGAAAAGATATCGTTTTAGATTTAAATAAGAAAAAAAACATCTACCATTTACTCAATGTCTGTTTGAATTAAAGTAAACGTTTTTATGTAATTTTACAATAAATAATGACAAACTTTATTTTCCGGACTGGATTGATTTGCATTACATGCAATAGTTGATTGTGTGTCAAAAGATAAACATAGTACACGTTTTCTCAAAATTAAAAGAGTACGTAAACGATGTCTTACGATGTACACGCCACAAAATCATGCAATAAAACGGTATAATGTGTGTATGAATTTGAATATAGTTTTTAAATGAATTAATCATATTCGTTCGTCCGTTATTATCTCTGATGTTCTCTTTCGACTCAATTACAGTAACTACATAAGAGTCCTCATAATATTTCGTGACAAACCCATCTGAGCACTTTCAAAAAAAAAATCCCATCAACACGCCACATACTTTCTCCACCGTGTGGTAATCCCATTCTCTTCGTTGGTCATAGAAAACTCCAAATAAATGACAAATAAACGGACGTAAATAGAAAATTAATTCCAATAAACCCGCCCAATTAAGTATTCACCTCACAAGAACAACATCAAGGCATTTAACGAAGATACTGCATTTATACATAATCGATTTTGCGTTTACATGACAAGCAATCAAGCAGTCTGTGGTTCGTCATAGGAATTTGTTCTGTGTCTTCCCGTTTGTGTCCTTTTTATGATTATACGTGTTACTTCATTTTCAATAATAAAACCGTATGGGCGCCATCGTAGAGATGTCATGTCTAAGAGAAATCAATGCAGGGTAGGCCAACACGCCGTATGCAATAAAATCATCGCATGATAGTAATGACAATTGTGTATACAATTTTGTCGGTGATGTATCGCTTTAATCAACTATCTGCATTTTCTCATTATCAAATGTTTTTGTTGATTTATCATTTCTTTGTGAATTTATGAATGAAACAAAATTCGTTTTGGAAAATTGATTTCATAAGCGGAAGTTACGCATATAAAGCATTTTATTATGCTCTGCTTTCATGAAATACCACCATAATTGACAATTTACCAATGTCGACATAAATGATTGAAGAATTATAATAGCTATTAATAGTGATATAAAATATTTTGAGGGTCACTATAATTTGTAATCTGTGTTACACCATTGTCTGAAAATAGATATCTATTTATATGTATGATACAGTTGTTCCAGACATAAAATCTTCACTAGTGGTACTAGTAAGACTTAATTTCTGTCTTTTAAAAATGTAGATTACAATGCATTGCAAAAGAATTGACAATAAAGGTAGCGTGAAAAAAATGTAACTGAAAGTATGTAGATGACTTAGAGTTTTGTGCTCCAATTGCTTTAACCAAAAACCTTGCAATCCCATCAGTAGTGATATTGACATGGAAATGTAAGCTAAATAAGTAACCAAATCAATATCCGTAAATAATTAAGTATTTATGCACCTGCATTTGACGTGATCTGTGAATACCTGTAATGCTAAACAATTAGATTTAGTAAGCAATTTACTATCAACTGTACTGCTGTAACAGGACCAATATACTGTAATCATACACCTTCCTACTGGGTGACTATGGCACTTCCTTCACGAAATTCGACTCGTGTTTGAAGAATTAAGATATGTTTGCATTGTCTGAATGCTGTTGTGTTCCTTGCAAATCAGCGACTTTCACAACAGGAGAAGCTTACAACTCAGGCGCACTCTGATCTTCGGTATCCATTATGATTAGTCCCCTACAGGAGAATCCGAGGGGGACCTTAGGTTAGCACTCTGTCTGTCAGCAAATCAGTTTTCCGCAATTTGTTTTCGTCATGCTGGCAGAGTATCATTTGATATTTAGTACATTGCTTTATAATGACAACTTACAGATCAAGTTCAAATTTTGTATCGTTTCATCATTGATATTTTTAAAATTTTGTTCCGGTTCACATCAATGTTTTCATCAAATGTAGTATGACTCAGTTATGCATTATATATTCCAAGAAATGTAATCACAGTATTAGCCCCTTATAATTGGTTGTATTGTAAAATTTGTTGGTGGCGGTAGTAGACGTATTGTTTTAACAAATCCCCAAGAATGCTTGTTCATCTATATATATGGTGTATTTGCCAATGACATATCACCAGCCTATTCGTTTACAACATCTGAGAAATGCTAACGAGTACCATTAGATACACCAATAGATGCAATGATTTTTTTAAGATGTCAAGTCTACCAGACGAAAATTCAGGATTCATGTCTAGCAGAACTGCCTGCAGAAGGAATCTCCAGGTATTCGCTCATCCTATGGATTCGCATTTCGATATGTTAGAAATAAAGAGCTTAATTATCGCCATGTTCTCTTTCCTTCACTATTTCCAATAACCGCTCCTTACATTTCTGAATTTGAATGATAAATCTAAGACAAACATAGACTTTTATCGATTCTGTTTGCGGGAGTTATTAATGTAATGCATGGATAAAATATTATCCTTTTTTTCTTAGGTATCTGTTATTATGGTTTACAAAAACATACGACAATTATTTATGGATAAAATCAGCTTTTATTGTGTAATTGTCTCCTTTCCTAATTCTTACGAATAAGATAAGGGTACGAGTTCTCCTGTATACATGTTGGGCATGACTAGCGGGCAGGACAAGCTTAATCTTCTTGGAGAGTCTGATCCCATTATCGCTTGATGACTTTTGACTATTTGTCGTATAGTTCAGTCAATTGTCTATATAAGTTTTCATAATATTCCACTGAATGTTTAACCCTTGGATTTCTAGGCAGCTGTTGTACATACAGTAGTTTTGGCTTGTTAGTCCCCCACCGATTAAATGGGAGGAGACTACAGGTGTCCACTCCTTTTGTCTCAGCCATTTGGGTTTTCTGCACTTTTATGCAACCATTGATATAATTAACTTGAAATGTGGTATGTAGTTTTTTATAAATGAGTTACAGATCAGGTTCGGGGTGGTTATGATTGACATATTTTTGGAATAGCTACGGGGCCCTTGGACTCCGTAAATTTATGGAAACCGGAGGGGACATGTATTGCTTCAGCAATACTTATTTAAATATGCTTTTTATATTACATTATCTTGAAAATGAACTGCTTAATTCAGCAAGATGAGATAAATAACGCAATGATCGATGTTCACATGAACGTAATTCATTACATAATACATAAGTACCCTATAAAAGATTGCATGATGGAAAATGATTATAGAAGATTATATAGATTTCTCTCTCTGAACTGAAGGAATATATGCTTTGACAGATAGAATGTCGTTATGTTTTATCATTAATCGACAGGTCTTCTATGAAAGGTTATAGAATCAAGAAAGACGCCAGCAAATATATAACTTACATGTTGATGTAGTTTTGGTATTCACTTTTTGTTCGAAATGTCTATTTACTAAGTATAAACTTGATCCTTTTCAATTTTGATAATTGATTTTGGGTTTCGTTTAACTGGTATGTTTTGTTTATAAAATGGTGATTTTATGGACAGTGGCACATACAACACTGAGTGTTTGAAATTTTGTTTTTGCTTCGTCTTGTTGTTTATGAATTGATTATAAAATAGAGAAAGAAGGGCTTACTCATAGTCTTATTTAATTGAGTTCTTGTTAATGAAGTGGTTATTTTGGGAGTAAAAAAGGATATTTATCATTTTGTCCGTTTGAGTTTTAGTCATTTAATTCTCTTTCAACACACTACGCAAAATAACTGTTTATTACTATGTTTAAGAACTATACTATTTGTCTTGATGAACGTGGCACACCTTGCTGTTTATCATTACTTATAGCATATTACATGTAGCGTGAATAATCATTGACTGTTCATTTACGAATACATTTTATACGGTGGTAGTTAAATGGCATATCTAAATTAGTCAGTAAGTTACAGAATTAATCAGCCGCATAATATTTAGAAAAAAAAAATTCTTAAAACTCCTTAACACATAATTTGCAATAAAACCTTGATTTCAGATTCAGTATACTATTCTTTTGTAGACTTTAGACTTACCTTATGAAAGACTGCGATATTAGCCTCGGAATGAAGAAAATTCTATGGAAACATAAAATGATAAAGAGCTTATATATCCCTTCTGTAGTTTCCAGTGAATATTATATATTCTTGTGGCGAATCATTAGCAACAGACCTACCTAGTGATTGATTACAATATTCTCTGTAATATCTGAAATCATATAGAAACACAAACTGACAAAGATATCAGATGCTCTATACGGATCGATATGATGACAGTAGGTATGATTGATCACTAGTACTGAGCATTCGAATGCAGAGCTGGAACAATGGGCGAAAAGATGTGTGTATGTGTGAGTATGTGTGTGAGAGAGGGAAAGGCGTATGCTAGGTATGTGAAAATGAGCGTATGTGTGTCTTCGGTAAAATATATCATGTATTATGGCTAAAACTATAGTCATCCGAGCGAATACACAGTATGGTAAACGGATAATTCAGAACAATTGGCCTCTATGTGAAGAAGGAGTATTTGGGATATGTATGTGTGTGGAGGTTTCCCTGGTTTGATATGCCAAGTGTTAATGACAATAAACCAGCCAGGTTTTGGTATAGTCATCAGTCACTATAACGATAACCAGTCATGGGTCCTGGCATGCTATTCATAAAGAAACTTAAGACCAACTCCTATACTTAAGTCTAACTTTAGGAGTAAGGAGCTATTCATAAAAAATCTTACGCTTAGACTTAAGTCTGAAATTGGTCGTAACTTTAAGACAAGCAGAACTACTCTTAAGTCTAATTTTCTGCCCTTAAGACAAGATAGGCCTATTGCTCATGACAAAAAGAAGACGGAAGGAGGCGGGCTGCTGCATTGTTCGCAATAGAAATTAACAATAAAAATATAAGAAGAGAAGGGAATGTTATGACCAAACATCAAACACAAGCAAGCTACAAAACTGTCAAAAGTCTGCATGAATATACAGTATCGACGACGAGAATGTAATAGCGAGATATTGCTTACCACTGTTTTCTATAATAAAACTTAGCTATAGATGAATTAAAACAGGTTTGGAGAAACCTACCACTAGGTCGAATGTAATATTTTCACATATAAGATCAAACATGAAACACTTTCAAACATTTTTTATATTTATTATAACCAGTAGGCCGGTGTCACTGCTGGTAGACTTACAGTCCCCGAGGGCACCATAAGTCTACTTTTCAGTGCTTTTGTACTGACGGTCTACTATTCAGTGCTTTTGTACTGACATGAAATATATACTAAAATTTTCCGTCATGAAATTATGTAAATTACTCTAAAACTAAGGAGTATCTCCCTCATGCATAGCTCTGTCCTTAGATAGATTATTTGGTTCACTTTTTCGGTCAATTTGGTTTCAATACTGCTCTTCAAATATTTATATTTTGTGAGAATTCCAAACATTCGGCCACGAGCATCACTGAAGAGACATAAGTTGTCGAAATGCGCATCTGGTGCACAAAATTAAAAGGTATATATTTTCTATATTTATTATTACCACCATCGGAACGCTTGACATCCGCACAACAGCTCCCTCTCTATGATGACATGTTACTTTTTAAAAATAGAATACTGCATACTGTGGGGCTCCCTAAAGGATACATACATGTACATAAAGTTTATAACTAATACCTCGTGAACTTCTTGAATTAACAAAAAATTATTTGATACGTTGCAATATTGGGAAAAAATAAAGAAATGAAAAAATTATAATTATATCTAATGTAAAATTGTAATTTTATAATATCAATGACTTAAGAAAAATCAAACATGATGCTGTGATGTCAATATCATCTCAGCCAATCGATTGCAACAGTATGTTCATTAGACTTTTTTGTGTAATAATTATTATAGAAAGTACTTTATACTGCACTGGTATAAAAATTAGTAGTGTTCAAACGAATAAAAATACATGTATTTATGTTAATTATGAATTTCGTTGTTCACAGGTAAGGTAGAGCCATGAACGAAAAAGTATGTCCAGAAAGGTATACTCCTTTATGAAGAGAAATTTCAGAAAACGATATATTGATAGAATGAAAAGCTAAAAATGTTTATAGTAGAAGGATCTGGTATTTGTTTTTCTGTACTTCGATACTTCACTTCAGTGGTAAAGTCACGATATTCTTATATTATAATATACTTGTGACTTTGTAATCAAATGTCTGATTCGTGCGACCTAAAATGACGTCATTACATTCAATACTACGATGCTGGCCTGGATTAACATTGACAACATGACATTCCGTATATATGTATTGATGATAATCCTTTTAAAATTTTCTTTGCGTAAAACCATTACTACGCATGATGCATATAGATTATAGACGAAATAATTCAGATAATACCTACGTCATATCGATCTGTTAGGACCAATTAGTATAGCAGTGTCGGAGTCACCTCATACTGTAAACAACGTAATATCTGGGTAGAGTGTAAATGATCATAGATATATTGGCGATTCGCATCTACATGTATGATCATGTAGGGGTGGTGCCTTTTGTTCAGTTTGCTTTTATTTGTGTTTCTCGTCGATTTCAAAATTGTGTAGTCACGTCATAAGATGGTAGAATAGGTAACATGTACCTCTTAGTGGCGCATTGATGGAATCGAACCCGGATCGTAGCCAAGCAATTAATCACAACAAAAAGTCTGAATACATATGTTAAAAACTATGTTTTAAGAAATGATATAATATCAATTGAAACTTACTGTTAGTTGCGTCCAATTTTATTTTGAGATTAACTGAATGTCAATTTCATTTGTAGGTTTATACACATTTCCTACATATATATGCAAAGTACATGTAATGAAAACTCATTATCTTAAGTTATCTTTTGTCACTGTACTTTATACTTTTGACTTAATAGTTCACTGCCTGAGTACCTTGAAAGGGACCCGGTTCGATCCCAAATAAAATTGGGCATACCAACTATCGACGCAAACAACGTGCTAGCTAATAATTAACACAAATTATTCACTAAAGGGGCAGGCTTGGTGTAGACGTTAAGCGCTTGGCTTGCGGCGCCGACGATCCGGGTTCGATTCCCGGGTTGCGCCACTATGTTTAAGAGGTTGGTTACCTCCTGCTTCCATGTCGCGATATAACTGAAAAATTGTTGAAAGCGACGTAAAACACCAATCAACCAACCAACCAACCAACTATTCACTAACACAGCTGCTGTAGTGCAATGGGCAAAGCGTTTGGTTCGTGACAGAGAAATCGCAATTCGACTCTCACAGATAACGCGTCAGAGTCCTGTGTTTCGGATGTAACAATAAAAACTGAAAAGATCCCTCACTATTTGGGGTGGGTCCGTTGCATAGGTCTAAATTTCTTTGCGATGTACCAAGCAGATCCCGTCACCAAATAAGTGACCTGAGATATTCTGAGTGTGACGTTCCCGACAGCTTGTTCAATACAGCTTGTTATACCACTAGACAATTACCAAAACTAAAACTTGATTTTACTGCAATTATTCAATGTAAATCTGATTTTTGTGATGTGTGATGGATATTCTTCAATCCTATAATGATTAATGGGACGATATTCCAAACCCCAATTGATTTGGAACTTAAATGAAATTGATCAGGCCAATGTCAGAGTACAAAAGAATCATATGTCATGCTTTTGTAAATTATGGTCAAGATTCACAAATTCTTGGAAGAAAAATCACGTTTTATATTCCAATCTATTTCTTTGACGTCTAAAATGTGGAAATGGAAACAGTTTAGCAAATGACCAAAATAACTTATGCAGTACCATTATCCAAACCACAAATTTTGCAACAAAACTCGGAATATAATCCTCACGAGCCAAACTAGCCATTATCTTATCTTAGGAATGACTGAAATATTCAGTTCGAATATGAAGGTTTACATTTAGATTGAAACACACACTGAGTACTGGGAGAGGGAGATTTGTATGCTAGTCGGTCACACAGTCGGTCAATCAATCGGTCATTTAGTCAGTCACTCAGTTGGTCATTCAACCGGTCATTTAGTCAGTAGGTCAGTCAGTCGGTCAGTCAGTTAATCAGTCACTCAGTCACTTAGTCAGTCATTCAGTCGGCCAGTAAGTCGGTCAATTGGTCAATCAGTAGGTCATTCAGTCAGTCGGTCACTCAGTCGATCAGTAAGTTGGTCAATTGGTCATTCAGTCAATCAGTCGGTATCTCAGTCATTTAGTTAGCCGGTCAGTTTATCTGTGTTCTGCCAGCAGACAAGTCGTTCAAAACATTAAGCATGGTTGTTATCCTTGGCCTCCCATACGTGCAATTTTAATATATAACTGCAATTAATTCAAGACATAGGAGACAAGACGATCATTTATCTTCCATTGTCTATGACTCCTAAGGTCGATAAAAATAATTGACTACCTTTCCCATAAATCATTTTATCGTTTTAACTTCTTTATGAGGAAACAGCATTTAAACTCCCTATCACAATTGATAAACACAACGATGATCTACAAAATTCTTTTGGCAGTTGTTGCTGTTTTCTGCGTCGCAGACGCTGAATACAGGAGAGACAGATGTGAGTAAATAACTTAGATTAATTTTTCTTTCAGGGTACGTTTCACTGACACTTTTAGTTCTCTTTTTAGTAATTCTTTTTTTTCCAAGAATAGTGAAAACTTTTTGGCTTGCATATAGTGTTAAACATATTCTGGTTAGGAGAGTCGGCAAAATGTTTTATTCTTGATCCTATCATCTCCTTTGGTCTAACCACCAGGTGCTTCTTCTTCCTCCTCCTCCTCTTCTTCTTCTTTGATATTTCAACACCTTTTATTCAATGACAGCAAAAATAAAATGTTAAATGTCATAACTTGATTGGTAAAAAAGTCTTCAAAAGTGTCTTCAATTTTTCAGCAAGATTTTTTTTTTCATAATTCTACTGGACCAAGTCTATTTAGAAGTAATTACAGAAATAATGAATTAAACGATACGTGCTCATCATTAAATATATTAAATCTCAGATATCTCAGAAAGTATTAAATTTTCTATTATTCAAAAGATATTTAAATGCTAGAATACATTTGGAATATTTTGACATATGGACTAAAATCTCCGCTCTTGAAGCCTTTATATTCTAAATGTAACTGTTGTGGTCTAGAAAAAGAATAGTTTTGATATGAAAAAAAAATACAATGCGCCTCTCCAAGATCAGTTGGTTGGTTAGTGTTTTACGTCGCTTTAAACAATTTTTCAGTTATATCGCGGCATGGAAGCAGGAGGTAACAAACCTCTGTAACACAGTGGCGCAATCAGGGAATCGAACCCCGGATCGTCGGCGACGCAAGCCATGCACTACACCAAGCCTGTCATTTGTCTTTCCAAGGACCACTGTCTTATGATTGTAATTAACATTAATCGTTAATTTTTAGATTTTTGCTTATCACTATCTTTGAAATATAAAATATATAATACTGCTTACACGTTTGTGAATCTTCACCCACCTTTGCTGATAACATTATGTACATTATATTGATGTCTTTGTATACACTACATCATTTAGGCTTTGAAATCCATTCGTTTCCGTGTATCGTATAAAAACTGCCTAAAAGAGGCGTGTCCAGAATCTATTCAATGACAGAGTCTCAAAATAAAAGCAAAGCGATTTTTAAAGCTTGATTTATACATCTTAAAATGTTTTAATATGGTTATATATCTTTGAATATTTTAAGATGCAGCAAATTTATATCATGAAAATATATGGCTTTAATTTCGGTTTACTGTAAATTTACTTTAAATTTAAGAATCTTTATTTCTTTGACATGTTTATTTTCTGTGTGTCACTAAATACCATTTCACGGCAATAATCATGGACCATAATTGCTCCGTGTATCTCAACATACTGTTCTAAGTAAGTCAGTCACACAATATACAGTTGTTGACTGACTGGGGTTGAGCCGTCAACAGCTGATTTGTTGGACCCGAGGATGAACTGTTGACCGAGGCCGAAGGCGGAGGTCAACAGTTCATCCAGTGGTCCATCGGCCGAGGTCAACAGTTCATCCAAGGGTCCAACAAATCAGCTGTTGACCGAAACCGCAGACAACATCTGTTTTGTTATAGTTTTTATATAAACGAGACGAGAAGGAAAGATAACTCTATTTTTAATATGTCGAGCCGCGAGGGGTCCCTAATGGAGGCTTGATTTTTTTAAAAGAATTAATTTCCTCGCTGAAAATGATTAAATTTACCAATATTCAGCGTCTAACTGAGGGAATCAATAAAATAAACTTAAATTAAAAAAAAAAACTTGTTACCATAACGGTATTCTAGATCTCGTCGGTCAACAGTTTGTCACGTGACCGGTCCAACAGTCGATTTTAACAGTTCGTTTGGACCGGCTGATTTTGACAGTCGATTTATTGGACTTTTTTTAATATGGATTATTAAGGGTGAGATAGTAAAGGGTATAACAATATAACTTATATGACCTGAAGTTTTACCTGTATAGGTCGTAGAATTCAATGAACGCGCTAAACATACATCAAAATCATAAGCATGGCAATCGGAGGGACACGAAATTGACGCCTTGGTGAACCCCTATTTCAAAGTAAGCTTTCGGTTGCATTTCAATTTTGTATACATATACATTTTGTATATTTTTCAATTCTGCAATTAAATACTATCAATATACTTGCACGTCCATCATGTCCATTGACATTTAAGCCGGCGTGGCCTAGTGGTATCGCGTCGGACTCCTGATCGGGAGGCCGGGGTTCGAGTCCCGCTCTGGTCATGCCGGTTTCATGTATTTCGAATGAGACAGTAAAATAAAAACCGAAGCCCCGTGTCGTGGTATGCATGGCACGTTAAAGATCCCTCACTGCTTCGGGTGGGTCCGTTGCAAAGGTCAAATTTGTATGCCCCGCATCGGGCAGATGCCGTCACCATATACGTGAAATATTCGTGGTGTGACGTAAAACAAAAATCAATCAATCAATCAATCAAAAACCATTGACATTTGCTAAAAAAAATGATATATTTGATATTTCGATATTTGATAGTATTTGACATAATTCAGTTTTTTTTTTCTATTCAGGGTACAGAGCTGTATAAGTTGAATTGTTTATTTACGGGTTATTATTCGGATCAGGAAAGTGATTCTTTTTATTTTCTTTGTCACTGTGACACTAGCAAAAAAATTTTTAACAGATCGGTTCAAGAGTTTGATATTTCTAAACGATATTCAATTTGAATAATACCGGATGCATTCTTTTGATGTAACAAGAAAAAATACAGAAACAAGAAAAATAGACGTACAACACGAACAATGTGTAATGTATTTTCCTTTCCATGAGGCTCATCAATCCTGTTATAAATCTAAAACTGAAACTTTTTTCTGCAGAAAATGAACTGCAAGGCATTAGGCAATATCTGCTTTACTTGCTGATTTCTAGTAAAGAAATTATTTCTTAATATACATATATGCTAGCATCAATAATTTTTCGATTAGATATGATGCAAGAGGCAATACCGGATAGATTTACGTCATATCACGGTTTCGGCACAATCCAAGCAAAACTGTTATGAAAATTCCGGCAAAACGTGGGTTTGCCGAGTATAAAGCCCTTTTCACTATTTAAAATTTGAAAAAGTTTATTATCTCATCAAGTGTATGGGAGAAAGGGGCAGCGGGGACACAATGTGTGCTTCCTCCCCTATCAAAGAATTTACAAACTACCTTTTTTCATTATTTATTAATCATTATCGTGCTGTTTTAGGGACTTATGTCGGTGGATCATACAAATATCCCGTAATTGAGCCGGACTACGGAGCGCCCCACGGATCATCGCACGGATATAAATGGGTTGCACCAGAACCAGTTTTGTATGGAGGATACCATAGACTATACAGTCATTCATTAATAGAACCACTTTTTTATAAAGGATACTACAGACCATATGCTCATCCATCGGTAGAATACATTGCATCATATGGTTATCCATCAGCAGAACCAGTTTCGTATAGGGGATACTATGGACCTTACAGACATTCTATACAGGAACCAGAGTGGGGGCCATTGCAACATTACAGATCAGGACCAGGTGATGACAGCCATCACGGATACTATCAGAGAATAAAACATTCTTCTTCCCAGGATAGCTCGCAAACTAGGACAACCGAAGCTCCCCCAAGTAAGATTTTAAGCTAATTTTTTTTTTTCGAAAATCACACCTGATAGTGTTTGTACGTATATTTGAATTTCAATGACCCATGAAGGTCCACCATGCTGCACTGTTATGTAAGCCACAGGCACATAGCACTATTGCCCTGCGTCCTGTAATTCATTCATTTTGACGCAAATCTACTGTCCGCGCCACTTGCTCTGGAAACTGGAAAATCTGGATTTTCAGTTATTCATCTTCAGAATAATTTCAAAAAGGAAAAACCATTCGATAGATTTTGTTTAGTCGTAACTTTTGGTGTATGCTATATGTTTGTATGAAGAAGCATTCATATTTTATAGAAAAAAATCTATATTAGATAGGGCAATTTCCATGTTAAATTTTGACGTCACGTCGCCAAGTTTCCCATAGACTCAATGGTAAACATCGGCAACGTCACGTCAAAATTAACATAGAAAACGCCCTATCTAAAATGATTTTTCCCTATAAAATACGAATGCTTCTTCGTTGAAACATATAAGATACACCAAAAGTTACGACTAAACAAGATCTGTCGATTGATATTAATTTTGTAGAACTATTTTAAAGATAAATAAGTGAAAATCCAGATTTTTCGGTTTACAAAGTGAGTGGCGCGGACAGTAAGCGGTAATTTTACATTTGTTCGGTATTGCCCCTTACATCATGTAAAATTGGCAAAACGGTTATTACGAACCAGAAACAAGCACATAAAATTCATATAATGAGTTGAATTCATTACTTGCTTTTATAATGATGTGTTGAGAATGATAAGTGCATTTTATTTTACAGCAGTCAGTTTGTTGATAGAGCCAACTCCATTAGATGCCATAGGTATGTTTACTTTACCCTTTTAATGTTTAATCCATACGTATAACCATATATCTCTAGCTGGTGACACACGACCCATGCAATATTTTGATAAGTAATATGGGAAAGGAGGTACCAATTTGGTCATAAAATATCATCATACCTGGAACCTGATCCCACAACAGTCGGAGGCACTCTACTGGTCATGACGTTTGATGGCATCAAGTAACTCATCCTACAACAGTCGGGGATACTCTACAGGTCATGAGGTCTGATCACACCATGTACCTGATCCCACAACAGTCGGAGGTGCTCTACTGGTCATAAGGTCTGATTACACCAGGTACCTGATCCCACAACAGTCGGAGGTACTCTGCTGGTCATAAGGTCATATCACACCAGGTACCTAATCCCACAAGAGTCGGAGGTACTCTGCTGGTCATAAGGTCATATCACACCAAGTACCTGATCCCACAACAGTCGGAGGTACTCTGCTGGTCATAAAATCTGGTCACACCAGGTACCTGATCCCACAACAGTCGGAAGAAATACTGTATGTTAACCTATTTTAGCCCAAATCAATAATTAGCACAAAACTATGAAAGCAGTGGCGTATATATAACGCCTTTTACTTAAAAACGCAAATGAATACACACAAACTTGTATGACATATGTCTATTATAATTAATATTTACATGTATTTGAATGTATCTCAGTACAGTTCTTGTAAAATTTCACAGATCGCAGTATTTGTATGGAAATTGTTAAAATCGCCGAGGTTTCGATGAGTTTCGCCCCCTTCCTTTGAAAACCCCCTTCCCAAAGAGTCATACTGGACTAACTTGGTCTTTATGGTGGCCCAAGAGACCCTGTCTTTTAGCTTTTATATACTGGTATAGACTGGTCATAGCTGAGTTAGAGATCGGAGAGAGTGAATGGATGATAAAGTTTTGCCTTAACACGAAAACTCGGTTTTTACTGTCTCATCCGAAAGACAGATATGTATGTGTCCACGGCGTGGATCGAATCCGTCCGGAACCTCTCGGCCGAGCTCTTTATCCACTGAACCATGATCTCTAAGAAGTATTGGGTCTTTAGTATCAGTAACTTAAGGAAAACGATCAACATTGTAGTATCGTACGCCATCCACGGATATATCATGAAGGTAGTCGAAACCGTAACTGGCAATCCACCTCCACAACAGCCCGGATGGAACCATCACACCAATAAATAATTCCTTAACCAAAAACCGATGTTCATCACTTTATAAAAGAAAATCTTGATTTGAAGTAAAACAACGAATTCTATCACCATCGTTATGATTATGTAACCAAAAATTATCATCTATATGTATTTCAGAAAAAGCAGGAAAAGCCTTTTTCAACCTCCCACCTGGATCATGGTGGTTAACGTAATACACCTCTTCCTACACAATAGGATGCTTACTAAGAGATAATACACCATAGATTGCAAATAAATAGTCCAAATACAGTTGTGTTGTGTTGTTTAAGTACGTGGAGAACATCGGCGTGGTGTGCATTCCCTACAGCTCTGCCCAGATATGGGTTTGAATATACTAGTCTAGTATACAATAATGGAATCTTCCACTATTTATGTAGGTCAAGATCAAGGTACATTGTAACAAGGTCGACGACGTTAATCTTATTTGAAAAGATTTCGTTAGTGGAGCATGAATGTCAAAAATGTAACATTTATCTTTTAATGTTGAAAAGTTAGATCCAAAGTTACTATTTCAAACATTTAAAAAAATTTTGTGATAGTCCGTTTTGCATTTACGACCCATTTGCTTTCCTCGCCACCAAATTCGAGAGCCAGAAAAATTGCGAGTATGAATCTTTCCCAAAACATGGGGTTTTTTTCAAAAATTGGTTGTTTTCCCTGTTTCATTGTATTGGCTGGAGATTTCCTATGTAAAAAATTTATAACTTTTTCACTAAACAATAGATAATTGTATGACAAGATCTTATATTCCATTTATGAAATTTGCTACACGACCATCTTGTTATCCGACATTTACACAAGGAATCTATACTCTTGTGTGGAAAGTACATACAGACGTAGTTGCCACGTATGGAGGTGTATAACTTTCTTCAATACAAATTTTATACTTTTCTTATGCCCAAGATGTTTGTAAACTACATGTTAACCTTCTGGGGGAGACACAATGAAAACTGAAGCAGTAGCACTGAAACTTACAATAATGTACTATTCACTCTTTTCATTAAACAGAGTTATTTCCCATTTTAGACGGTATCTGACGTAAAACAGTTATGACGTCATCAATTTCCTAAAAAAAACGTCAATTGTGGACTATCATTTCCCTAAGTTTTAGATCAGTTTTCATAGAATTTGATGACGTCATAAGTGTTTTACGTCAGATACCGTCCCAAATGGGAAGCAAGTCTGTATAACAAAAAGACCAAACAGAGGAAGTGAACAAAAATTTTATTCTGTGCAACCAACCCACCAACACAGCAGAAGATTTTCTATGTGCCAACTTCCAGCATTACACAGAACCTCTACCTCTACAGTCACAACCGAAGTACACCAACTATTTGCCTATGGGGGGTGTAACCCAGGAGCTCTAGATGTGAGCCAAGCATGATACTGACTGGGCTGCACCAGTTCTTAGTAACTGTGTAAATGGTTATGTTTTTAAAATTCCCCATCATTGTCATGGAGATGTGATGCATACTGTTAAGTACGTGACTAGTTTGCTGGAAAACATCCCCATTCATTATATGACATTTATATCATGTCATGGAAGCAAGATTTTGGCAACCTCTTAAAGATAGTGATCTAATCAAGAGATGGATTCTGGATCACCTGCACTACAATTCCAGGCCGTATTCATCACTCCAATTCTATATGGATGTCAGAATGATACATATAAATACCGGCAATACTATTAATGTAATATGTACATTCAGTAGAGACAAATCTTAGTTTTAAATATATCATATTTGATTCATATTCTTTATACCACATTATATGAGGATATTTTTTTAGAAGCACAAAATTGCAAGTATGAATTTCAGATAGAGACAGACATAGTCATACCATGATACTGTACATCTCTTCATGTGACCAGCAAATACACCCTCCAAAATATATTTATGCACAACATTAATTTCATACAAAACAAAATGTCCATTGTACTTCTTTTACATTTTATTACATTCACTTCTGTAAATGTTCTGAGGAGTTATATTGCATTAATCACTGCCTTCAAGGTCCATGTCCACTTCCTCTATGGCCATACTGCTATTGTCCGCTACCACAGACGAATCATCCAAACCAGCTTCTTTATCACTCTGCTCCTGACTACTGCTTTGAGAAAACTCTAGTTTACCAGGTGTTCCAAATCCAGGGAGTTCATCTGGAGCTCCTACAATATCAGATATTTCATAAGCAGATTATGTACTTTATCACTGTCTGGCAAAGAAAGCATTGTTAACAGTTGTGTTAAACCAAGAGCCACATGAGCATCCACATGGTTAGCAGGATCGATGGATACACCATTGCATTACTAAATGCATATTCCCTCGGCAACTAAGCGTGTGAGGGAGATAATAAATATAAAAGCGATTTCATGGAGGGTTTCGAAGAGAGGTCCGTGATCAACAACTTTGGTGTCAATGTATCAATATGAGGTATATATCCATTTTTTATTTGCTTATTCAATTTAAATTCCATACCACTTTCATATCACCAATATCTTGGCAGCCAGTGTTCTCTGGGAGAGACACTGACTATTGACATCACAAAAAAAAAACAAGATGTGTTTGTAAAACATGAATGCCCCAGGCAGCAACAAAGTCCAAATAAGACAAATTTTTGAAATGTAGGTCAAAGGTCATGGTCAATGACATGAGGTCAATGACCTTGGTGTAATTTGAATGGTCTTTATTAGTGGAGTATGCATGCCAAATATGAAGTCTCTATTTCTCACGCTTCAAAAGTTATGGCAAAGGTTATAGGAGACAGCAAACAAACAGACGATGAAAATGGCTTACCATCATATGGATCCATTTCTGTCACAAGGGCTTCTATAACTATTGAAAGCATAGTTGTAGAGAATGTATCATCTCTTCTGATGCCAAGGGCCTGATAAATTAATTAAAATTTATGATACAATACAATAAATGGCATACAGAAACAAACAAAAATTTTCTGTGTCATATGTACCAGTATTCATTTACTTGCATGCAAGACAGATTGGGGTTTTTTACAAAGTAATCAAAGGAAATACGACTGATATTATTCATCATTATTATCATTTTTCATTATTATTATTATTATTCTTACAGTAATTATTCAAGGTATAAGAATAATACATCCTATAAAGAGAAAAAGTTATCTCTTTCACTGCATTTTCCAAGAGAAAAGATAACCCCATTGAACAAGAATACACAGCTGGGGTATAATTCTATATTATTAATATTATTATAGCTTTGGCAAAAGGTAATACTGGATGCAAAATGGTGTCCTGAAAGACAAATATTACAATATTAGTCCTAACCTTATAAATGATATATACACTGACCTTGTGAAAGTAGTCAACTGCCATCAGATTATTGCCCATTAACACATAAGTATAACCAATGGCGGAATAAGTAGAGGGATTTTGCGGTGAAAGAACTCGAGCTTGCCGATGATACTCTAGTGACTTCTCATATTGCCTACAATAAAAAATATATATATATATATTACATTTGTTTCATTGAGTACTAGCCTGTAATTGTTTCCTTTACCCTTGATGTCCTATTACAAATTAGTTCATTGCATTATTATTGTTTACATTAAGAAGTTTTTGTACTTTACTCCATATTTCAAGTTTAACTAATTACTTGAGTTTTCTGTATGTGTAACCCAGGTTATTCAGCAATGGCTCCCATTTCTCTACTGTTATTTGTTGACTGACTCCTTCTAATTTGCGTATAGCTTCATTGAAATACTTCTCAGCTGCATACCAACTGAAAATTGAATACAATAATCGGAAAACAGAAAATGGATGCAGTCATTGTTCTATACTATTCATTTCCTCAACTTGTCTTCTATACTGAATTATACCAAATTCTTTCCAACTTTTTACCATATGAAGAGGAATTCAAATAATCTATCAAAGAATATGGCTTCAAATGTTACAATTAAGTATCTCTTATCAGCTATTTCATAGCAATTTACCATTCTTGATCTTTGGTCCTTGTTAACAACCCCGCCCCCATTAAGGGTGACTTCCTTAATTCACCTAATTAGTAAACAAACTTGTGAAACACAAATAACTCTATGGATAAATATTTATCTCAATAAGGCAAAATTTCTGAAAGTTGTGAAAAAGACAGATGACCCAAAACAAGTACACAAACATAATCTTGTTCTATCAAAAAGACATTAACTCACTCATGATTCTGATAAGCTATCACACCCATCTCGTGTAACACAAAGGGATCTTCTGGTGCAATCATTAGGGCTTGACTGAAGAATTTCTGTGCCAATTTATTACGTGTGAGCCCATACTCTAATCCTATGTAAAGGAGAGGCAGATGACATCCCTTCATCAATTGTGATGCAGTAAAGTAAGCAGCCATAGCCTGGTCATGTTCATTATCTATGGCGAAAGAATGACCGAACGCTAACCAGGCTGGACCATATACCCTCTCCATTGTTGTAGCTTTGCTGTTGAAAAACCATAAAGAATAATCAATAATACAATGATGTAAGTAATTCTATTATTAATTCTTTATTTACTTTGTTGTATTGAATTTATTTTTTATACCTAATTAAGACCAAGTTTTGCTTAAAGAATTTTAGCTGATTTTTGTTTCTTTGACTTCATAAATTATGTGAGCAGAAAATTTCTCACCTTAAATATCGTCTAGCTGGTTCACTCTTTTCTATCAGAAGATAGTAACAACCCACAGCAAACCATGAAACCTGGAGTAATTAGCAGAGAAAACTATGTAATACAAAACATTGAGGAATACACACACAATGAAGGTTCTACTACACATGTATAAGCATGTCAAATACAAATGACGTAAGCTTGGTATGTAACTGTGAAATGTGATTTTGAAAAACTTGACCCATAAATGAAAATGAAATTTACATCCACCTGGGTCACCTCAAGGTCATGACCCCAACACAATTACTGATCTGCTAATATGTGTAGCACATCAATCTAATAAATAGAAAGCTAAAGATTTGTCGATTTAAATTTTGAAAACTTTTTGACAACAAAAAGCCATTTTACACATTATTCTTGAACTATCTCACCCTAAAGGTCTCAATCTAACTAACTAAGTGATAAGTGTAGCAAAATATCGTTTTTTGGTTAATGTATTCCAATTCAATATGTCAAACTGTGAAAAAGACTTTACCTTTTAAAATTAGGTTTTATTAAAATACAAACTTACAGGTTTGTTTGGGTATAAATCCACCAATTTATGCGCAATATAAAATAATTCTGAAATGAAAAGTAGGAAATGAGTACTTGTATTTGTATTCAAAGGTACATGCATAGCATATTTATTCAGATTAATTAATTATGTCTCATTGAAGATTTTATTCTTTAGGTTTTTTTTTTTGTTTTTTTTTTTGGGAGGGGGGTGTTTTGTTTGGGTTTTTTGGTCTGCCAATGTGTATCAGTGAATAGATTGAAAAATACGGAATAAACTTCAGATTTTCAATGAAAGATTTTAGAAAAATGTTCAGCATCTCTTAAAACTGAAAGAGAGGTGCTAAACAAAACTCAACAGAGAATGAAAACCTCTCCTTTACCAAAATTAGTTCAAACCTCTCTTCTACAGATGTACATAACCAAACTCTTAAAAGACAAAACTTTCCTGTTCCAGCAAACAAAATTATCAACTAAATAAGTAGACACTAACCTTTTGACTTTTTAAGTTCCACTAACACTGCTATATGTATTGGTAAACACTGACTATTGTATGGGTCTTTAGTGAGTACTCTGTAGATATAAAATACATAACAAGACATTAATAATGCAATAGATTTGTTTGTCGTTTAATGCGATACCAGGATTATTTTTTCTCGCACCGGAGATCCACTTATACGGTTTTTTATCAGTACTGGAAAATTCTATCTGGAACACTTTTTATCCTTCCGCGAGTCATCTGCATTGTTTACAAACAAATGAAACATGGCGACTCACGATTTTTGCATCAGAGAGATAGTCAACATTGTGTGTTATCGTTAAGTTTAATGTTGAAAATTCCTATCAAAATATAAAGTTTCTTCATGAATATCATGGAGTTTTACTTTATTGCGGCGGACTATCTTTTTATTCAATCAGTGATTCGGCCATCAAAGGAAGTAAACAAAAACATTGAAAATATCTATAGCCTACATCGAGCAGCTGAGGTGCGAGAAAAATAATCAAGCACTAGTTTAAGTTCCAGATAGAAAAAGATCAGTCTCGGGCAAAATCGGCCAAAATACAGGGTTTTTGTTAAAATTTTGGGTCATTTCCAGGAAGCAGGAGCCCCCTCCGCTCCCTGAAATCTGCCACTGACTATTCTTTTGAATCAATTGCACAAACAATCTTAAAAGTAGGGCATCTCTTGGGAGAGTCCTCACTCCAAAAATTATAACAACCTCAACTACATGTATTTAAAATTCAAGATGCATGGGTGAATACATAAACAACATGCAAAACTGAAATACCAATATAATATGTCTTTACTGGACTATAGCTGAAATGGTTCAATGATGACACTTCATATAAATTCCACTGATAATCACAATTCAAATAAATAAACATAGCAGTTGGACTCACTTTGAGGTAATCTTAAAACATTCTCTAAAATCACAGTTATAATAGTGTCGCTCTGCCAAATTCACCACCACATCAAAGTTTTCGTTCAAAACTGATAATGAATCTGGAACTTTTAAATCTTTTGGCTTATCATACTGCAAAAAGAAAATAAATACCATCTATGGAACCTACGAAAAGCACAGAATTACAATGCAACAAATAAAACATGTCACACATGTGACTGAAGTCCTGATTATTTAAAAACTATGCATGTAGAATATAACTATATATTTATATATATATCCTAATTTATGTTACGTAAGAAGTACACTGTTACTTTACAACGGAATTTTAGCACTGTCATAGAGACTGACCTTGAGTTATAACATTGAAATAGTAGCACACAGATCTGTATCATTGCTTTTAATTAGTATGAACTGCACACCAATTTTGATCATAGCTATAGAGTCTCTTGGTGATAACATATCCTTGCATAAAATTGGGTTAATATATATAGCAAATCAATATTACTGAAATGGTTTTATAGACCAGAAACCAATGTCAGTCCTGGACTCACTATGGTCTTTATATAGGAGGAATATCACGACACACTCTTTTTGTGATGTACAGTAATATGGTGAAGCACATCCATGTTACTATGACAATTTTATGAACCAATCAACAATGTTTGATATAGACTAAGTGATCTTGACTTCATGGACACAGAGATCGCATGACAGACCAAAGGACAGACAGGTTGATTCCTATAAAACTCCCAAACTGTGTAAGATATCAATACACATTATTTTCAATCAAATTTTTCAAGTATGAAAAGAAATCAGTAAAATTGCACGGAAGTTTTAATGTAAAATTTTTACTGGTATATGAAACACACCTTTTTGAGTTTATTTTCATATAAGAATTTCACAAACTCTACTTCTTCAACAGGACATTGAGAAGAAAAGGGAAGATTATTCAAAAGTTCTCTTTCTGAAATAAAAAATCAAGGACCATCATTTAAATATGTAAGACAGGTCATCAGTTACAGATTACGATGTACATATGAATGGTGTATCACATAATACCAACTAAATGATAAAATGCACTGGTATCTTGACATTTTCAACAAACACATTTCATGATACTTGTTTCTGAAATTCAGTACACCTTCATGAAGCCTTTAAACTTTAAAGTGGATTTGGTTGGTTGATTGGTGTTTTACATCGCTTTCAAAAATATTTCAGTTATATCGCGACATGGAAACAGGAGGTTACTAACTTCTTAAACATAGTGGCACAACCCGGGAATCGAACCCGGATCGTCGGCGCCACAAGCCAAGCGCTTAACCACTACACCAAATCCTGCCCAACTTTAAAGTAGAAACATAATATATAAGGGGTACTTTACTTCTGTTAAATTTACTTTTAAAGGCATCAAAGTGGTTTGTATATTTACTGTTTTCTTTAAAAGGTTGTCAAATACAGTAAGAAAAATACCAAGAATTCATATTTCAGTAAAATACATGATCAAGTCAGTAAATAAGAAATCAGTACACCACAATCACCCCAACAACTATTGTCATATCAAACTTTTCTACATATTTAGATCATAATGATACTAAAAGATCTTTTTCCAATTACAAACGATGTAAGGGACATAATAGCAAACGAATCACTTTTTTTTTAAATGACGTTAATGCTTGGATTGTGACGTCACAGAGTAAAATGATGCCAATTTGAGCAGCAAAAATGTCCGATATTGCCCCTTACATCATATAAAATCGGAGGAAGGTTTATGCTCACATATCTGTCCAAAATTTTGAGCCATGTACACTGTACCTTCTTGTGCTGACAACATGTGATGGTTAACAAGAAGATCAAAAGCTTCAAAACAATACACATCTTGTCTCAGGGCTTCCTTGTAACATTCTACGGCAAGGTTTCTATTGTCCATGGCCTCATAAATTTTTCCTCGCAATAAATTTATTGAGTATTCTACCTAGAAAATAAAGAAGCTGATACAAGAATCAATAGCTACTGTATTTTCTACTAATTTAGATTAATTTATCTATTACTTCAGTGCATCTGTATTACCTTCCCTTTGCAAAATTTTGAAGTATTACTTTCAGTCATTATTTAATTTCTGATCACAAGAATAAACTTTGCTGAAATACTCCAAGGAAAAAGTTTACCTCCTTGTTGACAAGGTTACATAGTGATTCATTAAAACTCTGGGATAGTACTCTTGGATTGTTGTTTTCTATCATGTCTAATACATTCAAAGCCTCTTGAAAATCTTTGCACTCAAACTGAAAAATTGAAATGATATTACGATTAATAGCTGAAATAAAATGCATTGGCAATCTTATCATTGACATTAATTCTCATTCATGTAATATCTGCGATAGCATTTACCAAAAACTCAATGAAATTATCTGTGATATATGTTACTCCCATGAAAGCAACATGTAAAGAGTTTGAAAGATTCAGATGTAAATCATGATGGTGTATTTCAGTTTAAAGACTGAAATACCCCCACATTTTTTTAGTTTTCAGGGTAAATATTAATCTACCTATCATTCTATACTAACAATATATGAGTATAGATATTTACTTACGTAACATTTAGCTGCTAGATATCTACTGAGAGCATGAGTCTGTAAAAATATGAAAAAGGGTCAATATTTCACATTCATTTAAACTGATTTGTACAAATTTCAGGCATTGATGGTTTATTCATAGATCAGAGAATAATCTTAACACATTCACTCTATCCTTAAGACCTCATTTTCTTCGTTTTATTGAGCTGGTGTAGTTCAGTGGATCAGTGGATAAGGTGCTCAGCTCTTGACCAAAAAGTCCTAAGTCTGAGTCTTAACATAGGCAAACTCAGATCCTGTCTTTACGATGAGACAGTGAAAACTGAGATTCTGTGTCACACTTAGGAGATTCCTCACCGCTTTGAGTGGGTCCATTGCAAAGGTATAAAATTTTATTCAATGCATCACGCAGATGCTGTCAAAATATACATGAAAAATGTGGAGTGACATAAAACAATTATCAATCAATCAACCATGTTTTATGAAAACTCACTTTTTCATTATCAAAGAGATATTTCAACAAATATGCTTGTATAAAATTAACAATTATTTAATACTTTCACTCTGTATACCATATTATTCAAACAGATACAATGTATTCATTTGGAAAACCTTGACATTGACTAAGTAAACTGGACACTCATGTAAGTGGATTTTTCAACCATCACCAAACCCTAGTGAAAGATTCTAGAATAGGGTTCGCCACCATTAACTGCGGTCCTAATATATAGGGGGGAAATAAAATGTATTCACACAAACATGACATAAAGAATAATGAGACATTATTACGACGTCATAATCAGTACCACTTATAAACTTTGAATTCCTCATAATTAAGGTTACAACAGCGAACCCTATAAATCAATACCTTGTCTAACTTTCTGGATTGAAGAAGTCGTGATGCACGATGGTACTGTCCAGTCAAATAAAGGGTCTGGGCATACCAATATACATCATCCACATATCCTGAAAATAAAAACATATATAATTTTAGTAGAATATCCTGAGAGTTTACAAAGATTTCATCTCTCAAAACATTCATTCCCATTTTTTTTTCTAATGCTTTCATTTCCATTTTATTCTTATTTTTTATTGCCTCTGATCATCAAGTTTCAGCGACAGTATATACATGTAGTCCGGAAATAAATCAGAGAACTCCAACCAAGTAAACTGCCATCATACACTATTAAACCTTCTTGCTAAGGAGACAAGCCACACCTGATGAAAGCCAGAGAGGCAAAAGGCTACAGGAGACAAAAATGTCAATACATCACCTATTCACTTCATCACAAAATTTATTGATATCATCACTACATGCATTATGCATATATAATTACACTCCGTGATTATGTAATCAGTATCAGAAAATGCTGAATTTAAAATCAACTGAATTTTTTAAAGATTCATGATTCATCTTACTACCAGTACATGTACATGTTTGCTGATGTACCCAGCAGTGTGAATATCTCCTGATAATACTGGTATAGCGTATCTTATGTACTTTGTCAACATACTCAATGACAATATATGTATTCTTTGCCCTTCATGCATATCACTTAAGCAATTGGTACATGTAAGTATTAAAATCATTAGGTATAATAGATAACAATATCTATTTACTTCTTCAAAGAATTTACTTAAAACTATAAAGTATAAGTAAAAATCAATATGGTAGTGATACTATCATTCAGAATCTTACCGTTTGAAAGTGAAACAATCTTATCCGCCCAAAATAAAGCAGTATCATACTGATGCTACAAAAGAAATACATTATAAATTCAGAAATCATGGTGAAAAAATTCATCAGTCTCAACTTCAAGTGATACAATGTATTGAACAGTAACTAGTTTGGATAACATACATGTATAGTATCATGATTCAGGTTGTACATGTACTGCTACAGTTATTAACAAATACATGTGCAAGTTGATTTCATGACACTGATGTTAAACTCAGCAGATGACTTGTGTTTCTATCTAATTACTTTTTTGTTTGTTAAGTTTAATGCCAGACACACTAGGCCTGAGAGTAAATCATGGTGTGTTGTATCTGTAATCTGACATTTTCACAGTCAGGTGACATAATTCTCGAAGTCGGCGAGATATCACTGTCTATATTTGTCTATGTAGATAACCGAGAAGTTTGGTTAGGACACTTGTGGGTAAAACTCGGGGGTTACATTAAGTGACAATACAACTTAAGTTCTTCTGTATCAATTCTATAGGGGTATGCTCGTAAAATACAATCGGAAATGTGTAAAATATGTTTTCAAAATTTACTTGTTTGAATGATAAGATATTTTAATTATTCCGTTTTACCAAAATTCCTCCAGGAATACCCACTACTTTCTATGATAAAGTTCAATGCTTTATCCAAAGCTTTCAAAATGCCTTTTCTCCAATACATGTACATGTACCAGGATGTCTGACTTCGAGAATTTAAATCATTCTGACAAATCTGCAGGACTCGAAAATTAAGGTATGTCTGTAAGTCAGTAACTAATAACACAGACTAACAGGTTTCATATTGTATCTGTACACCAGACTCACTAAAAATTTTTATAAGCATACAAAACAAAATTGTACTTTCTCAGTTTCTGGAAACCCCTAACACTATTTTAGTAACATTCATGAAAAGCACAAGGTCAAGGTAGGTCATTGTGTCTAAGTCACTGATGTGTTTATATAGAGATCAGTATGGAGCACTTCGATGGTGCTTCAGTGTAACATCGATGTGTTTTGGAAATGACAAGGATTTCAATAAGACCAGTAAACCGGCTACCACCACTTCAAATGACAGAAATCGCTAATTCGAATTTCCTCTGATCTCAATTTACTACTCACATTCACACATAAAGTGCTCAAAATGTTACAGCTCAAATTTCTATATCACCTCCTCAAATAATTCTTAATACTGAAAACCCTGCAATACTGTAGAAGACATGTTTCGCGTGTTAGTGATCCCTAGTGTTCGTCATAGGAAACCAATTATATTCATGGAGGAGGTCTATACATGCCTCACTGTGTTTTAAAATATCAAAACTCGCAAAAACCTTTAAACTAAAGTCAAATACGATCACTGTTTGAAATAAATCTAGTCATAAAATGAGATTTTCCCTCAATTTTTCTGCAGACTGATAGATTTTAATTAATCCACCAGACTAATACATGTACTTGAAAAAGTTAGTTTTGAACCCTGGACTGGAAGTTGATTACATGTACAAAACTTGAATGCAATATTTCAAGAGATGTACATGTAACACTGGATGACATATTAATTAATGTTCCCTCCAAATTAGCATGTCATAATTAGACGTCATTCTGATTGATTTGGCGGGAACGTTTATCATTTTTCCGTCCAATATTACAGCTTCGCAGTTAATGTGAAAAGGACTAGGTCTATTGCAGTTCACAACTTCACACAAACCAAGCACATGAAGTGATTTGATGAACAATGAAGGATGAATGCCAGTCTCAAACTGAGAAACCCAGTATTTACAGTCCTGCGCGCTACTGAGTGAGCTAAAGAGACATCCCATCCGAATCTTAAACCACTACAAATACCTGATTCTACAACCTCCTTTTCCCCTTTAATTGAAGGAACATACCTCTCCTCCTAGTGTTTTTGAGACCTACTCTGGAACACCTAACAGTCCTACGCGTTACGGAGTGAGCTAAAGAGACATCCCAGTAGCCAAATCTTAAATCTGCTACACAAACATGTACTGCTGTGTCGGCCTATTCTACACGTCAGCTTATTCTGCGCTGCATATTTTGTAACATTGTAATCACTTCAGTGTAAACACTGGTGCACCTTTCTGAGGCCGGTTCTGTTTTATCTCCGATTGTGTACAATTAAAAAAAGTAGACTCAGCCTCAAGTATGAAGGCCTGATGAAGAAGAAAAACATTAAATCGATCAAGATCATTTAGCTTACAATACACAGAAGCAATATCGTTAGTTCAATTGGCCCTGAGCCAACTATAGTAAATTTCAACTTTTCATAGAAATCCACTTCACGTCAATTTTGTCCACAATTATAGCCTGTTTTATTTTTATATACACTGTAACCTCGACAGCGTCAAATAAGCCAACATAGTTGACATTCAGGGTATGTTGAAATTAGCTATGTTTTTTCTTATTTATATTACTGGATAACAAATATCACCGTATAGAGTAAAGATCAGTCTAAAAATGTTGAATGTTATTTTGCTGGTTCTTTTTTCAAACTGAGTTAACATAGGCAAGTGTGTTTAAGGGTGCAGAATAGACCGACAGCATAGTACCTGATTCCACAACACACATTATCAACGGGTTCTACTACTTACCGGATTGACTGCGGAATTACCGGATTGACTACGGAATTACCGGATTGACCAAAAAAGTTACCGGATTGACCAGTTTTTTTCAATTTTTTTTTTCAGATATGGATCGAGTGATGTTAGTTACAGGTATTACACGACTTTTTAGGCAAAAAACGCATTCCGGGAAGTTGTAGTAATAGTTGGAATTTCCTCCGTTTGCGCCGCGGCGTAAAGAGAGATAACTCTAGTTTCTTAGTGGTATGAATCGGGAATATATGACTATAGACCACAGTTTCAACACTTGTAATAGAACTCTATAGTATACATGTAGTGAAAAATGATAGAAAGTGAAGGTTTTGCAACTTTTAAGGAGTTTTGTTGGGGGAAAAATATAAATAAGATACTTATTTGTCTTAAATGTTATGTATTGCATGACATAATCTTATTATGAATATAGTTAATCATAAGATGAGATTGATCAATAGGCAAATAGTTAATATTTATATGTATAATGATCAAACTGAAAAGCCTCTATTACCCATTTCTCTTCAATACCACAAAAATCCTTGTATAAAATTTAAAAAAAAGGGGGGGGGGGCATGTTAAGGCCATGCTAATTAAGCATGTTGAGTAAAGCTAGGGAATATATTGATGGGAGGAGAATGTCTTGGCTATTTTTGTTCTTTTCCTAGGTATATATTCTTCATTTCTAATGTAATCTAAACTTACAATGCATTTATATCACTACATAAGAGAGATTATTGACATTAGTAGGAAAGGGGGCGGGAACTCTGTATAGCTTAAGTGAGACTTGATTGTTGATATTCAGTTCTCTTATTTATGAAAATAATTTACTGTTATTGTATTTACAGATTTGAAATAGAAGTCAAGATGAAGATAATAAAAACTGAAGATGCAGTCATACATATAATACAATACAGTAATACATACAGTCATACATACAATACAATATTGTCATGTTTTTATTTTATATACCCATGTATTGCTATGTTTAATGCATATAAAGTATATTTATAGTATTATAGGGAGTATAACATATTATTCATTACAAATTCAAATTCAAATTCATTTATTGGCATTAAACAAATGTTCATAGCCATCAATACAAAAGATAAATGCAAATAATTTACAACATATTGCCAGAGGGCATATATATGTATATATAGACTATAAAGAAATATTCAATAATGATACTCTATGTTTCAACGCTGTGTTAATAAATCGAATTAGTTTTAACTGCTTTCCTTTAGAAGATATATTTAACAAAGATTTTAATTTAGTTACATTAGGCCAATGACAATAATATTTTGGTAAAAACGCTCTTCGTATATCATTATATACAGGACAAACAAGCAAAAAGTGGTATTCATTTTCAATAACATTTAAATTTCAGCAGTTACATTTTCTATTTTCTCTATCTATATTGAAATACCTTCCTCTTTCGATGTGCACTTATCCTAATTTTCGTGAGAACACAACGCAAATTCTTATTCAGAATATTATTCAAATAAGAAGAGCACAAAAAATTATCTTTAATTTGAGAAAAGACTTGTAGTTTTGGTGACATTCTAATTTCATGACTCCAGTTTTGTATAAAAATATCCAAAATTCGTCCTATTACAAGTAATATATAGATAGCCGAGAATAAAGAATTATCATTATCAAATTTGTGTTTGTTGTTTAATAAATAACTTAATAATAAAATTAAGAAGAAAACAAAACAAAACAAATTAAGAGGTTGTTCGCGGCTGTTTCTAAAATAGACACAATTAATGACATGTAAAGTGGAATATTCTACATGTTCATAACCGATTATGTATCGATTATTATTATTATATTGGCAGTAGTAAAATTAATGTTTTTGATGTAAATTTGACAATCAATAACAGTATTATACATGTAATTGTGTCTGTTTTAATGACAGCGTAATAGCATTGGTTCAGTGGTTAAAGATTGGTAACAAAGTAATTAAGAAATATATATAAATCGATCAATATGGAAGAAATTTATTATACGAGCTGAATCATCTTTTAGTTATCTTTCACCACGTAGACAACATCAAAGATCGAGTGACCATGTCTTCCCAAGTAAGTTTAATTTAGTATTTGATGCTCTAATTTAATTCTTGAGGGTAGTGATTATGTTGTATGCCTAGGTGATATTATTATGATATTAAACATGGTCATGCGCGGATCCAGGTTATTACACATACAAATATAATGGCACTCAGTACTTCTCTGTCAAAGTATGCTTCTATTTATCTGATATCATTCATTGTATATTATAACTATATATACCTTTGCTTGTTCCTGGGGTGTTTTCTCTCTCTCTCTCTCTTCTGTTTTCAATGTGGTCTAATTTGTATTTTTCTTAGTAATATTTACCAATTTCATTTATTAACAGTGTGCATTTTCGCTATGATCAACTGAGGGACGTATCTTACTGATAGGTTTCTTATATTCATCATATATAGGTTTTGTTAAATATGATTGTAGCGTGACTTTATCAATAAGTTGTTTATACAAAACAACTTTTGATGATGCATTAATTTCTGACATAAGTGATTGTTTATGAATATCAATTAATCTTTCTTTTACAGTAGATAAAATGTAGTTGTCCTTAAGTGTTTCATGATTCATCCAAATATCTAAATATTCTTAGCATTATTTTTTAATACCCCGACCGTCGGAGGTGTCGCTAATTAATACCTTTAAATGACACAAGGTGTGATAATTCATCCATTCAATTAACCCGTGGTCGTAATATTACGCAATACTATAGACAAGTACTTGGTTGATAATCTACTCTCGACCATTCAGTTTAGTTTTGTTTCATTTATTTCTTTATGTCATTTGGTACATCAGATATTACAAATATAAAGTAATAATTTAACTTCAAGATGAACACAATATATATCATACATTAATTGACATATATTTATCTGAATTTTAGAACTTCACCCAGAACGTATATGGACCCTCCTTATTTTGTAAATATAACCAACTACTACAAAATAATACGCTTTCTATGTTTTAAATCCAAATTCAAATTTAAATTCAAAATGACACAACTTTTGAGCAGCAATAACATTCGCGAATTGTGTAACTTTGGTAAATATATCCGTGAGGCATTCAAAGTACGTGATAGTTTTCAAGTTGTTTAGTAAATGTACTTGTTTTTATTTTCTATACTCTGTATTTATATATATTTAATTTATTATATATATATATATATATTTTATTGAGCTTTAAGCAAATGCATGCTTTTAGCATAACATTAATATAATTATAGTTATATCGTAATTTGGAAACGTCAATTTGTAATATTTATATCTTCATCCAGTTGTAATATTTTCAACTTGACTTGTATTGACTTGATATATTTGTAACCTGCGAATAAAATGACATTAAATAATTAAATTCATATTCATGTAATTTGGTCAATGTAAATTAAGTTATGTACACAAATTCATATTCCCGATTCATACCACTAAGAAACTAGAGTTATCTCTCTTTACGCCGCGGCGCAAACGGAGGAAATTCCAACTATTACTACAACTTCCCGGAATGCGTTTTTTGCATAAAAAGTCGCGTAATACCTGTAACTAACATCACTCGATCCATATCTGCAAAAAAAATTGAAAAAAACTGGTCAATCCGGTAACTTTTTTGGTCAATCCGGTAATTCCGTAGTCAATCCGGTAATTCCGCAGTCAATCCGGTAAGTAGTAGGACCGATTATCAACTGAGTTATGACAGCTCAGAATCAAATCATAGACGCTCCAGTTTCAATTAAAAAATTTTCAAACTTTTATTTGACAAATACCTATCATAAGACAGGCCCACACCATCGTGACCGGAGACCAATCACACAGTCACAGGATTTTAATTTAAATTTCATTATTTATTAATTTAACGGTAAAGCATATATAGTTAGTGAGAATTTCCTCTGATTGTGAAAACAATGGGTAGCTTCCGATAATTTTCATTTTAACAAACTGTATAAAGATACCTTGTCAATATAAGTTCTAACTCTTTCTCTTAGTTTTGTTAAATTGAATGAAGATTTTCCAATTTCGCCCGCCATGGTAGATAACTCTTGGCAACTTCCTTTAGATAAGTTTATAAGTAGGACGGTCGAGTATAATGAGTTTTCAGACTGAACCGGTGGGTGTGTGTACCAGGGCCGTACATAGATATATACGTCCCTGACTGTACATCAAAGAGTTTTGTATAACTTCAAAGGACAAGTAATGTAATCTTTGGGGATAGTCTGCACTAAAATTTGTCTATACACGAAAATGTTCTCCTTCTTCTTCCTTTACGGAGTTGACTCAATCTGAGTGATAATACTCCGGCGCACGGTAGGCTAAAAGCTAAAACTTCCAATATTTACAATTAAAACGATAAAAGACCTGGTGTTTACATGGTGCTGGTAAGGCCAGGCATGCTGATGGTAAGTAGTGCATGCCCGAAGCTGTCAATGGATGGCTGATTACGTATGTCTGGTGGTATGGAGTTCCAGGCGATGATGGTTCTTGGTAGGAATGAGTATTATATAAACATCCACTCTAGTACAAATCTGATTAAAACCAATGGAACAAACAGAGAAGCGGGATAAAGATATGGTTTTAATCAGATTGCTCTAGTATTGATGTGCCTGATGTTATCAGCTACAGCGCTTCTTGTTCTGGTGGTACTTATCACAGGTGTCTGTGTAGCTTACCGTATCTTCGCCACTGACTGTATTGAAATGGTAACCCCTTTATTACCATATCAATACAGTCAGTGGCGAGGCTACGGTAGCGCTACACAGGCACCTGTGGATAATTCATATTCGAAACCACTGAATTTATTAACAAATATAAATAAGAGTTTAATTTAAAAATCAGAATACATTGGAAATTCGAATATCTTCTGTTTGTCAATTTTCCGGGACAGCAACATAATGCTCATTGACCGGCTGCGGATTTTTTTTTTTTTTTTTTTTTGGATGAAATAATCATGATTTATCACAAGGAAAAAGTCATTTAACATTATACATAAATATCCAGGAGCGTACCTAGATGTCCCCATGATGTGGACGCTCTTTCAAGATCGGGGTTGGGGACTACATTTAAGCGCCATATGGATCGAGAGTAAAATCTAAATTAAAAGGCCTACGTGGAAACACGCCGACGTCTTAAGTGTTCTTTACGCTGTATTTTAAAGCATTTTAATGAAGTGAATATTTAGTATGATTTTGAGTAAAATATATCAATTTGATTATTGTCATAAACAAACACACACACACTCTCTCTCTCCTTAAAAAACCGGAATGCAACTGCGTATACATGGATTTACGTCTGCACTTCTCAAACAAAAGTTTGTCCTAATATATGTGGATTCTACATAATCTAGCACAGCAGTCTGCATAAGAGGTCCCCCCCCCCTAAACTTTGAAAACAACAAATAAGGATGAAGGACAAAGGGAAGCGGATACGTCACCACTATTCTCACTTTATTCCAACCTCTCTCTCTCTCTCTCTCTCTCTCTCTCTCTCTCTCTCTCAATTTTTTTCATTTTTAAAATATGTTTTTATATGAACATATATATATATATATTCTTACAAGTTTTAAACCATCCGGTATTTTACTCTTTACTTTGACAACGACAAGTATTTCATTGTTACAGGGACGTATATATATATATATATATATATATATATATATATATATATATATATATATATATATATATATATATATATATATATATATCCCTGATTGTTTAGAATCATATTTAACCCCTCCCACGTGGAGCTCTGCGAGTTCTCTGGCTATCAAGACTATCAAAACATCAAAACTAACAAAGCACAGTCAGACTGACCTGACTGTGACAGAAGCAGTGTTATCTGATACAGCGGACACCATACCATGCTAAAGCTTCACGGGAAAATCTGTCAGTATAGATCTCCACATCAAAAATGTTTCCGTAATACTTCTCTTCTAACGTAACTTCAGTTCCCCTCGTCTAATCTATATTTTCTGGTTTTTGAAACTTGATGCACTCATAGATTCCGAATTACTATGTGAAATGAACAGAAAAGCGTTTTGTCATTGAAGGCTACAGAATGAGATCTAAAAAGGGAAGCTTAAGAATCTAGGAATTTTTAAAAGTAGACTGAATTGCCTGTCGTTGATTATGTCAATGTTCCACAAGCTAGGAAGCATATTTCCAGGACGTTCCGAATACATTACGACGCTACAAGTGAGGAAACTCATAATGTTTGTGTAGACCACGCATTGCCCACGGATATATTTGACAACAGTACTGGCCGACCGAAAAACGATCCTCTGCACAAGAGGAATGATAAATTTAGGAAAGTATTTCTTAAGTGTTTCAGGACAATATTATCCACCGTCAAGGTTTCTTCTACCATCGAAAACCTGGACTCTTAAGCAGTATCCGAAAACAGAGACATATGTCTCTGTCGAAAATGAAAAATCAGTGTTGAACACCAAAGAGACGGTCTTCTGCCACATTGCCTGTAACTGCAAATCAAAAAGGTGTAAGATTTGGTATCCAGATCCGAAGGATATATAAATTTATGAAATCAGTAAATCTATTGACAATTAGATTTATATGTATGAACTTAAGAAATATTGAAAAATTATCATTTCCAAAATTTGAAAATACGTTCATCAAAAAATGCCACGAAGATCAGAGATAAGAATATCAGAAATAAAAGGTAGAATTTTTGTATTTCTATAAACAGAGACATATATGTGTATATATGTCTCTGCTATAATTATCGAAGTTTATCTACATGTGCGTTCAGAGCAAAGTTAAACAGATCTGTCTATTTTAGATATTTTTAGGAGTATCGCCTAGCAGAGACATATATACATATATGTCTCTGCGCCTAGCACCGGAAAAAAGAAGACCCGCCTCTTTTTGAATTTTACAACAAACCAATCCCGCCAAAGTATCGATGTTATCCTTTTTTTGATTGGTCGAATTCTGTATCCTTTAGAAACGGAAGTGTAAATACAAATGGCGGTGTTTTGATTTGGTTTCTGTTTTCAATACTTTAACTTACCGATTAACAGTTGAAAAGAGGTTTTAGGTAACTTTTGCTTATGTTGGCGATGAAAAATATTTGTTTGTTTCTATTGGTACTGTAGCAGTTCCCAGACAGTAACTGTTCCCGAACGTTTTGGTGGTTGGAGCATGATAATGAACAAGAAATCATCCAAAATTTTAATATAAAATAAATGAATTTTAAAGAAGGATAAGATTTTTCTGCTTAATGCCATCTATCTTTTTTATTTATCACATTTTGATCTACTTTCAATGTCTATAGACTGGAGAAAGTTGTTCTTGATCAATGAACTTAAGATCAGTTTTTAAGTTCAAATAATGCAATATTTTCATTATTGTCAAAATCTCTGTGACATCAAAGTATCTATTGGTCTACCTAAATACCCGAGGAGTCTATCCATGACCCTTGGGGTAAAACTCAGGGTTTCTCGTTAGCGTTAATACAATTTTAATTTCTTCAGTATCAATTTTATAGGGGTTCTACTACTTACCAAAATTACTCGGAATTATCAAAATGAATAATTATTTACAGAAATGACTTAATAAGTTACCGAAATGACCCGTTTTTCATTCTTATTTGACCTGATATGGATAGAAAGGTGATAGTTACATGCAATAGATGATTTTTCATGCAAATACCACCTTGTAATAAATAATACAGATGGCTAGAATTTCCTCTGAAAATTTCACTGGGGTGACTGCAGTCTTGTGTTCCATGTTCATGAACTACACATGTGCATAAGTGAAAAGAAAATACATCAGCGTTTTGCAAATATGCTACAGATTTCTGTAATATCTATAACTTTACTTCCTTTTTAATTCTCAGATTTCTGTATACTGTATGAAAATTATCAACAGACACTTTCTACAAAAGACATTGTCTGGAAAAAAACTGACTCAGAAATTAAGTATTTAGGCTACAAGTATTTATATGCTGGTATAAATAATATTTACCTTGTGAACTAGATGTGACCTTTGACCTGTTTATTGAAAAATGGATTATATGCAGCACATTTGTTCTTAAAACAATATATTTGTAATCAATAATCATTCAGTTTATTTTTCTGATAAGCCGTTATGAAGATTTTCTGATTGTAAAACACTAGTACATGTACTAAGCAAATAATGAAGCTGACAAAACTGTTGAAGTGCATTTTATTAAATAATTAATTTTTTCATGTTTTTTATTATTTTTTTGGCAGTCACTATGTCTACTGATGACATTTATGCTGACCAAGCCAAACAGTTGGTGGACGAAGTTATTGACACAGCAATAAAAAGACTAGAAACAAACTTATCCCTCACTGAACGTGAAAAAACCTTTGAATCTCTAAAGGCAGAGGAGTTCTCAAGACACTCAACTTTCGTAAAAGATGAAAATTATAAAGTGAAAAATATCACTTGGTTAAGAATAGAACAATTTTCTGTAGAAAAGGCTGAACAGAAAATTAATGAATTTATACAGGTAAGTTCACTGTTCAAAATAAGCATTAGTTCACTAGCCCAAGACTAGGAATTGTAATTTGGCTAGTTGAGTTGATCATACTTGAGGTAGCCCACTCATCTAGTTATAAGTATTGACAACTGTGCCCGTTTGATCAAAATTTCTTAACCGCTGGTCAAGTTAACAAAGGGTTTATGTTCAGTGGACAATAAATTATTTATGAACTACAGGTACCTGATCATATTACCAACCATTATTGACATGAGCTTTAGAGATATGTATCGCTGTATGTCGCAAAAAAAAAAGACAACACTTCTTATATGCATATACTTATATTTTTGGGGTTTTTTTAGCTCACCTGAACCAAAGGCTCAAGTGAGCTATAGTCATAGTGCGCAGTCCGTCGATCGTCTGTCTGTTGTTTGTTTGTCCGTCCGTCGTAAACTTTTCACATTTTTGACTTCTCCTCAAGAATTGCTGAACAGATTTCTGTGAAACTTGATAGGAACAAAGTTCTCATGGTCCCCTACAAGTGTTGTTGTTTTTTGTCTCAATCTGTCAATAGGTGGCACCACCACAGACAAAAGCAAGTCAAGGAGTATATCCTTCTTTGACAAACTTCTTCTTCAGACCAGGTGCATACAGAGACAAACTAAATGCATAGGAATGATCTAGAGGGATGTGTTAAGAAGTGTTGTCAATTTTGATTCTGTTGATTGATATTAATGATTTCTTAATGACTATTTTGATCATAATTATGGTAAGGAATATTATTGTGAAAGAATTTTGTCAATATCTTAATTTTTTGATTTTTTTATGAATTTTTTAAGACTTCCCAAAAAAAAGGGGGGGTGGTGGCATATTTCACATTTTCAACTTTTTCTGCAAAATTGTTGGAAGGATTTTAATAAAACTTGGCAGAAACAAATAACTTAAAAACTCCTTCAAATTTATCGTTTTCATCCAGATCTCTTTACAGATGGTGCCACCACAGTCAAAAGTAGGTCACAAAGGAGTACCCTCCTTTGACAATCTTCTTCTTCATATTGGCTGTATATGGAGACAAACAGAATTCATAGAAATGATGTAGAGCGATGAGTGAAGAAGTATTGTTATTTTGGTTACCTTCCAAAATCAAAATTTTGAATTTTTTTCTACATTTTTTTTGGACTTGGTGAATTCAATGCAGAAAAGTGTCATATTTTCTAGTTAATCGATAATGATGATTTCTTATGGACTATTTTGATCATAATTATGGTAAGGAATGTTATTTTGAAAGAATTTTTCAATATCTCAAGTTTGGGATTTTCTGTAATTTAAGACTTCAAAATGAGGGTGTATAAGGACAATTCTTCACATTTTTAACTTCTGCTGTTATACCACATGAAAGATTTTAATGAAACATGGTATACATGAAGTACTATAGGTCCTCTATCAATTTTGTACATTTCATCCGAAATGGTCAGCAGGTGGTGCCTCCATGGATAAAAAATAGGCCTCACAATGGTACATATACCACTTGGTAATTAAAATATGGAGAGTAGTGGTTCAAATCCAGCTGTGGTTAAAAACATTTTTCATCTCTTTACACATCTAAATAAGTTTTTAGATGTTTCACAATACTCAACATATGAAATCAGTCCATTTTAAGTTGGATCTGGACAATATTTGAAACAATTGTTGTTCATGACTCAGACTTGAAATCAGTCAACAAAAGGTTTCACCTAAAGAAAATGACTAATTTGTTGCCCTGAATCACATCTTGCAGAGACAAAGCAAATGCTTAATATCAAAATCATCTGAATGGATGTGCAAAAAAGTGTTGTTGTTTTTTATTCTGATCTGAAATAAAATTTGACATATTTTCAACATTTGTGTTGACTTAGTCACAGTAATACAAAAATAAATGACTTCTTCCTTCCTACATGACTGATCATCTTGGTATGCAGGTGAGCAATATAGGCCCACTTGGTCCTCTTTGGTATTTTTGAATGCTCTAGAGGGAAGTAAAGGGGAAAATTATATTCTTTAACATCATACCTTTTGGTCCTTTAAATTATCCTTGGTTTTATAGATTTCTTTGCAGGTAGCCAAATTGGCTAGTGAAGGGAAATTAACAGTTAAAGTTGACCCATGTTTATTATTCTGAAAATTAGATTTAAGGGGAAAATCACGTTAAAGATAAAAAAAAGGAAATAAACAGTAATTTTTCAGTAACACTTAGTTAAAAATATAAGCAGACATAATGATGGTTGCTTAACTGACATACGAACAACCATTCTTCCAACTCACTTAAAATTACTCAATGCTTTACTTTATATTGAAATATTTCACTTTCTGATTTATTTGATTACATCTTTAAAAAGCTATATATACTTTGATTTGCTGATTGGGTTTTATAGACGTGGGAGTATGAGGACAGCTGGCTGTATTGTATAGATTTCTTGGGAGATGACCCTCATCAGTTTGACACACGATACAGATTTAGAGTACGATGGAGTATACCAACACGTAGGAAACCCATACCTCGAGCTACAGCCTGTGTATATTTCTCATTTGTTGTTTCCACAATCAAACCAAAAGTAAGTTGGCAATAAAATATTTCAGTGTCAGTGTTGTTCATGAAATTTATTTTAGTTAATAAACCAATATAATATATTGATCTGAAATTTCAAGAAGTTCTGTATTCTATATTTGTGTACTGATAATTTGAACAACATGCAAATGTGCAAAACACCTTATTCTTAGAGTCGAGGTTTCATTTCTGTTTTCCATAATCTGTGTTCTTTGAAAAAAAAAAAAAACATGCCATTAATTTAATTACTAATTATTGGTGATTAATACATTTTGTGAATGTGGCTTCAAAAATATTTGAAAGTTTATTTTATTTTATCTTTTCTTTTCAGACACACGATGTTGATGTTTATTACGTTTTTGAAACAAACAAATTAGTTCACAAGTAGGTACTATGTAAACTATGCATTTATGAATAACATAAATTACTGCTGGAGTTATCTTTCTTTATTTTGATATCTTGCATACAAATATCTTCATTTTTGTTATCTTCATAAGAAAAGAAGATATTGAATTCAGCTTTGATACAGATATATGAATTTTCTTACAAAGATAAAAAGCATTAATATTGATGCTGTTAAAAGAAGTGTGGTAGATATTCTACTTTATATTTATTCAATTGGTTATCTTTATTTTTTTCTAATTGACAGTACCTTGAGGCCAGAGATACAAATCTTAAATGTTTTTTAGCATAAAAGTATTGATTTAAAATTTTTCTAGAGCGTGAAAATAAAATGTAGGAATGATAAATGTACTTAAATAAGCACTCTCTTTTACAGACCTGGTGAGTCAAGGTTTCGAGAAAAATGGCTGAAAGACATCATAGAGAACAAAGTAATGATGATGCAAATGATTGAATTTTAATGGACCATATGTATAGTGCCAAGTATCCGTCCCTGTTTCCTTAATTCATTGCTACTGAAGGGGTTACAAGATAGATCCACCTAAATGAACAATATGTTCGGTAAAAGATAATTCAGAGAAATACTTTGGATAACTTTACACCAAGACTTGTATACTTGTAATAATCATCTTTATACCAAGTCTTTATGATGACAAAATCATGCATAAAATTGTGTGTTATGGATTAATATCAATGTTTTGAAAAAAAATTCTCTACAATAAAATCCTAAATTAATATTTAATAATTATAATAGGGTTTTTTATGGCTCAATTTCAGAATCTAATGTTTCCATCTTACTTAGTTATCAGTTTATATTTTCAAGTTTCATCATTTTACAAATTTCAGTAAATATCTTGTGTATACCGATTTATTGTATTGAATAATTATTGAATATGTTATGCTGTTAAGATTCAGTGACTTTTGTTGTAAAGATATTTGTGAGTAAATGAATGAACAAATGAATGTAAAAAATGTGTAAAAGTTTGATTGTGCAAATATCTTCAACTGAATTAAAATACATATGAAAATTTCTTGCTGTTTTTATTTACGATGAAAAGTTCAGTTTACTGTCTTCTGACACTCGGATGCTATGGTCAGGAGTTTACAACCGACTACTCACTCTGATGGCAACGTACCCAGTGCTGTCTGACAGACCTCCAAGGAACAGGCTGATGTTACTGCCGATGGAAGTTTGGCAAGTCCCTGATGATACGTGAGGATACCTCAGTCCGGATTTATATTTATTACATAGGAATATATTCATCATACAAAGTAACTATTTTAGATCAAAAGAACTTGATTAGTAGATTTTGGCATTGCAATAGGTTGGTAGCTGGTTTGACATATGGAATGCAAATTATTATTATCTATTATGAATATCTGAACCTTACACTGTGCTGCTGTTGGTATATAGCACTTTATTCAGAACTGTTACACCTATATAATAATGTTACCAGCTGTAGTGTAAGTTTCAAGCAATGTTAATATTTGTTGATGAACAACTTGGAATCTTTTAAATACCAGACTTGTTTCTAACTCGGCACTGGCATGATATCCTTACCTAAAACATGCACCCGAGAAAATTAATATTTTTCTATGAGACTATTCCTATTGCAAGTCTGATTAATATTTTTCTATAAGACTATTCCTATTGCAAGTCTGATGTCTCGCTAATCTCATTAAAATTCAATCTATCACACTTCTTAGTTTTATCGTGTTCGCTGTGGTAGATCTCAATACATGATTCGTGGCAGTTCATATCAGATTGGCCTTTGACACTGACCAATCAGCATCCGCTTGACTCAAAACAAAAGCTGCATTGTTGCACTAATATTTTATCAACTGTTTGTAATCTATAAAGTATAGCATGTATTCAGAATTGAATCCCAGAAATTCTTCATATTTGAAACAAAGAAGTAAACAACAACAATTGTAAAACTGAATTTTATATCAAGAAACAGTTTTGATACAAAATTAAAGTGTATACATTGATGAAATTTTGTCACAAAACACTTCAGTTTTATCAGCTATCCTGATGTGTAGATAAAGAGGAACAACATACTTATATATCAAAAACACTGATACATTATTAATGTAGGTGTTCACAAATAAACCAACAGATCTTTGAGAACATCAAAGATCAAGCAAGTTCCAAGTTATCACAGATATAATGTATTGAATAGATCATTGGTCACAAAACTAAAAACATTCCATATGTATTGAATGGATTACATAAAGCGGAAAATACTTGTATCTGCAACAAGAATGATATAAGTGGGGTTTTTTTTAAACACATACTCTACCTATGTATAACTGATATGTAATACATGTTAAGTACATGTTAATATCATGAAGTGAGCGTATAAATATGTAAAGTGTCACACATGTAAAACATTATACCTGTACGTAATTGTACATCTTTACCTCATTTATATAGCTTAATTGTATATAAATAGAACAATGACAAACCTTTTTTTCCTACTTTCTACATTTCAACAGACATCAATTGAGCTATACATATCTACTCACTCGTGTATTTCCTCAGTTTTATACTACTGTAGTAAAATTAATAATTTATTGCTAGTACATGTTATTTCTTAACCGATCCGAAATTTATATATAGAACCATAACTGGGACCAACAATGACATGATATAGAAACCTCATTTTAAAATCAGACCAATGCTTAACTATTACAACATCTGAAGATGTTGCACTAAACTCCTCAAAGCATGAAAAATAACTCGATAACCAATATTGATAGGAATACATGTATATCAATGAGAATGAGGAATATACATGTTGTATTTACATACTATGAAGAATTTTTTTTTTAATTTTAGACCACGTTTGTCATAAATGGTGACATACACAATTTAATCAACAAAGAGGAGATAACCACATTTTGCAATGAAGAAATACTCCGAATTGAACAAGATTCATTGATGAATACTGATACACAGGCTCTTAACTAATCCTGTATAATACTGTCATATTGTTTAAATACTAAAATCACATTATATCTGCATATGCTTTGGATATGTACCACACAATTATTAATCATGTATGGGAGTTATCTTTCTTTTTCAATAGCTTTTAAGGCTTCTTTTCATATCATTTTACACATTAAAAACATAATGAAACCAGGAAATGGTGTTGATACATATAATAGGTATTCCCACTAAATGAAAAGTAAAAACATAGAGTCTAGATTTGATGAAGATGACTCATTTGAAAGATGCACTCCGTCCTATTCGCACATTAAAGAGAGGTATAATTTAAGACCAGTGCATTTTGATGAAGTGAAATTTCACCACTAGAATAGATATGTAAATTTAACAAGCATACTCATGTTCTCTTTGTAAATTCTCATTCAAACAACTTTTTAAAACTGACCAATCACACATAGCTTGTATTGATACCATAGCAGCAGCTTCTTCAATGTGCATTTAAGCTCCACCTTTAGGTCACATGACCCAGCACACATGTCAGTAAATATTAAATGTCATTATGTCTTTATTCCTTTAATGTTGACTCTTCAACCTTATCATTCTTATCTTCTTTTTTGTCTTCTTTTTTGTCTTCTTTTTCATCAACAGAACCTTCTTTCAATGAAGATGGGCGTTCTTCAGGTTTTTCATTGCTTTCAGATGATGATACTTGCCTTGCTTTGTCTCTACTTCCTTTCTCTTGGCTTACTGTAGTTCTTTGTTTCTTCTTGAGCATAGTAGGCTCCTTGAAGATATACAATGCATTTCAATCACTTGGGGATATTTACAGAAGCTCCAAAAACAAATTAAGACTAAGGGAAAATAGTTTCTAGTGATACAAAGAGAATCATTAAAGAATCAATCTGCCTAGTAAGCATGTTTTACAACAAATACATGTATTTATAAAATTATAGAAACATAGAACTATACCTTTTGAAGCCACCAATCCTTGGGATAATGAGAAATATTGTCAATAAATTTCTGCTCTTCCTCCCAGATATTGTGCCATTTTTTGGCACTGTACTCTGGCTGTCTCAAGGTGATACGTTGTAAAATAGCTTGATTCTCCTTAGTTACTCGGAGTAACTCTCTCGCTCTTTTTTCTTTATTTAAACTACAATCAAAATAAAAATTTTCAACATCCTCATCGAACACATCTCTTTTAAAACACTTTGAGTGTTTTACACAGAAACCTATACATATAAATCATTTTTTTAAATTATCATTGAAGAAATAATTAGCATGGGAAATGAATACAATATTAAAATAATTCTTATGGGAAATAAATTATCAGAAATACCTTAAAATCTCATATATTCAAAAATCAATATTTATTAAGGAATAAAAAGTACTGAAATCTACATTTGAATTAAAAATGCACTGAAATGAGAAGAGTTGACTTTAAATCTATAGAATGGATTTTTTGAGGGGGGGGGGATGTGGGATTAAGTTTTTTTTTTTCCTTTTTTTTTTTTATTCATAGATATGATTATTCAGAAATCTATATGACTTCTGTACTTATTTACCTTTTGTATTCATAATTATTTCTATTGTCTACCCTGCCCCTCGTCCTCATGATATAGGACATTTTTTCTAGGAGAATTCGGTTATCACGCTCTATAGTAGCTAATCTCTCCTCTTCAAGCTGAAAAATAATTCATTCATCAAATGAAAATGGTGGACAAAATTTGTCATTCATATAAAATAATTATATCATACTTGTATATGAATACTGTGAACTGCATTATAAAAACACATTTGTGAGTCCTGAAGTTTTGTTTTATCTATTTATTTATTTATATATTTATCTCATTATTTATGATGTACTGTATTTATTTGTTTTTAAATAAATCTATTTATTGTTCATTCATTTTGCATTCATTTTCATTCTGTTTGTGATATTAATATATTTTGCTCTGTTTTGTCATTATTTTGATTTTTTTATATTATTATATATGTATTTGGGGGAAGGGGGTGTTCTCATGAGGTTGTTGCCAAAGTTAACATACACAATTAAAAAAAATTCTTCAGGTATCATTATTCTAACCTCTTCCGTAATATTTTATTAACTATATAACCTTAAAGGAGTCAATTTTATAATGCTTGTCTTCATTGACAACCGACGCGAAAACACGAAAAAAGAACTACAGCGGGAGATTTCGAACAGTAATCCCTTGCTGCACAATACACTGCATCTATACAATTGAATTTTGAAACGAAATGTTTATTTCATAAAAGGATTATAAACCCGACAGTTTAAATAAACTGAAATGCATGGATTACATCAGTGGGTATGAGAATTATGTTGTTCAAATGCTCAATGATTACATCATCCTTTTGAAGTAAGACCTTTAAGTGACTGAAAAAACGTGTTTCTGAGACCTCGCTGGGAAAGAGGAATATGAAGAGAAGGATCGATGTCCAACACCCAAGATTCTGAAAACAGTGGCAGATCCAGACGATTTGAACCATGAAGAGCGTTTTCCCTCGGCGTGATGGTTGCATAGATCAATTCTTAAAACATCATGCAATACAAATTACACGTATGTATCGGGGGGGGGGGGGGGCATTGGACAACAACCCAACTTGAAAAACACAATTACATTAAAAATTATATTAGATCCGCCATTTGAGGCGAAATAGCATACACGTTTTCGACATTCCCTGATCCAATCAGACTAAACTGATATATTCAAATAATCTATTAACTCACCAGTTGCTAAACGGGTATCGAATATTGAATGTATTTTTAACACATTTGGTATCGATTTCATTTAAATTTATGCATTTTAACTCTCACGTCCTTTGCAGGAGACGAATTGACAACACATTTGGGCAAATTATTCGAAGAGTGCCGACGAACATTAGCGGGTATTTACACACTTCTGAAAGTGCCTTTCTCTGCATTTTATTATGTAAATATATCTTGTACATACGACGTTTGCTCGACGGGATTGATTTGTGAAATTTAAAAGGCTCCTTTCAATGCATAACAGTGTTTGTGATGGCCACACTCTTCAACATATGAATTTATTGAATAAATGCCGTCTTTGTGAATTCATGATCTACAATTTTAATTCATGCTAGTGCAATATTGTCCTTTAATAGATCGACTATGTGTACAGTGTTTCTAAAGCTGGTCACGAATGTGCGAAATAAGTACAATCTGAAAACAATACTGATTTGCTTTGAGAAGGGGCATTGTGGGATTAAACAATAACACTTGATTAAGGGAGCTTTAATTTAATTCGATTTATAAAAGAATATTGCAACTCTTGTGGAACAAGTATACAAATAAAAAAAAGGTGATCAGTCGCGAGTCCGACAATAGTCTGTAAAACTTTGGTGGTGAATGATGGTAACTTTAAAGGATATTTTAAAATCAGTGCAATTCTAAACTATCCCCAATTCATTTAATTATGCAGGGTGTATAGTACGTCCCCAGTGCCCTAGTGAACTTTGAGTAATATTATGCCGAACGACCAGGTCACTTTTTCTTGTGGCGTACACACCTGCCATTGGCGGATCCAGGATTTCCATAAAAAGGGGGCACATGTACATGTGAAAGTAATAGCCAAACTACTCCGCCATTTTGGGTGTCATATCTGATGTGTTACTTGTAAAACTTTGTAGCGAAAAGGGATGACGGCCCCAGTCCCCTCTAAATCCAACACTTCATGCTGCCTAATATTGCAACCTTAAATTTTTGCTAAGGACGCCATCCCCTTTTCTGACCAACCAACTTTCTTTTTCGTATTATGGATTGTTGTACTAGAATACATGTATTCTATATATACAGTTTTTAAACCGATATATAAAGTAAGGTTTTGTATATCTGATTTTAACTATGTATACACCTACATTATTTCACCTATTTGATGGTGTTCAATGGTGGAGGAAACTGGAGGTAACCCGAGGTAACCGCCAACCTTCAACAAATACCACTGGTAAACATTCACATTTGACATAGTTGGGTTTCGAACCCAGACTTAACAGAAGTGAGATATCATTGTTAGTGTGCGCTTTAGCCCACACGGGCACCACGCCCCATATCCATGTTTTCCTGTTATTTAAAACCTTCACGCAGTTGATATGTAAATAGATTGATCGATTCCTATATAGATACCAGATGGAGAAATCGATAACGACAAGTCACAATATATGAGCATACCGATGGCGTTTTCATATCAATTAATCCAATAAAACACTCTATGTTATAATTTTCCTGACAGTGGTTTTAAACAAAGTTATCTCGGTGTTGATCAATAGATGGAGTTATAGATGCCCTTTATTGACCCAGCATCCGTGATGGAACAAAACAGAATCAATGAAAGACCCAATCTTTATAGAGTATAGGGAACTTAAAGTAACAAAAGGAAATCAGTTATTTTGCTTTACAGAAATAAGGACGAGGGCGGCAATTTATTTTTAACACCACTGACATGTACGTACTTATATTTATAAAGGAAGGCATAACAATTTAAGGTGTCTTTTTGGGGGGGGGGGGGGACTGTTATATGTTTGAATATTATATTGAAATCACGTTTATACGTTACAGCTTTTAAAAAATTAATTATACATTATTTTAATTAGATCGCTTAGCAACATCAGGTCTTAAGGAGTGATAAACATGCGATTTCCAATAAATCATTACTATACACCCGGTGTCAATTGATCAGGAACTTTATTATGTAGCGATGTTAGGCCTAAGTGCCATACCGTGTTTTTGTTTCATAAAACACTGACAAGCCGTGAAAACATCGATTTCCCATTGAAATGTCAAGGAGGAGGTTTTGCTCCTTTTAATCATCTTTTGGTATTAATGGTGATAATATTTGTAAGCTGGCGTATTCAAAATGTAGTTTATGATATCGCAATAGAGTGCGCATGTACCACAATAAACAAATAAACATGTATATTTGAGATATATTTGTGTGTGTGTGTGTGTATATATATATATATATATATATATATATATATATATATATATATATATATATATATATATATATATATATATATATATATATATATTTACTCGGAGAATATTCTTCGTGATGTCTACAATTTTTCTTCTCCGTTTAATTTTTTCCATGACAGAAATGATAAAATAGACATGTAATTACGACTGTGATATTACAAACAAACTTCTGGAGATGCAGGACACTAGGGGTTTTCCTCATTCTCGTGATTTTTCCTCCCCATGATATGAAGTGTTTCTGCGATCTAAAATGAGACTTTTCAGCATCTTATCTATATGCTATGACCAGAAGAATTTCTACACATGTGTCCACCCAACACTTTAACCCCACCCCAACCCCACCCTGCAAATGTAAGTTCCCCTTTACAACATAGATTTAAGAGATTTGCTAATTCTCTACGAACCAAGGTGAAGGACCACAGGCCCTGAATGGACCCATAACTCGTACCGATGTCACTGAAATATGTATATTGCTCATCAAAGTAAATTTTGTAATAACCGTTCATGAAATAAATGAGAATTTTGTATATATTATTTTGCTTTCATATATAGGTAAAACATTTGAGAGAGGGGGACAATATCCATGGCAAATAAAAACACAAAATATTATGTTTCGATTATGAAATACACATAGAAAATTTAAGTTTGTAAGTTTTCAAAAAATATGTCCATCAAAACCGTCAAGAGATGATGTCTTAGAAGTAAAAATGATGATATAATACTTTTTCAGTGACGGATTTAGGGGGTTTGCCGGAGGATTTTGATAAAAATTTCGGCAGCAAAATGTGTCATTTAACCCCGTGAGTCCGTCGAGGTATCAATACAACTTTCAACTGGTAATTTGAATCAGACTACACACTGAAAGCGATAGCATGGTCTATCAGACGCGGATCCAGAAATTTTGTCGAGAGGAGGTCCATCCCAATGAATTTTACGAGATGGGATCCACCCATGTTGTGTGTTTAATTACTCATTTCACATAAAAAAAATATAAGAAAAGTCATTTTCGCTGAATGTCGGGGTAAGTTCAGACCCCCGGTCCACCTCTGTGGATCCGCGCATGGTCTACCCAATTCGTGACCGAAATAGTTCGGAATGATCGATGACATTTAATAAAATTATTTGCTTCATAATGATGACCCAAATCTATCACGAAACGTTGCACTCGACTCAGAACTATGTTGAATCAAGTGTCTGTATTGATAAGTTATCGTAAACTGTTTGTCTTCTTTTGTTTAAAAAAGATAAGAAAGTCGATATATTGCTATTCTATGGTAAAGAGTGTTTAATGTTTAAAATGAGTGGTGTTTATATTTTCAAGACTAAAATCACTTTTGAGGATTTTATAACTGTGAAAGTGAGCGATAAGTGTACACATGGTTTACTTTAGCGGTTTTTAACTCAATGTCTAATATTTCGGTCTCCATTCTTGAGTAAAACAGTATTAAAAGCTTGACAGAAAAAAAGTTAAATCATGGAGTATATGACTATAGACCTGTAAGTGAAAAGAAATAAACAATGAATCCATAGTACAACGAATTTAAACCCTTTGTAAACACTAGCCGTATTATACGACACCCAGATAAAATGGTCACACACGGTTGCTATTTCTTGCCTAACCTTGATTTATAAGTTATAGCCATGTTCAATCACAATATAGCCTTTGATAGCACTGTAATTGTGAAATGAGCAATGATTAAATTTGAGGTCTGCACCTACCGGGAGGGTCTCATGAATGTAATAAATACCAAAGTCACTGGTACGGAATTTTCAATTAGATACTGATTCAAACTGGCACAATGGGCATTTTGTGAAAGAGAGGGGAAAAGATGGGGATTTATATATTATCAATAACTACTTTGCTTCTTTACAATAGAGAAATAATTTCTATATAAGAAAGTCAAATACAGAGAATAAATTATAATCTGCAGTCACTGATCTATAAAGTATATCAGTAATAGTATTGCTGAATACCTTTTTCTTATTTTTCAAATTGAAATGAAAACTCACTTGTAATTTTTTTAATTTGAGATGGAGGTGCATATATGTTGGTGGAGCCTTAGTATCGACCATAGATCCAGCAGTTTGTACCTGAAAGTTAATGGATGAATGTGATACAAGTGTATACATGTTTTCTCAAGTAGTCCTTAGACTAAATAAATCTCTTTATTCAGCTTTATATTTATACCATCTATTTACACAATGCACAATTTTACAAATACATGTATACAGGTTTCTGAATCTGAAATATATTCATGAATTTAAATCTTTTTTTAAATATATATAAAAATAAATGTAATGTTTGCATCTCACGAAAAGCAGTTATGATTATATCCCCTCATAAATACTTAAACTGATTTTGAAAAAGGAATATTAGTGAAATGGAAAGTGGGTGGGGGATCTCCTGAATTAAGTACATGGGACCATACTCTAAATGTATATATCCTCTGGGAGACTATGGAAATAAAAATACATATATAATTCGAAATTTTATTCATTTCATCTCCTATGATCTTTGCAAACGCTCTATAGCTTTATTGTAAGTGATTCAGAGTCTCAGAAATATGGCGCTAATCAACCAAGGATTTTAATCTTCATATCAACGCAGATTTAATCTATTTACAAAAGAAGACATTTCAACGCAGTGCATGTTAAAATATCAATAAACTGATATTATTTTGTGTCGTATAGTAAGATACACGAACCCCTAATAATTTATTCAAGAGTAAATGCCGAAGTCAAGAGTTACAAAGTGTTTGTTTATGGAATCTTAATTACCCCTTTAACAATCAATAGTAAATGAAATGAATAACTTACCTTTCTTCGGTGTTCATTGTAGTACGTGGTATCCCAACGCTTCTGAAGAAGTTTATTATGTGTCGGTAATATAGACTGATAACTTTTGTGCATTTTGAATAGTTCTATACAATCTCAACAGCTACTGAAACTCCCGATAGTAGCACGTCACTCTAATCCACTACTATAGTTGTCAACTCTCGTTCAACCATTCAGTTGCTTGGCCACGTGATCAAGCGCCATATATCTCCATAACAACAAGTTCCGCTTCTAAATATAAACTGGCACTATTCAATAGCATATGATTTATACTAAATAATTTTTATATGAGTGGTATATACAAAGATAGCAGTAACATATAATTCATTCGTGATGGAAAGATAGATAATGAAAATTAAAAACAACAGGTGCCCGTCTGCGTCAGATAAATGTTTGATTTCTAAGAGAGACAATCCTTACGGAATATAGAGGCTAAATCAATGCATTTTTTTAAAAGTCGGATTCTATTTTACAATTTGTTTTATGCCACTCCACTTATATAGTGGCGGCACCTGTCTGGTGCATTACTTCACAATTTTGTCCTACGCTACGGGCCCACCCGAAGCAGTGAGGGATTTTTTACGTGCCAACGTACATTGATATTGTGGCACGGGGCCTACGTTTACACTGTCTACTCAGAAGGACAGATGGGGCGATGTCAGAATACGATAAACTCCATAGAAATATCCGAGTCGAAAGCCGGAATCGAACTAAGTCCTCATATGCAAAATTCAGTGCGATACCACCGGACCAAACTTTCCCTTTGTTTCAGACCAAAATCTATGACTAATAAAATTTAAGGATTTAAAGGGAGACAAGTCCTTACTATACTCAAGGGTGAAATTTATATAATAAAGCATACAAAAGTAAATAAAATGAATGAATGTTAGACGTGGTGCTTGGGGGGGGGGGGGGGGGGGGGTTCGTAAATTAGTTCAATCGTAAACATCAGTCATGAGCCTGAATTTTGCGAAACACGAACTCCCCATTTCTTAACCTGTCGGAACTCAGTAAGCTGCGTGCTTGGCTCGGGACCAAGAGTTCAAGCCTCACCTACGACTCCTCCGCGTCATGTCTTTAATATGAACAGAACAAGCTACTTGGATGGAATGCGCTTTATTTAACAAAAGCATACAATATAACAACAATGTAAAGGTTCTGGTAAATATCAAATGTGATTAATTGGTGATGGAGTTCAGCCGAGGTTAACAGAGTTGATGATAACACGGAGTCGCTCTCTGCGGACGGTAATTAAGATGAATGTCCAATTAAATATCATGACATCTCCTTCCCAAGTCCAAACAAAATTAATTTTCAGTTTATTAAAGAATGTCTGAATTCTGAAGCATTCCTATTTTAGAGTATAAAGCTACAAAATTAAATCTAAATCTAAATCAAACTTATATACATTAGAGTCAGAGGTTTCTAGCACTTGACTCATCGTTGGAACTTATCTTTACCATAAGTTCTTACATATCTTCAATCAATCGTTTAGTAGGTTTAATTGTTCGACCGTATCTTGATTTTCCGTGTTCGCGACTATTGTTTATTTGATTTTCGCTTGGATCGGGTAACACATCATCTAGTTCGTCATGATCTATTTCCGTATGTTTTTCACTTTGAGTTTTCATGATATGTCTACGATTTCTATGCAATGTTTTGTTGTTTACTTTCACGATGTAAGATCTAGGCTCAGCGGATTTTGAAACAATTGTTCCTTTTGTCCATTCTCGTTCATTTCCAGTTTTAACTCTGACATTGTCTCCTGGTTCAAGATCTTTCAATGGTTTTGCGTTTCTGTCGTGATAGTATTTTTGTTTTTCGGCTTTTTGACGGAATTTTCTCATAATGATTTTATTGTTTACCTTTTGCGGTTTCAACTGTTGCGGGTTTATAGGAATTAGGGTTTTAGTTCTACGTCCAAACATCAATTGTGCTGGTGAATCTTGGTCATCTATCGGAGTGTTTCTTAACTCTAATAAAACTAAATATGGATCTTGGCAATCAGCTTTTGATTTCTTTAGAATGTTTTTGATTGTTTGGATTGTTCTTTCCACCATACCATTTGACTGAGGATAGCGCGGTGAACTTGTTACATGTTTGAAATTGTAGGATTTCGCAAATTTCTTAAAGTCGGTGCTCGCATATTGCGGTCCGTTGTCACTAACAACTTCTTCCGGTATCCCGTATCTAGCAAATGCTTCTTTGATTTTCCTTATTACGTGCATACTCGACGTTGTTTTCGGCTTACAAACTTCAAAGAATTTTGAATAATAATCCACAATAATCAGATAATTTTCACGGTCAAGTTCGAAAAGATCAGTTCCAACCTTTTGCCATGGCCTCTCTGGAAAGTCATGTTGAAGTAACGGTTCCTTCTGCTGTGAATTTCGGAAACGATTGCATACATTGCAATTAAGAACCAACTCCGAAATTTCTCTATTCATGCCAGGCCAAAATAGTATGTCCCTCGCTCTTCGCTTGGTTTTCTCTATTCCCATGTGAGAACTATGTAATTGACTTAGCATGTCCTTTTGCAGTGCATTCGGCACGATCAATCTTTTATTTTTCGTTAGGTAGCCTTTGTAGTATCCGATTTCATCCCTGAAATTCCAGTACGGTTTGACAGCATTGCTGCATTCCGATTTATGTTCAGGCCAACCTTCTATAACTGTTTGTTTAAGCTGTTGAAGTGACGGATCCTTTTCTGTTTCGGTTTTAAAAATTGTCATTTTTCTATCCGATATTGGCATATATTCAAGAGTATGGACTTCAAATTTATCAACAGTATTGTCTATTTCTCCCGCATCCTTCCTCGTTGATCTACTCAGAGTATCGGCTATATAAAGATCCTTTCCCGGTTTGTACTTTACATTCAAGTCGTACATTTGGACTCTAAGCATCATTCTTTGAATTCGAGGAGGCGCTGTTGCTAACGGTTTTCGAAACAAACTCTCTAAGGGTTTGTGATCCGTTTCTATTTCAATTCTTTTACCATATACGTACTGATGATATTTCACGCATCCAAATACTATTGCGAGTAGTTCTTTTTCAATTTGACTATAATTTTTCTCTGCTTCCGATAAGGATTTCGATGCGTAACTGACAGGTTGTGAATTCTGCATTAGGCAAGCTCCTATACCTTCTGACGATGAATCCACTGACAAAATAACACTTTTGTTGACGTCATAATAACGCAAAAGTGGTGCGTTTACTAAAGCTTGTTTTAGCTTGTTATAGCAGCTTTCATGTCTCTCTTCCCAATGCCATTGAATATCCTTTTCAAGAAGTGTACGCCATGGTTTGTTTATTGTTGACAAATTAGGTATGAATTTCCCAACATAATTTACCATTCCCATGAAACGTTGCAGCTCTTTTTTATATTTTGGAGTTTTCATATCATTAATTGCTCTCACCTTGTCTGGATCAGGTTTCATTCCTTCCTGACAGAAAATATGCCCAATGTATTTCACTTCAGTCAGCCCGATTTTGCATTTTTCTTTGTTAAGTCTCAAATTTATTTTTCTGGTTCTCTCGAGTACTTGTTTTAGCCTCTCATTGTGCTGTTTTTCGTTTTTTCCCCAGACCAGAATGTCATCCATTATTATTTCGCACCCCTCTATGTCTTCATATAACTGTGAAATTGTCCTCTGAAATATTTCCGGAACACTATTTATACCCATTGGCATCCTGAGATATTTATATCTCCCAAATGGCGTATTAAATGTTGTGAGTTTAGAACTTTCTTCATCCAATTTTAAGTGATAAAATCCAGAGGAAGCATCTAATTTACTGAATATTTTTGCTCCAGCTACTTTTGATGCTACTTCGTCAACAGTTTTCATTGGAAAATGTTCACGTTTCACAGCTTTGTTAAGATCTCTGGGGTCTAGGCAAATTCTTACCTTATTTGGTTTTTCGACAACTACCATTGAGTTGACCCATTCCGTCGGCTCCTTTATTTTCTCAATGATTAGATCCTTTTCCATTTTGTCTAATTCTTTTTTGACTTTCCGCTTTATTGTGAATGGCACTTTCCTAGGCGCATGCACGACAGGATTTATACTTTTATCCACGTTTATTTTGTGCGTTCCTTTGAGACATCCGATACCTTTGAACACATCCTGGAATTCGTCCAGTATTTTGTCATTTACCGCTTTGACCTCATTGATTCTCGCAATCAAATCAAGTTCTAGACACGATTTTAATCCCAGAACTGGTACAACATCTTTCTGTACAACTTGAAAATCTAGACCATAGTATTTCCCTTTATAAGACACAGTGAGTGATACTTTTCCACACGGTTTGATCCTATGACCTGAGTACGAAACCAATTTTGCTTTTGATTTTCTCAAAGTGTCTTTCGACAGCGATTTGAATGTGTTCAATGAAATCACATTTACTTGTGCTCCAGTATCAATTTTTGTCTTCAAAACTTTTGTTCCTATTTTCAGATTCACGTTCCATTCTTTGTCAGACTTTTTATTTTCCTTATTTATTGCATTTATGAAGTATTCATCACTCGCGTCCGACTCATCGCTTGTTTCTATGGCATCCACATTTGGTTTATTTTGTTTTTTACCTTTCTTCTTTTTCTTTGCGTCTTTTTTCTCTCGACACATTTTTGAAAAGTGATTCGCTTTGTGGCAATTGTAACATTCCTGTCCGAACGCTGGACATTTTCTTTTTTCGTGACTATTTCCACATTTATTACAATTTTTAATCAAACCAGACTGTTTTCTTTGTTTTCCTTTGACAATATTAACGCTTTCTGTTTGATCTCCACCTTCAGCCATCACTTTCATTTGATTTTCAGTAGCTTCTGCGGCCCTGCATATTTCAACTGCTTTTTCAAGTGTTAAGTCCAAAGTTCTCAGCAACCTGCTTCTAACACTGTCATTTTTAATTCCGCCAACAATTCTATCTCTTATTAGCGTGTCTTTGAGTTCTCCGAATTCACAAGACTTGGCTTTCATTTTGAGATCTGTTACATAATTGTCGATACATTCCGATACTTGTTGGCATCTCGAGTTGAAAATATGTCTTTCGAATATCACATTTTTTCTCGGATTACAGTACTCGGCAAACTTCTCCATTACTGGCTCTAGTTTCATTTTGTCCTCTTCGCTGGCAAATTCGAAGGTATTATAAATTTCAACCGAATCTGGACCGATAAGATGTAATAATGTGTTTGTTTTCACACTATCATCTTTTTTGTCGACTCCTGTTGCCGCCATATATATGTTGAACAATTGACTGAATTTTCGCCAATTTTCCTTTAAATTTCCTTCTAAAGAGAGAATAGGTGGCGGAGGTAATTTCTCCATTCTGACACCATTTAATATGAACAGAACAAGCTACTTGGATGGAATGCGCTTTATTTAACAAAAGCATACAATATAACAACAATGTAAAGGTTCTGGTAAATATCAAATGTGATTAATTGGTGATGGAGTTCAGCCGAGGTTAACAGAGTTGATGATAACACGGAGTCGCTCTCTGCGGACGGTAATTAAGATGAATGTCCAATTAAATATCATGACAATGTCCTCGGTGTCTTATCCTCGACACCCTGTCCTCGGGGTCCTGTCCTCGGTGTCTTATCATTGGGGTCCTGCCTAGGTCTCATCCTCGGCGTCCTTCCTTTGGTGTCTTATCCTCGGCGCCCTGTCCTCGGTGTCTTATCCTCTGCTTCCTATCCTCAGTATCTTATCCTCGGTGTCCTGTCCTGTGTCTTATCCTCAGCGTCATATCATCGGTGTCTTATCCTCGGCTTCCTATCCTCAGTGTCTTATCCTCGGCGTCCTATCCTCGGTGTTCTGTCCTGTGTCTTATCCTCAGCGTCCTGTCCTCGGTGTATTATCATCGGAGTCCTGTCCTCAGTGTCTTATCCTCGGCATCTTGTCCTCGGTGTCTTATCCGCGGTGTCGTATCCTCGGCGTCCTGACAAATGTTCTGGCTCTCTGAGTAATAATTTTTAAAACAATTTATTAATCAGATGCGTATTATGACAAAAAATATTTCTTCGGTGATGATCGAGGTCGAATCTGTGGAAACTCAAAATAGTCCGGAAATTCGAACTAAAGGAAGATATTTCTTAGCATTTTAAAACAGATTACAAACTTTCATTACAATAAGTTTAGAAATATGCACATATATATTCCATGTCAGTACTGACATGAACACTGAACACTTTATATATACACAACGCGTCCGAAAATAATTTCCATACGACGTAGAAAAAGATTATGCATTGGAATTTATTTTACGGAAATTCGCGACTTTGAACCAAGTTTTCATGTATTGTATTCAACGTTTTAGGTAAGATCAATGTAAAGATAATATCATCATTTTTTATTTCTACAACCGATTCGTGATTCTTAACATGGAAAGGGAAATATGAATACAAATTTATCTTTTACTTTTCCTCCACCGGACTTATCTATAAAGATATACTTAAAAATAATGCATTGGTAAAAAGTTAACATAAACATACTTTTAAGGTGTTTCAAGAATAAAAAAAAAAATCTGTTACCTTAACACCTTAACATTCTGTGAAGCCATTAATGAAAAGAAGGTGAAAATTTATCAGTCAATCAAAGCCCTTGGCGGCCATCTTGGATGATAGATCAGGTCGAAAGATACGTTTGGTAGAGTACCTTGAGTCCTTTCTTCCCACCAGATTTGGTAAAATTATGCGAAGCAGTTAAAGAGAAGTCGAAAATATATTAGCCAATCAAAGTCCTTGGACGATGAATCAGGTCGAAAGACATAATTTTGGTAGCGGACCTTGAGTACTTACTTCCTGTCAGGTATAGTGACATTCTGTGCAGCGGTTGCACGGGGGAAGTCGAAAGTGTGTCAACCAATCAGAGCCCATTGCGTCCATCTTGGATTACAGATTGGATCGAAAAACATAAACTTGAGGACTTTGATTACTTATTTCTTGTTAGGTCTGGTGAAGTTTTAGGAAGCTGTAATGAGGGACTCGTCGAAAATGTGTCAACTGATCAGGCTCCATAACGGCCATCCAGGATAATACAGACTTGGTAGAGAACCTTGAGTACTTACTTCCTGTAAGTTTCGTTGAAATTTTGTAAAGCGGTTGCAGAGAACAAGCAAAAAATGTGTCACCCAATCAGGGCCCATGGTGGCCATCTTGGATTACGGAATAGGTCGAAAAACACAAAGTTGGTAGAGGACCTTGAATAATTACTTCCTATAAGGTTTGTGGACATTCTGTACAGCAGTTTTTGAGAAGTTGAAAATGTCTTAGCCAATCAGAGCCTATGGCGGCCGTTTTGAACCAGGGATCGGGTCGAAAACGCAAACTTGGTAGAGGATCTTGAGTACTTACTTCGAGTAAGGCTTGGTGAAATTCTGTAAGGCAATTGCAGAGGAGAGGTCGAATATGTGAAAAGTGTAAGACGTACGACGACAAAGAACAACACGCTATGACAATATCCTTCGACGCAGGCGAGCTGATTATTCCTCTTAAAAGCAAAACACTGGTGGGGAAAGATTGAGTTGGTTGGGAACAATGCTCTATTATTCGCAAAACACATTCAATGTTGTGCCCAAGAACCCCACTTTTTTCACTCTCTCTCTCTCACACACACCTACACACACATACACACACGAGGACAAAACAGAACAAAATATAGAACAATCAAAAACATTCAAGCCAATTGCTAAATGTCTGGGTTCGAATCACTGTGAGAGCAAATGAAATAATCTATCTATGTGGCTTCTAAACTTTTCCACCAATGCTAAATACACTTTTCCAATAATTATAATTTCTCCGCATATATGAAAATAAACTTACAACTCAGAATAAAGTTATATGGGATATCCTGAACAAAATGAAGTAAAAAACCCCAAAAACAAAACAAAAACAAACAAACAACCAAAATCAAACAATCAAAAGTTGACAAAAAGTCGTAAAGTTCACAAAATCCGAGGGGCAATAAAGTTCAATAGAACAGAACAAATTTACACGGACAACAGAGCTTCACAGAAGCGATCATCGTGAGCGGATCTAAACTCTAATTTTAAAAGACCTCTTTCAGAGCTGTAAAATTGGACGACAGAGTCATTAACGTTCCCTCCAAATCGATCAAAATGACATTAATTAAATTACATTATGACGTGATGAATTTGGAGGGAAGTTTAATCTATTTGCTATAAAAGGAAAGAGGTCTTTAAAATTGAGGAACCCTATGTACAGCATTAATGCCTAGCCAACAGTAAAAAAAAAGCATTTTAAACACATGAGCGTCATATGATTCAACAAAATATATGGTAGTTCATAAATGATAACTTTAAGATAATTTATGTTTGTACCTGATGTAATTTCTCATTGAACATAGAAATTAAATCCAGAACATAATGATAACTTAAAGAGAATCGGTTAAATGAATGACTAAAAAGAGTTACCAAACTTTTCGTAGAGATCGGAACTAACAATAGATGGCGGTCTAGTGTGAATCTATGTATGACGTCACAGTGTACTTTGGCGTCGTTTAGTTACGCGTTGTTACAGTCCAGTTGTACAAGGCGTAATCCTCGGAGTTTTCATCATGGAGAAAATGAGTAGAATAGCGCTGTTCCTATGGATCTTGGTAACCCTGATGTTTATCGTGCATCCAGTAATCCAGGTCTATAATTGGTAAACGTCATAATTTTTACCCAATTATATATACTTTGATAAAGAGTCTTATTTAGCTTCGTTGGGTAAAAATAAGGATACGAATTGCATATCTATTTCTTATTTAGGAAATAATCTTTTTTTTTTCTTCCGTTGTGCTTCATATTTATGTGAAGCAACTATTAAGTGAGTCAATATTCATGTAAGTTTACAAATTTCATCACAGTTGAATATTGGGCTAATCTATAATTTTCGCATATAAAGCACATACGTATGATAACATCTATTTTTTTTTTTTCATTCTTGTACTGACCTTACCATAAGCATATTACATTTTTATAACATTTGATGATTTTGTTATTAGCACCGAGCCACAGCTGAGCTTCATGGAGAGAGGGTTGATTGAAGTTGGTCTAATCAGACCCAGAGTTATGTGCCCTGATTACTCCGTAGCAGTCATGGTAAATATTTTTACCTTTTCATGGTATTCAAATACGTAAATATATCGACAGTTAGTTCATAATAATACTGAATATGTGTCTGTAAAATCACACATTTATACATGTACAGTAGACATGTCAAACCAACAGAGGAGCCAACTTGAGGGGGGGGGGAGGCAACTTCTTCCTCCATGAAAAAAAACTTCTGCGCTCTTGTTTTCTTTCTTTCTTTTATTTTTTTTTTTATTTTTATTATATATATATATATATATATATATATATATATATATATATATATATATATATATATATATATATATATATATATATATATATATATATATATATATATATATATTTACCAATATATATATATATTTATATGTATATATATAAACACGTCTTTTTACAGGCAATGCTGAAACATTTCGGCCTCTTTGTACTTGGCTGCATTTTGGGATATCTGTTCTTAAAGGAACCCAAGAAACCAGAAGTGTATGCTTGGCATGGATGGTGAGTTTTTGGTTTTGGATTTTATTTTTCTTTATTATTATAATTATTATTATTATCATTATTATTATTATTATTATTATTATTATTATTATTATTATTATTATTATTATTATTGCTATTATCATTATTAGTGGTGGTGGTCCCGCCATATAGCAGATGCCCTATAGTAATCACTGTCCGTCTGTTTTTCCGCCTGTCTGTCAGTCTCTCTATCCGTCAGCTCCTTCCTCCGCTTGAGTTTCCTTTGAAAAAATTTTCATAAATTTTATACATAATATTTGGATGAATAAGAGAAAGAAGCCTTCGTTTTTGAAGATTATCCTGTCTGTATTTACAGAGTTACTGGACTTAAAAATTTCGATCATGCTAATAGAATTATATCCTGTCAGCACTTTGTATGGCTTCAAAACTTGAGTTTAAAATAAAGATTATCATAAATTCTATTTAAAATGAGGTAGAAGTTGGCGAGAGGAAAAAACCAGTAGCTTTCGGAGTCAAAGGTCAAGGTCACAATCAGATGTAAATTATAAACATGGTTTTGACACATCAATACTTGGTTTTGATGTGATAACTCAACAAGAATATAACCTAGAGTCTTCAAACTTTATATATAGAGAACGGCTGGTGGTAGACACGTATACTTTTTTAGGTCAAAGGTCACCTTCATCATAATATGTTACTTTTAAAGATTTTAAGATGAGAGGAAAACAGACTTTTTTCAGTAAATTAAATAGAACTAATTAATTGATTTTTGTTTAACGTCACACCACGAATATTTCACGTATATGGTGATGGCATCTGTCTGATGCGGGGCATACAAATTTTGACCTTGGCAACGGACCCACCCGAAGCAGCGAGGGATCTTTAACGTGCCAAGCATACCACGACACGGGGCCTCGGTTTTTACTGTCTCATCCGAAAGACAGGACACCGACATAACCAGAGCGGGACTCGAACCCCGGCCTCCCGATCAGGAATCCAGCGCGATACCACTAGGCCACGCCAGCTTGAATAGAAATTAATATAATGAGAAATAATGCTGCTGTTTGCTATCAAAGCTTTCGGCGGGACTCTACCTGATTTTGTCAGTGTTCTTGTCATCATCATCATCATCATCATTATCATTATTATTATTATTATTATTATTATTATTATTATTATTATTATTATTATTATTATTATTATTATCATTTGAAAGTTATGTTTTAATTTCTCAAGTTTTATTTTTATCTTTATATATGTGATATCATATTCCCACGCACGCAAGAAGATCTATGTGCGCATGAAATTTTTAGTTTACATAACGTGCGTTTGCTCTTTTTAAAGTGCATTAACATTGAAAGACTTGTTTCTCTCATCTTTACTTGATAGACTTCAACTCTATTCAGTCTTGTGTTATCATCAATTTGAACTATATACCAAAATTGTTATGATTTAGGAATGGAAAAAGGGTAGTATTTTGTTTCGTACTTTTCCATCGAGTTGTATATTTTTACACCATTAAGTATATTTTTTTTTCAAACACATGGATGCTGTTATATTGAATTTGGCATGCTTTGGTATTGTTTTTATTTATTCCTTTCGTGAGATTTGTATCTATTAAAATTCAAGTTTAATCAATAGAAACAGTATTTAGAAAAATAATTAAGTGTGTCAAATCTCAAAATTCTTCTTTTTTTTTTTTTTTACGTAATTTTCAGGGTTCCTCCCGCTGAAGATCAAGCTATGCTGGACGAGGCCCTCAGAGAGGGGTTCAGTACCAGAAGCACAAGAAGAAGACTCTTCTAAGAGAATACTTCTATCATCAACGACCGCTAGTACTTATGGACTTGATCTGGAATATTTTAGTGGAATTCAAACTGTACATTTATCAATCGCATTTGTACACATTTTGTAAAAACAAAATGCAGTTTTCGGAGTTTCAAAATGAAAATGGATAGCAAGCTAAAATAGCTGTGTTCCTGCGGATCTTAGTGGATGCCTGTACTGTATCCGGTGATCCAGATGTATAATTGGTAAAAGCTTATTTTGATATCATGGATTTTAAGGGTTGGTAACTTTCGTCACGTGACTCGTGAGACTTCCCGATCCCAATTTCAAAATCTAGAACTGGTACAAATTGAACATAATTATGATTTTATTTCGACAAAGTGCAGTAATGCTTCTATGTATCAAGCTTGAATAAGACAATATATCAAAAACAAAAGATAATGATTAATTATATATTAAAACAAATCGTAAAAACAATACAAATTAGTACAGGCAAAGGGGGACCCCGACATAAAGTAAAACAAATCACCCATACAAAACATTTTACAGATAATTTCTATATTCTTCTGATTCTAGATGATGAACTTTGTACTTGGATGCGTTATGCATTATTTCTTCCGAGGGAACAAAATTCCATCAGATGTGCATACTTGGCAAAGATGGTAGGTTTATTTATTTATCAAAATATTTTTTTCTTTTATTATCTATCTATTTACTTATATAATCAATTAATTAATTTATTTATTTATCTATTCATTAATTTATAGATTTTGATTACAATACGAGTACATCAATACATATACTTCGATATCCCCTTTTTATGAACGTGCATATTTTCATTAGAGTGCTTTTGCTCTGTAAAATATCATTTCATGTTTTCTTGATTCTTTTCAGTTTAGCTAGACTTGGTGCATTTGGTTTGATGGCCATTAACTTATTACTCATTTAAATTAAATGTAGTTCTTTCTATTTCTGTTTATGGGAGAGGGCGGGTACATGTATTTTCATATATTTTTCGTATTTTTTTTTATTGGTTTCACGGTAAAGAAACAATTTTAATTACATGTAACATTTTGATTCACAGGTAATACTGAAATATATATATACGTCTCTGTATTTGGATGTTTGTTAAATGAACAGACGACCAGAAGTATTTATATTTGTTGGAGGTGAATGGTGAGTTATTTTTGGAAATCATTTTAGATGTTTCAGAATGTGGCTTTACCTCGAAATACAAAGCACCTGATAACACAGTCCCCATGTACAAAATGTGCTTCTACAAAAAATGCTCCTGCAAGGGCACTTATATTTTAAATTGTTGAGCGTAATTCCGTGTTCATCTGCTTGTCTTCCTTTTAATCAAGCCTTGCTCTATGCTACATATTGGATATTAAATGGCAGTGTTTTACCTTCTTCCTGGTGTCTGTGTTGGTGTTTGTAGGGATAGTGATTTTATCAGCGAGTAGGCTACGAGTTAATCAAGCCGGTGTGGCTTAGTGGATAAGGTGCTCGGCTCGTGATCGAGAGGTCCCGGTGTTATAGAGTAGGCTTTCCCCAGGTAAGTCCCCCCCCCCACCCTCTAGAGTCATTTTTCCGGGGGGGGGGGGGGGAGGTTAATTTGTATCTACAACTAGTTATAGAGTAGTATTTCCCCCTAGAGTAGAATCGCCCCCTCCCTTTTTGCCACATTCCTTTCTCTTTTATATACATGTATGTTTCATTCCACTATTCCTTGATAATTATTGATCTAGCCTGTTTTATTCCATCGTGTGAACCCCCGTCTCATCTCTCCTTCTCTCGTTTTGTGTTTATTTTTTTTCTTGTTTAAAGCTTATCATCGTCAAATTTTTACGCAACCACAAAGCCCCCACACCATCTGTCTCTATTGAGTGGTTGGTTGGTAGGACAAAAGTCAAGAAAATAAGATCTCTGACAAGGCGAAAGGACTAAACCTGATAGACGACCATTCACACATCTTCTCGAACATTTGAAAATATTGACAACTGTAATCGTTCAAGATTTAACACAGTTTTCAGTTCGCCGGTCGACACACATAGACTTTTCTTTTGGGACCATGACTTCTGATCTATTGACCTTGACTTTGGACCCTGGACTATTTTACATAATCTTTTGAACTGTAAGTGACCGGGCTCTGATACATCGAAGATTCCTTTTGACAAGAATTTTGATTCAACACTTTTGACCTAGACATTTGATTTTGACCCAAATAGGAATAACTTTGATATCTTGGATCTAAGCGAAAAACCTCATTCTTAGATAGACTACTTTGTACAATACTATTAAGTGTACCAAATTCAAACACAAAAGGGAGATAGATCTTGGTGAGAGGACCTGATTGCAGGTACATATAAGCCTCAACCCTCAGGTTTGACTTTGACCTTGACCCTATGAATTTCTTTTGTCTTTACAGGGAATGTGTCATACACTATGATGTCCCATGTCTCAATGGGGAAATTCAACTCTAGAGTAGATTTTACTTCTTGGGGGAAGATCTAATCTAAATGAATAAGGGGTGGGGTGGGGGGGGGGGGATTGGCTCTAGATTAGTTCCCCTAAGGGGGGGGGGGGGGGCTACACTAGAGTAGTTTTTCCGGGGGGAACTACCCCGGGGAAAAGTCTACTCGATAACACCGGGTTCGACTCCTGTCCTGGGCACACCGGTGTTCTGTCTTTCGGATGAGACAGTAAAAACCGAGGTCCCGTGTCACGGTAGGCGTGGCACTTAAAAGATCCCTCACTGCTTTGGGATTGATTGATTGATCGATTGATTTTTGTCACACCACGAATATTTCACGTATATGGTGACGGCATCTGCCTGATGCGGGCATACAAATTTTGACCTTTGCAACGGACTCACCCGAAGCAGTGAGGGATCTTTAACGTGCCATGCATACCACAACACGGGGTCTCGGTTTTTACTGTCTCATCCGAAAGACAGGACACCGGCATGACCAGAGCGGGACTCGAACCCCGGCCTCCCGATCAGGAGGCGAGTGCGATACCACTAGGCCACGCCGGCTTCTCACTGCTTTGGGTGGTTCCGTTGCGAAGGTCTAAATGTGTATGCAATGCATCAGGCAAATGCCGTCACCATATACGTGAAACAATCGTGGAGTGACGTAAAACAATAATCAATCAATCAGTTAATATAAATTAATAATATAAGTCAGAATCTAAAGAGCATTCAAGAAGACCTTTTTAGTCCATTTGCAGATTGTCTGCATTATTTTCGGTCAATGTCCTTACTTTGAAAATTTCTGATGTCATTTACATTTTTTTCTGAATGCATTTCACACATTTCAGATTTATTCCTTCCGACATTAAGCCATGCCTTGGTGAGGCTCTCATGCAGAAATACATTCAGAGTCAGGAAAGCTAGAAGAAAACTTTATTGAAGAATTATCAAAGTACATATGGAATTCTTCTAGAATATTTTGTTATGGAAGAGTTACTAATCGAAACTCTATATGATTAGTATATAACACATATATAACGTTGCATTGTGGATCTGCGAAAATTTGAACACGAAGCTGAAAGCTATATGAACGGCATTCCTGTGGATTTTGGTCGCGTTGTCGTTCGCGATGTATTATTAGTCAATCGTCGCCAAATAATGCGGAATTCTTCAGTCATCTGGGATATTCTGCAGTGAAGCACAACATTTTCTACAGCTTATACACATTGGATAAAAAGCTGAGTTTCGTACACGTGGAAAAGAGATATTAATTTGGAGAAGACTGCGTTGAGCATGCTTTATAAACCTTTATCTCATTCAAATGTTTTAATATCAAGTAAATAAATGTTGCAATACGTAATTCTCTGAAATTTTATTTCTCTTAATCTAACACAAAATTATACACATGTACATGTATGTAATTTGTAAACCGTACATTCTTTAAAGCTTTCACTGCTCTCATGAACAATTAATTGTACAAAGTACATTGTATAATTTTTCTCGCCATAAACCACTATTCTCACTATTGAAACATAATCACTTACATATGGGAAATGATTTCAGCACACAATATTCATGAAAGCAACAAACTTCATCTGGTATTGGACATACTACTTTCTTTGCTTGTTAAGTTGAATTTCAAATCACAAGAAACTCCCTATTTCCCAACAATTTTATGTCGCTGATGTATGTTGTTTGTTTGTTCTCATAAAGTTTATTATCACACCATTTCATACCCTATAACTATATATACTGCGGACATGGTAATCCAGCAGGAATCCATTACTATTCCTGGGCGTCTGACCTCGGCATTCTACACGTATGTCAAGTCGGGTTTCTGTTTACCCGTTTTGTAGTTTCAGTTTACCTTTCATTATTCCTTCCCAACAGCGTTGCAAAGGGAGGGGGTATAGTAATGGTACCGTTCAACTTCTGTGTGGGTGCGAGCGTGCGTCTGTAACCACAGGCAGTGCGTGACATGAAGAGTGCCTTTTATCTGTCCAAATTCGCCTATATCGTCTCGTTCCTTTTCCTCTAAGCACAGGAATCGGCCGTTTGATTGGTATTTGTCGACCGATATAGACAAAAAGGCTCCTCTGATTGAAAAAAAAGTCAGAGAAGCCTTTTGGGCCTACAACGGTCGACAAATACCAATCAAACCGCCGATTCCTGTGCTTTAACGTAAGAAATGAGAGAGTGCAGCCGCTTGAACCAGTATTTTCTACAAGTTCAAGTTCCGACGATAATCAAAGAAATATAAAACACCAGCTTGTAAAACAATGTCTAACCTTTTGATATCTGTCCTCAAAAATTCATCAAGCAAGTTTAAAAGCGCCAACAAACGCAAATTCGAACGGCAGAACTCGAGGACAGTTTGCTGGCCAACTGGCATTGGTGATTCAACTTCGGCAGGGTATAAAGATAAAACCGGTATAATGACAATATTGACAAGATCTTGATGAAAAAAGATATTAATGCCATAAAAAGGAATAAAGATTTAATGTTTTTTGTTTGTTGTCATAAAATAGATTCGATCTACATTGAAATACCGTTCGGAATCACCCTAGCGTTATCCAAGCAAACAACGTAAAGTCTTATTATGTAAATAAACCTGTTGCGGATTGCTGGCGAACAAAATTTCCGCGAGTTGTGCCGTTCGAATTTGCGTTTGCTCGTTGGCTCCTTCTTGACCTCCATTCTTTTATGAAGATAATTTTCGTTTTCTTTATATTTACCTCTAGACCCAATTTCTTTGTGTAAGTATACACTAAATCAATCATACTGTAAACCATTTGTAGATTCCGAAATTGAGACTAAAATAAGATTACATTATACATCAGGATAAAAAAAGAAAATGTAAAATTTGCAGCTCAGCAGAGAACTGGAGTACAACCATGTGTGATAAATTCTATTTGAAAATTCGTTGACATAAAGAGGAAAAAGTATTGAAGACAAAATTTCATCTTGCATTAGGCCTAAACAGTTTCTGAAATATTAAGATTTTAAAACTATACAACGGGCCAACATGAAGCACTGAGGGATCTTGTGTATACCAAAGGATCTTGAGGTGGGTTTTTTTTGGGGGGGGGGGGGAGAGAAGGCTTTATTTTTTGTTTGTTTGTTTGTTTGGGTGAGGGGGGTTGTGTGTGTGGTTTTTTTTTTTTAGTTTTTTTTTTTATTTTTTTATTATTATTATTATTTTTTTTTTTTTTTTTTTGGTTTTTTTTTTTTTTTTTTTTTTTGTTTTTTTTTTTTTTTTTGGGGGGGGGGTTTGTTTTTTGTTTTGTTTTGCTTTGTTTTGTTTTTGTTTTGTTCTTTTTTAAGGAGAGATAGGAGAGGCAGACATTGCTAAGTCATCCTCGAAAATTCTTTTATAAGATTCGAAATCGAACTCCGATCATCAGATTAGTAATTGAGTGCAGTACCACTGAACATTTCAACTCTCCATTTTACACACAGATTATTTCGGTGATCTTTAAACTATTTTAAGTTCAATCAATCGATGGCATTGGATTCATTTCGTATAATGTAATTGGGGTTTTATGTTTAAATATTAATATCTATGAAATTACATTAGATACAGTCATGTATATAAATTTGAAAGTTAAAATGTATATCGTAAATAGGGATAGAGGCATGCTCCTTTAGATATGTATTTCTCCAGCGTGGCTTGAGTATCTCGCTGCTGACCCACCACGATGTATTGTAAATATTATGCAATGAAGTCTAGACGCCCATTAATCGGAACTTTTCACATAGCTGTCAACAATAGAGCAAGGGAACGTACGAGAAGTTCCGAATGGATAGTTAGAGGAGTGAGAAAATGAGCCACGGGGTCAATATCGAGATGACGCAGCGAAATGTTTGCTCGTATACAAAAATTGTATATCACCGATAATGTATATCAAAATGATGTATTAAACATAATGAATAAATACAAAATAATACACATGTATTTTATATCAAAAATATACCACACATATATCAAAGTAAACATCATTATAAATGCACTTTCATTGATTGAAATATGAAAGTTTACAGAGTTTATTAGTACATAATAACGACATAAGTTTTAAAGGCAAACGACATTGTATTTGCATATTAATATATGTAAAATGGCACATAAATATATAATATATTAGGGTCAGACGGACTATAAAAAATACAGATATCCTCCTCTCCTGAATCTTCTGAAGTGGTTTCACACATCTGTGATTACTAACTACCAGATAGCTACGGTCCAGGACACTTTGAAAGCCAAAAGCCATTCGTGGAGATAACATCGGCTGTACGGAATTTACCGATGCTTCTGTGTTCGCCCTCGGGAAATGTCGTGTTTATATCACAATGGCTATAATCTAATGAGATGTATATCTTCAATGAATACATGATTTGAATAAAACCAGGTACGGCTGTGATTAAGTCAAATTCGATCTCGTAATAAACATGTGAACGTACCAACACGTAACGAAATCATGAAAAGAAATGATTTGGTTGAAACCCGCGAGCCTAAATTTACATACTGATAACATGCTACGAAGGTGACATGCTTAAAAATAGTTCATATCTTTGTTGAGAAAAGTACAAAAAAAATTAATAATAATTATTAAAAAAAAAAGATCGAGAAAATTCGGGAAATTTCTTGAAATTTCCAAAGTATTTATTTCAAATCTGTGTTAAAATTATGGGATTTTCTATGAGAATGTTGATTTGGATTTTGTCGCTGTACACCGTGTTTTGGGATGTAGAAGGACATGGCTACCTTGTGAAACCTCCAGGGAGATCTTCCATGTGGTTATTTAACTACGATGTACCTCCCAACTATCAACATAATGAACTCTTCTGCGGGGGATTTCCGGTAAGGAAACAAAATTGTCTTCTGAAACTTTCAGTGCTAACAAACTCATGGCATTCTAAAGACAACGTTTCTGTTTATAAGTAAGGTAAAGGAAAAATCCCTTAAATGTTTTAAAATGTTAAAAACTTATAAATGAGATCACGAAGAGATGAAACAGTTCCGTCTTAAATACTACAAAATATCGCCATGTCTGGATTGAGAAAAAAATCCTTTAATTATTCGGTATTGCTTCAATTTGTGATAGGTTTTTTTTCTTATTAAAATCGAGAAAATACTAAACTGAAATCAACTAAATGGTTTGTTTTCCTCTCTGTATGTCAAAATATACTTAGAAATGTATTTGTTTATTATGTTTGATATATTTAATTCAACTCGTCAACCGGTAAAAGGCTTGTAATAGTGCTTGAACAGTTCTGGTTTTAAAATTGGTATCCGCCGTTTAAAATAAACTTAAATAATAAAGCAAGACCAAAACATTCGAACAAACAGTTTTTCATAAAAGCCAAATTTGCGTTTTTGATAAATCAAAAACCATAGTTTTTCTCGTATTTCCAAACTTTATCCCTGCTCTAATTCGAGTAGTGATTTCTATACAGCAGTTTCCTCTGCGGAAAGTATTTTATTTTTGCTAGAATTACGAGAATTCCTTGAACAGTAAAGAACGTCTTGCCCCTCAAAACAGGGGATATGAAATGTGATCCCTTTCCCAGACCTAAATCACCTTTTTTGCCAAAAGATTCATTTTATTTCCAACTTAACTGTATGATATTACCCCTTACTGCTGAAACAACCGAAAGAAACACATTAAATACATCTGAAAGGCGAAAATAGAACATCTCTGATTTGTACACCAGATAACTTTGTGTTTGGTTATCCAGTTAAATTTTCATCATTTCCTTGTTTATTGAAAGTCTTCATAATATTAAAAGCTGATTTGAACAGTGATTCATTTGGTATTGATATTGTTACATAAGAAAGAATACGCAACAAAGCTTTACTTTCTACTTTAAAAAACTCTATTCACAACAGTAAAAAGGTTCTTTTTCGATTTCCGGATTTCGTCTGATAAAGTTTTTGAAATACGTGATCATGCGATTGCCTCTACGGTTATATATAAACATATATATATATATATATATATATATATATATATATATATATATATATATATATATATATATATATATATATATATATATATATATATATATATATATATATATATATTGGGGAGGGGGGGGGGGGAAGATGTGTGTGTGTTCGTGTGTGTGGGTGTATGCATAATGTCAAAGATTAAGGAAATCTGACCCAGTCGAAAATACCCAAACTGTGTCCAAACAACATTTCTTCATACACCGTTCTGCACTACTACTCTGAAGTGTTTAGTTTTCGTGCTGCCGGGTTCAAGAAGTTTCTCCAAAAAATCATATTTGCTTTTTGACCCCACCTGAATTTTACTTTGAAGAGCTCTGGTAAAAAAAACAGCAGATGCAATGTACAATGAGTACTTCATTCCTACAAAGTCTGATCATAACCTGATGGGTGGTGCTGAAAAATAGGGTCCAGAAATGAAACAAAAAAGGGCAAAAATTGATTTCGAAAAAGAACCAAAAATAAAACTCGCTTCTAGAATACTCAGATCCATTTAGATTTTTCAATTTATGCAGCCGGTCTGTTGAATAAATTTCTCCTTATGACTTCACCCTGGATCAACCGCAAAACAGATTTACCAGAAGAACAATAAAACTAGTAGGTGAGCAGAGTTTTTCATTCCTACCAAGTTCGATTAAAATCTTAATCTTTAATTGGCTTCTTCCCCCTCTGTATTTTGATATATAATAGCCAATATATAATGGCAAATTATTCTATCAAATTCACTTCACCATTGACCTATTATTTTGAGAAAGTATGTCCTCGTCGAAAACATCGATTAACTGTCAAATGTTGACCGGCGTCCATTAACCTTTCTGATGTTAGATTGTAAATGAACAAACTTGGATAACTACCTTTTCTTACATGACCACCGTGAAAGAATACTTTTATCTCTACTACTCTTAAAGTTGTATTGCTACATTTCCTTGGCAAATCTGTTATATATCCTAATTTAAGTTTGGAACTTTCTTCACAGATAGGAAGACCATTTAATTTTTCGAAACTACTGTTGATATTGATAGGTAGATGAAGGCAAATGTTCAGATTAGGGTGACCCCTATAATGTATTGAAAGAAAACGGACCACCCAAGACACCGTATCTTGCTCAAGCGTTAGCCCAATGAGACTATTTCATAAACGCTTAGATGATCCAGACTTGTAACTTGTTATGAGTTATACTCCTCGGCCTCGGGATTTATCTTCAATTTCTGAGTAAAATCTTATTTTGTAATCTTTTGTTTTACCATAATTATTATCTTAAATGAGAAAATGATTAAATAAACATCATCTATGTATGCTTCTTCATTAAATTCAAAAGTGGATTTCAAAATATTTATAATATTATTTGTAAAAAATTTTCTGAAAAGTTGCATTATCGCTTAGGATAAAACCAAAGTCATAACCCATCATGCATTCGGAATCTCTCGCGCCTTTACTCATAAAAGAATGCTGCAATATTTTAAACTCAAAATGGATACGTACAGTGAAATATCCCCATTGATTAAGATAGCAAATTCACTTTGAGAGTGCATGTGCAAACTCCGTTAGCGTGGCATGTTGGGTAATAATTTAGTACTAAGAAACAATTTTAGCACATAATTCTATTTTAAATATTGAATTTTCTAGAAGTAAATCTATGAAAATGATCAGAATTTAAAAACAAATGATATGCTCAATACAAAAAAATACTTATTTCCGAATATTAACGATAGCACCCGAGAGATTTTCCTAAAAAGGAAAAAAGACGCGAATACTTTCCTAATAAGGAAAAAATGAGGCGTGGCTTTAGAAATTTTAGCGGGAAAAGTCACAACTGCGCAAAACAGATGGCTGCATCAGAAGAAATAATTCTATAAAAGGATCTAACTTTTTTAGATAAATTTCAAAAACAAGTAATTCCTGTTTACATAAAGCCATTTGACTTTGTGACTAACATCTTGAACATTTAATGCTATTCCGATTGCAACCTAACCTTTTTGAAAGCTACGCTTGTACATTATTATTATTGTGTGTTCGGTTTTATAGGTACAGTGGTGGGTAAATGACGGTAAATGCGGAGTATGTGGTGACCCCTACAATGGCGTGAGAGAAAACGAGCCACCTTACGGTAAATACGCGACAGGAAAGATAACTGAGGTTCTTATTGAGGGCCAGACAATTGATATCGAGGTACAAATTACGGCGAGCCATAAAGGATACTTCGAATTCCGTCTATGTCCCAACAATAATGCATCGGTGACAGTGACGCAGGATTGCCTCAATCATTATCTGTTGACCGAGTCATCCTCGGGCGGAACCAAGGTGTATGTGGATGACTCGAGTGTAGGACATTACAGTTTTACTATGAATTTACCGAAAGGGGTTTCCTGTGATAACTGTGTACTTCAGTGGAGATATAGGACAGGTAAGTGTTGGTACTGTAAGATTTAGTTAATTTTGACTTTTCAATACAAAAATATAAATAGTTGGTTGGTTGGTTGATTGGTGTTTTACGTCGCTTTCAACAATATTTCAATTATATCGCGACATGGAAGCAGGAGGTTACCAACCTCTTAAACATAGTGGCGCAACCCGGGAATCGAACCCGGATCGTCGGCGCAGCAAGCCAAGCGCTTAACCACTACACCAAGCCTGCCCCCAAAAATATAAATAGAACTTAGATATAGATAAAACTGTTTAAAGGTAACGTTGTACAGAAGATGTTTTTAAAATGTTTTAAAAATAATTAAGCAAAAAATGAAATATATGGATGCATTTTTTTATTGTTTATGTTGCTACATTTACAAAAGAATAACTTATAATATGCGTATACATAATAAGAGTTTAGTTTAATATACTATTTTGTACCACTTCTTGTTGTAGGGAACCGATGGGGCTGTTACAACAACGATTTTCAAAAAGGGCCATGTGGACTGGGATGGGGTCCCCAGGAAGAATTTTACGCTTGTTCAGATATAAAAATAGCATCATTGACCGATCCAAGGTCGGTAACCGTGCCCACTACCTCTAGTTCTGCAGCACCGACGACAACAAAGCCAATAACAACAACATTAACAACACTATTGACAACAACACCGGTACCAACAACATCAACTAATGCCGCTTCGTCAAAAACAACAGTGACAACAACTGCCACAACAGCTACAACAATCTCAACAACTACATCAATAGTTACTTCTGAACCATCATCAACAACAACAACAACAACAACCGAACCTACCTCTACAACAACCAAAAACCCTACACCGACAACAGAGGCCCCTCCAACCCAGGAAATCGTCTGTAAAGCTGTGGGCGCATGGGAAGGATCAGCGGCCATGGATAATTGGTGTGATATGAACTGTAATGCGCCCACGCCATATTGTCCACCCTCTCACTGTATATGTGGAACTGAGGGTCAGTTGAAGCTGGAGAATGGACTTCTAGGCTCCGGTAAAGATTGTGTCTCGGTCCGTCGCGACCCAGGTTGGGATATGTGGTGTAAATATAACTGCCCCCTCGGTCTGTGTTACCTGGGCACCATGTGCATGTGTAGTGATTTGTATATGCACAAGGAGTTAAAGAATATATACGGTCCAAGGTAGTGATATAATGACGTCATTTCCTCATAGTTAGACCTATGTTGTTTGTGTATTGTTTCTTTAATAACCAGTTTTTAATTAAAATTTATGTTATCGAATTTTGTTTTAATTTCGATACAAAACAAAATCAACATGGTCAAGGTAGTGCATTCCACAAGGATTGGATAGCCAAAGATGATAATGTTCGAGAGAAATATATAAGCGTCTTCTACCTAGTTCGCCACATTTGTTGCAAGTCAAATACAAGAGTCGTATCCAAACCAAACAATGGAGTGTTCGAATTTTCAAGAAATTATACCCATGTACATAACAAGAGTTCTGTCATGTACAGAACAAGAGTTCTGTAAAGTGTATCATGTTTGTCCCGCAGCAATAAAGTCGTACTTTCGGATTCTATGACCTTACAAAAACTTTGATTAACAGAAGAGTGACCATGTGTAAAGCATTTATTCTCCGACACATAAAACCATTTCAGGTTGGTCCTAACGCCCCCATTATGATTGTATGTAATCTCTTTGGGTTTGAAACATTTGCGGATTCCTAACTTCTGCAAGAGTTTTGATTGTGGTGTGGAGTAACTGATCATTTACTGTTTGTAAGTGTTACAATTTGTGTTTACATTGCAAAAAAAATGCACATCAGTTATTGATACATGTATATGACGAAAAATACTCTTCGAATATGTTGGGGCCTCGTCGACTGATTGGACTATAACCAAGGGTGTGGATCTCTTTGCAGCCTTTTCCTCTTTCAATCCCCGATCGAAGGTACCAGCCAAAGATCAATGATGTTTCTTCAAAATTTGGCCCCTTCTCCTCTGACCTCTAACATCTCTCTTTTTCTCTTTCTCTGGATAGAGAGAGGGGAAGAAAGGAAGAAACGGATACGGAAGTGATTAACTTTTCCTGTTTGTAGGAAACAAATATGAAATTCATCAGCATGCATTCTGCAATTTATGACTGAATATTTAATCGGGGAAAGGACAATGATACATTTTTTCTCTCTTACATATTATGTTTGAATATCAAGCATATTCTCCATTTAAATGTTACACATTTACACCACTGTTCACATTTAATTACTCTGGGTACATATTTGCTAACGTTCTTAAGACTTTTTATACATAAAAGATATATTGGATTTTTATCTGAAGTGAAGGGAAACAGTACATAAAGTGACAAGGAAATCACGGTGGTTGGATGTTCAACATGTTTAATCGTATCGAAAAGGTCCATAAGGGTTACATCTGAATGACAATTATTATATTTGATCAGTACTTGGCGACAAATGCTAACAAAGAATCAGGAAAAAAAGACCGCAACAATGGGAATGGGTAAGAGTTTATGACGTATTGTTGTTCTCTGTGCTATAGGGATTTGTAAGGAACAGTTAAATATTTTTTTTACGATAAGCATTGGAGGACGATAAAGATTTTGGAGTTTTGATCAAAACTATATATGCTTTTTTATACAGGTAAGACAATCAAAATAAAACAAAGGCTAACCAATACATCAGATTTATTTATTATTAAGGCGTTGTTTTTAATTGGGCAGGTTTTATGAATTCAAATTTTAAAGTTTTATTCTTATAATTTAGGGTGTTCATTCCTTCTAATTTTCTTAAATCTTCCATTTTAAAGTTTATTATCAACGCACTTATATTAATGTTTGACAAAGGTAAATGTTGAATGGAAAACTCTCTATTTAGATTTTGATTATAACATTGGGCTCCTGTACGATACACTTTAATACCAAGAAGTAACATCCCCTCCGGAGAATTAATGAGTCGAAAGTTGTTGATAAAATTGTACTGAAGAGATATTGAATTATTTATATACATGATTCATTTTGCAATATCTTTAGATGAGCAAGATAACGGACAAATTTGATGTAGATAATGGTGCTACAAAACAAAGTCCAAAGGCAGAAACAACACAGAGCGAACATCTGAATGGCGGTGCCCAAATTTTACAATGTCCCAACTCTCGTCTCCTGCTTTCCACAAAATATAGAAAGGATACATTTCGTGCCAATTGTTTCCATCCATTACCGATAGTTGGTCCATTTTATTCCCTTACTAATGAAAGAACTTTGAAGCAGAGAAAGGAAACATCATGTGAAATTGACAAAGGTTCTTGCAAGAATTGCCAAACGAAGGACGAAAACAATTCAGGAGTCTGGTCAAAATATCACCTAAGACATTAAGCAATAAAATAGGTTATGATAAATATATTAGACAACAATGGATAATTAGGACCTACGAATTATAAACCAATGGAGAAATACATATCGTTAAAATTGAAGATGAGTATCTCCCATAACAATGGAACATTATACAGCAGTAAATTCTAGGAAAGATACGACTGATTGTAATCATTACTATACAACAATCACACGCAAGACAAATCTCACGTGCATTAATGGAGGTATGCGCAATTATATGACCAAGGGACATACACAACAAGGAGACTTAGGATACATTTCATATACACTGATGGAGGCATACGCAATCATATGACCAATTACAAGAGACATACGCAACGATAAGACATAGGATAAACTGCACGTACATTAATGGAGGCATGCGCAATCATATGACCAAGAGACATACAAAATGATGAGATTTAGGATAAATCTCACGTACACTAATGGAAGCATACGTAATCATATGACCAAGAGACATACGCAACGATGAGACTAAGGATAAATCTTGCATACACTAATGGAGACATACACAACGATAGGGCTAAGGATAAATTTCATGTATAATATGATATACAAAAAGATGATAAAAGTGAAGACAGGCACGGTGATAAATGCAAGCTGTCTGTATAGCGCTGGAATTTGGTAGAATATATTCATCCCTCGTTCTCCGTTTAATATACAAACCTCTATATATATATTACGTGTTTTTGTCAGAAATAGAGGTTCAAACCACATGTAGGAAAGGAATGTCATGCTAAGAGTCTGACACTTTCAATATTTTGAAATTTAGGAGACAATTTTATTTCCCAGGCCATATTTCAATGTTACCCTAAACACAAACGAGAAGGGGGGTTTTAAAGATTTTTAGCTGACAGAATATATATTAATGTTTGTAAAACTTAGAGAGAGACAACATCCAGTCGGCAACTTTTTCCCCAAAATATCTTGTAATACTTGCCCTGTATGGTCTGTGACCAATATATAAAACAGAATCCTGAAGTCATCATACATATATATTTAATGTAATTTCAAAAGTATACTCTCTGTATATTGATTTATATATCTGAATATTCAATAGCACACAAATGAATGCGGAACAAAATAAATGTTATAAAAATATATAAAAAGGTAAGTGATAAACATTTGATCATAGATCTTACTGTTTGTGAAGACATCACGTGTTGTATCATGGGTAAATATATATAATACATATTATACAAAAAAACAAACAATACAATTTTCATAAATTTTACGAAGACAGCAATGGCGGATACAATGAATTTTCAAGGGATGATTTATACAACCTAAAGATTTATTTCTGTCAAAATATCCACATTCTAACAAACAAACTTCAAAATATACATATTTGTCATTTTGCTTTGTATATATATATATATTTATTTATAATCTGTGAAGAATTTTATGCCAAGGGAATTCAGCCTCTGAAACCCTCTCTCCCTTAACCGGCCATCGCACTTTTTATTTATAGAGAGAATAAATACATTCTATATAAGATTATTTTGTTTCTTATTTATATGATTATTTAGTGAGGTGAGTAATATATATTTAATAGTAAATACATAAATCTATATTCATTTTATACATTTCATATATATATATATATATATATATATATATATAGAGAGAGAGAGAGAGAGAGAGAGAGAGAGAGAGAGAGAGAGAGAGAGAGAAAGAAAGAGAGAGAGAGTATAGAACAAATCATGAAAATTGCGAGTTTGACAATAAACATGTATGCATTTTATGTGGTATCGAGATATTATTAATCATTGAAGTGAACATGAACCAGTAAGATGAACACAATGGAATGAACACAGTATAATCAAATGAGAATTAATCAATTGAAATGAACAAAAACTAATAGAGCTGATATAAGCAAACGAAAAAGAATAATACACAAGTGGGAACAATTCAATTTTTCGTCTGTATTAATGAAGAGCACGAATTATTTGATTGGAAATCGAGTGAAACAAAACTTTGAATTTAAATATGATCAAGACAAAATAAAAATAATTAATGAAAAACTCAGCGATATTAAACTTAATTTATTAGCTGTTGCACCTCCTATGGTGTTTTGGAGAGTTCCTTGTGTTGTCGGCGAAGGGCGCTGACTTGGACATCCGGGAGGTGGGGCAGGTCCTGAACAGTCTGGGCAGTCAGAAGGTCGGTTTACATTCCTGGGGTGGCATTCCGGACGCATTGTGCCACCACCAGGACCTCCTCCCATACCGCCAGTGTTCGTTTGGCAGTGACATAGATAAGGATTGTGGTGTGAAAATGTCTGGCGATTCCAAGCTGAAAAAGACAGAGTTTTCTGAGTTGTGGATATCTATAAAATGTTTTAAATACAAATAGTGCAAATTGACCTTCTTTGTAAAAGAATATGAACTGACGAGAGAAAAAGTTCCGTCCATCAATAAACTTCATGTATAACTAGGAATGTAACTATACCATGATATGATTTACCGGTATCGGGATACAGAAGCCATGATACGATATACCGGAATACAGAAGCCATGACACGATATACCGGTATCAGGATACAGAAGCCATGACACGATATACCGGTATCAGGATACAGAAGTCATGATACGATATACCGGTATCAGGATACAGAAGTCATGATACGATATACCGGTATCAGGATACAGAAGTCATGATACGATATACCGGTATCAGGATACAGAAGTCATGATACGATATACCGGTATCGCGGTACAGAAGCCATGACACGATATACCAGTATCAGGATACAGAAGTCATGATACGATATACCGATATCAGGATACAGAAACCATGATACGATATACCGATATCAGGATACAGAAACCATGATACGATATACCGGTATCGGGGTACAGAAGCCATGGTACGATATACCGGTATCAGGATACAGAAGCCATGATACGATATACCGGAATACAGAAGCCATGACACGATATACCGGTATCGGGATACAGAAGCCATGATACGATATACCGGAATACAGAAGCCATGACACGATATACCGGTATCGGGATACAGAAGCCATGATGCGATATACCGGAATACAGAAGCCATGACACGATATACCGGTATCGGGATACAGAAGCCATGGTACGATATACCGGTATCGGGATACAGAAGCCATGATACGATATACCGGAATACAGAAGCCATGACACGATATACCGGTATCGGGATACAGAAGTCATGATACGATATACCGGTATCGGGATACAGAAGCCATGATATGATATACAGGTATCGGGATAAAAAGCCATGATATGATACTCGATACAGGAAGGAGCTGAAACGATGGCGTAATGATATAGCAATCCCTGTCTTTGTAAGCAAAAACTGTAACAAATTTTATGATAATCGTGTAGAAAAAAAAACAGAAAAGAAACCATGTGCCATACATGCATGCTATGAGTAGTGAACCTCATCAGTGATTTTGCAGACTAACAAAGTGTTGACCAATAGTTGTTGATAGTAACCAAACAGTAGTATGTCTATCTAACAGATAAATGGTCTATATGTTCTTTAATATTGTCTTCTAACTTTAAGATGTCTACATCTACATTTATATTGTTGACTTGCAATAGAAACTGATACTCTAATATTGCGAAGAGATAGGCCATCAGCTTTGTTCATTATTGTTTCATCAGAGAAGAATCGCCTCTTGTAGACAGTCTGAATTTTAATCCTCTCGGTAGGGGAAAGGTGTTTTTTTTTTTTTATTGATGGGGGATTCCCGTTTCCTTTCCATCACTTTAAACAATAACCGAAATTATGTGGTTGAAATAACCTTGGTGTGATGTAACAAAACGAAGAGAAATTATATTTGTATTGTGCATTGAAAATCACTTACGAGAAACATCAGAAGAACAGTTATACTCTGTTGTCGTCATACTGTTTATAACGAATCCTTTAAAACATCCCATAAAGTAAGGGAAATTCTGTGTGACGTAATACCGGTATTTTCCGTTGACGTATTTTCCGTGACATTTGTCAAGCTCCTCTTCTGTTATGTTTTGAGTCGATGTAACTCTTGGTCCATAAATAGGGAACCCATCTAAAGCGACACCTATGAACTCCTCGACCTGTCCACTATACAGACAGCTATCTGGAATCTTATGATAGTGGTACGCTCCATTAGGGCTCGCGTGACCATCACACGAATCAAACTGCTCTTGAGATGCCCCCTCTACGGCATTTTCCAATCCTCCTGTGAGAGGATTGTAGATGGCGACACCAGTTCGTGTAATTCCAATCATGCCTAAACCCACGCATCCAGGCACTGCAGCATGCCTAGGTGTTTTAGGTATAGTCACTTCATAATTTTGAGCAGTTGGGTGGTTGTTATTAAAGGTTTGTGTAACGTGATCTGGAAGACCGCTTGCCTTAATCACAAAACTGTAAAGTACACACAAAAATAAGTAATTACTTATATATTCAACTTTTTTTAACATATTGCACTGTTATTAACTTAATCACATACAATCTCCCAACTTCCTTACCATACTCATTAATGACAATTATGCAGAAAATCGGTTTCAACTTTTGTCTCTATTCACGAACAATATTGAATAGCTGCCTTATTCTCTATCAATCAGCCAATCAGCTGTCTTATTACAAAGAAGTGAAATCTACAGAGCTGTGCTGGAACTCCCTGCTACCTCTCATTTTTGTCAAGTTTGTCTTCGGCCCATTGTCAGTCAAGTAAATAGCTCTGTTTTCTGCCTGTAATTCTTCAATTGCTAAGCCCTGGCCATCCCAAATAGGGTAAATTATTTAAAGATCCATATAAGTATAAAAAAATCAGATATTCATGCAGGTAACCTGATCGGGATGTCCATATACCGGTAGGTAAATAACACAGATGCAGCGTTAAACAACAAATAACAAAGGAAGAGCAATTTAAATGATATTTAAAACTATTAACAACTTTTAGTTATGATTAAAACTGTTAACAACTTTTAGTTATGATTAAAACTATTAACAACTTTTAGTTATGATCTTTGATAAGACACTTTACAATCTCTATTGTATATTTGTTCATTGTAATTAGAATTTTAAGTGAATTAATTTCAAGCATCATGTGATGCAATATTCAAAATTAACTAAACAAAATGATTATCTTATAAAACTTATTATTGCTGCCTACTTTTCATTGACTGTTTCTACGGAAACCGTTGCACCATAGGTGGCCGTTGCTCCAAATTTCTGAATTTCCTCTGTGCTTAATCCTTCTTCTTAATTAACAAAAAAGACTTAGTTATACTGTGAGAGGAGACAAGCCTAAGAGAAGGATTTGCAATACAATAACTCTTCTACATAAAATTAAAGTCAATGGCAGCAATTTTGGAATTCTATGAACATATTACTTTGTTGTAAATTTAAATGCAAGTGATGGTACGAAATTTGAGGTATGGAGAAATGATTAAATCTTGATTGATAAAATATATTCTTCATATATGAAAGTATTTCATAACAAGAACAACGCCTAGCGTGGCTTAATACGCCCGTCGCTTACTTTGGACGGGATCAATGTGAACATATGGTTTTATTACCCCAAAACATGGGTCTCTTTGGTAATACTTTTATGAAATATTAAAATCAAAAAAGAGGGATCCAAGTCCCATAACTCTGTAACATCAAAATGGAATTTGCTCAAAACTGAAAAATTGGCTTCGACTACTCTATTTAAGCATTCTGTATAAATTTCCTGAAAAACAACTGAGGTTTACTTAAGTCATCGCGTTATATAGCATCTCCATAGCATCTTATCATAGTAACAAGGTTTTATTCACTTTGCATGTTGTGACCTTGACCTATGACCTATGACCTTGGCTCAAGGTCATGACACACCCTTGGGTCCTAAGTAACAATTTTGTGAAATATTATTGAAATCCATGCAGAGGACAAGAAGAAATGGCCTGGAAAATGTTTTATTCACTTTGCATGTTGTGACCTTGACCTTTAACCTAAGACCTTGGCTCAAGGTCATGACACACCTTTGGGTCCTAAGTAACTATTCTGTGAATTAGTATTGAAATCCATGCAGAGGGCAAGAAGAAATGTCCTGGACAAGGTTTTACTCACTTTGCATGTTGTGACTTTGACCTTTCACATATGACCTGGGTTCAAGGTCAAGACACACCCTTGGGTCTTAAGTAACAATTCTGTGAAATATTATTGAAATCCATGCACAGGGGAAGAAGTTATGGCCCAAACAAAGATTTATTCACTTTGCATGTTGTGACCTTGACCTTTGACGGTCAATGTCATAACACTCCTTGGGTCTTAGTAAGAATTCTGAGAAATAATATTGAAATCCATGCATAGGGGAAGAAGTTATGTCCTAACAAGGTTTTATTCACTTTGCATGTTGTGGCTTTGACCTTTGACCTTGGGTAAAGTGTAACAATTCTGTAAAATATTATTGAAATCCATGCACAGGGGAAAAAGTTATGGCCCCAACAAGGTTTTAATCACTTTGCATGTTGTGACCTTGATCTTTGACCCATGACCTTGGGTAAAGTGTAACAATTCTTTGAAATATTATTGAAATCCATGCTCAGGGGAAGAAATTATCGCCTGAACAATGTTTTATTCACTTTGCATTTATGACCTTGACCTATGACCTTCGGTCAAGATCATGACACAACCTTGGGTCCAAAGTAACAATTCTGTCAAATATTATTGAAATCCATGCACAGGGGAAGAAGTTATGGCCCAAACAAGGTTTTACTCACTTTGCATATTGTCAACTTGACCTTTGACCTATGACCTTGGGTAAAGTGTAACAATTCTGTAAAATATTATTGAAATCAATGCACAAGAGAAGAAGTTAAGGCCTGAACAAGGTTTTATTCACTGTGCATGTTGTGACCTTGACCTTTGACATATGACCTTGGGTCAAGTGAAACAATTCTGTAAAATATTCTTAATATTCATGCACAGGGGAAGAAGTTATGGCCTGAACAAGGTTTTATTCAATGTGCATGTTGTGACCTTGACCTTTGACCTATGACCTTGGGTCAAGGTCATGGTACACTTTTTGGTACTAAGTAACAATTCTGTTAAATATTATTGAAATCCATGTCCAGGGGAAGAAGTAATAGCCCAGTCAAGGTTTTACTCCCTTTGCATGTTGTGACCTTGACTTCAGACCTATGACCTTGGGTTAAGATCATGACAAACCCTTGGGTCCAAAATAACAATTCTTTGAAATGACCTTGGGTAAAGTGTAACAATTCTGTAAAATATTATTGAAATCCATGCACAGGGGAAGAAGTTATGGCCTGGACAATGTTTTACTCACTTTGAATGATGTGACCTTGACCTTTAACCTATGACCTTGGGTCAAGGTCATGACACACTCTTTGGTCCTAAGTAACAATTCTTTGAAATATTTTTCGAAATCCATGTACAGGGGAAGAAGTAATAGCTTGAACAATGTTTTACTCACTTTGCATGTTGTGACCTTGACCTTTGACCAATGACCTTGGGTCAAGGTCATGCCACACTCTTGTATCCTAATCAACAATTCTGTGAAATTTAATTGACATCCGTACACAGGGAAAGAAGTAATAGCCCGGACAAGCTTATCCCGGACGACGGACGACGGACGCTGGACGGACAACGCCATAACATAATACGCCCCGTCTTAAGACGGGCGTTTAAAAATTATAGATATCCATTTTATTCAAAACTTTTCAGCTTTTCTTGATTCAATTTTAGCTATAACACACTTTGTTCATATAAATTTTTAATCATAAAATATTTCAACATTTTATTTAATTGTTCTTTATAAAAGTAAATACATACTCGATGATGATCCTGTGGTATTCGGGGACCTAGAGGTGGAAAGATTCGGTCGTGTTACCATAGACCCTGTGGTCGTACGGTTTGCTGTGGCTAGTGTTGTTGGCGGACGTGAGGGAGGTGGACATGATGATGGTCTGTTGGGGTTCCGTGGATCACAAGGATTACCACCACCTCCACCACCTGTTTGACATGAACAAAGGTAGTGCCCCCACGTATTTTCCCATGCTAAAAAAATAAGAACAAACAATAATTATGAGCCCCGTTAATATTTTTTATTTATTTATTTGAGTCTATTTATAACTTTTGTTAGTCATGTGATCACTTTTGATCATCAGTATCAAAAGTTATAAAAAGACATTGGGAACGAAAAATGGACGATTTATAGGTTTGTAATAAATGTTTATAAGTCTAGAGTGGATGTGGATATCAGGTACTTTCGAATCTGTTGAAGGGAAAGGGAAGGATGTCTGACTTAGCTGTAAGGCAGAGATCACCATTGAAGTGTACAATAAAATTTTTTGTTATACCCTTTATTATTTTATCCTTAATAATCTATATTTTAAAAAAGTCCAACAAATCGACTGTTAAAAACAGCCGGCCCAAACGCGCTGTTAAAATCGACTGTTGGACCGGTCACGTGACAAACTGTTGACCGACGAGATCTAGAATGCCGTCATTGGTAACGAGTTTGTTTTAATTTAAGTTTATTTTATTGATTCCCTCAATTAGACGCTGAATATTGGTAAATTTAATCATTTTCAGCTATGAAATTAATTCTTTAAAAATCAAGTCCCTACTAGGGACCCCTCGACATATTCAAAATAGAGTTATCTTTCCTTCTTGTTTATATAAAAAGTATAACAAAAAACAGTTGTTGTCTGCGGTTTCGGGTCAACGGCTGATTTGTTGGACCCGAGGATGATCTGTTGACCGAGGCCTTCGGCCTCGGTCAACAGTTCATCCTCGGGTCCAACAAATCAGCTGTTGACCTCAACCCCAGTCAACAACTGTATAGTAACAAGTGATGCAATACATGCAACACATGACCACTGACATTACAAAATTATTGATTGTACGACAGATGGGATACCGATTTATGAAATATCAAAGCCCTTACAGCTATTCAAATAATCCATATTTTTCTTACAGAGAGTCAGCATACACCAATCGTTAAGGTGCTTGGTTCGTTACCGAGGTGTCCCGAGTTCACGTCCCACCGATGACGTCGGTGTCCTGTCTTTCGGATGAGACGGTAAACACCGAGGTCTCGTGACACGTAAAAGATTTCTCACTGCTTCGACTGAGTATGTCTAAATTTGTGTGCAGATGCCGTCATCTTGTATGTAAATTGTAAAATAATATTGGTGTCATGTAAAACAAAAAATCAAGCAAAATCTTAGGAAAATGATTGAAACTTATATCTTAATAATGTATTTAAATGTATGTTTATTTCATGTTTTACATGCGGTGTACAGAGAGATAAGGGACCCATCCGATTCAGTAAGGAACATTAACGTGTTAACGTCTACCTTGACATGGGACCTCGGTTTTTATTGTTTCATCCAAAAGACAGGGCCCCGATAAGCCCCCAATGAGACTCGATTTTTTTACCTCTCGCCCCCGACCCGAGCACGTTACCCACTGAGTTACGCCAGCTCAATACTGCTTCATGAAAATCTGAGAAGAAAATCTGAGAAGAAAGACAAGCATCTGAAATATCAACTCCCGACTTGTTAAGCTTAGAAAATTGCCGTTTTTATATAAACAGTGAACAGTGACTTCAGCACTGCTTAGCTTTAAATGAACAACCCCAAAACATTTTGTTTCAATTTTCTGTTATCCAAAAATTAACCAAAAAGAAGTTGCATCTAATTTGCTGACTAGTGAAAACTGCTCACCAAGGAGATTACTATACCTGAGGTATTGGCACAGTCATGTGTCACTCGGTATCCCTGGACTATGCCTTTAAAACATCCAAGAAAGTAAGGAAATTCCCTCGTCACGTGGTATCTATATTGTCCACTATTATTTGTTCCATGGCATCTATCAAGGTCACTTGATTTTAGCTCAGCTACTTGATAGGAGACTCGAGGTCCGTATATGGGATACCCATCTAAAGCCACACCTATAAATTCATCTACATCCCCTCTGTACAAGCAGCTATCGGGGATTTTATGATAATGGTAAGTCCCGCGTTGATCTGCATGCCCATCGCAGCTATCAAACGTTTCAGCAGTGGGGCCATCCACTGCATTCTCTTGCTCTGCATTCAGTGGATTGAAGATAGCGACACCCGTTCTGGTTATACCAATAATTCCCATTGGAACACATCCGGGTATCTGGGAATAGACAGGGGCCCGCTGTATCGTGATATTGAAATTCTGATTGGTTGCTGTGTTTGGATTAACTCTTTCTGTACCATGGTCGGGAATTCCCGAAGCTAAGATTTGATGACTGAAAGAATATCAAAGGTTTATGAACAAATTTTGATACAAACAAGATGTATTTGTGAGATCTTATACCCCAGGGGCAACACATTTTTTGATGATGGCATTTTTTAAATGTAAATCAAACTTGCCGATCAAGGTCACAAGGTTTTAAATTATGGTATCAAAAAAAGGGTTGCTTGGTTAATTGGTGTTTTAAGTCGCTTTCAACCATTTTTCAGATATATCGCAACTTGGAAGCAGGAGGTAACCAACCTCTTAATCATACTGGCGCAATCCGCGAATCGAACCTAAATCGTCGGTGCCGCAAGCCAAGTACTTAACCACTACACCAAGCCTGTCCCCAATGGAAAGGTATTACCACAAAAATAGACATGCGAAATATGAAAGCGCTAACTCCTATGTTTGAAATTTCCGACAAGGAAATAATTTCATAAAATGTAGGACATACGTAAAGATCAAGGTCATACATTATGGTATCCATGGAAATGTCTTGCTACAAGGAACACGCATATCAAAGCCCTACTTTCTATGGTTTAAAAGTGAAGACCAATGTTCATTGATTGATTGATTTTTGTTTAACGTCACACCACGAATATTTCACGTATATGGTGACGGCATCTGCCTGATGCGGGGCATACAAATTTTGACCTTTGCAACGGACTCACCCGAAGCAGTGAGGGATCTTTAACGTGCCATGCATACCACGACACGGGGCTTCGGTTTTTATTGTCTCGTCCGAAAGACAGGACACCGGCATTACCAGAGCGGGACTCAAACCCCGGCTTCCCGATCAGGAGTCCAGCGCGATACCATTAGGCCTCGCCGGCTTAAGACCAATGTTCAGGAATTTTAATGTAGGTCAAACATGTCAATGTCACATGATCATAAATTATGATATCGATGGAAACGTCAAACCACAAAACACACACACACACACACACACACACACACACATTGAAATTTGAAAGCTTCCATTGTTGAAAAGTCATTGTTTAATGTGTGTCAAATGTCAAGGTCATAAATTAATTTACCAAAGGAAATGCCTTGCCATGAGGAACACACATATGAAATACGAAAGCACTGGAAGGGAAAACTATTGGAAAGTTATGTCCAAAATTAAAGTTGTCCACACAGAGACAGAGAGAACAAACACAACATGCCCCCAATCTATCGATCCATGACATAAAAATGGCATAAGATATAGAAAGCTGACACTTAGAATGAGAACTTTTTTTAATTCAGTTGCACTATTTATCCCCTTTTGATTCCATCGCTGCCTGTATTAAAATATATGATAGCATATTTCAAGACCATTGCTTGATTAAATTCAAACACTGCCCATTGATTTCAGCGATAATTGTTCATTAGAACAATTCTCAATTTGGTGTTATGGTCCAATTACCGAAGGGTTTACTATATATTGGGAAAACCTCGTAGAAAATGTAATTTTTGAATTATTAATTTTTTTTCTATTCTATATTTCATTCGTTCATACAAATGTTTGGCCAAAGTTTAGAAAACTATCTCCTGCTTGCAATAAACATGCCATCTATTCCAAAAGTGAAGATTAAATCTGTGGAGGTCTACAGCAACCAAATAATATGTATTTTAACATATATTATCAGGCGCGGATCCAGGACTTCATGTGCCGGGGGGGGGGGGGGGGGGGCCCCACACAATTGAGGCCCAAAGGGCTGAATGGGGAGAGTATAGGAGGAGTCCGCCCCTCCCATAGGGGGATAATATTTTGCAAAAATGAGGCGAAATGGTATAATCTGGTGCTTTTTTTGCATTATTCATCAACATTTTCTTGACTTCAAATATTCCGCAAAAAATCTGAAATCGGAAGAAAACTGTATATTTTCGGTCAAAAATTATCATGTTCACCCTTCCCTCCCTTCCATAGGTGGGGATGGGGTTTCCCTGAGAAGATATCCCTGAGATGATAAGCTCTAATTTACGGAAATTTTATCAGGCATGGATCCAGATTTTCAGTTGGAGAAGGCGTAAAACTCGGCGCAGGGTCTAGGGACTGCCTATAGGTCCCCGTTTGGAAATTTAAGACAAAAATGCAGTAAAATAGGCCCTAAAATAGACTATGGTGCCCCCACCGCCTGAATGCGCCCCTTTTTATGTCAACCGAGGCCTATGGGATATAAATACGACTTAACACAAAATTGGTTGAATTTAATCAAATGCGCATAGAATATAGATAAATACCAAGACATTTGAAGCGACATACGATATAGTTGCAAACATAGGTACTCGGAACGAAAACTTTGCTACGACCCCTTCCTTTCTGCCTTTACTCTTTAAATACGTATTTTAAAGAGTAAAGGTAGAAAGGCAGGGGTCGTATCAAAGTTTTCGTTCCGAGTACCTATGGTTGCAAACACTTTAAAACGCTTACTGGCCATTTCTATTGTGTTGCTGGACCCAAAACAACAAAAAAGAACTGGTAAGAGTAAAACTAAAACCTATTATCTCAGTGGAAGCTCCCAAAAGAGTGTGTCTCTCCAGGAGGGGTTCTTTCGTCATAGAAAGTAAAGAAAGCGTTCCGTGTGACTTCCAGGGTGTGACCTAGTGCTTAAACAGATTGTAGAATTCGTTCTGTTATTTGTTTTCCAAGGAAGTATTCTGGTGTCAGTAGAGACAGTATATACAAAGCGTCTGTCTATTAGGGGTTTTTTTTCTGATTGATTATTGTTTTACCTCACTCCACCAATATTTCACGTATATGGTGACGGCATCTGCCTGATGCATTGCATACAAATTTAAACCTTTGCAACGGGCCCACCCGAAGCAGTGAAGGATCTTTTACGTGCCACGCCTACCGTGATAGGGGACCTCGACTTTTACTGTCTCATCCGAAAGACTGAAAACCGGTGCGCCCAGGGCGGGAGCCGAACCCGGGACCTCTCGAATACGAGCCGAGCACCTTATCAACTGGTCCACATCGGCTTTAGGGACTGATCCAGTGTTTACAGACAGAAATAGGAATCGTTCCTGTGTTTGTATCTTCTGGAGAATGGCCTAGTGTTAGTACAGATAGTATAGAGAAGGTTCCACTGTATATCTATTAAGGAGTGACCTATGATTACCAATCTCCAAAGCAGAGTTGTCGTCTCATACAATCCACAAATACCTCAACCAACGTTTTACAAGATTCTTGTAAAATCAAATTTTGCCTCTAGACGGTATGACTTGGTCTTTAGTGGCTTTATTAGTTAAATATAAAGCATCTACCATGTTACATTGAGTTTTAATCGGGCTTCTACATGAAATCAACCCTGAATTTATACCACGTTATATTTTCTCAGCGTACAAATCAGCGTACTAATATAATACAGTTTGTCAATAACACTTATAATTCCTGAATGAATCTCTTATTGTCTTATTTTCGCCCAGATATCTTGAATACGATGACATTTTCTCCAAAACATGCAAAACAGTCTATATTTTCTGCCTTCTGACTAGGGACTACTTTCAGTAGTCCGCAGAGATTAAAGGGAGTGCAAGGACCGTAACTCTGCTTTGAAGATTGCTATGAATACATATACAGCAGAGAGCGGCCCACTGCTTGTCTATTAGGGAGAGATCCGTGATAACATATACATGTAGCATAGAAAGTGTTCCGTAGTTTGTTTTTTTCTAGGCAGAAACCCATTGCCGGTACATATATTATAGAATGTGTTCTGTTATTTTTTTTTTCTTGGGAAGTGACCCAGTGCTTACAGATCAGAGACATATATACACATATGTCTCTGTTACACATAGTACAGAAAGTGTTCCGTTGTTTGTCTTTTCAAAGAGTGGCCCAGATCTAATATTCTAAGAGTGTTTTCGTACACATTTCCGAGAGCCATCTCTCTTTTACTTCGACATGCCACGCCTACAATACTCTGTTTAGGGAGCAACCATTTGGGCTGCAGGAATACTTTTATGAAAATATTTTTGCCTATTTTCAGAGCCTGATTTTTCTTCTTCTTCATCTACTTTTTATTCCTCCACCTCCTCTTCTTCTTCTTCTTCTTTTTATTTTTTTGCCAATATTCAGAGCCAGATTATTATCATCATCATCATCATTATTATTATTATTATTATTATTATTATTATTATTATTACTATTATTATTATTATTATTATTATTATTATTATTATTATTATTATTACTATTTCCAGCAGCCCTTCATGCAAATACCGTATTACACTTATCCCCTGTCCGGATTATTTTTACCGGCCCTTCGGGTCCAAAATTTTCTTTTTCCTACATTGCGAGCCAGATATTTTTGCAAAGTTTTCCTCCCCTCCCCCAACCCCTCCCCCCCCCTGAAAATCACATGGTTGCTCCCTTAAAAAGGGTACAGTCTATTATCATCAGACTGATTTGAGAAACATCTCTCCGGGCCTCGACTGTTGGTCCCCACTAAATTGTGAATCTGATCTCATTTCTTGATTATAGTTGGAAAAATATTAACTTTATTATACTTAAATACTTCATATATAGATCTCAGTGTCAAAATACGTCATTTATTCCTTTAAACAGAATAATCGGGGTATTTTAAAGGAGAAATATGATAAACTTACGTGTTCGCAAAGGTCTGGATGTTCACCGATGCCCCCGCAAAGTTCCCAGAGACCTGAAATTGTTGCGTTTCGTAAGTGGTCAATCCTTCAGCTAATGCTAAATACAGAAGAAATACGAGGAAATGTGAAATGTACATTATCTCCATGGTACACTTGTACCAGCACAACTGTGTAAATCTTTCCAGGGAAAATTCGGACTAGCAGAGTTCCCTTACACAACGACTGTAATAATGAATATTTAAATATTCATGAATTTACTTCTATAACTAGACCATTTCGGTTTTAAGTTATGTATCTATCTCACGAGTGCTTTGTAATTTATGGTCCCACGAGACTGCATGGGCTCTCGAATTCGGCACCCAGCGTGCCGGTTGAAGGATACTTATTCTATTTTTAGATATAGTGATCATGATTCTCTGTATTGTATTAGGGGTATCTTTGTTATTATAATTTGCTTACTCGCATGGCATGAGTAAGTTTTAACTAAGAGTGTCACGATTTATACTTTGTGTACATGAGCCATTTAAAATACGTGATCAAATACAGGGCAAGCTGTCTCGTGGGTGTTTTTGCAGAATGACAGTATTTTCAGAAGTGACTAAAGGCGAGAGAAAGATTAATCATATCATAGCATAAGCCGGCGGAGTTAAGAGAAAAGTAACAAGAAATTGACCCAATTTATCTTTTAAAAGGATCACTGTTATAAAGGTGCTTATATAGTCTAGCTTTTTAATATAAATTCTTGAAGTCGCATTAATTTTAATGTGTGTTTCGATAATCAAAACGAAGTTAATTAGGTGTCAATTTGAAGAATGGTAAAGTGGGAGTGGTTTCTTATGCCTAGAAATATTCACTTCAAGTACTTTTCAAAAAGTGAATATTCGCCGAATATTCACGTGTTGACACTTTTCGTTGCACAGTTATTTCCCGTTGGGACGGAATCAAGCATTTACAAGATCCCTCGCTGCTACTGATGTGTCCGTTGTAGATCTATAGGAATAAAGTTCTATGTAATGCATTCCCGTCAACAAGTCCTTTCGCATTTACTGCGCATGCACGGTAAAACCACTTGGGTGCTGTTTAAAGTAACACCAAAATAGCAATTTTAAATCAATGATTTAATATATTCATAAAGCGATTTCGATGCGGAAAATTGTTGAAATTAATAAATTTAATGGTCTTCTCGTTACACAGAGCTACCTCCCATCTGGGACGGTATCTGACATCAAACATTTATGACGTCATAAATTTCCTTTGAAAGCGTCATTTGTGGACTATCATTTCCCTAATTTGTTCAAAACTTTAAAAAAAAAATGAGATTTTGTCAGTATGAGGAAAATAATCTGACAAAACTAAAAAGAAAATATTTGACTTACAAGTACTTCCTTGCTCAGTGTGGTTATACGGTTTACTGTACGCGCCACTCACTTTATAAACCGAAAAATTTGGATTTTCCCTTATTTATCTTTAAAATAGTTTTACAAAATTAATATCAATCGACAGATCTCGTTTAGTGGTAACTTTTGGTGTATGTTATATGTTTCTACGAAGAAGCATTCGTATTTTATAGGGAAAAATCATTTTAGATAGGGCGTTTTCTATGTTTGTTTCTGATTGACAATGTTGAAGCCATCAGCTTGTATATCCCCTTTTCTTAGATCCTGTAGATCTATATATCTACCATTGGTATTTGTGTAATGTGAACGGGAAAATGATTAACATTCCCTCAAATAAAATGACGTCATGAAAATATGACGTCAAAACGTTGACGTCACTTTTTAAAAAGTTTTGAAATGTTTTACGTTTAGACAGAGACCTATTATAGGTCTCTGGTTTAGATTTGCTACAGTATATGCATGCTATACAGCACAGTACACAGATAAAAGGGATGTAGATTAGGTCCACCGTCATTCAAAAAAATATGTCAAGTAGAAAGTGAAAGCTCTTGAATGAGTTATTCTTCACATGCAGCCTCACTTTCTCTCTCTGCATTGTAGATCTGAATATTCATTCATGTTTTGAGGGAGGAGACATCTTTTGCTAAGCCTTAAGGTCTAGAAGAAGGAGAAGAATTAGAAGAAGAAAAAGAAGAAGAAGAAGATAAAACGGAGTAGACAATGAAGATGATTGAACAAAAATAATAAATTTGTACACGGATCAATATTCTAAGGAACAACAAGAACAGAGAGAAACTCAAATTATCATTTGATATGGTGAAAAATGTAAGTTAAAAAATCCTTTCGTTTTTCATAATGTCAATTTTCTTAAAGATAGAATATTTCTTGGCGTCGCGTTCTGGCTCAATGATACATGTACCTCAAACCATTCCCTCTAGTTTCCTTAAACGTTTACATAACCCTACAGTCGACAACGTCATCTTAACGCTTTAATTCATAAATTTTTAGGTGTGTTTTGTTTCGGTTATAAAAAGGAATATATTTTCAATTTGTCATAATTATAAAAAACAAGTCGCATTCTCTTTAAAAGAAAACATAATTTTTTGACGATTTAAATTGATATTCAGCTGAATAAATTCAGTTGTAATTAATAACGCAAGATTTTTCAAATGAAATTAGGTACGAAAATTAAATAACACGAGAAACACGCTTTTTTCCCCTTATTCATTAAAATTAATAGGTATTAAATGCCATAAGTGTTATATCAGTATTATATGAACTATTATACATAACTCAATAAAATTTGTTGGAAATTAGACTCTTTTTAAAATTAAATATAGACGATTTTACGTGGGTCAAGAAGTACACTGCTTGATTCCACCCCCGATCTGGCGGGCTTTTCGCGATGATAGGCAGCGTTATTTTCAACCAATCAGCGTTTTGTTATGCGTGACGTCATGGACCGTATATAAGAGAAGCGTGCGTCGTCGCGGTACTCATTCTACCTAACAACGTTGTTCAAAACGCACGCTCTGTTGAACAATCGAATAATGGCGATACTTCGTATCATCCTGTATCTTTCACTTTGTCTCGTGTCAGGCGAAATCATTAACGTGTAAGTTATCACTTAAGATTTGTTTTTACAATGTAACTTCGGTAAATAATGAATTAATTTGGAATTTTAGACGAAGTCGAATATCGGGTTTGAGTTGCTAAGAGCCATGACAAAATGGCGGCCTTTGCTAAATAGGAACACCTCGATCGTTTTCATACGAAAATAATGCTCAAACCCTGATTCTTTTACTTTGTCTCCTGTCAGGCGAAATCATTAACTTGAAAGTAACCACTAAAGATTTGTTTTTATACAGTAGCATGTCAGGCTTGAGTTTGCTAAGAGCCATGACAAAATGGCGGCATATGTTCATTCTGAACACCTCCATCTTTTTTATATGAAAACAAACAGTTTAATAGAATTATGTTGCACATGTTCCATTAAATAAAGACTCGCGACATGGTTCGAACTTGCAACTTTCCGGCCAGTTCCTGGCTAAGATCACTTTAGGGCTAATTTGTTGTTTCGGTTTTTGAAGGTCTGCTTAAGTATAACGTTGATTATCTTAAGTGTTAATATATTTATTTGTTTATTTATTTGTTTATTTATTTATTTATTTATTTATTTGTTTATTCATGTGGTCATTTATTTATTTAGTACTTCAGTTTTTTGGAGTATTTTTTTTTTTATTTTTGTAAACTTTAAAGACAAATATTTCTTACTTATATAACCGTCACATTATGTTCAGATACATACAATATATACTCCACTATATGTATTATTCTTGCTATTGTCTTTTTTAAAGTCGGCGTGGCCTAGTGGTATTGCGTCGGACTCCTGATCGGGAGGCCGGGGTTCGAGTCCCGCTCTGGTCATGCCGGTGTCATGTCTTTCGGATGAGACAGTAAAAACCGAGGCCCCGTGTCGTGGTATGCATGGCATGTTAAAGATCCCTCACTGCTTCGTTGCAAAGGTCAAAATTTGTATGCTCCGCATCAGGCAGATGCCGTCACCATATACGTGAAATATTCGTGGTGTGATGTAAAACAAAAATCAATCAATCAATCTTTTTCTTTTTTTAATTGTTCCAGACTTCCTCAACTACCAAAGGAAGAGAAACCCTCGGATTTCACGGTAAGTTTTATAAAACTTACGTATATATTTTGTGAATTTTACCAAATTATCAGACTTAAAACTCAGCAAAATATACTATTGAATTTGGAGGTTTGTGTGCACATATGGACTCTTTCTTTGCAATTGTGGATAAAAAAGGATCGCTATGTATCTTATGCATCATTTTGAATTTTAAACCTTTGATGAAGTTTGGGTCCAAAAGAGGATCAGGCCCCCCTCTAAATCCGCAACTGCTTTGATCAAAGAGATCGGATTATTCAAATTTATCGTTATTTGGGGGGGGGGGGGTTGCTCTGGGTGGGGTTTTTTCTTGTGTTTGTGATTTCTTCTTCTTATTTTATTTTTTCCCCTTGTGTTTATGATTTCTTCTCCTTATTCATTTATTTATTTATTTATATAATTTTATCTATTCAGAATGAATTCTATGCTACATGGATTTCCATGGCAACCTACTTAGCGGACCTACGAGTTGGTTCTGTTCGAGTTGTCGATTATGATTGGTACATGAGTGTACTGGCAGAAAACAGCTTGAATGTTTTGACATGGGCCTTCATTGTCATACTGTTTGGAGCTGTGCTGCTTCTCTCAAAAGTCTTGGATGATGTGTCAAGATCCAATATACAACATCAAAGAGGTAGGTGTATTATAAATGTCTTATCATTATAACAGAAGCTATGTCAGCTATGATTGGTCAGATGTCTCAGTTGATCAATATTTCAATGTTAGCATTATATATCAGTGTTTTTTTCATTCAATGATATTTGCTGCTCTTTTTAGTTTATTAAAATGCCCTTTAGAAATTGAATGTAAAAACTATCTGATTAGCTTTTCATAGATTGATGGAGTCCTGACTAAAGAGATTTCTTGAAAAATGTATTGAATTATATTTTTATGTGTTTGAATACTTAAAAAAAAACAACAAAAGAACTGTTTATTTATAATCATTAAATTCTATTTCCAGAAATTCGAGAAATCAAACAAAACAGAGAAAGAAACTCTGTGGAAATGAGGGGGAAAATAAAGAAACTTGACCCATGGGTTGCTGGTGAGAATATAGTATTATACATGTAAACATGAATGTAATCCAATGGAAATAAGTTTTATAGAGAATTACTTTAGATAAATTACTGAATTTTAATTGAGGATTTTCTATGTATTTCAGATCTTCAGACTCAGGTCAACTGGCTTCTGGAAGGTAAGTACTACTGTTTATTGTACATAAGCATCATGATTCCTATTATTCTTGTAGAAAGGTAAAGAATTCAATTATTGTTATTGTAAAGTTACAGAATAAGATATAAATACTACATTATTCCACTTGCGTTTTTAAGTTATATAGGTATTTTCTATTATCAGAAAACAAACGTCTTGAACAGGAGTTGAAAAATTGTGAAGCAGAAACGGCCATCTTGAAGGCCACTGTTAGAGGAATGCCCTTTGCTGTACAGGGTATGATATTTGTTATGTCATGTCACATCATAGCACATAATATTATATTATATCATATCATAGAAAAATATATTTTGAAATTATATTTCTTACACCCATTTTAGTTACCCATAATCTATATGATGAGAAATTGAAACATTTTTAAAGTAACACTTTCAAAGGAATGATTCAAACTAATAAGGAAACATTTCTTCTGTACTCACAAGACAGACCATATTGAAGATATTTATGAATTAAATGATATGAACACTCAAATTTTCATTTTTATTTTACATGTTGTTTCATTCTTTGATTTCAGAACTCCAAGTCAAAGTTTATGAACTTCAGTCGGGTAAGAATTTATAAATTTTTTAAATTAAATTACTTTAAAATCTCTGAGTTTTACAATAAAAAGGAAAATGTATTGGTGTGCTTAGATATATTGTTCTCTTTCTCTCCATGTGGATGGGGTGTTCTCGACACGGAGTAAAACAATAATCTCTCTCTCTCTCTCTCTCTCTCTCTCTCTCTCTCTCTCTCTCTCTCCTAGAGTATGTTAAATGTACGACTTGAAATAAAAGATAAAACAAAAAGAATTATTTCATCATCTTTCTATTTTCAGTATTACAATATTATAATGCTACTAATAATATCACTGAGGCATCCTCAAACACTGAGGCATATGCAGCACCTGAACCAATCACAAACACTGAGACATCTGCAGCACCTGAACCAATCACAAACACTGAAATATATGCAGCACCTGAACCAATCACAAACACTGAGATATGTGCATCACCTGAACCAATCACAAACACTGAGGCATATACAGCACCTGAACCAATCACATACAATGAGGCATCTTTGCTCCCTGCAGAAAACACAAACACTGAGGCATATTCAGTTCCTGCAGCAACCACAAACATTGAGACAACCATGGTTCCTACAGCAACCACAAACACTGAGGCATATGCAGTTCCTGAGGCATCCAATGAGGCAAATGCAACACCAGAGGCAAGCAATACTGAAGCCTCTGGAGAATCATTCTCAGCATTGACAGCAACTGGTATGATGACATCTTTGAATATTTTTTCTACATTTATAGTAGCATATTAACAGTTTTGGTGTTGCATATATGTAATGCAATTATTAATACTGAAAGTAAATACTTACAAATCAGAAATGATAGTATTTCCTTTTTTTACCTAATATACTGATAATGAACTTTATGATTAGCATATTATATCAAATCAAAAAAAGATTGAATATTTTTACCATTTGACGAGAAATGTACCTATTACAAATATCAATTACATGTATGAAATTTATAAACATTTTTATATTTAAATTTCAGAGCTCAAACAAGTTCACGAAGCTGCCAAGTTATTGTTTTTAGCTTTGGGAATGAACAAGTAAGTAAAGATAGATAACTCTTCATATATATGGAAATTTTTCTTTGTTCCAATTTCCTACTTAACATTTGTGTTCTCATCTTCACAACGTCAAAGCTTTGTGATTACGCAACTCACGTTTGTGTGGAGTTGCGTAATCACAAAGCCTTGAGGTTGTGAAGATGTTGTGTTCTTTGTCAAAGATTCTTTTTTTTAAAAAAAAAGGACCATATAATCTTTAATAAAAAGATACATTCACTCAATCAATCACATTCAATTAATAAAATCTTCATTTTTTATACCATGGCATAGTAATAGTATGGTATTTGTAGTCTAACCGAGAATAGAATGCATTCATTTCTTGTATACATGTAAATCTTTATTACATTGTTGCTTTTTTTCTTTTGCAGGCATCAAGACTAGACAGACCCTAGTTTAGTGTACATGTTCATATGTTCATTGATATTTCCAATGGATCTTTGGAATAATTGAAGTCTTTTGACTAATTCTTTAGCAACAAATAGCTAAACTTCTAATCATATAATGAAATACTGTTTACACAATTTAACATTGTTTTTGGTGGTTCTTATGTCTAAAGAAAATAATTTTAACAGTTTTAGGCTAATTTCTTCAAACTTTTTCTCAAATATTAGTACTATTTTATAAAAGCAAAACTGTGATATTTTTTTACTTGCCAAGCAAGGATTTTATTGTAATATTCAACTTTTTTAAGTAAATATTTGTATAAATATTATATTTTTTGAAATACCTTAATGTGAAGATTGTTTTTTTTTTTCAAAATAACGATTATAACTCAGGATTTTTCAATATAACCAATACCAATTACTTAACACTACAATTTCAAATTAGATTTTTAAACTATTTTTACCAGTTTTGGGTTTTTTAATCTTTAATTTTATTTATATGTACAATCACCTTTAATTTTAATAAATACTAAATTCATCATTGTTTTGATTTTGTTATTTATTAGAACTCCTGTGGGATGTTCTCAAAATCTTTGAGACAAATCATGACCAATCAAAAGTAAACAAGATTTGAACCCATTATATAATATGCCTCTCAGAAATATATGGACACAACTTGATTAAAATCAAATATTTTTATATCGCTACGCTGGAAAAGGATCTGAATGCGCGGCATGTCTGGGGTTTTTTCTGTTTTTTAGCGTAGAGTATCGTAGCGATATGAAAAAATCTGATTTTAATCAGATTGTATTCGGTGTTTTCGTTATAGTTACTTCCCATTTGGGAAGGTATCTGACGTAAAACACTTATGACGTCATCAAATCTTATGGAAACTGTCAGGGAAATGATAGTCCACAAATGACGTTTTCATATGAAATTGATGACGTCATAATTATTTCACGTCAGATACCGTCTCAAATTGGAAATAACTCTGTTTAACAAAAAGACTCAGTATGGACATATTAAGGAACTACTCCGTCCTATGTCAATGGACTGTAACATTGTAAGGAGTGTCTGTCTGTCAGTCTCTCGAGCTGGCTAGATGACTGGCAGACTTGCTAGCTGTCTGACTGCCTGCGTGACTGTTCCATTTAATCTCATGCCTGCTTGGCTTCTTATCATTGGAAATGAATTGTAAAATTATTATTGGAATCACTAAGTAGGTCTGTCTGTCCTGTACAATTATTACAATGTATGAAAATATAACGTAACAATCTAAACAGTTAGTATATTTTCATACATTGGAAGTACATTACAAATGGGGGATTATTAGAACCTGTCTTTGTCTGTCTGATCAGCTGATAGAAAGCTGATTAAAATTAATTTATTAGTAGTGTCTATTTGCTATGATTCGAATCATTCTGCTTGACTCGCTTTCTTACACTCGTCGTCGGAGTTATTTACTAACGTTCACTTTTGTTCGATAAGAATACGGAAGTGTTCAAAAAAAAAAAATAATCAATATATTTATTTATTACTTTTATAGAAAATGTTGAAAGTTTGAAACTGAAATTTTATTTTCTTCACAATTAAATATTATATCCAGCAGAAAAAAATAAAATTCCATCCATAAAGTCAAATGCACCGTCAAATTTTCCAATAACTTTCAAGTCAAATATAATTTTAAAAACTCTAATGCACACTCTATATATGGACTTCTAATTTTATTCTCTCTCGAGATGTTCTAAAATGCCATTTTAAGTCAATATGAATGAAGATTATGTCACGTGACACGGCTATGTACCGTGACTCGAGGATCTACACGTGACACAGCGATTATCATGACAATATTAAACAGTAATTCTGCTCAAAATATTAGAAACAGCTAAACAAAAAAAACAAAAACAAAAAAAAACCCAAATGGTCTATGGGTTTTCTGGCCATTATCTCGGATTAAATGTTAAATGCCTCAAATATGGGATATATACTAAGACCCACTGAACAGGTCATGAAACGTTGAAAGAAAAAAATAATTGGAATCATAATTATTCAAATTTCCACATTTTTTCGATGACACTTTTCTTTGAGACAAAATATAAATTGGGGAATGAGGTTGAGTTGTACTTTTTTCTTTTCTTTATTAAATTATATAAAACTCCAAATGTTGGTTGCTTCACTTATTGTCAAAACTTAAACATTCACCATAACTTAACACAGAATAATTGAGATTTACTCAACCTACTAGTAAACGATGTCATAGTGAATCTAAAATAAGGTCGAGGACTAAAACACGAAAAGATCGAGTTATCCTTCTTTTCTTGTATATTGAAATAATCAAATTTCGCCATGCATCACTTCTCATTTGGTTATCCTATAATGTTCAATTTGTGATTTTCTAGAGTTTCTTATTAAAAACAAAGGTAAAAAATGACCATAAACCCTAGCATCGTGATAAAAACGGGGACTGAACCCGATCAGTTTCCACAGAATTTGATAACGTCATAATTGTTTTACGTCAGATACCGTCTAAAATGGAAGGTATCTCTGTATAACGAAAAGACCGAATAAGTGATTTACATCGTGTACCAAATGTAAAAGTCTTTCTATTAAAAGGTTAATTGATGTTTAAAATCTATTAGATCTATACCAATAATTGTGAATTTTCCCAGTTTTACAGAAATATTGTAAAAAGCAGTTTCGAGACGACAAAAGGAGCCTTATTCACGAAACATCCGATTTTTTTTCGCATGCGAAAAGCGTCTCCGTATTGTTACGGAACGTTTCCGCAATTGATTCCACAACGTTTCGGTAATATTCAGAACGATTCCGCAATCTTATCGATAAAACAGGGTTTTTAATTGGTTGATTAAAAGGCAGGTGTACATTATATATTATATATTTATTTTAATCGATAAATCGCTGTTTGGTGGTTTTTCATAAAAACGTAGTTTATTACACATACACCGATCCACTTTTCAGCATACATGGAGAAAGCTACAGTTATGCTTATGATGTCATAACAAATGTCCGATTTGTCCATCCTTGCGTGACGTCATCAAAGTCCTATTTTCTGCAAAAGTGCTTGACATTTCACGAAAATGGATCAGTGTATTGAACATAAGAAATCTTAACATTTTGTGAATTGATAACTAAGAGTAAATAATTTTACGTTCGCCTTGAAATGATAATAAACGATTCTGTACACAATATGTATATTAGATAGATAAAAAACTCAAACAAACAAAAATACAAAACAAAACAAAAAACAAAGCAAAAACAAAACAAAACTACGAATTGTCACGTGTTTCATAATATTAACGTAAAGACTTCACCAAATGACGTAAAATGAGTCTTAATGGCAAGGATAGGGTGTATCTGTTTCGGCTGATGTGGATAAGTTTTTGCCCATGCCCTTGGCAAGATTTCTTATTTCAAATGGCACCGTACCTTTAGATCTACGTGTAATGGGGTTCACCCGCAAACGCTGAGACGATCCAGACAAGTGACTTTGCATGGGATATACACCTCGGGATTTATCTTCAATTCCTAGGTAAAGACTCATCCATCGACCACATGTTTTACAACGTTTGCTTCCTAAAGTGAGAAAATAATTAAAAGCATTTCATTAATGTACTGTATGCTTCTCCACTGAATGCTACTGGCATCAGATACCTGTTCAATTGAGAAATAACTCTGTAGTGTGAATAGACGAAAAGACCCAATTCATTTCCATCAGATAAAAGTCAAGAACTGTGTATATCCAACGCATATTTTTAAAATTTGATTGTTAACATAACATACCTCTTTTTCGCTACGATTCTGCAACGTTTCCGGAACGTTTTCGCAATACCTCTTTTCTGGGTGCTTCGTAAATACGTTGTTGGTCAATGTCGCAACGTTTCTGGAAGGCTCACGCAAAAATAGCCTTTTTAGATGCTTCGTGAATAAGGCTCCAAAGGGGGAAAGCGGAGAGTGGCGTAGCGTCCTCTACATGAGAGATTGGGGTTGGTCCAGTTGTATCGCACTGGACTTCAAATCTTAGAATCCAAGTTCAAATCAGTTTGTCGGCTCGGATTTTTCTAAGGTGCTTTATCATCTTCTCCTTCATTATCAGTCATTTGTACTGAGCAGACAGAATAAACCGAGACCCTGTGTCACGGTATGGTATGGTATGATATGGCTTATTTTGCCTTTAAATAGTCTTTTGGCTAATCATGCAGCTGATAAACATATCCCTCACTGCTTCGGGTGGGTCCGTAGCGTAGGAGAAAATTATGAAGCAATGCACCAGGCGGATGCCGCCACAATAGAAGTGAAATAATCTTGGAGTATCGTAAAACCAAACCAAAACCAAAACAAACAAAACAAAACAAAAACAAGCGAAATTTCTCAATATGTAAAAGAACCCGTTTACTTTCTGCTTCAAATTTGCGACACGGTTCATATTTTTTCTAAATGAACATATAATTGCTAAATCTCTCCTACAGTGGGCGCTAATTGTGGACTAAAAATAAAATGGTAGCATGATTGATAAAATATTGTTTAATGTCGCACCAAAGGTACACGGAGAGTAATTTTCGTCGCACCTAGGAATTTCTTTCAACCAATTGAAATAATTTCATCTGTCAAGATAAAAAAATACTCGAATTCTTGTGGACATGGAATATACCTTATCTTATCCCGATCGTGACTCTATCTTTTCATGCCAATATCATTTCGTGTATAAGATCATTTGACACTTTCAAACGCTTTGTCATTCTCTCAATACATTATGTAATTTGTGCAACAGCCGATATCATGGCAACACCTGCTCTAACGCGGCCTTTGATTGGCTGACACAATGACTATTTGATTCCAACCGGATGCTCAAATATCTAGTGTAAACAAATAAATTTGATCTAACCAAGACGTGAATTGCGGTGAAATGATGCTCGTACTTTTAATATTTCACCGTATGTTATATTTTGAAAGCGTGTCCTACTCGTGTGTTCTTAACCAAATAGTGGGAATATTAGTCAATAAGAAGTTTATACTTCCTTTTAAACCAAATTGAAGAGTTTGTTAAATACTAGAAATAATACAAGCAGGACTTCAATCTGTTTGTTTAGTCTTGCTGACTTGATTTAAGACGGTAAAATAATAAAGTTACTGCGACAATACTATTTCCGGTCTCGAAATAAAGGTACCTGAGTTACAGACATAGACATATGGATATGACAATAAAAATGCCTGTTATAATGACAACTGAGGTATTTACATTGTAAACTTTGTTTTACTATCGCCACCTGGTAGACATTAATATTCAAAATACGACATTTTCTAACAATTTTATTTACTTTGGATTTGGTGCACTGTCGCAAAATCTGGTTTTTCTTCTTTTTCTTCTTCTTCTTCTTCTTCTTCTTCTTCTTCTTCTTTCTTTATCTCTCCTTTTTTTCTCTCTCTTGTGGTGCAAATCTGGAAATCTAAATCATTAGATTCGAAGTACGTGTCCTATCCAGACCGAAAGGTTGCGAATTCGAGTTCCAGCGGTACCCAGTCATTGTGATTGTCGCTGTTGCTATTGTTAGAAGAGAACGTAATATTTAAAGTCCTTTAGCAAAATTAAAATGGGTTATGAAGCACTCAGGTGTCCCAATCACATCACCTTGACCTTTGCAAGACTCACTCCAAACGAAATACCCCGGAGCCGTTTTAATGGTCTCCAAGAGCTTCATAAGTAGCTTAATAAATACTTGTGACTATTAGCATCATTTAGAGACTACAAAATTTCCTTTCGTTGGAAGAATACGTTGTTTAATTTGCGAAAATTGCCGCTTTTGAAATTGATCATCCTCAAATGATGCGATTTATTGACCAAATGTGGTCAAGATTCTTTGATCAGGTAATGCAGTGTCCTTGCAAGCCTCCATTATAACTGTTTGATATTAGGAAATATTTGTAAATAGTATAATTAGGATTTTATACCCTTATGGTAAAATAAGTAACAAGATTTTAAGAATTGATATGTCTCTTCAAAAAATAAAACATAATCAATAACCTTCCAAAAGTAGCCGTTAATGACAAACTGTATTACTTTCTACTTTGATAAAGTTCATCCAAAATTAATAGACTTTTTTAATAATATTCGTTGATATACTTTCGTGTCTTATCTGATCTTGACTAAATAAACAATACTTTTATAGCGAAAAACAGTCTATTATTTTGAAAACTTGAATTGCACTCCCAGATTCCCACATGAAGTGAAGATATAAAGGATAGCCATAGACACAGGGCAACAACTTTATACAATACGTGACGTGTCTTTGGAAAGTTTTTTAATATTCTGCGAATTTTCTCTTTTGTTGCTGCCTAAAAATATCTTAAGTTTTGTTTAGGATAAAAAATAAGAGTACCAGATGAAAATGATCATTCTTTTATTATTTGCAAACCCTCGAAATTTGTTTTATTTTATTCAGAAAAAATATGCACCCCGGTTGACATTTTGAATGTTAAAAGTAATTGCTGCATGTAAAACAGCCGAAGCAGTATTGACGTTGTCTACTTGATCACTCTAATGATCCGTTTAAGTAGATTATATTCCCTTTGTTAATTGCAAAGTACATGGTGAAACATACATAAGTAGGTCTAATGAACAAATAGATATTGATGGAGGGAGGACCTGGGAGGTTTTGGATGTGAAAAAAAAATCGTACAAGAGTATCTTCTTTAGTAATACCTCATGCTAGGACATTGTTGTAAGTGTTTAGTGTATCTAATTCAGAAGCGGATCCAAAATCCAAAGGGTAAAGGTAGAAGGTGTTACGGCTATACGAATTTCAAATATAATTTAAAAAAACCTTTTTATTAACATCAGTTTTACAAAATTTGAATTTGACAGAATAATGGTACAAAAACTCCCTCACATAGCAATATAAAAATCGACATATTGTAAAGCCATCAATATTAGTGTCAGTGAGCATCTAGACATTGTTTCATGTGGATCCTTTCTTTGTTAATACGATTTTCACTAGCATTTGGTCAAAAATTACTTGCACTGATTTTATCTCAGAAGTTGATTATATCTCTCAAAGTTTGTGTACAAACTTCGGACAATTATTTGATTTCGACTTCGGAGTGTCTCGTTACAAACAAGAGTGAATGAGATTAAAGTCAAGATATTTTCTGGATACGATTGACTCACTGACCACTTCAACGGGATCGTGGAGATGTGATTACAAAATTACATCTCTTTGGACGAGTGGACAATGAAAGAAACTGACATCATGAACGGACATTCGACATGTATCCTTCTTTATTTGCAAACTTCATTTTCTATAATTAACACTTGCTGGTCAGTTTGATACTGGTAACATTTGGGCAGACAAAACATGCACTGATCATATCTATAAAGAAGATTACATTTCTCGAGTTTTGTATGCAAACTTTGAATAATGTTTGAGCTGAGAAAGCGTTGGGCGTAATTACCTGACAATCGAGGAATTCAAACCACATGTAGAGGAAATGGATTGTCGTATTGAAAATGCGCTGACTTTCAGACCTGGTGACCAGAGCTCGATTCCAGTTGTATAATCATGTCTTACCTTGATCTTGCGTTATTATATTTCTATAATATAAAGTGGTAAATAAAAAGCAATGATTATCATTATATAAATTGTAGCTGGACATTTCTGAATTAGACGAGAAATAAAATCCATGCTGCTCGACTTCAACTGAGTGGGTAATTACACAACACAGCATAGAATACAGAAATTAATACACCAATGCAGACTGAAATCACTGTTATCATGAATGTTGGATTATCAGAATCAGCAGAGGGATTACAGTGTATGTTAAACTCATTATATACCTATACTAAACGCTGGAACTTGTCTGTAAATATTGATAAGACGAAAGTGATGGTTTTTAGAAATTGTAAAAAACAAAATACAGTGAATGATTTTTATTTTAATGACAATAAACTTGATGTAGTTGATTGTTACAATTATCTAGGTATTTTACTTAACTTCAATGGAAAGTTTTTAACAACACAAAAGTACATAGCCGAACAAGGCAGAAAAGCTATGTTTGCAATTTCAAGTTCACTGAAATCTTTTAATCTTAACATACAAACCAAATGTTCTGTATTTGATACCTATGTATGTAGTATTCTTAATTATGGTGCTGAGATATGGGGTTTTCACAAAGCTGTAGACGTTGAAAAAGTACATATATCATTTTGTAAAAATATTTTGGGTCTGAAAAGAAATACTTGCAACAATCTAGTTTACTTTGAACTTGGGAGATTTCCCCTTTATATCACTCGTAAAATCAAAATTTTTAAATTTTGGCTCAAAATAAAATCAACAACAAACTGTATACTAAGGGCATGTTATAATGAAATGGTAGAAAGAAACGACGACTGGATTCTAAATATTCGTAGTGAGTTAGAGAATATGGGTCTTTCATATGTTTTTCACGAAGATGTTTTAAACTATAACATCATAGCTTTGATTGAAAAAAGACTCAAAGACACATACCAACAAACCATACTTCTTGATATTACAAGATCATCAAAGGGACGTTTATATCAACATCTTATAGATAATTTTACTATGCAATATTATTTATTAAAACCCATTCCTTTGTTATATAAAAAGTATATCACCAAATTTAGATTATCATCACACAACCTTCGAATAGAACGTGGAAGGTACGATAATGAAGGCCGAAATAGTAGATTATGTATACATTGTAATACCAATGATGTGGAAGATGAGTTTCATTTTGTATTGATTTGCCCTAAGTATACTGACTTACGTCTACGTTTTATAAAACCCTATTATTACAATAGACCATCTGTTTTCAAACTTGTGCAGCTACTAAGTGTGAATAATGTTAAACAATTATTAAATCTTGGCAAATTTTTGTATCTAGCCAGTAAGCTTAGATCGTGAGGTATTTACTCACTCTCCACCACTGTAACCATGTATGAGATGTTTGTATGTATTTGAGTGTGTGTGTATGAGTGTGTGTTGGTTAAGGTGTGTGTGTGTGTGTGAGAGAGGGTTTATGTGATGGTGTGTTTGAGTGTGTGACATTGTTGTGCATCTCTGGATTTTGTTTTTGTACATACTGTAAATATGTTTGTGTTTTCTATATGCTGTATTGGCATTTGAAAATAAATTGAATTGGATATTGTACCAATAACCCAAGAAGACCAGGAAAAATCGTTTATACTTGTTACTCTAGTTTAATACATTTATTATGCTTAAACTTTATTATAACGTATTAAGCATAATAAATGTTTAAGCTTTAATGTAACATACAGGTACTCATTGTCTCGATTTAGCAATACATACTGTTCCAAAAATCATGTTCACAATATGCAAAATTCTACAGTAATTCAGAATTCGTCGATTATGCTTTTATCCTACACATATGAAAATCAAAATTTATATAAATAGAGAGGAGTAACGTCAATTTTGCCCAACAAATTCTTCAGTTCGGTAAACAAGAGAAAATATTGTATTAGATATAACAGAAATTAGCAGTAAATTAAAAAGGTAGATAACTATACTCAAATTTGCAGGTATCTGCCTTTAAAAGATATAAATAATGTTTTATTGTGTATTGGAATTTGAGAAGCGTGACCCTATAGAGTTACAGTAAAAAATAACATACAAAGGTCCTTTCTACGCGTATCAGATTTCATACCAGTGTGTCAATGCGAACAATGGAATAAAACCTATTAAATTTAATCTTCACCACCTAGCAAATATATGAATGTAAACGGAATTGTATGCGCCTGCTTATTTCCATTAATTTCAATATCATAACCGACTATCTGTCAAAATCTAATGCAAATTGGAGATCAGGGACCCTTCTGGATGCGTGATCCGTCGAAAACAGAAACAGTTTACACGTCAGAAAAGAGATATTTTTATCGTAAGATCTGTGTAATTTTACACCAATGAATTAGGTATGAGGAGGGTGATTATTATGCATAGAGCCGGAGTCAATCCATGGACCCGATGGACTTCAGCCCGCACGCTTCGTGTAATAAACACAAGATGAAATTGACATCACTCAACCTCGATCCCGAAACTTTACGAGATTTATGTTAACTTAGATCTAATCAGATTAGTGTTGAATTTCGGTAAAGCTTTTATTATTTTTTAGCAAAAACGGGCTTGTCTTTTTTTGTACTTAATTAGTATCTTTTTTTTCACTTTGCCATTTTATTCATTTTACAACATCTCTATGAACTCGAAACATCAAAAAGCCACATTTTTTATCATTCCAGGTCTGCGCGATAATAACGTTGAAGTATCATCGTTTCACTGCATGTCTGCCCACTTTTAAGCGGTATCTATTCATGTTTTTGCTACATTTGATACACATAAAGAATGTTATATCCGTAGCAATACATGTGCAATAGTATTTTGTTTAAAAAAAATACAGATTCAAATTCCCTCTCTTCCTGACACAGCTTGGCAAATTGGACTAACGTTATGAAATGAAGCCTCTCACAGCTGACATATCGGAGATAGTCTTCTATCGAGACAAAGATAAAAGGGGTGGTCCGTCCCGACATTCGGTGGTATATACGTTTGTCGCCTTCTCTGGTGTCCTGCTAAACTAGACTTAATATTGAAATAACCATGTGATGAAAAGCTTTAAAAGCAATAAAGCTGTTAATTAATCCTGGTTGACCACCATACCGGCCATACATACATGCAATGACAAGGCACAAAAAAACTTTAACTACAGCATCATTCAGCAATGATATTAAACTCCTGTTAAACTCTACAGGTAACGTTCTTCCGAAAGAATAAGAACTCCTATCGATGCTTTTCATTTAAGAAAGGCTTCCGGACTGAAATTAAACTCGCCATTGAACTTAATAATTTTATAAAGAAAAGGGTAATTTATCAATAGATTAGTTGTCATTCTTTTCAGATAAATTGTCGATTTTTAAATCATAGTATAATCGGTGAAAGTTCTTGCTAAAATTAGAAAATGCTCATATCTAAATCTATGGATTTATCATGTAGAGTTGGTAAGAACTTGGCGTCGACACAGGTGATCTTAATATATCGTCTTCATATAAACTTATTTTTTATAAAATTCCCGACATATGATGTTTTGCCGCTCAAATTTGGGTCATTCTATTGTGACTTCATAATCTAAACTTTAACGTCATAATGAAAACCCCGGCAAAATGTTGTTTGTCGGACATTACGTCCCATATGCCGTGTAAAATATGAAATTTCTCTATTCGAATCCTGGATTGTTTGATAAAATGATTAACTTTCGCAACGGTGTCAAAAACGGTTGAAAAATATTGAAGTGACGCAAGAGTTTTACAAACCAAAACCAAACCAAACTATATCAAGAATCGTTGATGTTGATTTTGTCAGATGGAACAGCTGGTTCTATATTATCCCGTTTATTCAAAGTAAATTTGAAGATATTCACAACATTTATTCAACAATTGTATATGATTTGTACAAGCAAGGAAAGTACAAACAGTATAAAACAAAATATTATTACAACACAATTAATAGTGAACACTTAGGGTTTCGTTAAGTCACCTTATACGCCTATTTGATTATAATATTCAGTCTCCGTTTGTACTTTTAAAACAATTATATTGAGCACTTTTTACAGTTTTCAAAACATATATATATATATATTAGCACCATTGATTGGAAGGACACGATTCAAATTCAACTGAAAACAACAACGTTTGATCTCGGCTTTTTGGGGAACCGTTTTTCGTAAGAATACACAGGTCGCATTTGTTTAAATGCTCTGTCGTAAGCCGCTTTTCGGAACGTATCGTATCTTATCTCCGGTTTTTGATATTTTTCGTCCGCGACCAATCGGACTGTCCGAACATAAGTCGGTTTTTCTGTGTCATTTTTCACATCTTTTTTCGCAGTATTAATCCTATTGTTGTACATTGTGTGCTTCTTTTTCACTTTTAGATGTCTTTTTAAAACTTTGGCATCAACTTTTTGCGCTGTTTTCAAATCTGTCCCGACGTAATTCGGTTTTTTGATATGTGTTCGCATAGTATTAATCCTTTTGTAGTAAGTTGTATGTTTCTTTTTCAATTTAAGGTGTCTTTCTGAAGCTTTATCGCCGTCAGTTTGTGATGCTTTGGAGCATTCCGAATCTGCAAATATAAAAGAATTAACTAAGCACATGTACATTTAATTTCAAAGCCTCACTTTTCACAATGCAATATGCACTCATATTTTAATCTTTTACAAAGCTCTGCAGACATCTTAAATCAAACTGAACTTGACACTTATTAATGTTACATTCAAGGAGTTTTCCTTTATATTTAAGCCCATGTTATAAAATTCATTTCAACGGTTTGCAGGTTAAAAGTTTGAATTTTAAGTAGAATAAAAAATACAAGCAAAAACTTAAATTTTAAGAAGTCGTCCTTCGTATTGCAGTATGTTCATGCGGTATGAATCATTTCAAAAAAATTGTTAAATAATCTGACGATACAAGAATGCAAATTTTAAATATTTACCTGGCGACTCCCAGAATTCAACAGTGATTAAGGTATGTTTTGATATCCAATCTTTAGCTTGATGTATGTGGTCACAATCCCAGAGAGCCATGTGTCCTTTTGGTTTATTTCCATGTTTAGTATAAGTAATAATTTCCATCACTCCTTGCTTTCCCCAAAATTTCTCTTTCGTTGCAGTAGGATCTTTCTGGTGCAAAATTGAGATGTTTGGATATCCATATTTGTCCGCGAAATACGGTCCAAACGCGATGGGATGATAGAGATATTGCAGGCCGTCTTTACCTGCTATGCTGTCTTTTCCGTATTTAGATAAATGCACAGGAGTGGTCCCTATGGAATCTGCGCCACCTATTTTGTTTAAGGCGAATGATAGTCTTAAAGCGCTGGTATCGTATAGAAGATTTGTTGTATCACACCCTATTCTTTCTTTGATCCGTTTGTGAGTAAATCTCCCTCCATAATGTTTGTATCCGGGATAATGCAACTTTAGCTTCTTAAAGGACGGCAGTCTAATCTGGAAAATAAAGAAGGAGAATAAATTTGTATGAATTTTTTTTCAAAAAATCTAAAATGTTTATATTAAAGACACTATTATAAAATATTGAATTTTTTTTACAATTCTTTATATGATACTCAAAGTCGCGACGAGAGATCTTTCTCACCTTTTCGCAGAAACTACTAGAGATAGTTGATAGGACTGTGATGAAAATTGGCAGTAACTTCAGTTCCATTGTGAATGAGCTGAGACCATCTCCCTGTCTGCCTGTCTTACTTACGTCTCGTGGCTCTATCCGGAACCTGTATGTCACACGCCTTCGTCCACGCGCCTATTTGGCCCTACAAAATACTCCTGATGCATTCTCAATAACCATTCCACCACAAGTCCCGCCCACAAGGACATGCGTGACGACAGATGATTATCGCTCTTTGATTGGTCGATTATTCGGTGACATTCAAAGTTTGCTGGACGGTTTCTCTACTACCTTGAAAATCACTTCGATACCTGTAAATCAGGCGGCCGTTTAAAAATCGGTAATCTACCTGTCCGACCACAAGTTGATTGTGAGACACTTCAAGATATTCTCCACATCCGCTGAAACGTAAAATACACACGCTATGTTCGTAATGAAGCTCTCAACGCTGCATAATCCCTGCTACGTGTAATATCACTCTTGACTAAAATTTTATGGATGACGTTCAAATGATCTTCAAATATATCTTATTTGAGGGACTAATTTTCCATCTGAATAACCCCCAAGATGAACTCATCTCATTACGTTTTAAATATAACGACAATGAATTTCACGGTGAAGTAAGTTTTGACGACTGTTTGATCATCATACATGTTATCTACTGAGTGGTGATGAATATAACTCCTCTGAGGTCTTTCATCATTTAGTATTGGCTCCATTTGTCTGTATTCATACGTCAAAATCATCCCATACATACACTTGTTATCAGAAAGCCACGATTATTTACTTATTTATAAAAAAAAGGAAATCTCACTTTATTTAAAAGGAGCAAACACTCACATGATGCGTCAAAATACGATTGATATTTTACATAAAGGTAATTATTGGAGTACATTAAAGGAATAATATGACAATAAACTCCAAACTGAAAGAAACAATTTCCTTGCTGAATGGATTTTAATGTAACTTATTATGTAGAATGATGGTTTTGTGATTCAGCGATCTCGATACAATAGACAGAGTGTGATCATCAAGATGTTTTATCGTAGGAAATGAGTATATGAAACAGTTTGTACACTATGTATATTATATATTTCTTGCACGAACCTGTCGACAAAATGGTCACAGCTGTTACAAAATGAAACATATACACCTTTGTTCCATACAGACAGTTGAATTGTTCATCTGATCACGATGAAACTTATTACTTGATGCTTTTAAGTTTAATAATATTCACCTTGCGTAATTGAGATAGAGTTACTGGGTATTAAATATATAAGGTATGTAAATTACACAGCTTGCAGAGAAATTTGTCGTCATAAAAAGAAGTCTTTTAAATGTGCTTTTTCGTGCAGAATGAAGAAGTACCCGTACTGACATGAATGGCCCATCATGCTGAGAACGTAATGGGCTGTTTAAAATAATATCATGAATAAAATAAAATACTAAAAAACACACACTTCGAGATCTCGATTCATTGAATGTTCCACGCGATTTATGCACACCCTTTGTGAAAATTATCTTTACAATAATTTGAATGGTTTAAAATTTCATCCAAAAAAGGTCGTTCTGAAATGAAACACCACTATGCACAATTGCACTCTTAAAATGCAAATTAATTTGTAATTGACATTCTGACATCAATTTGCTTTTAAGTTTTAGAACAGTATTTTTGTAAATATCTTTCACAAATTCAAGGAACATGATCTTTTCCTCAGGCAGGTTGTGATGGCACATAATGTGCAATGTGTCTTGTAAAGTCAAAAAGTTCAGCGACCAGTAGTGGGACACACGTGGTTTTAAACAGTGGTAAAAATAAGAGTTCTGGCTAGAGCAAGTCAGCTTTATATCTTAAGAGAAGAATATACTTAAAACTCATTATACTTATTTATTTAGATTTTTATATATTATTTGTTTACTAATTTATTTATTAACACGTATTTATCATTGAGTTTTAGATTGGGGCGAGGATCCTTTTTCCTTTCATTTTTGTTTCTATTGTTTAATTTTTTTCCAACTTAATTCTTTTCGTTTAAACTCATTGATATATTCATTATTTGTGCGTTTGCATACAATAGTGGATCTTTCTTTCTTTCTTTCTTTCTTAACTTCTTTCTTTTTTCTATTAATCTATTTAAGCTAGAACTTTAGAAATATAAGGGAAGAATTGTTAACACAAATATCAGAAAAAGAGTAATAACCCGAGAGACCGTCTAACCATACTATCGAATATTTTAGGCCGGGCATAATTTTTCAAATTAAAAAAAAATCAACTTTTCTTTTAATAGTATTGTCAATGACATCAATTTTAGGGATAAAAGCAAGAAAATTTGAACTTGTACACAAACACTTAAAATGTGGCAAAATACTTACAGAAAATAGCGGGATTTCTCTCTACATTTGAGAGGCACTTATTACAAGGATATCTTCCCCTTAATTTCAAATCCATTGTCAAAAATAAAACTATCAGAGAGATTGAAAGAAACCAAGTGCCAATAATATCTTTTAGCGCAAAGAAAGCTTTTATCCCATATTTCAATCTCGACAGACTAAACTACTATGTAAACAACCATTACGTTAAGCTACCTTCCAAGTTTCATCCCTATCCGAATGGGAATATAAAAGCTCAATGCGATACGTAACAAAAAAGTAATTACGCAGAATCTGAATTTCTTATGTAAACTTAACAACAATTACATGCTTCTTGAATTTCTCGTTTTTCTGTGCAACTCGTGTTAAGATATCTCGCACCTGCTGAATTCAGTTGAAATTAGTCGACACATTATGGATGCCACACATATAATTTGTAGAGTTTGAGGGTGGATCGGTCGCTATTCGAGCTTTACTATCAACAAAAAAGCAAAATACAGCGATTAATTTTCAGAGTATCCTCTGTTGCAATGAATATTCATGACTTCGTTGGAGTGTGTTTTCGTATATTTTGTCTTACAGTGGAATGAAGGTCAACAAGAGTGGATATAAGAGTTCTTCAACCATGGTTATCTATTAGACAATTATCACTTCAAAATAATTGTGCCAATAATGATACTTGTGTTTTATGCATTTTATGAGAAGAAATGTATAACATATTTCATTGTTGATATGTATTTAAATAAAACAGTAAAACATTCTCTCCTTTTTTTAGATGTTGTATCTACATCTAATACATGAATAAACCAAATTCTCGATAAAAAAGAAACCAGAAGACATCTGACAAAGCTGTATGAAACAAATCACCAAGGACCTGCACACACACAAAAAAATGACAAGAGCATAATATACACGGAACGACATAACAAAAATATTCGATTGTGCTGCGGTTACGATACCGACTTAGGACGGTCAGTTGAAGTAACAAACGTCACTCAATTGGTGTGGTTAACCGGTTTACGAGCGCACACCTTCCCACTCACCGCAAAAGAAGCACAATCAAAGGACACACATTTAAAAATTTATAAATAATCCTCCATAAAGAGAACAAGGATCAACAGGTTTCTCGAGGTGAGAGGTCATACAAATTTATTACACACGAAATTATAAAGTATAAATTCAATCCGATTAAAATCGTATCTTTATTCCATTTCTCTATTTGTCTTATTGTGGATAAAGGGACAAATACAGAAGTGGAATAAAGATACGGTTTTAAGTAGATTGAGTATAAATTTTATATACAAAACACATCAGACATCGGTACATACATGTAATATAATAACATGAATAATATCAACATTTTTAAAAGTGCTTGGTTTATTTTATTATTTTTTTTTTAATATAAAAATTCTTTTTAAAAATCACTGACGTCTTATATTGACATTTAAGTGTTTGATTTAATTTTTCAATATCATAAAAATTCTACTTTACAAACATCTTATATACCTTGAAATGTTAGGCCTGTTATGGCATTATTTCTTTTTGTCAAATTTTACATCAACATGTTTTACTGACAATCCGACATAACATCTGATAATTCGGCAAGATATCTGACAAGTCGAAATAATTTTCTGACAAATCAATATAATTTTGTGATAAGTCAATATAATTTTCTGACAAGTCATTTAATGTATATATATCGACACAACCTCTAATAAGTCGATATAATTTTCTGACAAGTAGATGTAATATATACATATCGACATAATATCTGAGAGGTAAACACAATGTCTGACAAGTCGACATAGTACCTGACAAGTCGACATAATATCTGACGAGTCGACATAACATCTGATAATTCGACATGATTTTCTAACAAGTCAATATAATACATACATATCGACACACTATCTGATTAGTCGATATAATTTTCTGACAGGTTTGACCAGCACAGATAAGTTTTGGAACCTATATACACTGTTTTTGTATAATAGTACATATGTAAGAAAGACAGTGTAACTTCGATACCCAGTATTCTTTCCTATTGGTGTTTTCAAGAGCAATATTTTCTCTAAGTCTGAATTTTGACTTTCCATCGATTTCCATGGCAAAAAAACTCTCTATCAACGAAGCCAGCTTTATGTGGTCCCTAGCTTACTTTCCGGGTATTGGATGAATTACCCACATGGCCAGCACATGATCCTAATGAGTTTTAAAAACCGCGATTTCATAAAAATGATCTGATCTGCTTTTACATTTCCTGCTGTCTCACGTGTAGTGGTACGTAGATTCGTAGTACAATTATCCTTGTATAGTACTACACACCATTCCAAGGACATTATCTACTAACAGGGTCACATTTGAGAAATCTGCCTACTTTAAGTTTAGAGTCAATTTCAAACTATCGTGTGGCTAACTACATTACCATGGCAACCGAAAGTTGTATCTTTTTTAAGCTTGTAGTGCGTAGTTATTTAAAAATACAACATGCCGTAAGATATAGTGATGTTAAAGAATTCCATGATGTAATATACTTTCTTTTAATCGGTATACATAGTGCTATGTACGGAATAGAGACTGCCACCATGAAAATGTGTGAATACGATGAGACATTAAATTCAAGGGACAAACGAATTTTCGGTCATTTTGCAGTACCTGTTTATATTAACTTGGTCCTTGCACCACTATCCTCCTCCTTTAGACTATTCGAAACATCAAGCCTCTAGAAGTATAAGATTTTTAAAATGGGGTTAATTGCCAAACGCTGAGATGATCCAGACAAGTGACTTTTCATGGATTATACCCCTCGGGATTTATCTTCATTTTCTAAGTAAAATCTTAATTTTTTTTAGATCTATTGGTTTAATATGACTACTGACTATAGTGACAAAAATAATAAAAATTAAGTCATCTATTGGTGCTTCTCCAGTGAAATCAAATGCTGATATTCATATATTTACAAAAATATTTGACTGAAAATTTGTATTATTGTTTACGTTAAAGCCAATTCATAACCCATGTCTCCGACCTACTCTTAATAAAGGATAGGTCATTATGTAGAAGTCGGAGCAGACGCATAAAGCTGGTTAACTCCATTAAAAAAGTTACGTTAGGTTTTGAGGTCTCTCTCTCTCTCTCTCTTCTGGCCTCTGAAAAAAAGAACCTGCGAAGGTAAGTCGGTCAGGTATTTGGCTCGAGACCGAGAGTTCCAAGATATGATTTCCGCCGGTGAGTAGTCGTCGGAATTCTCTCACTCGGATGAGACCGTGAAAACCGAGGTACAGTGTCATGGTAGAAGTGGCATGTAAAAGATCCCTTACTGATTCGGATGGGCCAGAAAGTCTAAATTTCTGTGCAGTGCATCTGGTAGATGCCGTCACCATATCAATGTACATGTAATAATGTTTGTATAACGTAAATTAACAATTAAATTAAAAAATGAAAAAAAAAAAACAAAAAATCGGACTCAAGCAAATAATTTTAAATTTAAATACGATATCAACTTGATTGTGATCGTCCCTTGCAGTAAAACTAGGCCGAGATAAGATACGAGAGTCAGAATGACCTCGAACCATGGCGTATGCATGCATGTATGACCTGTAGAGGACTCTCTGTCTATCTCACCTGATCAGCTTATCATGTCGTTTCCCTTTGAAGATTTGAGCAGCTGAATAAATAGAATGAACAATCATTTGTCTCTTATTTTATCTAGAAACATCTTCACTTATGTCAATAAACCATGTAAGATTCATTTACAAAATGCGCATTTAGTACAATTTGTAGTCCAGTAAAACATGATATTAGAGCATTGAAAATATAGATCAAAAGCAAAAAATAAAACCCGTATAACTCATTTTCTATAAGATGGTAGTCAATAACACAGAACTGAGAATTAAATTACTGTAAAATGACAATCAATAACACAAAACCAAGAACTCAGTTCCTATTGAATAGTAAACAAGAACAAAAAGCCTAGATCTCAATTATTATAAAATAGTAATCAAAAACACAAAACTGAGAACTCAATTCCTATCGGATAGTCATCAATTACACAAAAACAACTATAACTCAGTTCCTACAGGATAGTCAACAATTACACAAAAACTGTAACTCAGTTCCTATAGGATAGTCATCAATTACACAAAAACTGTAACTCAATTCCTATTGGATAGTCATCAATTACACAAAAACAACTATAACTCATTTCCTACAGGATAGTCATCAATTACACAAAAACTGTAACTCAGTTCCTATAGGATAGTCATCAATTACACAAAAACTGTAACTCAGTTCCTATAGGATAGTCATCAATTACACAAAAACTGTAACTCAATTCCTATACGATGATAATCAATAACACAAGACCGAGAACACGATTCCTATTGAATAGCAAACAAAAAAAACCCCAAAACCTAGAGTTCAGTTATTATAACATGGTAATCAATAACACAGTTCCTATAGAATAGTAAACAACAACACAAAACCTAGAAGTTACTTAATATAAAATGGAAATCAATAACACAAAACCGAAAATTCAGTCCTGTAAAACAGTAACTATTTACACAAAACATAGAATTAAATTACTATAATACAGTAATCAATAACAAAACTTAACATTAAATCAATAAGGAAATTCAATTGATTATCCATTTTCAGTAGTAATAGTTAATTTGGGTATATGTTGGTAATTACCGGAATGAACACAGTCTGCATTTTCCCAGACATTCCTGAGTACTTGTATAACTGTAAGAAATATCCGAATCTTATTTCAACAAATTTATCAATCATATCGATGAAAATCACATTGAGGATAACATTAATCATTATATACTCTCTTGAATTTCACAGAAAAATGGAGACAAACAATCCATTCATATGTCATTTGGTACAAAATAATGTTACTCACATAAATCATGTAAACAGCTATCATCAAAAGGCTTTTGTTTGTTTGTTTGTTTGTTTGTTTGAAATATCAAATAGAATATCAGGAATTTGATAATTCTGCAAGAGTGAAAACCGAAGGAGCTAATGTGTGCTGGAAGTGTGGTGAAACAATACGTCAATGCCATCTTTAAGGAAACTCAAAGGTATTATTTTTCTTGTGAAAAATGTCAAATCAGTTTATTGAATTATCGAAAATCTTGTGCTGTTGTTCAGTCATGAACTTTTGTACATACAGATTCCTCGTTGAAGACATGGTCATCGGAGCCCCCCAAAAAATTGATTAAGTGCCCTTGTCCCCTTCATGTGCTAATGTGTGAATATATATGTATTTACTTTCTAAACTTGAAGAGTTGCTGCAGGAAATTTGCGATGGGTGTTGCATTCAAGCAGGGATTGCTTACTCCGCCCGAGTACCTGGTCTCACCTCAATTTAATTTAAATTGCATTCATCTGAATATTACATTGTACAGGATACAGTCATTTTGTTTCATGAAATTCGAGATCTGTTTAACCCTTCGGTACTTCTTTGTTGTTTACTTAGGTTTTAGAATAAAACACATATGTTTAACATAATATCCTTTTTTTTAATGAGAAGAGGTCTAAACATACCAAATGTATTAAGGTGTATGATTTTGGTTTAATAATAAGGGATAATGCAAATTTTCGGTCATACATTGATACTGTTATTGTAAATATATCAATATCAGCATCTGAATTCACTGGAGAAGTATACATAGATGAAAGACTTTGAATTATTCTCCCATTTTTGGCAATAATCATTGTAGAGCAAAAGTTCGAAAAATAAGATTTTACCTAGAAACTGAAGATAAATCCCGAGGGGTATACCCCATGCAAAGTCTTCATCATCTTAGCGTTTGAGAACGAACCCCATGATGTAGCTGCATTCAGACCACACGCCATTGTGTAGAAGTTGTTCCAATGAAAAGCATACCTATTTCAGTAAAACTGAATTTAAAAAAAACCCAAAATCATTGCGGTCTAAAATGCATTCAACCAGTCACAACCTGCAAATTTCTCTCAGAACAACGGTCTCGCTTTCCCGTCATCTCAATGTTTTCATATAATTACTACATGTATATACAATTTGACATTATGTCTCCTTGTTTTCGATTTCTTCTTGTCTTCTATCTTTCCTATAATTATTTGGCTCAGATATATATATTTTGTTATAATTTTTTTTTTTTTTGATATAAGGTTGGGAAATGTTCAATGGAAAAAAATGAAGACAACGTGCATCGATTAGTATTGTCCACTATACGTCACGTTACCTGATTGCCTGAGGCAGTCTTTATATTTCGAGAATTGAGCAAAATATGTTCAAAATATCGAATGACTGTTATTAAAATCTTTACTGCTTTACTCTTTCTATAGAAGACGAATTGTACCACGAGATGTTGAAGTTTTAAACTGTATCTTCACTGACTATGGCATTATAACTGTCACCTCCAACTGACGCATTGTCGATTTCTTCCTCTTCCAAGCTGACAAGGCAAAACAAATATTATTAGATAAATGTGTGCTATGTTTCATAACTCTTCTTCCCTACCCGGAACCACCCGGAATCAGAGATTTGGAGCATACAATTTTGATCTGCCTGTTGCAAAAACATAAATAAATAAAGTTAAAGCAAAATACTAAAAACATTTAACTTTAAAACTTTTAAAACATTAATTTGGGCATATCTTGTTAACAGTAAGAGATAATGCTTCGATATTCCACATATAACCTAATTTTCAAAAATTCTAACATTGGCTGTCTTGCAAGTCTTTAAGTACATACGTAATACTAAATTTATATTTTGTATATAAGATTTTCTTTTAAAAAGTCGTAAGAAGAGACTTGTATTTTATGTCCAATATTACATCGATACTAATTATCCTCGACACAGGGCATACTCACCGAACTGTAGAATCTGAGGCTTTTCGAAGTTGTAAACGTAAGAGACGTTTTGCATCTCCATCTGAGAATCAAAATGAAAATAATACATGATTGGGTATTGCAAAAATTGAGACCAATGTGCATCTTCCTTTTCATTTGAAAGATGTATTTTGGAAGCTACATTGAAATATTATTTGAGGCACCCCTAGACGAAATGGAATATGCATGTTCGGTAATCGGTTAGTTGAAAAGGGTTTTGTTATCAATTATATGGTTTGTTACTGACCTACCATGGAACCATAGAAGGTCAGCAAAACCCATAAGGGGTGAGGTCAAACCGAGCCATACTTGTCAACAAACGCCGAGACGCTTTCAGTTTATCTGAAAATGTTCATTAAACAATAGTGGATAGACTCATCCCAGTTATAGATAAGGAATAATATTAGGGCCAAACGAATGTCAGAATCAATTCGAGGCAATCCCCTCCCCCACTCCTACCGTGACACGGGACCTCGGTTTTCACTGTCTCATCCGAAAGGCAGAACACCGGTGTGCCCAGGGCGAGAGTCGAAACCGGGGCCTCTTGATTACATTATCCACTAGGCCACAACGGCTTTGTACCAAAGGATTCTGGTTACTTTTACTGGCTATGTATATTATAGACATATTTTTCACACTTTATTTGTCAGTGTACTATATGAATGTTGCTTATCGATGAAGGAAAGTGTATTGACATATTGAAGAATGAAATCAAAACCTTTTATCGATAATTAATTGTCTGCGCACTGACTGAAAATATCATTTATTCGTAAATAGATAGTTTCCTTTATACCATTTGTATATCAAGAAGCCTTTAATTTCCATATTAAAATGTATTCATCTACCTAATAGCTATAAGAACATTTAATCAATATTAATATGTTTACAATTGCGTTTCTCGACAAAACTTGTCTCTTCAAAGATACACAAGGCAAAAACCGTGGAAAGCCAAGATATTTGTAAAACATCCATACTATCAATCATTTAGTTAACCCTGACTTCAACAAGAATGTTTACTCTGTCGTACCATCTGTTCCTATAACTTTTTCCACTAATCCTTGGCTGCCTCTTTGCCCTACTTTGTATTACACCTTTGGACATCCTTGCATTCCCAGTTTAGTACTTTAGCTCTGCTTCTTTTATAATGTAAAATACGAAAGTAACTGGTGTCACATGACTATGGAACTAACAACAATGTACCACAGTGAACATTTACGGACCCCTGAAATTCAGTAGTGAGACCAAGTGCCCGGAGGAGTGACGCGTCTCCTGTTTGGCTAGACACACCCGCCGTGAATGTCCTTAAATACAGACAAAACAAATTTAATTCAGCACTGCATACATACATGAATGTGAACAAACACTGTGTAGAAAGTGCCACAGCCACACAACATCAGGAAAAGGGGTATAACACTGAAGTCAAACCCTTCGCGGGGAACTTAACAAATAGTCAGCGAAAATACAAATTTGTGTCCTTGTAATGAAGAATAACTAGTTACCTCTTCTTTCTTCTTTAAATGTCCACAATGATTCCAGCGCCAAGGTTTCCGCTGCAGACCTCCTCCGTGGTTTACACGTTTTGCGGCATATAAATATTAAAGATATAGAAATAAGGAACAATATTGTTCCATTAACAAGAGACAATGTAAGAACCAATACTTCAGGATCAAACATCTTAATAGGATTCCTCTATCCTCTGTTTTTCTACATGTTTACTTCACGAGCGCCTCTGCTCTGTGCGAGGTTGGCTATTGGTGACAGGAATAAGCATATTATCACCTTGTATCTGTTGAGCGCTGAAATTGTCAAGATATTGCAATGAAATTGACACATATAGAGAGCATTGAATGAAAAATGTGGACATGGGCACGCATATCTTCATACACCCCATCCAAAAGCAATGTATGAATGGAAACATTTCATTATCAAACACTTTGAAGAAAATTCTGTGTTTTTCAGCAGAGTTATTCCGTTGATCAAGTTGACAAGGGCTATTATTTGTGCTGTAACTCAAAACATTGTGTAAAAGTAGATGAACTTATTTTAAATCCTTTTATTTTTTATTTTAGTTTTTTGTAGGTAGGTCAATCAGTAAAGTGATCAAAACGTAAAAGAAAATGATAACTGAAGAAAGGTCTTATTACAAGGAATACACATATGAAATATTTATGCCCTATCTCTTACTGTTTATAAGTTATGAACAAGCTTAAAGTTTTTGTCCTTGGACGACGGCAACTACGACGCAAGGGGTATGATAATAGCTCTCCGGACATTCGTCCCAGCGAGCTAAAAATCCTGTTTAAGTAATCCAACGAACATTATTTCATCTAAATGTATCCTAGTGTATCCTACGTAGTTAGTAAATGCTCACACTACATTCGCTGTGTCCAAGTTCGAACTCACTTTTCGCAGGCATTCATTAAATATTATTTACTGTAGCAGAATTGTTTTGTCTGCATTTGAACTGAAAAAAAAAACCAACATACAAAATTGAAAAAAAATAATACTAATAATATCAAGATGTGCCCCCGGCGGCAACGAAATCGAAACAGGTATTTTAGTATAAAGGTAAAGGTCACAAGGTCGACCTTGCGTTTTACAAGATTCTTGTAAAAGTTGGAAAAATCTCATTTAAAGGTATAATAGATCAATTAACCTGTTAATAGAAAGGCTTTTACATTTGGTACACCATATAAGTCACGTATACCATTAAATGGGATTTTCCGAGTTTTTCAAGAATCTTGTAAAAACAGCTTCGAACCGATAATAGAGAAGAAAAATGGAGAGTAGCGTAGCGCCCTCTGTATGAGAGATTAATACTATGGCACTGATTAATAGCGTCGTGCTGAATGTTACTCCATCAAATATGGCTCAGACTCACAGAGCCAATGATTTTCTCCTGATATTGTGATGTCCTCTGCCACTACATACCGACTAAGATCACGTGGTGAAGACCAATTGTAGTATATAAATTACATGTACAACACATATAGCAAACGACACGAAGCGATATTTTTCCCTTTTTAAAATGATTGGATGCTGTAACAATATTTGATTCCAGCAACCAGAGATCTTTGTACATGTATTTGAATGCGTTAGCACAAACATCGCCCCCTTTCTGTTGGGATTTCAAAATAAATATACACATCTATGGGCATCTGTGAAACCACTACATATGAAGGCCCCTTGGCAGTAAATAGTGATAAAGTACAAAATAAACCCAGTGTTCTATCCCTGTGGAGCTCAAAACTAACGCATATATAATGAATTCACAGACCCTTGGAAATCAGAGACGAGACTGGGTGCATGGAAGAGCAAGTGTCTCTTGCTAGCAAGCAACATCCGTCATAGATAACCAAAGCATGTAAACGATATAAAACATTTTTAAAACACATGAGATATTCGAGTACTGACACTTATACTGATATGGGATTTGGTTGGTTGGTTAATCGGAGCTTTACGTCGCTTTCAACAATTTTTCAGTTATGTTGCGACAAATAAGCAGGCGGTAACGAACATCTTAAACATAGTTGCACAATCCGGGAATCGAACCCGGGCCGTCTACGTCGCAAGCCAAGCTCTTAACAACTTCATCAAGACTGCCCCTCCAAAATGGGGATAATTTACAATACACAACAGTAACAAGAGTGCAACAATGGACTATCCTTGATTCTCATTTCTCAAAACATAATCAGGCAGTGACAGAGCGGTTACAAGAATGACAAACACAGTAACCTCCCCTTACATCCCGGAATAATGAGATGATCAAGAGCATGTCCCTACCATCGACAGTTCACTTCAGTCACTGTCAACTTATAAATCAAATCCTAAACGCTTCCCATTTCGTACATTCAAGACAACGAAGAGGACAAATATTTAATGGGAACACTTTCGTTATATCTGTAATTTTCACTGCATGACGCCATCATGATGATGTTTACTTAAACCAGAGTGAAATCTTTAAGAAAACGGTCATGAATAGAATTTACTTTTCTAATTTTATACGAGAGTAGTGTAAGTGTACTTGCTTGTTTGAATTATTTGAATTTTATTACAAATATTTTAAGTTTTTGACAAATTTTGATATATACAACATGTGAGGGAATAAGCAAGACCTGCAATGGAATTCAGTGCAAATTTAAACATCAATAATATTAACGTATTTTGAAGTGTCAGTTTGTCAAATGCAACGATGAACCAGTAGTCGGTAACTTCAGTTATAAAAGGTATTTTTACTCATTCATGACATGAGCTTACTTTAAATATATATTACATTCAATCAAGTAAAATAGATAAAAGAGGATACATCGCTTTCTATGAATAAAGCAGAATGATTTTATAATCAATAATGATAGTAAATCACGGACCTCTGGTGATAAAAAATCACAGGAACACTTGGTCGGAAGTCAGAGGAAATTCGAGATTTTGTCCAATTTAGATAAGTTTTTATCGCATCTCAAGAAATTCTTGATTTATGTCCCGAATCCTTATCTTACTGACGTGTACAAACATAATTGTCTTTCCTTGCCTCCTTGCTTTTAAGATATTCTGTTTATTATCATGTCGTAGCAGCCAGACAAACAGTTATGATCATTATGATGTATACAAAGAAAATTGAGTTAAACAGACTTAATTTTTGAATTTCCGAATCCTGATGGAAGAACACACTAAGGAACCGCCATCAAAATTATAGGCCTACAATGTTACCAGGATAAAGAAAACTTTGGTTATCTGTTGTCGATGAATAACGTCATCGACGCCATTTTTGACATCTTACAAGAATACTTCCGACAAAATATAGTCCCAACTCGCTGAAATCCAATCATTTTAACTATCCACGTTCTTATTTAATGACACTACTATTAACTCAGAGATATCATCTAAAATGGTGAAAATTATTTATAATGGAAAAATCTGTGTAAATGAAAATTAAAATCTGCGACACGATCAGGAACGAATGTGATAAAAATCTCGATATCTCAATTGCATAGATTTTTCAATTTGCCGTTCGGTTCATGCATGGCTCCATGCAGATTTTGATCACTGTAGCGTGGGTAGGGGAGATCATCTTCTTGCCTGGGGTCACGAGATAATTATACCTCCCTGCTTTAAAATAATACAAATGTCACCATCCAAGCTGATTATAATTTATGGACGGCTCATGATTTGTCATGTGAATAGTAGGTCTATACTCAGTGAAAGCCTGCAGAATTTATCTCTTGCATGAGGGGTATACAACAATATGATGATTATGAATGGCAGTTGTATTCAACCCCGATTGACAGGAAAACAAATGTTCTATAGAAGACAATTGTTTAAAATTTTGAATTTTAAACGATTTATCAAATGAACATATTTCCGAAGGGCGTTCTCTGCTGAAATTCTTTTATCTAAAACCTTGCAATGTTCAAACGATTAACTTGTAAATATTTTTCTTAAGGTTTCACACAGAACTGTAAGAAATTTCTTTTCTATTTTCTTTCAAGTACATGTAATTTCTCTCTGCTTCTCGAATATCCTCTTGTCATTTCACTTTCTCCAGTTTTAACATTGTACATAAATATATGATATTACAGTTATTCCAAACGAGTCCCAATTTACGATTCCAAATCTCCTTAAGAAAATGCGATAATTCTGCGAAGAAATCATAAACATAAAATTTCTTTAAAACTGAATCAATTCTGTTAGTTATATCCACAACTTCACCTTACTTGTTGCTGACATTCGAGAAAATGTTAATAATTCATCAAAATGCTGAGATAGAGATCGCCTCTTTATGAATAATTGTTAAGGACGTTACCACGTTTATGACAGTAAACGATCCATATCGTCTCACATGATTAATCACAGATTCAGATGAAGACATCCAGATCGCTCAACGTCGAAATAAAATTATGAAAATTTAGTTATATAGTATTTATCACATTGTCGCCGAAAGTTCAAAAAGATAATACATTGGTTTATAATTGGTGAGCACAGGGGATGGAGACTGTCCGTGTCTCCGGGCTAATAGTTATTATGGTGTATCGATGTCCATGTTTAAAACGAAGAAATGAGCGAGAAAAAAATAGTGATAACGATTTTATTCCGGAGAAAAAAAAATAAGTCCTCAAAAATCGTCATCTGTATTTTTTTTTAAATTCTAATATCTTTTATACGCTTAAAGCACGAGCACTTCGATTTGATGCTAAAAATTTTACAAGGTGAACAAATTTAATTATATATACATATTGGCGCGAAACAAAAACATAAATCAGATAACATAGCCTATTATTTCATATTTTTTTTTTTTTTTTTTTGCTAGAAATAGATATTTTACTAAATTGCGCAGTTCTTTCACATTATATTCACTTAACAATCGGATTATTTTAAAAACGCTTGATGGTCTAAAATAATACGTTTTGGTATATGAATAACGAATTTCTTTATATTTTGGACATTTTAAAATGAAATGAAGTTCGTCCTCTGCATCGTTTAACTCTTTTTTTTTTTTTTCATAAATTACACTTCTTTTTTTTTTTCATTGCTTATGGGATTACGCCTTAATTATATTTTGTAACGACCGGATTCTACTTCTTAAGAATTTTCCTTCCGTGTTTTATTCATTGAATTTGATGTCATATTGATGTTCAAAGTAATCTACCGTGTCTTGGTGGTATACGTCTTGTGATGCCCTTTGAGTCGAATAAAACATTTCTTGCTATATAACAACCATAACCAACCCCTTCCCCTTTTTTTCCTAAAAAAAAACCCCAAAACCCAAAAAACAAAACAGAGATAGAAAGAAAACAAGCAAACAAACAAAAACTCTGCTCTATCATATTTTGTGAAAATTTGTCAATATTCGTTTCATTAAACATGTACCCAAGCCCCAAGTGATTTAATGCTATTCCTATGCTATAAACACCACTGTCATTTGTTTTAATGATGTATTTCCGTATTGAATTTATAGTTATATGCATATCACTTTGTTGATAGGTATTGGGTTAGGGATTAGGTAGGGCAAGTTATATGTCGGATGTCTCTGAAGTGGGTATATGCACTAAACAGTCAGTTTATAAACTAGTAATTTTTTATTTACTTATTTTACGAACCAGGGTCATTTCATCTAAATGCTTACGTCTGTCGTTAAAATGTTAGGACGCAACTGTAACTACATTAGAAAACCAACCAACATCTTCTTAGATACATCTGTAAGCATTTCACTGTCCCTTCCCAAGATTAGTTTAAACAGTATTTCATTCAAAAGAAATTTGAAAAGGATCAGACAACAGGCATGGTCTATTTAAGCCCTCTCCGTAAAGATTCCAAGATTGAACACCGACATTACAAAAACGAGGCTACTGTTCATCCAAAAACGGCGTTGTATGCCACTCATACTGGTGTTTACAGCCATGTATATGCTTCTAACTTCCCACTGAAAAATACTCCCAGACAACAAAATGGCTCATTCATAAAGTTGCAGTTTTGTGAAAATATATTCCCTCGCCGTACAATCAGGGTCAATTTGTTGCATCGTCAAGGTATTCATGCCACAAGCTGTCGTGAGACGAAACTGTTACAGGGAAGCTGCCGTAAACAACAGACTAATACATAAATTAGATTCATGCGCGAACAAAAGTAATTGCTACCTAGCAATAGAAAGAACTTGAATAACTAAGTACAAACAGGAACCAGCAATTAGAGAAATTAAAATTCAAGAAGTTAGCAATGGAAATGCAAGAAAATGCGAGGAGATCTGTGTTTTGAGCGACAAAGCCGGGGTTATCTCAATCCGATTACCATGCAAATTATTCTTATAATTTGAAAACGAAGAAATCTGATATTCTCGTCGGAACGTAATTCGGAAACCTGGGAAAATAATGTAAACTAATGTCCTAATCTAGGCGGACTCATACGTGTGGAAAGTAACACGACAACAAAGAACTGTTCGCAAATTACTTGTACTGTGATGCGGAATTGTTAGGGTGGACTGAAATGCGATATTTTAATGGTCAAAAAACAGGCCGACCTTCAATGCAAAGAAGGCGATTATGTCTTTAAAGAGTAAGAAAAGTTTACCCGCATGGCCGTCCTTGTTTACGAGTATGTTGGTGTCTCTATTTATCCGGGCAAGGCAGGTTTGTTCGCATTTGCATGCGTAACGATGTTGTGTGAATGTGTTCCGGACTCACCTGTCTAAATACTTGTTGCTGAGTGAAGAGTAAATTTACCCTCGAAAAAAAGGGAAAAAATAGTTGCACAATGATATGGATGTTTGCAGCATGTGGTCTATCGTACTGCGTTCCAACAAATTGTAAGCCCACCATTTCTCTACAATGCAGTGATAGGATGCAAAACTTTATATTGCTCGTTTGATCGATTGATTGATTTTTGTTTTACGTCACACCACGAATATCTCACGTATATGGTGACGGCATCTGCCTGATGCGGGGCATACAAATTTTGACCTTTGCAACGGACCCACCCGAAGCAGTGAGGGATCTTTAACGTGCCATGCATACCACGACACGGGGCCTCGGATTTTACTGTCTCATCCGAAAGACATGACACCGGCATGACCAGAGCGGGACTCGAACCCCGGCATCCCGATCAGGAGTCCGACGCGATACCACTAGGCCACGCCGGCTTCACATTGCTCGTTTGTAAAACACTACATCACGATTACATCTGAATGACGATGGTCATTATTATGATAGAGGAAAATCACCGATTGTCAACACTTATTGACAAATCCACAGGTACCAACCATGATTCGAACCTAGATACTAGAAGCGGGAAGCTACAATGTGATCCAGTGCAGAACTTAAGTACTTTTGACGGACTCTGTATCAAGATACGATCTTAGCTTTGATTCCTAGGTTGAACAATATTGATAAAGAATTACAGTTCTCAGAAGATACCCGATTTCGGTCAATGACAGCGAATACTAAACGATGTTTATAATGAAATGTTTCGACATGTAATCCACTCAGAAAGCACTTTTATCATCAAAACATAGACTTTTTCTTCAGTCTTTAACATTCTCAGCTAGAATACAAGCGGCAGTTCTTCTCTGGCTGCTTACCGGAAACCGGATTTAACGGTATCATCCGGTAAGTCGGTAATCGACTTCAATAATCATCGCTAATCACATATTCATATGTGATGCTTATATGATAAATTTACGGGGCATTTCAAATGTAACTGCAGTTGCGTTTTAATTAATCCCCAATAAGGGACTGTTATAAATAAATATTTGTTCTTTGATTCTCTTGACAAGGGCAGATAATTCATCACAGACGACAACTCTCTCTACATTTGTTACGAAAAAAAGTGAGAAGATATGATCTGAAATTAACTTTGAAATGAATTCAAAAACTCGGACAACAGAAATGAATTTAAAATTCCGAATTCGCATAGCTGAAAAGAAAATTGCTCAATACACCAGATGATTTCTATTTATATTAACAGGAGGAAAAGAGGTTTTTAGGCGTATGTCGATGCATCAAGTACTAGGATGATCAAGAGGTGAGGTTGTAGGATAATGCACGTCTAAATTATGTCATTTTGTTGAGTGCAAATAACTCCGTTTATTTAAGGTAACAGCGGATTATGACAACCAAATATGGATTACATGCTAACACGCGAACCGGCGCTGAAGAACAACTCGCACCTGCGACAACTCGTCCCAAAAGCATTATGCCATTCGCGCGTGCCGTAAATCGCGGCGTCTTCTACCTTTGAAATGAAAATATTCCGTCTGCCTTTTATGGATAAGATGATATGTAGGTTTATTTAGTAAGTGAGAGTTTTGACAAAGTAGTCGTACAAGCGGAGAGGAAATTATTGAGGTCATGGTTGCGTTTATGAGATGTTGACGACAGTGTCTGCGCAGAAGGTGGCTTACGTTTCATGTTCACTATACGTAATTACTATGAATTATAAACAGGTTATTTTCCTGTCTAATCGTCGGCTTTAAAGGGTCAGGGGTATCTTACAACCCTATTAAGTGCAGAAAATAGATTTACTTCAAAAGACTTATCACTGAATAATAAAGTTCATTTTAACATACAAAAACAAATTAAATTCTTTAAAATATTATTACACACCTTCGTCAATCTTTTACATACGATTTACAAAAATAACCCGTGAAAACGATATGACCTGAATAAGAATTCTTTTTAAGAATGTGATTTACTACTTAAAAGCCATTATTAATTTCTAAATTCGACTTCGTACCTAGCGACAGACCTTGTATTCATATCACAGACCTGTAATAGGTCTGTGTGCATATTATGTCCGGACTGCTGGAGTTGTCACAGAAATCCACTGGTGGTCAGGTCATAGATTCCAGCCTATCATGTGTGGTGTAAACTACCATATATGGATAGTCAATGACGATCAGTACTACTGATGAGTAATTTACATACTAATCATCTATTCAGTGCATTTCAGTGTTATCTTGTTTATTGTTGTTTCCCATATGCTAAGAATTCCCGGGTTGCGCCACTATGTTTAAGAGATTGGTAACCTCCTGCTTCCATGTCGCGGTATAACTGAAATATTGTTGAAAGCGACGTAAAACACCAATCAATCAACCAACCAACCAACCCATATGCTAAGACTACTTATACAGAGGCGACATCTACCAGATGAAATGAAGGGACGTTTTAAGCTATGCTGGGGACCTACTCGACACAATGAAGCTTCTTGTGGCATGTAACAGTTTACCGTGACACAGGGCCTCGGTTATACTGTCTCGTCCGATAGATAAGACGCCGAGCCCCGACGGGGATCGAACCCAGGGGTTCTCGGTCACGAGTACATATACAGTGATGACTTTGCAGTCTTGTCAAAAATGTTTTCGTTTCCATCATTTAAACAGCATACAGACAACAAAATTAAAAATTTTATCGTCCAATTTTTGAATTTCTATATAACAGCACCGAGTGCAGAGCTTGTTATAATAATCTTATTTGAAGTGCATGACAGTGATTGAATTCTGAGCTCACGATGTCATGCCAACTGAGTGAAAAAAAAAACTATTCATTTTGTATTAAGATGCATGCTGTACTAAAGCTGACGCCAAGAGACAGTCCCAAAAGAGACAAGTGGTTGTTAAAGACAGGTAATTGCTTAATACAGGTGGTCTTGATGACAGGTTTGGCATATCTTATATTTTACTATGACGGAGTAGCTTTGTTGACCGTAATTTGATCCCAGCACTGAGCTTCCGAATGAGTAATACATTAGCGAGTTCTTGAATAATTCCAACAAAAATAACTATATATTCACTGAATAATAAAGTTCATTTGAACATACAAAAACAAATTAAATTCTTTAAAATATCATTACACACCTTCGTCAATCTTTAACATACGATTTACAAAAATAACCCGCGAAAACGATATGACCTGAATAAGAATTCTTTTTAAGAATGTGATTTACTACTTAAAAGCCATCATTAATTTCTAAATTCGACTTCGTACCTAGCGACGGACCTTGTATTCATATCACAAACCTGTAATAGGTCTGTGTGCATATTATGTCCGGACTGCTGGAGTTGTCACAGAAATCCACTGGTGGTCAGGTCATAGATTCCAGCCTATCATGTGTGGTGTAAACTACCATATATGGATAGTCAATGACGATCAGTACTACTGATGAGTAATTTACACACTAATCATCTATTCAGTGCATTTCAGTGTTATCTTGTTTATTGTTATTTCCCATATGCTAAGAATTCCCGGGTTGCGCCACTATGTTTAAGAGGTTGGTAACCTCCTGCTTCCATGTCGCGATATAACTGAAATATTGTTGAAAGCGACGTAAAACACCAATCAACCAACCAACCAACCAGCCCATATTCTAAGACTACTAGTACAGAGGCGACATCTACCTGATGAAATGAAGGGACGTTTTTAGCTATGCTGGGGACCTACTCGACACAATGAAGCTTCTTGTGGCATGTAACAGTTTACCGTGACACAGGGCCTTGGTTATACTGTCTCGTCCGATAGATAAGACGCCGAGCCCCGACGGGGATCGAACCCAGGGGTTCTCGGTCACGAGTACATATACAGTGATGACTTTGCAGTCTTGTCAAAAATGTTTTCGCTTCCATCATTTAAACAGGATACAGACAACAAAATTAAAAATTTTATCGTCCAATTTTTGAATTTCTATATAACAGCACCGAGTGCAGAGCTTGTTATAATAATCTTATTTGAAGTGCATGACAGTGATTGAATTCTGAGCTCACGATGTCATGCCAACTGAGTGAAAAAAAAACTATTCATTTTGTATTAAGATGCATGCTGTACTAAAGCTGACGCCAAGAGACAGTCCCAAAAGAGACAAGTGGTTGTTAAAGACAGGTAATTGCTTAATACAGGTGGTCTTGATGACAGGTTTGGCATATCTTATATTTTACTATGACGGAGTAGCTTTGTTGACCGTAATTTGATCCCAGCACTGAGCTTCCGAATGAGTAATACATTAGCGAGTTCTTGAATAATTCCAACAAAAATAACTATATATTCACTGAATAATAAAGTTCATTTGAACATACAAAAACAAATTAAATTCTTTAAAATATCATTACACACCTTCGTCAATCTTTAACATACGATTTACAAAAATAACCCGCGAAAACGATATGACCTGAATAAGAATTCTTTTTAAGAATGTGATTTACTACTTAAAAGCCATCATTAATTTCTAAATTCGACTTCGTACCTAGCGACGGACCTTGTATTCATATCACAAACCTGTAATAGGTCTGTGTGCATATTATGTCCGGACTGCTGGAGTTGTCACAGAAATCCACTGGTGGTCAGGTCATAGATTCCAGCCTATCATGTGTGGTGTAAACTACCATATATGGATAGTCAATGACGATCAGTACTACTGATGAGTAATTTACACACTAATCATCTATTCAGTGCATTTCAGTGTTATCTTGTTTATTGTTATTTCCCATATGCTAAGAATTCCCGGGTTGCGCCACTATGTTTAAGAGGTTGGTAACCTCCTGCTTCCATGTCGCGATATAACTGAAATATTGTTGAAAGCGACGTAAAACACCAATCAACCAACCAACCAACCAGCCCATATTCTAAGACTACTAGTACAGAGGCGACATCTACCTGATGAAATGAAGGGACGTTTTTAGCTATGCTGGGGACCTACTCGACACAATGAAGCTTCTTGTGGCATGTAACAGTTTACCGTGACACAGGGCCTTGGTTATACTGTCTCGTCCGATAGATAAGACGCCGAGCCCCGACGGGGATCGAACCCAGGGGTTCTCGGTCACGAGTACATATACAGTGATGACTTTGCAGTCTTGTCAAAAATGTTTTCGTTTCCATCATTTAAACAGCATACAGACAACAAAATTAAAAATTTTATCGTCCAATTTTTGAATTTCTATATAACAGCACCGAGTGCAGAGCTTGTTATAATAATCTTATTTGAAGTGCATGACAGTGATTGAATTCTGAGCTCACGATGTCATGCCAACTGAGTGAAAAAAAAACTATTCATTTTGTATTAAGATGCATGCTGTACTAAAGCTGACGCCAAAAGCTGAAAAATTAAAGACAGTGCTTTGACGTCGATTGGAGTATTATCTAATCAGAAAATAATTACGTGATAAATTTCACTTCGTTTCTATATTAAAACACGTAAATTAAAACTGAAATAGAATCTTTTCATCTCTGTTGACGTCGCACATGGTTAACTCACTTATACTCTGATGTCCAATGTTGTATGTGCCTAATGTGGTGAGGGAAACGATAGTAACGATAGGTGTCCTTCAGCAAACGGTGTACTCTCCAAATAAGTGACAAACCGTTCATTGAACCTAGGTTTAAAGATATGAAAACCTACATACAGATCAAGCACAGCAATTTAGACTGTTCCACAAAATTTGAAGAATGCATCATTGTGCTACCACAGCGTCAAACTCAATAAAATCTATTTCGAAATAGAACACTTCTTCATAAAACACCCTAAGCCGATGTAGCCCAGTGGATGAGGTGCTCGGCTCCTGACTGGGAGGCCCGGGTTCGACTCCCGCCATGGGTACACCGATTTCCTGTCTTTCAGATGAGACAGTAAAAACCGAGATCCCATGTCGCGGTAGGCTTGGCACGTAAAATGATACTGCTTCGGGAGGGTCCATAGCAAAGTATAATATCTATGAGATGCATCAGGCAGATGCCGTAACCATGTACGTGAAATAATCGTGAAAAGTCGTAAAACAGTAATCAATAAATTATACACCACGCAAAACCATCCCCCATCTCTTGAATAGGTTGCTAAAGGATTGCCTTTTAAACTCTAAACACGGTTCACCTATGGGATAGTTTGGTGGGTATATCATTTTAATATCAAAAGCGAATCACGAGTACCTGTACTTCATTCCTGCATAGTTTTATCAAAATGCATCAAAAACAGTTCTTAAATAGCTGTGTTCTCAACTTTCAAGGAAGACGATGGACAAAAGATGATAGCAAAAGGGCAATAGAGCAATGGGCTGAATTGGTTTTTAAATGGATTAGATCTGACGACATTTTAATAATTATAAAGTAAAATCGAAAAAAGTACATACATGTCATTATATGTTACGTTCGACAAATAGTGCTTAAGAGATATATACAGTCAAATAGAAAACAAAACAGAACAAAACGAAAGCAAAACAAAACAAAATCATATGTACTTCAGCTCTGATTTTACTTTGACATTAATATCAGTCATTTGTCCATTAATTATGTAATCCTAGACCAGCGGCAGCTAAAGCTACGTCATTTACCTTTAGTGTTAGGCTGGCAAATGAAACAGCAGGACTCAATATGTTATTCCAATATTTACTACATGTGTATCGTATATCTTGAATGACTGACGCATGTACATACATTTGTATCTGTCATCACTGAGACGGAAATTCGTGGAATATTTTTAAGTTTGTGAACCACATTCATGACGTCAACGACCTTCTGTGCTATGCAACATCAAAGTTATGGTGTATCAAGTAGCGTTATCTTAAAAGATTTGTTGAACGATGCACATGCGTTCCCTAAAATTCAAACGTCGACTTGGCTCCCTGCTATAGTTCCACCCTCTGCTGCATGTAACAATGAATTCCATATATCCGACTTAAGACGGAAATGGTTATGACCTACGATGCACTTATGACGCATGGCGTAAGGCATTTCATACGTTATCACCTGAACTAGTTTCTCCCCGACCATCCGAACTCTGACTTGTATTTATACTGTTCTCTTTATTTTCAAGTCCTTCGTCGTCGTCATCTTCTGCCACGTGCATACTTTCTACGTGTGGCGTAGTGTCCAGTTCTCCGGACCGGTCACCAGTGCTGTTATCTTCATTGTCATCGTCGTGGTCTTCTTCATCTTCATCTTCCTCCTCTTCGGCATCCATAAGGAAGATCCGAACACGTCGTCGAGAGGAGAATAACTGAAAATGAATGAAATATCGTTTTTCTTAGTACAAAAAATGAAATACATTGTAGTGGCATACTTTAGTAGTAAATTACAAAATAAAAAAGTAATTTCTTTATTTTAAAATAAATGAGAAAATTGACTTCTTAGTTTCATTTTCAGAATGTTATGAATATCAAATGATAAAATTGGAAGACAGTCTCAACAGTACAACTATCTTTTATTTAATTATCAATTTATTTATGTAAATTTTCTTATTTACTTGTTTATTTTTGGGTTTATATCTATCTATATTTGGGGCTTTCATATTCTATTCTACAATTCAGAATACCATATTATGTTAGTTTTCAGTGTTGAATGAAGGTAGACTTGGTGTATTGGTTAAGCACTTGGCTTGCGGCGCCTACGATCCTGGTTCGATCCCCGTAGTGTGCCTTTATGTTTAAAAGATTGGTTACCTCCTGCTTCTATGTGGCGAAAGAACTGAAAAATTGTTGAAAGCAACACCAACCAACCAACCAACCAACCAGTGTTGAGTGATGTAGAAAATAACTGTCTGTTCCTAAGCGCGGATAATCACTATATACTAACATGTACATCTGATATAAATATCGAACAGCACATTGCTAAATCATCTTGTAAAGCTACTCACGACAGTTGCTGTCCTCCGAGATCCACTGACGGCAAAGGAGTGGGCCTTCATGTTATCGAGTCGCCTGTAAGACGTGGGTTCCAACTTCTCCCCAATATCTACCATGTTGCTGAAAAATCATAATCATCACACAAATACAAGAGACTTTAGTCTGTTTTCAGCGGCCAATAAAAGGAAGATAGTTGAATGGTCACATCCAGTAGATGCCCTCGTTATGCATGTGGATTTTGTACAGTCCAAAAAGAGACAAAAGGTTATTAAAGACAGGTAATTGCTTAATACAGGTGGTCTTTATGACAAGTTTGGCATATCTTATATTTTACTATGACGGAGTAGCTTTGTTAACTTTAATTCGATCCCAGCACTGAGCTTCCGAATGAGTGATACATTAGCGAGTTCTTGAATAATTCCAACAAAAATAACTATATATTATCAAATCTTTTATGCATACAATATATACGAAATCTCCCACATTTAAGATAAAATAATTTATTGCAAACAAAGTTATTAATTTCTTGAAAAAATATAGATTTGAAATTCCTTATAAAACTGAAATTTTCATTGAATTCAGTTGTTGTCGTCGTCGTGATGTTGTCGTCGTCGTGATGTTGTTGTCGTCGTTGTTGACGTCGTCGTCGTTGATGTTTTTGTCGTCGTTGCTGTTGTTGTCTTTATTTTTCACTCATATGGCAGCAGCATTTCCATGGTACATGTCCTGTTCTTTTTCTATATAACGGACCCATGTACCAACGTACACGGGGCTTGGGTTTACGCTGTCTCATCTGAAGGACAGATAGAGCGGCAGAAGGTGATAAATCACACTAGAAAAAAAAACCCGTGCCAACATCAGGGATCAAACCTATATCCTCTGATTTAATGGGCGGTGTAATACCGCTTGGCCAACCTTCTCCGCTTTTGTTATTGAGGACAAACAGTACTTACATATGAACTTTGCTAACAGGGGTTCCCTGAGGTATTGGCGTAAACATCTGATCTGTGATGACCATGAAAGGGACCTGGACCAACACGGGCCTCTGGTCTTCATTGTCCTCCACCAGAAGCAAAGACAAAATCTTTTCGTCATAAAATGCTATATCTTGAATCTTATGACTCCGGCATCTGTAAAGAGAAACAATATGCTGCATATGCTAAACGAATTTGTATTGAAATCATGTGTAAAATTTTCTACCAGTACGTTGTCACTAGTTACAGAGTTTAATCAGCTCAAACCCATAGATCGTTCGGAGCCATTGTAGCGAAGTCTAGAAGGTTATTAAGTAAAACCCCGATCAGAGTTGTTGTAGCTAGTTCTAGAGCGTAATCAGTTCAAGTCCGATAGATTGTTCAGAGCTGTTATAGCTAGTTCTAGAGCCTAATCACCTCAAGCCCCATAGATCTTTCACAGCTATTGTAGTTAGTTCTAGAACGTTATCGGTTTACACCCCATATATCGTTCTGGGCCGTTATAGCTGGTTCTAGAGCGTAATCAGCTCACATCCCGTTCAGAGCCCTTGTGGCTAGTTCTAGAACGTTATCTGCTCAAGCCCGATAGATCGTTCAGAGCCGTTGTAGTGCGGCATTGGGCGTAACCAGCTCAACGTCAATAGGCAAAGGTTTTAAACTATATTGTCAATAGCCTACTCTGTCTCCTGGCTTACAGATAAGATAGTACCAACCAAAGTCCCATGTAACTGAACATGTTGGCAGGTTAAAGACTTCGTTCCTGTTGCTGGTGGATATGTTATGCATCAGGCTGATGTCTTCACAATATACACATAAAATAACCTTGACGAAAAACACAGTAAGAAGATTTCGTTTTGGAATTTCTTCAACACATTGTAACGGTTAATCACGTACAGTGCACGTGACACCCTCTTCTATCAGCGAGGTATCACGCATACCTCTACTGCAGATGCAAATTAACGTACGACAACCAAACAAATTCGGATTTAATTTCAAATTTGTCAACCCGCCAAAGTCCACATACGATACCTTTATCCAACTTATTACATGTAACAGTCTCCCATTACGAAATGACAATAAACAACCCAGAAAACATAATGTCTAAAATATGCAAATGAAATATACAAAAGCCATCAAAAATTTAAAAAAAAACTCTTTGTGGGACTTAACTTGATGTTTAGATGATACATGACTTTGTAGCGGACGCATGAAACGATCTCCTTTCATAATGAACACCCTGTCAACCTGATGTAATGTATGTCGTATCATCTTAAAATTCATCTCCGCTCAGCTTCAGGGAGTCGGGCCCCGAGTTACAATACCGTTAATAAGTCGGCTACCGGACACCCAGATGCTATCTGTACTGGAATTCATCATGATATAGCTTGTTTCATGTTACAGTGTCGCCTCTGTGATAATTTGTAATATTTCATAATAACAAGTATCAGCATAATAATAAAAGAGGGGTACGACAAGGTGATATTGCGGTTGCTTTAATTTCAGCTTCGTATATCATTATTGCTATGACACTCTTATGGTTCATGACTGTCGACACTAACATTGTTGCCAGTTTCATAATTCGGCATCTGTGTAATTTAAGGAAGAAAATATTTAAGTAGAATTCCTTGATATCATATTCTCTGAAAAAGTTAAAACCTACAAGGTGTATTTTTGTTTGTTTGTAGAAGAAGCTTTACATACATACAGTATTCATTGCAAACTATTTGATGGTTGTTGAATGGAAAAATCACAAAAGTTCTTGAATTTTTTTTTCTGACTTGTGGATATTTAGGTCTAAACATCTGAAATAATCCATTATTAGCAGAATGAGTATAAGAGAGAATTTAAAAAAAAAATGCTGGTGTCTCAAGTTGCTGTATTCCTAAATTTTACTCATTATCAGATAGGTCAATTAAATTTTAATTAATCTACTGAGATAGAATACCGATACATGTCAATGAAAGAATGATAAATATGGTCAACATTATTTTAACTTTCCAAATTTTGCAAAAAAAGATATGACTTATTATTCTACCTCATATCATTATTTTAGCAAATAAAGGAATATGACTGGTCTAGAAAAATCATGTGAGAGGTAGGCAAATTTTCAAGTTGCATCTTCATATCTCACGGTCACATTGACCCCTTTCAGAGATTTGAAGTTTTGTCCAACCCAGAATCACTTTAACAGCTTTCAGTATAAACCGCAATTTAGTGACACCTTGTGGGGGAGACTTGAAGTTTTGTCCAACCCAGAAATATCATGTCCCCCTAGGGAGACATATGAAGACATGTTATTCCTGGGTTGGACAAAACTTCAAATCTCCCTCACAAGAGGTCAATAAATGTATAAAATTGCTTAAAATATGGACTGTAGTTTAACTGTTATAATTTAAAACATAGTAGCTCACTGTATGAAGTGCTCGATTCGTGACCAAGAGTTTGTCACGGGTTCGACTCCCGCCTTGGACACACCGGTGTTCTGTCTTTCGAATGAGGCAGTTGAAACTGAGATCCTGTGTCACCATTGGTGTGAAAAGTAAAAGATCCCTCATTTTATCGGGTGGGTCCATGGCGAAGGTACAAATTTTATACCATGCCTCAGGCAAATGCACTAACTACATACGTGATATACTCGTGGAGTGACTGTAATTTGTTTAGAGTACTGAGATAAAATCAAAATATGTCCCATCAAAGAGATTTCCGCATAGAAAACGAAACAAACGTAAGATACCGACAATTCAAAGGTGAAAATAAATGAACATTTGGCAGACACCTCAACATTGGTCCCCTCTGACACCTAACGTCATCTTTCAATCTTACGACCGCCGTGATGGCGTGCTTTACCACCCTTTACAGCCGATCAAAATTGAAGTTTTCATTAACGGACAAGCTCATCTCCCTATTGCAGCACAAAAGGAAGCCTTCCCTTATATCTTATTTTACAGCTGCATACCACCGACCACAAAAGCAAGCACCGCGAAGAGTGACCAATCACATGACCTCTCCGGACAGGTCAACTGACCGGAGCAAAAGGTCGACTGACCTAGAGGGATGTTCCGCACTTATTCAAAATGGTGGATAGTAGGCGACGGTCATCCTATTGTCATTTGATGATTGTATTGTCAGATTTTAATGCAGGATTGATAATAGATGAGTTTTCTTGTCGTCTCGTACTTGAAATGTTACAGCTACTTAGTAATACATTGGCCATAAATTAGACGTCTTTATCGCCATACTTCAAACTATGATTGCGAAAATTTGAATTCCACTTCAAGTTTATTAGATGCTTCAAAGAAATCATGTATAACTAGCTTTAAAAGCTTTCGTTACACTGCACACACTATAAATCAAGATATTTTTTCTTATTGACCATTAGTGGTCGTGTGGACAAAGGTAGCCTTTAATCTACGGCCACTGTCAAGTGTGGGTTCGATCCCATGACTTCAATACATGATATGGCCTTCATGCACAACACTACCTATTTCATCCTTAGATGTGATTATTTATTGGCTATTAGCTTCAATAACTTGGTTTACTTTTATTTGGTTTTAGGAATGAGGATTTAATTTAAATTAGTTTTCAGCCAACAAGTGCAATCAGCCAACATTAATTATTGTATCGACATAAGATGACGAATCGGATGGCCACTTCTTGGACGGCTTGACTTTTATAGAAATCATCCTACTGCCCAGACTCGGTGCCGATGCGCGCTACAAGCAGAGACATGTGCGTGCATAAAGGGGCCACGCTGTCCTCAGTGACCGTCAAGATACACGCCATACTCAAAGATTAATTCCTTTTTCCTAGCACATGGCCTGGATTGACCACCGGTCATCTCCGGCCAAAGCATTCTATGTTTGACCACTCGGTGCATTCTTGCTTTGTTTTATAAGTCGTATTGGCATATTCCTTTGAAATCTTTCATTGAGATGTCGAAAAAATAATCAAGTTCCGCTCAATTTATGCGTGACCAATTACAAGAGGGCAAAAGTTGATTTTTCATGTATAAGAAACCAGTGGACATAAATTTATTCTTCTTAAATATAATCATTTCCATCATGTTGAATTTTACCACATGTAAGGACAACCTTGTCACTCTATTATTCTCAATTCTAATTTCCTATTTGTAGATCAAAAACGAGATTTATACTTATTCAAAATTTAACTCCATGAGCTATCAGCAACGAGCGATTTCCTTTTTTTTCACATTTTATATTATGAGGTATTGAGGGCTAAAAGTATCCCTATTGACCTATGTTAATAATACTGGTAAATAATCGAACAACACTTAACACGTATAGGTATCTACACGACACGATACTTGGGAAAGAGTACAAGGGAGGGTTCGAACCTGCGACTTTCCGATTATTCTTTTAATTTACTTGCAATTCAGTCACGATGATGCGAAATATAATATTTTGGGATTTTACATATCAATTATACACTTTATGATTTTGATATACCGGTTATTTTGCAACATGTATAAAGTGAATAAAGTTGAATAATGTTTCTTTTTATATGTTATCCATCCACGAACCATTTCTATAACTTGAATTATTAACCCCAATTCTTTATTATATGTTTAACATTTAGAAATAATTCAAAAGCAGATTAGATCTTTTTTCCACTCATAAATCAATCTCATAAATTAGCTATCGTCAGTTGATTTGACCACTGGTCAGATGATTACTAGATAGAAATGACCTTAAAATATTTTCGACGCGGACTAAATACAGGTTTGATATGTAAATGTTGTCAGCAGGTGTCCGAGGAGCGGACAACGGTCAGTTTGGGACATTCTCAAGTTTTTTACACATTAGCAAAACAATGGAAATGAACAGAATTTTACGAATGACCTGCACTGACCAGCGGTCAGTCAGTCCAGGACAAAGGTATTGTATTTTATCAAATGTGTTTTGGCAGTCTGCTAGCCTGACCACATTTGTAATTAAGAGTGTAAAATTTTGTGTATTTTACGTTTGTCTTTGATATTTATGTCCCTTATAATGATCGAACGTGTGAAATGTAATTTTAGACGAAATTTTGGCCACCTATTACTGACCACCCTACACGACGAGGCCCGGGTTCTCTTATCTTACGATATGTGTGAGTAATAAACGACTTCTGGTTCGAATCGTAATGTGGCGAGTGTAGTCTTTTGGATGGGACAGAATTTTTTAAAAGGGGGTGGGATGGGGGTGGAGCCTTCCATGACTAATGTTTGGCACTAAAATTAAAATCCTAAAAGTGGTCGAAAATGACCTTTTTTATACAATTGTCCGACAACCCCCCCCCCCCCCGCTCTAAATCCCTTGTGTTTGTGTTTCATGATTGGCAAAACCATGCTTGCGAATCCTAGTAGTCTAGAATAGGTAGTAGGTCTATTGTTCTAAATTTCTATAGCAAGATATCATTCAGAAGAATTTTCTTAATGTCTTGATACCAAAATGGAAAAGTAACTTTTTAAATATATTTTGCGAGGAATAATTAAACATCAACGATGTTTGTTTCACATTTTTGGCATTTGGAATACTAATATGCGATTTTGAATTTGAGAACGTGAGAAAAAAATTAATGGTCTCCACATTGTTACGTGGTCTATTAAATCATGTTTGACCATGAATGTGTTGCCATGAAAGATAAGCACGAAATATCGCCAGCAAATATTTTCATAAACTAATTGATGAGAAAAGGGAGTGCAAAAGTCAAAGTTAATACCCTAGTATTGACAGGGTGTACTGCTTATCGTGCAGATTATGTTTTAGCAGTGAATCATGCAATCCTTTCGGACTAAGGATGACAAAAACTCCATGATCATGTACCACCGAGATAAAATGAGGGATTCGATTATATCAAGAAAACCTACGCCCTAATCCAAGAGACCAAAAACAGCGTATGTTTGGTTAGGGTGACCCAGCAAAGTAAAAATAGAGTTGGCACGTAGGACTGTTTTATTAAAAAATTCAGAAAGAATTTTATCTCCGTCTCCAGTTCTGTATTTAGTATGAGACGCTAACAACCGAGGTAAAGTGGCAGGTTGAACGTTGATACAAAAAGACCCCCCATTGCTTCTTAGGGTTCCGTTGCATAGGCCAAAAGTTTTAGGCACGGCACCTAGCAGATGCCGCCATAACACAGATGAAATCATCACGTGGTGTTAAACAATAAACAAAAATCAAACATTCACAAAGCACGATAATCCGAACAACACATACAGCATTACCTGTACTTTTGTTTTCAAATCAAATGGCAATAAAACTTGAGGAGTCGCACTCAAAACAAAGAAGGGTCCGATTAACACAAACAACGATATATTTTTCTTGGCCTGAGCTAAAACACATCAAACCATATACTATGGAGATTTCCCCGTGGAGATACCGTTATTTCAACCGTATCTATGTACTTACACTCCAAAGTAAATCTGTGCATTAATTATTAAAGAAAATTCCACCTACATACCAAACAGGGATGTCATTCAAACAATATATGTATGTACATATATTATATTGAAATTGACAAAACATATCTACAAACTGCATTGCAAAATAAAATGCATGTCTGGAAACTACATTTTAACGTCTCTGTTTGAGTCTAAGGATTTAAGAACTTTGCTTTTTATTCTGAAATGGTACAAGGAGTAATGGAAACACGATATCCTCTTGTTTATATTTATATACAGGCATACACTATAATTATATCTATCTTGATATTTTTTTTTTCTTGAAAAGGGGGATGTTACGTGAAGCGGTTTTTTTTTAATTTCTAAAGTACAATTTAGATGCATAGATAAAAGACCGTTGCCATCAAAAGTAAACACCGTTTTCCCTTTCTTAATAAAGTAAATAAATCCCAGCAATGCATATTAACACCTATTTTACGTCTATATAAATTACGCATGTATTAATTACACATCTTACATTGATTGGAAATTAAATCCCGCCTTTCAGTATTCAATGCGTCGAGAAAATTGTATACAAATTGTACTGCTTCATTCACAGACCACTATACGCCGACAGCGTACAATGCGCATATCGCCGGTCACGCCCCCTTCTTTCTCAAGTGCTAAAAATTTAAAGGTTTTCCACTATACTGCGGTTTGGACAGCCTTGAGAAAATGTATTTACTCTAAATAAGTGCGTAAAATTAAAAACATATATATTCATTTATCAATCGATGGTTATCTCGTAAACTAAATAAAAATTACCCAGGAATCTACACATATTCCGCGTGTGAAGTCACCGCTTCTTGAGCAACCGGAGGAAAGATAACGGCTTGGCCTCGTTTATAGGACAGATAAAAATTTTGGAAACATCCTGAAGACTTAAAGGTAAATGGGACAGTGAAAGTATGCGATTTGTACCTGTGCAAAATATTTGAGTTTTTATCTCGTCGAGGAGTTTTATTTTATAAACACACCGCCTCGAAATAAACAGTGAGTCGGTGATGGGAACTGCGACATAATGTGTTATAATTTGACGACGTCCGTGTGATTCCTTTGTTTTATTTCATCCATTGGAAGCGTGTGACAATGTCGCAAAGGACCAGTACTTAAAATGAAATACGTTTTCACTGTTTGTGGTCTACTTGTTTGGACTATCCACATCTGTAATGCAACGGTAAGAACTTACAAAAACAACGTTAAAAATAGAACAAATTCAACGGTCTTGACGATCCTCATCTTGACTTTTTCAGATTTTAAAATTTTGTCATTGTATTTTTTTTTTTCCACCACGGTCTGACCATGTTAAGTTCCAATTAATCATTTGTTTTCGCTTATAGAACACATGTAAGACTTTACCACCCAATGTGTTGGTAACATAGACCTAGCACTTGGGCTATCGGTGATCGGATTGCTCTCACTTCTTTTAAAGTCAGACAGGCGAACAAACGCTGTGATGTTGAGATGACCTTTAAAAGCATTGCGTGATGAAGACAACAACGTTCAATAGAAGAAATAAATCCGGTAGTCATTCAGTGAGCAGCTTCATGCACTGATGTACGAAATGTTCTTGTTTAGTGTGACTATTTAGATTAAGGTTATTCAAGTTCAGAAAGATTTTTAAAATAAATATAATAAGCTGCTAAGAACTGTTTTATGAATAATCACGTCATGCAACAGCTTCGAGATACTTCAAAGGAAACTGATAACTTCCATCAACAAAACTCTCGCGCGGAATGATTTTGACGTGCTACGCTCTGACTTCTATTACTATCGATACCGCTTCCGCAAACAAAAATATACGTAAAATGTCACCCGATATCCTATCTTTTACATTCATTAACATATTCCCTTCTATCAAAATGCACAACAAGTACAAAATTCTACAAAACATCATCGGAAATAATCCCTTTCGGGGGATAGTTACACTCTACAGGCCGATAAACTATCACTTTCCACACCGATGCGCGCATAAAAATGTGGTCTGAAGAGAGAAAGATATAATTTTCATTGATATGCAGCCTGCTTGAAAAAGTATCTTATATCATCTCTTACACCTGAGTGTATGCTTATACGTAATAAACCTGTCAAACAGGATCTATCAAAACACTCTCTGATATTGCCTGTAAAATAAGAAGCTAGGCTAAATATCAATCGTGGGCACATAAAAAATAGATATGATAGAGTCGTTTCACCTATGAATAGGCAAACATCGATTTCCCGATGACTCTTTTGGTTTAAGTGCATTTAGTTTTGATATTTTTCATTAAAAGTAAACGTGAGACCTTTCAGAATAATAAACCATCCAATGGACGCAGTTCATCTCTTTTCGCAATCTATAACTAAGCAATTACAATGTACACAAACTTAGTCCAGCTCCCAAAAAAGGGCATCTCCTTACATCGGACATTTCAGCACTTTTGTCAAACTGTAAGCTGCATACATACTTTTATTTCATCACTAGTTATGTGTTGCATTAATTTATTGTTTCTTTACGTTTCTGCTAATTTCAGATTTTACAGATAAGTATGTCGACATAAGCTGTCAAAATTTGGCATAAGATATGAAAGGATTTCTTTTTTGAGGCCATGCAAAATATTGCAAAAAGAAGGGCGTCCATAACAAAATTGTGGCAAAGTTCTAAATGTATGTCGTTATCGTCAGTGATTATTGTTTTCGAGGAGGAGGTCTAAAAAAACACGAGTAAAACAGTGGGAATGAAATCCTCCGTATGAATCCGTGATTCAAAGTTTTGATAAAACTGTATCGATTCTCGCATTAACGCGGCTTTTGTTTTTGTTGAAAACCTAAACAAATGCTCATTTGTCACGAGCAAATTGTGCAATTAAATGTTTCAACAACTGCAGGATTATACACCTTTGAACTATGACATATTAAGATCGTGAGAAGAACCTAGGCACAGTGAAGAGCATTCAACGCATAGTTAATTCCCATAGTACGTTCTCGTAATTCAAGACGAATTTCTTTTCCCCCCGTGACTTCTACCACTATCCTTTCATCCACATCTGTGAAAACAGAAAACCAATTTCTTTACACTTCTTAAGTTTGTGTAAGGTTTTTTTTCTGATCATTAATTATACCGATTATGTATGCTCAGTATCAAATATAAATAAGTGGAAAAGAAGACACTGGTGTTACTTCATCATTGAGAATCAAGTTCCATATTCTTTGAATGTGCTGCAGGTGGCACAGACCCTATTTGTATCCGGAATAATTCGAGATTTTCAACGTACCATTACTGACCTAAACACAAGCAATGAACCTCGATTAGGATTGTCTTTTTCCAAAAGCAGTCATAAACAACTTAGTTGTGGTGAAGTATTTCGGTCACGAGTCGACTTACATCAGATGCAAAAGAGGATAGTGAATATCTTATGAAATTTATCCTTATTCTACTTATAAGACTGTCATATCAGTTGTCTTGCATCTCCTTCAGTCCGGTGGACGGCATTACAGCAGACGACAATCTTACTACGATATTTGCACAACGTCTCTTTCTTTGATAAATCTGATAGATTCTGCCCTGTTTGAGTTTGTGCTGATAACCTCGATTTTCGATCGTGCCCCCAGCTTGCGAGTTTATTTGCAGACGATAACTCCGATAGTCCCGGCCGATAACAGGAGTCATCCGTTACGTCATTGTCGTAAAGACAGACAACAATCTACACCGACCGGATAATTCACATCTTTGTATTTTTTTCTGTCCTATTGTTCAATAAATAAGTTAGTTGGTAGGTTTATTGGAGTCTTGCGTCGCTATTTGCATTTTTCAGTTATATCGCGACAATGGAACCAGGAAGTGACAACCGCCTGAATATATTGGCGCCATCCAGGAATCGAACCCGGGTCGATTGCGCAGCAAACAATGCGGTTCACACCACTGCACCATGCCTGCCCCTATCCATTAGAAGTATATTGATACATCAATGCGCATGCCCAACTACGATTATACTTTAAATATGGTATGCATCAATGTACTAGAGAAACGTCTATGCAAGATTCAAATCACCTGAAGATAAAAATAGAGTGAGCAACACCCCTTCCCCACCTCCTTTCCTCACCTAAATCATTCTGAAAGAGAAGACATAAGACATCTGACAGAAATATTATCACCGTAAGTACGAAACTCGCATATTAAATGCAATAGCACTAAATGACCCACACATATACTTGCAAACCACAGCAGCGAATTTCACAAACGATGATATATTTAGCTTTCAAAATAACAGTATCATATTTACAGGACAGGAAGGAGCTAAGTGTTCCGACTTCTTAAAAGAAACGCGATGTTCTGTATAAATTAGTTGAATGTCATTCGTAATTCTACATTACCCCCAAAATACCCACCCTTAAATACTCCAAAGATTCTATAAACAAAATCTAAATTGTTCAGATATCAACCGTTGGGGTATAATGGCAGTGGATATGTACATTATCACATTGAGTACACTCAATACACTTGAGCATTAAATGAAATCAAAGAGGAGCGAACCAATTTTTATGGAAGTTTGTTTTGGTTTTATTAGCATGATAATGAATAGTTTTTCACTTCATGATTCGAAAGGAAAACAACCGTCTGGTCATCAGGTCACGAGAACCTCACACTTGCACAAAGCACACAAAATGTAATTCGCAATTAATATGGCTATAAAAAATTAAAAGGGCTAAACTTTACCTTCGTGCGAGTGAGAAAGAACTACCAGTCAGGGTGCCTTTCTGCTTGTAGCGCATAATACATCGTTTTCTGTTCTTTTCTCGAGTTATCCCTCAATCCACGAAAAAAATCAGAAGATGTATTTTTAACCTATTTATTTTCCCCTTCAATATTTCCCAACATTAAAAAGGAGTTTCATTTTGGGAACTAATTGTTTCGAACCAAATAAAAAAAAAAAGCTGTGTTCCATGCTAACGGTGGATGAATCTCATAACCTCCCCTGGACACCACCATAATAAAGTCAAATAATCCTGATGTGGTGTTAATTACCACATAAAAACAAATATTATATATAAACACAAAGATGATTTAAAGGATGCTTCCATTTCTAAAAACTGTAATCAATTGTCTTATCATACAAATTAGTCGAATTTCCGTCAATCACTTCTCGATAGAAAAACTAGTGAGTAAGCTTTGTTCTGTGATTTCATTCTTTTTTACAACCAGATATGTCTTTTCTCAACTCTGAACAAATACCAATAAACTTAGTCAACCAACGCACGTGGAATGCAGGTGTAATTTACATTGTTGCATACTCAATGTTATTCAGATAAGAATTTAATGGAGTAGAACATCAGATTCCACAACAATATCACCTCGATCTCGTCTGTAAATGATTAAGATCTACCCACATGCATCTGCATGTACTCAGCGCATCACGTGATAATTCTACTTCCGGTTTTATCACCGTCGACCTGATTATTGGATTGTTTTTAAAAGTAATGAATTCAAATGTTTTCTATCTCCTTATTGTGGTTTGTGGCTTGTATGCACAATGTGTCATGTTATATAATAAATGATATACAGTTTTTAAATTCCTATCCTTGAAATCTGAAATGAATTCAATTAAAATTCGTGTCAGGTTTTAATATGGTTAAAAAAAACTACGAAACCTCGAGTCTTGTTAAAATCACTCTTAAATATTCAAATGTTACCAAATCTTTTCTGACAGGATGAATGTAAGGAATTTTATGGAGTGTGTATTTGTGTAATGTGCCCATTCAGAGGGACTGCGCGGTGAACTGCCAAGTAATTACAAGGGGACAAAGGGAGCTTATTACGGAGTGACAGAACGAGTGCAAGCTTTCAACTGACGTTATGTAAAAGATTACTTTCCCAAATTGAATGCATAAAATGCGAGTCAATGTTGACAAATTACCGTTGTCGTGGCTGAGATTTAATTAGGGTAGGACACCCTGTACGAATTGTTGTATTTTGGACGTCAGGGAAGTTCGAATAATCCATGTGCCTGCTCGTTTTGTTTTGTACGTGAGTTGTATCCTGTCGATTTAAGTGGCTTATGAACAAATTTGCAATTTTGAGTGCGGTGAGCTCACAATCGATGCAATTCTAAGAAAGAAAAAAACAGTCGATTCTACAGCCCTATTTTACTAAATCAGCGAGGTTGATTGAATCGTTGTAAAATGAGGCAACACAAGGACACGTGAAGATATTGATGAATCTACACGTATCTCAATATTTTCTTGTTTGAAAGAGTTTGAAATACTTCGTCTCAGAAGATGTTATATCATAACCGAGTTCTGATCTCATAAACTTTCCAAATTCTCAGATTCTAACATGCCCAATATAAACTACAACTTTCATCATTTCCCCAAAACGAAAAACACTCATTCACGTGTGCACCTGAAGTACCTTTGCAAATATTATAAAGAACAATCTTGACATCTAAATGATTTATCGGATCACTTGAGCTAAGCTATGAATTTCCGCCACATTCACCAAAAGCCTATTTATTATTAATCCACCGATGATACAATTTGATTTTGACATTTTGCAACATTTCACTATTTAATCTTTTTTATCTCGCAGGCTTTGTGTGTGCAAAACACCTGCAATATTTTGACAAATTAAAAAAAACTTTATGAAAAATGTGCGGGTGACATAAGCCGTTTTCCTTCCCAAGTTTTAAAAAGATTGGATAGGGGCAAGTCAGCGTCGCAATCAAAACGTTCGGGATTGCGATCTGATTATTCCTGAGTAAACATGGGGTACAATAAAGATGACTGGAGCACGATCCCGAATTCAAGAGCTTAGTAAACAAACTTATTGGCGGATAGGGTCTATAATTGGCGCAACTTGAGAAATTGGGGTACAGATGCGTTTGGAAATTGATAAGATATAGAAAGAGTCATACAGGGTCATCTTTCTTAACAAGTACGTGAAAACCACCCTATTATTAAATCATGCATCTTCACAAAGGGGTGGTGTCTGGTTTGCTTAAATCTTTTCCCAATGGGCCGTTGTCGGCTTCAATGTCATCCTAAATCATTAACACTCTCTGAGGATTTGTCCGATATAACTGAAGTAGTAAAGGTCTGTCTGCGATTGTCAGATGACAGCAACTTTTGAATTTTTTGTTTAAATCGATAAATACACGTTCTACAAGGAGAATTCTGCAGTGTGGAAATTCCTACAAAAAACTTTTAAGTAAGAACATCGTCAACTCTTTGAAGTTTTCGACAAGATTTAATCGAGAGAATTTTTCGGATGTCTGATTTCACCTCAAAGAAATGTCTAATAACATTTTATTAAAGCTTTGTAGATATGCAAGTCGAATTAGTTTGTTATCACAAATAATGAATACAACATGAAATTCATATATTAAAACTTGTTAGTATTGGTTTGTGTACCACTAGACTTGCGAACAGAAATGTATGTTGTCTTTTGCTAATTTTCAAATTCTACTCATTTCTAAGTGAGCACATGAGAAGTCATAATAGCAATAACAACGTCAAAAGTTCTGGGTCAGTCGATAATCTGTTTGTCTCATGACCAAGACCTCCCCGGTTCGAGTCCCACTTGTGGGATATCGGTGTCCTGTCTTTCGGACGAGACACTAAAGACTGAGGCTTGTAAAAGTTCCCTTACTGTTTCGAATGGGCCCCTTGCATAGAATCTTCTGTGAAATACAGCAGGCAGATGCCGTCATCGTATATGCGACTTGATCATGTCGTGAACAGACAGAAAACAAACGAAAAGGCGTCAAAAGCAATCTTGATCAGAATGAGATATTGTATTTCATTTCAATGATGAATCATTGAAAACTCATCTGATCCACCAAAAAGGTTTGACCTAACTTTTTACAAAACAATAATGGGATTGTGCTTTCAACCCCTGTATTCGCTATAAGATAAGTGCGTAATGTACATTTACATCTATTACAAATCTCTAAGTTTACATTACTAGCTTTTATCAAACTGAAGAAGACATACATTAGAATTTGTTTTAAAAGAACAACAATACCAAAAACAAACGTTTAAGCGACTCGGTTTCGCTGCTCTTGTAATGGTCGTGTTGTTTCTTTAAGAAGGAGTTCATACAATTTCATAATCTACACCCCCTTTGAACATATCGTTTACTTATAGTAGATCAAAGGATGAAGGTTGTAAACTAACTATCAAAGGTACACATCAAAACGACTTGCTTCAAAATCCGATTTCTCTTTGATAAAATCGAGTAAAGTTTGTTCAAATCTAGCGCGAATAATTTTGTGCGTGTGGGGGTATATATACAAAAGACGTAGATATGTCTACAGATACAAAGAAATTTGTCTAGTATGTCTGGAATTTTTTTCCTCCCACTGCATGTAGGGTTTAACAATGTTTGTTATTATCAAAACTTTTACCACTACATTTGGACATTATAGATGAAGATTCCGGCAGTCAGTATAAATGCGCGAAAATTATTTTCGTGTCTTTTTGTTTTTACTTTGAATGAGATAAACACTGTCCCACCCCTTGCATTCTCCTTAATGAAAACTTTAGTATGCATTTGAATGACGGCTTGAGGGATCCATGTTCGACTCCTCGGCTGCAGCAATATGCTTCCAAGATGTGTTGTTACTAAAACTTGTTGAAAACGTATTTAATACACGACAAATCGACACAGAATTATGAAGTCATCGAGGCTTTTAAAAACCCTTTTACATTTAAACTAAATTCAGCGAAATCAATGACCATATTGTCATGGAAGTACCGCTGAATGTTCCACACTAATCCTTTAGATCAACTCGTAAGATGTCGCAAGAGTCATCTCCCTTTTAAAGATGACACCGTAGAATAAACATCTAGCTATTATGTGCAATCATTCAATTACACGAAAAACTTTAATGAATTTCTACTTCGACAGGTACAAAATGAATAGTCAAATACACGAGGGAATATTACGTCTCTGAACAAGCTTCGGCATTACCATGAGAGATAAGGCTCGGGGATAGAGTTTCACATCGCTAAACCCAAACAGATGTTGTTTACCTTTAAAACATCGAATTTCAATGATTGCCTGTTAATGATTGCCAAGATAAAAGAAAACATTAGGTCCATGCTTCGTGCCCTTGGTGTGACATCTTGTGCAACAGTCTGTTCGGGTATATGCCTGCACATTGATTTTTTCAGTCGCTCAAAGGGGGCATTTAGTTCTCGATGACATACCCTATATATTTGATTTCCTCCCGACTTCCTTTTTCTGCACAGAAGACATGTTAATAAGTTTATTTATAAAGGTATGTTTCTTTCTCTCTGTTTGTTTTATCTATTATCATGGAGGTGGGGAGGGGGAACTATACAGACCTGAATGTTAAAGCTTTCAGTCATACTAAAATTTAAATCTGACAGATTAAGTCGACTAATTTGAAAATAAGTCACACAAAGAGAGGAAGTAACTCTTGACATCACAGTTGGTGTCGCAAGTCCAACTTGTTTGTGAAAACATTCTAGTGAGAATAACTAGCCCTAATTGGCACCGTCAAAATGTTGATACATCGTCCCTTCATTTAATTTGATTTGTCAACATTCCCCCATTTCTATTTTCCATTGACCGACTTCAAACGGATGTTCCATTTGATAAGAAACTGACAATGGTCAGCATTAAGACACAGTGATGGCTAAACAAATGCCGCGCGACACACATCGAGGAGGGACAGATGGGAGGATACGACCCCCCTACACTTTTGTTATTTGTTATTTGATTTTGTATATAACAACAAGCCATCAAAACATATTATGACATTTCGCAATAATTATATTTTAGTGTTAACAAAGAGACTGTTAGAGTTGTGAGGCCCTACCGCCGTACTGCTTAGGGGGCATTGGGAAAAGGTGTTTACAGTATACATCATTATGTCTTTGTAAATAAGATTCAAGAGATCGCCGATACTCTTTCTGTATATTCTAGATTTATTCAAGGGGAGTTTTTGTTTAGCATGGAGATTTTATACGAATATATTTGTATTTGCAAAATCATCCAGCATGCTGGAATATTTTAAAACTTTTTCTGAATACGTACAAATATACGCGAAAGCTTTACATGTGCTATAACGAAAAATGTGTATCTTTATTCTTACGCCTTATCTCCTTCTGCCACTGTTTCTAGTTCCTCTAACTGGACATTAAATGATATATGCGAGATCATTTGTGATAATCACGTCTTCACGAGATTTGGCGAGATTTCAGCAGGAGGCATTTCATCTTGGCCAATCATGCTTTAAACTTTTGGAAGATGATTGAACTCTGATGACAATTTCTAATTTATAAAGGTGTAATTACATTTAATGTGATCTGTAATTATTCGCTGCGACATTAAAGTTCGGTAACGCACATTTTCACGGACATGAAAAGCAAATGTCAAGCCTTCTGTCGTGACCCCTTGTTGTTTAAAAGTGACCACAACTGACCGGAACCTTACAATCGGCACTTAAGTCTTTAAAAGGGTCAATAATGGCCATCAAAGATTAAATTTATTATTTGGTAGTAAATATCACAGCATTAACCCCTTTCAACAAGTCTGTAATAACATGGTCCTATTGCCATTACATGTAATGACCCCTGGATTGATAGAGTGGCCGGAGAGAATAAAATGACCAAGGGAAGCTGATGGTTTTCATGAGAATTTGCTAACAGGTCAAGACATTCGGTAATGCATAGGGATGTTAGAGTGGTGATTTACCATGCTTTTCTGACCTTTCTTCGGTGGTCAAAAATGAAAAGGGCGGCCATCCCTTCCACGAAGCCGAAGGAAAATCATGTTTATTCTACGCATGTAGACATTACACAAACTATATATACAAAATATAAACTATATACAAAGGTACTAGTATTGTATAATATGTATACATGAGTTACCCGGGAGAATTTATCATTGCGTGAGTTATCGAACCTTTTCCTTGCGACACCTATTCAAATCTGTTTACCAATAAATTATGTGTATTTACAAGTATCTTATTCATTAAAACGATTACACCACTATAACAGATATACTGCTCAAATACTTATTTTTAACGAGACCATTAACCAGCCCCCTAAGAGACATGTGCAGTCAGAACAACTTAGGGAAAACCGACAGCTGTAGATTTTTGCCATGCGCACAAAATCGATTTCAAGACCTATTTGACACCGCGTGATTGTTACAAAGAGTCGTAAACTGTCCTTCTGTATGTCCTTATCTTGCCGTATAACTGTCTTTAAGTTTGACCTGAGTATCGACTATTGTTACAGAATTGCCACTCAACGATATCATATCTAAAAATAAAGAAGTTTATATTCATGCGTCGTCGATTTACAACTTCGACCAAAAAATAGTGCAAAGAGATTATAAATTTCGAATCCATTTATGATACAAGTAAATGTATTGTTAGATGTAGTGTTTCGTAAAGTATCAATGAAATATGATCCTCAAATATAACTCAATTCAAGTCACGTGAAAATCTGTAAAATTGGCACTCTAAATGCAAATGGATGTAGTTGTATTCAATTGTTTGCAAATAGTAAAAGTTCACATAAATCACTTAACTTCTTCCTCCTCTGACTCTAAGACATAAACTTTTAATGTTAATTCATCGGGGGGTTGGGGGGGGGGGGGGTTCTTAAGGTGCGTGTCATTTTGCTTTCGTAATTTTTATACTTAATAGTAGACGTAACATTCCACGAAAATGACTGCATAACTTAAGGTTAAAATATAATGCTTTGTTTTATGGGGGTTTTTTTAACTATTCTTTTAAAAACCCATAGTAGATGGGTGCCGCTTTCTTTTTCTATCTATAGTGGTATAGAAGGGCAAATTGAAAACAAAAATGGCCAGTTACTACTCCGCAGCTCAGTTTCCATAAAAATTTTAACCTGAGTCGACAATGTCAGGTGGGGGTTGCTAGAAAATAAATCTTATTTTTAATGACAACGCATTTCTCGACGTTTCATATTGAAATTGATATTCTTAACTTCTGTTTTCTTCTGTTTTGTTTGGGGATTTCTTTACCTCCTTCTTCACTGCTAATGTGTTTCACTTCTATTTTTGCTATTATCGATCTTTTTTATTATTATTTACTATTATTATTATCTATTATTATCACCATATTTAATTAATTTTTCACTTTTACTTTCTTTTCTTTTTTTTTATTATTATTATTTTATTTTATTACTTTTTTTAGTCTTATTTTTTTTTTTACATTTATAGATCTACCTTAATTATCATCCCATAATGTTTCACGAAAATAAAGACGGATGTACCGAGATATGATAGAAGAGTTAAATGACATATCGACTTGTCGTAAGGCAATATATGTATATTATAAAATAGGGCATAACAATAGGCGAACAAGATGTCATAAAGCACTCTATCCCACGATATTATTCCGAAATATTTGCTCTACCTGTTTAAATTCTACACATTTGTCATGATCATCTATAAATCTAAATAAAGAATACATCTTCCATTATGAATAAAATATATACAAATGACGAGATATTAAGCAACAGATCCTTTTGTTCAGCGTATTACATTTCATAACGGAATTTGCGAGTTAAGCGGTACGAGATTTATCGAAACATCGATCCCGTCATACAAACCTAAGATCCAATATCATAAAGCACACGCCAGAACTACTAGGATTTCATATACAATTGCCAGAACAATTGAATCATGTGCAAATAAAACGCTTCAAGTTAAACGCAACAATACTACAATGCTACATTAGGCGATATGATCCGTAACACATTGGTGTATAATACAGATAAGGGAGATAATGCGGTCTTCTGTTAATTATATCGAAATTTTTGGCAGGCATTAATCTGATAAGTACAAAATATGATGTTTAAACAATACAGTTGACATTAATTTTGAGCACTTTTGAAATTTTCCCAGGTTATGAAGATCTAGTTCTGGCAGCACATCAATGGGAATATCTGTTTGTATTCCGGATGAGCGTGTCCGGCACTGACTTGCTAATTATGGCCATTGTCTTGCAGACATGTTTGTTACCTTTTAAAACCGATCTCTTAAATAATAATTTTGTATGAACACAAAAAACGTTACGAAATTCCTTATCAACACAAACAAGGGAAGTACAGTAACCTATAACAAATTGAAACTGCCTTTATCACGGATTCCATTACGTTGTACTATTTGTATTTATAGGAAACAAGCCGATCATATGTCTATGTCTATATCATTTCTTAAGTCAATGAGTTTTTGAATACTTCAAACGAGAAACAAAGCAAGTACTTTTCCTCTGTAAGAAGTCAACTTTTAACAGCCATGAACAAAATACATACCCCATCCACAAATGAAATAAATCTGAAACGTTATACATTATGAAAGACATTTATATTTACATCGCAAAAAACAGTGTAAATTCCACTAAAATTGTTAGATTAAGGGTTCTAGTCCCGCAACACCATACGGGATGTCTTTTAAACAATTCGGTACCCAGATAAGTCAAATACTGAAAAACACATGGTTGTCGCCATGATATCTAAAGGGGAAAATTTTAGATATGGCATGCATAAACAAACAGATTCCTTTTATTTATCATAAACATTTATTTAACTCATTTAAAATGAATGCGCACTCATATACTTTCAGATTCCTCTTCCATCATTCCAAGACCTGATTGCCAACTATCCAGGTTACAAACATCATTCAGGGCATTTCCGGAACCATGCAGTCATCAAAATGATTGGTTGCCAGAAGGAACATTTGCTTCATGACACAAGTGCCCTGCGTTTATCGTACGCTTTCAACAAAATAGGTGGTGAGCACTCGTTGGGAAAAGCGCTCATAAGACTCTCAAAATTCGGAGAAGATAGTGTGGCGGGAAAAGATGGAACGCAGTATTTGTATCACCCTATCGCATATGGACCGTTTTTAGCGGATAAATATGGATATCCCAGTGTCTCAAAGCTACATCAAACGGACCCAATCAACACAAAACGAAACTTTTACGGAAAACAAGGCATTTTACGAGTTATCACATACACTGATCATTCGAATTTGCCAAAAGGGCACGTGGCATTGTGGGATTGTAATCATTTTCACCAATCAAAAGACTGGATTGTAGGACATAACCTGATCACTATTGAGTTCTGGCAATCACCAGGTAGGTTTCACAGGAAAGAATATGAGGGTCATATATACAATGTTAATCTGTTTTTAAATGATGGTTCGATTCCCGGGTTGCGCCACTACGTTTAAAAGGTTAGTCAACTCCCGCTTCCATGTCGCGATAAAACAGAAAAAAAGTGTTGAAAGCGACGTAAAACACCAATCAACAAACCAACGATTTTAAATTATGGTGTTTTCAATGTCTAGACAAGAAACTTGAAATTTAGTCGATCAGATGGTCAGACAAGATGAATGTGTAAATAAGTATTGTTTATTTCCTCTTAATTTAATATCATGAAGTAAAATTTGTCAATAAAACAGTATGTCGCCTTACGTCGCATTGCTTCAAATTTGTTTCCATGCAGTATAACGTTCATAAATTTCTTAACAACACGTAAGATGTTAATCCACGCAATTACATGAGATGCCCATAAAAATAACAAAAGAAATTTCATGTTACAAATATTTAAAATATGAAGACCAACGTCGCTGATTTTGTATCCAAATAAAAGAGCGAAAATTTATCCAAACAGAAGTCGGAAGTTCTAATGGAAATCTAATAGACAGAATCACGCCGGACAATTAATGATTACGTAAAACTGTTAGTCCAGCGGGTTCTTAGAGTCAATACATAGCGCTTTCTGTGAATATCAAGTATTGACAATTGTAATCAAATGTTTACTAAACAATCTAGTCCGTACAGCGTGTCAATAAGAGGTGACCCGAAGGTGTGTTATGTAATTCAAACAAGCCGTATCGGGGACATCCCGCACATAGGTCAAAGTTTTAGATCAATATCTTGCAATTAAAAAAGTCTGCACATCTTCAAAATGCATTTCAGATACTCGTTTACACTTAAGTATTTCTAAAAATAATTTGTATCGCAAATTGCACCCTCCGCGGAGTTGCACAAAACGATTTTGTAAATGAAACCCTGTGGTGTCTGTACATGTTGAAGGGTGTAACGTGGGTTGTTATCAAAGAGAAACAAATTGCAGATAAATTCTATAATATTTTTTATCATTTTAAATCTTCTTACCAAATGATGTGGAAGCTGTGGACATAAATTAAGTACACTAAGATACTTTCATTACGCTTCCTTCTGTTGAACATATTTTATAAATTTAGATATGTTACTCAAAACTTATTTATGTCACATTTCATTTCAGATTCGAATTGTTCCGGCATGCTCAACAAAACACAGTCTACGGCTTCGATGCATGTACTTCACCCGAGTACTCGCAGCTTTACGCTTCATTCCACAGCAGCTCCGAAGACAAAAATTATCAAATCAGCAACCATCAATTCAGACACTTTGCCACAGACCGTAAAAACTGTCAATTTCGCTAATCTACTACATAATAAGTCATACCGGAGAAAATTTCTAAAACAATATTTTGTGAGCAACGGACATTTGCGACACGCGAAACATCGAGGTATGACGTCACACTGACGTTATGCCTCGCATTACATGTGACAGGAAAGACGTGTTCGACTTTCCTATTGTGCCTTAAATTCTAGTCATGATTGCTGCATTTATTTGTCAATTTGAGGATAAGGTGGAATTTGTATTGTTAAATATGTTTCTCATTTTTTAAAAGTTGCGCATTAAAAGAAATATGGTACTTTAAAATATATCTCTAAGGGCTCTATAGTGCTCATTTCCAGATAACACAGGTTTATACAATATTAGGAATAAGCTTTATATGAATTTTGAATTACATAATTATACTGCTGTCTTCGAATTTAATAATTACAAAATGAGTTTTAAGTATAACAGGTCTAGAGTTTAGTAAGCATTTCTTGAACCAGTATCTATTTCATTCATATTCATTTGAAAACATGTATAACAATTCACTTTCAGGTATGGGTACCCTTTTAACATATCCACACCCGGGGCGAATTGTTCGAAACTTTAACCTCTGGTTAAGCAATAGTCAAAATCCATTTGACTTTATCACTGAAATGAGAATACTTTAAGTCATAGTCTATGTACTGTGGAAACAAGCTGTGTAAAATAATTTAGATTTTAACAAAGAAATTTTATAAATTAAATTAATTGTCTCTCAAACTTTAACCACTAATTAGTTTGAATAGCAGTTAAAGTTTGGAACAAGTGGCCCCCGAACTTTAGTTTATGTGTTGTTTTATGGCGATGTTGCACCGGCTTGGTGTACAGAATTTCGATCCATCTGAAGTCTTTAGCATACCAGCAATGGGTGTGACATGAAACATCAATTCTAACAAAACATGGCTTCAACACTAACAAGGAATTTGAAGCCAGAAATAAGAAACTCCCCTCCAATTTCTTATCCGTAACGACATGCTCAACAACTGTGCCACACCGACCCCCATTAACAGCGATTTGAACTAAATTTAAAAGACCCTTTTTTAAACCCTCTTCTTGAGCACTATAGTGCCTTTAAACAGAGTTTAAACTCTTTAACCATAAGGCACAAATTATTTCAGACAATCAATTTTCATACGCAATGAAATCTATTTTCATTATTTAATTGCATTTCTTACAAACCCACTACATTTTAGAGTCACCCTTCTCTCCCCTATAAGGTAACTGTGGAGAGAGAGAGAGAGTTTGGATCATTATTTTGCACTAAACGTTTCTGTCTACCATGCAGGTGTTTTCTTTCTTACAATTTGCTCATTTTTCATAACCGACTGCGCGCAATGATGACATATTTTATAATCGTTTTGTACAGGGTAAAATAAACAAAGAGATATCTTTCATCCAAATATGGAGACCTACTTGTTTCTTTTTGAAAACGATGTCGGTTTTTATGCTATGGAATCAAGTGCTTGCAATTTTAGTCCAATATGCATGTCAAAATAAATTTTTGAATTATGTCATACTATTGTTGAAGTGTCAAAATCCTGTGAAAGATTTCAATGAATTTTGAAAATTTCGTTCGCAATTTGTTTCTTGGTCTGAAAAGGACATTCCTTGTAACGTGCATTGCATAAAATAACAAAACTGCCTACAGAGTTCACAGACTCAACACCGACGGCGCTAATTTTCATGTCGTCTGCTTATTTCATAATGGTATCCTGTAATTAATGGAATGAAATTATATTGGAATATGGGGTGAAAAAGATGCGACACCAATCTTTCATTTCTTGACAGATAAGTTTTTCGTCGACATTTTACATGTTTGTTTTCATTTTAAAGGGATTAAAACTTGACAAATAACAACAATTAAAGAAGAAATATCAAAGAGCTTTCGTCTGTACCATTCTGACTGAAGTATAACTAGAGCATGTTTGTTGAACATATGCACGTGCTATGGGCTTGTTTTATAATAGTAACAAAGCATTTCTAGCTACCATGTTTCATGGGCTGAAACTCCTACAAAATACTCTAATTTATTGAAAGCGAGTAAGTGGACATCCTTCCCTTTTGAAAAGATTAAATACATCAAAATATGATTTGTACGGGATGCATGGTGATTTATTTATCGTCCGGAGAACAGTAATTTCAGTCTATCTTAATCACTTGTGACCTTAACATTTTACCTATTGACCCAAAATTGATAGGCGCCTTCGCCTTATCATAACAACCAAAACATCCAAATTTGGTTGGTACAGGATACATGGTACTTGAATTATCATCCAGAAACTAATGGTTGGTATACATTTTTAACCAGTCATGACCTTGATCTTTGAACTATTATCCCCAAATTAATGGCCATCCTCCTCTTTTGATAAGTATCTATATATCCTAAATCGGTTTTTATTATAGGATGCAAGTAACCAAGTAACTTGAGCCATCATCCGGAAACCATTAAATGCAATCTATTTTTACCAGTAGTAACCTTGACTTTTGACTTACTAATCCCAAAATTAATCAGCATCGTCTCCTTTTTATAAGACTTAGTATCCGAATATCTACATTTGGTTTGGATAAGATGCAATGAACTTTATTTATCATCCGGAAACCAAATGTGTTACGCAAATAGCCTACAAAGACTGACCGAGAAACACAAACATCCACCACAAACACCGTTCAAATAGCATTCAAAGGTGGGGTATTTGGTCAGATCTTTAGGAATAAGAGAGATGAGGAGTTTTTAACTTACGATCTCTTTCATGTGGTCCTCCCATTGCATGTTACATTAATGTAGCATCATATGGGTTAATGATTTCACCAAAATATAAACTAGTTTAAAATATAAATACGATCAGTGTTTCAACACCCTACGCTACATTGTACATCATGCATGATAATGGAGCATGCATGATTATGAAGCACAGAATATATCAATGTCAAAGGTATGAACACGATAATACTCTAACGTGCATTCAAATACCATAGCACAAGTAAATGCACTCAGTCTACATGCAGCTGTGAACGTCGATGTATATATCAATTACGTCACGATCCATATGTAAATATTGATCAAAGCACAAGGTAAACAAATATAACCAAAGCAAAAAAACAACTCAAATTTCAAGTAAATGTACACTACATAAGAGAATTTTTAATTTCAAATTTTCGAGGTCAATACTGAATGGAATTTAAATCCGTCCATACTTTCTTAATATATGTCAAAAGCAGATTTACTGCCTCTTTGCAAACAGTCTCGTTATAAGACGGAAGATTTTCAATCGTACTTTTCTAAAATGAACAATGCCTTTAAAATTAATGATATAAAGGTGTTGACCCTCTTATGAAAGTTTTATGAATGCATATGATGTAACTGGGTGATAGCCTATGACAATCTAATAAGTTTCTTTAGTTTGAAATTGCGCTATCGCTGATAGAACCAAGATTATAGGCATTTATGAATGAATTCAATTATGATATCAAGTGTAGAGAGAGATATTCTTTTTTCCTTTCTCATACCATTACATAAATTCCCGCTTGCTTTATTTTGAAGTTTGTCCGGATTCATGCCTCTGCAATTTTCAGTCAGTTGCAACAAAGAAGCTTATCAGAATTTCTATCCGTGTCGATATCCATCGCCAGCATCCAAATTCCAATACTTTAAAACTACTGCGCCAGCTCCACCCCTCATTCATATATTCTATTTGCAGATACATACATACTTACATAACAAGAATTGCAATATTTCTGAATATTTTCATTTAAGAGATTCAACATATCAAAAAGGATCATAATTCTGATTCTCTGAACTTATCACAATATATATACCCTTTAAGTGGGTCTATGACCTTCAACAACTGTGACGTATACCAAACAATGGAAACGTGATGTACCGCTACCGGAAATGAAGGGACAATAAGGACGCTTCCATTGGAATTCTTTGACACCACAATGGTTATGACGTCAGACACCTACCCAAATGGGAAATAACTCTGAGTGTATTACTAAATTCATGTATAGTTCTCCGCAAGTTCTAATAAAATTATTTACGAGTCAAAAACTTTTATACTAACAGCTACAAGTACTTGTTGCTGTTTACCCCTATACACTTTACTGTACAGTAATTAACATTCGCATTTATTGTTTACAAATGAAAACATTTAAACTATTTTAAATAATGTACTTTTCTCATATTCACCAACGCACAAAAGTACTTAAATAAGTCATGGATAAGTGGAATAGGTAGAGTGCTCAAAATAATCGACACTTATCAGAAGTTTAGTTGTATGTTCGCCTCCTTTGGTGCATCTTTTATTGTTTGGAATAGTACAAATCGTTTTACCTATTGTAATATGTATGCAACACAAGGTCTATATTGGGATCGATACTAATGGGGAATATTTTTATTACTTTCTATTTTAGACATATATATCGCAACATATATGTAGGAGAAAACTCTAATACATCATGAGTAACATCTGCAGATGTATATCAAAACGTTTTGGAGAATACAGGACAATGGATTAGATAACGAGAAACCGTTATAGGTTTACCGCTGTGTTGCTCTATCCAGTCAATGTGATTAACTGCAAAGAAATGCCGTGTACGAAGTTGATAACTATTTTGCAACTTCAAATTCGCAATCCAATAGCTTGTGTCGCATAAATTGATGTAATTTTTCATTAAAATATTGCAAATATAAATCACAATTTCAAGAACAATCCGCAATGTAACACATTTACGGGAGGGGGATTGGGTTGTGGTTCGGGGGATAAAGGACGAGGCTCATTTCAGTAGAAGTGAGAGAAAGCCAAATTTAAGTACTTGTGGACCATTTCACGAAAGATCTTACAAAACTTTAAAGGATTTTTCGAAACTTTTGCCTAAATAGAATATGATATTAAACTTCAATGTGTAGAAAATGAAATAATTTGTAGTATTTTGAGGTTAAAACTGTCATCATGAATTCAATAATTTGCAGTTCAGGTTACACCTTTTTGAAAAATCTGGGGTTGAAAGTTACGATAAAAAATCCCTAAATTTTTCGTAAGAACTTCCTGCTGTTTTACGTCACGTCGAGATATTTCACTTTCATCGTTATGGCATCTGTCTGTTGCACTACAAAGAATTTCAATCTATGCAGTGGGCCCAGCAGAAGCAGTAAAATACAATGTACTTTAACATGTGAAGATTTACCTCGACACATCTCGGTTTATCCATATGTACTCGAAATGTGTATTTTGGACTTTTCAAAACACATATTTCGAATACCTATGGGTTTATTAGATAGAAACGACGCCGACGTATCACAGTTGGGGTTCGAAACCAGCAGCTCTTGGCCTAAAACTAAGCATGCTACTATTTAATATACACATTTTCATAAATAAATGAAGCCGGCGTGGCCTACTGGTATCGTGCTCGCCTCCTAATCGGGAGGCCGGGATTGAAGTCCCGCTCTGGTCATGCCAGTGTCCTGTCTTGACAGTTGATGAGAGTAAAACCGAGGCCCTGTGTCGTGGTATGCATAGCACGTTAACGATCCCTCAATGCTTCGGGTGAGTCCGTTGCAAAGGTCAAAATTTGTATGCCCCACATCAGGCAGATGGTGTCACCACATACGTGAAATATTCGTGGTGTGACGTTAAACAAAAATCAATCAATCATAAATAACTGAATCTAAAAGTATGCATTAAGTCTAGAGCACTAAAAATAAATATTCAAGAAAACACATCTTGATCTTCAAATCCTTTCGCCATATATCAATACCATTTTTTTACGAAAATACACAATGTAAAACTCGTTCTGAATTATTTGCATTACACTAAAATACTTTCAGGAAAATTGTGCAAATTCAAATTGTATATTCAAAAATATAGGTAGTAATAACACATGTGTAGTGTTTGAAAATTGTTCAGTAACAGGATTAGAAATCATGCAATGTGCTTACCGGTCACTGTTTGAAGATGAACTGGTATTTAATACGGAGTCAGCCAGGGTTCCCACTTTGATCCCAACTGCTTCTGTATAACGGCTACAGCTGATAATGTAAAATAAAACACATTTTAGAATTCATTGTATCAAGTATTTTATAACATTCGACTAAAAATGAGCATTATTCAACGATTTAATATGGCTATGAATTAGCAACTCAGATATTTCATCCTATTCAAATGAGTTTCATTTTTGTTTAAATATCACAAGTTTGTGGGGAAGGGTCTCTTAGGCTCCCTCATAAATTGCATTTTCCCAAATATACTATACTATGCCTTTATAAACTTATACATTTACTTGCTTGAAATCAATAAATACAAGTCAGTTAAAAAATCTTTGACAACGTGAAGAATTCTGTCGCGGTGAGGACTGACTCACGTTTTAGCCTGTGTGGGCTGCCGTAGTATGATACACGCGTCACATGGTGTTTCGTCTATGGTATATACTGTATACAAAAGTTCTCTGTCCTTCACTGTAAATCTATGGAAGAAGAAAAAGTCATTAAAATTATATAAAATGCAAGATAAGGACGAATTATCAAAACATCACTTTGTTGCTAGACATTTAGGTTTTAACAGACAAATGATAAGGGACCGAAATGAGCCTATAGACTAGACAATGAGTCTGTCATTGTACGTGATAAAGGTCGCTGTTTTACCGTGGATAGATTTATTTCCAACGACAACAGAACAGGGCCGCCACCTTGTAGAGAAAAGAATCCCTAGTGTGAAAAAGGTGCGTCAAGAACAAAGCAAAAACAAATTAAACGTTATGACGCGTCAAAACAGTGCATGAATTTGGGTAGTAATCTTTTCTTCTTTCACATCCTACAACATTTGACAGACAGACAGGTGTCAACAAATGAAGCTTACATGTATATGTACTACATGTATTAGCTATTTAATATGCTTGTTATCGTGCAATGCAAGAATGTTGTGATAATCACTTCCCGTCTCCCCATGTGATTGTAAAATTAATTACCTTTCACGTTAAACAATGATAATATAAACCAAACACGTTCTATGATAAATTTACGCAATATTACTGTCATTAAACACTTCTTTTTTTTTTTTTTTTTAAAGATCAATATCTGAAAATGGATTATTCAGCAGTCAATATTCTGACCAAATTTGTGGCTCGATAGTAATGGTGAAAAAATTTATTGAAACTGTCTGACAGAAGATTAAGACATCAGCGGCGCCAAAAACCCCCGGAGTTCGCCCATACCATCAGCCATACGTACCCGCATCTACAAGCGGCCGGAAATGTTACCCCTATGGCTTCAATTTGCACGGGAAATGAAATCAATAAAAAGAAGTTCGCGCATTAGATACATCAACAGCGGTGAAAAAAGAAATCAAGGTCTCTACTTTCACCTAACATATGCTAAATTACAATAAATACATTTATTTGATCTCTTTGAGTAGTCCCCTATAATAAAAATAACACCATGGACTCTTTTTAAAATGCAAACCTTCTTTGGGGACGTTTTATTACCAACATCTTCACCAAACAAGGAAGCCTATGAAAAAGACTTCACATAATGAAGACCAGAGAATTTATTTACAAGTATTTTGTATACAGCGGTTGAAAACATCAAAAACATAATGAAACGAAAAATACTTAATAAAAAACGCCTGATTTAATCCTTTAAAAGTATCGATTCTTTAGCGGTACTAAACGGCAGTGAAACTGACATTTTTCCACTTCTCTCATAAATAATGAAAAAATTACATCCCAAAATATTCCCAATATTCGTAAAAACTTCATAAAATATTGAAAATTGGGAGTTTGGGCGTTAATTCCAATTTCATAGGAAATTCTGATTATTTGGTACGCGCGTGCAGTAGGGAGCGGACAAAAGATTCTCTCTTTTCTACGAGGGATTATTTCAGGTCCTTGGGCAGGAATGGGGGATTAATCTAACAGGATCTTCCCTGTCATTCTATCTGCAATATGGTATAATCTGCAAATGGCATTGAATAACAAGTGTAAACGGGGGACCTAAATATAAGCCCTATATCATGTAAACCAGTCACCAAATGTTGAGAACTCGAGAGAAGATTACGGGTGATTTGAAGAATTCATTCAAAAAGAAAAAAGCAATACGTTGACAAGTTGAAGTACATCTCAGCTTATTATCTGACATTCGCTTTATATAAAACTGTAAGCTGGATTAAACATGATTGATACAACATATCTTTTTTCGTTTCATAATGAATATAAGACGCACTTTGTCAAAATTAGGGCACGGAGAATTATAGCTGAATTGTTTGAATTTTGAGTATTCCGGGCACCTGCTATCACCCCTAATCGCCGGGGTCCAGGAATGTCCGGTCACTATGACCGTGGTAGGCTGCGGTATGTGCCATGATCGTCGTGGTAGGTTGTGGTGTGTGCCACGGTGGTCCTGGTAGGTTGTGGTGTGTGCCACGGTGGTTGGGAAGGCTGTGGTGTGTGCCACAGTGGTTGGGTAGGTTGTGGTGTGTGCCACGGTGGTTGGGTAGGTTGTGCTGTGTGTACCACGATGGTCCTGGTAGGTTGTGGTGTGTGCCACGGTGGATGGGAAGACTGTGGTGTGTGCCATGGTGGTTGGGTAGGTTGTGGTGTGTGCCACGGAGGTTGGGTAGGTTGTGGTGTGTGCCACGGTGGTCCTGGTAGGTTGTGGTATGTGCTACTTTGACCGTAGTTGACTGCGATGCATGCCACCATGGCATTGGTAGGCTGTGGTATATTACCAAGGTGGTATGTGCCACGGTCGTCGTGGTAAACTGTGGCCACGATAGACTTTGGTGTGTGCCAACATGGCCGTTGTAAGCTGGGGTGTGCACCATCATGGCTGCCGTAGACTGGTGTGTGCTTCGGGGAAACAGCACCAGTTATTTTCATGTTTTACATCAGCATTGCTCTCAATAATTTTCAATCAAATCTTGTGACAAAAGATGATTACAATTCCTTCAACACGGTTACTCGACCGGCGATCGAACAAGAATTAGGACTACAAATTATGCACCTGACCTGAACAAAACATCTCTGCCTTTTCTTGAGTAAAAATCTTGACCTATTGTAAAATTCTAATTACACTTTTCAGATAATCAAATGTATAATGAGATGCAAAATGCACATCGAACTTGGTACGTAATGTACCTTCAGTTTACTACACTGACATAGAAACTCATTTTCAGTGAATAGAAACAGTAATGCATCACTATATGTGTGTATTCACAACGTAATGCATCACTGCATGTACATAGTAAAAACGCACTGTATCACTGTATGTATGTTGGTAGTCAAAAACGCATGCACAACTGCATGCATATAGTAAAACGACAATGCATCACTGCATCTATACAGTCAAAAGGCAATGCATCACTGCATGTGTATAGTCAAAATGCAATGCACCACTATGTATGTAGTCAAAATATTGACTGATTATTGTTTTACGTCACTCCATGATTACTTCACGCATATGGTGATGTCATCTTTCTGACGCATTGCATAGAAATTTTTACCTTTGCGGCGGACCCACCGAAGCAGTTAGAGATCTATTACGTGCCACGCCTACCGTGACACGGGACCTCGGTTTTACTGTCTCATCCGAAAGATAGGACAGCAAGCAAGCCGAGCACCTCATGCACTGGGCAACCCCGGCTTTAGTCAAAAGGCAACACACCACCACATGTATATAGTCAAATGGCAATGCATCACTGCATGTATATAGTCAAAAGGCAATGCATCACTGATGTATATAGTCAAAAGGCAATGCATCACTGCAAATATATAGTCAAAAGGCAATACACTGCATGCATATAGTCAAATTGGCAATGCATCAATGCATCACTGTATGTATAATCAAAAGGCAATGCATTACAGTATGTATATAGTCAAATTGGCAATGCATCAATGCATCACTGCATGTATATAGTCAAAAGGCAATGCATCAAAGTCAAAATACAATGCACCACTTCATCTATAGTCAACAAGTAGTCAAAAACGATCCATTTTTATGTACATGTACTAGTATATTGTTGAAATCTGCTCAATATAGTACAGTCAAACTGACTTTAATGACCCCATTTATGATAACCTAGTCCCATGGTGGTAACATATATCAAAACCAAACTGTATTAAAACTATCCTTATAAAGGAGTCACTTTTGTGAAATGAGAAGGTTACCAATGGTAGGCTTTAGTTAGGAAAGACGGGGGCAGGGTTCACTTTTACGACCATTAAAACTATGTTTGTCTTTTTTTTTTTCAAAAATCGTGTTAAAGTGATATACTTCACGAATCAAAATATAAAATACCATATGTGACTTCAAAATAGGATACAGATTAGCAATATGGAGCCCCACAGATTAGGACAGAGTATGAACGCTAGATGCGGCTAAACTCTCCAAGATATTTTGAGATATTTAAAACTTTTCTAAAATCAGTTGATCAATGTACAACTTTCCATGTATTGAGTAATTCACTGTCATAATAATTTTTCATCACACTAATCAAATACTCACTGCGTAATTCCGGGGCAAAACTTCTGAGTGCTGGAAGAAAAATAACCCACATATTTAACCAAAGAAAGACAACTCTAAAATTGCTAAAACTCCGCAGGAAGTTATTTTTCGTTGAGTTGCATTTCATTGCTGGTGGGGGAAAAGACTGAAACTTTAGAAACAGGTAAATTTAAATATTTCTTATTTCTAAAAATATTTTCCCCACATTTATTCAGAAATTAAAAAATCAAAAAAAAAATCAAAATTGCCGAGAACCCATTGGTGCATCTGGAGTTTGAACAAGCTGTGTTTGTGAAACACTAATGCCCCGGCAGCACCAAAGTCCAAAAAGTTATTTTTAATGCGAAGGTCATTCATTCAACTTCGGTGTCATTTGAAATGGCTTCATTAGTTGAGTACGCATGTCAAATATAAAGTCTCTATCCTTCATGGTTCGAAAGTTACAGCCAAGGTTAAACTTGACAACAGACAGACAAACAAACAAACAAAGTCAGGACAAAAACAATATGCCCCCGATCTATCAATCTCGGGGCATAAAAACAATTTTAAAATTCTTTATTCACTTTTGAGATATAGACCCATAAATCCATGGTATACTGGTAGACAGAAACCTTCACTATTTCTTTCACTATATAATGGTTGATATTGACAGAGAAATACCTTTTAATTATATATAAAGGAAATGAAATTTAACAAGAACAATTCTTTAATACATTGCAAAATACACCAGTTACTTTACTTTACTAGGCAATAGCACTTAAAACAAGGTACAGTTTACCAACAATGTATAGTGTGTGACCTTGACCTTAGATACCTGAAATTGGAAAATAATAAATACAATGTATCATTCTATTAGCATCAGTAGCATGAGTGCTTAGTTTGACACTCCTTGCCAAAACAGTTTGGTGTATATCGTGTTTACAAGCTCAGTGGACAGACAGACACACATAGAAACTCACAGGCATTCACACACATCGCACTATAACATGACACGTCTGTGTACAACAGGCACATATATAGATGTCTGACAAGTCCTCTAATGTGAAATTTTAAGGAGAAATGAATGTCAACTTCTTGTCTTCCCAATAATTCTCTATCATTTTTTTAAAATAAAAACATGCCAAAAGCGACACAATAGAAGAGAGATAACTCTACTATCAGTAAAATGTGTCATAAGAAAGACATTCACACTACATGTTGTTTGAATTTCTCCAAAAGGAGAGCTCCATAGAATCTATTATATTCTTATTCAACTTTATAGTTTGTATTTAAGAGAAATGGGTGAGGAGGGTGAGTGATGACCATTTGGTATAAATAAAAGTTAAAAACAAAAATTTCAGAAAATCTTCAGCAATTATGTGTACTCCACTGAAGGGAAACTAACTTGTTTGTATCATGTTGGAATAACGGTAATGCTGCCACACACTCCAATGAATCTCCTATCACAGCCTGAAATACAATCATATGTAACTCTTATTCTCAATAAGATGTTAAACCATTGTTCTAACAGAAACCAGAACATTTCTAAAAAGTTTTGTTTATTATCTTTGGTCTGTTGATACTATCTGTCACCAAGGTCATGGTTTCAAGGTTTTGCAGTCTTGAAGAAGTGATGATGCAGTGTCAGTGTGGATAATTTAGAGCTTACCATTCTACGAAATTTTAAAAGTTCTTCTTATGAGGAAATATACAAGAGGCTCCCAAGAGCCTAAATCGCTCACCTGATTAAATTATGTCTAAAAGGAACTATATATAGCAGAGACTTTGGGACCTATTCTTTATTTAACAAGACAAAGGTTTATAACAATTGGCCTTGTACTGTCAGAAATATAAGAAAATTGACTATTCATCTGGAATAGTTGTAGAGAATTCTACATACATAATGTGTGCCACTACTCTTGAGTTGAAAAGATCAAAATGGAATTTGTTATAGGATTATAGTGTAATATATCATTAAATGCTATATGATCATGTAACCACCAAAATCCACAAAAATCTGAAATGTGAACCGTTAATACAGGACAGGGGGCCCACAATTTACCTCTAACTATTATAGTTTTCCAGTTACTTACTTAAGCAAAAAGTTGAAATTTCGCCAAAACAGAAAGGACCATAACTCATATAAGGAGTCATAACATGATTTCAGACCAACTGAACAAAATATAGTCTACAAAAAAAGGAACACTTTTCAAAAAATAGAATACCTCCAACTATTTTAGTTTTCAAGTTATTGAACAAAAGTTAAAATTTCACTAAAAATCATCAAAAATAAGGCCATAAGATAAGTAAGGAGTCATCACATGATTTCAGACCAAGTGAGTGATACCTCTTACTATTGTAGTGTATGTTATTGGGCAAAAAATTACAATTTCGCTAAAATTTCGACAACACGGGCCCTTATTCATACAAGAAGTCATCACAGGATTCTTATACTGCTTAGCATTTTATGGTAACATTTTTTTCACAAAATACATGATTTTTTAAAAGTAAAAGGAAAACTATTAGTTTTTAACCCTATGTTTTATTTATGGCCATGGCAGCCATATTTGTCCCAGAATGGACGCCAATGATGAATCATAAGAAGACAGTCTACCATTTATCATTGATATAAATCATCAAAACATTTTGCCTTAGAGTGCCAGAGAGGAAGAATTTTGAAAATTGGCCAATCAGAATCTACATGTAAGAAAGCCCAAGATTGCCACGTGGTTCATTCAACTGTAAAAAAGGAAATTTGGTAAAGGACATACCATAAATCGTCAATGCCAAGTTTGATTAAAATCATATTGGTGATTTCAGAGGAGATAAAATCTGAAAGGTTTAGATGACAAGTGACCAACAATGGACCATGAATGAGAGATGACAACAAACGCCAAGTGATGGCAATGTAAATCTAGATTTACTGACATCCAAAAATCAGAGGCATAATCCCAATTCAGATCTGAAAATTTACATATGCTCCAAAAATATCCCTAAACAAATTTAATATGAACGTTAATTTGTATTTTGTATTTACAACTAAAATTCCATCTACATATAACATAGAGGATTTACAACATAATATCTCTGTGTTACCTTCGTTTATACAACTTAAAACATTCTGAAGTAACATGTACATGTATATACTAGTTCTTTTTTAAAATGGTGTACCCGTGGTCATTATTTCTCCACAATAGACCTTTTTCCAATTTTAAATGATGTAAGAGGTCTAATACCGGACAAACCACCTTTTGCCGGAATTTTCATTATGACATTAATGTTTGGATTGTGACGTCACAGAAATATGATGCAAATCTATGCGACAAAACTTCATTTGTCCTGTATTGCCCCTTACACCATGTAAAACTGTTAAAAGATCTATTTAGTAAACATGAATTTATTACTGATATGATATACATATAATTAATCATTTTAAATCACTTTAAACACTATACTACTCATACCCATATTCTTTCCATTGCAAAATTTTTTTGCCTGATGCAGGCCAAGTACTAGTAGCCCTATGTTAATAGGCTAAGTGGTCCAAGGCCAAGATGTCGACAGTCCATGTTTCCATGATTCAAATTGTGTATTGTAAGTTAATAAAACATGAATTTATCGCTGATGTGATATATATAGAATTAATCATTGTAAATCATTTTAAACACTACACTACTAATATACATATTCTTTCCATCGCAAATCTTTTTAAAAGTTGATACTGCCTGATGCAGGCCAAGTAGTTACATGCTAACAGGTTGAGTGATCCAAGGCCAAGTTTCCATGATTCAAATTGTGTCTTGTATGTTAGTAAAACATGAAAATGATGTGAGAGTGTTAGAATAAAAGTCACTTACTGAGGGTTTAGTGAGAGCTGAAGTAATGGTATCTTCTAATTCATCCTGCAGCTGCACTAAAGACTTTTTATTCTCCACTGGGTACAAGATATTATTATCTACAAACAAAGTGTGATTGTTAAATTCATATGTCCCCAGTGGCAACAATTTGCTTACATAAAAATTTCTGAAGGCAGGATAGACAGACACTACTAGCATACTAAACAGTATGTCTGACTTTCATCACTGCACAAGGCTTTAAAACAATTCTAGGGATATAAATAACTCATTGTCTTTTACATTTATTAAAGAATGATGCATGCATACCATGACTTGCCAGTATGTTGTTGATATCTACATTAGTAGCTTTAAATATATTTTATATGAAATTTAATAAATACCTTACATGCATTTTAATAATTTAATTGTTCATAGATCTATAAATGTAAATGATTTACACTTTTTTCTATTCTCATATAAATCTTTTTATTATGTATTTGTTTAAATCATTTCCAGACTAATATAAATTTTAAATCAAACAAAAGTAAAGCAATAGTTAAAAAGACCTTTTGAATGAAAGTTATTTTCCAACAATCTCTGTTGCAATGAAAATGAAATATCGTGGGACAAGGCCGGATAAATTGATGCCAGTTTGGTAAACAATCTTAAATTTCTGGAGCGATTGTCCAGTGTTTTCCATGAGTGATTTCAGTTTCAAACTTATTTCTAATCCTGATAGCACTGATATGCAAGCACACTGTTTTCACTGATGTGCCACAAGCGCACTGTTCTCACTGATGTGGTTACCTTTGAGAAGTAGTGAGAATTTCTGGAACATGAGCCATGGATTAGAAGTATTACTGGGAGGATACTGGAGTTCTTCTCGACGTAAATACTGTAAAGATTCAATGGCAGTATTATTACCCAGAAAACTGAGGATATAAGAATTTATAATAAAAAGCTTTCTACATAACTGGTTTAGTTTTTCCTCGTCACAACAACAACTAATCTTTCTATATTCTCTAGGATAAATCATTGTTCAGAAATTTCAAATGTACACATAATATTCAAATCATATTCCTATATCAAAAGCATTCATGAATCTGATCACCTGTGCAAAGCTCTATCTTTCTATTAGTATCATTTCAACATATTTTAGCCCTGAAATTCAATCCTCCAATTTTCTATCTCTTAATTTCTACAGAACCTTTCTCTAAAATAAGCTAAATCTAGAGAACATCTGAAGTAATCTCAAGCTCAAGACTGATTCAGAGTTAAATATGTAATACTTTTGCTCCAACAATAAATGAAGACTTATTCACTGTGAAGAAAATTTTAAGTATACAATATAGGTAAAACTTCACTGACCTGGCCCACTTTTTCTAAATGGAAAGCATGTCTATCTGTTTCTTCTTCATCCTATCAAATACATGTGAATGTATATTAAAGTATATCTATTCCTCCTCATCATATCCAGAAATCGTTATTTATGGTAGGTCATGAAAATAATATACATGTATATACAGTATTGAGTCTTTTCGTTAAACAGAGTTACTTCCCATTTGGGACGGTATCTGACATAAAACAATAATGACGTCATCAAATTCCTATGGAAACATCATTTGTAGACTATCATTTCCCTGAGTTTTAGATCAGTTTCCATAGAATTTGGTGACGTCATAACTGTTTTACGTCAGATACCGTCCCAAATGGGAAGTAGCTCTGCATAACAAAAAGACCGAATATGTATCTAAGGGATAAATGATGTATGTTGTAACATATATATAGCTGGCATGGCTCAGTGGATGAGGTGCTTCGCTCATGACCAAGAGGTCCAAGGTTTGATTCCTATCGTGGGTACATTGGTGCTCTGTCTTTCGGATGAGAGAGTACAAACCAAGGTCCCATTTCATGGTAGAAGTGGCACGTAAAAGATCCCTCACTACTTCAATCAATTTCTATGCAATGCATCATGCAGACGCTTTCACCATATATTCGAAACAATTGTGGAATTAAGTAAAATACATCATACAAATATCCTAACATTAACATTTTCTCTAAATTGCATTACAATGTTTGGTATTGGTCACCTCCTGTTACCATGTTGTTACATGTATATGTCACACACATTGTCCAAGTTATAGTAAAATCCTAGCAAATCTTTACCATCTTTGAGTATCAAAATGTAGTATGATTTCTTGAAATATGAATTAATAATTAGATTACCATTAACTAAACAGATACAGCAAGTCAGATGCTGTTTTAATTTATTTTCTGTATTATTTCATAAAATTAATGTGGACCAAAATGCAAATTATTTAATGATGCATTTTATTCTTTGATTACTTCATGAAAAAAAGCTGAACAAAAGTTTAAATTATTGTATACCTTATAAAAGAAATGAATATGTTTATTTAATTATTTGTACTTACTAATGTGAAGTGAGCAAAGTTATCCTTGAGAAACTCTGCAACAAAGTTGACATCATGCTGTGTCATCTAAGGTATACAGATAAAGAAAAATTCCACATCAATTTATATCAACACAATTATCTCTTTTTTTCTGTAAAACACTGGATACTTTATCATATGAATGCATGAAGCGATCATTTTCTTTAAACAGCAAATTTAAGTTAAGCCAATTGTTGGATATGTTTATGAGCAAACATGTATCAAAGTGAATTTATTCTAAAGTACAGTATGAATAAACAGATAAGTTTGTGAAACATTTATGTTTTGGCAGCAATCAATTTGTCCAAATGACAAAGTTTCAGAAACTGGATTGGAATGGACAAACAAATGAACAGCAGACATAGTCACAGATACAGATAGGCAGTGTAATGCTATATTTTCCATATTCACTTTGACTTGGGGCATATAAAAATAAAGAATGGTAACTTTTTCATTTTTTACCTTATTCAGATCTGGAGGTATCTTCTCATTGGACAATCTCAAAATTACTGCAAAAATAGACATAAGATATGCATTTAAAATATAAACTGATTCCTAATTGACAGAAAGGTTTGTATTTAGGGTCTTCCGATTCCATCGGAAGACCCTTCTGTTATTGTGATGTTTTTTCTTTACATTTGTTACTATTATTATTATTCCTATCACTTTGACTGCAATTTTCTCAGAAACTGCTTGACCAACAACCTTTTTATCTTGGCTACTTACTTGATGAGCCAGGGGAAATTGATTGATATGAAAAAAATATCTAAACATTATGGTTTTAAAGAAAATTACGTAATAGGGCTAATATTTTTATTTTCTCAAAAACAAGTTTATTATTTTAGATAGATTCTTCAACTCTTCATTCTCAAATTTGACAGGTGTGTTCTTGACAATGACATCAACGCCGATTATCTACTTTCAACGGTTAAGCCGTTATTTAAATTTAAAAATTACGTAATTTTTAAACTGCTTTGTTTTAAGTCTAAGCATTTTAAAAACAGTATAGACCGATTTAGAATGTAAATTTCATGGTAAAAAAGTTTCTTTTAATATTTGAAATCCATTTTTAATTGAGAAATTTAAGTTTTTCACAAATTTGGTTAGTTACGTAATTGCTTCATAACTTTCTTAGTTTTTATCATATGATCACCAAAATTCAATCAGTACAGGAGAAGGGTTAGCGCTTTTGAGTTATATTTTCAAAAACATCGAAATATTAGCCCCCTTCCCTCTATCGTCGGACAACCCTATCGAGAGAGGGTCTTAAAACGCCGAAATTTCACCCCGATTTTTCAATTCCATTTTCTGAGAAACGGTTTTATGTACACACTTCACATTGTGTCTATCGACTTTTACAGTCACCGATACCCGTTTAAATAAAAAAAATTTACAAAATGAAAGTTTTCAAAAACATTACGTAATAATTAGTAAAATTTTAAATTCTCCCCTTTATAGCATTATTTTTCATGCTACACTTTCCAAATTTGATCTGTCATAGTCTCTAGGTTCATATCTTCACAAAATTTATCGGCCGACAATATCTATCTATTTTAGTTTGGCCGCTATTTCAATTTAAATTTTTAAAAAATTACGTAATTTGCAAAACTTGTTTTATTTTTAGTCCTATCGTTTCCAGAGTATTACGAAACGATTTTCCGTAACGATTTCAGTATGAAACATGTTTCTCAGTATTTGAAAGTGAGCAATCTAAAGATTTTTAAAAAATAACCTACTTGCGTAACTTTCATGTATTTTCTTATTCTTCGTTTGAACAAAGAATAAAAACGAGTGTTTCAGAAAGCATTTGAATTTGAATTCTTACACAAAAATATCATTTTTTGCACTTTACCCGCTACTGATGAACAACACAATAAACTTATCTACTCCGAGCGTCGGGATTACACATTAGAAAAGCGCGTTGAATTTGCCTTGCTTAATACCTCGCACAGCACCGCTCTTAAAGAGACGGGGAAAGCGCAGTAACTCGCGATTAATTATTAATTCAATCGCGAGTTACTACGCTTTCCCCATGGAATATCTAATCGACAAGTATAAAGGAAGCCCACAATATGTATGTTTCACCTAAATTTGAGTTTCTTTATCTCCTTACTATAGTAGTCATCTCAATGGTATGTATACAGCTAACTTGACCGTTTAAATGCGCAATACACACACTCTATCCAGCTATGAGGCATTACGTCACCACGCTTGTGAATAGGAATTCTGTAATACACAGACTTTCTATAGCTGGATTCATGCCGCTTTAATTACATGAGTATGTTTACATAGTGTCTCGGTGAGATATATACATGTATCTATGTATATACTTCTCCTTTCTCCTAATCGGCATATCTATGATGCCGCAATAAATATACTCATTGCAGTATCTCCTTTCTTTTTTCTTTTTTTTTCCTTCTTTCTACCTGCATATTTTTCTTTTTTTTTTCTAAAGAGGAAGACCCGCCCTGTTGCCTCGGCAATAGGTAAGCTCTAGTTATAATTCTTGTTATCTGTCATTTACTGTCTTACAATAACAGTTTCCTTGTAAATAACGGTCTCTTTAAACATCTTTATTTCATTCTGTAGAATAAATTTATATTTTAGATTTACTTGTCTATGGATATGTACTACTAAAATGAAATTATCCATAAATATTTGATGTTAACAATATAATTTGTCCAAAAATATAACTCAGGTTTATAATAAATAATATGCATCAATTTGTAGAATACTCCATTTCCTTACACTGATTAAATTTTTTATCAATGCCTGTGTTAAGCAGTTAGAATTAGTAAAACAGTGGCAGTGGAAAATGAGACCAAGTTTATCACCAGTGAAATGTTTTTCAGAGGGAAGTTTTCAGTAAATAAATAACAAAAAGTTTTGACCACTTGTTCTCAATCAAATGGAAACAGAAAATAACAAAAAATAACAAAATCGCTACATAAAATATATGTCTGCTGGTTAAATGATCCTGGCATCCAGGACATGGATTTAAGAAATGATTTTGTAATTTTCTGTTTCCGCTTGATGAAGGCCAAATGGCCAGAGATTTGTTGATACGGAGTGTATCTTTGTTATTTATTTATATAACCAATAAAGTACTGGCTTGGCAGTTGAAAGGATTTGTCTGATACTGGCTTTGAATCTCTCTTACTTCACTGAAAACTGTGATAGCCAATGTTTAGTGGTAAAGGATACCAGATCACTCAGAGAGAACCATCAAACCAAGACAGGTACAATGGTTGTTCATGTTCCTCACCTCTCCAATACCTTCACTGGAGTCAAGTTTCATATTTTGACAAATAACTGAACTTAACCTTACCTACATATAACCTTACCTACACATAACCTTACCTACATATAACCTTACCTACATATACACTTACCTACACATAACCTTACCAACAAATAACCTTACCTATACATAACCTTACCTACATATAACCTTGCCTACACATAACCTTAACTACATATAACCTTACCTACATTTAACCATACCTACATATAACCTTACCTACATATAGCCATCTGAAGAAAGCTTTAAATATCCTAACAGAATTATCTATCACCCTGAAATTATACATGAAAAGCATTTAAAGTATTGAAAAATTAAAATTCAGTCAAATACAACTTTCTAAATGAGTGAGAATACATGCATATTTACATCTGCAATAAGTACATGTAATGGTAAAAAGAATGTACAATAGATAGAAAATATTGAAATATATATAATTATCTGTTAACAAGTTTAGAATATCAATAAGTCTGACTTTCTTCAAAGATTTTTTTTTTCAAAAACTTTCAATACATGAAGCTATACAGGGAAAAAGATGAACAGAATTGTAAACAGGTGTCTGACTAATGCTATTGTCGACAGTCTTTTGTACTTTACTGAATGATATAACATTACTTTCTGACAACAGCACATTCTGTACCTTTCTCTAGTTTATATGTCATAGTAAACTATCATTCCAGTATAGAGAAAACCACTTATCCTTAGAAAGCACATAAGCTCATTTTGACCTTATACATGAAATTATCCGAAACCAAACCCATACTAAAAGGTGAGGACAAACTAGCACTTTGCATTGTTTAGATATTAAGCCCAAACTTATAATGAACTACCATATCTCAATTAAAGAATTTAGTTTTCTTTTTTAGAGAACATATTTGGACTATACCATTGTTAAGTAATATATGTATGAAAAACCATTATTAGGTACATGTAATGCATTTATGAAAAACACTAAATTTGTACTTATTTGGGATATAAAATCAAAGGTTAAAGTCACTGGGTCAAAAAGCTGAACTTCATTTCAAACAATAAATATATTGCATGCTTCCAAAATATCTTAAGTGAAAACATCTACAAATGTACCATGATCACACTATGTACATTTAGTTCCTTAAACTACCCAACAATAATTTGGTCATCATCAGATAACAGTCAGGCAGCTTCAAGCTTTTTCTTGAGTATACTTTTGACAGTTTAAAGCAAGATTTAATTCTATTACTTTGAACTTGGTAAATACTTCAAACAACAGTAGCATATGATTTTCTGCTATAATACATGTGCATGAGATGTAGACTACATACTGTTGAAGTTCACTAGTCTTCAGAACAAATGATCCAACAGTTGTGACAGCTTTCTGTATTGCTTCTGTATTGAGACCAAGTACTCCAAACTTCTCATACCATAGCGACATCCCTCGTAACTCGGCCAAGTGGTAGAGTATAGACTGGCTAACTCTGTAAAAGTGGAAATGAATTTATCCTGTTGCTTTTTTTTTTGTTTTGATTATTGTTTTACGTCACTCCACGATTATTTCACGTATATGGTGACGGCATCTGCCTGATGCATTGCATACAAATTTAGACCTTTGCAACGGACCCACCCGAAGCAGTGAGGGATCTTTTACGTGCCACGCCTACCGTGACACGGGACCTCGGTTTTTACTGTCTCATCCGAAAGACAGAACACCGGTGTGCCCCGGGCGGGAGTCGAACCCGCGACCTCTCGATCACGAGCCGAGCACCTTATCCACTAGGCCACCCCGGCTTTATCCTGTTGCTGTGAAGTTAGTTTTGATAATATTGTAATTTAAAAGTATTACTCCATGAATTGGTTTTGATTCTATCCCATCTTAAGAAATAAGAAGCAAAGGAAGTACAAATGTATTATACTGAATCATCTATTTAGATGTGCAGTGGTATATTCAACTGGCATATCAATTACTGGTATACCTCCATCCACAAAATTTCTCTTCTGACTTTTCATATCTTCACTTTTGCGTGCAAACAAAAGTTCCCAAAAGAAACTTTCGTTTAACACTTATGTTAAAAAATGTTGAGAAAAAAATTAAAATGATAAAAGAGCTTGACCAACCAGATTATAAATGTAGGAATAAAAGTATTGATGAGCTTCCTGTTGAAAATGTTACATAACATTCTGGATGTAAGAATAATTTGGGAGAAACTCGCACTGAGGATATTTTACGATCAGATTTATGAATGAGGCTATAATAAACTTCATATGCTTACTCTCCAACATTTTTTAATAACAGATTTTGAATTGAAATAATATAACTTACACTTGAAGATGTTTCACAACCAGATTCTGAATGTTGGAGTATGATGTTTCCACAGACAGTCCTAATTTGTTCAATTTCTATAATGAAAATATTAATTCACATTTAATTTCAATAACTTTCAATGAATTATCAATGAGCAAAATTAGACATACCTGTAGTTCTGTAGTAAAATTATTTATCATATTATAAAATTGAAAAATACATGTACCATAAATATTAAATAACAATGTATTATGTAGTTGTAGCTACACAGGTTATGTATTTTCTAATGAATCCCCCTCCTAACATGCATCCTCATATTCCTCCATAATTTTTCTCCATAAGACACAATTATTCAAGTTATCAATAGTGCAATAAAAGTTTTTAAAGTTAGGTAAATACAACAAAACTTACCTTATTGTCTAAATCATGCAGAAGGAAAGTTGATAATTCTTGACTGGAAAACAAAACATCGCTTCATTACTATTCACTCAATAAGAAATTTCAAAATATTTATCCAAGAAGATGTGCTTAGAAATCTTAATGACAACAGTAAGAGTTACAGTTGTTTTAAAAAGGATGATAGAAGTAAACTATACATACAGACTTTCTTTTTCTTTAAGTTCAAATTTTGGCCATAGTCAAATAAGAGGTCAACAACCCAAGGTTATTTACATTGATGTTAATTTCATTTTTGGAGAATGTATTTCAAATTTACAGCATGACATTACCAAAAAGAAACAAAAAATACCAATGATGAAGAGTTACATTTGATTCTAATTTTGGTAGAAAGGTTATTAACAATTTCACAAGATCATAACTGAAAGAATTTTCTAAATGATGAATATGTAATACATGTACTTATATGCTTTACTTTTGTCATTCAGCGTTACAAAAAATGTGTAAAATATCAGCAGACATATTAAGGAAATCTGTGATTTAATATTTCAATCAAATGGCATGAAAATAATAACAAGTCACATATATCTAAATGCCTACCTTGGTGTTCCAAACATAAGTAGTTCCAAGAAATCATTGCTTACAGTACTAATAGACCCTGCACCTACTCCCTGAAAATAAATGTATACATGTATAAAATGACCGGGGTAGCTTTTTATTATTTTTTATTATTATTTTCCTTATATGTGCTTAGATTACTTAAAAACGGAACATTACATAAAAAGTAAAGGAACACAAACACTCTATATTGCAAATTTTCAGCCTTGTTTCCTATGTATCTTTGAAACATAAACATGGATTTTACATAGCTTTGTATTTGCCATCTCTTAAATTGCTTGATAAAGGTTGTGAGGCCGATTTTTGCAATATAGAGTGTTTGTGTTCCTTTACTTTTTATGTACTGGACTTCCCTTTGGAGGACTTCTTCAAATCTTTAGAACGTTACAGACCTAGATCATTAGAAACTGATGGGTCCAAACTAATCTAGACTTTATTCCTAGGAAATAATTATAGGTATAATTAGTTCCATTTTTTTTATTATTATGTATCATGTCTTAAGCTATTTAGTTTGATTTTGAATTGTACAAATTTTACAATATATCATCCCAGTAGAACAAATTTTACATTAATTCAACCCAGTCGAAAAAACATTGGTTTGAAGAATCTATCTATAAAGACAATGAATTTCTAGTATTTCTAGTACATTTCTGGAAATTTAAATCACTGAACTGAACAACAACAATTTGACCACTTTTCTGTGAAACACATCAATAAAAAAGTAATTAAACAGATAAAAACAAAACCATACACAACACAAGGGCAATCTAATATATAATTTGCCTACCCTTTCTTTGGCTTCCCTTTTAAGTTTTCGTTTTTCATTAGCAAAGTTTCGTAGTTTTGAGTCCATTTCCTGTAATATATCTTCCCATGCTTCTGACATCTGTTGTACAGTTTGCTGTAGATACTGCAAACAAGGGTCAGTTAGACAATAGTCATTCTCAAAGATTTCAAACTTCATATTTCCTTTGCAAAAGCTTCAATCTTCAACATAATTTATCATTAACACTTTAATGTCTACTTCTGCCGGAAAAAAAACCTAGCGCTCAGAATTATCTTAAAGATTACCAAAAGTATCAGTCATTTTTACTTACTGACAATAATAATTTCAAATCTTTTGGCTTCAAGTGTTGAATCACATCAAAATTATTTCATGCAGTATAATAAAGAAAATATGTATTTGAGATTTGTTTCAAGAAACCTACCCCTATTAATGTGGCTACATGGCCACATTTCAATGATAACATTCTAAGCTCCTTGTGACGAACAGAAATCAGCATGGTATCAAACTGTAATCATAAAAATAAATCAAGAACAGAAGTTCTTTTGACTACTTCATTTGTAACTGATTGATGCAAGGGAAAGATTAATTAACAGTATCTGTCTGATGTATAGCACAGATAGTTGTACCTATGCAATGGATCCAAAGGATTCAGGAACCTTATACATAGCGATGTCCCAGTAACGTGAGATTTCAGTTTTACCATCTCATCACAAAGACTCAAATCCAAGGCCCAGAATATGTAAATTTTATTGTAATGATTATAACAATACCCTGGTTCTGGAGCCGATTTAAATGAAGAATTTAAGACAAATCATAAATATCAGAGTACACTTTATAATGAAAGAAGAAATATTTGGCATTTTTGCCCAAATGACTGATTTTCTATTTGACTTTGGTTTATTTTCACTAGTTTATAGCAAAAATTGCAATTATTTTAGAGAATTACAGGAATCATTTTATCAATTTTGGACTCCAAAGTTTACATTTTTTTGTAGGTTTTAGTCAAACAACCCCAACCCTCCCATAAATGTTTGTACTATTATATCAACCTCATTTCTTAAAGGTATTGGTAAGTATAAATGTACATATAATACAAAATTGTTAAGCATTCAATCAAATTACCTCTTTTTTATAAATTCACAAACAGTTTGATCTCTAAAATAAGATAAATATGTACATACAGTGAGTTGATAAAATAAACTTTCAGAGTGGTCTTCCTTGCCTAACTCTACAACCATTGATAAACTTTGTAGATTCTGAGATATTGTAGCAGAATGTATTTTCTTCACAGGCAGCTGAAATTGGAAATACATCATAAAACACTAAAACATTAAATGGAATGTATCTTAGAAATGACTTTGACAGACTATGCATCATCAATGATAATTATTTTCAATAAATATAAATTTCACACAAACATTTATAAATCATGGAAGAGTAATTGAAAAAACATCTCCATATGAAGACATACTACACAACAGTTACACAAGAATTAATTAACCTATTCAGGATCAACACAACTACTTCCTTTAAGATCCTTGCACAGGTTCAATCAACTCCCAGTGAGAATGTCAAGCCCCTGTGGCCTGGTAGATAAGGTGCTCAGCTTGTGATCGAGAGGTCCCAGGTTTGACTACCACCCTGGGCACACCGGTGTTCTGTCTTTCCGATGAGACAGTACAAACCGAGGTTCAATGTCACAGTAGGCACATTAAAGATTCCTCACTGCTTCAGGTGGGTCCGTTGCAAAGGTTTAAATTTGTATGCAATGCATCAGGCAGATGCCATCACCATATATGTGAAATAATCGTGGAGTGACATAAAACAATATTCAATCAATCAAAAAATCAGATGAGAATATCAAATATATCGAGTTAGTTTTTCTAAGGCCTATTGTTAATAGAATTTTATGGATTTTTTCTCATATATACAAACATTTACAGCTTCATTACTCTGTAGGCCAACAAATATACTGTTCATAAATCACACAGAATATCTTGATTATCATCACTGGACTGTGGTCATCATGCCTAGGACCAACACAGAGCACAGATACAAACTGATTAGAAGCACACTAATGATATGTTCACTTATTCATTGTCCTGCTGACAGCACACACAGTTACAAACCATTATCATACATTCATTACCAGTTCTTTATGTTCACCATGCTGTGGACCAACAGAGAGCACACCATTAAAAACCATTATCAAGCACAGTTACAAACCATTATCACACATTTCTTACCAGTTCATTGGGTTCACCGTGCTGTAAACCAACAGAGAGCACACTGTTACAAACCATTATCACACATTTCTTACCAGTACATTGGGTTCACCGTGCTGTTGACCAACAGAGAGCACACTGTTACAAACCATTATCACACATTTCTTACCAGTTCATTGGGTTCACCGTGCTGTAAACCAACAGAGAGCACACTGTTACAAACCATTATCACACATTTCTTACCAGTACATTGGGTTCACCGTGCTGTTGACCAACAGAGAGCACACTGTTACAAACCATTATCACACACACTGTTACAAACCATTATCACACACACTGTTACAATCCATTACATGTATCACACATTTCTTACCAGTTCATTGTGTTCACCATGCTGTGGGTCAACAGAGAGCACACTGTTACAAACCATTATCACACATTTCTTACCAGTACACTGGGTTCACCGTGCTGTAAACCAGCAGAGAGTACACAGTTACAAACCATTATCAAACATTTCTTACCAGTTCATTGGGTTCACCATGCTGTAAACCAACAGAGAGCACACTGTTACAAACCATTATCACACATTTCTTACCAGTACATTGGGTTCACCGTGCTGTTGACCAACAGAGAGCACACTGTTACAAACCATTATCACACACACTGTTACAATCCATTACATGTATCACACATTTCTTACCAGTTCATTGTGGTCACCTAGCTGTGGGTCAACAGAGAGCACACTGATAGGATAAACTCCATAGCCAAAGATATGCAGGTCCCTTTCTCCACAACCAGCTATTAACATATTCAATCTGAAACAAATCCTCATTTAATACTCAGGAAAGATAAACAAAAGAACTTGCTAACAAATTTTGTTTTGTTTCTTGCTTTGTACTTCATATCAAAATTATTTCACTTCTATAGTGAAAGCCTCTGCTTGATGCATTGTACAAAAATTCATACCTGTTCAACATACCCACTTGACAGTGGAGAATACTTTACATGCTAACACTGACAGTGCAGAATTGTTTACATGCTAACACTGACAGTAAAGAATTGTTTACATGCTAATAATAACAGTGATTTGTTTACATGCTAACACTGACAGTGGAGAATTCTTTATATGCTAACACTGACAGTGGAGAACTGTTAACATGCTAACACTGAAAGTGGAGAATTGTTTACATACTAACACTGACAGTGGAGAATTATTTACATGCTAACACTGAAAGTGGAGAATTGTTTACATGTGAACAATGACTGTGAGGAATTGTTTACATGCTAACACTGACAGTGGAGAATTGTTTACATGCTAACACTGACAGTGGAGAATTGTTCACATGCTAACACTGACAGTGAAAAATTGTTTACATGATAAAACTGACAGTGAGGAATTGTTTACATGCTAACACTGACAATGAAGAGTTGTACACATGCTAACACTGACAGTGAAGAATTGTTCACATGCTAATAATGACCGTGGAGAATTGTTTAAATGCTAACACTGACAGTGAAGAATTGTTTACATGCTAATAATGACAGTGAATTGTTTACATGCTAACACTGACAGTGGAGAATTGTTTACATGCTAACACTGACAATGAAGAGTTGTATACATACCCACCTGACAGTGGAGAATAGTTTACATGCTAACACTGACAGTGAAGAATTGTTTACATGCTAACACTGACAGTGAAGAGTTGTATACATGCTAACACTGACAGTGAAGAATTGTTTACATGCTAACACTGACAGTGAAGAATTGTTTACATGCTAACACTGACAGTGGAAGATTGTTTACATGCTAACACTGACAGTGACATGGTATCTCAGTTTTTAATGGTAGTCAAACCCAAGACCTCTTGGTTATGGGCCAAGCACTCTACAAAATGAGATACATCGTCTCTACATGTTACTTCTTTATAACATTACATTTACAAGTTTCAGGAGATAGAAAACAAATGTCACCTATTTGTCTTTCAGTATTATATACATGTACCTTCATTTATATAAAAAAAGAGTTGATACTGGTACATTTACTGGTGCTATCTGGAACCCAGATTAACGATATATCACTGTATCTAATCTTTATGAGCGGAAAATTGTACTGACTTATATAGTATACAACATGACAAGAAAACTACCTACAGGATATAAATGTCCAAAACGTTGGTAATAGTTATCAAAAAAGTAAAAAATGAATTAAATGTTATGGTAAAAACAAAAATAAATGGCAGGTTAAAATGCTTTCCTGGTACATGTATCTTAAGATGAATTCCTTAGAGAAAATTCATCTAAAACTCAAACCATTATATCCACTAATCTCATTGTACTTACTCTTTTTGATCACTCAGTTTTTTGCTGTCTTCTACATTTTCCTCTCTAAAATTAGAATACATGTACCATTCACTAATGGCAAAACAACATGACAGCATTTCTCAGTGTTTTCAATGTTTAGAGCATTAGTACTGATTCCATTCCATGTATATTTAATTCATTATTGTAGATATATATATATATATACATATATATATATATATATATATATATATATATATATATATATATATATATATATATAAATATATAATAAGTGTCTTATTTTGTGTTTTCATGCAGGAATAAAGTAAAATGTCTGATGCATTTGTTAGATATAATGCGCATTAGACACTTATTCTATATATATACATGTATATATATATATATATATATATATATATATATATATATATATATATATATATATATATATATATATATGCGCTTTTAACACCAAAATATCATACTGGATACTCCCATTTCCTATTTATAAACTGCATCATTAAATCATTCTGGAGGGAAGTTACAAAATTGAAAGAAATAGCCAGTGTCCATGACCACGTAACGTTTATCCAGAATGACATACTTTCGTCGAATGTCAAGCACTTTAGTGGAAAATACGACCTTAATGACTTCACGCAAGGTTGGAAATATCGAACCTTTCATTATGACGTCCTAAGCTTAACAATCAAAAGTCTGCCAAACGTTGCTTTTTGTATTGAAAAGTGGGTCAAATATGGGGCGTTATCGATCACCGATCAATATACTTTATACAGAAATAAAATACATAGGTCTTAAAGGCTTTATCTCAGACAATTACAGTGGTTGTGCATATATATATTTATACAGAGTCAATGAAGCATATTTTTTTCAAGAAATTCATTAACATTATTTTTAAAACCAACCTACTTTAGAAATTAGGTCACATAACTGAAAAAGTACAATAATGCTAAATCTATCTGAAAAACAGTAAATCTGGTTTATGAGAGAAGTAATACTAAAAACCCTGATTTGGGAGAAAATCTTATTGTGCAATACTTTACTTTTGTAGATCCAAATTCTCACGGTTTTACCCACTCACGGGGTAGATAATACCTCAAAAGCCATGGGTTTCACCACAAGATAAAGATCCTTGGGTTCAAAGTTATGTAGATAGCAGTCTTCATAAGAAATTTTTCAGAGCACAAGCAGATAAATGAAACACATTCCTTAATCAAATTTTACAAGCCTGAACATCTTCTGACAAAATTTCCAGAGTATTATTGAAGTGTAGAGTCTAAACAGCAATGACCACTCCCTTACACATACTTGCAGTATAACCTTCTCTGCTACACATCATTTTCACTACATACACTTCACTTCTTGTATATATTCCAGTCACGGTCTTTCAGCATATCGATGTGTCAAGATTTTTTCATACTGCTGTTTAGAGTGCTCTACTTCCCCAATAAAATACTTAATAAGAGTTGTCAAAAGACAACACAGCTCATAGGTGTTTTTTTTAATCATCAGATGGGCAGTAAGCCATGAACGTTTATATATGTTAATGATTCAAAAGATATAGCCCAGGTTAAAGTTTTTAAAAAGTAAGTCAAAATCCAAGGTCACAAGGTCAAAAATGGTACCAAATAAAAGCTTTGATAATGAAGAATCTACATATGAAACTACAAAGCCCTATCACTAACAGTTCAAAAGATATAACCCAGATTAAAGTTTTTGTGCATGGGGATGCCAATGCTGTGGGTATGACAACAGCTCTCCATATATTTCCTATATATAGAAGCAAATTTCATGCAACTTATTTTTTCTCAGAAAAATTTACAAGTCCACTGGGTAAGTAGTGGCCAAATTTTAACAACCAATCTTGGCTTTACTTGTCCTGGTTATCAGGCTACTTCCAGAGTTTGGGAACTGGAACTGGGAAAGACTGGGATAGCACCGTTGATAAACAAATAATTTCAGTTCATGAATGCAAAATCACTTGCTGCCCAACAGACAATGAAGTTGCAAGCACAGACTGAATGTATTTTAAAGAAGTGCAAGTATAAAATGTATACATTGTATTGATTGCCAGATACGTATATAAGGCTTAGGTCTGATCCAAGCACAAGAGTTGTTTTGTTTGATAATTGCTTTTCTTGATAAAAGATCAAAACAGCTAATTTCAAGGTGTAGCTATGCCAAATACCAGAAATAATACTAGTTATTTTTATTTTGTTGCCCTTTCAACATTCATTTCACAAGATAAATGAAGTTGAAGTTAGCTTGGGACAGTATTTATTCAACAAGTTTGTCTATACTGAATATTCCCTGCATACCTAATCAATCATTTGGAGTTTAGCCATTGAATGAAACATGCATAATTAACCATTAGAGTTGGGTATACAAGTCATCCTGAAATCTCCAGAAATTTCCATTAATTCATGGAACATAAAATATGGGTACAGGCCACCACAAAAATTTGATCCCGACAAATTTAAAGTATTTCACAGTATAAAACAAGAAGTTTAAATGACTATGCCATAGCGTTGACAAATGAGACAATTGCATTTACTTAGCAAATCAGAAAATAATCAATAAATATATAAATTCAAAATAATACTCACACTGGTGGGCCTTTAGTCAGTGGTCCATAACTAAAACAAAAACATGATCAAGTAGAGACATACTGCAAAATCTTTTTCTATGAATACTATTTTTATCTCATTAAAAACTACTACAAAAGAAGTATGAAATAAACAAAGACAACTTAAGCAGATTTTAATGCAATGATAAAGAATTGAACCTTGGATAAATAATATTTCACCAACTGTACTCAAACAACAATACAACCAGTATTGGCAAGTTTTGTTTTAACTGTTTGAAAGTAATATAAGTACTTAAAGGTCAAGGTCACAAAAGAAAGCCACCAGGAATAGTGCTTATCAAAGTCAATCTATATGTGAGGTTTGAAAGACACAACTCACATTCTTTCTGTAATTGAACTAAAATCAATTACACATTTGACCTCGAAACTGGAAACCTTCAAGTTCAAGGTCACAAACAAAGGTTTTCAATGGATAAAGCTCATCAAGGTCTATCTAATTATTAAGTTTGTGAGAGTTTTTGTCTGTAATCTTTCAACTAATGTCAATTACACATTTGACCTTGACACTGAGAACATTCAAGGTCAATGTCACAAACAAAGGTTTCAATGGAAAGATCTCATCAAGATCTATTAACATGTGAAGTTTGAAAAGAATTATTGTCAATGGTCTTTCTGCAATGAACTTAAACGTCAATTACACATTTGACCTTGAAATTGAGAACCTTCGAAGGTTTCAATGGATAGAGCTCATCAAAGTGTATCTACATGTTCAGTGTGAAAGAATTATTGTCAATGGTCTTTCTACAATGAACTTAACACAAGAGCTAAGCTAAATTGTTGATGCATACAGACGGACAGAAAGACAGACAAAAAGACAGACAGATGTCACCATTTCATAAACCTCATTTTGCTTTGCAATCCAGCCAAAAATGCTCTGTATTTCATCTATATTTTAGCAATCTTCTTTCATACGCAAATCAAACCATACTAAAATGCCATATATTACATATAGAAATCTAGACTTTGATTAAGTCATGTTAAAGATGGAAAATAATAACTTTAATTTTCTACCTTTTGCCTAGTGATTGTAGTTTAGGCAGATATGTGCTGAAGTTATCTTCCTGATAAGGGTCAGGTGACCAAGTGCTACCCTCTGGTATGTGTTGTGATATCCACTCCATACAGGTGACCTCCCCTTGGAGTTCTAGGGTATGAAGTATTTCCGCATTCTCTATATGGTATAAGTTTATTTTCCCATTGGAATACCCAGCTGCTAAAACTGAATAAGAAAATTCAAAAACTCAATCATTATATATTTACTTGGTACAGCTATACTAATGATTTTATTATTTATTAGCTAATGTTATATCTACTAGTAAGTCCACTGGGGTTTTTCTTCTAATATTTTGTGTGAAAATTACTTGATATATTTGAATTGTGCTTAAACACCAATTACACCAAACATGATCATTTCAACTGGATGTTACATGTACCTGCCAGTGTGGTTCATATGGGAAACGGAAATAACCAGAAAAATACCACCCTTGTTCCTAATATAAAGTTTTCATTATTTGATTATTTTAGTGGGGGCAGCTAAAATTCCTGTACGTGCAATGGACATAACAGTTAAGTATTTTCAACATTTTGTGGTTATGATTGATTGATTGATTGATTATTTTTTTACGTCACTCCACGATTATTTCACATATATGGTGACGACATCTGCCTGATGCATTGCATACAAATTTAGGCCTTTGCAATGGACTCACCCAAAGCAGAGAGGGATCTTTTACATGCCATGCCTTTCATGACACGGGACCTCGGTTTTTACTGTCTCAACCGAAAGATAGAACACTCATGCACCTAGGGCGGAAGTCGAACCCAGGACCTCTCAATCACAAGCCGAGCACCTTATCCAATAGGCCACACTGGCTTTTGTGGTTAAGTAAATCCCAAATGGTGCTTTCCTATAGGGAGACTAAGCATCTTTTGTTTGCCTGATTACTTATTGCAGCTTGACAAAAATCCTGGCTTTAAATGTATAAACACACTCCAAATAATCTGTCAAATGAAATTCTATAGAGTCTGATTAAATAATGTACATTCTGTATATTTAGAACATGATTGATACCATGTTATTTATAAGGCAACATAGTTATGCTTGAACAGTGGGCTTTTTTTCTTCAAATCAGTTCCATCATAAGGATCCTCCCCAATGGAAATTCCACTGATTTTTCCCAAACTTTGTTTCAATTTTTCCTAATCATGTAACTTTTAACATTATGCAAATGGGACAAAAAATTCCCAAATGAAAAGGTACAGGCACCTTTGAAAAAAAAAAAAATAAACAAGAGGCCCAAGTGGGCCTATATCGCTCACCTGAGTACCTAGATGATCAGTCATGCATGAAGGAAGAATTCATTTATTTTTGCATTAATGTGACTAAGTCAACACAGATGTTGAAAATATGTCAAATTTTATTTCAGGCTAGAATAAAAAACAACACTTTTTTGCACATCCATTCACGTGATTTTGATATTAAGCATTTCCTTTTTCTCTGCAAGAAGTCATTTAGGGCAACAAGATAGTCATTTTCTTTAGGTGGGGCCTTTTGTTGACTGATTTCAAGTCTGGGTCATGAACAACAATTGTTTCAAATATTGTCCAGATCTAACTTAAAATTGCCTAATTTCATATGTTGAGTGTTGAGAAACATCTAAAAACTTATTTAGATGTGTAAAGAAATGAAAAAAAAAATTTCTCCATATTTCAATTACCAAGTGGTATATGTACCATTGTGAGAACTGCTTTTTAGACATGGTGGCATTATCTGTTAACCAATTTGGATAAAAATTTACCAAATTGATAGAGGACCTTTAGTACTTCATGTATTCCTTGTTTCATTAAAATCTTTCATGTGGTATAACAGCAGAAGTGAAAAATGTGATTGAATTGTTCCTATACACCCTCATTTGGAAGTCTTAAAAAATTCATAGATAATCCAAAAATTGAGATATTGACAAAATTCTTTCAAAGTAACAATCCTTACCATAATTATGATCACAATAGTCCATAAGAAATCATCATTATCAATTAACTAGGAAATATGACACTTTTTTTTCTGCATTGAATCATCAAGTCCAAAGAAATGTCGAAAAAAAATTCTAAAATTTGATTTTGGAAGGGAACCAAAATGACAATACGTCTTCACTCATCCCTCTAGATCATTTCAATGCATTCTGTTTGTCTCTGTATACAGCCCGTATGAAAAAGAATATTGTTAAAGGAGGGAACTCTTTTGTGACCTACTTTTGACTATGGTGGTGCCACCTGTAAAGAGGTCTGGACGAAAACAACAGAATTTGAAGAGGATCATAAGTGACTTATTTCTATCAAGATTTATTAAAATCCTTCAAATAGTTTTGTAGAAAAAGTTGAAAATGTGAAAAATGGCCACCACCCCCCCCCCCTTTTTTTTTTGGAAGTCTTAAACGTAAAATTCCTAATTTCATATGTTGAGTGTTGAAAAACATCTAAAAACTTATTTAGATGTGTAAAAAAAAAAAAAAATTTTTTTTGACCACAGCTGGATTTGATCCGCTACTCTCTATATTTCAATTACCAAGTGGTATATGTACCATTGTGAGACCTACTTTTTAGACATGGTGGCATTATCTGTTAACCAATTTGGATGAAATTTACCACATTGATAGAGGACTTTTAGTACTTCATATATTCCATGTTTCATTAAAATCTTTCATGTGGTTTCGTAGAAAAAGTTGAAAATGTGAAAAATGGCCAACCCCCCCCCCCCCCCTTTTTCTTGGAAGTCTTAAAAAATTCATAAAAAATCCAAAAATTGAGATAATGACAAAATTCTTTCACAATAATATTCCTTACCACAATTATGATCAAAATAGTCATTAAGAAATCATCAATATCAATTAACTGAAAAACATGACACTTTTCTTCATTGAAATGACTAAGTCCAGAAACACGTCAAAAAAGCGTAAATTTCTATTTGACGGATCTTAACCCCGAACACAATTTTTAATAACCCATCTTTATAGATTGTTGAAATGCAATTAGTTTCCCCATTTATGTACTGGTTCTGGAGAAGAAGATGTTTGAAGAGGGGTACCCTTTTGGGCACTTTTGGTCCCACCCTGGATCCACCCCTGAGGGAATCTGGATCCCGAACACAATTTTAGTAGGGGACCTTGAATACATCATTTACACAAAGTTTGATCCAAATCTGCAATGTAGTTCCAAACAGTTTTGTAGAAAAAGTTGAAAATGTGAAAAATGGCCACCCCCCCCCCTTTTTTTTTTTTTTGGAAGTCTTAAACGTAAAATTCCTAATTTCATATGTTGAGTGTTTAGAAACATCTAAAAACTTATTTAGATGTGTAAAAAAAAAAAAAAAATTTTTTTGACCACAGCTGGATTTGATCCGCTACTCTCTATATTTCAATTACCAAGTATTATATGTACCATTGGGAGACCTACTTTTTAGACATGGTGGCATTATCTGTTAACCAATTTGGATGAAATTTACCACATTGATAGAGGATTTTTAGTACTTCATGTATTCCATGTTTCATTAAAATCTTTCATGTGGTTTCGTAGAAAAAGTTGAAAATGTGAAAAATGGCCAACCCACCCCCCCCCCCTTTTTCTTGGAAGTCTTAAAAAATTCATAAAAAATCCAAAAATTGAGATAATGACAAAATTCTTTCACGATTATATTCCTTACCACAATTATGATCAAAATAGTCATTAAGAAATCATCAATATCAATTAACTGAAAAACATGACACTTTTCTTCATTGAAATGACTAAGTCCAGAAATACGTCTAAAAAGCGTAAATTTCTATTTGACGGATCTTAACCCCGAACACAATTTTTAATAACCCATCTTTATAGATTGTTGAAATGCAATTAGTTTCCCCATTTATGTACTGGTTCTGGAGAAGAAGATGTTTGAAGAGGGGTACCCTTTTGGGCACTTTTGGTCCCGCCCTGGATCCACCCCTGAGGGAATCTGGATCCCGAACACAATATTAGTAGAGGACCTTGAGTACATCATTTACACAAAGTTTGATCCAAATCTGCAATGTAGTTCCAGAGAAGAAGTCGAAAATGTGAAAAAGTTAACGACGGACGACGACGACGACGCCGACGACGACGACGGACGACAGACGGCGCACTATGACTATAGCTCACTTGAGCCTTTGGCTCAGGTGAGCTAAAAACTGTTGAAACATTTCAAATACCTTTGCCATCTGGTCTCCATGACAATGCTTTGACCTTGACTTCTTCACCTGGTGGAGCTACAGACCACACTTTTTGCCATGACAAACGATGAAGAACAACCTAGAAAACAAATCAAACACTAACTTACTCATACAAGAGGTCAAATTTCTCAATCAAAACAATATCAACATTTGGAAGAAACTTTAAAAGTATTACAAGTTAACTACAAATTAATGAAATATGTTAGAACAAACCAGTCTGCTTTTCAAACAAAATATATATATGCCGGTTTTCCCTAGGCTCTTATTTTAGCAAGTCCCTGGGACCCACAAAATTCAATTTTGCGAGTCCCAAGATAAATTTGTGAGTCCCAATGAGCAAAAATGGCTTAAATATTGTCACAGAATCTACATAAAATAAACAAGTGAGAAAATATTCAATTATAATATGCATTTAAAAAACAACATGAAGAACGTTTTGGGGGAAGAATAGTTACGTTTCATGTAAAAATCTTGACGTCATAATCAGATATTGATTGTGTCTTACATTATTTTGCAGGAACAGTATAATTTCTTTCCCCAAGATATCAGTTCCGCAGTTATTGTGAAAAGGTCTATGATTACTGAGCTAAACAGCGTGTCACCTTATACCCTAACAACAGGTAGCAATGGCCAAAGTAGCGGAGTTTGAATTTGCATAGGAAGTTACACATGTGTGAGCAATTCCAGAAGCAACCATAATTATAAAGGGTTCATTAGGGATTATTTCAGTATCAGACATTCAGAAATGGAGTTATCAGCTGCCGATTGAAAAAAAGTACATCGAAACTCACAACTTATCATCAGAGATGCATAAATCATGCGTAAGAGAAAACCCTGCATATGGTGTCAGACTGTGGTAAGTGGTGGATGACACTGGCATACCCAGATAAAAATCACCAGTCTTTGGCAGATAGCCCATTCTGTCACAGAAGACTGAAAAGATATGTGGCCCCTCAAAACTGTCATGATATTGCAGAAATCCAAAAATATTTTTAAGCCTATGTGTACATGCTATTTAATACCTCTCCTTGCACATTTGACAGTGCAACCAAATCAAATTTTGGTGACCACAGCATTAGCTGAACTTCAACGGATACATGTTTTTCATCCATTAGTCTGAATGTAGTTTCTTCAGGCATTCTTTAGACAAATTGCATGTAAAATGCTTCAATGACACAAACTTCGTCTTCCTTAACTACTGAAGATTTTTTCTACAAATAAACATGAATGAAAAATGTTAACATTTAGAGAAGATTAAAATACATTATCAGAATAATTGTTCACTGGATTTTCATATTGCTTTCAACAATTTTTCAGTCATACTTCGACAGGGAGGCAAAAGGTACCTAACCTGGAGCTTTCAAGGAAATGAACCTAGATCCCCTATACTACAACCCAAATGGTCAAACACTACACCATACCTAATCAGAATAAACAAACAAATACTGTTGACTATTGTTTCTTAATCATGGCATATAGCAGATACATGTACATATGTACACTGTCAGATTTTCCAACTTGCTGCTGAACTTGAAATCACCAGATCAACAATCCTGAGACCACAAAATAATATGAACCAAAAGCTTTTATATCTGCTTCACTCAAATTCAGAACAGTCTACAAATATTTTTTTACAAATGTTTTTTGAGTTTAGCCTTGGCTGAAGGCTTGATTGGAACAAGTTTTTAGTCTTCTCCAGATCATGAATTGATTAAAAAGCTTTCAAAGAACTTTTTGTTGTAAAAAAAAGAAAGCCAACAGTCTTTTACATGTTATGACCATTGCTCCCACTGAAACCCCTTTGATAAACTTCTGGACTGGCATCAAAAGTCCTAATTATTGTGTCTTATTACTGCAAGAATCATGAATATCATAATGATGTTATCAATATTAGTGTTAAATCTAGGATTCCAAAAGGGCACACAAATTTCCCCATCAAAAGGGCACTTTTTGACGCGGTATTTGGTAAAAAGGGCACTTAATTTAGCAACTTTAAATGTCACCTAATATATTTAACAATTTAGTTTAAAATTGCGTTATTTCCTCGTTTTATTTACATAGACGATATTTGAAAATGTAAAAGACAATTGTTATTGATAATTTGATGTAATTTGCAATCCTTAACATTGCTTTGGTTGAAAATCTGAATTTTAGCTTCTCTTCAGAATAAATTCCTTTTCACAGTTGTAGGAGCTATAATTACTTAATATCTGTTACAATTACATTATTGCAATCATTATATGCTTTTGAGTATTGCATAAATTCCGAATTTGTAAACTTATACTGTTTCATGTTCATAAAAAATTTATTCAAACTTCTCCAAGACCAGCAAGCCGGCGTGGCCTAGTGGTATCGCGTCGGACTCCTGATCGGGAGACTGGGGTTCGAGTCCCGCTCTAGTCATGCCGGTTTCATGTCTTTCGGATGAGACAGTAAAAACCGAGGCCCCGTGTCGTGGTATGCATGGCACGTTAAAGATCCCTCACTGCTTCGGGTGGGTCCGTTGCAAAGGTCAAAATTTGTATGCTCCGCATCAGGCAGATGCCGTCACCATATACGTGAAATATTCGTGGTGTGACGTAAAATAATAATCAATCAATCAATCAATCTCCAAGACCAGCACAGTCCCTTCTTTCTATTACTGGCAACATGAGATACTGCAAGTTTTGTCATTGTACCTTGAACAGTCTTTACAATGTATCATTATTTTTTACATAACTTAAATATTTGAATGACATGCCATTATTTTAGCTGAAAAGAATGTGTTATTAAACGAAATGTTATGTGGGATCTAGAAGTATGCATAAGACATAAACAAGTTTAGAAGTCCTTGATGTGCATTTGAATTTCTGGGTTGATATAAATTTTTAATTAACCTGACCAATATTTTGATGAAAATAAAGAAAACAGTTTGCTACTAACAAAACAAAAATTTCTCTCAGCCTCCAACATCCACCCAATTTTCTTTCACAAATAAACTCCTGGATCTCGGTGCTACAGGAAGGATGTGTGACTGATGTTTGAATAATCCAAATTCAAAATCTTAGAGCAAATTGCTGGAAGCATTAATAATGGGAAATATAAAGTGTATCTGTCCCCTTAAGGTTATTAGTTACTTTAGTTTTGTGACTGCTTTATACCACGATTTTTGTAAATAAGTTGCTGGCCCAAATGATCGTCTTAGCTCAAAGTACTTAAGTAATAGTAATAAATTATAATGGTTAATGTTCATTCACATTTATTGACTTACAGATCGTAGATATTCTATTGATTCTAGCAAGGACTTAGCCCTTGATTCTAAAAATACCAAAAAGTCATGTTTTATAATCAGTTATGTTGTTCAGCTCTTTGATCGTAAAAAAAACCCGACACGTCTGATAGTGTGAATACAGTACACTTGGTGTGTTTGTTGCCTCTCTTGTTGCAACTACTTATGATAATATTGTTGTATCAAATGAAAAAGATGTTCTGAAATATCATCTTCACCGGAATTACTAAACAATATTCAAAATTATCAGAGGAAATGTGGAGAGTAGATCTTTAAATATTTGGTGTCAAATTGAGAAAATTTGTTAAATGATAAATTTAAAATTGGTAGCAATCGTGACCTGCTATGTTAACCAGACACTTTTCAATTAATGTTTTACTTTTCGTATAATCCTAGAATAATTGCTTTTAAAGTTCAAACATCCTTTAATTTTCTTTAATATCTGACTGGTAACAGATGTGAATTTGACCTGCAAAATTACTATTTCGGCATTCAGACAACCATGTCAAACTCTCATCGTGTAAGGATGTAATCTAATCTAAGAAGGTAACATTGATTAAATTGCCCAAATTAACACCTGAAAAGTAGCAGACAGTGCAGTACACAGGTAATGGCGGATACTTAGTGGGTCAAACAGCTGACTTAGACCATTACGTAATGTTGTACGGAAAGTGTTACCAAATTCTAAAGAGGGCATGTCCCAAGCGATATTCGTAATATACTGGCCCTGTAAATAACGATCTTTTTTAGGGTTTCATATTACGTGAACAAAGACTGATCTTCTTTAATCTCATAAAATAATCACATAGGGAAAATAAGGGCATGGCGCTCAGAAAAAGGGCATGGCGCGGCGCCATGCTACTTCGCTTTAGATAAAACACTACAATATATTGATTGATTGATTTTTGTTTAACTTCACACCATGAATATTTCACGTATATGGTGACGGCATCTGCCTGATGCAGGGTATACAAATTTTGACCTTTGCAGGTCAAAGACAGGACACCGGCATGACCAGAGCAGGACTCGAACCCCAGCCTCCCAATCAGGATTCCAGCGCGATACCACTAGGCCACGCCGGCTTTATCAATATAAAATTGATCATACAGTGCATTATATGCCAATTGCTAGGTTATATATTACAAATCTATGTGGTTAAGGCAAGTGGGAAACTGTGCCATGTACATGCCAAGGATAAGAAGTTTTCACGAGTTCTCTGTTTTCAAAGGTGAACTTTATTGGAATCATTGCCAGACAAGGTACCTCAGTAGGTAGACCATCCTTTTTTTGGCATAAAATAATTGTGGCAAATTTGGAAGGGCAAATTATTGAAGCTACTGCTTTATCTGTATTGTTTGCAGAAGGATCCATGGCCTTGCCATCAAGTTTCACCTCCCAGTTACAGAACTAAAGATTACACAACTCTCATTTGTTGGCAACAACAAAGAAAAACTTGGATTTCAGCGAAACTTAAAACTTGGGAGAAATGAATGCACAGCTAGATGTCCAATTGCCCAGGGAGAGTGAAATTTACTGTCAGGATACTACATACTTAGTCAGTTAGTGTGCAATTACCCGTCGGGAAAGACAATGTCAATGGAAAGAATAAAGGAATTTTTTTAAATATTAAACCATTATTTTACTCTTTATCAGAAAGCATGATGAGCGCATTACAGGAAGAAGAAGAATGAAAATTTTCCAACTGACAAGTTTCTGTTCAGACTGAGAAGTGAGATATTTGTATCAAGTGTCAGTCCTAATGGCTAACTCCTGTAGTCCTGAAAAAAAAAGATTTCAAGAACTCTGTAAGACAGAGAAAACCCAGACTATAAAATTACCAAAAGACAAGTATTGGGAAATTCCTTAATTTGACTATATCAATCAAATGTTTGGTTAAACTGGCTAAAATGCTTTGTCGACAATCATCTCATAATCTCGTCTGTTTATCTGTCTAATAAACAACATGGGCGCAGCCATATTGCACATCAAATCGAGGATAACAAATTATCCAATGAAGACACAGTTAAAAGATGATCGACCAATCATAATCCGTGTTTTACTTCAACCATCAAAACCCGGTTGTTTCAATCGTGGTAAAGGTAAGAGTATGAAATTACGTTTAAAACGCAAAAAATACAGAAAAAATAACCCCAAATGTTTTCCCAAATATGTAAATATAGACTATGTACATTCATAGAATTTGTCATATTTCTTATAAATCAGTTAAATCATGTATAAGACACCACATCTTTAAAAGTCGCTACTCAGCAGCTCAGTACTGTACAGTATCTAGCCTATCATCATATTAATAATGCTATATTCCTTATTTCCTGCTCTTTTTAAATGGGTTTGCAGTTTGGACTTTCATGAATATGGTGTCCGCTCTAACTGTAATCAAGTATCTGTGACTCGTGTATAGCAATCCAGTAACATGTTTCTATACAAGAGAGATGCCAGATGGAACAAAATTCTGACCTTCAATTTATCAGTTACATTTTGTAACAATAATAAAAGTCTGGATGAACAAAATAACATGTATCATGCCCTACTTTAACTTACATACTAATATATCTTTGTATAGAACAAAGCAGAAGCATCCATGAACATGTACTGTAGTGTAAATGTCATTACTTTAATACTACTTTTGACATGTCACAACCAATTCTGAAAAAATTATACATAACATGATAAATTTGGAGTTATGATGCAGTCTGACACTGTAGAGTGAAAATGTGAGTTTCACTGTTTTTGTAATTTGGTGTTGAGTGTCACAGAATGTGCAAAATTATGATATTCAATTTGGGACATCATTTATAGTAGGATGTACAGGCCATAAGAATACTGCCTGAAAAACAAGATAGGTTTGAATATTTTAATGCTCCAAGGTACTATACATGTATTTGCTATGGGTTACTGAAAAAAATTACTACATGTACATATGGAGATACTTAATATTTCTTCTTCTGTTATAAAATGTACCCATAAGTTGAGCATTATGCTTCATATTTGTGTTGGTAATTATCATGCTGGTAATCTTTTCAGTTTTCTTTAAAGAAATTATTATCAGTAGTTTTAAACTCTTTAGTTTAGGTTTAAAAACGTTTAAATTCACTCTTTTTTTGTCAATTGGATGCAAAAATATATATTAAAAAATATTTAAAAACTGAGAAATCAGTAAAAACCACACAAACACATTTTAAGTATAGAAGCCACTATCAAACATACTTGTAAGAACTTATTAAGTTTCATGAAATAATTGTGTTCTGAGGTACTATACATGTATTTGCTTTGGTGTTTATAATACATGAAAACACTTAATATTTGGTACTTCACATACTTTCTGTACTTTTAAACGCTAAATACAAAAGCATTTGAATCTTTTTTTTTTTTGGGGGGGGGGGGGGGGGGGGCCCATTTCACATTTTAAGTATGTGCAACTATTAAACTTACCATCAAATATGAAAAACTCAAACTAAGTTTTATATTATATTTTAATGTAAGTTTGTAACTTCCTGAAGTGTCCATTCTATTGAAAATTTTGACATTCGAAGAGTAAATATTAAGTACCAGTATCCATAACAATCTTCAACACAGATGTGATATCAGCCATGACCAAGATGACATAAGGACTGTTTTCACTGGAGCAACCCAAACAAACCTGTTCTAATTTAATTTTCTGGACACCATTCCACATCTGTCACAATTTACAGTTAGTTAATAGCATGTCCAGTTTTATTGACTCTACGTTCAGTTATATCCTGTCAAAACATCTGGGATGCAATCAGAATCCAGTCATATGTTTCATGGCTTCAAACTTTGTTTATTCAAATATAAGTTAATTAATACATGTGTAAACTTTAACAGTTGGAGGTAAGAACTAAATAAGCCAAGTTCTGGTATAAATAATTAAGTAGCTGTGTTATATAGATATGAAGTATAAGAGATGATGTTGAAAATAAATTTTGTAACATATTGTAAAACAGAATGGAAAAAAAGGACAAAGTTTATCATCAGAGTTTTAAGTTGATTTTTACAGCATTGATATAAACAATTAAACAAAGCCATGAAAATTAATTGTTTTTATAAATACAAGCTATTTGTATGTGATGAATCATGCTTATGTCTACATGTTGGGTTGGTTGATTGTAACATTGATGAATATTGATATTTACAGTATGAAACCTTTCCTGTTCCCCTTCCTTCCCTCTCTCATTACCAGGTATTAAAGTGAGAAAATATATAACGATCAGTGCTTCCCATTTTACTGTCAACGGAAGGAGTTCAAAGAGTATATTTTCTATATAAAAAGCTATTAAAGATGAAAAAAGAGAGATTCTGCATACCCTGAATCAGCCACTATTCTCACAGGGTCTAGGTATTAGGAGAGCATGTGCGTTTTCGACACTAAACTTCCCTTCAAAAGCTGTAAGGATCCCTCTTTATAATTCAAACTAAAGGTTCTTTGTGTTTCAACCCTGTCCAACTTAGCGTCTAGAAATTCGCACACATTCAAAGGTACTAATTTGTGACTAAGATTCACGCTCTTAGACAATGAGAGGTTGTCTCCCTCCAAGATAGTAATGTATGTAAAAAAAAAAAAAAGTTGGCAGGGTTCCCTTTAATAATTCAGTCTAAGGATTCTTTGTATTTCAAGCATGTCCAAATTTTGGAGTGGAAAGTTGAACACAGTCAGAGGGATCGTGGTACTAATTTGTGGAAAATCACACTCTTAGACAGTGAGAGGTTGTCTCCCTCCAAGATACATGTAGTAATGTATGCAAAAAAGTTCACAGGGTCTCCCTTTATAATTCAATCTAAGAATTCTTTGTATTTCAACCCTGTCCAAATTTTGGTGTGGAAGTCGAACACACTCAAAAGAATTGTGTTACTAATTTGTGAAAAATCACACTGTTAGACAGTGAGACGTTGTCTCCCTCCTAGATAGTAATCCTTTTGTAATGGATTTTTATTGGCTTTAGAAACCTCGATCTTAGAATTTTACCGGGAAACGATCCGTGAAGAAACCCACATGAAAAGTCGTTTATTACTTTTGTCTAATTAATTCCTCGTTAGGCAAGAACCATCCATCATTTAATCTCCGGACAGTCAACGTACTGTGTCCGAACTGTCCCTCAATAATTTTCTGGTTTATCTTCACACAAGTGTCGATACAGCAATGCACTGAATTCATACAATTATTAAGATTTGTTGAAGTCTTTCTTGAAATGTTCTCGACAATTTGAGATCGGGGTTCCTTGTTCAATTATTATCTACTATTACTAACCAAAATCTGAAAATATGTGAAAGTGATTAATGTGCGAAAAGTTTAATATAAAATAGATATATAATATATATAATATTAATAGAAAATATAGTTTGTATAGACAGCTTAAACTTTGATTTACTTCGTTTCCTATGGTAATATAGGACTAAAAAAACCGAAAATTTAGATTCAAGAAAAGTAAATCGCATGTTTCCACTGGCTTTTCCGTCAATGTTTAGAAAGAAAATCATGGGCGAAGGAATATAGACGATTATGAAACATGAATGTTTGTTACGTAAAGTTAATTGATTATCATCATTGCTTGTTTAATCAATTAATGTAATTATGACCGTTACAAAATTTCTCTAGTTAGATCAACTCATTGCCAGCGTGGTCACTGGATTCATTCAAACTTCAGTAATTAGTGACAATTGATTCCAAACGATGTCCAAGCAAGCAAATTATCTTTTTCGTATATAAATTCAGTTTTCCTAAATCTGTCACTGTTAATCTGTTGGACCCCTATGTTGGAAGATGAAGATGCAAAATACCGAATGCTGTTATTTAGAGAACGATAGTTCTAAATTCTGGTTGTTGAAAATGCAGAAATACAAACTCAACATCAGGAGAGTGATAGAAGGTAAAATTATTGCTATTATTGTACCGTCTAGAATGCCATTTCGATGCTGATGTTATAAATAATTCAAACTTTTGTTGATTTCCATTCTGTGTATAATCATATTTCAAGATGCAAATTTTGACTAGGAAAAAAAAATTAATAATAAAACAATCCCTTTATGATATGGGTTTTTTCTTATGTACTTCAGTTATGTGGTTTTTAATACAAAATTAGTGTAGATCGAGTGATGTGAGAGGATTGTGGGATATCCCATGAGAGCAAAAACATTTCACAGTAAATTTTCAATCTAATTGAAATCAGACCTCTAATTCGCTCCCGTTTACTGATAAGTCGCGATTATCAGAAACGACGAGCGAAGTAGGGATTTGGTTTTAATCAGACTGAGTAAATTTTAAAATTGTTTTAAATTTTTATGATTTTGTCAAAAAAAGTGGCACAGACATTCAACTTAACGGATATAAAATCACTCTATGATGACTTGCTGACAAGTCATAGGGTATACTAAATTGAGTTTGTCAGATTCGTGAATAAATGAAGGAACAAAGAAAGGAAATAAAGATAAATACATGTATGAGTAATATATGTTTATATATAATTATTCAATCCCTATATACGGCATTCAATCCCTATATATGACATTTATTTAGACACTTCTGGTTTGAATGTTATCTTCGATGTTTAGGAACCATAAAATTGAACAAATCGCAGACATAAATATTTGAAAACATGCATAAAAATGACACTGATGGATCGACCAAATAATGCACTATCATATAAAACAGACATAAAAATGGCAATAATCATTATGAAGGTCAAATTTATGCCATAAAAATCTTGTACATGATTATCTATAGGGAATTTTATGGTTCATATAGTTGTTACAGTCACCCTATAGGTTACATGGTGGGTGAGCGGAGAAGTTTCCTACGTTGTTTTTGGCAGGGATTAAGAGGGATTAGTGATTGCATTAACTTTCTAATACTAGTTGATTAGGTAATCATACTTGGATTAGCACTTTCAATTGGGGCGACTGACATTCTAGGAATTTTACAGATTTACGTGTATGACTGACATGCGGGTTGCTGAGAAACAACTTTGGCATGATAGTGTCATGCGTATCGAAGGAAAACCAAACTTTCAACTTCAAAATCTTAATTTGTAGAAAAACTAATGTCATTTAATTCAATTATATAAACATGTTTTTGCTATGTATCGATAGTTTTTGGTCGGTATGTCTGTTTGTGGCAAGAAAAGCGGTCTGACTGTTGACCTAACTGCCGTCCGCGGGCATCAGTATTTCACAAGCACATCTTGTAATAATATAATTTTATTTTACTTTACCGTGAATGTTGTATTTGAAGCTATAACTCATGCTAATTGAGTGATACACAGAGTCATATCTTTAAACTAAATACATTATACGTTTAAAATACTAGTAGATATGCATTAAGACTATCATAATTTATTATTGATTATGAGACAGTAATGAGCCATTTTTAAAGATTTATAAAACTAGGTCAATATGAGTCTAATTTAATCATAACACTGAAAAATTACAAATAATATATTACGTGAACAATCACAAAATTTGATAAATAGTTTAATTTTTCAAAAAACCAGTCCGTCGGTGTATTTAGCAACGAAGTCCCATCGCGTCCCTTTTGTTAAAATTTGCGACTTTTCACACGTATCCCTGAAAATTGGGATGTAAACTAGATGGTTGGGTAAGATATAACAGTACTGGCGTGATAATAAGGGGTAGTGTGCCTGGAAGACAGCTAACCGGGTGCTGTCATAGATGTAGCTACAAGGTCGTCGTGTCAACAACCATTGTGCAAGAACATGCTACACACTGTTATCGGGTACAAATCTTGGGCTGAACCTGTAATAGTTGTCAGGTCACGCACGTGATTGATGGATTTTACCCTCCAAGCTAATTAGCAGCCCCAAAGTCTTCCTACTGCCCTTATTTATAGTTTGGTCATCAAGTTTGGTTTTCATTATATATTTTGACTTGGGAGGGGAAATTAGTATGTGGATTGTGTTCTTCCGTTAATGAGACGTGTATACTGGCTTTGCATTTGCTTTGGATGAGTTTTGCTCTTTTGGATTTTCAAAATGATAAAGAAAAGGATAGATGTAGAAGAATTGTTTAAGAAAATGATCGCCGGTGAGTTTGTGTTACACTAAAATTATTTACAAATATTTATGACATATATATACTGTCACATTGAATAATGTCATTGATTTCTTTCCATTTGCGGGTAAAATCTTTATTCTAATATCTAATGTTAAATGTATCAAGGGTAGAATCCATTGAGTGCAGTTTGTTTGTTTTGTTTTTGTTTGTTGGGGTGGTTAGGTTTTGGGGTTTTTTCTTTTTCTTTTTTTTTTTTTTTCAAAGGTGCCTGTACCTTTTCATTTGGGATTTTTTGTCCCATTTGCATAATGATCAATGTTTTGGAAAAATCATTGAAATTTCCATTGGGAAGGGTACTTATAACGGACCTGATTTTGAAGTTTAAAAAAAACCACAGGAGTGGTTATTTCATCGTATAAGATAATGATCTCCGTATGAAAAGTTTGGATTCGGCAATTAGTTTTATCCGAATCATATCCAGATCTACTTATTTAACTCTGTCTCCTTCAGTTATAATTCATCCTCATCCCGTTATGCAATTCGCCAATTGCATCACAAACAACTGCTCAGTATCCTCTTCAGACCCTTGAACCCTTGGGACATAGTAACGATGTAACATAATTATCGTCAGTGCGACTAAGGGGCAAATGATACTATTTACCCCCCGAATTTCTTATCTCCATGGACTCTCTGACAGCACACAACTTCGACCTCGAACGGGAAAGAGAAAATGCTTTGAAACCAGATACGGAATTGCCTTGAAAACAGACTAGTTAATTGGCAATCAAGGGACTTTCACAACTCTTGTTTTCTTACTTGTCAAATGTTCAGTTTGAAAATTTCACTGTCCCGAAAGTTAACAGCATGTGTGAAAAACTATCGCAGTGAGCTCCACAGTCTCTTTTCTTCAATGTGTTGTCTTCTTCACACGATTATAGATGACTTTGGTTTAGAATATGCCAGTTGTGGCCCCTTGCTAGGTCCCATCCGGCAAGGATCTGCAAATCATGTGACAGGTGTGACTTACCTGGGGTGTTGTTAAATTTGTCTTAATTTTGCTTGATTTTGATTGGAATGTGTGTATAAGATTTAATAACTATTGTTTGAAAATACATGCTTGATCACTCTGATTTTGTCGATACCGTTTAATATAGCGATTTAAGAAATCTAAATTCGTTGTTTTTGGTGATGAGGGTTTGTTTCAGCGCGAAGCTTTTGAATTTGAAGGAATTAATTTGTTGTTGTTAGAAATCCTTTTTAAGAAATGAACATAACTCAAACCTAACCCCTCTACGAATGTCATACCACGCTGTGATTACCTCATTGACATTCAGCTTGCAAATTCACCAAACTGCCAGATAGTTCATAAAACGACCCCTGTTTTGTTTATTTTCGCTTTATATTCTATGAAATGCATATCAAAGCAAGCGTTCCGAAAAATATAAATATTTTGTTGCTATACAAATATTGGACAAAACACAGTACAGTCCAGTAGTCACAGTGGTTTGGTAATAATTACTGTCTTTTCACTTCCCTACGCATAGAAACAAAATAATGAAAAGTCGCACAATGGCCTTCTATTATTCAATTACTCAATACCTTGTCGATATTTGTGTTTTATTTTCACAGTAGTCATTTAAATATTTTAGCGTGTTTTTATCAATTTCCATTGTTTTGATAGTACTTAAATTTTGGCTGACGACCGAGTGACTTTCATTTTACAAATTTAAGTTCATTTTACCAAGAAATCTTGCGAGTTGCTGATTTAAAATATTAGAGTCTGTGCATTTTCAACAATGGTCGAAGGTAAGTGATGGTCATATAAAAAATGTGTCTAATTATTTCATATAGGCTTGTTCATTTTAGTCCACTATTTATTATTATTTAATTTTCATTATCATTATTTCATGAAGGGGATGTTTTGATTATTTGTTGCAGGATTAAAATGCTACATCGTTGTTGCAACATCAAAGCTAACGATTTTTTGTTATATTGCTTAAAGTTTGATTTTTATTTTGTGATAATTGGTGGTTCCAACTCAAATAAAATTCAAGGAAAGCCAGTTTATTGCCTTATTCTAATGGGTTCACTTTGAAGTGTGTAATTTTAATGAAAGTTTTGAGAGAAATCGGCGCGAAATCTCTCTAGTAATTTAGATTTCCAATCTACCCGTAGGGCCATGCGAGATTGTGCAGCTTGGGGCTGTTTTTCGGTAACACGGCTAATACTAGTTTTCTATTGTTCTGTAAATGTTAAGTTGTCCGTGTACCCGTTAACTCGTTGTACCCTTCCAAATGGATGGGCAAAACCTGTTTACCTGGAAAGACATGGGCTCTCGGCTATTGTAAGATTACGGGGTAGGTCGTGTGAAGCCAACAGAACTGGAACGAGCAAGATAAAAATTGCAGGGTGCATAAACCAACTTACAAATCCTTTGAAGGGTTTCTCGGGGACAGTTTTTGCCCGCAAACTGAGATACAAGCAGCGGGATTGAAAAAGTATTACACTGCAATTTGATTGGATTGATTGGTCAGTTTGGTTTCTCGATACCCCCTGCTGACCTGCTAATTTTGACCAGCTTCACTGGACTTGAATGGACATGGTTTCTTTATATGTGTTATAACTTTTCTGACCTCTTGGAAAACGGTTGGATAAGTGTGTTTTGGATTAGAAATTAATGAATTTTGGATTTGGAAGATGTTGTTCGCAGACGACAGGCAGTGTAGCCATCATGGCAAAGGATTTCTGTACTTGAGTATTCTGCAGGACCAACCATGTAAGTTATAGAAAATGTTAATAAAACGGTGTTATTTTTAAGTTTCGTTTTCAGAATAAAAAGATGAAAATGGATTCAAATTTTGATGGTATTCAGTAGATTGTATTTGGGTGAAAGTATCTTTATTGTTAAATTTTGTTACTCTAAAATGTTACATAAAATAGTCTTTTCGTTAAACATTTCCTAGAATTTTCTTTGAAACTGTTCTCAAAAAATGGTGTTTCCGATGAAATTGTAGAAATTTATTGAATTATAAACACTAGTACGAGTTGATTCCAATTCTTGTATCATTAGCATATGCATAAGTACTTGAAGTTCTTACTACTTTGTGAAATCTTTTGTTCTTTTGGATGGTTTATTGATACGTCTATATTTATGGGGTCTATTGAATGGTCATGTTTTTCCACACTGTTGCTAGGAAGCCCAATATCGTGTACTAGTACGCCACTAAATGCCCAGCTTTCTTTAATCCCTGTGTCCAGTTATCTAGCAAGGATAGACTTAATCAAATTTTGCCTTGCTGTCTTAGGGTATTAAATGGTTTGCACAGATAAGATAAATTTGGAGGGATTTCCGTCTATCAAAGGGCATAACACTCGAAACCAATTACTGACGCTTGTTCTCCATTACAAGTTCAATTAAAGCCGGTTACGACTTTAGATACGGAGTTCCAATAAAGTTCATCCAAGAAACGAGAAAGTCAGCTTGACCACATGGTTGATATCCTCTAAGTCGTCATTAGATGACATTCTTGATGAAACGGTACCAATTTTGGCGCAGTCCAATTAACTTTGAATAAATTGAACCCATGGATGATCGTATAACGGATGAATGCGTCTCATGCGAAGACTTTCATTAAAATTGCATGTCCTTAACACCCAACCTCCAAATCCTGTGAAAATATAGAATATCTATAGATGGTGATAAAGGATGGAACAGCTGTGACGTGTGTTACAATGCTTTTATTCTGGAAGACATGGAACGGATTGCATAAGTATCGGATAGTTTTGGTCAGTTTCAGCAGCTGTTGTTGATGGAAGGAAATCTCATTCTTATTTGATTACTTTGTATCGATTTCTAAACCCACAAAGGAAAAGGGTTCAAGACTCGAAACATTATTTCATGTAAAGTTGTGTGTGTATACTTTTTGTTTGATTGTTTCATCTGTGAAAGAAAGAAAAAAAGGAACAGATGAAAGGTAAGATAGAAAGAAAAGAACACAGGTGTTCTGTTCTTATTCATACCTTTTGAATTAGAGAACCCGTGGGCGATTTTGGTTTTGCTTCTCGTTAAATCGGCCGGACTCGATTGGGGACTTCAAACATGCCGCATTTATTAGGTATATTGCCTTTGAATGACCAGTGACAATGTTCGTATTCCTACCCGATGTATTTTACACGCATTGGTAGATTAAATTTACATTGTTCCTCTGGCCATGATATTACCTAGAAATTATATTATATGGTTTCTTTTGTTTGATCTTCGCTGTTCTTATACTGTTAATTGTGCTTGTTTTGACTCGTACAATTTGATTATCCGATGTTCAACACGCAATAAATGTAATTTTAAAATATATACATACATTAAAGCTTATTTGACTCGAAATGCACCGGGACTTTCTTGTATTACCAATGTTTGCACTAGTTCCCTTTTGTGGTTTAATTTTGCAGTTTGATTTTCATGTAAGTTCCATATTAATGAACAGGGCAGTTGGAGGCATTTCGGGGGGAGGGGGGGCGCTTTGAATATAGTTTCGTTTCATAACATCATAAAAATTGATCCATGATCCACAAAAAAAGGGCTTGGAGGAGCGCCCTGGCCCCGGGTATTTACGGGCCTGATTAATGCTTTGCAAATACCTTAACTATAATAATATTTAGTGTCCGTGAAGTTAAGAAACTGCACAGTCAAAGTTTCGACCTATAAAATTTCGCGCTGGGGCATCAGTGCGCTACGGGTCCAATCTCTGACATTCTCCAGCTGTTGTTGTAAGTCATTGAGATGTTATCTACGAAATACACAGCCATGGAGTTTAATATCACCTAATCAGTAATGACATGGTAATTACAGCGACCCTTATATCACACAGTAATGATGAAAGATACGACTGGGACCAAAATGGCAGCGAGACAAACATTTCAGTTTTGGACAAACGAGTGCGTGTTAATCTTTACGCGGAGAGATGATTTATTAACTCCGAGGAGATAATCAAAATATGACACGGACATCGTCTGTAACGGGGGAGCACATCGTAAGGAAAGTCCGAAAGAGAGCTCGGATCAGCAAATAACGCGTGGGGCACAAAGTTTATTTATTTATTTATGAATGAATAAATGTTTCTAACATTTTATGATTACGAATGGGTTTCAAATTTCAGTTTAGAAATATACAGATTTCTTCTTTTCAAGGTTTAATGAAAAAAAAAATGAATAAAATAAATGAATAGACAGTGTTATACACAATAGAACGTTTGAACCTATTAATTAATAGTGAATGTCCGACAAAACGATCTTTTGATATTTTTGTCTTAGAATAAACAAACATAAATTGTTGACTAGATAAACATAACATTGTTTGAGGATGACAATGGAATATTGATGACCCACATCTATTTTGACGTTGTAACCTATGACATATCCATTTGTCTTGGCTCACTTCCTTTGTACCTTGCAGGTATGGTCATTAAAGCTTTGTCTGGGAGGTTGGGGCTATTGTTGTACATGCTTACGCAACGCGTTGACCGATTGCACTTTACCCTTTTCGAGTTGGAATATCGAATGTTTGCCGATTCGAACGTTCATAGAAATTTTTATTTGCACGTCTTATAGGACGATCAACAACCTATTTGAGTCGGTTTGTTTGACTAGACATTATTGGACAACCACAGTTTCAGTCGAGGTGTCAGACCATGCAAATGTGCCATCAAATTTAACAAAGTAGTTCCGGGGATTTGAAACCGATCATTTCGCACACAATTTTAATCTGTTAATGGTCAGTGTATTTTCAGATTGTGACATCTGGGGATTTTTATTGTATCGTATGTAAGAAACTTACAAGTTACAGAGTTTAACACAACACAATGAAATATTTCATTGGTCACTATGTTTTCATAGGGTATCTTCTTGGTATGGAATTTATCATGTGTGTTTTTGTTTTTCAGCGTATGAGATGTCCACACCCTCCATACGCCGTCGGCAGACGGATGCTGACCGACAGGTCAACAGGCTGCGCAACTGTATGCCAGAACGATTCAATACATTGGTCAAGATGCATTTGTCATTCCTATTGGATTTAGACGGCTCTAAACTTGAAGAAATTATAGAGGAACAGCAGCCTGAAGTCCCCGTACCACACAAGAGAAAAAGTTCAACCCCTTTCTCAAAGAAAAAAGGTGTGTTTTCTTTCCAATTTGTATCTATTAAAAAAAGAACTTTAAGATAAAAGTTCAGAATATACAATTAGGTATTGTAATATAACTGTCTTCATTTGCAAAGTGTAATCGGGGAAAATCATATGCTGATGTTTTCTTCTGTCTGTGTGTCCAACAGATCATTTTGATGAACCAATCAAACCTTCATTTTCAATAAGCTATCGAATTTTCAGTTCAAAATGCAAAGTCCATCATGTATTATATACTTTATTGTATATAGCAGGACTTTAAATTTTTATACTCTTTTAGGGTCATTATAGATCATTGGTCTTGTCCAGATCTGTATAACAAATTCATTGTCATTATACAGCATATATACATGTATAAGGGTTTTTTTCTTTCTTCTTGCAGCCAAACATAGCAGCAGTAGTTCTATGAATGTTTTATTTGGGGCAGCACTTACAGATGAAAATGTGGCTAGAATTTACCAGCTGATTGAATTTCTAGGAAGAACAGAGAGTAAGAATCAGTTTTCAAAATGACTATAATCTACCTCAACAAAATTACCATCCTTTCTTATTACAAGGCTTGTGAAAATTTGACAGTATTCTGAAATTTTCTTTTATTAGGACAAAGAAAATGCATGTACATGTATACCAAATTTGACTGGATATTTCACTTACTTATTTTTCAGAAATATTATTATTCATTCAGTCTTTATTGGTTAAGTTAGATGAAAGTTCGAAATTCGAATAATGATACTGCTGCATATGTTTTTAGAAGCTGCATATTAATTTTTTCTCTTTTTTCAGATTTGAAAACAGAAGGATTGTTTAGAAAAACAGGAAACTTTGCCCGTCAACGTTTATTGAAGGAGTGGCTAAATGAAGGTGTTGATTTGTGCTTAGACTCTGATACTTTTACTGCCCATGACTGTGCCACAGTGCTGAAAAATTACTTGGGAGAGTTACCTGAGCCCCTTCTGACAGAGAGACACTACCATGCACATTTACAGATTGCTGGTAAATATATATAGAATATTCTTCATAGGAGTTCTTACCTGAAAAGAGGGGGGGGGGGGGACAGTATTCAGATTAGAGCATTTTGATACATGTAGTACAAGTACATTTGTGAACCTGATGCTGTATTTTTATATGATAAAAGTATTTACTGATACCTTTTGAGTGCAGATTTACAAATTAAAAATAAAAAGATCTTTCAGATCAAAGTGTAGCTTGAATTCACAATCTTTTCAGCATTTAAACTTTTTATTTTGGTCATATCACAAAACATTTTATCATATTTTGTATCATCTTTTATTATAGAAATGGCATCAGGATCTGTTCTCGAGAAAGAGAGATTGAGAGCAAAGGCAAAGCAGTTGAGGACCCAACAGCTACTGTTCCTGCTACTACCACGCACCAATGCACTTCTACTGGAATGCCTGATTGACCTGTTACATCGAGTTGCCAATATTTCGGAGAATATGATGACATCCACAGCACTCGGCACCATGTTTGCTCCACATTTACTCTGTCCTAGAAAGCTACCAGCGGAAGACCTTAAAGCCATATCCCCATCAATCACGAAGGCTGTTTCCTTCATGATCGAGAACGGATCACAAATTTTCAAGGTACATAAATTAAAATCTTCCCATCCAAGATTAGTGACACTTAAGAGACTTTACTTTTTCTGTCTGTTCCTGTTTTATTTATGGCAAATGCAATTCTTGGACTCTACAGTTTAGTTAAAATAATGGTTTTACCAGTGTTATAATCTAGTGATTCGTGGTAAAAAGTTTCCTCTTCAATTATGTATTATATCATTGTACCTACACTTCGAATAATTTGATGTACATGTATCTCTCTTAATATTAGTAAAAGTTGCAGCCAAAGAAAGATTTATCTTCTAGAGATCTGCATCACATACTGGCATTTTGAATCATGACTGATGATGAGTTTTCTAAACTTACTGCATCTCTTTTTTTCTTTCTTGAATAATGTTAACTGTTATTTGAGTTGCATCCTATTTTCTATGAATTCATTACTCCAGGTTCCCAAGGAGCTTGCAGCAGACATCGCTAATTATTGGAGGGAGATGGAAACACCTAACAAGTGTCCCAGACCAGTTTCACCAGCAGACAGTGGTGTAAAGTCAGATTTATTCAGTGCTAAGGTGAGTGAATTGGCATTAAATGTATAAAAAACATTTTTGTGTAGCCTACTGAGTATATATAGCGTCACTTTGCCCATTGTGATTACCTGTTCTATGATAGTTACTGATGATGCATACGACTTCACTTTGTGGTTGTTATTGACACCTACATTCGTTGGAAGACCACATTTTAGTTTAACGATGGAAAAAGTAAATAACCATTACATGGTATAATGATGTACACAACTCTCAAATTCTAAAATTTTATGATTAGCAGTATGATTGAATACCTCAAGACTCTACTAAGATATTGCCTGAAAACTTCTATGTTTTGTTTTAAAATGACCGACATGAAAGATACTTTATTTTTGATTTTACAGAAGTATGGTAGTTCTCAGGCAGTGAACACCGTAATCAGCTTCGCTGAGAGGAAACAGTCTAATGAGGTGGAGACATCTAATGAGACACAGGTAGCACTTGCTAAATTGTATGCGCATGTCCAGATGATGCCCGAGTCTGCGAAGAAAAAGAAACTCTTGAAGCAGTTCAATCGTGCGAGTGGTTCATCAAATGGCAAGCATTCAAGAAGCCGTACACTAGGAGAGCAAATAAAGGTTTGTGCTTATTCTACCTATATTTGTTATTTAATCCTGATCATTAAAAGTCAGTTGCTTGATAATAGAAATGTGTGTGCCAAAATATTACAGTTACCTTGCGGTTGCATACCTCCCCAACAGTGCATCTTTTAATTGTAACATTGAATATAATATAATACTAAGCAATAAAATTTTCACCCAATAATAAAGTCTCTTTTTTTTTTCATTTTCAGAAACATTTTTCTAGTCTCCATCGCCATCATAAAAGGAGAGGTTCAAATGACAGCAGTCAGTGTACAGCTAACTTACCCTGGGGAATCACCAAGACCATAAATATCGATGAAAATGACAACATAGATGACGATGTGTTCAAATGCAACACTCCAAAAAATTCATCAAGTGTCAAGGACTCACAGGTAGGAATATTAAATGTTGTCTTAGAGATGAATCTTGTGAATAATTTTCATATCCTATATAATTTATGATGAATTTGAATATACAGTTTTCTCTTTGTAAGTTGGAGGGACCAAGAAAAATAGATGGAATTAACCTGATATTCAATTATATATATTGATATAAGATGAAAAAACCAATGTATATTCTTTTATTTTTTCATCTTATAAAGAAGTAACTGTTGCATTTAAAATCAACTTACATTTTTACTCCATTTTGCAGGTCAGAAGTCCAGCTGTCTATATTGTGAATTTGTCAAAGTCACCAATGACTCCCAAATCCAGAAAACGTCACAGCAGTGACAGCAGTGATGGAAGTATTCCAGAAAAAAGACCAACTCCTGATAGGATGCCATGCTCAGAAAATGAGATCCGCTACCTTCCAAATCCACCACTGGATCACAAGCACTACCCATACTCTCCTAGCGGTCATCAAGGGAAACCTATTGCCATGGTATCACCCATTACACATTCGCCAATCACAAACTCTGTGAAGAAAGCTCCACCCAAAGTACAGGTATGTATTGTATAATGCTGTATATGACTTTGTCATTCAGTTTAATTTATTCTTTAATTCTCCTGATACTATTCAAAATTCTTTTCACTAAAATTTTGTAACAATTAAATATCTTAATTCTCTAAAGTACATTCAACTTACCAGTAAATTTTATTTTACAAGAATTTCATAGGAATTATTAATTAAATGTATCTTGCTTTTCATTTCAGAAAGAGATGAAAACCCCAGGATCAAGAAAACCCATGATGATCTTAAATTCTCCCAACATGTTATCTGTCGCAAGCCATCTCTAAATGTCTGAAAAGAGATTTTATATAGGGGTCAAACAGATGAACTAGTCCACAAGCTGAGATTTGTAGTGCTAAAAGTAGTGTCCATGGATTACATCTTTTTCAAACAAATGTTGAAGAGATAGGTTTTGCGAACATGGCAAAAAAAAGAGTCTATTTTATCAGAATTGTACATGTATTTTTAAGTGCTCTGTATATATGCAATATGTAACATTTGTATAAATGTATATTATGAACAAATGCCCATGCATGTCCAACTTCATCTTGTGCCATGAATGAAAGATTAAGGATTCCTCATCATTGTGATAGTTTGACGTTTAAAACGTTCAAAAGAAGTCTATTACAGATTTTTAACTTAGTGCTCAGCATGTTCAGCAATCTGTCACAGATCCTTGTAAATCTACCCACCCCTTTTTTTTTTTTTTTTTTTTTGAGTGGATGAACATCTATTCAAGCAAAAAGGGGGTGTTCATGATTTCAAACAAAAAAGGGTTTTTAGGGTCTACAGGTACATGTGATATGTAGGTGTTGACAATTTATTGTCTTGAAAGTGAAAGTGAAAGTGTTTTATGAAATGATTTGTAGATAGATGCACATTATCAGTTTGGACAGTATTATTAGTGCTTTGAGTCCAGAATGCAGTTCGTGTCCATATAGTTTGAGATAATATAGAGTGTTGTTTTCAGTGGGTGTACATAAATATATCAGATTACTTTTGATCTAATAATTGTACTACTAAAAGATGTAAACATATGATATATGTATGACTGCATACATTAAACTAATGAAGATTTATAACGATGTTTTCTCAATCTCTGAAGGACTTCAATTTTTTGTGTTGGAACCCTCGGAACAATAATGTAAGTACCCCATTGTACTCAACGAGGATTAATGGGTTTTACCTAGTTTTCCCCACCACTAGACTCTGACCGCAATACGATACTGACCTTTGCCACGAGATACTGACTTCCACACTAGATACTGACCTCCACCACTAGTTACTGACGTCCACCACTAGATACTGACCTTTGCCACTATATACTGACCTTTGCCACTAGATACTAACCTCCACCACTAGATACTGACCTTCACCATCAGTTACTGACATTCACCACTAGATACTAATCTGCCGCCACTAGATACTGACCTCTGACGCTAGTTACTGACCTCCACCTCTAGATACTGACAGCCGCCACTAGTTACTGACCTTCACCACTAGATACTGACCTCCGACACTATTTACTGACATCCGCCACTAGATACTGACCGTCGTCTCTAATTACTGACCTCCACCATACAGATGTACCATTGATATGGCGATAAGCAGCAAACAGATACCCGAAGAAAATCGAAATATAAAATATATGAAATAGATACTCGCTAAGTATTTAGTCTCATGATCAAACGATCTGGGCCTAATAAGTTTCTTGTCAGTCAGAAGTGACCTTGAGAATCGTCTCCCAATTATCTGTAGAATTTATCCGCTTTTTGCCATGGGTGATGCTTCCAGAAAATATATATTGTGCATATATATTATCGTATCTGTCCGGTGGCAGAGTAGTCAAATAGCCTTTGTCAACTTTGGTTGATATTTGGGCCTATCTTTGCCTTTCGACAGTCTGTATCTTTTAGACAACGTTTTACTTTAAAACTTTATTCTGTCTCACCAAAAGTTGACCAAGACTGTTTGACTACTCTGCCGCCGGACAGATTTGAAATACTGGCTGTCTAAGGATAAATTTTATTACGCTGATGCACGACTTTGTTGCTTTCCGGTACTAGGGGACAGACTGCTTAACCCAAACCACCACACAGATTTCAATTAAAAAGTAAACTATTTAAGGTGAAATTAAACAAGTGCATTTTTATCGTCATTGCCTGTAGCCTTAATTCAGTCATGGATTAAAATCCAGATTTGATTGAAAGTTGGCCGAAAGGCACTAGTAATGCGAAAGAAAAATACATATATGTATATTGTCCTTGAGGGCACAAGCAAAGAATTCCTTTCAAACTGATTGATATACATGGTGTATTTAGATCAGATAAATATTATTAAAGCATGGTATTTTGTCACAAACTGCAGAAATAACAGAAACTTATACATTCATATTTTTTCTTTTGGTTTGTTATGGTTTTATGGAGCGTCATAGCGGTCTTATATGGACCTTTTACCGATATAACAATGAAACCATAGCATATAATAATCAAACTACAGCATATAATTATGCAACCAAAGCATCTTATTATGAAACAACATGATGCGAAAAAGAGCTCATATAAGACAGGTGTGGCGTTCCATATGATTTACGTCATTTCCAGTCGTTTATTCAGTTATATTGCGAGATTGAGGTGGGGGGGGGGGGGTTTAAAATCTCGTACCCAAAGTAACAAATCGCATGTCAAGCACATAACTGTGGGCACAAAATTTGCCCCTTCTCCCGTACAAGCGTTCCCTTTTCGGTGGTCAATACAGGATTAGGAGAAAAAAAAAGAAATACTCCAATAAAGTTATCTGTTTCCTTGTTTTTCTCGTTTGTTGAAAAAAAGGAAAAATACATGTATATGCAAATGTATATTCTAATGAGGAGGCACTCGATCCCTATAATCCAACCTCTAAGTTTCAATTTAGATTACTTCGACCAAAAGTCCCGCGATGGCGGTGGAAACCGAAAGACCTGGGATAAACTTTGACTGGGACATTGACAATCTTACTAGGTTTAAGAACACTTGGAGGTAGAACCCTCGGTCGAGTTCAACGTATCACAGTTACCCGTTTGACCACCGTTGTTCACAAGGTCTGTGGAGTTTAACTCGTGGCCGAGAAGCGAGAAGTCGCGGTTTCGAATCCAGTCAGCGAGTCGTCGGTGTCCCGTCTTTCAGTCACGAGACAAAAAATAATAATAAATATCTGAAGAATAGTAAGAACAAGACGTGCTGTGGGCATAAAACATCTCTCACTGTGTGGGCAAGGACTTATCTTGTTTATAAGTCCTTGGTGTGGGTATGTTGTGTGTATATATATATATATATATATATATATATATATATATATATATATATATATATATATATATATATATATATATATATATATCGAATCTCACCGTGGGACATGGTCGTTAGCAATTTGTTTTCGCTTGCGTATAGGTTCATAATAGGCATACCCTCGTGAAAGCACACTCACCGTTTCCAATCCATTAATGAATTAAATTGGGGTTGAAATATATCTAATACAAATAACAGAAACAGTAAAATAAAATTCAATAACTGTTTCTGAAAGAAAAAATAAAACGTCACATTCTCCTTATTATTTATCCCCTTGTGCAATTGCGATATATCGGTCTGTTCATATATGGAAGAAAATGAAAATCTGATACATCTATCTTGCAACCTTTTATTTTGTTTGTTTTTATAAAACTATTAATCTCTGTCAAAACTATAATGATTACTACATGGGCCATTTTCGTACCCTTCTTATATTGCATAGAGTTATTGAACTGCTTTCTCCTCGAGCATCCTCGGTTCCCCATGATATGAATATTCAGCGGTAGCGCAAATACCATGGGGAACCGAGGATGATCAAGGAGAAATGAGACGATTTTGGTTTTATCTCGGTCATCGTGCAGAAACCGAGTGTGGGAACTCACTGTAACTTCTCATCTCTGTAAAACGTGGATCCCAACCCCCACCCCTAGATGTTAGCTTCAGGCATTACCAATGCACCTACCAGAGGTCAGCGTTAAACACATGTCTCCAACATACATACAGGTATATGAAATTATTTTTGTACAGGATAAATTATTTAAAAAAAAACATTAAATGATAATCTCATGAGAGAAAAAAAACACTCACATACACAACAGAATCTGAATTTGTTGGGTTGTTTGTATGTTTGGTGTTTTACATCACATTTTTTTGTTTGTCATAACCTATCAATTAAGGAGGAGGTGAGAAACTTTTTGAGTATAGTGGCATCATCTGGGAATCGAACACACATCGGAGTTTGTTGGGTGAAATATTTGTCAATAGACAATACCTTAAGACAACGCCTACGAGCAAATATTTACTGAAGATATAAAAGTAGCATCTTGAGTTTTAAACAAGGTTTGCAATAAAATTACATTATAATTATTTTTCTCTTTTACACATAACTCAAAAGTCTTATTAATTAGGCACCTTTATTAAGCAAATATTTCACATACGTGTATACGATATACCTTACATTGTAGTCTAAAATTCTAGACGAAATGAGACGCCAATAAAATCAACGATGCAATAACCCACAAAATGTATAAAATATGAAATATCACATTCAACTAGAATGATAAGACACCGAAAACAAATTTTAAAAACATTTTCTAAAAATACTTATGTAACATAAACATTCACAAAACAATTCTTAAAATGATCACTTACGATAAATGGTTACTCGGGTGTTAAAATTATCCAGATATTTGGCAAGGCAGATTATGCACATGGTAAGGTATGGGTCACTGTGGTATATTGCACTTTATATATGCAGGTGTATGAAGGTGTGCTATGATCAGTTGAGGACTACAGATTAGGATAATAAATGCTAAATATTACTGGCAACTAAGAAGATAACACTGGTAAAAGGTGAAGAAAAAAAAAGAGGTAGAGAAAGAGAAGGGTGGTACATCTTTTAAAATTACTTCACAAGATTGGTCCCTTGTGCAATTAAACTCGTTATTAAACAATTAACATTTTTTTAGTAAGACACTACAGTGCTACAAAAGTCTAATGTTATCTTTTCATTATGGTCCCTTAATATGTCAATAAAATATAAGTTTACAATGAATGCTACTTAATTCTTATCTAAGTAAATACTTTACTAAAATTGAGACTACTCTACCGAGACTGAAACTCCACTTGATACGATTAATTTTGTAACATTTACTCATGTACCAATTCTTTGTACATGTAGTAGATATCAAGATTTCAAATCATGTCGACACTTAATGTATAAAATGTCATCTTTTATCAATAAATAACTTAAAATTACACTCCCAAATCAATGTTCATACAAAATGACATGCTGTAATTTTATAAAACATACACTCTGAAATTTTGTATCATTTGGCACATAATTGTTGTAATTACACTCCAATATTTTCATACAATTTCGACACTGAAGTTTTAAAATGTACACTTCTTTTACATCTTTTCCGATATATTTATAAACTATAAGTGATACATATCTTGTAAGAAATTAACATATCTATGATGCCACTTCATCATATCTACTCAAATTCAGATCTAAAACTTGACTAACTTGATAACGTATATATAAGTTTTCTCTAAAAGAACAACAACGACAAAAAAACTCCCCAAATCAATTAACATGAAACAGCATAGAGAAAATTAACAGTATAATGAAAATATAAATTGTGAAGTCATGCTTCTTAAGGTGGCACAACCCTCTGAACTCTCTGGTACAAAATCTTATCGTGAATTCATTTTACAAATTTATTATGTGATTCCTTGCTAGTTGTATGGAAATATGTCGATCACCGAACAATTTTGTAATGATTTGTTCTTATCTTGGAAAAGGGCATTCAAGCATTTTTTTTTAACATAGAATGTCCTAAAAAAAGCAAGAAAAATACATGTCGACGTTCACGAAAGACCTATAGGTGTATTGGTTACTTTGCTTTTAAAAAATGTTTAATGATATTAATCATATCAGATCATGACTGAGGAGGAAACCAGCCTCATTAATAAGTATAACATCCTGGGAATCAAACCCAAGATCTTCTGTGCTGCAAGCCAAGCATTTAATTACTACACATAATCTGTTCTTATGTCCAGAAGGATGCCCTACCTTAAGACACATGATATGTGACTACCTAGACACATATAAATAGAGAAACAACTTATATATAAATACTTGATACAAGTATCATTCTTCCTTTTTCATGCCCAGCTACACAGATCAGCAAGTACATGTAATTAATCAGCCATAACATACCAAGTAAAACACCAAGTAACATAACATGTACATCAGTATGAAACAGTGGCATTAGTTGGTACAAAACTCTTATCAGCACATAACAAAAATCAGCAAGCATAATGCAATGACATAACTGTTATACTCAATAATATCTATAAGGCAGTAAATCTGATTTGTAAGGCTTTCTCTATGAAACAGTCATTACCCTAAAAATATAATCGCAGTGACACCTTTTTCTTCCTAGATAGGTTTCATTAGCAGTAATTCAGTTGGAGTTACCTCCTGTTGTCGGCCATATTTGTGGTCAAGCATGATTTTTTGCCCCATAATCATACTAAGTTTAATTAATTTTATTCAGAAAGTTGTCAACATTTACACTTCTTTAGAAACTTTTTTACTTTGTCTATACCTCAAAATTTGCATAAGCATAGCAAAAACACAGGACATGCCCTAATTTGGAGAAATTACATACACAATTTGTTGATTTAGCAATAAATATTCCTCAAATACTTCATGAATTAAAAAACCAATTCCTTATATACCTCAAAGATGGCGGACAACTTGTCACAAGGGAGGTAACTCCAATAAAATTATTTTATGATAATGAAATCAACATAATGCTAAGGCATACATGGGATTAGGTTACACATGTATTCATACACTTCCCTTCAGTGAATGTTTGATTTGTTGCTATATTTTACTTCTACACAAGATAGCAGGGTGCATGTGAAAAGTTCCATCTTTACTACCCACATTGTATTTACTATACTGGTTGGGGATGTATTGGTTATTTTAGTAGTCTAGATTATAAAGTCATGGCGCAAATACATGTAAGAATAATTTTTTCTGAAATCAAATACCTGACATTTAATGAAATGTTTTTACCCCAACATTCTAAGAATTCATACATGGCTAGATCATAACATTTGAACAGGGATGGTTGACAAGTACTAAGTGCAATACTATTGATACCAATAAAATTGTAACAAAATGTTATTATAATGCCATAACATGACCAAGATTACGCATCTGTCTGACTCTACTCTGTATAAAGGTATGCCACTATAGACTTTCTTAGAGTCTTGCCCTGACGGCATTATATGGCATCTAAGATGTAATTGGCAGTTAAATAGACCAAATATTTACGAAGACTTTTCATCGCTTGCTGTGCTGCTTGTGTCATCGTCATCGAAATCATGGTGATGTGTCAGTTTGGTGGGCGTCTCTGCACGTAGGCGTGTCACACTCTGGAGTCTCTGTAGATCGGGGTTTACAATATTGCACTTGGCATCTTTGGAACCATCGTTTGTCCTCTGTCTGACGAAGGAATGATGGCTCTGACTGACTTCTGAGGGGTTGATTTTATGTTCGTGACCAACGGTGGACTCGTGAGGCAACTGAAGGGGAAAATAATAGATAACAACTATAAATACATACTCTGTAGAAATTATACTATTATCAAATGAGAAATCTTGATACATGTAATACATGTATAAATATATGTACATGTAAAGGAAACAATTTAAAGACTAGTACTTCATCTTTTCATAAAATGTGACACAAAGGTATGAAATAATGTATTAGTATTCAAAACATTTTCTAAGGAATGCTTAAATATCTTAAAACAAAGATGATAATACATATCCCAAAATCAATACCAAATATCTCTAAAATACTACAATTCTTAAAGGTATGTTACAGAAAAGTTTAAAAACGAGGGTCTGTGGTATGCAATAAATTTTAACAGATTTAATTACAAACAGCAGCAGATTGAACATCTTGATGGTAGAAAAATAATACTGTACACTTTGAGCACTAACTTACCAGCATGGGTGGTGACCTGAACATATATGACAGAGGATAATTAATGAGGTTCAAGATCGATTCAGCATACAGATCAGCGTAACGTTGTACTTGATTGGCAAAAAATGTCAACCTGGAACCTAATAATTTGAAAATAACAAACTCAAGATAATTCTCATAGAACTTTCATAGTATTCATATTTCAATATGGCTTAATATTTTTAATCTTAAGCTGAAAACCAAATAAAATTTCCTCTTCAGGACATAATAATCAAAACATACACACCTAACTTGGGACACTGCTGTCATTTCATGAACAAAGGCTCAATTACAATTTTCTGAACATCCAAGCAAAGGCTTACAAAGTAATGGACTTGTGGCACAAAGCTTACTGAATCATGCTTACCTAACTTGGTACACTGCTATTATTTTCATGAACAAAGGTTCAATTACGGGTGAACAGATTTTCTGAATATCCAGACAAAGGCTTACAGAGTAATGGACTTATGACAAAAAGCTTATGGAATCAGAGTCTATTGTTCAAAGGAACATATGTCGCCTGAGAAAATAGCTGTATAGAAAAACAGACTGACAAAAGAGAAAGGGAATCCTATATATTGCTATGTTTTGAATATGAAACAATTATACGAAGAAGCAGTAAAGTAAGTTTAAGCATACCACTTCTAAACAAACTCCCAAGTACTCCATATGACATATCTAGCTCATGAACCGAGTCCTGAAAAATATTGTTTCAACAACAATTACCAATTAACACTGATAAATAGAAGATACAACTAATCATATTCAAACATTTCTCAACTATTGTTAGAATTAATATTAATACATACGATACGTACAAAATATATGTCTTAAAATGTAAAAAAAAAGAATAATTTATTTATGATGTATTTACCATTAAGGCTCTCTGAATATTTGAAATGTTAGGTCTCTCCTTAGTACTGCTGTCTAAATTTCTAGAAAAAAAAAAGAAAACATGAGATGTATATGTATTTACTTGAATATATGTTATGTGAAATAGACATAAGTAAACCTTATTTTATATCAATATGCATCGTGTGAACCCCCGTCTCATCTCTTCTTCTCTCGTTCTTCGAGAGAAGGAGAGATGAGACGGGGGTTCACACGATGATCAATACGATAATATTGGAATTCCAAGATACACATCAGTAATTCAATTTAAGTGAAACTTTAGGCATATTATGATCAGTATAGTATAAAATAAGTAAAAACGTGACCATTGATCTTCAAGTAGATTTTTCACAATGATGTAAATAAGAAATGTACCGCTGTGATTTTCATTGTGCATGATTAAAATGTGTTAAGAAATATAATTATACAAATAAACATCCTCTTCCACTTTCTTTTATAAAATTTTGCTATTACAGTTGTACCCTAATTATTTCATGCTGAAAATTCAATGCCTGCGTTTCATGAAAACTTTGTATAATATAAAGCAGACATGTATGGCATATCTTGGAGGTCCATTATACAGTTTACTCTCACCCAGGCCAAAATCAAGGGATCTATAGTAATCGTTCAAAGTTATAAGTGTCTGACTAAAACAAACACACTCAAAACAACATACCTAGGTGGCCACAAGGATCATTGAAAATTAGAGGTAAAGCCAGGTACAAGGGAGAAGTAATGTCTCCTGTTTGGCTTGTCACATCCACCATGAATGACCAAAGAATAAACTATACATGTATTACATTCCTTAGATTTACGTAAAACTGTAAGTATGTGCATACTAGTATATCAATCAATAATACAGAACACTCATTAAATGGTACCTCCTATGTGATATTTTCATTATGTACCTATACATAAAGCAATCTACTTTTAACAACATCAATCTTTGTTCAGTCATTTTAAAGTAAAATAAATCAGCATTACTGATTACATGGGCTACTATCTAAGTTGAAAATAAAAACTACAAAGAAATAAAACTAAGAAGCGTGTCAAACACACCCACATGAATGGCAGTGTTGCTATACCCTAATAATTAAGTTGGGTGACATACTTGTATATTTCTCCTAGTTGTTTCTCCAAGGCATGAAGTTTGTTGAAGATAGAGGACTGCTCTGTCCACACCTGTAACTCTTGCATCATTTCTGGGACCACCAAGAAAGTTCTCCAACCTTTCTGCTTCTTTGACCGTAGTATGTCTCCAAAAATATGGTCCCCACAGTACAAGACATCCTTTCCTTGGGACTTAATCATGTCAGAGATGACATCACATGAACCTAGTGTAAAAAAGACATGAACAATACCAAACATACGATGATTTGCCATAAAAAAATGTCACGTCACAATGCTAGCATTAACATCAGAAGGAACATCCCAGCTAAAAGTAACATGTCTTGGAAAAGGACATTTATATCCTATTCAATTGGAAAAATGTTTATTATGCAAGGATTATGTCAACTTGTATTCAACAGAATCCAATAACAAATTTGATAATCATACTAAAGTTTACTGTTATTATTTCCCTTAAGTCTTTATGCAGAACTCATTCTTGTTTTTTTATCTGACCATTTTCTTGATAACTGATGACCAAGAATTTTGACGACATATTGGACATCGATTAAGGCCACATATATCAAATGAATTTAACATCAATATACGTAAAAACGTATCTTACCTCCCGAGTAAACACAACCCTGTTGTAATGTACCCACGTGATGACCCACACTCAGACTGCCAGTTTTCTACACAAATATACAACAATTACATTACCCAAATATGCCCATGTCAAGGGGAAAAAGAGGTTCACATATCAAATAATAAAAATCATTTAGATAAAAAAAAAACACTTAAAAAGATATCATGATTTGAATTCTTTTTAAAAGATATTTTTAGGTTCCATAATTAGATTAATTATTGAAGTAATATTTTATTTTTAACCAACTATAAAATGACACCACTTACTCTGTCCACTTTACGAAGTATTGTCCCTTCTGAGAAAAATAGGGGTTTCTTAGCATCAACAATAACACAGTCAAAGAAAGAGGTCCAATCTCTCCCTGCAGTCTAAAAATAAAATCAAGACTTGTGTATGTTATGCAGTAAAACGAGACAGAAACACAAATATGCCAAGTGGTATAAAATCTTATAATGAAGGAAAAGTTATGAAAATGGAACAAACCAACTTAAAAGAGATAAAATTCTATCATTTTGACTCAGATTTTTAAAAAATATTTTCTGATTTACAATAGTCTATATTTCTACTGGGAACTTTGATAACAAAATGTCCAACCTTAAATAATTACAGCATGATTCCTAACTTGTGTCACAATCTCTGTATTTGTATAGGTTTTATTTTTCAAATACTCAAATATCCTATACATGTATTAGCATATATTTTTTCAATTACTCAAATTACATGTATGTCCTTACCTCTGGAAAATCGAGCAAGTACCCCATAATTTTCTGCAAACAAAATAAAAAGATATGTAATTTAAGAATAATGAATCAAGTTTTCATAGATAAAAATCAACCAACATCAGTTTATCATTTTTTTATTCCTACTGTTTTGATACTTATATGTATTCAGTATAATTTCACTCTTTTAATAAAAAAAATATCTTAAACTGTGATTAGAACTACATAAGTCAGGGTAAACTTATAACATTAGCAGGAAAAATGACAGAACATCCCACTTGTGCAGACTTGGATCATACCCAAGCTATTTATGCCCAAGTGTTTATGTTTCTGTGTTGCACAGAGCATAAATCCCTGGACAGCCAAAAGTCAGCAAGTACCTTTACTTTACAAATAGTAAATGCAGTATGTGTATATTTCAAAAGTACAGGCGACTCTTTGTTTACTCAGGAAGTAATCACTGGATTTCCTGTGAGCTTGAACTGTTTTGAAGTCTCAATTCTATTTTCCATACATGAATATACATCCCTAACTCTACTCCTCTTATCTTGAACTGTTTTACATTGTCCCTTCAAGTTTGATTTACACAGAGGTCACTGTATTTGTATGAATATATATACACATATACATGTACTTACATTGGTGTACAAGTAATCACTGTTTGTTATAATCATTGTTTTCCTTCCATGTTCTCTGATTCTGAAATAATTTTAAAAAATTCTTTTTTTTAAACCTTTCAAATGCATGACATAAGAGGTGATAATTTCATTGACCCTCCTACATTTGCTTTTTCTCATAAAAAAATTCTTCCTGGGCTAGACTTGACCAAAAAATGATAGCACAATGTTCCTAGAACAAATGTTCATAATGTAATAACCATTTTGTTCAGAGTATCGTCTTGACACTCAGATCATGACTACAGTTCAACATAAATACTTCCAAGTTGTGTTAATTTCCTTGGAATTCAAGGAATACTTCGCTAAAAAATAATGACATTAACAGGTTAAACTTCAAGTATTTATCCGATACCCAACACTACCACCAAGGACATCGAGAGTACTGTGAAATTTGTTTTGTGAGTGCATTTTTTGTTGTAAGTCACATTAAGAGTATTTTAGTTACATGGTCACAAAATCTGCCTGTGATGTATTGCACAGAAATTTAGACCTTAGCAATAGACCCATCCGAGGCAGTGAAGGATCATTTACATGCCAGTTAACTTGACACTGGGCCTTTATTTTTGACTGTCTTATCCTTAATATAGGACACTGCTGAGCCAGCACAGGGAATTGAACCTATGACCTCTCAGTCACAAACTATGCACCTTACCAACTGAGTTACATCAGCTCCATGCACTGAAAGATGATTTTTCTCGTGCACGTATTGGGTATATTTACCTATCTAGGAGTACTGGCAGTCTAGGATCTTTTTCCACATATTTCTCTGGATCTCTGATAGTTTCAGGTTTAACATCTCCCTAGAAGAAAAGATACCCACACATATGAGATGGAGACAGCTATAACTGATATCACTTCTTTCGAGAATTTTTCAATGATGAAATTATGAACAGCACCCTAAACCATCGCTCTTTGAGAAAGAATATTTTTTTCAATTTACTTCTTAAGCTGTTAGCCGCTATCGAATCTTTCTTTCAAACACTTACATGGAAATGTACCCAGTCTACTGCCGACCTTACATCTTGATAAATTGATCTGTAAGACATATACAAGTCTCCACTTTTCACACCCTCTGCAGACCTAAAAAGTTACAACTAGAGTGTATAATCTATATAGTACTTCATAATAAGCATTTATCTGCAATGCAATACATGTACGTTTTCATTTTCATTATCCAAATTTCTATAAAGGCCACAAAACAAAACTTCTTCATTAACAATACTTAACTTATTTTACAATTGAAAAAAAAATATATTCATTTAAGAAAATATTAACAAAAGCATATCAAAAAAGCAAGCATTAAGATTTATATCTTTTACTTGGCATTCTCTTACCTCGTTTATTTACATCTACATGCATAACATTGGGCCGGCAGACATTCAGGCCTCAGGCACCTTTTGACGGTGTCGAGTCAAACCTGCCAAATAGCGGAAAAATTTGCTTTTTGTCGCAAAGAGAACACAAAGGGATTGTAAGTAATTACAAGAAAACTCCAATCTGATATCTTCAGACCAGGAAAGGAGATTTCTTCTTATTACTCTGAAGTTAACCTATTTTTCTTAAAATGTAAATAAATCCAAACTTACGTAAAGTACTCATCACTGGAGGTGAAGTAATCAATCAAACAGGCAATCATGTAAGTCTCTGTTGGGAAATAGACATTTTGAGATAAAAATTTTTCTCTGCAAACTGACATTTCAATTCTAACAAAAAGATGTTAAAATTACTTTGGAAACTCGAAAGAGTACAAATCCCTGGTGCCCATTGTAAATTACAAATTACAACTACAATACAATACTCTAAAGCAACAAATTATTTTTTATTTGCTATCAGTTTGATATCATAGACTTAACCTATATGGAATGAAAGGACTTGAAAGTCCTCAAGGTCGGAATTGCATGGTCAAGTACATCAAAGGTAATAAAGTCATGATCCACCAAGAGATCACACACCAAGCGTGTAATGTTTAGGATCGGTATTGACAAAAACACAATCTGCGTTGAACAGAACAAACAAAAACAATGAAGGACTTGATGCATTGCCTTCGGGCTTTCACCCATTCACACATAAAGAATTAATGTACGATGACACCAAATTTCATTTAAAACTCCAAGCACTTCTCGAGATATACGAGGTCAAATCCGCATGGCCATGGACCCAGCGAAGTATCCAATCGTATGGGGAAAGACTGTCCATTTTGGAAATGCAACAGACGAATGAACTATACATGTCATGTTTAAAGAATATTTGACTTGAATTCTTTGCCTGAAATCGCAAATCAAAGTCAATCGCCTTTTCATTTGCCGATTTTGTCAAACAAATCCGCTATCATTCTCTCTTATCACTTTTGACCTTGACAGTAGCATGAAATTAGCAATCTGGACAAAGTCTCCCGCTGTACATGTACATTTGGGGAAAACCACATCTACACATGTAGATAAATAACTGGAAAACCATGTCTACACGTGTAGATCTATAAATAACCGGCTATTTTAGTAGCATTACATATCAACAACTACCAAGACGTTTGTTTATCGTCGTGATGAGAAGATTGTAGAGTACTTCGAATTCCACTGCTATAAAAAGAAGCGATATTCTCAAGTTTTATTAATTATAATACAACGGATACTAGTACGGACTAGTAGTGTACTTCTTTTTACGGCACAGCTACACAATAATGTCAAACGTACTTTTTCGGTACTTTCCGTCGAGTATTCGGAAAGACTGCATGTCCTCCAGCGCATGAATATAACTCGTCTAAATCGATGGAACGGCACCTCTATTTTCTCATCTGATCAAACTTATCATACAATATGAATTATAAGTACTATTTAAAAGTAAATCTAATCACACTTTTTCTAAATATCGACGCACTATTTATACACGAGGAGGTATTTTCTGCGTTCCACTCGTTCCCCACAGCATATTGTAAGGACTAGGGTCTGGAATTGCTACGCAATTCCGACCAATAAAAATGCCCTTATTTTTCAATAAATATAAATATCACCCTACCAATGATCTCCTTTAAATACTGACATGTAACATTGGCAATACATGTACTTTGACATTGCATTACCAAAAATATTATTTAACAATTACAATACTAAATACATGTCCTGAATGTGTGTGATGTTTTACCTGGTAAGTTGTAGAGTGTATTTAAGATATAAATCCTGTTCTCGTCATATGTCACAAACTTGTTAGGATACAGGTCGGAAATTTCTCGGCTGAAAAAGTAACGAAAGAAAACCTTCATGTAATTATCAACAGTATAAAGTCCAGTAGCATATACCCCAAAAACTCATTTATGCATAAGGCTACAGTAATGAAATTCTTTGGTTAATAAACCAGTAGGTTTTATCACAACTCAAAATTTTTTAAGAATTGTTATTTACACTGGTATCTATGTACTAATGATTTTTGGTAACGTATCAAGGGAAATATAACCTATTTTTCATAAATATAGATCATTTAGAATTTTACTGATATGCATGCTTATACGATACATAAATATATGATATAAAAAATAAGTCTGTAATGTATAATCTACATTAGTCACCATGTATATGCATGTATATTGCAAATAATTCAAATCATTGAATAATTCAAATTCAACATCAATCAAAAGTAATTTATTTTATGATTTATATCTACAAGAAGACAACATAGCTTGCATGTTGAGCAGAACTTGGGCATGCCCAAAACTTGTAAATAAGACCGACTAACTTCCTGTCCATGCTCGAAAGTGACATCAAAGACTTCCAATAACTCCTGGAGACTCAAATTACACCAATTTTGCAAAAACAGAGTTTTGAATTTGCAAAATACACACAAAGATCTCTATAGATACTAATAAAAAGATCTGAAAGTCTCAATGACTTAAAACATCTCAAAGAAATCAATACTTAAAAGAAATAACTTCATATTATATTGGTGTATACATCAATCTTAAAACCCATAAAATTTGCAGAAATTCATAACATTTTGAAATAAGACTGGAAAGTTGACTTTGAATACGTGACTGAGTCAATCTACATTTTCCTCAAAGAAGACAAGTATATCAAATAGTTCACATTTAAGAAACAACTATAAAAATCTACATCACACATTTCAAATTGCTCGATACACCAGATACAAATGTAAAACAAAAAAGGTTACCTACCTTGAAATAACCATCTTGACTCGCAAAGCTCATGGTAAGGTAAAAAAAACTTGTAAGAAATATAAAACAAAATCTGTGAATAATTTCATACACAGTACATTCAGTATGTGTATAATCAACAAGTGAATAATGTGTTACCATACCATACCCGCATGCTGTGTCAGCTTTGTCATACTCACCTAGTCAGGAATTTAAAACCATGTACACATACAAGGATGTTCCCGTAAGTGTCTACCTTCAGCAGGTTGCCATACTGTCTGTCAAACCACAAACCTCTGTAATGTTTAAGACAATGAAAATTAAAATTTGTCAGCTTGTTTGTGTTTACTTATGCATGATGCCAAGATTATTGCACTGATATGGACCATTTTAATCGGGAAAGTTATCTGCCCTTGTTTATTAAGGTAGTCAATGGAAGAGGAAAAGTAGTACAAAAGTTTTATAATGACTGTTCATTCAATCTACTGAGCTCCTTTGTATGGTCAATTGACCCTTCCCTTTTGTGGAATATTAATTGACTTTCGTGACGTCACAATATATTTTCAATGTTTGTCCGACGTATGACCGAGGTGTAAAGTATTGTGACGTCATCTGATTTGACAATTTTTCGCACATAAATGGAAGAGTCAATTATCCTTGGTGAGAGTGGCAGTCATATTGTATATCTCACTGGGTATGCAGAAAGATACAGCTGATACAGCCACAGAAAATTAGACAATATATACAATGGACTAGAAAAATTTGTCTGTAGGCTAGTGGTTAAAAAGAGTTTTTGTGAAGACTGTGACTTTTCTTCATTCTCTAATTACAAGATGTTCTAATTACCTGCAAGGAAAGGTGTGATCATATTCGAATGCTTTGATATCATCTGGGTATCCAATGTCGATCAGGCGATCCCTCAGCATGTTAAACCCCAAGGTTTCAAGTTCTGGTGACTTATACACTAAAAAAATATCGACGCACTATTTATACACGAGGAGGTATTTTCTGCGTTCCACGCATTCACCACAGCATATTGTAACGACTAGGGTCTGGAATTGTAGCAATTCCGACCAATAAAAAGCAATGAATATCATTTATCCCATAATACTTGAATTTATACCCATTCCAATCTATATCATAATATCATGTTTATAACAGTGTCAAATCATACTGTACAAACATATTCTACAAATGTGTATTATGAAAAAATGTGGCAGCACTAAAGGGTGCAGATTATGCCTGCATGATGTTTGTGGCAAAATGTAAACACAGGCTAGGATCTGAGGCATTTAGATTGATACCTTAAGTATAAACAAAATAAACATACATCGCCTCGTTATTCCAAAGTCATCCAAGAATTGAATACAGCTGTTAACCCCAGTCTCAATTTGAACATATCCCAAGAAACCAGACTTTTATTTTAGAACTAAAATGCACAACCTCATGCAAGGTATGTTCTATCATATGCTGCTATCCGACTCTGTCTAGGCTGCATGACTTAGGAAGCGAAGCATGATTAAGATATTTTTTTACACTAATGAAGCCACCTCTAGAAGCCAGACAACTACTTCTGAACCCAAGAGCACAACTGCAGGCCATTAACTATCATATGTTTCCATCAGATATTTTAATCTAGATGAAGTGCAGTCAAGATTTTCTGACCATATCCATGAGCCCAAAACTCTGGGGCATGATTCCTACTTTGGAACCCTGACATGCCACCTTAAGTTATATACTATCATAAGCCCCACTTAGGTTCTTTCTGATGCATTGTATAAGATAAATGTCATCACCATATATATACATGTATGTGAAAGAATCTGGGTATGATATAATCCAACAAACAACATGTCACTGCATTGTTAGTAAATATGACATAGGATTTCACAAGTTTGAACCAATGACCTTCAGGTCACAACAAATTGACTATGCAGGACTTGGATATCCAAAATGTTTCAGATTCTTGACAATATAATTAAAGTAACAGAAAAGTGCATGTATTCTGTATATTCATTGAATCTGTATACTTCACCATTATAACACTTTATAAATACCTACAGGCCAGTGTATAGTCCATATCAAATCCGAAGAACTTGATCTTGTCCAAATTAAGACTTCTATTCACAAACACCCTGAAAGATGGAGCAATATGCATTGTATAATATTATTTGTTTTCACTACTATATGTATTATCAATCAAATTTAACATGCAACAATAACATTGTTTTGTGGTGTTCAAATAACAAAACTGCTGCATGATAAAATGTATTATTTACAGTTTATTAAAAAATTTACCATTTAGGGCCTTGTGTGTGGGATTGTGGTACCACATGCCCTCTTCATCCCACCAATATGAAATTTTTTTTTTCTAGATTTTGTTTTAAAGGTCCACATTGTTCAAACTAGCTGCATGGAGATATATATATATATATATATATATATATATATATATATATATATATATATATATATATATATGTGTGTGTGTGTGTGTGTGATAAACCTCCTCACACTGGGTGGACCTAACTTCTATGTGAATATCTTCTCATAAACTCATATATATTACATTGGTTCAAACAAAATTTGTTTACTTTAGTTGACAGACATCCCCTTTAAATCCACATTCCAGACCAATCCTTTATCATATAATTGGTAATGTGTCATGCTTAGATAATGTGAAACTAACAGTAAATATGCCATGCATGAAGAAAATGCTAGATGGTTTTGTGTTACGAACCGGGCAAGCCTGTACAAGCTGCAATGAAGCAAGATGATGTTCAAAATGTTATGTAACACCCCCCCCCCCCTCTTCCTGTCTCCTGTATCCTCCTCTTCTAAACGGCAAATAAAATAAAATCTCTTTACAATGATTCTGATTGAAACTGTGGTGTAATTCATTTCCCACAAGTGACGTTTAAGATTTGAACGAAAAGTAGGGCACTCCATAGTAAAACATTTCAGACCCAAGCATAATTCTTGTGTCAGACAAATCGGACTAGGCACTCCGTAGCCAAATACATCGGGACCTGCGGACCCAAGTTCAGACAAAAGTCTTGTGCTTGGGTCTGAACTACACCACACTACAGTCAGTCCGAGATTCTCTGCCCTACACCCACTTTTGATATAGGCGGTTTGGGCCTCTCCCACAAACCACCGATATCAAAAGTGAGAGAAGGGCAGAGAATCTCGGACTACACTACAGTCTGAAATATTCCACAGACCAAAGGCAAAGCTTTTAATAAGACTCCGTACCCTGGACGAAGCAATACTTACCTGTGAGAGGGTTCTCGTTTGTAGATCTTTCCAGGGGTGGGGGAAGCTTCAGCATCTGTCTCCCCGTTCATCATATTTCCATTGTAGCTTCTCTTCCCCGACTTCGTGGGAGACGACAACACATCCGTAGACATCTCCAAATTATTGTTCAACTGAAACAAACCAGAGCGGTCTATATAACCAAACCCTAACCAGTTGTGTACTTTTGTAAAATCTAGACTAATAATCTGGATCACTGTGCGAATATCGATATTACATCCGTTTAAAATAATCAATAAAAATATCCGCAGCGAACTGCCTTCACCTACGAGTATAAGTGATGAAATGCGCAGTTTACAATTGTCTACACTTCTGAATATTCAAATCGAAGGCTATTGCTCTATTTTAAGAACAGGAATTCCAACTACACATCGATATGCACAAGAAGTTATCTGTAAATCCGTTTGTATATATATTGATTTGACCGACAGCCGTATACCATGTCACTATGGATCAATACCTGCTCACGAATTAAAGGATCAGCTGTTAAACTAGACACGAACACGTGAAAATCCGCATTTGTAAACAACGAACGTCACGTTGTAAACACGACTAGAAAGAATTCGGTCAATACCATTTCGTAAACTTTGAGTCACCTTCCAAGAAATCTAGCAACCCATTCTTCTTTTTTGCTACGGTTCTAGATTACTTGTAACCCCCTACCCTTCCGTATTTTCTGCAAAATTCTTTAAAATAGCGCTTTTATAATAAACATAACGAGTTCGTACTAGACAAGGGGGCCGCTCACCTATCTAACATCCACACCGTGAATCCTGTATATCTATCTGGGGAGTACAGGTCATTCACTTACATAAATGCACATACACGTACGAACCACGAAAACAAACTACCTGAATCCCAGAGATTCCTGAAGGAGCTTGGTCTGGATAAATAATCTATAAGTTACTTTAATGAAGTAACAGTACAAAGCACGGCTTCATGCATAATGCAGTATATCCGGACAAAGGAGGGAAACATGAGTAACTATCTAGCTTTTCCTGGTAATTACGTTTCTTGAATTAAACCGCACACATATCCGTTATATACTGAAACAGGACAATTCTTTCCACTTCATATTTCACGATATACTACATTTTTTATCATTGTGTATAAAGAAGTTTTTCATGGTGTAATTTCCATTTAAGTGCCCAGTTTAATTTTCGTTTACGTGTTTACGTTTAATTTACGTGTCGTAGTTTAAACTTATTGTTCGAAACAGAAGTCTATAGCATAATGATAAATTACGTTATAAAGTACAATGTTATAGAAATCTTGTGTAATTTCCACACACATGTGAAATAATTTAAAAATAAACGAAGAGAAAGAATAGCATCTTGCGGAAATACTCGCATGCTGATAATGTCATACAGAATAATAAAAAATATATATACTTCTTACCCAATTGTTCACGGTAAGCTTTTGTTTTCTGTTAAGGCAAAGAAATAAAATCAAACAATACGGAATCAGCTGATAATCGACCTTGGTAGAAGACGTATGCCAAAGTTACGTACGCACAAAGATACACGTTCACTAAGTGTATGAATGATGATTCAGTGAAACTAGGATACACATTGCACTAAATCTGCACCCCTTTATATAATGTACAGTAACTAATGATAGGCTCTGATGACACCTCTCAGGTGAGAGAGTTTATATTGTTGATGATGACCGTGATGCCTGACCCTGACAAAGTCGGGATTCGAACACACTCCGGAAAAATAAAATATTACACTTCAGGTGTCTACTATGAGACATATGTACGGATAAATCGTGTAGAAGTGTATTTATAGATGAGTCACTGCTGCGTTTTGTTCAAGAACCGAACATTTGCGGTAAAAATAGTTTATTTCCGAATTCAACGTTCAGAAACGGTTGTGTTGCGCTCGAAATAGCATCAAAGGCTTAAAGCGTCTTAGGCCTTGTATTTAGAAATACAATATGCCTTTACTGATTACAACTATGACTCAACATGCTCAATGCTGTGATCGAAATAGTAGTTATGCAGGTTGAATTTATCATTACTTCGTAGTATAATGAAGGATTGGATGTGGTGTTCTATCAACTCTGTGGATTTTCAGTCATATCACACCGATAGATATTACAGAGCTTGTACATAATGGCGCAATCCGGGATCGAACACCCGACAACCGAGAAAGTCACTACAGCAATGAGTTGGAGTAGGGGTACATTGTTGTAGTTGGGATCGCTAGCAAGTCAGCTTTACTCTTAGGAATCTAAAAGGAAATGCTACTTAGGTGTTGACTACATATCAAGATAGTCCTCAAGTCTTTGTCCTCAGTGACCCGTCCCCTTTACAAAACAAACTCGTTATGTTACGGTTTTACTTCATTAAAGAATTTTATTTCACTGATGAAGGTGGGGTAATCGCACCACCGACCGTCAGAACAATGGTTTAGAAAACATTTATGTATCTTTACACTTACAAATGTAATATACATCTTTACTGTTACATGTATAAAGCAACAATAAATTCAAACAACTAGCATGTTGTCTTTGTTGTCGATTAGTGCGAGTGACTGAGTACAGAAATATTTCTCCTATCTGTGACAGTGTAAGTTACTGAAATGATTTTATGCTGGTACTTCCTCTGCTAGTGTCGCCCCTGTACTAGTACTAGCCAAGAATAATGACAAAGCCTCATGTTTCCGTACATCCGACGAACAATATATCCAGCAAATATCGAACTCGCGATCAGCGCTACGCGATACATACATTAAGCTTGTTGCCAAAACCTAAACGTATGTTCAGTATGTATCGATATCTCATTTCTTCAGGTCCTGGCCGCCATGAAACTATAAATTCATTAACTAAAGTATTTACCGGTAGATGCAGACTAGCGATTATCAGGTATTTTGTGCTGAAATGGGTGGGAATAAGATTGAAACCTCAAAGCCTTTTTCAGAAATTAACAAGAGCACAACAAACAACAGGTAGCAACTCTTGATATGACCTTGACTTTTAATCGTTGACCTCAACCTTGAGGGTTGTATTACAATAGGTACATCAAGTTCAAAATGTGTCTACTGGAGTATTGATGAGGCGAGCGGATCGGATCATGAATGAATGAAAGTACACACGTTGGTATTACCATATCTCCTTGGTAACAAGAATCGTTCGGGTGTAAATAAATACACATACCTTTTAAGACAGAACTGTGACACAATAAAGATTGTTCATCTGTATAAGTAAAATAACTGCATATCTTTTTAGGTGGAGAACCTGACATTCGCGAGATTAAGTCATCAAATTTTATTCTATGTAAGCGTATGAAATAATGATGAAATGCACCCTAAACATCTGAGAAATTTATTAGATTGCTTCTTACCTTGAGCACAGAGTTGAATTTCTCTTCCATATTTGATAGTAATACGTCTTTTCTCTTTAATACATAACAGGGTCTGATTTACAGATGTCCTGATAAAATGACAAAGATCAAACCTTATCTATGGTAAACACCTATCTCCTGGACCTAGTTTCTAAAAAGGGACATTGACTGAAATTTGAATTAAAGTACATTGCATGATATTGACATAAATATATTTGATTTATGTTGAATTATACTGATAAGAATACAATGGTCATTTTAAAGTCTACATGTGGAGGTATTGCCAGAATGAGGGGATGCATTGATTTTTATACAAAATTATGCTAAGGGTATAGGTCCAAGACTCCTGTGATGTAACCATTAAGGAGATGTGACTTTTGGTGGACCATAAGTATCCAATGATACCCAAGTCAATTTCAAGCGATGAAAAAGTACTTATTTCTTGATAAATATGGTATCATGAAGATAAATGGTCCCCTCTTTAAAGCACCATCATATTTACTACATGTATACATTTGTAAGAAGAATATTTTTCTAAAGATTATCAATATAAACTAAATGACTTTCATGATGGCCATATTTTGGGATAAATTAGGATGAAATTCTAAAAATGCTGCAGATGCTTTTTTGATATTTTTTACTGAATGTTATTATTAAATGTCTTTCTCTGAATATAGACTAGTAGAGTACTGAGGTCTGTAGTTCTTCTTATTTCTCCTTACTAGATAGTATTTTAAGCCATTTTATTTCTGAAAAAAAAGAATTATCCTATTTAATTATGGGATTGGCTTGCTGTGTTTGCCATCAAGAATAAATTTTCACAAAGTGCCATTGAGATCTAAGTTATATTTTACGACTGAAAAATTGCTGACAAGCAAGATAAACAATACAGTAAAGTTCCATAAAGTTGAAAATCCCAAAGTCTCTCAAAGTAATCATAATGCAGACAGTGTGTTAGATCTAGTACATGTACACTATGTACAGTAGACAGCATTGCAACAATTATACGATAAACCTGCTTGACTTTTTAACTTCCAGTAAAATTTACGGAAAAGCACTGCGGTCGGGCCAAACTATACTCTACAAATTGTACTTTCACAGTACTGGACTCCACTGTGTTATTGCGCCGTAAAACTTTCTGCAAATCTAACAAGTTTACCGTTTCCTACTTTTTGTTTTTAAATACAAAAGAGAAAACCAGAAACGGAAATTTGTTTTTGTTTGTTACTTACTCAGTGTTGAATTCATAGAAAAGTTCCCCGCGGAGGGTTTGACTTTTAAAAGTGTTATTATACTTTTTCCAGATGTTATGTGACAATGACACTTTCTATACAGTGTTGGTTCACATTCATTTATATATACAGTGCGTAGTTACATTTGTTTCTTCTGTATAGTGTAAGGGCGTTCATGGTGGATGTGGCCAGCCATTCAGGATACGCTTACTTCTCCCGGGCACCTGGTCTCACCTCCGAATTTCAGAGGTCCATGAATGTCCGCTTTGGTACATTGTTGTTGGTGCCATAGTCACTTGACACCAGTTACTTTAGCATTTTGCTTTAAAAAAGGAAAGTTATTTCAATAAATAAATATGAACCCTTCAAACAACTGTTTCGGCAGAGTTATTTTTCATTGGTCCTGAATGCTAAGTAAATTCGGCGGTTTATTAAATTTAGCTTTGATGATTGCTAAAAGATGTTGAAAAGCATACGTGCAGTTTGCTGTATTTTGATAAAGCAAATTATTTGCACATTCAAATGCCCTGTCCAAATATAAGATTTCTTTATATTAGATAGGTACTTCTACGCCCATATTTCCTTACAAAAGGGCAGAATTGTTAAAGATGCAGAAAAACCAGGAAAATAACAATAGAGAAGAAGAAAATTCAGCAGGGTGTACAGGAGAGATTACTCTAACCTCCTCTTTTTTCTTTCCACTCAGTTTCTTCCCAGCACTTGCATGGTTCATCCCTCCTTTTACCTCGTATATCACCTCTGCTCCTTTTCTCCTTCTTCAGTTTCTTTTCTCTCCCCTTTCCCCTTTCCCTTCCTCCCCTCAGCCCCCTTCTCATTTCTGATACCGTCTCCCTTTAAAATATGAAATAATTTGTTGTATACAACCTAGGAGATATCTTTGTATGTGTCAATGATAGTTTGATATATTAGATACTTGGAAACTGTATACAAATATTCTCTTTAATGATAGTGCATTGGCCGCGGAGATTGATCGATATTTAAACGTTTGATATCAGTAAATCCTTTGCGGTCTCTTGTGTAGGAACCACAACGGATTTACTGATATATATGTATATATAAATTCATCCCTCAAACCACCGCCGCCACCACCCAAAACAAAAACAAAAAGAGTGAAATTATTATTTGTAATTGTCAACACGCCACACTGGTACATATTTGTATATGAATTGAATCCCATAATCGTACATCTGGACTTTTGCGGTGCATTCTGGCTTCTAGGTTTTCAACCCAACCCCTTCTCTTTTGTGAGTGAAAAGCATATATTGCAAATCGGTATCCCTTTTTCAAACTAACTTGGTCTTTAGCTTCTGTACCATCCACTAAAAATGTATGTAAGAAAAAGTCAAACTTGAATTCGCTCTGGTATCTTACCAATTATCTCAGTAGATTTGTGATGCAGCTGAGCCAAATCTTACAGAAAATCAGAGCTGACTCAGTTGGATGACAAAATCCACTACAAATACAAGAAGAAAAACCAGGTATGGAAAACACCATCATAACACCATAAAAGCTTCAATAACACGGCAGCTGTGATACTGTCTTCGGACGGTGAAACTGCGCGATCAGGGGCTTCCGGGGTGGAGATGGGCTTGCACTGTCCCCCCACCAGGGCTATGCCCTGGACCAGCCATACCACCTACCTGACTTCGCCCCCGAACTCAAAAAAAAAAAAAAAAAAAAACTTGGATTCGCCCTGGTATCTTACCAATTATCTCTGTACTGTTGATTCAGCCCAGAATGTACCAACCACTCCAATGGCTCCTGGACTATATACATGTATGTGTTTGTAGATTATTACTGTTGTTGTTGTTGTTGTTGTTGTCATTTCGGTGCGAATTACACACAGTTTTGTAGTATAAATTTGGAAGTGGTGTTAAAATAAAATACTTTCCGAATAATCAAAACATAAAGTAAATGTATTTTGTAGGTATTTTTCTGTCATTTTGAATCATTTATCTTTTTGTAATAGGTTTTTACTTGTCGTAAAAGGGAAAGGGTGGTTTTTCATGTGTCTAGAAAATGCATTTTAAGAACTAAAAATAGGAATACATGTTATTCGATCTTGAAAGCATTCTTTCTTGAGTCCAGAAACAGAATGAGCCAACGAAGAGAGAGAGAGAGAGAGACAGAGAGACAGACAGACAGACAGAGAGCTGAATGTGCAGAAATGTGTCTATTTAATTATCTTCTAACTACATGCAAGAATCACACCCTTCTAATGGTTTATACTGAATAAAGAAACTAATAATGTTTCCAAACAGTACCAACATCCACACACAGTCGGAAAGGTTAGTTCTTCCTTAACAAATAGAAAGAGGCAAACTCATCTATGGAAAAATAGGTGTCATAGATCTATAGGATTTTTAAGTGATCATTCCTTGCAAATCCGCCCAAGCGGAATTGCCTTGGGAGTAATTGCATTTGTATTTTAAGAATGATCCTCACATATAAAACTTCCAGACAAATGTATGACGTGAGGCAGTATATGACGTGGGGCAGTGTAAAATATCCAGTAGGTTCTGTAAACTTGTCCATAATGATTGACTCTTATCACATCTATTTAGGTGAGCTTGGTGATTCTGTCAGGACACCTTAAATTTTGACTGACAGTTGTATGTTTCAACAGACAAGGAGACATTTTGTGATGATTTCATTTTGATTAGACAGCAAATGTGGTTTGCCGTCGTTTTTATTTGTATTCCAGTTTCCTTAGATACGCCCACTTCCGGAAATGATTACAGGATACATTGTACATTGTTCTATTTTAATTGCAATGTTCGGTTTACGTCTTGAAATAAATTTATTGTTGAAAAGTAAAAATGTGAAACCAAGTTATGCTTGCTTTGAATAAAATTATAAGGATTATTTCAATTTATTGAGAAATAATATGGTTTGAGTAAGCCGCATGCCATAGCCCTATTTGATAATTTGTGCAACGTAAGGACCACAAACTTGTCGCTAGGTATCAGTCAGTGCACAGTTTTAATAATCCGCTTCTCGGACCATAGATTGTGCACCACATCAAACCATAGTATTCCTCAATAAACTGCAAATTTTTTAAAGACAATCTTTAATAAATAATCACGAGCTGCCGAAAAGGGATCGAACCCGGGACTACCCAGTCATGAGAAAGGCATCATCCGGACCAAGCGACACTGGCTCGGTATGAAATAGATAAATTGGCAATCAAGCATTGAGATCATTAAACCCTTCCCTATATCCATGCATCTTCCTTTACAACCTCTAGAGATGGTAGATGGTCAAACAAATTCAAGTGACTGCAATGTACCACTTGTGTCGCATCACTTATAATTCGGTACCACTGTTTTGCATTACTACATATTTTACGGGGACCGAAAAGTTCAAGGTCAAAATGACAGAGCATCGAAACGTCTGGTAACTTTAATATTATATTTATTTCATTATAAAATAGGCCTATGGGGATGGTCTTTGATAACTATAACCCAGTTAGTTCTTTGTCTGCAGTGAATATCACTTATCTTCTGTTTTACATTATTTGGAGAAGTTGCTGTTAATAATGCTACTGAGCAGAATTTTAAATGTTTCAAATTTGCACAAGATTTAGTTAATTATTTCACCGAATAACCTACCCCTTTCAAAAACTTAGATTTGTCGTGTTTTCCTGCTCATGTGCGCATGCCAAATATTATCGTTGAAAGTGTTTTGATCTCCTCGACCATGACGTCGTAACAACGAAGAGAGACGAGACAAATCAAAATGTGTGAACCGTTAAAATCTTGTAACTATATGTCAATGCCAGGGGACGTGAATCACGTCAAATATTTTACATACAACATTTCTGGCAGTTGTTAATATTTTGTTCGATTCTTGTTATACGTCACACACCAAGAGTAATTCTACGAAGCCGTTTTCGTGCCATTTTAATGAAGAAAACAATTTTATCTTGTTCGAACGAGAAACTTTCTCGTTTGAACGAGAAAAAAATCTTGTTCGAACGAGAAAACTATCTCGTTCAAACGAGAAAGTATCTCGTTCAAACGAGAAAGTTATCTCGCTCGAACGAAAAAAAAATCTAGTTCGAAAGAGAAACTATTATATATGAATTAAGGTGTTTGGTTATTTAAAAAAAAAAGTATGATTAGGAATTATTTCAATTGATACATACAGTTATACATTTATATATGCATAATTGCATGTATTTCAACTTAAAATTCATATAAATCTAGGTCCACCTCACACTTACAAACACAATGTACATATGCATGTTTATTCTACAACACACAGCTTATCAATAGAAAGGAAATACTTAAGTTAAAGTATAATTTATTACATTGCGAAGAAGATGAATGCGAGGGAAAAAAAAAGGGGGGGGGGTATGCCATCAGAGATATTCTGCCCTCCTATTGTAATTAAAAGTATTATAATAGCTATTAATTATGCTTTATACATGTCAGAATTAAAATATAAACTGAATGGTACTTAATGATATACAGTAAAACACTTATAATCATGCATTATTAATATTTCATTTATGATTAATATTAATTGGTGAAGTTACTGAGCCAAGTTAGTTTGATTCCAGTGGCTTAAAGCATAACTATAAACGGGAGGAGATGAGGTTCTAAATCAAATGTTACAAACATAATTTAGATCTGCCATTTGATAGACTGAAATAATACGTTGAATGTATTTCAACTAAATTCAGGCCAAACACGGCCAAATGTAGCTCTTGCTTATGTAATTATTTAAACGATCAAACATCCGCTACTAATGAAATTGTTACAAAATATCAAAAGATCTATTGATGTACGATATTCCATTTCTTTGTGTCGGTTTAATAACACTTACACTGCAGACTATGGTATATGATAGTTTCTCGTTCGAACGAGACAAGAAATATATTTTTCTTCTTTAAAATGACACGAAAACGGTTTCGTATATTTCACCTGTATGATGATGACATCTACCTGATATATTGCATGGTAATTTGTACCTATGCAACAGACCAGGCCACCCCGAACAGTGTCAAAGAAAGCTCTTTCTCGTCTACATTGTCACGAAGTCTCGGGTTTTAATGTCTCGTTCGAAAGACAAGACAGCGACGAGTCACCGGTGGGCCTCGAACCCGGGACCTGTCGGTCAAGAACCAATGACATTATCGACTGAGCTATACTCTGGCTCGGCAGATATCGATATGCATGAACTATGTGTGTAATAAATCCTTATCAGTAATCCGAAAGCTAAAAAGTATTGACAATTTTAAATCCATAAAGGCCAGTGGTCAGCGATTCATAAATGCCACGGTATGAAATAAGTGGAATGTTGAATACCGACCCTTGATGAAAATGCAATAAAAACCAAAAAATATATATCAGTAAATTCAAAATGATCTAATTATCGACAAATCCACCAAAACGGATCGTAATACTTATAGACAACTAATAATGCGTTGAAATGGTACTTTATATTTTGAGGGGATGATAGGAACTGATGTAAGCTATTTACACAAACCTCTACATTCCTGATATGATGTCTAGAGTGAGGCAGTGGTCGATAACCTAGAACTTCAGTCAATTAATCATCTACTTGCCTTTAAAACTGATCACGCATTGGCACGCTGATAGAGGAATACATGTATAACTGGATCACAGATTCTAAATGTCAAAGAATGCTAATGTCTTCTGTCTAGTCGTGGGTCATAGTGAGCAGTCCCTCGGACCGAACTGGATCGGCGGGTTTCTCAAATCTTCATTAAACCGGTGCAGTTGCCAATTTATTCTATTGATGTGACGTAAAACAAGGCTACGCGCAATGTATATGTTGAAATGTATTTCCTTTCGAAAGAAAATAATTAAAACGAATGACTTTGAATGGTGTATTGAGGACTTCATTGAAACATTTTATTCTTCAAAGTCTTTGATCGAAATTTAAAGCTAAGCCCGTAAAAGACAAAACTGGATTTAGACCCCCACCCCCACCCCCACCCCCAACCCCATCTCACATACCACGAGGGAAAACCGAGTGACAAAACACCACAAATGTTTGCCACGACAGATTTAAACTATTCCAGAAACGAGGACCTACATTCTCTTCTAATATTTGAGAAAATCCTATTTATACCGCTGATGGTTCATGTTTGAAACTAAATGGGACAAAAATTATGTTTAAAAAGTCGGTAACGTCTCGTTTCAATATCCAGGATTGCCGTTCTTTTCACGTACCTCTTTTGTAAAAGGTACAAAGAACGACAACTCTAATTTTACCGTTTGAAAACACAATTTTAAGTATCTTTTTAATTTATACGTGTATGATGTAACGAGACACCCTAAGGTCTAAATCTGGATTAAAATCATAATAGAGACACGAAAACACAAAAGTGTATTATCTTTCAAATTTAATGAAAGATCCTCAGGTTCGAATGGTGGTTGAGGTGCTCTGTTCGTGATCGAGAGATACCGGGTTCGACTCCCGCCGTGGACACACTAGTGTTTTGTCGTTCGGATGAAACAAAGAAAACAGGGATCTCAGAGTAGCATGTTAAAGACCCCTCACTGCTAGGGTCGGTAGGTCCGTTACAAAGGTATAAACCCGAGGGTCTTACTCACAACAGCAGGAGAAAATTTAACCCATGTTACTGAACGACAACCAAATAGTTTGTTACAGTTAAAAGCCACAATAGAATTATTTCACCTAGGAAATGGGAACACCCGCCGCTCAGCAGCCACCGACAACTCTATTAAGAACATTGCCCTTCAGTGACGTCAAACCCTAAATAAGCATGACGTAACCAGTATGATACTACCTATACCACCCTGCTCAGTATTCTTACGTAATGATAAATGCTTGATACTAAAATATAGTTAAACAAACCTTGTTTTAGCGAGATAGTAAACAAGATTCGATAATCTAATCTATCTAGCTCGAGTATATGTTATGAATAAACACAGTATATCGTTGCATATTTCTGCTACCCGATTTTCAGAAAATTATTTCAGCTTGTCAGATCAAATCAGGTCGACATAATTTTCTAACAAGAAAATATAACATTTGACATTGGATCTAGTCCACTAGTACTGGTCAGTCCTTGTCTAAAATACAGACAAATAAGAATGTTTGGGTTTGTTTAAGTTCTATTATTTAATTGAAACTTATTAACGAGTCCGTTCTCGGTACGAGTTTTAATGAGCTGCGCAAGTTTTAGCGCATGCCGATGGATTGTAATCTTTAAAATAGTCGGCGTCTTAAAAACATTAATAATATTTAAAAAAAAAGAAATTATCAACAAATTATAAAATCAGCATAGTTTAACCGAAATGTATCTACCCAAAATAAATATGTCGAAATTAATTCCCATAATATCTGATTACGACATTTCAAAACGTTAAAAATAGTGTTTTTTTGAGATTTTCCCCCCAAATTGAATCAAGCGGTGAATTTTACTACAATTCTCTGAAATTTATTTTTATTTAGCATTTCATCACTGACGAAAAAATGATCAATTTTAATTTCTTATTGTAGTTTTTGAGATATTTTTTACCCACAACGGCCTCGTTAAGCTTCTGTTTTATAGAAAGCTCCGAGTATCCCCCTTGCAATATATTTCTTAACGATATGTTTACATTGTTATTAAAGTTATATTGTAAAGACTGGGAGGTCGGGAGAGTTGTATGCCAATATATATAAGGACCGTTACATTATGGTGGGAAGTTGTTCGATTTGTATTCTTAGCAGCCTATAGTGTTGTTGGATAGCATCAAATAATTTCTTCAACCCCCCCCCCTCCCCTCTCTCCCAATTCCAAAAAAAAGTAAAACCAAAATAATAATCAAAACCAACCAAAAACCCAATATTGCACCTTCCCAAGGTACAACACAAAACAACAATTTTAAAATCATAAAAAAAAAACAAACCCGAACCTTTTTCACAGTATCCATGTGCTGTAGAAAATGATGCAAACGTCAAACCATTACTTAGAACAAAGAAATTTAATTGGATTATTTAGATATATAAAGCCAGAGACATATATACTCATATGTGTATATAGCGTCTCTGATAAAGCAGTGGCGGATTTAGAGGGGGTCGGGGCCGCCATAAATTTACAAAGCATTATACATCGTAGGTGATAAGGTTGAAAACACTTAAATAATACAAGTAAAACTTCAGACTTGGCACACAAAATGGCTGGGCGTTTTAACTAATATTTGGCTATCTTATGTGCTTCCCTCCCCTTTTCGGAAATCCTGGATCTGACACTGTTGTAGGTGGTTATGATTTAGGGAAACTTGACAACTTGTACATCAGGCAGAACGTTTGAGGTTAAAATAAGATTATTTCGTACGATGTAGATCCGACGATTAGAGCTAACGGGTTCCAGTGTCACCGGTGGCTCGTCGACGACCTGTATATCGAAACAAAGATCCCACGGTACGCGGTTTACGGTAGACGTGGCACGTAAAAAATCCATCACTGTTTTGGTAGGGTCTGTTGCATATGTTTAAATTTTCTACGATGCATCGGGCAGATGTCGACATCGCATAAGAAATAAGTGAAATAATATTGTTGTGACGTAAAACAAGAAACAAAGAAACAAACCCTACGATGCATATTTTCTGGTAGTTACATGTAACTGGCGTACATTTGCACCACATGTTAAAGGACCTCCACCCTCACCTACCCTTTTTTCACAAAACATAGCCAGGAAAAAACTTTGATTATATTCTTTGATTTATATTTACTAAAATTTGATATAAGGAATGTATAGATTTAGATTTATTTATGTCATCATATTACAGTAGTAAAATGTCATGATCTCTCAACACCAACCGGAATTTGCCGTCCATTATAACTAGATTTTATTCTACATCCGGTTACTTCAATAATGGCCGATTGTGTGTTGACATTACTGAAACTTGTCTTGCTTCTTATAGTGTTATCTGGAAGTAGAGTGCTTTGTGGGATTATAGATCCCCCAGAGGTGGATGCAATTATATCCAGGGAAAAGGATAGCTCAATAAGTGATGATGGAAGCATCCTTTTGTATTCGAATGAGGAACAAGCGATTGTGCTAGTTGGCAGAGGTTTCAATGAACACGGTAAAGTCTCTTTTACCGTCAATGCTGGCTCAAGAACCTCATCGTGTGATAGTGTGCAAAGAACGAAATCATTTGATATACAGAAAGTCAGTACTAATGGTACATATGCAGAGGTTAAAGTGTTGTTACCTCCACCAAGTGATGGACAGGCCTACCATCTGTGCACTTTGAGTAGGTTTCGAATCCCAAGCACAGGGGAAGTAGAAGATTCATGGGACCATCATGGTAATGACAACTACCTAAAAATAACACTTCGCACAAGAGAGATTAAGCAATCTCTTCTACCAATATGGCTTCAAATATTCTTGATAGGCATTCTTTTGACATTATCTGGATTGTTCAGTGGTCTCAACCTTGGCTTGATGGCTTTGGATAAAACCGAACTGAAAATCATTGAAAAGTGCGGCTCAAAAAATGAAAAAAAGTATGCGAAAAAGATTTCTCCTGTACGCAAACGTGGAAATTTTCTTTTGTGTACCTTATTGCTTGGAAATGTTTTAGTGAACAATTCCTTAACTATTTTGTTGGATGATTTGTCAAATGGACTGTATGCTGTTATTGGTGCAACACTTGGTATTGTGATTTGTGGTGAAATTATTCCACAAGCAATATGCTCAAGACATGGTTTAGCTGTGGGTGCTAGGACTATTTGGATCACTCGTGTATTCATGCTGATTACATTCCCTTTATCGTTTCCGATAAGTTTACTCTTAGATAAAATTCTCGGAGAAGAGATCGGAAACGTGTATAATCGTGACAAATTGAGAGAATTAGTAACGGTGACTAAAGATTTCAATGATTTGAAAAATGAAGAAGTGAACATCATAGCTGGGGCATTAGATCTTTCAAATAAATCAGTGACAGAGGTAATGACAAAGATTGAAGATGTTTATATGTTGGATATAAATACTGTTTTAGATTTTGAAACTGTTTCTGATATTATGAAGAGAGGATATACTCGTATTCCAGTATATGAAAATGACAAGGAGAATATAGTAGCTCTTTTGAATATTAAAGACCTGGCCCTAATAGACCCTGATGACAGAACACCAATGAGAACTGTAATCAAGTTTTATCGACATCCCCTTGTATTTGTGTTTGATGACCAGAAGTTGGACACCATGCTGCAAGATTTTAGACAAGGTAAAGTATTAGGCTTAGTGTATTACTGTAGATCCAGGGATGGTGTTACATTTTGTACATGTAACCTTTAAGTTTAAGGAGATTCAGAAACTCCTTTCAGATACACTGCAGTCTTGAACATATTGGCCACTTTAAGAGAATGCACAATACACATAGGGAAAATCACTCAAAAGCAGATTGTGAGTCCAGCATACACATGTAAATTAAATTAATCCATACAAGTTCATACTTTTACAAATTCTTAGCTTACACCTGGATCTAGATTTCTGTGAAAAAAATCAGTATTCGTCCAAATAATGACCTACAAATGTATAAAACCCCTCCTGCAAAATTATACACAGATTCAGTGTATTACATTTTTGTAAAGGCCTTTTGTAAATGTGAGACTTTTTTTTTTTTTATTTTCACCAAGATCACATTGGGTACATACAGGTGCTTCTTTGCTAATGATAGCCAAGGGTTTGTGACCTGCTCTGCACTTCTTAGTGTAGTACTACATGTAGTAGTATTGTAGTGGATCATCGGAAACCCTTGGCTAGCGAAGATGATACAGGTGTATTTATGCTGAGGTAGATTTAAGAGCTGCATAGATTTTATGTACATGTATGGTAGTATGTATAGCAATAGTAACATTGTCTCTGGATCATTTCGTTTGGCTTTCTGTTAGCTGAAAAATTATAAATACCTCCATTGGTGATACTTGGTACATGTATTTATGGTATTGTTTATACCAGCTTTTCATTATTATACTGGTACATAACTGGTGCATGTACATGTACATACAAATGTAGTCCTCACAAAAACTCATTAGCACGATGCTGGAGAATACCAGATTTATTGCTGGGTTGGTAAAACTAAAAGTTCTTTAACAAAGTATACAATGTGTTAGTAAATTTTGTCTGTGGGTTGGTGTTTCAGAAAAGTTTTTGTGAAGACTGCAAATGTATAATATTGACTCTGTTCTGAAAGAAATGATCTGTGTAAACATACTAATACATGTAGTAATAAAAACCCAACTTTTGAAAAATAATTTCAGGAAAAAAAATTGAATTAACCTCATTGCTGCATGTACAAAAGTGCAAATGATATACATCCTATTGTTTACAAACATTGCACAAGTACAAGCTCTTATCAAATATTATATATACACAATGTCATGTATGTAAATAAAGACTGTCAATTATGTCAGTATCTACAATTTGCTGATAAAAGTTATGATACAGAATTATAAATGATGGGCCCATGTTCTAAAAGTAGACTAGTAATGTAGACATAAGTACGTCACGTAGGGCTTTATCACCCCAAGTATCTCGGCAGTGTTTAACCTCTGCCATCAACCATGATCAATGATAGGCTTGCAGACATAGATCACTTTGTCTGATGTGAACAGCTCAGGGAATGTGTCTGTTACAATTGATTGTACAAGTTTATGCATCAAGTTGCTTTTTTTTTTTTTTTTTTTTTGCCGGAACATTGTTTGGCCCCTCCTGTATATACAGTACATGTATATTAATACATGTATACATGTACATTTTGCATAGATGTTTGAGTAAGATTCTTACAAAGAAATATTTTGTTTATTTGCTTTGAGTCTGGGAAGCAAGAGTATGTGTATAAAAAAAATAAAGGGTATTCTGAATCTCTTTCCATACATTGACGTACAGGGCTCGAAATTGGCAAAAATCTCAGGTTGTCAATTGGCAAATTTAAAGAAAATTAGGACAACCTCCATTATATTTACTGAAATTTTGGGTTGCCCAAAGAGATTTTAAGTGTTTTTGACGACTGGACGACTGCTAATTTCAAACCTTGCATGTAAATGTACATGTATGCATGTTAAAGATTCCCAGAGTTACAAGTAGATACATGTACAATGTAACTACAAGATAAATGTGAATATCCTGAAAACATGCCTGAAACTACAGTTGTATAAACTGTAATTGACTAAAGTCCAGGACTTGTACTTGAAGTACATGTACATGTACTTGAATTTCATGCTGGTAAAGCCTAAAGGGCACTGTAATTTTTCTTAAAACAGAAATTTTTTTTGTGAAGCATATATCCAAAATGAACAAAGATAGGAGTTTACATGTATTTACTTGAAGTACATGTACTTGAATTTCACACTGGTAAAGCCAAAAGGGCATTGTAATTTTTCTTAAAACAGAAAAAAATTTTTGTGAAGCATGTATCTAAAATGAACAAAGATAGGAATTTATTCATGCAAGACATAACTCAGTGTTTTTATCCACAAGACTGACCACAAGGTACAAGTGATTACTGCTTTACATACACATTTATGAAGGTTAAATTTAAAGCCACCATAGTTATACAATACATAGTCCCTCATTAATAAAGGAGCACATCCAAGACGTTCTGTTGTTTCCAAAAAACCCATTTCAGTTGTTTAATAATACTTGTAGGGATTTTCCAGTGTCAAAAATTTTTTTTATTGATATTAATTTATACTGCTGTATAAAATCTGTAACCACCTTTCACCCCTGTTATGATGAATTTTTGTATATACTAGGCACAGTACAGTCAAGGTGTTTTGTAATTTTTCCACCTGCCACATTGGGCCACATCCAAGTGTAAATTCAAGAATTATACATTACAATGTGTATTTTACAAAGGTGTGTATGAGCACAGGTAAATTTTTTCCTGGATTCCCATTGTGATTTCGTGTGTTTTTCCCCACTGTGTTTTGTGCAAAATCTCCAAAACACATGGACTGTACTGTTAATCATTTTATGTATGGAGCTTTATTTCTATGTGGTCACTATAATTCAAAAGAGATTATCATTCAAAATACCTTTTTTTAAATAAATAATTGGATTGTAAGAAATCTATGTACATGATGTATTCTGTGTGAAATCATTTATCATACTGAACTTCTCCCTCAGATTTTTCTTAAGTACACATGTACTTAATTCAAGTGTTATTTAATTCTGCATACTTACATCCTTTGATTAAACTTCTGTTTTGACAACGTTTAAGGCATTCCTTGCACAGAAAAGGATGTAAATAGTGGATCTTTTTCATTTATTTTATAAGTATGTATACATGTACATATACTGGTACATGTACAAACTGTTAGGCTGCATGACAGAGTTTTATAAATGTTAACTACATGTACCAAGATCAGCATGTTTAATAGACCTTTTTCTTTTAACTGCAGAGCTGAAACATTGGACGACAAAATCATAAAAGTTCCCTCCAAATCGATTAGAATGACGTCAAAATACATTATGACTTAATAAAATTGGAGGGAATGTTAATCAATTTGCCGTACAATGTTACAGCTCCGCAGTTAAAGGAAAAAGGTCTATTTATATTTGATGTAAAATTACTAATTTACATCATAACAATGAATGAATGATCTGTTGATATCGGTAAAATCAGAATTCAATTTCATACCAGGTACAGCATACTGCATGAGCATGTACATGTAACTGTAGTTAGAAAAACTTCAAATTTAGTTTGCAAACTGCAAATATCTCAGTGTATATCTCTTTTTTTTCAGGGCATTCTCACATGGCTATAGTGAAACGAGTGAATAATGAGAGTGATTTAGATCCGTTTTATGAAACACTGGGAGTGGTCACTCTGGAAGATGTCATAGAAGAAATTATCCAATCAGAGATTGTGGATGAAACTGATGAAATATGTAAGATATTTAGAAGTATACATACATGTATATACAATGTAGTACAAATCATTTGTAAACTGCAACATATCTACATGTGTATATACATGTGTACATTAGTTTTATATGGTACTGTACATTGTACTACAACAATGTAATATGCAAGATCATGATTACTGATCGACCACTTTTACTCATTTCATATAATTGTAATCCTCAGTGACTTGAAACATGGCTGAAAAACACAAAATCACTTACTGATAATCAGAGAGGCTCAAAGAACATATTACATTTCAATTCTGATCCAAGTTTTATCATTGTAGTAAACCCATTTTCATACTTTAGGAACAAAAATGGACGTGTGTACATGTTTTATAAATACACACCAGTCTTTTGTTCTTCAGTGGGGGAAAAATCTGCCCATGTTTAGAACAACAGATTTGTTACCACCCCCACTCCCCGTTAGGTGACTAAAATACAAAACATGAATGGAATGAGTATATGTGATCTTGTGTATTAATATGGAGTATTCAGATTTATTATTTATACATATAAATAATAATAGGAATCTTCATTTTGATTCGTTTGTCAATTTCATGAATAAGTGCAATCGTCATTGTAAGAAAAAAGTATATATTAATATTCATTTGCTGGCAAATTGAATAGGTTTTATTGTAATTTTGTTGTCACCTGTGAAACGTAGTTATACGTAGGACTCATTAATTCTGTCACCTGTCTACTCATCTGTCTCACCTCACTGTAATTACCTTTGTATCTAACGCATAACGTTCATTGGAACAGTACTCTCTTGGTATTGAGATGTCACATCAAATAATGTGTCATAATTTCATGAAAGAGAAAGTTGCAAATGGTTATATTTCATTGATTTTTATGCGGATATTAGGGCTGAAATTTTGGTCCCTTCCCAATGTGAAATTTTATCAATTTTTCCTCCCAAAAATTTGATCTAAAATACTCAATTTGATCATTGACAGATCTTTAGGAACTTAATTTGAACAGCGAATTAATGACATGCAAACTGTCTTATTTATGGTACTTTTAAGAATCATTAAAATGTTTTAACGACAGTTATTACATTTACAATATTTGAAATAAAATATTCCCAAAATTCTCCCAATTTCATTGATTTTGTCTCTGATTTTCCCAATTGAAAAGGCAGAGGCATCTTTGAAAAAAAGTAAAAAAAAAAACCTCACTGCATTTCTTTCTCATGACATTGTTCATTATTAAATAAAATTTCCTCATCATATACATGTACCCACAATGGCACATCCATCTTCAGACTTTTGTTCCTTAAGTATGAATATGGGTTTACAACAATGATAAAACCCGGATTAATATTTGAGCCTCTCTGATTTTGTTTGTTTTTCAGCCATGTTTCAAGTCACTGGGGATTAGGTTTAATTGTTTGAAAAAAAAATTATACGACATATACCGGTATATAGTAAAGGTGTATGATAACATTATTATATACTGAAAATGATGATAATAATAGCATAATACATGTAGCTACATGTATATACTGGTAAAATTTCTTTATCGAAAAATCCACAAAAGAGGTCTTGCAAACAGGCTCTATTAGAATGTCTAAATAGTGATATTGTTCTTCCCTTGATGAATATTCGATTCAGTATTATTTGATAATACTTGTTCGCACAAATTCAGTCAAACAGAGATGAAGTCCAACTCAAACTCAAAGAGTCTTTGTCCTGTTCAGGGGTTTTACATATGTATGAAAACATGCATCCAACTGGCAACAGCACAATAACATTGTGGGGAGAAATATATTCTAAGGGAAACTATCAAAAATTAAAGGGAGAATATCTAATAACTTATTCCTTTAAGGTTAGTCTGCTCAGACGTGTCTTCCTCTTCTCAACTCATTTTTTTTTTATTAAAAGTTACATTTTTGTTTCATGTTTGACATACCAGTACTTCCTTCTCATTACATGCAAACCTGAGTAATAAAACAAGTAATTTATTTTCTTCCTTTCTGCTTCGATATCTTCCCTTGCTATGTAATTGCATTGGCTTTAATTTCCCTTGAGAATTTGAAAACGGTATCGCTCATTTTCTGATCACTTGACTCGCACGATGATTGCGCTTAGTACATTACAGTGTCTCCAGACAATGTTCTCACACCTAAATATAATGTATATTTAAATGGCAATGAAGCACTTATTTAATCTAGTCAATACTTTGTGGATCTTGAGTCACTTCCTAAAGAGATCACTACAAAGAGGATCCTAGATTTGTCGATAAATGGTCATTACCCTAGATATGTATGCAGAATGTGGAGAGTGCACTTCCTTAATTTGTATTAAGTGTACGTAGTAAACATTGTTATCCTTTATACACTATAGTCTTGATATAAAAGGTACTTTAATATAAAATACCAGGAATTTTGCAGGAGTAAATTTGGCATGATGTACAGGTTGTACAATGAACTTGTATCAATATATCATATTATTGATTTTTCTAGACCATATATCATTATATGGAGCTATCTTTAATGCCTCTTATTTACTGATCTCTAGATTCGTGTCAGTTTATTAATACCTATAGAGATCATTTATACTCTCTCCACTGATTCTCATGGAGTTATACATCACTCAGATATTGTTCAAATTGGAAACAGCATACTGACAAGGAATATTGTCATTTCTCAGGTCAAAGTCATTTTGACACTGAGTCTTGGAAAGTTGTATTATATACCAATATTTCCTTCAAGTATTTGCAGAATTGATTAGAATTATAGTAATTGTTGTTGCTGACTTGCTCATACATGAAACTTCATTAAATGTTCAATGGTCATGTAGCCAAGGTCAAGGTTAAACTGAACTCTTACCTGGAATAGATATTTATTGGTACTTTATATTTCTGTTGTACAATGTATCATTATCATTATGTATCATGATTGATTGTATATAATATAAATTTCAAAAGTCTAGGTGGTTTTTCAAAATTAGCATTCCAGTATGTAAATGTATTGGTTTGTGTTTGTTATGTTTTAAAATTTTCTTGTCTTATTCATAAACAAATTTTTGTGGTAATGACTTTTAATGTAAATGCAAATAAGGTTTTTTAACCATCCTGTTTAGTCATACTTGTGCAACACAACTACATTAATAATCGTCATGCGTGTCAACTATGATGTATTGTCTAGTGTAACGACCGTGTTACAGGGAGCAGTCATTATTTTGATGGAATTGCAATCAGATGGTATTTCATTGTCTTATTATGACCTTGTTTTGACCATTTTCCTATCTCTGGTTCACAAATGTAGCAGAAGTTATATCTAAATATAGCAGGTCATCATTTAGAGATTAATGACCTATAAAGTTCAAGATTTGAGCATTTCATGACTACATGTAATCTCTACCTTTCTCCCTTGCACTATTGCCCATATCCTTCAAACTGCCCTCCCCTTTTAATTTTTGATTTTTCTCTAAAGAAATTTCAAGTATGCAGAATTAAGAAGACAGCTAACAGTATTGTGATGCGATATATTAGTATTAGATGTTAATTTCATTAGTCTATAATTTTGTTGACATTTTATGATGATCATATACCTACATGTATTACATGTATCAGCATTTTCAAGCTCTATCCAGAACTGAGTTTCACATTGTATTTTCTTTTGTAATTTCCTATAATCTGTTGAATTTATAGTGTCTATTAGTGGCATAGCTAGTTTAAAATTTCATGAATTCGTATAAAGAAAAAGAGAGGCAGGGGGTCTGTAGAAAATGAAAATTATACCTATAAAACAATGCAAACATCAAAACATTACATGATTTGCACATACATTCTAATAAATATTAATAATATGGTAAAAACCAACAGCATGCTTTACAAAATTCCCATGTATTCATTTGCATTTTTGCGCAATGGATGCTACACCACCGATTTAAATTTTCTACAAAAAGGTCAGTCTCTGAAGATCTATCAGGAAAATAGTAACATGTAATACACATTGCTTTTACAACACCATCGCAGTATAGATTTCCCCATCTTATTCTTCTCGTTCTTTGCCCGAATAACGCTCCATCAAATGAGGCATGAAATCAACATGCAATTTCAATAAATGTTAGCACATCAAATGCAATCCTATCTGGAAAACACATCACAAGTAAATAAAATTACCCAGCGAGTAATGAATTATTGATCATTGGTCGATCCATTGTCCATTATCCCTGGAAATGGAAAGCAGAGAAATTAAGCCCATCACTTAGGGCAATCTACTGTGTAATGTGAGGCGGTATAAGTGCAAGGATGTGACCAATATAGTCTACTACAGAGGCAATGAAAGATTTTTAGGGATTAGGGATTAGCTAGTTTTTATTCCCATTTCTTGCCATTACGGTGTTGGGCTTAAAGAATATTACATGTACCTTTCCTGGAGCTGAGGTCTTGATTAATTATCAAGTGCAATATGTATGGTCTGAAAAACTTACAAAAAATGACAAAAGAGGTTGTTTAGTTGATGCTGTATTTTGAATCCTGAAGTAATACATAAATACTAAGGTAACTTGCTGGTGTTATGTGACTGGCACTCAGAGCTATATACATATGACACTACAGACGTTCCTGACAGAAAGGAGAGATGACCAGTGAAGTCTAGAGTATTCCTGTCCAAGGCAAGTGAGCTTGACTTGAGTGTCATGTTGAAGCTTAGCTTCTTATTTCTGTTAAGATCTGATCTGATCTCTTGTTGGTCAGGGGTAATGTCAAAGAGCTATCTCCAGGTACACCACTTTCCTTCATCACTATATGTTTTTGTTTATTTGTATTTTGTGTATGAGGATCATTGCATTTTAATGGTTTGAACCCAGCAAATACATGTATTGGCTGCCACAATATCGGTAGTGTATTAATGTGGTGTCGTAAATGAGAAATTTCGAGAAAATAATGTTTTTTGAAGTCTTCAGTCAGAATAATATTCAACACATAACAGGTCTTCAACACTGTGGCTCTGACTTAGTCGTTGAAATCATATTTGAGATTTTCAAAGGCAATAAAAGAGTATCACTGCTTTGGCCCTAGCTTCTTTGTTGGAGTGTAATTTGAAATTTCACAAAGCCAAATATAAGACTTCTCTGCTTTGGTTCTTATGTCACTGCTGAAGTCAAAAATAATCTACACAGCTCATATAAACTAAGAATTGTTGGATGTTGCTTTGAAAGAAAATAAAAATGCAAATAGACACAGAGATTGACTTCATTAAAAATTGTAGAATCAAAAAACAAAGGTATAGCTACAACATTTTCAGAACTAGGTCAAAAATAAAACCTCAAAGCATTCCATACATTGAATCTCTAGTTTGATATTACACTGATGACCTATATATTCTCTGTAATTTGACGATCTATTGAAGCTCTAGGACTTTGTTGACAGACAATTACATTATTTTTTAGGCCAAAAGCCAGATAAGAATCTTATTCTGGAATTTATCTTTCTGCTTTCTATCTTATGAAGTCATTATTCTATTGGATTTCTTCATCAAAGCCTCCTTGTATGTTATTATTAAGCTGGGTCAGCTATTTTGATAAAGGACAACTTAGTTAAAGTGTATATTAAATACCAAGACGAGAGATATGAAGAATTTGATCTGTTTAATTTGTTTGTAGTCATTGTTTTTGTATCTTTCTATCTAGGTATAGGCTAGGTTGACATAGTACAGATATATGATGAGTGAGGTTATTTAAATAAGTCTTCAATAAAAAATGTCTCTTCTTCTGTACGAGGGAAAATATATCTTGTTCAGAATATATGGGGTTTTTTTTCACATTGTTGGCATAAACAACAATATTGTTAAACTTTCTTGATAGTGTACATGTTTCACACCGTCTTAATAGACATAACATGTCACATACATCCTTAAGGTAGCATGTCTTTCACCTAAGAAAGATAACTCTAGCATTATCCTCTTTGATTCCTTGAATACATTTTATATATTTTTACCTTTATATTTTTCATTTATTTCTTACAAAAATGTTATGGTTAGGCTACCTGTGATTTGCATGATGGGTTACCTGTAACCTTCATAATGGGTTACACTCCTTTTGAAAAATGTGTCTGAAGATGGTTTATATTAAATCAGTTAATACCGGTAAATCATATCATATATGTGTACGTTTTTGAAAGTGAGAGCACTTTTTGTCATTGTGTACAAAACATGTTACTCAGAAGGATGTAGCAATACAGTAATTTCGATCACAATATATGTATGTGTGTACATATGTTTATGGCAAAAATTGTACACCTATTCTAGTGTATGTCAGTCTGTGTATATTGTATCTTCAAGGTGATTAGACTGTTCAGATTTTTACTGTCCTTAATTTTCTCATTGCAGCTGACAACAGGAAACGTAATCCCAGAAAGTTGAATCGTCAAGATTTCAGCGTGTTCAATCAGCCAGATGACCTTCACACTCCCTGGATTTCTCCTCAGTTGTCTCTTGCCACTTTCCAGTTCTTGTCTACATGTACGATATTTAGTAAATATTAAGAAAGTTTAGAAATGTAATGAAATAAAAATATTATTATTAGTTTATTAGTGCACAGACTTTATCAGATCAATATATTTATTTTCAAAGTTATTATTATAAGTCTTTTAACCACAGGGTATTTAACCATTGATATTTTATATAATATACAAAATCATATCTAGTCAGTGTGTAAATATATAAGATCCTGTATGGCAAGGTACCGTTAGTTTGTGAGTTAGGCTCATGGTTGAGAAATAGCAGGAATAAATTTCTTCAGATCTTTGTTTAATATGGGTGTTAATTTACCATGGATGTAAGACCAAGGATTTCTCTGATTTTAGATTTACTACTCCCAGTCACATATACAGTGTTCAAAATGATATGCCTCAAATTTCTAAATCACCTCCTCAAATAATTCTTATTGAAAACCCTGTAAGACTGATGTTCTTTTTACAAGGATCGACTAAAGACATCTTTAAGTTTAAGATTCCAACTAGTCTGTGTCAAAAATCCCAGACATTCCACAGCGACAACACTTTAAATTCAAATCAGCCCATAGTTGGAAATGCTTAAGAATCCAACAGCCAGTAAATCCTAAGAGAGGGAACTTTAAATAAATCCCAATCTGTGAAGTATGAGGGTACCTAGATCCAAGCCAGTCCTTTGTAAGGATGCGATGGGGATCCCAAGAAACACTTGGGGAGGGAGCATGTAACCCAAACAAGTTTTTGATGATTGATTGATTGATTTTTGTTTAACGTCACACCACAAATATATGGTGACGGCATCTGCCTGATGCGGGGCATACACATTTTGACCTTTGCAACGGACCCAACCGAAGCAGTGAGGGATCTTTAACGTGCCATGCATACCACGACACGGGGCCTCGGTTTTTACTACATGTATCTCATCCGAAAGACAGGACACTGGCATGGCCAGAGTGGGACTCGAACCCTGACCTCTCGATCAGGAGGAAAGCACGATACCACTAGGCCACGCCTTGATGAGAAATTTATAATCTGAACCAACCTCCATTAAGGGTCCTCTAGGTCTTAGCTAGTCTACAGGGAGGTGGCATAACAGCTTGGTAACACTTTGAAGTTTGCACAATTATATATCAGTTTAAGTGTAATATATCAGACAGTCTTAAGCACCTACATATTAAACAAATTTGTTTTTGAATCTTGGATATGATAGCATGTATACAAATTTATGCTATTAACATTTTTGTAAATACTTTTGCAGCTGTTGACTTGTTCAAGGAGGAAAACATATCTGAAACTGTTCTGAAGCGACTGATAAAACAAAATATCGTGGAGGAAGTGATTCATAAAGAGGACCAAAACGAGTACTACCTTTACACAGAAAATGTCCCTTGTGATTATTTTATTCTCATCCTTCAAGGTAAGAAGTATAAATTATGAGAACATCATGTTTTTTTGTTGGTAATTAAGTGAAATGTTCTATGGATTCATCCACTGCCAATGCACAGTCTTCATGAAAACTCTGTATATTTCCTAAGGCTACTAAACTTTGCATCAGTGGTAGTCCAACTTGGTATTTACCATTTATCATAGGTGAATAGCTCAAGATGACTCATATTATTATTACCAGTAATGTGTGTTCCAGTGGTGCTTTGATCATTCCTGTATTGTAATGGCACTGTTCAAGAGTGGATGCATGCATGTTTCTTTTCAAAACCTTGTAGACACCCTAAAAATCCATTGGGTTCATTCTTCACATATAGCTTAAGTGTAATAAGAGGAAGATCCCTATTGATTTTGGGGTTAAAAAATCAAAGGTTAACTTAAGGACACTAGAGGTCTTCATAGAAAAACATTGTAGACACTATAGAAGTCACAATTTTGGCCCTGTGTGGTTCATACATATAGCTTAAGTACAAATTGAGGAAGATCTTTACTGATTTTGGAGCCAAAATGTCAAAGGTCAAGGTCAATTTACTTTTATGGATTTTGCTGTTTTGTGAGGCAATGCCATGCTTCCCATCACTTTTGTTAGCTACTGGTACATTTCCTAGAGCAGTAGCATGACTGAAGCAAACATTGATTAAATGTCCTTAGTTATTTTTTATACCACTTGCAAACAAGGTTTTAGGGAAGGGTACATATTAATTACCTTGTCTGTCTGAGTATTATATATGTTTTCCAGACCATAACTGAAATACTTTTACACCTGTAGTTGGGAAACTTCACACACAGACTCCCCATCAAATGATAATCATTCTGCTTTACTACATCTTGTGATCACACTCGATAACCATTGTCTTTATTGCATAAACAGGCACTTTATGATTCTGGGATTTTTGAAGCCCATGGAATCAAAGATATGGGGGCATCTGGTTTTTGGCTTGTTTGTTTGTTTGTTTGTGGCAAATACTTTAACATTGGTTATATCTTTTGAATTGTAAGATTAGGGCTTTCATTTCTAAATGCATATTCCTTGTAACATGACCTTCCCGTCAGTACCATAATTTTTTACCTTGTGACCTTGACTGTGACCTACTTTTCAAGAACTTTAACATTGGTCTTAACTTTTGATTAGTAAGAGGTAGGGCTTTCATATTTCACATGTGTATTCCTTGTGACAAGACCTTTCTGTCAATGTAATATTTTTTTATGTCATGACCTTGACTGTGACCTTTGACCTATATTTAAAAAATTTGCCCTATTTTGACTTTGTTGCTGCCAGGGGTATTCGTGTTTCACAAACACATTTTGCTTTAAAAGCTGTTAAGGAAATTACTAATGTATACTTTGTAGTTAAACCATAGATATTGGAATCAATGCATAGTATTTCACAGTATCTCAAAGTTTAAGTTATTGATGAATCTGTGTAAAACAAAACATCATTTAATAGTTTAAAATTAAAAGTTCTGGGGAAGCTGGCGTGGCCTAGTGGTATCACTCTCGCCTCCTGATCGGGAGACTGGGGTTCGAGTCCTGGTCATGCCGGTATCCTGTCTTTCAGATGAGACAGTAAAAACTGAGGCCGTGGGGTCATGGTATGCATGGCACGTTAAAGACACCTCACTGCTTCGGGTGGGTCCGTTGCAAAGGTCAAAATTTGTATGCCCCACATAAGGCAGATGCCGTCACTATATACATGAAATATTTGTGGTGTGGCATTAAACAAAAATCAGTCAATCAGTCTAAAAGTTCTGGCACCTTTTAAAACCGGCAAGTCCTTTTGATGACACAAATTGTTTTTTTTATCTTGTAGGTCATGTTGAAGTTGTGGTGGGGAAGGACAAGATGGCCTTTTCAGCTGGACCTTTTTCACATTATGGCGTACAGGCTCTCCGTAAGTAGAATATTGCAATATGGTGAAAAGAATTTAGCAATTCATGTAATGGAACTCTTATTTTACGTATATTAAGAAACAAATTGCAAAAAAGAAAATAAGAAAAATAAATTTTTATTTTGTGTTTAAAAAATGCTATTCAGTTATTTACCTCTTTTTTTTTGTGGTTTAGGCAGTTATAACAATAAAGAAGAATTATGAAAAATGAAAAAGATATTTATTATTTATTTCATGTGGATTATACATAATGATTAATACATTCAAAAGCTATAAATTTTGTTTACTTTCTTAATAAATTCTGTTCATTTCATCTATTTACAGATGTGAATGAAAACACTCTAGGACCACACACTGGAAGTGACAGTCTCTATGTAAAATCAGAGCCATATGTTCCAGACTTTTCTGTCAAGGTGTCGTCTAATGTAGTATTTCTGCGAATTCACAGGGCGTACTATATTGCCGCTCGTCGATCTACTTTGATGGGAAGGTCTGTCAAGGTCAAAGAGGATGATGATGAGGCTTTCAGCAAGGAATGGAAAAAGGCGAAATTCCTAACAAATCTATCAAGTAATTGTGACACAAACCACGTTGTAAATGATCAGCGTGCAAATCTCCAGCAGGACATGAGGAGGACTTCCAGCCTCACGGTGCCGTTTACTGATATTCATGCTGCGAAAGAGAAGAAAGAATCATCCAACTGGAGCGTGCCGGAAAGTCAGAGCAATGGTATACACATCGAAAACTTAGGAGGTGACTCACCAGTTAGAGAACGATCTGAAACCGACCCAGTGGACCATGTCATAGACCAAGGAGATGGAAAGTTGGTGGGGCGTCAGCGGTCCAATACAGCTGACAGTGGAGATAGTTTGGGCTGGGATTGTAAAGAAAGTGGTGACGGTGGTGATCAGTCTCCCCTCATGGGAGACAAAATTGAAGAGAATCAGAAAAACAGCTGATAAACAGTGGTAGAATATGGTAGTAAAATATGATGACGGTATCCTTGTATTGTTCATTTGTTTGATGTTTTGGAATCAAAGTGTTACATATGATTCATGATTCATGAACAAGGTGCCAGTGTTATGACAGCACTTGGGGACTTTGATCTTGATTTTAAACAAAGAGTTAGTGATTTTTTTTTTAATTCACTCTTTTATAAGTTACAAAGCATATGATTTCTTGTTTTTGAGGTTCGTTCTTTAATTTGTCGATAATGACACTTGATCAGTAATGTCCATTTGATAATCAAAGAGTAGCAAAAGTTTGCTGTAAATTATTTCTTATTTCGTATTTTAAAAATTATTGCTGAAACAAAAAGAATTTGTAAAAAAAAAAAGTAAATGTTAATATTATGTGATTTCAGATTTTAAATTTTGTTGGTAACACAAATTTGCCTATTGCTTACATTGTGTATTTATATTTTTATGTTTCATTATAAGACTTTTATGTCATTTTTAAAGTATGGTGTCTGAGATCTTGTTTGTTTTTCTGCCAACATGGGGTTTTTTAAACATCAGTCCGCTTTTCTTATTCCATATCAAATCAACAGACCTAAGGAAGCAAAAAACTAAAAATAAAAAAGCAATAGCCAAGATAAAATTCTAATAAAAAGATTTTCATTTGAATTTGACCCACAATATAGTATAAGAGAAAAATTTTTGTCAGAATTTCCATGATTTAAAAAAACTTTAGGCACTGTTTTTAAAGTTTATGGTTGGAGTAACTGGAATATGATAAAACATGATACGGGTTTTTAATTGGATTTTTTGTTTTTCAGATTTTGTTATAATGCATCTGACTTTCGTATTGTGCAATATAATAAATGCCTGATACACTTATTTCAACATGGTTTTATACCAATGTGACAGTCATAACTAACTGACTCCACTAGTATTACCCAATATTTCTCTCTTGGTATTTAACATGCAGTCAGATGTATTAAGGCTAATTCTATATTATCTTAACAAAGTCCATGCATAGAACAAAAGTGTAGGGGTTTCAGTTGGCTAAATTCTATATCATTCTATTTTTTTTTTTTGTATACTCAAGAAGGTGTTTTTTATGGGGAATAGTAGCACAGAATTTGTATACTGTATAGTAGTACATCAAACTTAATTATAGTCATGTAACAATCATAATTGACCATTTTTTTTTTCGTGCTAATTTCATATTGCTTGTTTTGCTTTTAAAGAAATTAAATGGTTTTACGTTATTTTCACATACATATACTTTAAATCTTAACAGGACATAAATAATCAGTATTGTTTATTTAAATGATATTGAGAGACCAGGATCAGCAAGGTCAAAATCTGGTTAAAACCATATCTTTACTCCATTTCTCTATTTGTCACATAGTGAATAAAGATCTGGGGAAACCCTGTATGGGGTCATGTTCTGGTGAACTCTGATTTTCAGCCAATCAGGGGAGTCATTGATTGTCTATCAGAGTTCATCAGAAGATGACCTGTTACAGGGTTTCGCTAGATCTTTATCCACAATGGGACAAATAGAGAAGCGGAGTAAAGATATGGTTTTAATCAGATAGAGCAAGGTCAGAACAGCTAAGTATTCACAGAATGCCAGCATATGCCAGAGTTTATCTTGGTTTGCTAATAATCATCTGTGACTCTCTTCAAGATAAAAGAAGTTGTCATAAAAATAATGATCATTTGCACTGTGAATTTTATGAATTTGCCATAAGTGTTCTTCTTTTGGAAATTATCTGGTATTATGACTTGTGCACTTATATTTGCACTGCTGATTATGCATAGTGTTTATGAATGCGCCAAGATTAGCGTAGTTTCCATCATCCCTCTGATGATCATTTGACCTCATCCACCCAAAACTGGGTAATAACAAACATACACATAGTGCTCAGACACAATGTATGAAGCACTTACAATACTTGTATACATAAATTACTCGCAGTTCTTTTAGTTCTTAATGTACACTTGCATTAAAGTTAAACTACCATACAGTATTTTTCAAAACACAGTATATATTAAATGCAAATTACTAATTATCCTTTCAAAATCTCTTTTTATCATGGAATTAAATCAGAACATTGTATTTCTATAGAACCAGATGGTTTAAGATAATAACCAGATGACCAGGTCACAAGGATTGTTTATTTGTGTTTCTGTAGAACTGGTTATAGAGGAAAATTTCCCTGTATTTTTAAACAAACCAGATTATGAGAATAGTTCAGTATGTAATTTTACAGAACCAGGTAGTTTGGATAATTTACAATTATTTCTACCGAACCAGACAGTGGGAATATTTTGGACTATAGTGCAGTAGGTGTTACATAGCGATATTCTTCTTGGCAGCATTTTATATCAAGTCTTATTGCATATTGTCACCCAGGCTTCAATTTTTATATATTTACTCATATTCCACAGTATTATGACTGTTTTGTTTTTTTATTTCTCCCCTTTTTCTCATAGCAGAAACAGCTTTGGAGTTCATAAAGGTAATTATATAAACTCAATGGTCAAAGTTTATTAATGATTGTCACTTCGAAAAAAAAAAAGTTTTAGGAGCAGTGCACATTTAAATCATTTATGATTCTCAAAAGCTTTATCTGATGAAGTAGATCAAGTTCATATAGAGAAAATTTTTCTTCAATGATTTTGTCTTTTGTAGTCTCAACAATTTGTTAGGGATGGTTTCAAGATAAACTTAGTAGTTCCTACATGGTACATTAAGGTTAAGTTGAGAATTTTAGTTTTTCAACTTATAAATGATTTCTTGAAAATCTTGGGAAGAAAAATTACAAAGCGGAAATTATTCTCCACACTGTATTTTAATGTCCTCTTGTTTGTCATTGTTAACTAAAGCTTCCTTGCTTCAGTTTATTTTACATTTCACAATTCATTTTCACACACATGGAGAGGTAATGTTAAAGATAATGTGCATGTAGTGTTCAGGGAATGTCTATGTTGAAAACTGTTAGTATGTGAAACAAAACCAAGAATGTGATATTTTTGCTTACCTCTGGATATTACAGATTTATTTTGTTTTACAAAAGGGCTTTTCAGTACTCTAAAAATACTTTCTATTTGTGTTAGTGTGGTTCAATCAAAATAATTATTGTGTAATTAATACCATGTATTGTTATGAGGAGGATTTGACTGATTCCTGAATGCTAATTCCTGTCTTTCTGTCAAAGGAAATGAGGTAAATAAATTCCCCGACTTACCCAATAGGCCTTTATGTTCTGTATGAATGTTTGTTTTAAGCAATATTTTATGTGGCAATACCCAGTAAGCATGAAACTGTACATATTCGTCCGAACAATGGGAGGGTATATTGTGTTCAGCTTATGTAGTCCATCTTGTAGCCACTTGCAACATGCATGTTTAATGAAAGCACCCTATGAATGGCCTTGAACTTTACCTTGGAGTTAAGAGCTTATCATCTCTTGTCATCTTATATCCATATTTAAGCCATGTTATGTTAAGCACAGTATCAAAGAAAGTATTTAAGATGTCTGTATAAATTTCCGTTGCAGTACATGTACAATTTTGTGTCAGAGTTAAACTTTCCTACCAAAGTCTGATAATTTTGGCCTCTGTGTTTGCTTTGAGCTCACAATTCTTAATATTGTGTGTAACCCATTTTCTAAACTTCTATGACAGAAAATTTCAATAAAACTTTTCTTTTGACCTTGACCTTGATTCCCTTCTTCTTTTGACCTTGACCTTGATTCATTTAGATACTAATGTAACACACCTGGGCAATTATACACTATGAAGATACTTCTAGTCTTGATATTATATGCATGTCTAAGCAATTGCTTCATATGATTTTCCTGTAGAGCTTTGTGTAAGACTGTATGCTAGATAATACTTCGCTTTTAAGGTGGAACATCCCTCTTACTACACAGATATACTTAAGATAATCAGTCCATAACAGGCACTAATCAGATCTCAGTAGATACAACTTTTATCTTTAAAATGAATATCATTTTGAAGCATCTTACAAAATAAGACCTTTTACCAAAAGAATTTTTTGAAAATAATGTTACTCAGTCCAATAGGGATAATTAAAATTTGTATTGAAACTTATGGGAATTACTATATTTTTGTCATATTTTTTCAAAATTTTGGAAAAACTCCCAGTTAAAAGATACTTAATATTGTAATTTATCAATATCTATAAACAAAAATGAAGTTCACTGTGCAGTATTTCTGCACTTTATGTTTTTTATATATTTATAACTTGAGGAGATAACTCCTTTAATTCATTTGGTACAATCCCAAACTTTTCAGTCACAAACATCAAGATCATTTAAGGTGACATGCAATTTGCTTCAACAAATAACCATAATAAAAATTATTTTTGTTGATGTCTTACTTTGTCATTTGAGGCTTGCTATGGGTTAAATGCGTTAAGTATTCATATTTTTGTATTTAAGGAGTTATTTCTCATAGATTTTAACATGAAGAATATGTTGAAACTACTTGTATATAATATTCCTCAGAATCCTCCATATGGGAAGTCAGTAATTATATGATAACAAAACTCTCTGTTTTCATGAATTTTTGGCCACCTGACTTTTTATCTAGTAGTTTTCAGAAAATATAGAAATTTGCATATGTAAAATCAATTTCTGCTATTACAAGTATTCATGGTATATAACAAAGTGCAAAAAGTATTACAACATAATAAATGATATACATGTACATTTATATATACAGGAGTCATTGAAACTAATATTGAAATATGTTCATATTGTCGAAGTAGTCTCATGAATTATATGTAATATTAAATTTATTTTATAGGACTATGTCATTCTCTCTGTATTACATAGGGAATTATACTTGAATGTGATTTAAACAGATTCAAGTTTACATGGTATAAATCAGTATTAAAAATGGTCTGCTCAACAAAAACTGATAAAACTAAAAGGGGACATACTGGCGGAGTTTATTTTTTTGTTTTGTTTTGGATTTTTTTTTTTTTTTTGGCTTTTCACCTGTCTGTCTGTCTGTTTGGTGTTTTTTAATTTTTTTTTTTTTTTTGTTTTTTGTTTGTTTATTTGTTGTAACTTTAACCTTCGCCAGAACTTTTGAACTGTGAGAGATAGGAGATGTTTGGCATGTATATTCCACCAATAAAGCTCTTTCAAATTACCCCAAGGTCACAAACCAATTGACCTTGACTTAGATTTTTGACCTACATTTCAAAATTTGCCTAATTTGGACTTTGTTGCCGCTTGGGGCATTCATATTTCAGAAATACTTCTCTTTTTTTGTGTTATTTGAATAAGAGTCCATGTAGAAATACATTCCAATCGCTAGCCAGTGATCATATTTTAATATTCAAAGTATTCAATTTGATTGATCTATAATCTTTTACCGGTACATGTAGTTGTTTTAAGAGAGAAATGCTGCAGTTTTTTTTTTATATTTATGCTTAATTGTAACATGTATATCATTTTTTTATATGCACAGTTTATTGTTGACAGATTTTCTTCTGTTGAAAAAAAAGAATCATTTCAATTACATATGTATTTCAGTTTCTATTTTAAACTGCCAAACATAAACATAAGTATGCCAGAAAAATGTACCAATCAGTCAACTGACCATTGTGTTTCAGAGGTGTATGAAAAACTGCAAATGAAGTAGATTGACCAAGACTGATTTCCTATTGAGTCTTTTCGTTAAACAGAGTTACTTCCCAGTTACTTACTTGGAATGGTATCTGAATAGAACAATTATGACATCATCAAATTCCTATGAAAACGTTATTTGTAGACTATCATTTCCCTGAGTTTAAATCAGTTTCCATAGAATTTGACGACGTCATAAGTGTTTTATGTCAGATACCATCCCAAATGGGAAGTAACTCTGTATAAGGAAAAGACCGAATAACAGGCATTTCAGTATAGAGTCATCTAAAGATGCCACTCACTGCTCTAGATATAGAAATAAAAGTCTCTCAATGAATTTTTGTAGTCACTGCCTTTTTTGGGATAGTTTTGCTCTTATTTCAAGAAACAATGCAATGTATATCACAAGTGGTTCTGCGAAATACAAATTACAAGAAATTGGTGAAAATCTGTGAATAATTTTCTGTTCTGTAGATGCTTGGTTTACAGCCTAAAGGCTTATTATTTATGTAGTCCACTGCCAAAAGCATGTAATGCTCTTTATTTTGTGCCAGTCACCAGCTAGGTTTCTCTTTGTATGTAGATATTTCACAATCTTTCTTTACTTATAGTCCAGCATGAAATGATTTATGTCAAACATAATATCTGCATATATTGATCAAAGGTTTATGTCAATTAAGATATGATCTGGCAGATTTTTGAATAAAACATTTCAGGTGCACAGTGTACACAATACTGAACTTGTTTCAATTTGAATTCAAGACCAATTTTTCGTAGATACATTTTGATAAGCAGTGATTAAGTATCAAGTTCATCAATTTCACATGTCCATTATAAACCGACATTTTGACTTGTAACAAAACTTATGGTTTGCAACCTTTGATAAACACATAGGTACTCTTTCACTGAAAGTACGATTAAAGTGCTATGTATGAATGATTTTTGTGCTGTTGGAACAAAAAATGTTTGTTGAAAACACTATTAGTTTTTTTTTTCTTATTTTGTATGTCATGATGGTTTGTACAGTGATAGAAAAATTACAAATTTACCTCATATTTTGAAGGTTTACTCGATTCGTGAAGGTTATATTTATAATACCGAAGTGTTATATGTGATTGCTTATATCAGATAGTGGCCTTGTTTATTGGTTGATAAGGATTTAATACTGCCTTCGACAGAATAGGCCTTCTCTTCAGCGATTTGTTGGAGACAGGAATGTGGTATGTCTACAGTATGCATCAGATCATCATTCATTTTTGTAGATTTGTCTTTTGGAGCTATCATACTTTCTTTAAAGTCCTTCTTAAATGTGCCTATGTTCCTATCTGTATTTCATTACATGTAGATGATATTGATCTTTGGTAATGAATTTATTACAAAAAATATTTTTAAAAAAAAGCGAAGAATACAGTTTGTAACATTTTTCTGACACAATGCACCATTTTCATTTAATTATCTCTCTTCTTACAGTATTTTTTTTTTCAGCACTTTTTTTTTTATTCTTTGATAATCTTTTTTCATGTTACCATTCCTTCCTTTCTTTTCTTCCTTCCACCCCAACCATCCCCTTCTTTCCTACTTTTCCTTTAATTACTCTTTTTTGCTTATTTTCAGGTCATTTCTCATAATACATATAGGATCTCTTTCCAATTATTCAAGGAGCAGTTTTTCCTCACTATGATCCTTAAATTCTTTTCCTAATTTCGTGTAATAGTAAACAGTTCATGTCTCCAATTTGTATCAAAGTTCTGTGCCATCTCATTCTTTTCTGTATCAACGTTTTCCTCTTAAATCTTGACAATGTCTCTTCTGTAATCATTCCTATTGCTTACACCTTAGCTTTACCTAGCTCATTCACCATCTGTGACAACATGGTCATACATTAAATAGCTCTCAAATGTATCAAACCACTAGTCAATCTCTCAGTTTTGTGACATAGGATAGATGTTAAATAGGTACCTCCACCTGCATAGCTCCTATAAAATGAAGTATCAACTTCTGGATTTTAATACATAAAGCAGCATTTTCTTAAGACAGTATCGCCACAGCAGTTTTGTATGAAATGATATATTAGATAAAATTGCCCTCTGTGAAGTCTCTCTACTTAGCAATGTTGTTTGCAGTGTTTTCTATCAGGAAAATGAACTATTTCACAGAATCTGTTTGAAACATAACTTTCTTTAAAATTTTATAACTTTGATTTTAGAATGTTGTATACAAGAAACTTGGATATTGTCCAGATAGTTATGTTTGCAGTCTTGTATGATTTATTTATATATGCACAAATGTCCATATCGGCTAAGTCATTTGTAAACATATATTTCTACTGTTAGTACATAGATCTCTCGAATATCTTTTATATATAAAGCTATGCAAATATATCAGTACATAGACTGTTACTAACCTTTCAGATTAATCGTGTTAAACATGGAAGAGTTTACCAACCAATGTTATTGTTTTTCGGGTACTTGATCTCAAAGAGTATGTACTAAAAATGTTTTGTCTTGCATTTGTTTGACATTGCAATACTTCGTAACCAAATAATATTGTTGAAATTATAAAAGGCATTTTTTGTGAAGTATTAATTTTCATGAAGACATCATGGTATTATTTTAAAATCATTTTTTCGTTGAGCTTGTACATACCTGTGTAATGTACATCGTTGTGTTGCTAATTAATGTGTTTGATTCCTTGTGTGACCTTTGACCTAAATGAAAGTTTTTCTTTTTTTTTAATATTCACCAATATAGCACTTATTAGGTATTTGCAGTCAAGTGTTTACATGTGTAGTCATACAGGTGTTGAGTACGTGTAGCAACACATGTTCAGTACATGTAACACAATTTACATTTTGTATGTGTAAAAATGTGTTTTAGTGCAAAATTATGAATGCATTAGTGCCTGCTTTAAATTTTGAAACCAAATTATATGAATCTGGTCTTTTTTTCTATTAGAGTCACTTCTAGATAGATTAACATAAATTGTTGATTAAAACATAAAGAATCCATTCTCTGGAAAAAGAAAAACTTAATTTAAAGCTAGAAATTACATGTTAGTATAAAATTCTTACTTTCTCGCCGCAAAATCATGATGTTAAAAGAAATCATGAGTCCAAACAAGCTAAAAGACTTGAAAAAAAGGTATTATTTTTTACCATTGTCTTCTCACAAAAAAGAAAAAAGATTACATATGTACATACATATAACGTAAAGATATACTAGTAATAAACACATGTCAATGTTGATATCACTTTTCCCACCAAAATGGCATTGTATACTAAAGTGTATTTGTTTTGTAAATTCTATCTTTGTAAAATATGTTTATATTAAGAACTCTATCAGTTGTTGTCTGTTTCTTTATAATAAACAAATATCACTTGGAAATTATCTTCTTTGTTGAATTTGACACAGTGTCCGTGAATAATAGGGTGAAAGGTTACACTCACGTGATTGCATGGTTTTCTGTTGAATGAGCTGTCTTATGCAACAGGCAGGAGAAAAAGATATGGCCGGACCCTGGAATCAAACCCAGAACATTCCGCCATCGAGACCGACGCTCTCACCATTGGGCCGATATCTGTCCGTCACACTTCTCCCCTGCCAGAGGTTTCCAACTTTGGAAAACGAAACACACAACAACCCAAAGATCGTTTTCTCGCAATGCACATGCAACTCGTGAGGGCTGGTCACGGCACCAAATGTAACAGGAAGGCGACAAAGATGTGGCCGGACCCGGCAATCGAACCCAGAACCTTCCGCTATGAAGCCAGACGCTCTCAACATTGAGCTATCCAGGTCGATACCCGTCCGTCACACTTACACCATGTGATTTTAAATTTTCGAATGTAATACTGTTACTAATATAGGGGAAGTGCCAGGGAAATAATAGTTTTATATTCGATGCATGAAGAATATGAATTTACACTTTGTGGCTAGTTTGGTAGTAGTTATGCGCTCAGCTTGCAGTGCAGATGGTCTGGGTTCGATTCCCGAGCTGCACCACTATGTTAAGAGATTGGTTGTCTCCAGTTTCCATGTCGCGATGTGCGCGAAAATTTATTGATAGCGATGTAGAACACCAATCAACTACATTTGTAATTTACATATTAACATTGTAATGTTGTTTTGATTTTCTCAGAGACAAGCTAGTTGATTTGGACATTGAAGTGGGAAATTTATTCGATTCCTGCTTTCTGTAGACCGTCTGAATTAAAGGATATCGCTGTCATAGTATGAATTATCCGGTGACATTTCTGATCTTTTTTTTTTTTTCGTAAATCTTAATTAGTTCAGTCTCTCCTATTTCTTACGTATTCCATTTCTAACCAACAATATATCCTTCACCGAGTTCTTTTTTTATGGGCCGTAATGTAATATCACGGATGTATAAAATCCCCTTTTAGTATTGGGTCTTTATTTCCAAAAGTGGGATACTTCTGCCCCCCCCCCCCGCCCCCATGCTGAAAGTTAGTCTTCTCGGTAACTACAGTAAATAATGTGTTCAGGCAAACGGGAGCCTTTCGCATCTGGTAGTTTACCTCGATTATGTTTCCCAGGGGTCCATGAATGTCCACCGGATCATTGTTATGAACGGCAAAACAACATTACATCAATTAAATATGTAGTTAGCATCTCTGTCGCTCCGTTTGCGGTGTGGAACTTCTAAGAAAACAGTTCCCCGCGGAGGAAGCCGGTGTGGCTCAAAGGATGAGGTATCCGGCTAGTGACCGAAAGGTACTGGGCTCGACTCCTGTCAAGGGCACACCGGTGCCCTGTCTTTCGCATAAGACAGTACAGATTGAGGCCCGTATCTAAGCGTTGCACGTAAAAGGACCTTTCACTGTTTCCGACGAGTCCGTTGAAGAGATATGAATTTCTATTAAATGCACCAGGCAGATGCCGTCACAATATACATGAAATAAGTGTAGAGTGACGTAAAACAATAATCATTCAATAAAATCACTGCGTTGTCTGACTGTCACAGTGAGATTTTAGAGTTACTGTCTTCATTCATCTGCTGTGTGCAGGTTTGGACTTTTTGCGTCGTCTATAATTTTTTTTTTGGGGGGGGGGGGGGGGGTATTTTGACAGGTGTGGCTAATAAAACAGGAGACCCTTACTCCTCCAGGACACTGGGGCCCTGCGCCATAAACTGAGAATATACTTAAGTCAAAAATTTCATTCTAATTTATTTCATTATCAAACGTTCAAATAAATTTTAATGCCGAATGGTTAAATTCTATTTATCAGTAGAATAAAACTAAATAAAATGCAAACCCCAGTTATTAATTCATTGATGAACAGAAGAATATGAATTTTTGACTTAAGTATATTCTCAGTTTATGGCGCCGGACCCGGATCTCACCTTTGCTTATCTACGATAGTTGAATATCTACCTTGGTACCTGGTTATGCGTGTCACAACGACATTACATAAATTACATAGAAATCCAACGTGTTTATAACATGTTTATTTAAAACTGCTAAAAGGCAAGTTTTCCTACTAGAACTCGTTTTAAAATTTTACATCATCTTATACCATGAAATGTTACAAAAAAGAGGGAAAATATAAGTATTTCTAATTTGGGTGTATACATACATGTTGTGTTTTACAGAGTTTGCCAATAGATGAAACATGATCAAAATTCCAGCAGCAACTTCCAGATAGGAAAGATAACCCCTGCAATCATAACGCACAGATAAAAGCGAGACAACTCTTAGCAAACGTTAATACCGTCAGTGGCGTAGGTGGCTTAAAAAATTGTATATAGTTAAAAAAAAAAAGAGGGAAAATAATAATAATAAATTACAAAAAACCCAAAAAACCAACCCCCCCCCCAAAAAAAAAAACAAACCAAAAAGGCCGGGCCTCTGAGGCCGCTATACAGTCCAAAGTGGATCCAGGATGAATCCCTGGGTCGGATTTGAGAGATGAAACTCTTCGAGACATCAGCGATTTTAGTTTTTTTTTTATATTAAACAAATTCCATACAAACAACGCGAACTGTAAAATTCAGAGACATATATATTTTCATATGTGTATATATGTCTCTGGTAAAATTTCACAAGAACTGTATAAATTTAAATACTATGTCCTACAAATTAGTGCGTATTCATTTGATTTTTTTTTTTTTTTTTTTTTTTTTGCGTAAAGGGTGCTACGCCACTGACAGTTCCTTTCGTGAGAGATATCGAATTCCACGGAAAATACATTAAATTTTATTCATATAATGACACTAGGAGAGATTCTAATTCAAACAAATAAAATGGATGTGTTCGATGCAGGTAGCAATCTTCTTCTGGCTAAATATTGCTCTACCACCGGAAAGTTTACTGTGCCATTTTACGAACCCCAGACGGAATTCTTACCTACGACCAGAAAAATAAGAATTATATGTATAAGATTTATATAAGAAAAGTCACATCTTACTTCATATCCTTTCCAATAAAGATGGAATGATAATGTTAAGTCAACTTTTCAGATAAAAATGCATACAGAATTAAACTTGAAAATTTCATAGAATATGAAATAATTCATAGCAAAGGTGACAGTAAAGTTTTGCAAAGGACCCTAATTTTATTCGGAAATACTTTAAAAATGCTGAAAATTTTCCCCACCCAATTGTACCCAAGACGTGAGTTTCTGAGTTCTCCCATCACCTTTTCTAAATCTATCATTCGTATATTTTTCTATACCTGTTTAAACACCGTACGTGATATTTTGGTTACCTATTCAAGTACATTAGAAATAAATAAGATGAAAATAATACTACTATATAGAAAACCCATTTCCGTCTAGCGGCCATCAATGCCTCCTCCTCTTTACAAAACTAGATACATTTGCATGTTATGCTTGGTCAGTCCCGAGATTTGCTATGTTAAACAGGTAGCAGGTGATAACTTTTGTCAATGCTTCTTTCTAACCTGGTCATCGGCTGCTACAGGTGTAAATACACGACTTCGGCAGACGACAGATCTCCAAATCTTATCACAAGTGAATCCATCTGTTAAACAAATCAGTTCGTATCATTGCGTAGGACTTAAAACAAAGTGTGTCTGTCATTTAACGTAAAGGGAATTTCAGTAAGGTGCATTCAGTGACATCAGATCTTTATTTAGAGATAAGCATTGGATCAATTATAGATCAGTTTGGATATCAAGAGGAAAGGAACCTACCTGTCAATATTTTTACAGTCGATGAGATAGAATCCTCTTAAGGTGAGTGAATTTTGTAGATTAGTAAAAGAGAAAATGAAACTGGGAGTCTTTAAAGAATGGTTATAACGAATTGGATGGACGTACTGACCACAAGTGCTACAGAGGAGGCACTCTTATAAATGATTTTGGACTGTAGACATGAAAACATTTTATTTCTAAAGGGGATAAGAGAGGGAGAGGAAACATATTCCCGTTTAGTCTGTTGTCTTTTGCAAGGCACTAGAATTCGAAATTACTATGTAGTATGGGGCATTCGTGTTTCATGAAAACATATCATCTTCTTAAGTGCTATAACCCAAGATAGTGTGGGCCAGATTCTATGAACATGGTTTTTTTAATGTCTAAAGCGATCAAATAAGTATTCCTTGTCAAATTTTTCTCCCCCCCCCCCCAAAAAAAAAGAAAAAAGAAAAAAGAAAGAAAAAGGAAGTATGATCAAAGGGGTTATCAGGATGGAATGCTAAGTTGTGAATTAAAAACTATAATTGAAGTAATATACTACATGGTATGTATTTATTTATTCTATCGATCCCTACTTATCCGGTGTAGACTAGTGAATGAGGTGCTCGGCTCGTGACCTAGAGGTTCCGGGTTCGATTCCCGCCCTGGGCACACCGGTGTCCGGTCTTTCGGACGAAACAGTAAAAATCGAGGTCACATGTCACGGTAGATCCCTCACTGCTTCGGGTGGATCCGTTGCAAAGGTCTAATTTCTACACGATGCATCAGGCAGATGCCGTCACCATATACATGAAATAACCGTGGAGTGACGTAAAACAATAATCAATCAATCGATCCCTACTCGGACATCTAGAACTAAACCGCCTCCCACGTTTCGAAGTAAAACGATTTGGAATTATATGTTTGTACGTACATTTGTCGCGCAATAGTTCTTATGAAATTCTTAATATATGTATATCTAAAATATTCCAAGGCGTCGAGAAAGAGTTTTTAAAAACATATCCTTGGAGTTGTTTAAGAAAAATGGAATGGGTTATCTGGCAATTCCCTTAGTAAGTTTTAATATTATCCGCATACTTGACAGAGCTTGTCCATGGACATTGCACCGCTATGCAACAGTGCATACCTGTTTATGTGTATACATGACGTGACCCATCTCTTCGATTCTTTATGCTAAATATATACCTGTTTTCTCATTAACTATCACCGTTTTCATGTATTACACCATGAAGAATGACTGCTTATCACTAAAAGTGTCAGATTTGGTCTTTACTGTTATTGGACCATAATTGATTTACTGGTCCACGTCTCTGTTTACAGGAGACTATGCATGTAAACATCCATGCTTCCTATGTTTTTGTGCCCTCCCTTTTGTTATCAGGACCGTATTTTTCAATACAGGGTGATTTCACTCTACAGCTGTTTACAGTATTGGTTTGAGAGGATTTATGTCCGAATACATTTTCAGATCATGATTATTTAAGCGTTTTATAAACGTTCTGGGTCCGGCGCCATAAACTGAGAATATACTTAAGTCAAAAATTTCATTTTAATTTATTCCATTATCAAAAGTTCAAATAAACTTTAATGCAGAATGGTTTAATTCTATTTATCAGTAGAATAAAACTAAATAAAATCCAAATCCGAGTTATTAATTCATTGATGAACAGAAGAATATGAAATTATGACTTAAGTATATTCTCAGTTTATGGCGCCGGACCCTGGGGTCTTATTCACAAAGAGACTTAAGTCTAAGTCTAAGAATTGAGACCTAAAATACCATGTGTCATTATTCTAAAACTTTGTCGAAAGTTTGTCTGTGAATAGCTTGTCAGATATACTGTTTGCAGAAACTTTTTGTATTAATTCTTAGAATCAAGACACCTGTTACTATATAGGCCTAGGTCTGAATTCTTAGACTTCTTTGTGAATAAGACCCCTAGTCTTTGTAAAGTTAATCGAACGTTTGTGTGTCACTACTGAAAGTTCAAGGTCAAAATATATAATAAGTTACCGAATACGAAACTTATATACGTGTGTACGAAGCCGTTTTCGTGCCATTTTAATGACGAAAACATTTTTTTTATCTCGTTCGAACGAGAAAACAATTCAGACCAAACACAGAGGCACGATCAAACATAGCTCTTGCTTATGTAATTATTTATTTCAAACATCCGCTACTAAAGAAATTGTTAGAAAATATCAAAAGATTTATTGATGTACGATATTCCATTTCTTTTTATCGGTCAATAATACTTACACTGCAGACTATGGTATACGATGGTTTCTCGTTTGAACGAGACAATTTTCTCGTTCAAACGAGATAATTTCTCGTTCGAATGAGATAACTTTCTCGTTCGAACGGGATAATTTCTCGTTCGAATGAAATTTGTTTTCTCGTTCGAACGAGATTTTTTTCTCCTTCGAACGAGATGGGGAAAAATTCTGCTTTAAAATGGCACGAAAACGGTTTCGTACGTATAACATTATTGAAAGTTCAAGGTCAGTAGATAAGTTACCGAACACAAAACATATGTCTAAATTTACTTTACAATGGTGTTAATGGGTCATCCGGTTACAGTGTATTCACCCATAGACCATACGCGACCTGTGCGGGTTTAAATGTCAGTGATAAAACCAAAAGTCAAGGAATAAAGTCAGTTAAGGTAATGACTGGCGTGGAGGTTTTAGTGACAATGACAAGGTCAAGGATAAAGTCATTTAAGGTCATAACTGGCGTTCCATATCTACAAATTTAAAAGAATGTCTCGCATTCCAGAATAACATTCGGAACTTGATTGTCGTTCGCGGCTATACGAATGTATATTCAAGAGAAGTTCCGAATAGAGCACCAACCTCCTACATTTGCTTCTAACATCTTCTCCAAATTTCCGGAGCACCGGATCTGTCAAACCACCCTGATTTATGCTTCATATATGTAATCATGTTTTCAATACAGTGGAATTAATTTTATGGAACACATTTTCATAACGTATTATATATACTGTATATCGCTCCCTATTTGTTGTTGCAGTGTCACGTAGCCGTGATTTAGTGGAGAACCGTTTATAAATGGCAGTGATGTCAATGGTTTATGTGGAGGTGTCATTATGGTTCGTGTGGCATGCTCCTTTGTGTATTTGCATTTTTTATTCTTTTTATTTTGAAAATTTTTAATATAGCTGAGAGATGGAAGTTATCTGCCTATTACCCTTTAACACATTGAATATTGCCTCAATCTGCGAACGCTTTGTGATCTAGCTCAGTTTTACTTGGGACGAACCTCAGTTTCATCCTCGGTTTGTACTTGTCGAAAAGTCTGTCAGACACTGTCAGTTTTCTTGTCAAAAGACAGCTTATCAGTCTAGGTAATTCATTTTCTCCTTTACTTATCGTAAGGCATACACAGACGAATTATACAAGCAAAATAAGAATTAAAAAGGGGGAGGGACCAGTATTGTTAACATCTGAAGGTACTATCAGTAGCCAACAATTAAAGCCCTATTATTGTTTAGAGCATAGACGCAGATGAAACAAGGGGGCATGTGATCCCACGCCATTGTTGAGCACACCAAGAATTCACGATTTGGTCACTGTGTACAGGCGCTAATCCCGAAATTTTGTCGAAAGGGTGTCCACCCCTCTGGATCCGCGCATGATGTTCATCTACTCTTCACCCATTGGTTATTTTTATCTATTGGAGAGAACGAGAGAAGGGATTTGGCAGCAAACCCGAAAATATGTGAAGGGGTTTTGCTAGATAAAAATCACACAATCTCACTCAACTTCTGTATCATGAAACCTTTTCCACGAAATCTTTTTCTTCTTCCTGGTTATCGCAACAGCTGCATCTGACCTCCCGGAAAGTAAAAATCCCAAAACATGCAATTAAAAACAAAAATACAACCCAAAACAAAACAAAAGCAAAGAAAAAAATCGAAAAAGAAAGAAAAGAAAAAAACAAATCAAATAAACACGATGATCAACAACAACAACAACAACAACAACAACAACAACAACAACAAATCTATAATAATAATTCGATACGCATTTTAACATTTTTGAGTCACCCTTTCTCTGGTTTTGCATTAGAAAATTGCCCTATCAATTAAATTTGTATGCTGACTTGATTTGTTTATAATTATATAACATCTTACTTCCATTTTACATGGATATGTAATCAACATGGTAATTTTCTCAGTGACTCATTTTCTGTCTTTGCTGCATAACCATCGTTTCATCAATTTTACTACGACGGGACTGCACTGTTTGACGACTCTTGTGAACAGATAGTATACAAAAAAAAAAAAAAAAGAAAAGAAGAAGAAGTAAAAGCAAGAAACCCATCTATCTGACTATCACTGTGTCACATCAAGGAGAATAGCTTGGGACGGAAAGAGATGTAACGATACAGCTGTGCATCTCATGATACGATACGTATCGTGGTACTTGAACAGCGATATGATATGTAGATGCGATTATATGTATTCAAGAAATCAGGTTTATGGTTTACTACGTTAGGTTTTGAAGTATCAGGAATGTTTCTGAGGAAAAAATAGACATTTGTATAACAAACTACAAAACATATTTTGATAATATATTATTCATACGCGGATCCAGAAATTTTTGTCAGTGGGGGTCCAACCAAATAAGTAAATTTTTCTCTTAGACGAGGGGGGGGGGGGGTCCAACCCCAGAAATGCCCAAATATTACCTTTTTTGGTAAAATTTTCGGATTCCAGGGGGGTCCAGACCCCCAACCTCCCCTCTGTATCCGCGCATGTTATTATTTGTGTGTTTATGTGTGTGTGTGTGTGTGTGTGTGTGTGTGTGTGTGTGTGTGTGTGTGTGTGTGTGTGTGTGTGTGTTTTGTGTGATTAATTCTGATTGACGCGTTTACATATGTTATATAACTTGTTACAATTTCTTTCTACAAAGGGAGGATTGTCATATTGTTTTATCTGTGTATCTTATATCGTACCATGGCCTTTGTGTCACAATTAATCGTATCAATTATACTTCAAGAAACCATCAACCCTTTTTTTTCTGAGGACCCCCCCCCCTCCACCAACTTCACCTGAAAAAAAATGTAGATGAGTGTCCCCTATAAACAGAACACCTTACATTAAGTAATAAGTTTCTTTCGCCATAAATATATTAGATCTGCCCATTTACATAGGGTTATATCACTGAAGGAAACTATTCCTAAAAACAAATCCTGTTCAGAAGTTCTACCAGATGGTGCATTCGTATTCTCTCATTTTCAAGTAATAGAAATAAACTTCATCATCACTGAAATGATTGAAGTTCAGTAAATGTCTGGATTCCATTACAGTAGTACTCGCTGTCGCCGAATCAAGTTTCAAATATTTGTGAAATTGATGGAATAAATTAAACCGAACTCAAGGGGATCACTGCTGTTGCAGTTCCTTCAGCTATATCTTTATTGCTTGCCGTTTCTAGATTTGGTATGTAAAATGTCTTTTTCCTTCTCTTTATGGATTGTAAATGCGTACTTTTGATCAAAGGAAACGAATCAAGGTAACACATTGCACCTGCAAAGTGCTTTTTCCCGTTTGAGTCTAATCCCAGATTTAATCTTGATCGCGGAACTGCCCGTGGATGATACCTTTAATTTGAGTTACCTACCCTTTGCTCCCGATCAAATTCCTCAGCCATGTGCCAGAGGGCAACACCCGTATGCCATACCCTTTGAAAATGGAAACTCAAGATCATTTGAAACAATTTGAAAGGCCACTAGCAAGATGTGATTAGATTATGTGACTTCTTTAGGGTAAATTGTGTAGAAAAAAAAAGATCTACAAAATTATTTTAACGATTTGTCGTGAAACTCGGTCATGTTTCGTCTGACAAAAGCAATATTGTTTGGATTTGTGTAAAACATCGACTTTTCTTCGATGCAAAAGCTATTTTATTTAAAATGTAATTCAGACTTTCGCATAAACATGGAAGTAGAAAGAACCGTAGTTATTTTTATTCATTTTTACTTAAAGAAATAACACAAACACTCTTTGCCGCAAAAGAGAAGCTTGTTTATATTAGACATGTAAAGATGGATGTTACATAGTTCTTCCGTACTATCCTAACTATTGCTTGATAAAGGCCAGGAGACCGAAAATTTGCGGCAAACAGTGTTTGTGTTATTTCTTTTAGTATATTTTACTTCCCTTTGGAGGACTACTTATTCCATTTTCACTTATTTAATTTAGTACTTTATTTATTTTGCTTTTATTTTCCTTTATTTCTTGTTAGTTTAACATACTCATAAACCTGTGAGCCCCTTTAAAAATAAAAATATTTATCAAAATTCCTCAATTCCCTGGAGTCCCTCGTTCAGATGTCCCTTCGCGGGGAGAAATTCAAGGTCGAGTAAATACCGAGGTACAACACACAGGAAGGCTAGAATTCATCCCGTCTTTCAACTCCTTGTATGTGTTATATAAATTCGCTTCATATCCATCTAAACAACGTGATGATAAAGATAAATTTGTTGATATAGGAGGGCTTATCATGACTTCTTATTTACACAATATTCTGACATAATTCAGTACCGGAGAGAATACCCCGCGGTAAGAATTAGATTTCCTTCTAAATCCTTGATCAAATATCCATAGATAAGTCGTTCTTGTTAAATTCTGAATTTGTTGAAATAGGCGAGATAAGTTGCCTGTTTTAAAATTATTTGTATACAGATTTCCGAATTTTCTCAAATTCAAGTGTTTATTATCTCTTCATGTACGATGATAACACAATTCTTAGTTAAACCAAACACTCTTGAGGTAATCCGAAGGCAAAATTAAAGCAATACAAGGAAACTATTCACACCATTAGAACTTTCCTGATATACTAGTATGTGACATTGAACATCTCATTTACAAGTTCTATTGATAGATTTGTATTGTTTATGGAGATTACATTAAGAACTTCCATTTTGTTTGATGTTTTTGTTTTTGCTTTTTATCTTGGATATTATTTATTTGTATAGTGTGGGTGTTGTGTGATACTATGTTAGTAAGTTTCTCAATTTCTCAACTCAACTCAGTATCTTGAGTTTCTCAGACTCAAAGATTTTTATGAACCAACCCCCCCCCCCCCCCCAATAATAATAATAAAAGCCCCTTAGCATTGGTCATTACTTGTGAACAGTAAGAGGTAGGGCTTTGATATTTCTCACATACACCAGTAATTCTGGTGGCAATTCCTTTTCATTGAAACCAAAACTAATCCTTAAGGTCTATCTATCTATCTATCTATCTATCTGTTGAAATGGAAGGAGATGGCTCTTAATTTTCGTTCTAGACCTAGTCTAAAAATATTTAACGCAATCGTTCTGTGAATTGCTACACATTACATCATTACGCTTCAGTCTAAAAATTTACTCTACACTACTCGTAGTTTAATTTTCCAGCAAAAAATAGAGCAAAATGTTTCATTCATTGGATGTATGCGGCACTTTGAAATTTACATGTCACGAAAACATGGGCAATGAATGCCACATGTCGAAGATTGCAAGAACGAGCATTGTTTAGTTCTCCATGTTAACCATGGGAAAGAACTGACATTTTGGCTCAGTTTCTTTAAAGCACTTGAAATGAAATTTTCGGCACTTTGTGTTGTCATTTATTCGTCTGGAGAAAGGATTAGTTTTGACTTTGAACACACAGGTACTTGATTATAATTCCTTCAGGTATCTCGAATGTTTTAAAGATGTGCATAAAACGAGGCTTCAAATGTGGGAACATTTTTATATCAGATTTACACATCATTTTTTTTTCCAAATCATAAAAGAAGATAAATATGCTGTAAGTAATGTTTTCGTTCAGACGCTAAAGGTGTTCCTAAACGGAAGCGAGCGTACTTTAATTTGTTAAATCCTATTAAATGTGTGACGAAAAAAAAAATCCACTGTTAAATCACGTTTAATAACTATTATATCATATTTTAATTTATCGACATATATTTTTTTCCAGTGTATTTATATTTGTGGAATTTTATAATTTTCCCAACAAACAATACAAAGGCGCCCCTGTCTGCCGTTTAAATAATTCAATGGTCGTTTTTACTCATCGTGTTTCCTGATTAATTGGCATGTCATACAGGAATTTACCTGCCATTAACACCAATACACGGGGTTATCAGGATTAGCATCTCTTTATTCAAATATCTCCATTCACGAAAAGCAACGTAAGCACCTAAAATACAGAAAATATTACATTGAAGTCAGTAACGTTTCTGTTCTTTTTTGCCGAGTTTCCGCGTGGACATTTCACCTGAAGGTGAATTTGACAGACCACTGTGTATTACAGCTGGCAGGTGAGAATTTCTGATGTTTCCGAATGACACGGTCAGAACAGGTCCCAGTAGAAAGTGCGATACCCGAGGGAGTAATATGTATACGGGGATTTTGATATCAATAAGTTTGCATTTAAATTTGTCGGATTTTGATGTCGGTTTCTCGTGATTTACCTGTGCAGGTGAGAGATGAAATATTTTTATGCATATGCTTATTATAAAATGATTCGCTAATGCCGCCGAAAGTACATTAAGATGAACATGTCGATAAAGTATTCAAAATTTATACTGATAGGTGTCGTTATCATCCATGTATTGTTAGTTAATGTGATTGTAGCTTTTATTTGGGTCATGTCGAAGTACACATTAACAGAGCAGTAAAACTGTAGTTCTTTTCGTAACTTTTTCTCGTCTTAGCGAGGTGATCAACGATTGACGAGTTAAATGGACGGAAGTGCCCATAGCTTCGTTACCATAAATAAAGATTACCGTGTTTAGATCTCGGTATTATGGTCAATTTACTTGTAATTCGAATAATGGGTTACATTTTTTCTCAATTGATATAGAATTTCAGTGTTTTACATAATATCAAAGAACGTTATAATAAGAAGAAAATGATACATTTTGTAAACTTAACTTCGAAAGAACAAAAGATCTTCATTCTTTTTCTTCCCTCAGATTAAGGTGTTTTATGTAAAACATAGATAAGAGAATAAGATAAACAAAATCTGACAGAAATAAATAGACAGACAAACGACTTTCACATGAAAGAAATGAAATATAGACAAATAACGTAAGTTAATGGATTCCTTTCTTTCTTGCTATTTGATAATCAGTCCTTTGTCAGACTTTCAATAAATCATTTTAAGAGAGAGAGAGAGAGAAGGAGAGAGAGAAAATAAAAGATGGAAGAAAGCAAAAATGTTGCTGAATCGGCAAACATCAAGATATGCACGACATAAATTGGATGCCCTTATTTCTCATGTTTGACACATTGTTTCTGTTGTTTGGCATGCCCGGATTACACAATACAGATACACTGACATTGTGATATTTATGTTGTAGATTCCTCTATTGTCTGATATAACAGAATCAGGGAAGTTAATGGAAGCAGGCAGTGTACCAACAGCCGCACAAAACAATTAGGTAATTACTGTTATCATCATTACGAGGAAGAGAGAAAGTAGGGCATAAACATTCCCCCATATGTCGAGAACATTGTGAAACAAACATGTATACTTACAGATGGGAAAATGTAGATAAATTCTTAGAAAAACAGCACGAGAATGGAAATGTAAGATTTGGGTTGTTTTTTACTTGACCAGTTAAAGAGGGTGGTATTGAAATGAATAAAACTATGAATATATCATGATTTGTCGGTTGTCAGTAATTAAGAATTGGGCCCCAGCTAAACCTTTCTGAAACATTAAGGTGGAACATCCATCTCAGAGTAAAGATAACTCTATTAATCAATTTTTAAACAGTTTATGAGTTGGTGTTGTAAAAATGCGTTTGTCTTATAGTTAGGCTGGGAAGGTTTTGAGGTTAAATATAACTCCATAAAATATTTTGAATAACTCATAAATCGATGCTGTAATATATACAGCATAATAATTGTATATTATTTGTCTTATAGTTAGACTAGGAAGGTGTGGTAAAATAACCTATATTTTGTGATATGTAAACACATGTTCGTTGTGTTGACAATTAAATCCATATATAAATGGAATTCACAATCGATGTATAGAGGGACCTTCCACCTTGATATCGATAAACTCAAAAGTTGATATCATGTTTTACTTTATACAAATATGTACACGTATGAAAGCAGCAGTGTGTTGATGCCATTGAATCGCATGCCAAGCAGTGTATGTGACATATGAAAGGGAATATAGTTTGTGTGATCCTTAATGACATAAAATCAATCTCCTAACCACACGTATTTGAAAATTAATGCTCGAGTTTAAAAATTCAAATTTTTGTGTAGGAGTTAAAATACAAGCCAATAAAGGAAAACCCTAAATCCCGTATCAGTGGAGGATATAAAACAGCCTCGAGGGTGTCCGAGGAACCCTCCAAGAGCAAAACCTCTGTCAGATCAGAAGGGCCTTTGCCAAACTTTTTTTTCCAAAGTACCGGTAATGAAAACATCTTCAACCATTACCGAGATCACCCTTGATTTTTTTCCTGGATCTACCACTGTGTACTTATCTTATCGGATTATTACGTGAAGTTGTATATCAGAGACGTTTATAATATAAGTATCAAGGTGCAGAACTATCTAGATATATATACGCACGCTGTCGTCAATATTTGCTCGATGATGCACGTATAATCAATATAACCTAAATTCCTGTGGGATTTTAATGAACTCAAGGTCTTATCAATTTCAAATGGATCTCCATTCCTCAAAGGCTGTAATTAAATTATTTATCATTAATTGGTCTTAATATTTCAAAGTAAGCTATCTACACCACAACCCTCTGTGTGTATTTTAAAGAAATCTTACTCTAGTACTAAAACATTTCAAACGATTCATAATTGTTTGAATTTATATTTCAAAAGATACCTTATATCTAATTTTTGATTTAACTCTAAAATGAAGGGGCAAATTTAAAATGGGCAGTATCGACTTAGGATTGAACAAAACTGTAATAATTGCCTCAGTAAGAAAGATACTTTTCTATCTAGGGACAGAATTTTAAAAACACTTTAAAATGTTGTCCACCCTTCATTTCAGCTCTGACAGAGCGTGAGTCAAATTATATCGTGTTTGAAAAGTTTAGTAAAGTTGCTTGATTCAATACAGGCGATCCTGGTGCGATTCCAGGATTCCGCCAATGTGTGGATAGTTTCCTATCTCAATCATTGATTGGTGTTTAAATCATATCATTACTTTGAGATTATAATTTTCATGATTGTAGGAGGTCATTTCATTGTAATCAATGTTTGCCTGTTGTAAAATATCCCCACTGATCATGTAATTGAGGTACATGTACATGTATTATTTCTTTTTCGTAGATAATGAAAGGTAGAATTCGATCTGTAGATATAACTTATATTAAATGAAGCGACATACAAAATCACAGTTATCGCTGACACCACATGCCTCCTTCTTTTCTAAAAACACATATTCAATATATCTTTAATTAGTTTCTTGTCAATACGAAGACAAATTTGCCGCAGTATTGTTAGCTGCTCTTCTTTTCTTATCACCAAACAAAAATTATTATTGATTCATGCGTAACAGATGGGGTCTATGTTGATCTATTTTCACTTCAGTATTAAGGTTACCATAGAAACAGATTATAAATCATATGTTTTAAAGATAAGATTTTCTTGAGTAATTAGATTACCAAACTTTCCGCAATTTTTATTCTCTATTGAAATTCACTTTTACGAATCTTTCTCTTGTAAGAGGATGTTATTTTTTGTCCTGGCCTCTTCTTTTTCGAAGGTAAGAATATAATTTAGAAACATTTATTTTTTCCCATTTTTTTTAAATTGCAGTAAAGATTTATGACTCTTTCTTTTCATCCGAACGGACTCCTAAAACTATAAAGCTCCGGAAAATGTATTTTTAAGCATATTGTCTGTACTTGAAATAAGCAGCCTAAATCCATTTCGAGAGAAAAATGTCGGCACATAAAAACGTCTTTCACTTCAAAATCTATTTCAACAAATTCGATCATACTGTAATTAACTTTTCAATCTGGGTTTTTTTTTTTTGTTGCTTTTTGAATATTCTTTTCTTATGTCACCTTGAATATAACATTTTAATAATTTCCACTTTTCATGCGCGTCAAAAAGAAAAAAAAATAATGAAAAGATAAATAAGAATTTAAAAGAAGGGGAAAAAACCCAACCCGTTCACAACAAAGAAAGCGGAACGTAAAGTTCTACCGTTTTCCTTCCATTTATTTTAAATATGTAATTGTAGGATGAAATTGAGCGATATTTTGCCGAGTCATTTGTACATGCTTATTTAGGGTGTATTACTGCCGTAGATCCGTCAAAGTGTATCATTAACTACGAACCTAAATAGACATCTGAAATAGACAAGTGGCCTTCGCTGATTATAGACGACGATGTAAAATGTTATCAAGTCGCTCTTTTATCTCATCTACAGACTGTCTTACCCGCGTCATATCTGTACAGGTTTTCATTACAATGTCACATAAATTCAAATTTATTATCATTTTACATCTTTAGAAGACGATAGGATCTCCCTCTATCCTTTGTGTAGATGCATACCAACATGCTATAAGTATGTAATAATTTGTCCTACAGGCAAAGCCTTTTAATTATTTTTCTCCTATTTCGTGAGGTTTTTTTCTTTCATTTATCATGTTTCGCCACAAAGGAATATTGTTTTACGAAAGATTTTATTTAAAAGCGTTATCTCATATTGTTACATATTGTAAACATGACATGCTATGATATGCTTTACATCAGACAACGTATAAACTTCAAAGGAGAAACGATATCGCACAAATAACAAAATTAATATAAGCCCCTTCTTGTGCCACCACACTTTTCAAATTCTCGCCTAAAATCTAATATTAAAGTTTCATTTTTGTTAACCTATCGAGACATCCTGCCGTCTTATAGCTGGTGGTAACGCACTAGCCTTTTGGCCCTTGGACCCGTGGTCGATCCCAACTGTCAATTTAGATTTTCTAGGCGACATATCATGTTTACATCTTCCATATATATCTGTCTGTCATGTATGAAATGTGATGATACAGTCCGTGAGATAAAAGGCAATAACACTTCAATTTAATTTGTATAGAGTTTTCAATCCCTGCCCAATTTTGTTCTAATGCACCATTCCATTCTCCTTTTTTCCTTTTTTTTTTCTTTTGGGGTATTTGGGGGGGGGGGGGTGTTTTGTTTTCTTTCCCCCTTTTTTTTTTTTTGGTTTTCGTTCTTTTTATTTTTTGGTTTTCGTTATTTTTGTCGTGTTCAGGCGAATCGCTTTGTGTGTCATGAAGTTATATCTTGTTTTCGGTACTAGATTACTGAGAATACCTAAATAGAAAACAGAAATGTGTTATCAAGCATCTATAACTTTTTTTCCTTCTCTTCGTAATTTTGTTTACAAAAAAAGCTACAACATTTAAATTGCACCCTTTGATAAAAAGCCATGTGTCTAAACATGAACACTTCTTGTTAATTATGAGAATTTCGGGAACTTCACCACTGGATTACAACACCTAGGACATAATCTGTCCTAACATTGAATGTAAACTCGATATAACAAATTATTTACCCGATAAAATTTCATTGGTCACGTGATAATGAGGTTCAATCAGGGTCCGGCGCCATAAACTGAGAATACACTTAAGTCAAAAATTTCATTTTAATTTATTCCATTATCAAATGTTCAAATAAATTTTAATGCAGAATGCTTTAATTCTATTTATCAGTAGAATAACACTAAATAAAATCCAAATCCCAGTTATTAATTCATTGATGAACAGAAGAATATGAATTTTTGACTTAAGTATATTCTCAGTTTATGGCGCCGGACCCAGGTCTCATATATTTTGTCCTAGTGGGATAAATGAGGTTTCAAAAGGGGCAATATCCATGTGATAAAAATATTATACTTATATTTCATTTCATTTAATATACGGCAAATGACGTGAATATCAGTAAACTTCTGTGGTGAATTTTTTTACGTTTATTATTATGCCGTACTAAATATAAAGGTAAATTTTGTTTATGAATTTGATATATTGAACAAATATCATGATTGATATAAAATTTGTATTGAGAAAATTAATAAATTAATGATAAAAAGGGAAGCTATTCCTTTTTATCAATATGTCTACTTTTTTATATTCATTTTACCGTTTTAATCATATAAACCCCCCCCCCCCCCCCCAAGAGCTTTCAATGAAAATACCAAAGAAATAAACCTAATTATAGAAATCAGACTCTGCTTATAACAAGAAGACCTGGCATCAACACGTGTCGATCAAATCAAACAGAAAAATAAAACATCCGAAAATAAAAATCAATGGATAATATGACCACGTGATGGATGACGATTTTGATCCGATTGGATTTGGATGAAATGAGGCTTTGAGAAGACCTGACATTAATCTGCAATTTCTTTCTGCAATATTTCCTCCATATAGTCCCTATCAATAGACACTATTATCCATCCCTTATTAACCCGGCAATCTGCATCCAGTCAATGAGTCCGACTCGCGTGCAGTAAAACGTTTACAAAGGAAATCATTGTAGGGGGCAAGCTTGTAATGAGTTCAATTAAACAAGGTTTGGAAAAACATCAATCAGATGCAATGCCTCCTGGAAACTGCACTTAGATCTGGCTGGACGGCCATCAGAGAACGGTGGTATGATACGCTCTCTTCTGTTTGATTTCGTTTAGTGACCTCCATGAAGATCGCACTGGCAGCGGTGCATTATGATCAATCACCACGAGAACAAAATAAAAATCCATTAAGATAGATATCGGACCTTAAGTCGTTCACGGAATTTCCAAATAGTTACGATTGGGTTGACGCAGGGTGGCTTTGAGTTCATAGATGACAAGGTCAATAGGTCAACTGTACCATTACATAGTTCATACTTAATCTACAACAATTTTATAGCGGATACACATCAACGCCAGGGGCGGAAAATACATGTACATGTATTCCACAAACAATCGCGCTTTCTCAGTCTTTTACGGAAAGCTTAAAAACAAAACACACAAATAAAAAAAAAAAAAAAAAAAAAAAAGAAGAAAAAATCAGCCAACTTTAATTTAAAATATGGTTTATCGTTTTACATTCGAGGTCTTTTCCGAGTGTGCGACGGAAAAGCCCGAGGAAGTGCGATTCATTCCACAAGTCGACTCTAAAGGTTAAAACCAGTTACGCTTACCAAGGGTCCGAACCGTCTTTCAACCCTGCTGAGATCAGACAATTGTTGAAAATAGGTTGCAATGTTCTTTATGTACTCAGTGAATCCTATTATATGTATTCTCTCGTTTCATTAGGAGTATTTTTCTTTCCTACTACAACACAATTACGTCAAAACAATAGTGTATTTGGTACAACATCATTTAAGCAATGAAACCGTAGCAGAACAATGTAATACTTTAATTGGCACTTGAAAGGCAAAAAAAGACATGAGTCCGGAAATGAGTATGATGAAACGTGCTGGCATTCTCCTTAAATTCCGCGAGGAAAGTTGATATTAGCGAAGAGAATTAGTCGAGTGCAAGATGAAGAGCTTTCTCTGCGCGTTTCCTGTAAATATCGAGATCGCTTCTGTGTAGGGGAAGAAAAAAAAACCCACTTTGTCGGGAGGAGGGCAGGAAATGTTTGTTTGCATTTATCAATGGCAATTGACCATGTGTGTCAAATTTACATCTGACCCTGGGAAACGAATTACTAGATATGTCATCACTGCATGAAGAAGAATGTTAAACATGAGCAGAAGCTGGACACACTAATTTGTACCTCATACCTAGTAAATCATACTAAACGTACCAGAAGGTAACGAAATATTGACAGAATTCATTGTTGTACGTACTGATGGCTTAACCATGGGTGTGAGACTTTTCATTTTGACAATAAAAGTGCTATATTACAAAATTTTCATGGGAAATACCTCGATCGTTTATCAGGTCGATTATAATTCTTTATTTATCGAAACTGTCTTGATTGTGTTTCTTAACGATTAAAAACGTAGAATGCGATTTTTCACTTATCACAGACAAATGAAGTTACTTTAGGAACACTTTTCGAATTATCTTGAATGTAATTTTTCTGTCTTCGAAATAACCTTGAGTGTCATTCTCTCATTATCATAAACATCGAAGACGATTTAAATATTATCGGGAATGTATTAGACTTAATTCCTCGATTATCGGAATTGCCTTGAATGTAATACTTCGATTATCGGAATTGTAAAATTCTTGATTTATTAACGGTGCGTTGTTTGTTTTTGGTAAACTAGAAATGCATTAGATGTAATTCTTATTTCAAAAGAGAGCGGAAACTTTTCCTGGTTCTAATTCTTTATTTATCGTCGATGCATTGATTGTAGGTTTTGCTTTATTGGACATACCTGAAATGTATTAAATGTTTTCTGTTATTCAGAAATTGTATAATTGTAATTCACTCACCAGAGATGGGTGTTGATAATTGTGGCAAACGGGTACCAGAATATCTGTATATAATATCATTTGACATGACGATTGATATGGACCTATTGTCGACATTCTCTGTCGATATCATTAGTTGACATCAATGTGTATTGCTTTGTATCGAGTCAACTTTTACGAGTATTATCTAGATTGATAGACATTGGCACGGTGTTATTTCTTGATTATCGGTAATGTCCTGACGTATCGACTTTGGAAAAGCTCCATATTTCGGTTTATCGAAACTGACATGTCGGAATATCTTGTTTTATCGACAGTAGCTTGACTGCGTAGTAAAGTACATTTATGTAGCGCTTTTGAATTGATCGTTGTTTTTGCGTACTTAGATTGAACTGCAGGAGCCTTAATTAAGCACGTTATATATGTGATTTAGTGTTCAAGATTGGGAGTACATTGCGTGTTCAACATAAATGCCCGGAATCGGAGGGGGAAATGGTCCCCCTTTCTTTTTTGGTCAATCGTGGACTAAGTTTTTGTCACGTTCAAACTTCAAGGTTTGGCCTCGTTTTGAAATGCTTTTTACGACCCTGACATTACAGTAAGAATATCTGTTACATATATCTTCAAAGCATAAGAAGTTAACACCACTATACGATAAACCTCATCACAAATCGAGAGGCGGCATGGCTCAGTCGGTAGTACGCTTGGCTCATGACCTTTAGGTCCTGGGCTCAAGTCCCATCTGCTGCCCGTCGGTGTCCGGTTTTTCGGACGAGACAATAAAACCAGAGGTCCCGTGTCACGCTATGTTGGCACGTAAAAGGTCCCTCACTGCCTCGGATGGACCCATTGCAACTATTTACGTCAAAATGGAAATTTCGTGCAATATATCAGGCTGATGCCGCCACTATACAAATGAATTAATCCCGGCGAGATGTCAAACAACAAAGAACAAAATTACCTCAGAACTTCTTTAAGGAAACCGAAGCTTATTTCAAATAAAATGAGCAACTGATATCGTTACTAAGTTTTATTCTTTTAAAATTTAGAATAAATTTTATGCTGGACTTCCATACACCATTTCACGATTACTGCGGGACTAACGTTTTGGTAGGCAAATGATAACGTTTCCCGTAGAATTTTTAACATCATAATAAAAAATTGATTGTTTCTGACGTCATTTTGTGAGAACACTGATTTTGCTAATCACAAAATGTCAGTCCCGCAGTAATAGTGAAAGGGTCTATTTTATCGATGAAAGAAATTTCTGGTTACCGACATACCATGAAGATTCAATGTAAGTAATTTTATACTTTTTGCCTCCAGATTCGGGATAGACCGACGACATATAGACCTTTTCACTGTTACTGCGGGACTAACATTTTGGATGGTAAATGATAATGATTCCCGTAGATTTTTTGACTTTTGATGTCATGATAAAATATTGATTGTCCTGACGTCATTTTGCGGGAACAATTATCGTTAGTCTCGCAGTAACAGTGAAAGGGTCTTTACGGTATATTCGAAGGGGTGAACTATTACTCCGTGGGATTACAAGAATAAAGACATGTACATAACTATCATAATGTTTATTTACGCATACTTAACGTTATAAGTATATTTTACCTGTCACTTTACGGATTACAGGTACTTCTATAACGTTATTGTTGTAATACCACGTGGTCAGCAAATGGTGGATTACATACTGTCGTGAACCTGAATTAGTCTGACATGGAGACCGTTTTCTTGGTCAGACAATACAGGAGTAGTATTAAGGTTTCTATGTCTAAAAGAGGTAAATAGCACTCCGATCTTGTAGGGTTATTTTTCTTGTAGAATGAATGAAATCGCTGGTCCTTTTATTGCCACGTGTTGACATACCAAGTACTTCGGTGGCAGAGTGGGTTAAAACGTTCCTCTAGAACTATTCTTAACACATAAAGTACATATCGGTGGTAGGACTGGGTTCGAATCCAGGCCAGAGTGAGTGGAAAAACCTGCTCGTGTTCCTGGTTGGTTGTTTCTCAGCGTGTTCCGCTCCCCCTCCCCTTTATCATTAAAAACTGGGAGTCTCTTTATAATAAAAGAGACAATAATATGGTGTGTCATTAAGCAGAGACATAACCCCCCCCCCCTTCCTCTCTCTCTCTCTCTCTCTCTCTCTCTCTCTCTCTCTCTTTGAGATAAAACCCTGTTGTATAAATCATAGTTTTAATATACTATACATGACACAAAACAACTCACGAAGAAGAAATTTTGTTTTGTTATCGTTTATTCAATTTCTTCGTGTGAGTCTTAATAGCAATTGACTTTTGACATTGGTAGATCTCTAACGATTATATTCCAGGGTAAATGTCCGTTTCGAAGGTCAGAAAAAGTAAAATTAGAATTTAATACACACCGTAGTAAATTCATGATAAATGGTAAGATTGTGTGGACCCTTATCGTCGTGGTGCCATCTATGATCGTATAGAAGTTAATCCTTGGAGGGAAACGTTTAACTCCATGCAACTTTAATCTTGTATCCCCCACAAGTCTAAAGTATATTAAAAGCAGGAAATGATTTTGGCATTGTGTACGATTTAACGTATAATATCGAAGATAGGAAAAGTAAACAGAGATTTTGTCACTCTTTGTGTTTTATTAATATTCCAAATAAAGGGGACGAAAGACGTTCAAATTGATTTTTAAACCTTAGGGTGTTGGATTTCATGTAACATAAACAGAACTATGGTAGTGTAAGTTAACAACAATACAAGATCAAAGAGCTGTCTAATATTGTCATTACTTAATCCCATGTTTATTTAGAACGTCAAGACGTACGTAAAAGTACTGGTTTTATTTCTTTGAACAGTTTACAGATTTAAAACCCCATAGTCTCATAGAGGGGGGCTTTCTCACAAAACAGAAAAATAAAACGTTTTATTCGATTTGTTGATGAACTGTTAGATTGCATAGACTTCTGAAAATTAACCCCCGAAAGTTTTCAGTTTTCGTAAGTGACCTTTTGTGTATTGGTTTTATACCTGGATGGAAATGAACAATTATAACTGACACCGGTAAGTGTATATGTATTGTTATATATGCATTGTGCATGATGAGGATTGTTTTGCGCAATTATACGAAACCATAGCATTTTTTGGCATGACAAGGTGATTGATTGTAAAACGTAACAATATTTACAGGTTTCTTGAGGCAAAACGTGGGAAAAATCTTCAAGGCACAGCAATCTTATTCTCCTTGATGATCCATTGAAAGTGCTCAAAATCGTTGACATCTAGCGCAAGTTAAAGAAATGTGTTGTTGAATTTCCCACCTGATTTCAACTTTTAACACGAACGTGAGACATTTTCTTCCCATAGAGGTTTATAATCCTATACAAACAAACTGACATATTAAGAATGTATTATGAAAGGCTAAATTAGATTTAATAACATTTCACTAAAAGCTTTCATGAACTACCGCAGGTACCTAATTTCAATTAATACCTCGTATAATGGTGTGAGATTACTCTCCTGACATGGAGGTGTTATTTCTATGATAAGAGATAGCCAAGAACACCCGGGTGTGACGGAATATCTGATGAACGGTTTAATTCGGGTTGGTGGGTTTTGCTACAGTCTCTAAGCATATTTTTGTTTTGATAGTGACCTATGACAGTATAAGCATGTGTCACACAGTCTGCTTTATCAGCGTTAATCTGAAGTTGGGGCCTTTGGACCTTGTGTTTAGTTCAGAAAGAAGATGACAGTTGGAGTTAATGCTCTGGAAAGACTTTATTATAAGACTATCGTAATTTGTCAGTGCCCGGAGATACGTTATAGTACTTTATTTATTGGAATGTATACACGTTATGAAGTTCAGATTGGATTTATGAATTAAGAACAGAGGTATAATATTATGTATTGAAATATAACTATTATTTACAGAGACATGTACTGAAGTTAAAGATATTTTGTCTAATCTTAGTACAGACTTGGTTTTGGAACTATTGAACTTGCTAAACGTCATTTTTATTTGTGTGTGTGTGTGTGTGTGTGTGTGTGTGTGTGGTTTTTTTTACGAAAGTCCCAAAGAGAGAGAGAGAGAGAGAGAGAGAGAGATGATATGTGTCTGATTTTTACATAAGGGGAGCTGTAAATTTAACAAAAAGTAACCTAAGTTTTATTGCATGTACAAAAGCAGTTAGAATTTGTTATGGACCTCACAGCAAGAGTAGGGTTTGGTGGAAGTGTCATGTTTTCAGTATTATATACTCTATTTCCACAGTAGCCTAATAATTTTATTTCATGATGTCTGAGTTCGTTGCCAAAAAGTAGAAACACAATACTGATACTCTTACAAAGGCCTTCTTATTATGTATGATGTTCCATTTTTAACAAGTTTGATGCACAACAAGGGATTCAATTGTCATACGAGCGCATTGTCTATTGCCTAAGATGAGCGGCATTGTGTTCACAGGAAACTGAATCAGTTGGATAAACTGAGAAATTTATCTTCTCTGTTTCATTCATCGCCCTAAATTTTACTTTTTATTGTGAATTTGAATCGTTCCCATTGTACGACGCGATACGCATGAATGAACGAAAGGTGCAATATCTATTGTTCTATATTGAAGTTTTGGAGATTGAAGAGTTAGACTTTGAAACTTCAACCCTGTCAAATATATCATTGAATTTTCCGTGTCAGTTCCGATGACGTATCATTATGATGCAGGCTAACATCATATCTTTAAGAAAAAGTGTCATTGAAAAATGTCACGGGATCGGGATTCCAATAAAGATAAGAAAATGCATTTTTAAATGCAGTTTATTCCCTATACAAGCTCGAAAAGTTTAACGTCGTGTTTGATGGTTTCTTCATGTTGTCTGCTTCACTGACTCTCAATGAATACGCTTTGCAACTGCACTTTTCTTGAGATAGGGGAAGTCGATGTGGTCTTACCTGGTGATTTTACAGTAACCGTATTTAATGTTCCGTTTTGGCAACAATGCCAATTAGTAACGGATGTTTATGCCGTCGGAATGGAAGATTTAGGGCATATATTTTTAGTCTGTTTGTCTGTCTGTCAGTTTGTCTGCAAAACGTCTATATTGGCCAAAACGCGTGACAGTGATTTGGTATTTCATAAGTTTACATGCACTAAAAAACATGACCTTTCCATTAGTATCATTTTTGCCCAGTGATTTTGACATTTGACCTATATTTATTTTAGCCTGTCTGTTCGTCTACAAAACTTTTTTACAGAGAAAAACCCCACAAAAATTATGTTAAGGTCGTTTATCTGGTTTATTTTGTAAACTTCACCATACATACGCCAGGGCCTATAAATGTAATTTGGGCAATGATATTTCATAAGAATTTTTATCATTTGGGGGGGGGGGGGGGCTTCGGTTGTACGGTTTTGTTATTGTACAGGCCTTTGTTGGCTGCGTTTCCCCCCGTGACAATATTGCACAGTAATATGCCAGTGGTAATTTATATTTAGATCTATAATTTTAATCTGTTTTGGTACTACAATTACAAACAAAACCCCGTAAATTCAATCATAAATTCACACTTATATAAAATAGCATTAAATTATTTTTCGATTGTAAATGCTATAATGTCGCCCATTAGAAAGTCACAGGTTCAGCAACTGGGTGACACCATACATTGTACGGCAGTATGATTTTGTCATTAAATGATTTAAATAAATTGCACATACACCAGCATAAAGCGGGAGATCGCTGATTATTCCAAATGCTGTCACATCCACGTAATTAATTATATATAATATCTTGACAACTTTCTGTTAAACTGAATTATGTCGTGTTCTAAGACAAAGGCGTATTATAGAAGAACCACGTGGGATAAAACACAGATATTGTAATAAAAATGAGTGTCAGTTGGAAGCATTAAAGTGCTATTCATGTGATGGTGGTAGATCCAAAAAGGTATTTGAAAAAAGGGGGACGGTTGATACTCAAAAAAAATAAATTGGATCTTCTGTGAAGATGGTATGTAGCAAAAAAACTAGAAAAATGCATTTGTATTTATATTTAAAAAAAAATCTGGAGAGGGGGTGCCTCATTGCGCCACTGTATACATTGCGTACATTTGATAACCACAAAGATAGAAGTTGATAAAAATCTGAAAGTCGACTTCAACTTATCATTGCCTATCCTATAAACAATCTGGACTTCATTACCAGTTTTCCTGCTTTTTGATACGCTCTTGAAAACTTTCCAAGAGCCTGTAGTCATAACGTAAGGTACAACTTTCCCCTATCGACTTTATGAGCAATCTCTGTGCTTGTCAGCGATTACATTGAACATAATGCAGAAAACCGGTGTCACGAAAGGTCATACGAATAGTGGATTCCACTCGGGGGTAGGGGCAGGTCGTTTTCTGTGCGAGATTGATTCAGGAGTCAGAAGTGTGCATACAAAGTATTTTGGAAATTGTTTGTGGGGATTTCATTTAAATCGTTATAAATTTATATGGAAATGACACTCAGAAAGATTTGGGGTAAGTTGATTGAATTTCTGTGAGTGTTTAAATTTACCAACACTTAAAGCGCGGTCACGTTGAACTTTTCACGTAAGGAGCAGCAGACGGGCACAGTTTTTGTCATGCTGTGTGATAAACCTCTTTGTGTAGGCTGACAATTTTTTAACAGACGCAGTCGCTATGTAGCAGATATTGCAGTCCTAAGAGAAGGAATTGCGACCTATTTTTGAAGTTTTTCCTCAGAACGAAGCGTCATTTTCCCTTTCTGAAAATTTAAGATAAATTTCACAGAAAGTGGGGGGAGTGTTATTTCTAACTCCTGGATCAGTTAGTTAAAGTTTAAGTTGTTCGGAGATCATTTGTCAAAGATTTAAATGATGAAGAACAGTAAAATTACAAGCATTAATTGTATCGTAGCCCAGTAATATTATTTGTCAAAGATTTAAATGATGAAGAACAGTAAAATTACAAGCATCAATTGTATCGTAGCCCAGTAATATTGCTACGGTACCAGATTATCTGGCAGACGTCTACCATTGTATTTTAGGCTATCGCCTTTTCCCTTTGTTTTCTGTTCTCTACTTGGGAGAGGTTGTCGTCTTAATGCTGTCAACTTTTTATGAATGAAAATAGAATAGAATAAATAAGAATTACATGTATATTATGTATATAATAGGCAGAAGTTTTATGTTAAAATATAAAGATACACATAGACATACCGACAGACATTGTGACGCTTGCGATCAGGGCTCGAAACCCGGATTGTGCCACACTTAAAGAATTTCTTTCCACCTTCTACGCACAGGGTCTAGGTATCTCTGTACTCTCCTCCTCTGTCCGTCTTCTCTAAGCATAAGCAGCAATACCTAGACCCTGTGTTTCTATATCAGGGTACGACTTGAAAATTTTTTTAAAAGGTATGTAAGACGAAACGAAACCACACCTGAAAAATGTTAGTCAATCATCATTGTCACTTGCTGAACTAGCGTATGGGAAAGAAAACAAGGAAGGGAATCTAATGAATGAGAGGCCAGTAAATGGATGTTCGACTATAACTGGCTCGCATGTTCACATGTAGTTTTATTATTTTCTAAATACGGAAAATAATGACAGAAAATCCGCAAAATGTGTGAATGCTGAGGACACTCATCCTGGAAGATAATTTTGCTTTTCTCTTTAAGGACCATTTATTCATATAAAATACGGACTCTGTGATTTGTATTTTTCTCTATTTTCATATCCGATCCTGGTGGTAGTAGTAGTTATGGAATAAGTTTAAAATCCTCATTTAGCTGATGGCTAAATACAATGTATTATGATTTTAAGACAACAAATGGCCCCCCCCCCTTTTTCAAGATTTTCGTGATTAATTGTGAGTGATGTATCCCTGCAGTCTTACTACGGACCTGTGCTAAAGCGGCGCTTAATCCGGTTAAATAACCATTAGTGGTACATAGATAAATTGATTCCCTAATGTCACCAGATCACCCATCATGGTCGGATAGCTGTTTCGTGAAGCCCGATCTATCATGCCTCATAAAGCAGATTAGTTCACACTTTATTCTAATGAGATTTCCCGTTTTCTTCATATCCACATCGACTTTACTACAAAGATCGCTTAGCACGGGACCAAGATATTGATTTCTTTCTTGTTCTAAGGATCATTCATTGCTGATTGTCCATTTGGAGCAGACCCCAAGTTTTTCTTCATTACTCGGTTTAGCATCAATAAAGCAAAGTCAGTGATGGTACCAATTACAAAAGAGCTCGTAGATCAGTTGTCCCTTTTCCTCGATAACTGGCACTGTGCATCCTGTATCCTTACCGGTTTATGTAGAATAGATAAAGTATAAATGTTCCTCAATTTCACAGATGATCGCAATTTACAACAAAATGCTGCATTTCAGATCCATCAAAGAAGAGACAGTGACCATTGAATGATTTTTAATTAGTCCTTTAGTCAATGTTTCTTTCGTTGTTGTTAGATTTTGTCAAAATCTAAACGTTAGAAAAAGATACCACTGTTAATTAATGACAGGACGTAAAAAATGAGAAGTAAGAACTGAAGTCCTGAAAATCTCACATACCAAGCGGAGTATCTCGTAGACATATGATAGGCGACCTTCACCTTCTACAGTTGGGCTTATTTCTCCAAACAATTATGTAGCAGGGCCGTGGTTACAATTTCGAAAAGTGTGTGTGTGTGGGAGGGGGGGGGGGGGTTCTATCCGTGAATTTCGTTTCGTGCCTCGTAACGTGATTAAAACCTCGGTTCATGATCGATTGAAAACTTGGTAGATAGTTGGGGAGTTCACTACCCTTGTCACAAAATTCTCTTTTTTTTCTATGATGGACTTCTCATCTAGGTGGACAGTTTAATAAGTAGGGAGTTTGAAAAGGATGTGTTAATAAAAAACCGTAGTGTAAAACCCGTCCACAAAGAATACCATACCCATAGACCACGAGGTATCCACTATTACCATAGGTAGAAAATACTACAGACAGACTCCGACAAAGGTACTTTATGATCAAACTATTTCAGATTTGATTATGCCTTTGTAGCTTATTATTATCAGACGACGCAGTATGCATTCCTTTAGTCTGATGTGTGTCTTTAATGCATGATGGATTGTTGAGATTTGCACCGTTTCACTACACTACTCCTGTTACCAAAGTGTTCCCAGTTCTCTTTCACCTTTCACCTTCTTCACGCATTTATCTTATGAGAAATAAATGATTTATAATAATTGTTTGCATTTTATATGGTATAATAAGGTATTAGAGCCTCCATAACAATATTACCTGTCAAAATAAGGTAATTATTCTGAATTTAATGACAGTTTGGAATCCAAATTCAAATCAAAGTGCATGTTGCAGTATTCGGTTACAGATTTCCTCTAACTATCCACTACTCCAACTGACAATGCGAGTGATTCATTTACTCTGTTTAATTCGATTGAGAAAAGCGATAAACCAAATTTTATATATCGACTGCTGGGTAATGCCCATTTTTGTAATTGAAACTATTGATAAGATGTCGATGAAATTTGATACGAATCGTTAACCGATCGGGAAAGCTCACGCATCATGTTTCTTAACTATTTTTAAAACTTTACAGAAAAAAGAAAAACCACGTAGTTAACACACACACACACACACACACACACACACACACACACACACACACATATATATATACTTTACCTGAAGATTGTCAATAGACATGAAAACGTTAGTGAAATACAATTATTATTATCAGGGACGTATATATCTAGATATATACGTCCCTGTTATTATTAAATAGTGCAAATTGGAGGTATGTTGGAATTCATTTAGACTTATATATATTTCTGTATACAAGTGAACATTTTGTCTTATATATATATATATATATATATATATATATATATATATATATATATATATATATATATATATATATATATAATATGAATATTTGATAAGAATTATTGGACCGGATGGAATATGTGGAATGATATGTAATATCGTGTTTAAAAAATCATTCATCACAGCAGGAACATGATAGGAAAAAGTTAAGGTCACCTTGATCATTTCGTGTGTACCGTTAAAGAATCAATATTCATCGAAATTTGAAAGACTTTATACTTTACGAATATATTCGTGTTTACGTCTGACTTTCATGTATTTCTCTGCCAAGGTTGGGTTTGGCGCAAATTACATCCATGCATACATATGTCAACGTGTAGAAATTAAATAAATATTTGCCGCTATTTTCAGCCTAATGAAATTATAAATGTGTTTTCTTTGAGTCCAAGGTATTTTTGAAAGGGATCATATCAGGTTGCTTTGAATTCAAAGATCTGAAATGGGAAATTAATTGTGAAATTAACCGTGGGTTGTAGCATAGAGGCGAGACTTCGTTCTAAAAAGATCACACGCCGTCTAGGTCGGCCCTATATAGACGGTAAGTCACAATTTGTACTTTAGCGTGTTCTTGGTGTTACTGAGGGGAAGGAGAGAGAGAGAGGGAGGGAGAGAGAGAGAGAAAGAGAGATATATGTATTTTGAACAAATACCTTAATATTTATAGAATAATGTATATTGCAGTTGGGAAATGCTGGTGGGAGACGAAATGGGGTGAAGAAAAGGGAAATGGGAAGAGTTAAAAAGGAAGAGAATCGAAAGGGGAACATTTAGTTGAAAGAGAGAGAAAACGAAGGGCGTGGAAAGCTGTTTGATCTACTGTTGTTTTTAACGCCATAATATGCTGGAATATTACACTTCTACAGAGGCGGTTAACACCTCTACAGAGGCGGTTAGTTTGAAGAAGTGGAAACAAGCCCGAGTGCACGGGAAAACATGATGACCTTTGGAAGGTTTATTGGTACAAACCTTCCCACTTACACAGGAGTCGAACCCAAACCTGATAGAGATAGGAGACCACTACGAGTTCAATATTGTCTACCAGTCACTTTGATATGCGGAGAGATCTGTTCGAATCTTCTTTTTGACAAATGTTGTCTCTTAATTTCCTTTTCAGCTCACCGGAACAAAATGTTGGGCTATATCTATTCGAAGCAATAGGGGCAGGACTTTGATGGTTCACATATAGGTCCCTTATGTCAAAAACATTTATTTGATACCATGACTTTTGACCAAAAAGACAACCTTGTCACCTTGACTTTTGACTTTGACGTACTTTTACCTGGGCATTTCTTTTTAAATATTAGAGATAGGGATTTAACATGTGAATTCATTTTGACAGAGCTTTCATCTGGTTAACTTTTGACCTTTACCTTGGACATAACCTTGAATTAAGAAAACATTGAAAATACATGTTATCCCTTTGACAGTGCCCCGCTGGCGAGCTATATTGTCTTCTGAAATTCTTTTTAATTTAGCAATAATGTCCCTATTCAGGTTTTTGATAAATCTTTGTAAAATATTGTATAGAAGGTTCACAAAAGCCGATATAGAACATACGGTGGCATGCAGTTATATATATGTTTTACACATAGAAGGTGGGTCTCGATTTTGAAGAATTTAATCAAGAGAAAATACGGGGGTCTGGTTACACTAAAACCCACATGGTTACAATATTGCCATCGACTTGGAAATAAATTACACTGAATAGTGTCTCTCGACCGCGCATAAAAAGTACACTCAGCGTCGCCGTGAAAGGTAGACTACCTTTTAATTTAAATTTTGTGAAATTTAAGGGTACATTTAATCTAGCGGATGTTGACAAATGTCTTAAGGGGAAATCATGGAGATTTTAGAGAAAAGAGTACACTTGGCGATAAGCTTGAATAACAATAGATTGGACAATATTTAATCAACCCGACACAATCGGTACTTCTTTAGATTACGCAAAAATATGCGATAAAACGAAGTGAAATGTTACAAGTACCTTGCAGTTAAGAGGTATAGTCAAGGAGGGTAGTTAATGACGGTGTTATCCCCCTTATCTGGAGTATGCATAATGGTCCCGACTGTTAATCCGCTTTCTCTGTCTGAGTGGCTAGTGGTCATTATAATTTGACCATTTCTTATAACGGAGATTGAAAGTGCAAGTAATTTCATTTTGAGATCCCCCGTTGCTTGATTGTGAAAAGAAAAGCTAAACAAACGTAGTTCCAATTTTGTAATCCGACATTGATCAGGGGTTTTGAAATGACGTAAAATAATTTCATCTCCCGTAGCAAAACTACGCCAGGAATCGTCTGAACACGGTATTTGAATAGACTGCCGACTGTGAAATGTGTTTTAGTATCCCAGAGTGCCTTCACTGACTTTGTTCATGAATATTTGATCGCAAACTATTATAACTGTAGCCCAATATGCATTCTCTGATTACGCCAAATGCGTGCAGAGGTGTTTGTGCCGTCATAGGCTGATTAGCAGAGCTAATTAAGACTGTCTCCATTAAGTAGCGATCGCTGTGTTAGTGGTCCTCAGGGAGGAGCCACTGTCATGGCCGTGATAGTTGGTAAAGCTCCGTCAGTGATCCAGACATTGGTACTGGTGTATCAAAGTGCTTTTGTGTAAGTTTATATTCGGGAGTTGTTTTCATTTGAACTTTGATGTTAATGCGATGGATGATGTTCTATAGTGACTTACATAGGCCATGGTCACCTTACATGTAAACTTACGGTAAGTATTGGAAATTATGAGGTAAAATTTTTACAGCAAGTATTAGCTTCATTTCGTGATATGTAGTTGAGGGAGGGGGAGGGGAGATTAAAGTGATTTGTAGTTGGGGGAAGGGGGATTAAAGTGATGGTTGAGATTGGTAAAGAATTAGATGAAAGTAAACAGCCAGAATTCATACAATGGTACATCATAAGCTCGAGACTAAAATACAAAGTTCCTAATAACCAGCGCAGAACTCTGTTACTGAAATTCCTAAACGCCCTTGTTCATATCGGTGTTGCACATAAGGCTAGACAATGAGGATCCAGGGGTAGACAGAACAGATGACCTTCTCTTCCTGGTAGTGGTCAGAGTTTTTTTTCAAGGTCTTTTAACATTGGCAAATTGTAACCAACAGCACTATCTTTAAGAATGTTTGGTCTGTCATTATTGTTGGGTTTTCTTTGCCAATGATATAAAGTATTGTCATTTATAATGGAATTGTTTCCTTAGCCCGTCCGTATGTTTTCCCCATATTGTTGTAAGTGTGACTTTTATTCTTTATAGTTTCTTACAGATTTATGTTCTTAAACATAAACACACTGCACATATTACTTTTTCATTTTTGTGTAATATTGGTTACATTTTTCACTTTATTTTATTATTAACAAAGTTAAATATACATGGGTCAGTCTTTTCTGTACAAGAACTACGGTACGCTTCCAGAAGCACGAGGGAAGTGTGTTGAACAAATCGTAACTCTTTAATAACAAGCAAAGGTGACTTGAATCATGGTATGCATTTCTTAATAGCATACCATGATAAAACTTAACAAAGACTTGTTAGAGTGAAGTTCAAACATTTTGCAATTGTTTAAAATGATTGTAGATCCTTTGTTGCATTAGTTAGTGCAATAGAAACAAACACTCCTTTGTTTGATGAGACATCGACCCATTTATCACATTAGAGATGACGTCACAATATTTATTAGGGCTAATACACAATCTGCATTTCTGGTGTAGATTGTCAACTCGTTTTGTACCGAGTCTTGAACGTAATATAGCTTGGTCTCGAGTGTCAGTAACATATCTGAAACGGTGACAAAAACTATCAGCAGATTTACATTTCAATGTTTTTATTTCAGTCTTCAATGAATTTCAATGAATTTATTCTCATTCATAACCTCTTAGTGTCTCCATGTTTAATGTAAAGAAAATATTATGAACCCACTTTGATGAACGGTCCTTGCCACCGTTTGTCCAGCCAAGATGTGGTCTGAAATGAAAGATGGAAGTCGTTTTAACATGGAATTAATTCATCCTTCATACCGACCATAGAACTTCGTGGACAACAGTGAGGACTATATTGCGCTTACTGTTAATGTTATATATGTCTGAAGCTGCTATTCGCAATTCCTCTATCATTTTGAAGCGGTTATATTCGCAACTCCTCGGACTGGATTAAGGTGTAAAAAAGACAAATGAGCCACGTTCTGTAGTCTCTTGCCTAAACGGATAGAATATTATGTGCAAGGCAGAGTCACGTTTCAATTCATTTTCCATTTTGCGTCCCATGTATGGCATTTAGTAAAGCATCGACAACCAGCTGGTAAATCACAATGCCGTATAACAAATATTCACGAGGAAACGCACTTTTCATTATTCATAACTAAATGTTAAGAAATGACACAAGTATATAACCAAGGAATATGAGCAGATTTAATATTTGATGATTATTTCTGATTTCAGGCGTGGTATAAATGGTCGCCATGGCGTCAAGGTCCAACTCGAGCTCGGACATCGTGTTTGGTGATGGACACTTTTCACCGAGACTTCAACATTTATACTCACCATTATCCAACTATTCCAACATCTCGCACGAGCTGGCATCGTCTACATACTCACAGGATGTAGCCCATCACCCCCAGACTGTAGTAGTGGAACATAGTGACGAATATGACGACTATTCCCAAATTCGGTTACCTTGCCGGCGGGGAAGAAGCACTCAACCTCCCGAACCACCCGTAAGAACAAGCAGTGTAGCCTCGTTTTCATCGGAGTATAGCCATAGGTCACAACCAGCCAATTACCAGCAGTATTACTCGTCATATGATCACCGTCACCATAACTACCATCAGCATTATAACCAATCAAGACGCAGAACGTGGTCGCCATCACAGATTAAAAATGGAATGACCGGCGGGAACTTGTCCCAGTATGCACACAGTTGCTATAGCAACGAGCGTTTAGACAATGATGTCAAAAATGGTAGTCATGGAAACGAAGATTCAGACTTTGGTCCACCTAGACTGGCACCCGTTAGTGGAATGCTTTCGAAAGTAAGTAATATACTTAAATTTATTGATTTATTAATGTTTGTGACAATGAAATTAGCATGGCCACCACAACTTTTGAACCTCGTGTTTTAGATCTGCTTACTGGCAAGGAAGAATGCGCGAGCAACACAACCGGTTTTATGATATCGTCATTTCCTTTCATCCACACATGGTCTTTCAAGTTAAGATCTTAATTTAAGTTTGTTCGAAGCATATTATTTTCATGTCGTGACGAAGCTAAGCGGGCGCAGTAGAATGGTTGTCAAATTAGAATTGCATGCCACAAATTGGCGTGATATCAGCCGTCTGTACGGAAGCTGGGGCATGATGCACGAGGAGTTTCCCGTGGATCATACGGGCATATGCTCCACATCATGTGTTCTGTGTTTACAGATACACTAATCACTTTACTTTGGCAATATTCCGTAGACATCATATGACGAGCTTCATTTCGTGTAGAGGAGTTGATCGGGGAGCAGCACGTGAAGCAGAATATGTTTTGTTGATTTTGGCAAGTGTCGTAAACATTGCTAACATTGCTGTCATAGTTACCTGATGGCTATTGTCATAAGCATGTCTCTGTGTGAATGTAATTGTGAAATGCAGATCACAGCCTGGAGGGATAGGTCTAAAACTCGAGTGGTGATGCTTTTGAAAGATGGATCTAGTAGGTATTTTTAGTAGTTAATCCATTATCTTTGAAAAGAATTTCTCCCAAAGGATCTGTCTCACCCTGAATCATAGTTTTCACTTTCTTTGAACTTAAAATAATCTTCAAACTTCACATTGAAGATGATAATTATTGGGGCCTAGGTGAAGGTTACAACCGCAATACACACTCAGCATCCACCATTGACCAGGAAAAAATAAGAGAGAGATCTCAACCAGAAGGCGATGGATAGATCGTATTTTACATCAGCTTCTTTTTCCTCTGAATCTGCGTATATTTCTTTTCTATAGTTGTCAGATACAGTAAACCTGTCAGGGGATCCACCTTAGTAATGTTTGATTCATAAGCACGGGGTTTATACTGCATTAGGGGGAATATGATTTATGTCTGGATAAGAACACATGCCACCGGATCAGGTAGCAGATCCCCTTGATCAGAGCGAAACCATCATTAATAATGCATGACCTGGCGATAAATCACCGCTATGCACAAAATATTACTATACAATATTGGATAGAGGGAGGGGAAGAAGTCAATATCATGAGGATTATGTGTAGGTTGTTATATACAGAAAATGCATCAATATCAGGGTATGACAAAAATGTCTTTGAAAAAGCTCACATCGGCATAAACAAATATACTCGAGGCGTAGGGTAGAGTTGATGTATTTATTGTTAAAATCGAGTCATGATATTTCGGAAATGGGGAAAGGTATGTGTTCATAATTATGGAGCAAGACGTTAACCTTTGTGCATAGATTGTTATACTCCCGCTTAAAATGTGGGCGTATTATGCTATACCGCTGTCGTCCGCCTGTCCCATCTATCTTGTCTTCGCAACTCCTCCTAAATTCTGAGGGGGTCTAGATGAAATTTGGTACAAAGAAAGAACACCCTCTAAAAATGTGCATATTGGAAGGGGAATGGTGTCCAAGGCAAAAAAAAAAAAAAATAATAATGAAAAATACATGGTTACGGTCCTTGGACTTTTGGAGTTTCATAGAATTTTATATGCAAAATACCTTGTCTCCGCAACGTCTCCTAAACCCTTTGGAGGATTTATTTGAAACATGGTACAAAGAAATAACACAATATTAAGATTTGTGTATTGGAAGGGGAATGCTGTCCCAGAAAAATTACAGGAGGTATGACCCATGGACTTGGATTTTTCCATACAATTAAGGTACCTTATCTTTGCAAATCCTCCTAAACCCTTTTTAGGATTTTGATGAAATTTTGTTACAAAGAAAGTTCACGTTATGAAAACCTGCATATTGAGCAGGAATATTCACATCTCAATATTTAATACAATTGTAGTCGGTGTATTTATGAAGGGAAGGGGGGGTCAGCATGGGAAATGATGGATGAGTGAAGAAGATCAATTAACATACAAACAATTGAAAAAAATTGAACTAGTATACCAGTATCAAGTGTACCAGTACCAGTATCTACATTTATCACAGTCAAATTAGATATTTCTTACTAGTATGACATCTAGTTTGAAAAACACCAAAAGATCCCTCACTGCTTCGGGAGGGTCCATTGCAAAGGTATAAATTCCTATTCAAATACACCAGGCAGATGCCTTCACCATATACTTGAAATAATCGTAGAGTCGCATAAAACAATAGGCAGTCAATTAGACTTCCTCGATTTCGGTACATTAAAAGTATTTGCTTCGAATTTTAATATTTAGGGATGTGATCTATTTGTAGCCGCCATTGATAAATAATACAGCAAACCCTGAAAATATATATAGACGTGTACATAAGCTCTTATCTTCTGTGTGGGAAGGACATAATAAGATTTTATATCAAAGAAAGAGAAATAATCATGGTTTAGCCAAGCTTGTTAATCTCTCCTATAACACGTAAGAAAAAAATATAGGTTGACTTTATGTAATTACTCATCCTTTTTATATAAGTTAGGAACGAAATGCCCACCATTTATCGAGCAGACCCATTAACGTTAGGTAGAATTTTTTAACCTTTTAGTTATTGATAGTCTTTTGTAAAGGCAGTCTGACGTTCACGGCGTTATAAAGTTATATACATGTGCAATTGGCATCAGTTAAAACGATTAATTGCACAACACTTCTCAATAAAAGCAAAACTAGCCCTAATTTCTGGTAAACACTAGAAAAGGGTTTTGAGTAAATACTAACATAAGATCGAGATAAAACTTGGCAATTAAGATTAGGAAAACTGAACATATTTCTTGCTGTTAAAGTGCGTTTTTTGTTTAGAGTGGATTGATAGCTCTGCACTTTGGCAACGTTTCATGTTTGTAGCATACCTACAAGTCAAGAAAGATAACTCCTTTTCCCTTGTAGACTACGAGTTTACTATGACGGAATAGAACTAACTAATTTGGCTGATCGACTCGCTGTGTTACCAGTACTGGGAAGCATTTCCTATTTGTTTGCTGTGTTTAATAGTACATACATGAAACAATTGAGATTATGTTTATGCCCCCCCCCCCCCGGATGGATAGATCGGGGGCATATTGTTTTTGTCCTGTCGGTTTTTTGTTTGTTTGTCTGTCTGTCTATCTGTTGTTAACTTTAACCTTGGCTATAACTTTTGAACCATAAGAGTTAGAGACTTCATATTTGACATGCGTACTCAACTAATGAAGCACTTTTAATTGACACCAAAGTCGATGACCTTTTGACCTTGACAATAACCTTCACGCTGAAATTTAACTTTTTGGACTTTGGTGCCGCCGGGGGCATTAGTGTTTCATACACTCAGCTTGTTCTTTTGAATATAGCAAAGTCACAAAAAAAAAAACCAAACAAGGAAAAATAAACCGATAAAAGAGGGAAACCTATCAGAAAGTTTGCTTAATGATATATTTGAATAGTATTGCCTTATCTTACGACATTTGACATTTCTCGAATTTTTGACGATCAACTTCAATATTTATAGCCGATAGAGTACATTAGGTACATATATATATATATATATATATAAATATATATATATATATATATATATATATATATATATATATATATATATATATATATATATATATATATATATATATGTAAATATTTATACATGAATCATATCAAGATAAAAGTTAGACAAAGCATGTAAGTCGTCAAAGAGATATGTTGATTTGATTGTCACTCAATCAAGGTGACATGCTAATCCAATGTTGAATCATTAAAGCCCATTATCTAAGCGATACATCAGCGGGTGCGATTTGACGATCAAGTGCAGGTCACAGAATCAAACGGGCGCTTGACATGATTCTTTACTTGTCAATGACGAGATCAATTCCAGGATGGCATATGACGAGTGTATATGGTTCGAATTTATGACTTTAATTTGTATTTATTGATACAGCGTTCATTGACAGGGAGAGACATAGACTTGATTTTTTAAAATCTTATTTTATATATAAACCTACATCTCGGGTGAGGTGTATATTGATTAATTGATTATTGTTTTACGTCACTCCACGATTATTTCGCGTATATGCTGACGGCATCTGCCTGTTGCATCGCATAGAAATGTAATTCTTTGCAACGGACCTACCCGAAACAGCGAGGGATCTTTTACGTGCCACGCCTACCTCGACACGGGACCTTGGTTTTTACTGTCTCATCTGAAAGACAGAACACCGATGCATCATGGCAGCAGACAAACACGGGCCTCCGGGTCATGAGCCGAGCACCTTATCCCGTATCAGGATATATCAACAATATCATGTCATACTGTTTTACATTTTATACGTGTACATGAATTGTATATATGTTAACTTCATAGGAGCTGAGCACAATTACTAATAACATCAATTTTCAAATTGTAGTTGCTATATTTTGATACTTCATTCCAAATATTCATACATTTCTCAACATAGTTTTATGTTATATTCTTTTTTCCTGTAAGCCATCTAGTCTGTGGAACATTTTTAAATAGTTAGAATCTCTCTCTCTCTCTCTCTCTACGACGACGAGGGCTTCCAACCATTGTCCTTGAACATTTATGAATAGCGTTGTCAGGAATTAACATCGTTTTAAAAAACTCGATGCCTTTGTATCGTAACCAGTACTTTAAAATATATTGACCTTATCTGGTCTTCGAACACATATCGCATGTACTGTCAGTCTGACGCTCAAAAGCTATACCATGTCTGTGATATTTAGAGAGTTCGCTACAGGTATGGATATAAGATTGTTCATTACCAGTACTAGTATATGTGCAAGAAATGTGTAGGTCTATGTGCTTATTTTGAGATACACACCCTCGTAGTAGGGAGGGGTTTTATCGCACAGTTACATTATATTGATATGAAATATTATAAAGATGAAGTTGAAAGTCGTTGAAATTTGATAGAAGAAATACATATATGAAAATTAATCTGATAAGTACTTTCATGAAAGAAAACTGAAGAGGTAGCGGATGAAAATGTCATTTTGAGCTGATCTCCAAAATGGGGATAAGTGCCAAATAATTGGAAAAACGTTAGCAATGAATCCCTCTAGGAATGCAGATTTTAAATATGAACAAAGGTTAAGTATTTCAATATTTATTAAATTTGTCATCTATCCACAAAACAACATTTTATTCAATGATAGCGCATGACTACCATACATTACTTCTAATGGTACATACATCACCATGTATCACCGACGTGTTATAACTATATATCTCTCCTTTTGATCGTGTCTCCGAATCCTTTGTCGTATTTTATTTAAATGATATATTTATTATTATCACGCCGTTTGATCTCTTTATGTTGGCTTAAAAATAAGACCTGGTAATAATGTTTCCATAGTATACATTACTTAGTCCTGTAGATCAAGGTAGGGAATTCATCCTAGCGCGCATCGAACGAGGCTCCGATTTCCATGAGTTGCAGAGTTGTTCATTCTGAATGTAAATACCTATTGTTTTCTGCATAATGTGGCACCGCAGGGTTACCACTTGCTTCATGCTCCATTTACCCTTTTTTATGTGAAGGTGTAATTTTCTCCAATGCAACATTTTCTTGCCCGCCCCCTTAACTCCCGAACTTACTGTTGTATTTTGTCAGTATTTACGACGCCTTAAATGGGGTAAATAATAGCGGTATCATCTTTGCAGTTTGGTTTCTCTAAGCTAGTTCTGAATATTTCTTTCCTACAGTGACGACACCGGAAGTATTGTAACCTTGTACACCTGATACCAGGGGGAAAGTGGGAGATTCAAGCACACAATCTTACGATCACCTACGAGTTTTGAGTCCCAGTCACTCGATTACACATAGGCTTTCACTTATATAAAATTAAGAAAAGTAAGCAGTGATTTTGATACTCTTCCATGGCTCTAAAATGTGTAGATTTTAGACATTTACCAAAATTTAGGAAAATCATGTTCGAGTGACATTCTTTTCGTTTATTGGTTTAGTAAAACCTGTTTGTTTCTTAAACTTTCTCTTCATAAGAATTAAAGATCTAAATTATGAAATAGTTACAAACAAAGAGCACATGTTATCTGTAGATTTAGGAGTCTGGGTAAATATTTAGACTAATTGGAGAGGCAGCTGTTGGTCACGTGATAGGCTGTTCTCTATCAGATTGTGGAAACTGATGTATTTCGTATTATTGCAAGCTGATAAGCCTATAAATTCTGGTATGCTTACATAATCTGTGTATTATATGATAGTAGAGATTGTATTCGGAAGCTTGTACAGTAAGTATTTGATGGCTGTTTTAATCATACTGTCCTTTTTTTCTAGAAATATAAAGCAAGTGTTGACTACTTGTCTGATGACATGCTTAATGTTTGCATAATTTTATTTTCCCCTAATAATACAAATATATGATAGGACACTGTCCTTTTCTTTTATAAGATTAGTATATGTATATTCAGTTTCTACAGTTAGATTTAACAGTGCATTTTCATACGCGTTCGAATATAGCATGATGATGATGATGGCGATGGCGATGGCGGCGGCGACGACAACGATGATGATAATGCATAAATGAAAATAAAATTAAAGCTGGGACAACAATGCTGAAGATATACAAGAATTTCCTCCTGCTTTATGGCCAATTCAGGTGTTGCAAAATTTTTACAACCACATTTGTCTGAGATGACGATAATTTGATAAATGGTTGTTATCCTTTACTATCCTATTGTCATTTTGTGCGTGTTTGAAGTATTGGAAAGACGAAAAATAACAAAGAGAAACATTTGTAAACATTTTGTTCGAGTCTTCTTCAGATAAGTGTGTATCGTTTTCATTCATATCTTTCCAATGCTTTATTCCCATTTCCTGCATTTTTTCTATCCGATACATTATACTGGGGAAGTTATTTTCTTAACAGAATGAGTTTTTTTTCTGTGTGACTACGCGAAGCAATTTTCCAGTTTAGTGCGACATAAAACGTTTTTGTCCACGGGGTTGATCCGTGAAACGATAAAACAGCCGAACAATGACACAGGAAATGGTATCCGTGTTCCGGCTGGCTCCAAATTGAGTTTAACGTTTAACAGGGGTGAAAAATGAAATATTTATTTGACACTATGAGAAAATGATTTATTTTAATTTCATATGTTTGTGGTACGTGCGAATTATACCACGTATCTGACCGGTATGTGAAAAGTTCCGAAATAGTCTAATCTAGGTAAAGTCCGATAAATGTGGATTTAATCCAGGTAAAGTCCGATAAATATGTGTTTAATCCAGCTAAAGTCCGGTAAATATGTACCTATTTTAGCCAAGTTTGTGAAATGTTTTACGTATAATTAATGCTGAATTTACCAAAAAGTATTAAATACTAAATTTACATTGAGATAAAAAAAATCGTCGTATCGTACGTTTTGAATAATACTGTCACTTTATGCATTGATAAAAATGTTGTAAACTTTCATTAACTGCTACCAGATACATTTAAAGACACAATATGTCGCAATGATCTAAGCTAAAAAAATCTCTTACATTACATCCAGTTTCTAAAGATTTAATTAGAACAATTCATTGAATCGCACATTCGTCATATGCTTATTTTATCTAAAGCATACCAACTTTCGTGCATTATATAAATTAAATAATGCTCAGTATGTCTCATATTCAAAATTTAAATAGGAATAAGTATTGAAAATTATAAGGGAATTGTTATACGGGAATTAAGTAATTGATATCTTTTAGACTTATGTATCTTATCAGCGAGACATTCCACCTTAAACAAAGTTATGGGTTTGTTTGTTTATCTTTTTTTCCATGACTAGATTTGTTAAAATTCGGTCGTCGTCTATCGATACGCTTCTGAGTGATTTTATGAAGACTGAAGATGTTATCAATTATATAGAATTTTTTTTCTTTTTCCATGTAATTGATCAGAAGATCGATCTCTATTAAGGGAGGCATTTAAATGTTTATATTTCATTCACAAATTTGTGATCAATCACTTCAGGGATCGAATCTGGTGTTCGTATGGGCTGCATGTTAGAACTTCTTTGGTAACTCGAGCTTTGTGCACTCTGTTATCTGTTTATTTTATGAGGTTTTTAAAATTTATTTACTCAATACTTGTAAATTAATAGAATCACCTCCGTGATCGGAGATGTCTTTGTGTATATCAAATTCACATTTTTGCTTTGATATCGGTGAAATTGACAGTCTCGTGTTAGTTTCTGTTTATATAATAAGATCGCGATTATATCTACGATTTCTTGCAATTGATTTCTTACATATGTTTGGGATAGAGCTTTGATATCAATTAAGAGAAAAAAGAAACTGCAGTCTCCAGTAATTGAACACGCAGGCTTATTTATAGGCGTTGTGAACCTTGGAAACGAGACCTTACATTTTTAACTTCTTTTCTGTTATAAAGCAGTTGCTAATGCCCTAGTGCGTTTTTATCCAAAGTTTTTTGGGGATGTCCATTCTCCAGATGGTGCATCCTGAAATCAAAGATGCACTTGAGTAGTAAATACCCGTATATAAAAGAACGTTTATATATATATATATTTCATATCCCCGAGAAGAAATCCCACATGCTTAATACTTTTGGTGACTAATTTCATTTACCGCTTTGTTGCTTTTCGGTGTTATTGACCCCTTTCATTATGAATATGTGAAAGAAAACAATCTCTCTAAAAATCGCCATATGGTTCAATATAAAAGTGCGACCTTAGGGCAAGTGAAAAGTTGACACAAATTTCAGCTTTACTCGGTATCGCTTCGTACACATACTTGATGAAGTTAAGGTCAAATTAATGTTATCTAAACTTAATTATCACAAAAGGGGGTAGATAGATCGAGTTATGAAGATGACAAACGTATGACTAATTGCCTAAGAAGGTATTCTTTGGCACATATCCATATTTTAATATCATGATTGAATAACTGAATTGTTTACCTATGTTACGGGTAGGTGTACGTCAAATCTTATCTGCCGTACAACAGATAAGCTTTTGATGATCTCATTTGTCATTGTGACACGCGAATCACCATTCTTAAGGCAACTAAACTAAATAATCATGTAAGCACAATATACCCCGCGATCCCTATTAGGTCATCTAATGTAATGTGATTGATTGATGCTTCACATTAAGTTTGGGCGAAATAGGTCGAGTTAACGATGTTGACTTTGAGCTGTGAAGTCGCATTCTAATGATGTAAGGTCACCGAAGAGGGGTGTCAGATAACATACATCAACCTCAACAAAGTTCAGACTTCAGTATACTCTGTCAGAGAGTTCAAACCTTAAACTTGAGAGTCTTGGCTAAGTCTCGTTCATACAGAGTCGGTGAGAGAACTTACTCAAGATGGAAACTTGGAAGCCTGTCGTATTTGTCACGGATCTGAATAATAACTGTTCGAAGGTCAGAATACTTTTCTAAAATATAGTTGGCTGTTTGTTGCTTTTATTATTCGGATTTCTCCACTTTGTTTCAAAATACAAAAACAAATTGCTGTTTATTTGTTTCTTAAAGAAATTCGTAAAACTCGTGGGTTTAAAAGCACGATTTTATGTTTATTTTTTAAAAAAAACTTGAAATAAGTAAACTCGAAAAACATCTCAAATTCTCAATTTTATCAATGAAAAATATACCTATTGAAGAATTTAGTCATTTAAAAAGATACAAAAATTGACTATTATTTAAAAGATCTTTTTACATGTATCTCTTTTTTTTTCGAAAAAACGCTGACTCTCTTGAAAAGGAGGTATGTATAGTGTTATCTCGCATTTAGTGATCTTCAAGAGCGAGACTTGAGTAAATATTGCCCTTTTACACCTTTATTGTGTCCCCTTACCTTGCCATCGCAATACATCGATAAGTAAGTAAACATTGTGAAGAGGGAACGTGATTTACGATGCAGTTTTGAAATCGGACTAATCTAAAATGTATCAAAGATGGTATGTTGGTTGACTGGAATTTTACCTCGCTTTCAACAATTTTGGGTCATATCTTGACGTGGAGGCGTGAGGTAGCCAACTTCCTCAGCAGAGTGGTGCAATCCGGGAATCGAATTCGGATCGCCTATGCTGCAAGCGCTTAACCACTGCATCATCTCTACCACTACCCTCCCCCTCCCCCTTTCGCCCTCTGTAATGTAGCAAGCATTTTATTATGACTAATATTCGGAAACCGAAGTTTGTTTTGAGTGGGGTGGTGCTGAAGAATTTGAATTTTAAATCTGTCGTGATCTTTATTCGATTTGTCTGGAGGTTGATTTTTTATCCGAAAAAATAATCTTCATGTCTCATTTCTTCCTTTGATTTCGCTTCAAAGTCTAACATAAACTTACAGTTCTAAACGAAAATAAAATCAGATTTGACATGATCACCTTTATTCTTTCAAAAACAATCAGACTAGAAAATAACCCTAAGATATACTTCACCGAAAAAATATGTATCTGCACTGTCAACCTCAACAGAAGCTCTTTTCTTTGATATATATTTACAGTCTATACGCTTGACTGATATCTCAAAACATGCCGCACTGAAACAGTAGTGTCGAAATCATGTTTGTCTATATCTGTATATATTTTTAAATACTATGTACTATGTATATCGGACTTTTAGTATCTGTGAGAAACCTGCTTTAGTTTTATTGGAGGTGGCGCGTTAAGGTGTCATGGTTTTATTGTGTCAAGTCACAGAGCTATTGTGGCCCTCAATGCGCTGACATCATGCTCTATTCACAGGGAAGTGGTCTCGGCAAAAACCTCTTATTATTACGAGTGTTGTAAGTATCGGGCAGATTTAGGTGAATTAAGGAGATAATTTGCGTTGAAGAATTAACTGATAAAAGTAATTGAGTGCCCGGTATAAGCGAGGTCGGCAGGTTTCATTTGGGGACATTCGTACGTCGTTAAGGGTCATTCGTGAATTTTGGACTTCCCTGACGTTCGTGTGAGGAGTGTAGCGAACTTACTCGGATATGATGATGGCGGAGGTTTCTGATGCTGATTTATACTATGTGTCATAGGTGTTAGTAATTTCTTGGAATAACTCATGAGATCATATACACACACCTTTCGCGGCGAGAGACTGAAAATCTGCAAACATTCTGCACATTTCGCACACCGATGTTTCGGTAGAATGTTTTGAAAAGATTTCATGAAAATCTTGTGGAATTTTAATTTTGTGGAAAATATTTCAAGTTTTCAATAATGGAAATGGAAGATGATTCAGACTACATAACATTGGTTTTTAACGAAGGTGATGAACAGGTGAGATCATTATCTATAATTACCTTTATTTATAATTAAGATAACGAATCGGTAAGGCGAAATCTGTTGTGTATTGAAGGACGATAACATACTTGTTGTGAGTCACTCTTTTACTTTTTTTACCTGCAGATTTCTTGCCTTCGAAACAAATTAGCCTAGATGTTAATCTATATCTAGAAAACACAGGTGTTACCGAAAGTTGTTCTATTTAGCGTTGTTCTCAATTGATAATTTATATTTACAATAAGAGAAATACTACTTACGAAAAAACCCCCAAACAAATACTGACTGAATATGACTACCGTTGATATTTCCTTCAATTTTAATACATTTAGATGTGTTTTAGTTTTAAACAGTGCCTATATTCTTTCAGGGTAGGATTTTCATAAAAGGTAATTTAATGAAAATAAGCTATATGTATTTATAATGGGAAATCAAAATTGTTTTGCTGGGTTAATTAGAATGCAGATTATTGCTTTTTTACCTTTCCCAGGAAGCTTAATGGAGTCGATACTCTTAGCTTAACAAGATCTTAGAATTATACAGGGATAAATCAGAAACTAATGCATTCAACTTCTACCCCACCGCTACCTGTTATTATCGGTGTAATCCCCTTCCCGTCCTGTTGACATCCGCTTCCCCGTCTTGCACCAGTGGAATAAAGGGTTCGATGGGTGAAGTCAGATTTATTGACCATGTTCCCGCTTGGTGAATTCTATGACACCAATTTATTGACCATATCCTTACCTGATGAATTCTATAACGCCGGTCGCCTAGTATAAATGTTATCTCGGTACTCCATACCCAATCAATGCAATCAATCAACATCAGTCATCAAAGGGGGATAACTCCGACCTCTCGAGATATCAACAAGACCATCTAATCATACGGATGGACGATTGATTAAAAAGGGGGAGGGTAAGGTACGTTGGAAATGCAATGACAATTATGTATTCGCGCCTGAAAGCAGATCCTGAAATTAGATATATGATTGTTCGTAATGCCCGGATATTGATCGTCGGCTGATACTATGTAAATTTCATTCCTTAAATCATACTTAATATTGGTAATCGATATTTTTGCTGTTTTTACCTGCGACAGATGCTCTTTCCATCAGTCTTTGTAACCAGCAAGTTTCGCTCACTGATATTTGTGGTTGACACATAGTGGACGTAGGTGGACTCGTTTTTATGTTTACGGTGGACGTTGCGTTGCAGGGGAGACGTACGTTATTATATCGTTTACGGCTTTGGTCGACGTCATAAGTGTTTAATGCAGATTCATACGTACGAGCCAGAGCGGACTTTTTCTTGGGTGAGTCAGCTTCTTGTGATAATTTTTGTGGTTAGTAAAGATTGACATTTGTCCTTATCTGTGAGCGACGGTGGTTTCGTGGTCCAAGGTTGTGACATTTGATCTCAATAGAATATCAATAAAGTACACTTAAGAAAACAAGTAAATCAAACACGTGCAGCTCTTATGGTACCCTTTTAAGACATGCACTTTATGTTTGGCACAAACAATACCTCTTCGATAACAGCTCATTGTTAACAATGTTACCTGCATCTCGTCTTCCTACACTGAAGATCAGTGATTTTTTTACTCCTCATCGGCACATCAGTACTAATAAACCTATATAGGTCAGTTGCCTTTCTAGGATTTGAGACTTACTTGGCTTAAAAGAGGTACTTTGAGGTATACCACGTGTTTTATATATGTTTCGTTGGAATATGCACCATGCATCATTAGTATGTTGATTTTTAGAAAAAATCTATTGTTTAATAAATTTCTGTCAATTCATGACAATTAAGAATTTTCAGTATGATCAGTTAAAGCACAATGCATTATATGGTCATGTAATTTTATAATATCTTCTTGGCACAGAATTATATAAAAATACATGATCATTTCTATTATGATAAACTAAATACAGAGTGGCAGATTTAAAACTCTTTGAATATGGGACTGTACTCGCTTTCGACCCCCCCCCCCCCTACACACACACATCCTTACACACTCACATTCCTATACCGGTACATACTCCGAAACACCCTTGGAATACTGAACAGTAGAATTGTAACATATGCTGGGGCTAATGTTAAGTAATAGAGGACATTGAAGTTTCTGTAGTAAATGCTGACCTTCCCGCTTACTCGATCCGGGATCGAACTCGGACTTGCCAAAGGCGAAAGGTTGCAATGATTTCCATGTCCTTGCTTTAACCTTTTTAATTTCAGAAACGTCTAAGTACATGTGCAATACTTGATGTAGAATGCCCTTTTGCACAGATTTTATGCAATGATATTTCTTTGTGATATTTTTTAAATGTAGTACAAAGTCTTATTAAGACAACATGTGCATGCCATTGTATTGCAACTTCACAATCAAGAATAGGAAAGTATTGTGGGTACTATAATACTGTGCAGGAAAGTATTGTGGGTACCATAATACTCTGCAGGAATGTTTATCTTCAGTTATTATGAAATTATCTTTTCTGTCATGGGTTTGGAGTGTTAATGTGTAATAATTATCGGCAAATTTCGACATTTGTGCAGGAAGTGGTCTATTGTGTACACATCAGATACCTTAATTACATCCGTTTGTTCCCAACCATTACACAAATGCCTATCAGAAATGCATATTGGTTTTAAGTCAGATTTTAAGGTGAACATGTGACAATGCACGGGCATAGAAAGTCATTAGCAGGGATTTCCAAATTCACTTACGCGTTATTGAAATTATATCACAATTTCCTCTCTCGTACTATATACTTCCTACGTGCATGGAAAAAAATATACATTCTTGCAAGTGATTAGATCATTACTACAACTCGATATAGCTTATTTCTTATCTCGACTCCCCCTCTATCTGTTTGAAGAATTGTTTTGAATCATACATCTATTGTACTGATGACAAAGGAAGATATTTAAAGGTCTTTTCAGAATGAAATGTGTTCGTTAACTGAAGTTTAAATGATCTAGTTTGTTCTGATTTGTATTATAAAGAGCTGTGAACATTAGACCTTTTCAAAATTGATTCATTATTGGTCTATGTATATATAAATCTATATATATGAACATATATGTATGATTCATTGATGTGTCTTTGAAATAGGTGAGGTGATCGAATGTCAAAGTGACGTTACTGGTCTGCATACCATTGGCATTACTGGTGTCTTTTGGAATCGAACCAGTAGTGGTTCCAAGGAAAATTGGGGCGTTATTGGTGGGTCTACTAATAATTTATATTGACAGGGGTTTCAGGGCAAGAGAGATACTAAATTGATACTTTCATTATTGGTGTACGTATTATAATAAACATGCAAATCAAAGTTTTGGGGGTCGTTCAAAACTTCGTTTCTGAAAAAAAGGGAAATCTTGGTATGGCATACCGTCAGAAAGCAATACCATATTTTCACTTTTTTAACTACCATAGCCGATGGAGTATAGACTATAGGATTCTACAGTCCTGTTCATTGGAATTCAGACTCCACGGTTCGTTATGTATGTCTGAATTCTTTTTACTGCCCTAGCTATTGGTCCAGACCACAAAGACCGTAAGCCATGTCCAGTGTCAATGTTCTCACAGTGAATTCCGATCTACACCGAAGCACATAATTTATGATAAATATGTACATAAACACGGGAAACAATCAGTTATTTAGGAGTAAACGTTATAATTTGGCTCTACATTAACATACTTGAGGAATCGTCGCTTTCAAAGCAACGGTCAGCCTATTAAGTAGAGAGTTAAACAGAACAACTTTGTGATTAGCTCCATAGGTCCAAACTCCGGGTATATATACCATATAAAGATCAAAGGTGACAATACTAGCGAAGCTCTGCTCGTTTCTCCTCACATTCTTGGTCAATTATCAAAGCGCAAGTAACATAAGGTATGTCGTTTTCTTTTGTGAAATGCGTGTACGGTCCAATTGACCTGTTTTTGAAGAAAGGATTATCTATGGTTAGATATCTGTGATGGGAGTTGGTACAAAAAGATGATTTTGAGGATGGAGCATGGGACAAAAAGATGATTTTGAGAATGAAGTGTAAGTTGTCAGTTTCCCATGGGATTTAATAGGCCCTGTTGTTAGGATTGAAAGGAAAGCGAGTTGCGTGTCTGTGAATTCAATGTTTCAACAAAAAGTAAATTCATTTTAAAAGAAAATTTGAACCTTTAGTTTAAACTTGAGGTTGATTTTTTTTTCTAGAAGAATTCAGTAAAATGGAGAAGGCAAGTACATACTTGGACAATAATAACTTAAGATTAGAGGATAAATGTAAAAAAAAAACTTGCATGATATAGGGGGGGGGGGGGTGTCAAATTTTAGCAATAGAATTTACATAAGAGATTTTGTTTTTGAATTTTCACTCTGATTTAAATTCTTATTATTTCTTTAAATTTTTATGAGAAGTTCCATGTGAATAATTCAGTATTAGAGCATAGCTCTCTATACAAGCTGTAAATGACTTTTGTTCGAATCCCACTGTAGTACGCAAAGACGTAGCTGACCCTTCAGTTTTATTCTTTTAAATAGAGTACCGACCAGGTGCCGCCATAATATAAATGAATGTATTTGCAGTGTATAATGAAAGACTTTAGGTCGAGACTTTCGATATATTCAATCATGATTTGCGTTAGAAAAACAATACACATCGAATAATCAGTTAGGGTCAAGAGTTCGTACAAGAACGTATCTTGATTATGACAGAGCACCGCTCGTGGACATCACCCACTCTGGGAAGAAGGTAGCAAGAAGTCAAACGCACGATAACAGATCTATAGCACCTAGGGGCAAACTCTATAATGCAACATCCACCACCTTCCTAGGTCGCTTATTCATCGCCACGGTAATCAGCCGTAAAGGTGTGAGGCAAGTTAATGAGAAAGCCATGTAAAGTCACACTTAGGATTGTGTAAACTCACGACATGTCCTCAAATTCCGTGTAACTTGTGCATTATATAGGAGATGACATTTTCACCTTTCGGTGCGAACTCGTATCTTCCTCTTCATGCTTACATGTGCTGTTCGTGTTTGTTTTTTCGCATATTTTTTCTCGAATATTTGGATTTTTGAAGTGACGTTTATAGTTTCCCCCTAAGTATTTGGATTAATGGAGCTGATTAATGAAATTTGATTAGTAGTAAGTACAAAAAGTGAAAGTTTCAAATCGGGGGCACTGAAGAATGTAGTATGAGACGTAAGTGTGTATTATGACTTCGTGTTCAATATCCGTTGGCAGTCGGGGGTTGTTGAAACATTTTTGTAGACGAAACCGTAACCCGACTCCTGAAAGAATTGGGGGATATTTGGATTTTATTCAAATTTCTGCCAGAAATTGCGGATAACTGCAATTTTAATATCTTTTAATTAATGCATCTTTAAACCCTTTAAAATATTTTACGACACTGCGTCACGCGCTCAGCTCCTTGGTTTCCACTATTCTCTTAGTTATCTACCCCGCCCTAATTGCCCCTAAACGGTTAAAAGGACATTAGATACAGAAAGCTGCCGAATAATCATTAATTTTAAAAGACATAAAATCCCAGTTCACCTATTTAGAAATCGAAAGATAGTGTGGCATTCCGTGTAACAAGATATCATAATTGCCTGGACGAAGTTTACTCGTATTTGGTATGAGGATAGACACACGATGATAACTGATTTACGAAATGGTACAACCACGCCCCGATATGTAAAGGTCAAGGGTTGAGAGAAACGATGTAAATATTATAATACAGGCGATATTTAGTTATGTAATATTTGATAAAGAACATGGGAGTTACACAGAAAATATATCAGAACTCAATATTCCCCATCGTTATAGAGAACACTCTTGGGGACAGATACTCGCATGGCACATTTGTTCAGACTTTTCAATAGAGATAGATTAACGTAAAATATTTTGCACCCGTGAAGAAATAAGATTGTTCGAACAGTTTACACCTGAATGCTAAGGGGCTTCTGAAGGTCGTGATTCCTTTGCAGCCTGGGTGATCGGAATCTTCTGTGTCTGGCTCGATGCTCTACTGTCGACTCTTACCATTATGTTGAAAACCGCAATTCAGATGTTAAGCGCTAAAATGAGCTCTGGATGTCTCGTCTTTTGAATGTTGTACTTGTTCAACTGACAGAAGCACCCGGCTCTTATTCCAGGTATATTATGTTACATTCAGATCTAATGCATGCATATTTCGTCACTGAAATCGAAGCTTTGTTATGTCCCGATATTGAGGTTTACAGTTTCCTTTCCGTTTGCGCACGTGTGGCACATTTCCTATCCTGCATACTTCAGAGTTTAACATACAATACTCTGTCAGATTGATTGGGGGATATGTATCGATTTCTGGCTCCGATTCTCAGATGCCAGTCGAGAACAGAAATGGCAATGTCCCGGTTTGTTGATTTTTCATGGTGCACATATTTACAATGTACCTGATGAACTGAACGATGCGATGCCTTTTCATTTTGCTTGTTCAGATCCTACACATGTAAAGTATACTGGTTCGTGTAATTTGACAAATTTATCACTTGTCTATATATCATTATATCTTATTACCTGTATATATATCAGTTAAGATAACGAACAAAAATGGTCCAGGTACTTGGAAATTAAAAATGATAATTCTGATCAGCTGATGGCAAATTTACAACGGTGTACAGGCTTTTATCTATATAGGGTGTACTTTCGATCACACCACCCTATAAACGATAATATAAAGTACCCGTATCTGGTATAATATCACAATAAAGTCCTCGTCGCTTTATTTGTTGTCGTATAATACTGGCTTAAATGTCGTAAGGATGGGATGAATTCGAGAGTTTTTGCAGTATGTGTGAGAAAGTACTCTATAGAGTCATATGGCTATTGAATGGTCAAGCTGACCGTCGTATGGATAGATGTTCATTTCGACTGTAGTATAGGATTTTTCGTGGTTGGAAATATAAAGTGACATCAAGATGTTTTCACTTTGTTGCTTTAAGGTACGGGTATCATTATTACAATGTTACACAATATTTGAATGGGCAGTTAAGTTGCTGTTACGAGTACCACAGTTTAAAAGAATCTGAGCTTTATGCTATTTCTTGTGTCTGTAAAATTGTTCTATATATCCCTGTATATATATATGTATATATATTCTTATCAGATGCTCGATTTCAATTATGTAGTATTTGACATTGTAACGAATTTTTCTTATTTGTTTCTAAAAGACTACATTATGTTTCGTTTTAGTACAGTTACATATAGAATTGGTTAGAACGTATTAAGGATTTATGAATTTGACTCGAGGACCATTTCTAATATTTTAGACAACATGTTTATGCATATTGTTTTATTTTCCAGTCTCCCGCCAAAGGCATTATTCGACCCATTGCATTCAAGCCAGTCGTGGTATCCAATCAGAACTATGTCAATACTCGGCATTTTCCGGAACGGAAGCAGTCGATGCAGGACGACGGATATGGGTCTCAAGACTACCCTATATCCAATCAGAATGTAGCAAACACGTCACATGGATCAGTTCAAATGGATAGCGATAGATCCACAAGCTTTTCCAGTGATAGTCACAAACAGTATACTCCGGAAAGGCCCGAATCTATGAACTCCTCGAGTGTGAGTCAGATTTCGTCAGTTCGAATGGGAATGGAGGGATATATTCAAACTCCGTCGCCTAGCGACAGTGGTGTCGGCGAGCTCGAGGCCATGTTGAAGGAAAAGGACGCAGAAATAAATACATTACGAGAGGTCATGGATAAAAATGAACGTGCAATATTTCAAGTGTATGAGGAGAAGAGAAGTTCATGGAATAAAGAAATACAAGACTTGCGCGATGAATACGAACAGAAGTTAAAACTCTTACAAAGGAAATCCTACAAATCTGAACAAACTCTGTCTCTACAAGTGTATAAACTGCATCAAGAGAAGAAAACAATGAAAGAGGAACAAGAAAAACTGCAAAAGGAATATACTGAAATAAAGTGCAAGTGCGACGCGTATGGCTCTGAGAATGAACGTTTGAAGACGCAATTGGCTAACGCGTCATTCAGTGACGATAAAGACGCAGACAACGTTAGCGAATTGCAACAACAAATTGAACTTCTAAACCAAAGTTTGTCGGAGAAGACAGAGGAAACTCTGGTCTTATATAAACAGGTTGAGCAACAGCAAGCTCACCTTGATAATCAGGAAAAAGAAATCTCGGAAAAGTTTCGCGAAATTTTGGTTAAAACGGAAGAAGTTAAATCACTGCGCGCAAACCTTCGCCGATGTTCTAATGAAAACGATATGGACGTTTCTGTTTCGGATTCAAGTTTGAACCACAGTGACAGCGAAATTCAGATGGATCAAAGCAAGTTGTCTTCTCCTGTGAGCGATTTGGTGAAGACGCACTCGCGAATGATTTCTCAGTCAAATTCGAATATGAATTCTCCGTCAGGACGTCGAAGTCGATCATCAAGTGCGAATTCGAAAACAAACTCTCCTTTACGAACATACGATATTAAAGACGTTCAAACAGACGACATGCAGTCAGAAATTAAAAAATTACGCGAACAACTCGAAGACGTTCGTGATAATTTCGAAAAAGAGAAAGAACAGTGGTTAGACGAGAAAAATAAGGTAATTCGTTATCAGAAACAATTACAGCTGAATTATGTACAGATGTACAACAAGAACAAAATGTTAGAAGCAGAAGTTGAGCAGTTAACGATGGAGTTGGAGAGTCGAGATTTGAAATTAATGGCACTGAATGGCGGCGAGGAATCCGTTTGTTGAGAAAATGATTGAGATGTTAAATGTACAGTGCCATTTTTACCTGACCTAAACATCCTTAAAATTACAGTGATATTACTAACATTGGATCTTACTAAGATATACATGCGCAGCATTAATGGTTTCGTTGAAATTACAGTGATGTTACATACATTGAATCCAATTAAAATATGACTGCGCAATATCATCATTTCCTTCCTAAATAATTACAAGATGTACATTTATAACACACTGTTATAACAGAGAGGAAATGAGTTTTATTACTTCATTTATCTTTCGTCTTTTTCATCTCCGCAAACGAACCTTGAAACTCCCCAAATTACAAATCTCGTCGTTACGTGCTGTTTAATGTCTTGTGCCAAATGTTTTAGTTGTTTTTTTGCGATCAAAGAGAGATAACTCTGAGTAAAAGAAGTATCTAGTCAATAATTCTATTTGTGGTAGATACCCCTTTATATTAAGCGTATTTTGTATATTATGCAATTTTATTGTATGAATAAATACATATTGCCAAGTAAAATAAAAATATAATACGAATAATGTTGCTGATGATCAAAGCTAAGTCAATGTATCACAATGATCATTGTACTGGACGTAGTGTGTAGTACGCTTGACATTTCGTCTTATTTGTGCGTCAGTTGTTTGAGGTCTTACCTGTATGTAAGCATAGGGGCCATGCGATTGATGGTGATATTTCAGATCAAGCCGTGTCAGGATTAATCCGCCTGTATGACAGATGCCACTATTAAATGGTGGAGGATAATGCCACACTAGGTTATATCGCCAATGGCAAAGGTCACTATTTAGTGGTGGAGGATAATATTACTCTAGGTCATTCTCTATATGGCAAAGACCACTATTTAGTGGTGGAGGATAATATTACTCTAGGTATTTCTCTATATGGCAAAGACCACTATTTAGTGGTGGAGGATAATCCCACACGCCTATGACAAAGGCCACTATTTAGTGGCGGAGGATAATACCACACCAGGTTATATCTAGTGTTCAGTGGTGGAGGAAAATGCCTATAGGTTATATCGCCTACACAAGAGAAGCTAGTGTTAGAGGATATTTCCAATTAGGAAATACAGCCAATTCCAGTGGTTAGGGGCGGAGGATAATGTCAAACTAGGTCATATTCAGTGTTTAGTGGTGGACGGTAATGACGTATAAAGTTATAACACCTATATATGGCAGAAATCTGGAGAAACATCAGGGTTTTAACACATTACTCCACCAAACATCTTCGCTCAGATAAGAATCTATAAACATTTTGGCAAATAGCCCGGACGCCATCGTTTACCCACTCTCTCAGCTTCAGTGTTTTCTGATGAAAGTCGACATACTCATCACAAACTAATACAAATGGATCTAGAGTCAAGAAGGCGAATTATTCCAGACTTGTGTTTTGCATTGACCATGCATCATCGTTTTGTATGTTTAGACTAATAAAACCTCTTATGACTTTTCTTAAGAGTTCATCGCGATGTACAAACACTGGCGCCAGTATCGAAGCCAAACGATTAACCCACTGCACAAAGCCTGTCGTTGGCAAAGATTTGGGACCATTATTCTACATATGATCGTTCTTTGACCATCCTTGTTATTTTCGTTGTATTTCATATTATTTTCCACAAAAAAGCTGGTTCGTTACCGTGTCAGCATCTACGGGCACAAGAAACCTCGGTTTTAACAAAAAGCACACCGAGTCCCAGGTTGTGCTAGATGCTACCACATGGAAACTCACAGCTCCAAGTCAAGCACACTACCGAATGCCGGCCCTACGCAAAGATGATTATTTTACGTCACTCCACGATTATTTCACGTCTATGGTGACAGTATCCGCCCGATGAATTGCATAGAAATTTATATTTACTACGGAACCATCCAAAGCAGCGAGGGATCTATTGCATGCCACGCCTACCACGACACGGGACCTCGGTTTTTTACTGTCTTATCCAAAAAGACAAGATACAGGTGTGCACACGGCGGGAGTCGAACCCTGGCTTCTCCATCACAAGCCGAGCACGTCTTAGGGATGAGGTGCTCGGCTTGTGATGGAGAAGCCAGTGTGCCATAGCCCTTTCACTCCACACAGATAAAGAGTAAGACTATTGTTTGTATGATATCTTTAATTAACACAGCATGACAGACTACAAGCAGAAGGCCAACATCCACGATGTCATCAGAATCCAGGATGTAAACATAATATTCAATATCCAATGTAAACATGGACAGAAGCTCCAAAACTCTTCCAGATGAACACTGGCAGAATAAACCAAATATTTGACTCCAATATCCACAGCCCTTGTAGAGCCAGAACACTGAGTTCAGGAAAGTTACAAAATTTGAAGATAATAAGAAGTTGCAGAATTATCTCTTTGAAGCATTACATGATACATTTATGTACAAAAGTAACTTGCAAAAGTGTAATATTTCTTACTGTATATTATGCAGTTACAGTGATAAATACAATGTAAATCTACTATATTCTGTTCTCTAAAATTTCTTATCCTAATTATAAAAAGATAAGTAGGAACATTCAAAACTCTTTTCTATACATGCATCCGAAACATTCAATGTGATTGATAATTGCCTTCTTTGATTTACACGTTTATGATTTATCTATAGTACTATAATTATATAAGGTATTGTGTAGCCTTGTGACTACATACATGTATATGGTGTTTTCACATTTAGATATTTTTGCTAGTACAGGGAAGAAGTTGGCTATGTCTTCTTTCCCCACAGAGAATTACATTCAAGGAGAGACACTACATGTATATCTATAAAGAGTACAGGACAATTTTACAAACCTGCTTTGGGCAGTGATTACAATTAAATGAGCCAATACATATAAAAACAAAGGAGGCTATGTACAAACTAAAATGAGAATCACAGAACTAATTTGGCAAAAAAAACAAAACAAAAAAAAAACAGAAGAAAAAAATAAATGATGACAATAAGATGATAAAAATTACTCTTTTTTTTTTTGTCGGGGAGCAAATGCAACTAAATTGCAAATCAATTTATTATCCCTTCCTGATCTTTTCAAATTTAACATACAAATTTTGGTGTAGCAAAAACTAAGCGGAGGAATGTTCAGAGAAATTAACATTAATTCATCAATATATCCTTGTTTTAAATACATGTGCCTAAAAGCAATACAGTACAAAATGCAATGGCAAGAACACTATTCTCCAAGAAAGCTTTGGTTAATCACCAATCAAAAAATTGTGCATAATGCAACACTATGGTCTTTCAGATCAACATGTAAAATCCTTACCGAAAAATGTAATCGTATAAAATAATCCTTGCTATAAGAATGAGTTTCATTTGTAACGAACACATGAAAGAAACTAATATTCAGGCATCTTACACAACACTATGGTAAATGGTGACAGCGCTACATATTTCAGAAAAAATCTATTTGTGATAAGATTAAGTATACTTATAGTGAAAATGAAACATATATTGACCATGTCACATGCAACAAGTGTTCTAGACAGATTATTCATTTTTAGCACAGACACTCCATAAATGTACAGCAAATTCTGGTCTCAAAATATCAGTGAAATGTTTCTGACCTTCGAAAAATTAAAAAATTTACTAAGGAATATGTTTTGGTGAGAGTACATTTTTCTACTTGGTTCTAGCTGTCAAGATACATTCAATTCAGGATAACAGTTTCATCGAGCTTATATTGTGACTAGTCCATTATAAAAGTAATACATGTAATGATACATAATTTCAATTATACACAATACAATAGAATATCTTCCGGATAGTATGGCTGCAATATCATTCAGTGACATACACTGATACACATAATAGGCAATGAGGGATGCAATAATCTTTTTTTTTTTTTGTCCGAAAGAGAAATATGAGAAGAAAAATTAAAACATTTCACTGAAAATACTCTGTTCACATATCTGATTACAAAAAAAATGCTTTCCCTGAAGACATTATGTTTTTATATTACATTGTAAAGGTCAAAATCCTTCTTCTCAATCTGTTAAAAATCCGAAAATTTCTGAAGTGATACGATTAGAGATCTATATCAACCAGGACTATGGTGTGAGACATTTAACTAAACGAGTTTCTCATTGCTACGGAAGCACTGAAGCAGTAAAATTTTTCTGTGGTCTTCCTATGATCACATGACAAAAACTTTCCAAAGGGGTGGAGGATAATGAAATGCTATATCAACTCATGGAAGCGAATAGGACAGCTATGTGGTATACCACATACAGGCTTTAAATAGACTTTCAAGCTATAAATCTTGGCATAATGTAAGTTATGGATGCAATTATTATGAATGCTGTTATGAATTATGACACTTCCATCCCCTCTTCACAAAATTTTGCAGCATATGCACAAATGCCCTAAGCCTTACAACCATGAAACTAATACAGTAACATAAATGTGGATGACTATTGCTTTATATAGTTAACCTCAGCAGTTACATGTACAAACAAGCTGTTAAAAAAATCAATACACTCAGAAGGGAACAAAAATACTAAGTGCTCACTGAAGCATAACCAAAGTCATTCCTCATGGAATTAAGAACCAGAAATGTTAACTCTTTAATGTAAAAAGTTTACAAGATAAAGATAATTTTATACCTACAAACATTTGTTTATATCCTATAAACATTTTTTTTTTCAATCAGTTATTATAAAGTAACAATGAGATTTCACCCTACAAATAGCACATGAATTGATACATGTCATGAAGTAATAGAAAATAATAACAAAATAAAAGTATGGCGCACTGTGTTGCAAAGTTTTTCCTCACGAAACCACACCATTTTCATGATTCTGCTTATGGACGACAAATTTCTTTCCCGCTCTTATACCTCTGCCCTTCCAAGGAATAAAATCATAGATGTTCCCTAGAGGCCTGCGTACAATATACATATAGTACTAAGGGACTTTACTCCATCCAACAGTTAGACTGCACTGAAGAATTTTAAAAATGTTATTAAATATGAAACTAAAATCTTCTTTATGAACCTAAATTGTGCTTTCCTTGCTCTCTTTATTCTTCTTAGTTTTGGAAAAGGATGGCATGCGGAACTTGCCCTTCTTCTTCTTCTTCTCCTTTGCTGGAGATGGATGCTCTTTGGTGGGAGATCCCTGGAAGATCATGAATGAATGAAAGACTAGCACAAGTGAGTCAGACATAAAAACCAACCTAAATAAAATTATGACTAATGAACCAAAACTCCTTCATACTAAATGGTTTTTACATAAAATACTGAGCTATCGTAGATAGATTGATATATTATTGTTTTACGTTGCGCCGGGAATATTCCACCCATATGGCGACAGTAGCTATCGTAGGAAATGTCTTAATGACCCAATTTTAAGCTATCTAGAAATTCATATCACCTAAATGTGATGGCCAGTGTTAACGGTGTAGGACACCAGAATGCCAAGAAAACACACAAATTTTGATAAGGTATATCAGATTTTTTCAACAGTCTTTTAATGTATACCAAACTCGAAACTGTAAGAGAATACAGCAAGTTACATTGAAGCATTTGCCAAGTTAACCTTTAATGTAAAATATTCAAACCACTGGTATTACATCCCTTTGAAACTCACACAAAAATATACCAATGTGAATGTATTGTGGACCCCTGGGAATCAAAGGCAGAATCAAGTGTCTAGGAGAGTAATCATATCCTGCTCGGCCAACAATACTCTCCAATACCAACAAAAGTAAAATGTGCAAGTAACTGGTGTCACATGAGAATGACACTAACAACAATGTACCACAGTGGACATTCACAGACCCCTGAAATTCAGAGGTGAGACCAGGTATCCAGGAGGAGTGAGCGTCTCCTGTTTGGCTAGCCACACCTGCCGAGAATGCCCTTACATATAGATGAAACAAAGATAATTAAGCACTGTATATATACATGAATGTGAACAAACACCGTGTAGAAAGTGTCACAACCACATAACATCAGGAAAAAGGGTATAATAACACTTAAGTCAAACCCTCTGCAGGGAACTTTTTTACGAGCTTCACACTGCAAAGGGAATGCAAAGGTTAATGAAAATTGAGAAATGGATAAATTTAAAAGAACAAAAATAACTGTTAGTTGACATGTTATAGTTGAATCAATCAAAATCCATGTGTATGTTGCTACATGAAGTCAGTCCAGAAAGGAACATTGATTTGACCTTTGCACTAACCTCTTTACTGCTTCTGTCCTCGAGAGTTTCTCCACCGCTAGCACTGTCTGTCGATTTCAGAGTGTCGGACTTGGAGGGAGAGCCAGGCTTGTCATCACCATTTACCTTATGATCTACAAGTACAATAACATGAGATTGGTTTAAATCACTACAACAGAGTTGTACTCGAAAGGCAAAGTTCCTTCATACCTTTGAAAATATTTTCCTGTTAAACATTTTCAAACAGAAGAGGAAAGCTGCTGTTGGTGCAACTAGAATAGCAAAACATTGGAATATTCAGTATGAAAGTTAATTCTAACAGAAAACTATCTGAAGAACTCTGGAGCATTTTTTAAATGAAACAAAGCTAAGTTTTACAAGCAAAGTTATTCACAGTTATCTCTCCTTAATCATTGAATAGATTCTACATTGAAGAGGAAATGTGCACTATAAATTGTAAAAATATATACAATATATATCTCATGAGAACGATTTATCTTCAAGTTAGTTTTTAATCAACAAGAAAGCTGCATGTAATGTGTCACTGATTAGCTGGTCAATGTATTCTAGAATGATATAGTGATTTATTGAAATTGCCAGCTGCAATTTTCTAAACAATTCAACACCCGAATACCATGTTTAATTGCAAGCAAAGAATTGTGACAAGTTTGACTCCTAAATTTGGATCAAATATCTGCAGTTGTGAAAGTAGAAAAGGTCAAGCAAAGTGCAATATTCAGTATGAAAATTTCTGAAAATTACGATAATGATGACTAAAGGTCATCTCACAAAGATCAGTTTTTAAATTCATTTCCATACTAACAGACTCAGATGAATACCTGGTAAAACGACACATAAAGATAAGTTATATTCTAAAATCAAAAATAATATGCAGTACATACATAACATATTTCAAAACAAATACTGATCCCTGTAAAAAAAAAACAAAAAAACGGAATTACAGAGATATGAAAATATACAAATATCATCTGGTTTGCATAAATATAAAAACTGTGTATGGATATTCAAATTTGGCTTACTGGGAGATACTGACTCAACCACTGAAGCATGCGATTAGGCACTAAAGAAACATTATGCGAGCAAGGCAGGATGTTAAGGCAAATACCGTTTAAGTCCATGAATGCCATTCTTACCTTTGGCCCAACGATCAGATTTTGATCGTTCAAAATTCTTGGCCTTTAATTCATCTATCACTGGTGATAAATAAGCAAGTAGTGAATTTCATGCCGTCACAATGTTATAACGATCATGCTAGTGAATAACACATAAAATCAAATCTTAACAGTTCAAACTCTTTAATGAATAATGTTACAAAGAGATTCTATATATCTGCCTTTAATCTGAAGAAATCAGGAAATTCATGCAAACTGAATTATTGGTTTGGGAATTGTCTGTTTCAAAGATATTTATTGGAAGCCACAATGCAAGATAGAGTACATGCTTACATTCAGGGCTTCGAGGTGGTTGTCTTGACGACTCAGATCGACGTACATTAGCAGTAAGGGGAGGTTGATCTGTCAAGGTGCATAACAATATCATAGTTACATCACACAACATTCATATCAAATAAAAAATGTCAGTCACAAGCATAAAGATAAGACATGAAAATTAATGAGGACAGATGACAATGTTAGAAGACTTGAACATGTTCAAATTTTTCACTCCACAGGTTGAAGGGAACATCACTGGTTATGAAGGATTTAACTTCATATTTGTCATTACATGGTGAAAACAAAAGACTCTGTATCTACATTCTCAACTATATTGCAAAGAAATTAAAATAACACTTTCATGAAAAAGATGAATACATTCTATATGTGACTATAGGGAAGCAAAATTTAGCTAAATTTTATCCAAGTACAGTTTAATCAGATCTGACTTTATATATATGGAAAGTGAAAAGGATTTAAAATGTTAATAAAGGACACTATGAAATTTTAACTAAACTCCTCAAATGTCAGATGATATGCTAATGTCTAACACCTCTATATATAAATAATGGCTTCTGAATGTCATTACTGTACTAAAAGTATTTCTTGCTATGCAATAAGGTAATAAATAATGCTCCAGTACAGGGTATATTTATTATTTGTCTAGTGTATACTACAGAGCACAACTCATCATTATGAAGTGTTATGGCTTAAATGGCTGTACGTCTTTTCATGACTTGAGAGTCATTTTAACATCTTCAACTTGAAGCACAGAGTAGAAATCACCTTCAAAAAAGCCTTGATTAAGGATTGCACTCCAAACAGTTATGTCCCAAGTCAAACAGCCAACTATAAGACCACTGTTCTGAATATAATACATACAAAGATGCCCCTTGTTCCTCTGTGTACATTCCATATTATAATATATAGTATATCATATAATACTCTGGACTATATTGTTTATTGAGTACTACCGAGTTATGGTATGTAGAATATGAATCTTCCTACCTATTTACCTACAATATGAAATCTAAATCACTAGATAATTGACAGTATGTATATCTCTGAAAACGCGAACATTGGTCATAGTCTGTGCATTTTTAATTTATTATTTGATATTCAGTACTGCATATGGATTTTTTCCCCTTGTACAACAAGATTTTGAAGATAGATTGTATTCTTATAATATTACATGTATTTTGAAATGATTCAAGCTGAAAACATGGTTGTAAAATACTTATCAGGAGTTTGTTGCCTTGCTCAAGAACCTTTCACCCATAAATGGTGGTCAATTTAGAGGTGGAAGAAGCAACAACCCAGAGACTGGTATCGTCTTGAAAGAGAGCGTACGACTACAATGAATTCAAGCAAAGTCCTCAACTCCAAAGACACCAAGGACCCTATACAACTTTGAAATTTATAGTCACCCCACCCCAGGAAAGGAGAGTGATTCACTTTTAACCACTGCCACAATATGTGTACCATAAAGCTTGAACTGTATTCCCTTCTCATGCTATTAGTTTTGACTGTCTACTACATTATACATCAAGGTAGCAACACAAACTTGCATTCATAGAGTATAATCCTACATCAAAAGTCGATGCCAAAAAGAAATTTTGCTGCATGTCGTAATTTGCACAATGCATGCCATTTTAAGTCCTTTAAAAGTGAAATAAACTTGAAGATTACACAATTAGCAAAGAGTGCTATTTAAAGATCAAAAGAATGTGTATTTCTACAGCACTTTAAACCCTTCACAAAAGTTCAGACACTTGTCCTCTTTGAAGATGAATAGTGATTTTAGATGATTTCTCTTTTAATATAAACTAAATAATGCAACAACTTTTTTATGAAAAATGTTTTTTTTTTTTACTTTTACAATATTTTTGTTTAATATAAAATCGTATATTATGATAACATAGTAATATCCATCATTAGTGAAACATTTCTTTACATTAATGAGCTGTCGAACCAAAGTTTTTCTTATCAAATAAGTAGAGTTATTAATTATACACGTAACTAAGGTGAAGGTAAAACAATTTCCTTCACAATGAAGAAGTAATTGTATCTTAATCATTGCATTAACCTGAAATTTGCATTTACCCTGTGTCTAACACTGTATCAAGCAAGTAAAGTGGTGTATTTGCGTAGCTTATATTTGTGTGTAAAAATCTTTTTTTTCTTCGATCTGACTTATAAGTCAGCATGTGATACAAGATTTCCTCTATGAATGCAGTTCAGTTAATAGGAATGCTCCGGAGTTTCATTCTATATTCAGTAGGGGACTACACACCAATATACTTATCAGGAGAATCAGACGAATCAAAGATATCGTCTACATTTGTTTCTCTCGATGGTCTTTGAGACCGACGAACTGAAGCTGAAAATATTAAAAAGCATGGGATGCTAAATGTCTACAGAACACATGTAAAGCAAAGACTGCATGATGCAGAAATTAAGTATGCTCGATAAAGCAAATAATATATGGGAAAAATTAGAAATATAATATATATATATATATACAGTAAAACCTGTCTTAGTGGCCACCTCTATTAAGAGGTCACCTGTCTATAAAGGTCACATTTTAAATTCCCAAAATCTATGTTTTCCTAAATAAAAGACCTCTGTATAAAGGCCACCTGTTTATAAAGACCACTTATGACTCTTCCCTTAGCTGACCTTAATAGACAGGTTTGACTATACATGTATATGATTATGACCAGTAGTGACATTTCCAGTTCAAATCTGGTAAGTTATAATGACTAAGATTGCTATAATTGTCATGCATATGCCATTGCATGTGAATTTTTCAATTCATTTGCTCAAGAGTATTTTTCTCTATCATGATCTGAAAACTGTTACCTTTAAAAATACTGTACAACAAAAATCTGCACCCTGCTTGTCACAGCTGATCATGTACATGTTAAGTAATAGGTAATGAATTCAGGAAAAAACAACTACAGACAAACTTCGATATCTCGAACACCGATATCTCGAATACCCGGGATATCTCGAAGTCGAACGTCGGTCCCGAAAAAAATCCTTCATATTATGATTAAATTCACCCCGGATGTGTCGAACACTGATATGTCGAATACCATGCTTATCTCGAATACATTTTCCAGTCCCGAAGTTCTTATTTACCCGGTTTATCTCGAAGTTGGCTTCTTATTGACAATATTCCCCGCGGCGTTTACCCTAAATAACAGGTCGCTCGCGTGGTGTGATCAATTGACCGTGTCGGTGTACATAGCCGCAGTAATTACATAATCGATCGCGTCCATTTGTACCCTGTTATTTATACCAAATATTAATAAATGATGATAGTTTATTAAACTCGACACAAAATGAGATAATTAACATTAACTGTAATTAATGCTTTTTCATACCTGCGTTTAAAGAAATTTCTTTACACTGTTCATTATTACGATTTGCAATCCGTGTATATGTCTATGTATTTTTATGCAAAGTAATAGTAATTAAATCAAATTATGACGTGTGTCTTTATCTTGTCTTACGTGTTAGCCCGTCCTCGGTTTTAGGTATAGTATAAGACGGTTATATCCAGTATTGGATTTAAATTACGATGTTACTGAAAAGGAAACATGACGTTTTCAGTTTTGGAGTATATTCTTCGCTATATATTCAGTAAATATGAAAGGTATGATGAGATTTAGATTAATTATTTAGGAACAATACAATATGCACATCTTCATGCGTATTTATTGATAAATACATGTATATCTCATACAACTACTATAATAATCACAAATGTCAAATGCATCGGCGTACATTAACAACTGCAAGATTTGTGATCCTAAACTCGAAATTTGGATATCTCGAACTACGGATATCTCGAAGTATTTTCCACGGTCCCTCCGACTTCGAGATAACGAGGTTTGACTGTACATATATCTAAAGTAAGAACATATCTGAATGAGAAATAGGAGTCGTCAAGCTTTGTATATGATAATGTAGGACACATCAGGATGATTTTGTTCAATGAGGGATAAATTTCAGCAATAATTTTTACAAATTCAACAATTTTTTTTTATCACTATTCCAGTTTTATGAATATGAAATGTTGTATATTTGAACAGATACAGCTATGAATTTTATAGACTTTCAAGTGAAGAAGCTGCCATGCTCTAAAGACAATGTGATGAATCTTTGAATATACGAAAGAAACTGTGGTTACATGTGTTTAAAACTTTGACACGCCTACCTGACTGGGAGTTTCGTGGTGCTGAGGATGTAGAAGATGAAGCAGGGCTCTTGGGAGGCACCTGATCGTCGAAGACTTCATCTTCGTCTTTTGGGGGCGAAGGTTGACGACTTATCTCTGATGGGGCTAACATGCAATAACACAATATCAAGCATGCATATCTAATTAATTCTTTCTTCAGAGTGTTAATACTACAAACAATATTAGTTACCGGTAAAAGGTCAATAATTAAACTAATAACGTAGGGACTCATGCTCTATTTCTGTAATACTGTATATGTACTTATCTTAGCTCAACAAAATTTTGCAAATTAGAATGAAGATAACTGGGAAAAATAGCATGACTTGCATACATCTTTTTATGCATTTTGCATTTGTACACAGTCATGAAGAAATACACTGTAGACAGTGATCATATCCTCCATATAAATCCTGCTGAAATAAGTACATGTACAATATACTTTACTGAATATCCATTACCAAATACACATATTTTTGTTTTTATCAGAAGCAAGCATTTTTGAAATACTACATCACTTGTTATTCATTTTATTATCATTATTTTTTTTTTTTTTTTTGGTTTTGGTCAGAAAAACCACAAGTGTCAACATAACATGGAGTTTTTTTTTCCTGAAAATAGAAATCTGTATCTTCTGAAGCTCAAAGCTAAGGCCAAAAATTCATAATTACCCATAAGACATAAAAAACCAAAACAAACTTGCTCCAAATTTTTAATTTTCTTATCTCACGAATTCAGACAATTACATATCTACACATCATTATTCACAGAAACATTCTAAAAGCGACAACAGCTGTAACGACCACACAGTGTACGTAAGCTCTCAGTGTATCTTACCCTCTATTTCTACAGATTTGCGTTCCGGAGTTGACTCTGATTTCTGTTGCTGTATGATCTGTATTCTCTCCTCAGATGAGATCAGTTTGCCGTCGGGACCTGGCTCTAGTGGCTCTTCTGGGATGGGTTCAGATACTGAATATATCCATAATACAGATTTAGTGGTGAATGCTTGAAATTATGTTCTAAAACTATATTCTATGCATCTTTCATTGTTTGTTACTCGCTGTTTAACACCACACTATCCACAAGGTGAAGTACATAAGTAAACATAGAGTAATCAAAGATTACAAAGCTCACCTTATAGCATATTTGCCAATAAAACATAATATAATCCCTATAGCAGAACCAAGAACTTTGGTAGCTGACCAAATAAAAAGAATATAAAACTTTTTCACATGTTGCCTTCTTCTCAACAAGTGCACTGAAGCGTAAAATATATGTTATGACCTAGATCTGAAACTTAAATCCATCTCTACATATAAAGATACAGCATTTGTGCAAGTTTGGACTTCCTAGCTGTTCAAATGAAAAAATTAAACTATTTAATATTTTGCTCACAGTTTCCTGACAAGAAACTACTCTACATATGAAGATACAGCATTTGTGCAAGTTTGAACTTCCTAGCTGTTCATATGAAAAATAAAACTTATTAACATTTTGCTCAAATTTTTCCTAACAAGTGCACTGGAGCGGAAAATATAGGTCATGACCTTAATCTGAAACCAGCATCCATCTTTGCATACATAGATACATAATTTGTGGAAGTTTGGATTTCCTAAACGTCCAAAATAAAAAACTAAAACTTTTTAACATTTTGCTTAAATTTTCCTAACAAGTACATTGGAGCGGAAAACATAGGTCATCACCTAAATCCGGTTGGTTGATGGTTGATTGGTGTTTTACGTCGCTTTCAACAATATTTCAGTTATATCGCGACATGGAAGCAGGAGGTTACCAACCTCTTAAACATAATGGTGCAACCCGGGAATCGAACCTGGGTCGTCGGCACCGCAAGCCAAGCGCTTAACCACTACACCACACCTACTCCCACCTAAATCCGAAACCAGCATCCATTTTTGCATATATAGATACATCATTTGTGCAAGTTTGGCCTTCTTTACTGTCCAAATAAAAAAAAATAAAACTTTTCAACATTTTACTCAAATTTTCCGAACATGTGCACTGGAGCTGAAAATATAGGTCATGACCTAAATCTGAAACAGGCATGCACATCTACACATAAAGATACATCATCCATATAAGTTAAAACTTCCTAGCTACTACAGTTCTTGAGTTATTGCCCAGAAAGATGCCGATGACAGGGTGATAGCATAAGCTCCCTCTCACTTTGTAAGGTGAGCTAAAAACCACTAACATTCACTAAGTACACTAGCAGACTTTCCCACTTTTCCATACTGAGATTTGAATCATGACTTATTGGAGGCAAAAGTTCACAGCTAATAAGCTATTTCATACATGAAATATTTAAGCCCTATCTCCCACTGTTCATAAGTTATGACCAAAATTGAAGCAAAATTGAAGGTTGGGATCACAAAGTAAAAAATTCGATTCCAATAAAGGTATTGGTACAAGGAATACACATGTGAAAATATTAAAGCCCTGTCTCTAATGGTTCTAATGTTATGATCCAGGTTAACGTTTTTTTTCTCTACAGACGATGATGATGCCGTGGGTAGGACAACAACTCTCCGAACATTCGTCCTGGCAAGTTACAATGTAAGAATTAAAATACAAATCTGTACTTTAATAAGTAATGATTAAAATTCTACATTGAAAACATCTTCTACATTGTTTGTACCTGAATCTCCCTTGGACTTATTGTCCACCTCAATTTTGTAGCGTTCTATTTCATCTTCTGTCATGCTCTCGAAGGGATTGGCCTGATACTGAGACTTGTAGACCTGAACATTGTGTTGTTGATCCCTTTGTATAATTCCTTTAGAAGCAGCTCCAATGACTATTACACTATCTCCAGTCATACTCAAGGTTCCATCCTGAAGACAAATGTCTCTATAAATATCTCATTTCAAAACAAATAAAATGAATATTTTCTTTAGATCAGATTCAGTGGTTCCCTTGTTTCTTTTTTTTCTAATAATATCAATGTGATATGTTGGCTAAATGACAATCAATCAACAGATCCACAATGTATGTAAATATGACTAAAATATAGACAACTTTCACCAAGAATGAAACCAGAGGAAGTATTTGAATGCCCAATACATTGTTTGACTTGTAAGCAGGTTGTTAGAATATTGCCTCCAGAAATACATAAGCAGAAGTAAAAAGTAAATTTCATAAACTGATTTATTACTCATTAGCAGCTTAACATCATACCTAATTACAAACACCTTCTCCCTGACCTATTATTTCTACCTTCTAGTCTCACAGTACAACAGAGAAGGCCAGTATGAGCTATGTAGTTGCATCTTGATCATGCGAAGAATATATCACCATTATTACTATGTTGTGTGTTGTGGCCTTACAATACATTAGAAAGGGCCAGTGTGAGTTTTGTGCTTGCAACTACATCATGCTAAGAATGTTTCACCTATATGGCGCCAGAGCCTGCCCTTCGCACTGCTTTGATTTATGTATGAATCCACATAAAGCTATGAGGATTCTTTTAACATGCAGCAAAATCTTGCTTTATGCCTCTAGGGACCTTTTTGTGCCCTTGACCTTTAACCAACCAAGCATTGACAATGTTAAAAATCATGACCCTACAAATTACAAACTGAGCTTGCTAACCCCTCAGTCACATCAAGCTTTCCTGAAAAGAAACTTGTATCAAACTAACATGAGATGAAATGAAAATGGGATAAGCTTTAAGCACAAGCAAAATTATTAATCAACACTACAGTGCATTCAAACAGAGGTGACACATATCAGAAGACAAACTTGGTGCTTAATTACACTCTCAAGGTTTACCTACAAGAACATGACATTTTCTAATCACTACAGTAAATATTCAGGTACTTCTACTTTTAATTTACTAGAAATTCATACTTTTCAGAAACAAATGTACATACTAATTGGCTCTGCTTTTGAATTTTTAGACAATTTTGGCTACGATTTATTCTACATTTTTACATGTACACAAAATCAGCTTCTTACTGGTAAGACGATTATAATATGTTAGGTACTGAATGGACCAAATTTTCATTTACTGTGCTCTCAGAGTTGAAGGAAACCAAATGGCTAGATTTTGGCAACATTTTGTTACATATGAAATATGTTAAAATACTCCAAGAAAATAAAATTATGTTTCATAAGTGAGCTTTATGATGCACAAAAATCTATTAATTATACAGCAAAAGATAAGCTTTTTCTAAAAGTTTGTAAGAAGAATTTTTACCCATTACCACTAAAAGAAACAAGACTAATAATAGATATACTTCAATACAAAGAGTAATATCAAGTCTGGAAAAGTTATCCACTGAAACAATCACTCCAAACAGAATTAGACTTCACCTGACATGGGTCAATTGATATTTCTTATATCTGAATTTGTATATATATATATAAATATCTAACTTATATGTTCAATAATTATTTGACAAATGTTGATTAGCCAAGCAAAATATCAGAATGCTCAATCCAATTTAATTACAAAATTTCAATTTTTTTTTAATAGAAGACTGATAGATTTACAGGAAGTTCTCTGTATAAGTATTTTACTATTTTCATTTTACTTTAACTTACTCTTGAGTTTGTTTACTCATTATCTCTGCAACAATAACAAACCTGGCTAGTCAACCCATATATATGTACATACATAGTATTAAATAGGAGAGAGTACATTACTAGAGAGACAGGTATAAAATGGATAATAAATAACAACTTACTAATTTGCCTTCCTCCTGTGGTCAAGAAATCACAATACAAGGTCAAATAAAAGGTAAAAAAACAGGGTGAACTTACTCAGCTCACAATAAGCACAAAGGGTTAAAGGCCATATCTTACAGAGTTTCATTCTAGCAAAGAATTAAATTATTAGAAGGTCTTGATAATACAACAGAAGTGAGAAAGTGTGCTCTTTAATGCTTAAGAAAAAAAATGTCAAGATCACAACATGAAAATTAATAATAAGGTCTGAAAGCATGCTGTGCATTTTCATGAAAACTAATGAAATAAGTTATGTTTGTATGAAACAAGAAACAAGACAATTTTGTTCTTGACTGCCACCATTCACCAAAATGTAGCAAAATTCCTGAAACTGATAGACAGACGAATGGATTTCTATGTGTTTGGATCACTCTTACAGAAAAACAAAATAATGGTCTGACTAACTTTAAATTCACACATTTCTATCAATTATGTGCTTTGTAACACAGATGCATAAATGACTTAGATTTAAATTAACATATGAACAATTGCAATCTTCAAATCATATCACACAAAAAAAATTAACTACAACATACAAGTAAAACACAAACATACTATAATAGATGATTGCAAAATTTCGCAGCATGTGTAAATCAAATAAATGAAATGAAGTTTATATGTACATGCATCATTTAAATTTTAATGGCCATTTCAGGACTTTTTAAGATCCAAATTTTCTTTTTTATACAAATAACACAAGTTCAAGAAACTGAAAGTGCTCACAAAAATTCCATCTTTTTTGAGAGGGTTTTTATGAATAAAGATAAAGAAGCTTGTGTTCCTATCAGGAAGTTACATCAAACATTCATCATCTCAATACATAAATTACTCTCTGAAACCCCACAATACCACATCCTGTATGTTTCTTTATTTTGCTATGTAAGATTTTGTTGATGTGACCTTTCTGCACCTATTTACCTGCAGTTTTTTGGCTTCTTCCCAGGTCATTCCTTCCAATACGCGTGACTGAGGACCTGCACTTATTCTCTCCTCATAGTAATCTTTCCTGATCTACAACCAGACACATTTGAATCACAATCAGCACGTGAGAAATAAATAGGTTTTGAAATAGATAAATAGAAAAGCACCTCTGTCAGAAACAATACTAAGTGCAATTGTGATCCACCAAGAGATCACACACCAAGCGTGTAATGTTTAGGATCAGTACTGACAAAAACACGGTCTGCGCACAGGTGCTCGTTTTCATATAAACAACGGCTCCGCCCTGTACATCCCTGTACGTCTACGTCTCATACTATATAGTTATCTCATTCTCTCTTATCACTTTTGATCTTGACAGTAGTGTGAAATTAGCAATCTGGACAGTCTCCCGCTGTACATGTACATTTGGGGAAAACCATGTCTGCACATGTAGATCTATAAATAACTGGCTATTTTTAGTAGCATTACACATCAACAACTACCAAGACGTTTGTTTATCGTTGTGACGAGAAGATTGTAGAGTACTTTGAATTCCACTGCTATAAAAAGAAGCGATATTCTCAAGTTTTATTAATTATAATACAACGGATACTAGTACGGACTAGTAGTGTACTTCTTAAATTACGGCACAGCTACACAATAATGTCAATCGTACTTTTTCGGGACTTTCCGTCGAGTATTCGGAAAGACTGCATGTCCTCCAGCGCATGAATATAACTTGTCTAAATCGATGGAATAACGACACATCTATTTTCTCATTTGATCAAACTTATCTTGTATTGACTCGTACAATATGAATTATAAGTACTAAAAGTAAATCTAATCACCCTTTTCTAAATATCGACGCACTATTTATACATGAGGAGGTATTTTCTGCGTTCCACGCGTTCACCACGGCATATTGTAACGACTAGGGTCTGGAATTGCTATGCAATTCCGACCAAAAAAACCACCATAACACCACTGAATCTATCTGCCCCGAAATTTTTACAATAAAAATGTGACATTTAGTCTGTTTTGAGATACTATTTCTCTTAACAAATTACACCTACCTGTTTCTGTTTTTCTTTAAATTCCTTGGGATTATCACCCTGCGGAGCAAACTGGTTCGGGTTTTCCACCTTAATGATGGTATTCTTGGAAGGGGAGTCTTCTTGTACCCACTGCAAACAAAAATCCAAATACATATAGTTAGCTACAACATAGGCACAATGGCAGGCATCCCAACATGCCATGTTTAATCTTGACATGTAACATCAGTTTTAACTAATTCCTCTAAAGTATTTGTTCATTATTTACCTCTTTAATAACTTTACCCACAAAATTCACATCAAAACAATATTTCAACAAAATCTGAAGAAAATACTAGAATGTATGACAGCATGCATACCCTGCTGTATTTCTTTGGATTTGGAGTACCGGTTTCTTCTACATCTTGCTTGACATAGGTGTTTGGTGAATTCAGCCAACCAGCTTTGTAGTGTTGCTTCTGCCTCTCCAACGCAACTTTTATAGGTGACCTAGGAAAGCGTCATACACGAAGATAAAACTTGAGCAGAAAAGGTCAAATAAAGTAGATACAGTAAATTAAATCTGTCATGGAGATCTGGTAATGTTTTTTGTTTAATGAACATTCTGACCAATCAGAGAAAGACCGGCATGATTGCTACGATACATCTTGGTAGCCTTCTATTTTCAACTCTGATACTATGTTGACTTTTGAAAACTGAACTATATCGATCAGGTCACATCATCGAAGAATAAAACAGTGTTTCCGAAGCTCCTCTCGGTCCATCGGACAATTCCTGTAAAAATTGCATCGGTCCGATAAATTTTAGAACTGCACCGGACCAAATGTCCGGTAAGCCACGTGTGGAAGAAGAGACGTAGGAAATGTGATACACCATTTTATAAGGTAAATTCTCGCTTCATGTGAACATTTTCTGGTCTTTAACACACTACTTCGACTTTAGTTTGTGCATTTATTGAGTAAATCCAAATAGAACCATAGTTTCTTTATTTAGCTTTCCTCCCGGTATGTTATCTGTTTCTGGTTGAGGCATCAGTGTTTCACAAGCACATCTTGTTTTCAGAATCTACAGTACTGAAGACACTGATAATACATCAGACACTGTCATGATGTGCCCCGATGATGAGAACCTGAGGGATGACAACATAAATGCATTGGATATGAGATGTTCTCACACTCAAAGGACAACGATGAATTTTGTCCTGACTTTATAAAAGAAAATGCAAACTGGGTCCTCTTGTATGGATTCAATAGTGAATGAAATGCAATAATAACAGATTTGTTTAGTCTGAATGCAATATTGTCATTTTTTCGTCATATCCATTTTCGGTCCGGAAAATTATTATTTGGTCTGGTAAAGTTTTGAGCTTCACTGGACAGAATGTCCTGTAAAGATTTTAAAACCTTCACGAACACTGATCAAATTTGTACATCATGAAGCTTAGAGAGCATCACCCCTGACCACTTTACCAGATCCTTGTACCAATAAGTGCAAACAAAGAGTGGTGATTTAATCGAATTATAATCTATCAACAATATGATAGAGGTACCTCGGTCATACCTCAGACGAACATTGAAAATGTATTGCGACGTCACAAAATTTGACAAATAATCCGCGAAATGGAAGGGTCAACTGTCAACATCTATCTCTGACCATATGATTTTCCTAAAGTCAAAAGGGACTAATCATATTCTTGCTAAATTTGTCCTTGCTGTATTATTTCACACTTGGTCCCTTATATATTTATTTCATATATATTTTATTTTCTAATATGACTCCCAGAAGAGAGATTTCAAACAGTACACAATTTAATCAATAGTTCATCCAGAAATCCTTAAAACTAGCAAGTCCCCAAATGTCACATGAACTAAAGATACAGGTCCTAAAAGCACTATGTTCTCATATCAGACGAGGCAGAAAAGAAAACTTAAATGACCAGTCATATTAAGTATGAACTGATGACAATAATTCTGTGATGTCTTACATGTATTTTGAATGTTCATAGTCTCCATCAAACACATAAGTAAATGAACTAGAGGCCGGTGGTACTTCTACTCCGTCATTGGATCGTTCCTTCCGATGTTCCAATTTGATCACTGGTTGTCTGTATACATAACCTGTCCTATATCCCTACAAAGACATAAGAACTATTATAAGCAAAAGCTATATGTAAGGATTTTACATTTGTTCCTCTTAATCTCATTATAAAGCTTTGAAACAACATATTTCAGTCAACAAGGGAAATAGGTTGGTTGGTTGGTTGATTGGTGTTTTATGTCGCTTTCAACAATATTTCAGTTGTATCGTGACATGGAAGCAGGAGGTTACCAACCTCTTAAACATAGTGGCGCAACCCGGGAATTGAACCCGGATCGTCGGCACCGCAAGCCAAGTGCTTAACCACTACACCAAATCCTGCACTACAAGAGAAATAGATTTGTATTTTCAGTTTCACTTTACTGAATCAATTTTTTAATACTTCAGTAAGTGTCATAAATATGAGACCACCAAGACCGGAAACAAGCATCCTGTGTATTGTTAGGCAATGTATGTTTTAGCAATGTATTTTCCCCCCTCCCTGGACCTAACTACTAACACTGGACTTGCATCTTATGATATGGACAGATGCTCTGCAATGAAAGTCAAATTTGATCTAATACTTGTACCACAAAAAGCCCTACTATTAAGTCTCATTCCAGTGTCTTCAAACACTACAGAAAATGTACACTTAACAGAAAAAGAATCTTTAGTCATCTCCAGTATTACCAAAAAGGAAATATGAAACATACTGAACCTTATACAGGAAAGTTTTGTAAACAAATACCTCATGGAATGCTGATATTAAAATGGGCCTTAATAGTAAGGTAAAGCTAACTAGAAAACTGACAAAGTCAGAAGGGCCCTGCACCATGACCTTAATTTGGTACCAGAAGAAAGGTCATATGGAATGCAGAAGCCCTACTTGTAACAGTTCAATAGTTATGGTCAAATTATAGTTTTTCAAAGATCACAGTCACAGCCACATGATGAAAATTTTTGGTACCAACAGAAAGGTCTTGTCATAAGGAACACAGATGCTACGTATGAAAGCTCTACCTGTGACAGTGTATTAAATATGGCCAATGTTAAAGTTTTTGCTGACAGATGGACAGACAGATAGACGGACGGACAGTGATTAGTACAGGGCACCTGCTTAAGAAGTAGGGCCCTAATCATAATGCACAGAATGAATGTTTTTTTCATCTGTATCTACTTACTGCATTGTCTAACTGTCTCATCATAGCTTCAAATTCCAGCTCCCCACACTTCCATTTCTTGCCACTGGTGTCTACACCTCCACCACCTTGACTGCCCTGCTGGAAGGTCTTCTGACGCACCTCAGAATCAATTAAAACAATATTATCTATGCCAGCTGGTATGGCTCTTAACTGAAAAGAAACAAAATCAAGTCAATTAGTTTTCAAACTTTCAAATTTTGAAATACTAAGTTTGATTTCTTCTGTTGTCAAAGAGATTACTACATAGAACATTCCTGTTACCAAAAGCCAATAAGCTTTTTGAATAAAATTTGTTTGTTTGAAATTCAAGCATTTTTATGCTTTTGACGAGTTTATGGAAGTTCAATATTTGATAAATCAACAATCTGATTATATATATAAACATACAAATGAGGTTAATAACTATATATAACATGATATATAACCAAGTATATCAGACCACAATCTATAACAAAGCACTACAAAGCATCTTACTGAATGACCTTGACCTCTGACCTTGAAAATCAACAGGGTTCTCCATCATACCATTAAGAAAAAGTAAGTCAAGTCTAAAGATCCTCTGCTGCATTTTGTATCTTCTAGAGTGTTCACAAGAGTGAGAGCCACTCAAGAATGAACAAACTGATAAACAGCATTACCACAACTCCATGACATTAAGTATGTAAGGATATCATAAAATTACATCAAGCTGAAACCTTCTGATTTTCTATACTTACTTGTGCCTCACATGCAGCCATGGTATTAAATGCAAAATGGAAAGCCTCCTCTACTGTGGTTCCGCAAGCAACTACACCATGATTTCGCAAAAACATAACCTGTAAAAACATACATATCTATGAACAAGCAAAATCTGTGAGGAGAGTATATATTTTCATACAGAATCTAAGAATCATTTGGTTACATACACAAGACATTTTACAGTACCCTTACTGTAGGAGTACAATGAAAACAAATTTCTGTTCTAAATATACTACACTTTATCAACCTCAACACATGTTTTTGTTTGTTTCAGTTCAAAGGAATGCATTCTCAGACAATACAATTTTAAAAAGAATTGTAAATCTTGCTGTGTGTCACACTTGGGGTTATTGCAGTTATATAATAACATTACAATTAAGTGAAGGAGGAAGCACGAAAACCTGCAGTACATTGGTAAACTTATTACCCAGAATGAGGACCAACACCAGACATAAGAGGCTACATTTAGATACAGTGATGCGCTTACACGTTTCAACTAAGGAGGTCTCTTAATGAAATACATAGCCTTTTATTTTTAGCTATCTGAAATCATTTACAATATCGCAGCCCAAGGGAACATGTAATTGAAGATTTATTTCACCTTTACTAAAGATGTAGTAACAGATAAATCCCATTTGTATACATACAATGTAATACGATACATCCAATAAATTTAGATGTAGAGAATGTCATACTCCAAACATTTTCATATCATGATAACTTCAGCATGTAGGCTGTATGAACTCCTTATCTCAATTTCATTCCATCAGAGAGGAATTTGATGTACCAGTGAAGTAGGAATACAAACAGATGAATGAAATACCAACATGGTATTAAGTGCAGATATCAAACAAGGAGCAGGGTATAATCTGCTGGAAATCAAACTGGCTTGTTATCAATTACCATCTGTAGAATACAGACTACAACAGGGAATTTTTCACAGGCATTCTACAATTGAGAACAATTATCACTAGAGATCTGGTTTTATGTGCTTTTTTTTCCCCCAGTAAACTTTGGAAATTGCTCAACCTGATCTAATTTTATTTATAAACTAGGTTGAAAATATGCCTACATACTCTACAAATTCAAAATCACAGCACTGAATCTGGAGCAGTAATGTAAATCTATTTATAGACTGAATGCACAACAGGTGCAAATTAATGAATTTGGCACAGTTCGGTTCTGTAGACCTCAGAAGTGCATCATATTTAGTTGATCAATTCCCAAACATTTTAATTTCAAAAATACTGCTTCATTAGACATAACTAATGCCAAAGGCAAGTGAATTGAATGTTATTTTAAGCAAATTTTACAAAAACTGCATACATTATAACATGAATACTTCTCTCTGTAAATATAGTAGTAATTAAACCATTACCTTATTAATTGGTCCTAGATTTCTCTGTATTGCATCTCTTTCGGATTGGTCTACAAGAATGCCATTATATTCATGGTAACTGACTTCACCACACAGTAAACTCTCTTGTGACATTGGCAAGAAACCACATTTCAATGTTGATACCTATAAAGATGATTTCACAATGATAGAGGAAAATCTGTATGAAAAACATTTTTTCCAATATACATGTAATTGGAAAATTTCTCGTAATTTTTTTTAATTACAGGGTGCCCACTCACTTTTGACGTCAGAAATATAGGATTCAGACACCAATATAGGATTTTTTGAAAGAAAATATAGGAAAACTATAGGAATAATTGCAGAAAATATAGGAAATATATAGGAATATTCTGCTCTATTTAAGGTGTTTAAAGTAATTCAATAATATTTTTCATTAATATTTTGTCATTTCGAGGACAATGTGGCCTCCTCCACCCCTTACAGTTTGTAACCCTGAACAACTTTGCTATTTGGATGGGTGTCACAGAATTAGCCGATAGAAAACAAGTGTGTCGGGTTGTGGACCACAACTAACTAAACATGTGTATATTTTGTACAACAGTTTGTAAAAACTCTTTACTTTTTTCTGAGGGAGATCTCTGCATCAACATAGCATAAATAACATTAGCATAAATATCAATCTAGCTTCCATGGTGTATACTAATCAAACAATATTGTGTTCCAGTTTGTTCCACAGAAGCATTACAAGTCATACATTTCACTTTATCATAAACCTAAAATATGTTGATATATCACGCAAGAGAAAAAACAACCTGTATACAGTATGACACACACAGAGAAAACATTGATTTATAGAAATTTAAATGCATTTAAGTGTTAGAAACTAAATCTATATACAGATGATACCAATAGTTCTTGAAATTTGGTACATATTCACATAACTGACCTGAAAATTTACAAAAATATAGGAATTTATAGGAATTTTGGAGATATATAGGAAATATATAGGAAATGTCAGATTTAAAGGAATTTATAGGAAGTGGGCACCCTGCAATTATGCAATTTATGGAGGAAGTTTTAACTTCAGGGGTTCTCATTTGTATGGTGTTAACGATAACGAATACTGCTCTAGATTAAAGTTATGAACATACTTTCAAATACTTGATATGAATCTGATTTAGAAATGCAGTGAATGGTATACTATAGAACAATTCAAACCACTAGCCCCTTGTCTCAGAAAGCATTCACTCTCAAAACCACCTCAGTATTTTGAGAGAGTCAATTACGCAAGTTAAAGTAACTCAAAGCACCCCCATAGGTGCTCCTATAATATTATTCAAATACACTGGAATGGTGTAAAACTAAAAACGAATCCGTTCATTTATACAGTGAATGTTCTACTTGACAGTATTGATTAAGTAAGATTGATTACTGTGTCTTTCTGTAGGATAGAGTGTAGGCACTGTGCCAATAGCTGTCATTACATCACAAGATTGCAGTTGGCTCATAAAAAACCACACTGTGATGGTGTTCTTTTTGTATCCACTTTGATTTTTTCTTTTTAATCAATGCCGCACACTACCCTTGGGGACTTTCACAGACTTTCATGGTATTGGACGACAAACTTTAGTGGTGGAATTAAACCCTCACAGATAGGATAAACGACAGCTTTTCTACATGCATACTCGGAAAACTTTGAAAAAGCCAGAACAAAGAGTGGAACAGTGTTCTTCAAAGAGACATAGCAGCAAGTCCCAGCTTAATGTCATCATTAATTAACCTACCAAGGTTATGTGTTGAATTTTCAGAATCCACAAAGACATATATTCAGGCTAGATTGCTTTCATAATTTGGCACAATGTCAGTCAACATACAGACAAAAAGGAGAATTGCCACTAAGACAGTCTACATACACAGAGGTTGCTATGAAGACAAACTTTAAATACATTACAGAATCCTAATATAATTCTATTGTAGTGGTGAAACATTTGTTTTCCTTGTTTCCATAACGATTGCACTTACAGCGACAACTGCAGGTGTATGAAGGTGAATAATGCACTTGATATCCGGCCTAGCTTGGTGTATAGCAGAGTGAAGCGTGAAACCTGCTTTGTTAATGCCAAGAGTTGTTGTTCCCTTGTCTATGACCTCCCCTTGCATGTCTACTTTCACTAATGATGATGCAGTGATCTCAGAGTACATCAGTCCAAAGGGGTTAATTAGAAAATGTTCCTGCTCCTGGTTTAACCTTACCTGAAAATCAAAACACGACACTTTCAATTTAATGTTTAAAAGTATGCAATTTCCCAAATATGCAAACTTCAAATATGCAAATTCTTAACATGCTTTGAGAGAAGTAAATAATTCAAGTTCACTTTGAAACAGAGTCAATATAATCACAGACCCCTGAGACTTTTATATTGCTGACCAACCAAACCAAACCAAAACCGATAAAACAAAATAAAATATCTCATTCACATTAATGTTTAAATTGTTTTTTAAACGCAATTCTTTGTAAACACATAAAAATCGTAATAATAATTTAATAGTCATAAATGTTTTTGTATGATAAATCTATGAATGAATACAATTTTCTTTCAGTACTTTTTCTCCTACTTAACAATATGATTATATCTAGACCTGTAATATAACACTCAAAAACCTTTGATCCATGATGCACACAACCACAGTTTTATTTACAGCAAAAATCAATGCAAATTATACACAGAGTAACACCTCTAATTTATTCCTATCAAATTATGCATCACAAAATGACATAAGTTGTTTTTTTTATCACATTATGTCCTGTTGTCATCGATGTAGAGACATGAATTCATATACAGGAATAATGTCGGTATCATTCACAAAACACTGCACCATCCATTTATTTACAGGATACACAGAAATTTACACCTACTATTATTTAATTTCAAGGTCCAGTGATTTTCTATGGGAGAACATCTTATTTTAGTTTTTGTGATGTACTCTTACAATGACAGGCTTGCTGAGTCACATTGTTGACAAACCCTAGAATCATGCAGAGATATTCATGTAGTTGATCTATATCCTGAGGAAACTGAATAGTGATGGGGGGGGAGGGTTGAAATGAAAAGTATTTGAGGATAGAATCTAATTACCCTTTGATATTCATAAACTTCACTCTTAACAAGTTGAACTTCAAGAGACTAAAACAAATAGTGATCAGAAGTTTGACTTTAGCATTTTATGACACTTCACTATGATTATGAAGGGCCTTGAAATTTTAGTAACAATCATATTTTAATTAAAGAATTGAAGATAATTGTGCACATTTACTACCTTCTGTCAAATGTTTCCAAAAATCAATTTGGTGATAAGTTTTTAAGTTGCTCATAGAAAACGCCTAGTTCTATTACAAATGTACAATGAGGTCCCGTAGTTGTTTATAGATATGAGATACTTACACTTATATGGTTATATATCTCATGGCTCCATCCATGTAAGTCAATAAGTCTATAACAAGCAGCTAATTTACAACGCAAGAGTTTCTCCCCCTTTGTATAACTCAAACCATCTGTTCCTCGGATGTCGTTTATTGGAATGACAGGGGCAGCTACAACGAAAAGGATTAAACATGGTCAAATTCTAATATAAGTTTACGTTTTGGTAAAATTTTCTTAATTAATACACACAAAACGCTGTGGTGATCCATGGCACACACGTCAACTGTAAAGGTACTTTAAACAGAGGTGTGACCAGTGAATCAACAGAAAGCAGACAAAGTCATCCCAAACTGTGGTTTTGCTACACAAGTGACATAACAAAAAAAAAAGAATTAAGTTTATGTAAGTAAAAGGGCATATCTTTTTCCAGCGAGTTTGAATATTTCTGGATAAAACAATTTAACCTACTAATCTTAATTCAAAACTCTAAATACCAAGAGCACAGACATTACATATACTACGAAAGAATAAAAAAAACTTTATCTATGCTGGTTAAAACGTGTTTAAAGTTCCAACTTACTACCTCGACCTACAAGTCCCTGTGTAGATCGTGTATGAGGAAGGAGGAGATCCGTAATTTGCTGAAGAGCCAGAAGACTGGCTGGGTGTGGGCCTGTCTTCAATTGTTCGTCTACCACCTCCTCTAATTCCTTACGAAATGCCTCACTATTCAGTATAACTGATACTCGGCTACGGTCACCCATCTGACGAAGGTCCTCCTTGACTTCTGCTGGTCGTCTCATGTCTGCCAAGTACTGTGGATCATCTGGGTCTACAAAAAAGTAATTATCACCTAAATAATAGTATAACATACATCTAGAGAATCTGAATCTTTAACTTTTGATGATTGCACGAGTAGGCAAAATTTGTAAATAGGGAATATAAATTGTTCCCTAGCCAGGATGTATTCACTCATGTATATGGTGGTGGCGAATGATTATTGGTACAGGAAATCTTAGTACATGAATATGACCTTACAGAAAACACAAAAGTTTTGACCGCTATGCAGGCACACCATCTTATTTGCACCCCCCCCCCCCCCCACAAACACACCCTCAAGCAGGGTTTGAAATAAGGCTTGACAGGAGTTAGAAGCTACAGCAAGCTCCACTGCAGCATTTTATTCATTTACCCACTTACGCCTTGAGACATACAGCATCTTTCTATCTAAACTAATTCTCAAATACTGAAGCTGAGCTAAATACATATCACTTCAAAATCCCTGCCAGAATGATGTCATCATTTCACAAAATACAGAGTGAATCTGAATGTCAACATTGATCTATTTGATGAAATGAAAGAATTTGTATTGCCATTAAAAAAAGAATGCAAGACAACTTTTATATATTCAAATAACTAGTAACTTACAGGTTACAGATAAATTTGAAGTTTTTATCACAGTCACTATATGGGTGAAAAATGCCACTGCAACTTTAAACAATAATATACATGTATCTATCTATCCACGCTTTTTTAATTACCAAATGACACATGAAAGAGATAGTGTTCCAAGTTGTTGAACAAACTGGAGGATGGTGAATGCATAATACTGCATTCATATGAATAAAATATTTTATGAAATAAAGAACAACAAATATAGGAACAAAAGTTTGTCACCCAAAAGCACAGGTGTTACATGTGATGTTCATTTATCAAATTTTTACAGTTAAGTTGATAAAAATAACAAAATATTAAACAACAACCCCCCTCCCCCCATTAAAACATATGAAATAACCTATTTTGATTGTTACATATGATACAGAATCTCCGTTTTCCTCCTAGCTCTTAAAGCATTAGGAATGAGGATAAAGATATGTTTGTCAAAGTATAATAAATGATGAGGTATATTCACACAACAACTACTTGTTTGTGAGATGCTGCCGGTCGTGATATATCTTTGCCGCATTTAGGTTGCATAATATTTCTGGAAAAAGGCATAAATTGCTGTTACACCAGGCGAGAATGTAGTGGATAAACGATTCCGTGGCCTTCAGTCTTGTTAGAAAAGCATCATATCAACACGATCTGCAGCCAAATGGTTATTTAATATTGTGGTCTGAAATACCCCAATAAACTTTTACTTTACGGCCCATCATGTGGAAACTGATAGGAGAAAACCCAGGAGGGGGAACACTTGTGCATTCATGCGGATTAAATGCATCCTTCACAACTCTATGTAAATGTAAGTCGATCTTACCGCGGCATAAATAACCGCAGGAAAAATAAGAAAGAGTAAGCAAATCTCTTTATCCTTGAGAACCAAAATAATCACGGAGGTTTTACCAGCAAAAGCTACCTATAGAATACGTTTAATTTGATATACGAGGTGTCGGGTGGATAATGAAGACCTTTATTTACGAAACAATCAATTGTTGACACCTAAACTGTCGTGATTCATCTCCAGTAACTCCGCCATAAGACCTTAAAGACTTCGTATGTATGCAACAAAACATGTTGCCGAGAATTTCATTTGTTCTGAAAAGACCGTGCTTATGAATTCATGGATTCATGAATGGTATGTCCTTTATAATGTAGTATTGGTGGACCATTAGCAATGCACAGTGACAGCTTGTTCTAATACTCGTGTATGTACCACCACATGCGATCGGTATCTCAGTAACGCGTAACACGGGGGAAGGAAGCTCAAACACTACTGTGAGATATGATGATGCAGAACTTTCTTGTGTCCTCTTTACACAATGCCCTTTATTCTTCTGTATATTACTTTTGCTACGTATTTTTCCTCTCTACAGTGACGACATTGCTGCACATGTTAACAATATCTGAACTATGCATAATATACAACCTAATATTCATCCAGACTCGCAGGGATGTTGAAAAGATTTTAAACATGTCAGTCATTTTCAGTGATTTTGAAAATTTGAAACTGTCAGTCAGAACAATGAAATATATAGAAAACATTTCAGCATATTCATTCTGGACATCGAACGATGTGAGTTCATCACAGAGACCAGAGCATGGTGGGATTCAAACCCCCACCCAACCCAACCCACGACATCCCAAGACAAATCCAGTCGTGACTTATCTGCAACTCCAGCACTTCAACATTCTTAAATTTTAACAAGAATATCATTACTACTTCACCACAAGTGATCTTCAATTGGAGTATATTATTTCAATGGGTGGGGCCGTCAGACAATTGCTGCTATCTATGCTGATATTTCTGGGGTGGGGTCGCCATCTTAATAGAACTAGTGTTATCTGTGCTGATCTTAATAACCAACTACACACAGCCTACACATTGATTTTATGTATATCTGGTACAGCATTACTATATTCTTGGCATAGCAACTCCAATCGTTATTAGTAGAAACCATATGCATTATATACATAGCTAAGCTTAGTGGAACGTAGATGAGAGATCAGGGTCCGGCGCCATAAACTGAGAATATACTTCAGTCAAATATTTCATTTTGATTTATTTCATTATCAAACGTTCAAATAAATTTTCATGCACAATGGTTTAATTCTATTTATGGAGAGAACAAAACTTAATAAAATCCAAATCCCAGTTATTAATTCATTGATGATCATACAGAATATGATATTCTCAGTTTATGGCGCCGGACCCTGGTCTGGAGAATGTAATTGTGCAGTCAAATAGCTGGGCAGTTTTGTAATCATTGGGTCTAGAATATGCACTAAGCCTAGTCCGAACTAACTCTCCGACTAGAATATATTTAGTTAAGGTTATACACTATTAGAATTAAGACTAACCTGTTTATAACGACAGTAGTATCGGGGTTTTGTAATATCTATGATATAATTATAAAAGCCAGGCTATAACTTTCCATATAAGGAAAATTAGATCTGGCAGTCTCTCTGCTTAAATATTTAAGTGAAGAATTTTTTCTTATTCTGAGCCGGCTCGTCTTACGAAAATTCAAAAGGAGTCAGTTGCAACACCAGTTTCCAGCCAAAAAACAGGCAAGCTAAGTGTCCCTCAGGGTACATACAAGTAGAAGGGTGAAATTTCAACCGTGGTATCACGATAAAGGTGCGGCTTCTTCAACGTGCAGAAAAACAACAAAACTAGCGGTAGACAGGAAACTAGTTCCTACACAAATGCTTCCCGATATAACGTCGATATATAAACGTAATTATGTAAATTCTGCCTCCTAGTCCGAATCAGCAATTAAAAGATACATGTATACGTATTACAAGTATGTAAATTCTATGCGAGCGGATCAGAAATGTCAGTCAGAATGCTTTTTACCGATTGAATTACGATAAAGCTTCGTCAAGTCAAGAAGATAATCTCTCGTTAGTCTCTTTAAACTTGTATCATAATTCAGGGCAAGTGAAAAGGTAAAGAAGTATTTTCATTCATACACTTCCAGAGAGAGCAAACATTAACAGATGGCCTTTCCACAAATCATTTCTTTATCAGGTTCTACTCCATTAGATAAGATTTTGTTACTTCGTGTATATACATGTACCACCATTTGATGCGCCTATATTTTGCTAAATGATGCAATGTAATTCCACATTACGTATTACCTCTAGATGTGTTTATAGAATAGAATCTTTCCAGTGATCATGTCATACTATAACAGAGATTGGCTAACTATTTGGTTTTACTTACCAATGGTATCTATAAATTTGCCCGTGGGGCTGGATGGTCCGTTGACCTGTTGGACACCGTTATTCATGGTGGTCAATCACACCTCAACAGTGCCCTGAAAATAGAAAGATTCCAAAATTAAATACGCATATTCATTGAAAATGATCCATGCCTCGGGACATTTAAAGGAAAACAAATGTGATGTGACATAATGGTGTTTACTTTATAAACAATCATACACATTATCATTCCATTATATCATTGTGTGTAAAAGTGACCTTGTCCCTGAAAAGGTCAATGTCAATAATCACATCTACTTTCTTGAACTAATTTTCTGTAATCTTTTTCTTTGAATAAGATTATGTCAACAAATTTATTTTTTACCAAATATCAAACAGCAAATGTCGTATCCTAAAGTAATAACACTGCATACGTATTTTGCTTTCAATGACTCAATGCTTTGGCCTTGACATTGAACGAAATCATCATGAAAGGAACCATGTCCTTTCCATTTTCTGTGAGGTTTAAATATGACTCTGCGATATTGTACACAATGTGTCATTCACTTTCATCCAAGCTCTACTTTCTGTTTGATATTTCATAAGAAACTACCAACAACGTATGCGTGTTACTACAATGCACTTGGAATCTTTCTTACGATATACTCTATTCGAGCAGATCTTCTTTCAATATGTTCATCCGCACAATAAACATATCTGACATGCACATTCTTTGTCCATTTTTTATTTACTGATGCTGCACACAATGCTATCAGGGGGCCGTACTCTGATAACGCTTCTTTCTGACAAGTTTATCTCGGATATTCCCCGATTTGTGATCAACCACGCTACAACATGTGTGAAGTTTACAATATTTAATATGTGGAATGCGGTACCAAGGTCCATGCGTGTTACATAAATTGAGATATATAAACGACATATGCTGCGATTGCATAAAATGCACTGGTAGACGAAAACCGCATCATTTTCTTTGGAGCTACGTATGAAATGTGAGAGAAATTGTTGTAACTAATGTAATGGTTGGTTGATTGGTGTTTTACGTAGCTTTCAACAATTTTTCAGTCACACTGCGACAGAGAAGCAAAAAATTACCAACCTTTTAAACACAGTGGCGAAATCTGGGAATCGAATCCGGATCGTCGGTGCCGCAAGCCAAGGGCTTAACCACTACGCCATGCCTGCCCCAACTAATGTGATTATACACGTAGTAATATCATGAGTCTATGTGCATGCATGGATAAATCCCCCTTCCCCGTTTCTTCCAAATCAGCACAAACTGCGTTCTCTACATTTTACATCGTATCCGTAAAAACATGCAACAAATTCTAACATGCCTGTATGTGGCAATGTGACACAGGGAAATATACACTACACTTTGGCCATCAAAAATGAAAGCTTCACCACTTGACAGAATTTTTTCCTAGAGTGGTTGCTACTAAAATTACAAAGCACTCCTTCTACGCACTGACTACGTATACACCCACGAGAACTGCTCGCTAAGCATGTATTACATGTAATGATGAGGAAAGCCTTGAACTCGGGCGACATTTAGTTAAAACGTTCGTACATCCGTTGTCAATTTCCTGTTGCCATATCATTTCCTATAATAAGGGTCGAAGCTACCTAGATCTGTAACACACCCATTATATCGAGTGGCAGACAGGAAAACATCTATACACATGGATCACATATTTAGCGGTTCTAGGCGGAGTCTTCCGAGAGTTAGTCCCTCCCCATCCCCTTTTTTAAACAAAAATGTCAAGATCTCCTATCCTATGTTGGGGGGGGGTGTTCTGGAATTTCATAGTACTCCAAAGGACACGAAGTAGATATTATAGGAAATATTCCCATCTCATTTCAAAAACACAAACACCTAGAACCGCCTCTGGATTACATAATGTCGAAGTAAGTATGAATGCACAATTCAGATTGTTTTTAAAGTGTTTAAATTATTTGGCTTTTCAAAGTAATTGTAGTAATATACTCCACTCCACTACGCCAAATGGTAACCCAGACAAGCGCAATAAACTTCTGTGACGTGAAAAGGTCTGAATCCCGATAAATAGACTCAACATATCAATATCATCATCATCATCATCATCATATACAAACAACAAGTGAATTCTGGGTTCGAAACCTAAAGTTACTAAATCTGATAATTTATATCCGCTTCCACTGAGCAAAGCTGTTATCAAACAAAGTAACAGCCACCTGTTGACCAATGTTACATGGAACCTTAATCGTAGTGCATGTATCATAGTTCTTTACCTTATTGTGAATCAATATTTCACATTCTTACAAAATAAACTTATATAAAATTCAGCTCTACTTGTCATTTATTTTCCCTTCTAATGCTGGTTTAACTTAAAAACTGCTAAAGCACATCCGGATGTGTCATAACAAACCATACGTATCCATGTTAACATTCAAATAAAACAACTGCATAATCAGAAGTTTTACCAACAAATTACATTAAAAGTTACACTTGACGCGATGAATTCGCAACACTGCAAGGTGATTGATTTTCGTATTAGGTAAATGATAATTCTAGCAATCACTAGATACAGAGTAATTTGTACCACATCAACTTGTCCCGTTACTGAATGATCTCATGCAACACTGGATCGAGGCAAAGTTTCTACGGATCAATACAAACGCTATTTATATCCTCTCCGATCAACTAGTTTTATGAACTCATTTATATTTCATGAGTCGTACTCGAGTCGGACGCCACAGAGTCCTCCCTTCCCTTTCTACAGGTTTACTTTTTGTTCCACCAGACCCATGAAGTGCAAGTCCGACAGACACCGGATGATAACGGGCATTATTATCTCATCTTTCTGTCAGATCTCAATGGGTCATGCTCGTTCTTCTCGCCAAGGCGAACACTAATTGCTACCGTTATCCCACTGTGCTACACAAAGCTGCGAACTGACCGTATCTAGTTGTAAATGAAAATACAATACGGATTTATTGATGAACTTGAAGTCAATGAACGCTCGATTTCTTCAAAGCACCCGACTGTCTAGCCATAAGCTATAATGTGGCCTTGACATTCAACTCTGTGGCAAACCACGGGGTATAGATCTGGAAAATAGTCAAACGAGCATTACAGAAGACTGAATTAATGTGCCACTTTCACTAGCCATGACCTTAATAGTAACATAACATTTCATCACGCAGCAATGCTAAATCAGTAAATGCACATGCAATAAGGTTTAAATAGTGTGAAATTAGTACGCCGCAGCGATAGATACCGTAGTATCATATGGTCCCCTATAAATTCGTCTATACTAATCAGGATAAACTGGATTAAAAAATTAATTCGTCTCTCCTGTTTTACTTACATCCTATTTCTGTTACAATGCGACAGTGGCTCATGAATTTAAATCTAATTTAGAGTTTAGTAAAATTTATATATAGGTATGCATATACACAGCTTTTCAACCTCTCAAACATAATTAAACAGCAAGGAATCGAACCTAGAACAAACCGAACTTTTCAATCTGATTCTTGTAGCAAAGTCTTCATCATCCCTCGAGAAAGTCTTGCAAACTGGGTACTGTACTGCAGCCGTTCTCGTCACACAAATTGCATCCGCTCATTCGTCTAGAGGGCCGTAATGTCCGTCTGAATGTCACGTGCAAATATAATCTTGATGCCTCGTTTGGCCAACACTATTATTTCCATAACTCAGCAACACGTATGACTGCTTTATGTTCGACCTTCTTCGTACAGGGGCAGGCGTGGTGTAGGGGTTAAGCGCTTGGCTTGCGGCGCCGACGATCCGGGTTCGATTCCCGGGTTGCGGTACTATGTTTAAGAGGTTGGTAACCTCCTGCTTCCATGTCGCGATATAACTGAAATATTGTTGAAAGCGACGTAAAACACCAATCAACCAACCAACCAATCTTCGGTTGTTTGTTTGTTTGTTTGATTATTGTTTTACGTCACTCCACGATTATTTCACGTATATGGTGACGGCATCTGCCTGATGCATTGCATACAAATTTAGACCTTTGCAGCGGACCCACCCGAAGCAGTGAGGGATCTTTTACGTGCCACGCCTACCGTGACACGGGACCTCGGTTTTTACTGTCCCATCCGAAAGACAGAACACCGGTGTGCCCCGGGCGGGAGTCGAACCCGCGACCTCTCGATCACGAGCCGAGCACCTCATCCACTAGGCCACACCGGCTTACCAATCTTCGTACAGAGATGAATACAATAGAATGTTGCATGGAGTATCGTGGAGCGAAATGCATCCATCTTTATTTACGTTTACCTGTCACCGCAGATCAATCTAATCAAAGAAATCGTGGAACAAACAAAGAGCGACATCGTCTATTACTCACTAATCGATATACAGGCGAGACCGCTGAATCGATACAAACTAGAGGCAAAAGTATGTGACCCGATTTCCAATGCCGAGCTGTTGAACACAGCATACCTGACAATGAACGTGTGCGCGCATAGTATGTGACTCTCAATGCCCTTCTAATATTGTAAAGTTACAAGTCAACCTATTCAATTTCAAAAAGAGGAAACTCGTTGTGCAGTTTTACAATTGTTTGTTTAGGAATAAGATTACGAATGACTCATCACCCGCTAAAAAGGTAGATTAGGTGGTCTCAAAACACGACCCACTCGTTGTAGTATTTAAAATGCAAATATGAAACATGTTATCGTCATCTAGTAAACGAGTAAACATGTATTTGCCACCCCCCTTTTCTTCAATTACAAACCCATTCATCATACAAAAACAAGGCATCCATGCTTCACTGAACATGTGATCAGAATCTCTGACCTCGATGTCAATTTTCTAATAATTAAGCTATAAATTCGTATCATGCCCTCCATCATTCTAACACAAGTTATACAAACAGCGATATCTACCTGGCGCTTAGGAGTATATATATATATATCCTTAGTTATATGGAGAAAACACTGCACTATGAAGCAATCACCATGTCAAATCTGAAAACAATATATTCCGCGCAAACAAGGCACACTGCTTCACTTTAATCCGGTTGCAACACGCGTATAGATAATCCCAGCACTAGATGTCCCTCCACACTGCTATTCTCCCATCCTCCCGATCTCTGACCCGATTCTGAGCTACTATTCCCTTTCCCTCTGAACACAGCAAGGAAGATACATTCTTGGCATGCTTTTTTCTTTGCCCTGAATGGCACGATGGAAAATATTGATTATAACAGAATGTCCCTCGAAACGGAAAAGAATTGAACAAGTTAAGGGCAAATATCCATGGATAACTTTATACCTGCCATACGGTTTTATTTTAATATTTCTCGACTCAAATATCCGATTCAGTCTCATCGTTTTAAATGCCACATCACGTTACATGTTTCAACAATACACTGATATTATGGATTTATGTAAATGGGTAATCATTAGAAAGCAGCGAAGAACCAAGTTACACGGTAAATACAAGATGTTGGAATGCACAGTAGCCTGACATCTCTGACAAGTCTGGATTTGAACCCTGGTCGGAAATAAGATAAAATAACCTGTGTGCTACGTTAAACAACAAGCAAAGCACATGGGATATCAATTCATTTTTTTTCATACCAAAAGAACTTTAAGCTAACATGCACTTGATGGGCTTTTAAAAATGTAGACGAAGAGTTCGATATTATAGCACATTGGTGGCTCTAAAATCTAATGAATATAATTTGTCTTCAATGTTACCAATTCTAAATAGATAAATTATACCGCTGTATTTTTTTTCGATATTATACATTCAGGAAATCCTTGCGCACCACGCAACTCACTTCGACGATAAGAGAAAAAAAGAATCCTATACTTGCTTAAACAATAAATGCAGCATTTCTCGACTCAAGAATTCCCTGCAGATATAGAAAGTAAAGAATAATGAAAACTCACAACACGTTCCAATGGAAATATCTTTAAATGAAGTTTCCGCTTTATTGGGTGTATTTGCTTTCACATATAAATATTACATGAAAAGAAAGCATCGTGCCATACAATTAAGGCATGTAACAGGATTTCTTTCACACGATACACTTCAGTAAAGCACAATTCGCTGCCCGTCTACTACCTATGCTAACGTCACCTCAAAAATAGAATACAACCAAGAAGGTTTTCTTTAATCGTTTAATCTGTGTGATCATTTGATTCAAAGACGAAAATTACAGAGCACAGATATGTATCACACGATTACGAACTATTATCTAATTGTATATATGGTACGGAACGTTTCAGTTAATATCGTCATTTTGATCTAAAAAAATTTATCTTGCTGCCTGTGCTCGCTTCTGATATGCCTGCACCTCGCAGCTGAGCTACTGTTCAAGTGTCAAGTTCTCGTAAAACGACAAAAATATCACCTTGGTTTCTGACTTCGCTTTATGAATAGAATTAATTGGTTACAGTTTAACGTCGCTTTCAACGATTTTTCAGTAAAATTGTTATAGCAAGAGTGGAATACCGTGATCGCCCGCCCCTCGTACCAAAATTCTTGACGGCTACATCAAGGCCATATCTTCATGTAAATAGTACCGTGTTACTATCATCTGACTGACCTAGCAGCGATTGGCCCTCGTCAACACAGACGAGAGGCGCCATAGTGAATTCTGACGACCAAAACCACTTTCTAGACATAGTAGAAGTCGTATTTCTTGACTTGCTACAAGTCGTATTCATAAACTGAGGTTCTAGCTGAAAGAAATATAAATATGTGGTATTATATACCTTTCAATTATCCACAATAACACTGACCAAATGGTACCGTTCAGCGCCTCGAGACCTCGCGATCCATACTTTACACTGTGCCTGTGTTGAGGATGCGATCAATGCAGTAATGTACACGCTCTCACAATGCGTTTCAATGTCTACCATCTGCAGCCTAAGATTATGTACTCTAATTATTCACTGGGAGACGTCATCAGCGCGTGTGTGTGTGTCTGATGCCCATATGGTTGCCCTAATCATGACCATGTCCATCTCATTCCCTTGCATTATAGTGGCATATTAACCTGTATAGCTATGCTTTTCTTGCTATGACTCACCAATAATGCGATAGTGTGTGACATCACACTTCCCGATGTCCTCAGTCGCGTGCGCGTAGTAATTTACTAAAAAAAATTCAGTAATTTTTCCAAATTACTGTTGACTCTTGAGTCCATCATAAACTCCCCTCTATCAACGGTATCCAAATTATGAAACAAGAGGCCCAAGTGGGCCTATATCGCTCACCTGAGTACCTATATTATCAGTCATGCATGAAGGAAGAATTCATTTATTTTTGCATTAATGTGACTAAGTCAACACAGATGTTGAAAATATGTCAAATTTTATTTCAGGCTAGAATAAAAAACAACATTTTTTTGCACATCCATTCAGGTGATTTTGATATTAAGCATTTCCTTTGTCTCTGCAAGAAGTCATTCAGGGCAACAAGTTAGTCATTTTCTTTAGGTGGGGCCTTTTGTTGACTGATTTCAAGTCCTGGGTCATGAACAACAATTGTTTCAAATATTGTCCAGATCTAACTTAAAATTGCCTAATTTCATATGTTGAGTGTTGAGAAACATCTAAAAACTTATTTAGATGTGTAAAGAAATGAAAAAAAAATTTTGACCACAGCTGGATTTGAACCGCTACTCTCCATATTTCAATTACCAAGTGGTATATGTACTATTGTGAGAACTGCTTTTTAGACATGGTGGCATTATCTGTTAACCAATTTGGATGAAATTTACCAAATTGATAGAGGACTTTTAGTACTTCATGTATTCCATGTTTCATTAAAATCTTTCATGTGGTATAACAGCAGAAGTGAAAAATGTGATTGAATTGTTCCTATACACCCTCATTTGGAAGTCTTAAAAAATTCATAGAAAATCCAAAAATTGAGATATTGACAAAATTCTTTCAAAGTAACAATCCTTACCATAATTATGATCACAATAGTCCATAAGAAATCATCATTATCAATTAACTAGGAAATATGACACTTTTTTCTGCATTGAATCACCAAGTCCAAAGAAATGTCGAAAAAAATTCTTAAAATTTGATTTTGGAAGGGAACCAAAATGATAATACATCTTCACTCATCCCTCTAGATCATTTCTATGCATTCTGTTTGTCTCTGTATACAGCCCGTATGAAAAAGAATATTGTTAAACGAGGGAACTCTTTTGTGACCTACTTTTGACTATGGTGGCGCCACCTGTAAAGAGGTCTGGACAAAAACAACAGAATTTGAAGAGGATCATAAGTGACTTATTTCTACCAAGATTTATTAAAATCCTTCAAACAGTTTTGTAGAAAAAGTTGAAAATGTGAAAAATGGCCAACCCCCCCCCCCCCCCCCCCTTTTTTTTTGGAAGTCTTAAAACGTAAAATTCCTAATTTCATATGTTGAGTGTTGAGAAACATCTAAAAACTTATTTAGATGTGTAAAAAAAAAAAAAAAAATTTTTGACCACAGCTGGATTTGAACCGCTACTCTCCATATTTCAATTACCAAGTGGTATATGTACCATTGTGAGACCTACTTTTAGACATGGTGGCATTATCTGTTAACCAATTTGGATGATCCGCACAAAAAACAAAACCTTTGAAAAGGACTATGAGTACTTGCATCCTACCCAGTTTTATCACAATCCTTCAAGTTGTTCTGTAGATCAAGTTGAAGATATGAAAAATTGTCCCCCCCCCTCCCCTTTTCTTGGAAGTCTGAAAAAATTCATAAAAAATTCAAAAATCGAGATATTGAAAAAATTCCTTCACACCAGCATTCTTTACCATAGAAATGATTAAATGAAACCAATGAATGCATCAATGTTTACTAAAAGAAAATAATAACTCTATAATGCATTAAAATAACAAAGTCCAAAATAAAAATGAAAAAACGTCAAAAATTTGATTTCGGAATGGAACCAAAAATATCAACACTTCTTCCCATATGCCTCTATCTCATTCCTATGCAGTTGGTTTGTCGCTGTATGCACCCGATCTGAATAAGAAGTTTGTCAAAGGAGGGTACCCTCTGTGACCTACTTTTGTCTGTGGTGGTGCCACCTGTTCATGGATCCTGACAAAGATGACCACATTTGTCGGGGACCTTGAGTATTTGATGTATGCCAAGTTTCATTGAATTCCAGCAAGTGGTTCCGAAGAAAAAGTTCAAACTGTGAAATGTTTACACCAATTATCCCCCCCCCCTTTTTCTTGAAAGTCTTAAAAAATTCATAAAAAATCCAAAACATAAAATATTGAAAAATTTTCTTCGCAGTAGTATTTCTTAACATCAAAATGATCAAATTAAACCAAATTAATGCATCAATGTTTACTAAAAGAAAAAAATACCTCTTTTCTGCATTAAAATTACCAAGTACAAAAAAAACGTCAAAAAAACGTCAAAAATTTGATTTCGGAATGGAACCAAAAATAACAACACTTCTTCACACATCCCTCTAGATCATTCCTATGCATTTGGTTTGTCTCTGTATGCCCCCGGTCTGAAGAAGAAGTTTGTCAAAGGAGGGTACCCTCTTTGACCTACTTTTGCCTGTGGTGGCGCCACCTGTTGATGAATCTGGACGAAAAACAACAACACTTGTAGGGGACCATGAGTACTACATGCTTATCAAGTTTCATCAAATTCTGTTCAGTGGTTCTGGAGAAGAAGTCGAAAATGTGAAAAGTTAACGACGGACGACAGACGACGGACGACGGACGGTGATTGATCACAATAGCTCACTTGAGCCTTTGGCTCAGGTGAGCTAAAAACCCCTCTCTAATATTTTCCTAATGGACTTGTCCCATATCTGTGTGACACCGTTACCAGATCAATAAGACAACAATTATATAAACTGACTCAATGTGCTAGAACTATTCAATTCATTTCAATACACACTGAAGTCTAATTATGTTATTTTTAAGTATATTGTAAAGGATTACCCTAATCATGTATAATAAAACCCAATCTTAGTAAAGGAATCAATCTGAAAGACACCCCTTCTTTTACTACCAAACAAGCAACATCTCCGGATAACATAAATGTGCATGTACATGTATACATAAGTAGTAGTGCATCCTTCCTATTGATTATATCGTGACCATTGCCACATATCCCATCAGGCCAGTATACTTCCCATAAACTCGGACTAAGGTCAAACCTAGTCAATAGCCCCATAAATAAAGTAGTGTAAATTCAATATTGATATCAGAGATTGATCCCGGTCAACTGGTAGCATACACTGACTAGTGATAATAAAAACCGTTCAAATTGTTTTCAAAATACTCTCTGTTAAATCCCATTGTGAGAATCAACAATTCTCTGTTTCACTTCATCGGAGTCTTTTAGTTTTCTCCCGTAATATTGATTGTGGAGCCTCTGAATGTATGTCAGTAAATTAGAACGAGCAAATTCAGAGAATTGTAGTCCCCCGCTTTGGGGTTCTATCAGTAAGGGTGCAGTGATCTGTGACATACTGTGATGGTTGTGTGTGTCTACAGACACATATGCCAAATATGAAGACCCTACGTCTTACGGTTAAAAGTTACATTGAAGTAGGTCAAAGGTTACGGTCAACGTCACGATAAAAAATTTGGTACCAACGGAAAGGTATTGCAATTAGGGACTTACATGAAAAATATGAAGGCCCGACGTCTTACGGTTAAAAAGTTATGACCAAGGTTAAAGTTTTGTGACAGACGGACAGACAGACGAATGAGATTCAATGTCTCCACGCTTTCGCGAAAAGCGGGGAACAAATTACACGCTACTTACGGACTACTTACATATTACTTACAAGTTTATTATTATTATTATTATTATTATTATTAAAGGTAATATCATACATTCTAAGTTGCATTGTGGCATTACAGGATGAGATATCCGCACAAATGCAATTAATGAATCGAGTTCCAGATTTTCCATACAATATCCATTATATACAATTAACATCATAGTGTTGTATAGTCGAAGCATTTCCCCTCTTCTTCACAAACACAAACAACGGTCAATATTCAATTGTAATTCCTCCCGGCATATCAATACTGCCCGGGGTGACATCAAAGACAAACGAAACGCGATACGTTTGAGGGTGAATAAATGTAGGTTCCAAATCCTACAATCACTACATATTGTGAGAGTTTTACAGTATATAACCAGTACGATTTCAATATGGCATTAGGTCATTTCTTAATGAAATTTGACTATCAAGCTAATAAGATTATGCTTCTGACTTCTCAGTACGCTCTTGACATTTTTAAATGCTCTGTCGCGAAAATTATGCTTTCTATGACCTATTGCTTGCAAGAGGGTGCTTCAATTTCAATATCCACCACTACTAAAACAGGATGGTGATCTTTCCCCTCCGTATCACTTCCTATCGATGCTTAACGGTGCCGACTCCAGTCAGCATGATGAGCCATTGGTGAAATACTTATATATGGCATAAATGTACGTGTACATTGTTTGTAGAAAAAGGTGAAGAAGAAGGGCCGAGGTTGCATTTTTTGTTCTCGTTGTAATTCATGAAATCTGCCCTTATTCCTTTATTTGTTGTTATAGATCAGAACAAGATAACATGTACACTATTCCACTTGTAGTGATAGAATCTGCCAAATGCATTGCAGAGATTCTGACCTGTGCAACGGACCTATCCGAAGCACCGTGAAGCCTTTTATGGACCTATCCGAAGCAATGAGAGCTTTTACGGACCTATCCGAGGCAATGCGAGACCTTTTTCGGACCTATTCGATGCAGCGTGACACCTTTCAGATGCCAACATCTGTGACACAGAACCTCGGTTTTCATAGTCTCAATCAAAAGACAGAACACCGTCTAGACGGCGAGAGCCGATGTTACTCAGAGGATGAGGTGCTCGCTTCCTGGCGACAGGTCCCGGGTTCAACTCCCGCCATGGGCACACCGTTGTCCAGTTTTTCTGAAGAGACTGAAAATCGATGCCCCATATTACGGAAGGCGTGGCACGTAAAAGATCCCTCACTGCTTCGGGTGGGCTCGTTGCAAAGGTATAAATTTCTATGTAATGCATCAGGCATATACCGTCACCATATATGTGAAATAATCGTTGAGTGAAGTAAAACAATAATCTATCGATTAATGAATGGAGTCGACGATGGGGCTATAACCTATTACCTTTCGGCCCGCTATAGGCTAAAGAGTTCCTCGTCATTGAGCAATTTATCGTTATATCTGATAATTGATAAAAGATATTTCCTTCCGCAAATGACAAACTTAATTAACAATCGTATCTGAAAATGTATATCTTGCCGCGTATACCGAGTGCAAAAAATGTCACAGTACTTGGATATATAGTCGTTATAAGAAAAAGAAGGCTTTATTCCAGACCGTAATAAATGTACGTCTGAAATAACAAAACACTGTGACATTTGTTACAACTAGAACTGTGACGGTATACGACACCCTTTCCCCATTAACCCCAATGTAGTTGACATTGTTACGTCATGCTATGTCTCTTTTACGCTCGTTTGCGGCAATTTGCTTGGGAATGAGTGCGTTGTCTTTCGCCACTAGTACATTGTAATTTCACCTATATGGTTGCGGTTTCACACAGTTTCCAGAGCATAATATTACCATCGGTCGGTTAGTTTACCAGCACACTTTGCAATACAGATGCGTATGTCTATGCCTAAAACCTATCCAAACTTGGGATCGAACTCATAATTGGCAGAGGCAAAGAGATCAGCACTTGACCATCAAACTCTACCTCCAAACATCATCACCAATAAATTACTTTGATACTAACAAGCAAATACGTCATTTACCCAAGGCTCACACTACTCATCGCATTTGTTCCATTCTTGTAATATTTTGTTTCAAAATGCAACAAAAACTTCGAAAATGCGATACAAACTATACCCTAATTTTGAAAACAAGCACTCTTGTTTTTCACTGCTTACACAAAGAGTGAAGAAAGACTGACAGTTTGCTACACATTTTTGAGGGGGGTGGATTCGTGCGAGTCCTGCATATTACCAAACACCAATTCATTTGGCCTTTACTTCAATTTTGTATTTATAATGAACATCCACCCTTTTCGTATCGACGTACATCTGATTTGTTTTTTTTTTCCGAGTTAGGGGATAAATCATACAGATGTGGTGCCATTATGATCTGATTTGTTGCCGAGAATACTAGCTATGGACAGTTGGTTAACAAACCTACTCAGACGGACATTATCACAAGTGCCCGTATGACATCCCAACCTAAAGAGCCAAAAGGACACAAACCTGACAGATCTGACGAGGTATGCCCAAGTAACATCATTAAAGAGCCATCCAGCCAACCACAAGGCCATATTGAGATCTGAGTATTCAGAAAGCATTTCTATTGAATTCCCTTACCAATGCAGGTATCCATTGCTATATAAAATATTTCATAATTAGTGCCTGTAACATTTTGACGTTATCTTTGACTGTGAACCCTCTCATAAAATTAACCCTTACCTCGTTATTGTTCTTACTAAAGTTTCATGTACAACAATTCCTCTCTCAAGCATTCACATTAAATTGCTATCTAATAAATATTCTTTTGTAACACTTTCCAGTTGCATGTTCTGTTTAAAATCTGATTAATCCCCCGTATCAGATGAAATACGCCGACATGCAACAATGAAACCAAACTCTCAAACTATATTACGAGAGAGTTCGAGAGGGTCAACAAAATACTTGTAATAATCAAGACAAACTTCACATAAATTGGCCCCCTCAACATTCTTCTGTCAAAATCAAACGTAGCACCATGTTACCGACTTGATTTAACAAGAAGGATATCTAGGGGCCAGCTGTAGATAAGGGGCAGATAACCTTGATTTGTACAAATGATATTATATTAGATTTCGGTGTATACATCTCTCGGCACAAATGAAATATCTCCTCTCGTAAAACTCCAGAGGCATTTCTTCTTCTCATAATACTTTAAAAAAAATATCACAATTTTAACTTCTTTTTTTTCTTGCCAGAGAGAGAGAGAGAGAGAGAATCACTTTTTAAACTAAAGAGAAGAGTTCCGGGGGCGGGACGTAAAACACTTTTACAGAGGTGTAACGGACGAAATAATGGACCAGAAATCCTCCGGCTTAAAAAAAAAGTAGCGATCCAGGTGAAGCTTGTTTTGTACAACACATACAAAATTTAATTCCCCCATCAAATTGTCTATACACAATACACCGAGCGTGGCTTTCAAGATTCACATTTAGCAACTTAAAAATGTTTCCACACTTCTAACCTAGTATCAATGTTATCATACAGTTGTGTTTCGTCAAGGAAGCACCATAGATATCTGTTAACAAGCATCTATTTGTGTGGTATGCATGGAAACACACATTTTGTAGAAATCCGGCATCACTATCATTTGCTCCAGTGATACATCATCTACTTCTGTTATAGTTATTCACCATTTCAAGAAGTTTTTACCTTTCAGTTTCAACAATCGTTCAACTGAAGAAGAGGAAACTGATAGAAATCATTTGACTGGACTTACCATAATTCGGAACGGTAACCTAGTGAAGGATTTTGGAATGGATAAGGATGATGGGCATCACTGATGGCAAACTTTTACATACATATTTATATATTATAAACTGATTCGTGGAAAGTGTCTTCTTGACCCGAGGCATAAAACTTTTTGAGAACGTTCTCCATGTTCAAACTTTGAACCCATGCTCAAATCGCCTTATAAATTGTGATATAAAACTTCTTCTATTTTAAGCATGTGCTCAAAACTGAGCACATGCTCAAATATTTTAAGATTGGGAAATACTTTGCTCAAACTCAAGTTCAAAACTTCCATAACCTTTACCAATCTCCAACTCTAATAGCGATCTCTACTGAGCTCGTTCTCAAAGTTTGAGCACGGAGTTTGAGTTGAGCACAGTAAAGGTTTTATAATCTTCGCATGGATCAGTATTCCATTACAAACCTTTAATGAAGGACTAAGTAGGTCATAAATTAATGAATGAATCAATCAATCACTCAGTGCCACTTAGTATAATGGTATGTATTACTGAGCATCCATTTCATGATAGTTGATATATCATGTAGACCTATATGACATTAATGTCGATATACATATGGACATGTGTGTATGTGTGTGCATGTGTACGTTTATGTGCAAGTGAACGCTGTATGAGTATAAAAATCTACTCCTTAATCTAACATTCGTTTACATACCACAGGGGAATGGAAATATTGTCCGGATCTGACTGTAGTAAACAGCAAAATACTTCTAAACACAACGTCCGATATAAAGAATCGCACCTGTCAGCACATGACCTGAAAACGAAAGTACAAATGGAATATTCATCTAATCAGTATCCAAAACCCAGTGGTTCAAAAATTCAACTTCTGGTTAACAGGTTAAGTAAACCAAAATTTAAAGTTCGATACACAATGATTCGCATTTGTGAATCCATGTGTATTTGAAATATAATAATTTACTGACTACAACCACATATACATGTACATGTATCTGTATCACAAAGGCTAGAAATATCAAGAACGATATTTCATTCTCATTAAAGATGAAATTTAACTCCTGGTTAACCTAATTCATTGAATAGGTAAAGTTAAACGATTACTTGTTTTTCATACAGAGAGAGAGACAGATAGGTAGGGGTGAAATGGTCTTATCTGTGCCTTTCTTATTCAACTCTCCCACGCAGACAGTGTGTTTCAGGAATGCGTCTTTACATGACGCTATTTAACTGCATGTGACTGGCCTGCCGTGAACTGGGCGATTTTTTATGTTTACGTTCCTATCAAAACACGTAGATGCCATGTTTGTAAGCGCCTTTCATAAACAACTCTTTGAAGATACTCTACATCTATATTTACTACAGAACAGTTTCAATGTTGGAAGAGACAATCGTCCAAGTCTCGATTCTACACCATATTGTTTCAAGAGATTCAACAATGAAAACACAAAGAATCGACACAGGAATATAAAACTAGTGTTAAGATGTATCATCTTGCATATCGTATCATTTACAACAATTTTCTGACAAACCTGAATCACCGAAACATGAAAGCAACAGATTTTAAACCGCTTCATCACATGATTCACAGGTCCAGTCGAGAACCGAATCCCTGTTACCGGTATATTTTCCCTCTCAAGTTACTAGTGGTCACCTAAAATGACCATAAGTGATACTAGATCAATAATGATTACATCTTACTATTCAGTTCCTTTTTGATCCGAAAATCCCTGACGACCAGTTAACTCGCAATCTGCTTATTTATTTCAAGTTTAGCTATTCATTCAGTTATTACTCTATTTTTATAGATGTGGCAATCACGAAAGTACTAACTTTACAAGTTTGGTGGTTGGTTGGTTTGTTGATATGGGTTTTACGTCGCTTTAAACCATTTTTTTTTCAATCATCGCGATATGGAAGCAGGATGTAACTGACATCTTAAATGTAACTGTGCAACCCAGAAATCTGTTTGTCAAATATTCAGCAACCAACACTATCTGGAATCCGAAGGCATTTGATCTCGCAAACCTACCGACAAAAAAACTTGATAAACTAAACATTTTGCCACACCGGTATTCTTGTACATACATAACAGGAAGTTTACATGTATTACACCTGTTTTGGTTATTATCTAACAGTCTTGCGCCACTCCAAGATCATCGCAATAATATGGTGGCGGCACCTGCGGAAGCGTGGTACGTTGCTCCATAATTTTGTCCTATGCGACAAAACTGTCCGAAACGGGACTTCCGTGTGATAACGTATATCATGGCATGATGCTTCAATTTACAGTGTCTAATTCGAAGGACAGACAAAAGGATGAAACAGAAAATGATAAAGTACCTCGGATAAATTCTAGCCGTCAGCCGGAATCGAACCTGGGTCCTTCGATTTGAAGTCCAGTGCGATACAATTGGACAAACTTGCAGTGCCCCTACATCATATATTACTCACCTTAATGTTAAATTTATAGATCGACTTCTTCAATATATATAATAAATATTGGTGACTGAAAATTCAATTCCTATTGCCCATGGCCGGAATCGAACCCGAGTCCTCCGATTTCAAATCCTGGGCGATACCCTATGCTAACGAGCAGCGCCCCTGCAGGTATTCAACTCATCAAATATTACTCTTGTAAATATAAGATGAATAGAAATTGACCTCTTCAATATTAAATGAATGTTAGGGACTGCCAAATCAATTCGTATTGCTCATCAGAAAGCAACAAATCAGCATCTAAATACAACTCAAGATCAGCTAATCTCATTTTTTTCTATGGCAACTGAATAACAAAGGTATGTAACAGCTTTTCTTACTCAGCACTTCACAGCATCAGCCAGTTAGAGGTACAGACAGTTGTAGTAAAACCCTATAGAAAACGTAATAAATGTATAGTAAATAAGTAATAGGTTTATGACAAACAATATATCAATAAAATGCACACATATTTCTCCTACGAGTATAGTGATCAAAATGCTATGCATTCTAGTCCCTAGAACTCCTCCCTGATATTACTAATTGCTCGGAACAAAATTTTTAAAATGACCGGCGACCGGAGTGCAATCGTCACTGGTATTATCCTATTAAATAATTATTTTACCTCTTTTCTATCATATATGCATCTGAGCGACATAAAAATATCGGAAATTGTTTCAAAGCCATTTTAAATCATAACGAAATCAAAACTGTCAAAACCTACCGGTTCATCTACGTTTAGACCAAAGTAACTCTAAATACAACTATGCACGTAGACAGCGGACCCATGTGCTTATCTTCAATTTTAATTTAATGGCTTTAAACTCCGTTTATATTCATCTATAAAAGGTTGCAAGTTCTCTTGCTGCGCCAAGGTTAATATTTTTATTTGCATCAGATTTCATTATGTTAACACATTTGAAGTCAGATGTAGCGATAAAGTAGGGGGCTTACACCTGGCATACAGGTATTTTCTACACACAGATCCTGGGGTATCTTGCTAATGGCAAAGTACTTGTTGATACATCCTTTTCAAAATATTATTGTACCTAGATATACACTTGCAAAAAGTCACAATTTACTGTTTTTCCAGAAAGGCAATTCTGATTGTGCATAAAGACAAGCAACAGTGAACACCCGAAATATCGCGCTATCATTAAATACAATTTCTAAATCCATTTATTGTAGAAAAGAAAATATTTTCGAAAGCATAAAGTCGATATATAACTATATGCTGTCCAGTGTGACTGTGTGTGTGCGTGTGTGTGTGTATTTACAACATACACTGCATACTATATCAGGTGGGAAGTGCCCCAATAAGATGGCAATCCATTTCTTTTTTACAGGATCTAGTTGCCCTTCGTTCACATGCAACAATTACACTGATTTCATTAAGTCTGAGAGCGTCAAGTATTCAATGCAAGAAATGTACTTAGTGATAGTATTAAACTACACGTATAGATTTAATATAACGTCGTTTATTGTTCAAACGTCAAACATCACAAATTCTCTGGTAAACAAAACTGAAGATTGTTCTAGCCTCTCTATCTGTAATGGTAGAAACATAGAGATAGGGACTAAAGTTTTATCAAACGACTTTACCAGAGCCCCGATTATGCGCCGTGAATTAGCTCTCCTCCTTGTAACATATAGGAAATAGCAGGCATCGTGCTGAGTTCAGGGACTTGATAAAAGCATTCCGTAGAACAACCATCATTTCTACTATTTCTATATATCTCTATAATCGGACGAGAAACAACAAATTCCATACCACGGCGTCGCTAGTACAAGGGGCGATATTGTTCAGAAAGTTTATGAATTTTTTGTATAATTATATGACACTCGCCAAATGGAATATTTCGGTACTTCCTTAAATCCTCGAGCCATTAGGCAAATGTTTGATGGGATCTGTATAAAACCGACGTTGGTTGGTTGGTTGATTGGTGTTTTACGTCGCTTTCAACAATATTTCAGTTATATCGCGACATGGAAGCAGGAGGTTACCAACCTCTTAAACATAGTGGCGCAACCTGGGAATCGAACCCGGATCGTCGGCGCCGCAAGCTAAGCGCTTAACCACTACACCAAGCCTGCCCCTAAAACCTACGAGATGGAATATATTACGATTTGTGTATACCAGTTTTCCATTCCATTTGATTTGGTTTATTATATTTCACATAGCTTTTGCCATTTTAGTCATATCGCAACATGGAAACTCGAGGTGTATTCAACCAGTGACACGATCCTGAGACCAAACATAGCTGCCCTTGCATGGCAACCAATGTCCTTGCATAGCAACCAACTACATAAGCAATCCTGTCTCTCGAATTTTCGAACTCGACCTGCAATCATGCATATACATTGTACATATGTAGCAAAACACCATACTAGTACTGTATACAACTGAAGATTCGAACCTACAACTAAGGGTGAATATTTATCACATCTGACAGATTTTAATCATGCCACATAAACATTTATCTGCCGAGAAATATTCTAAATCTTAATTTAAATTCAAATTCAAGTTGCAGTGGCTAACGACATAAAGTCACTTCTTGTTTCATGAGAATCGTTTGATATATCGCACATTAGCTCGTCTCTTCGCATCATTCACATCAACTTCATATACACAGAGGACATCTCGACCAACGTGTTACCCATCATTTGTCCTACATGTATCCAACAATATACGGACACTCCGACGGAGATAGCAATCTTCAGATCAATACAGGCCGAACACTGGATATGACTGAATATGCACAGAGATCGCTGAGCGGCTGAATTGGAATGTATTGCGTTACACAACTCGAATCTTTGTGACAGCTAAACGGAGAAAGCTGCACACTGTCCTATTTATCCGTAAATGTGCAAGTTGTGGTTTATCGGTATACTATTTTGCAATGTCAGCATCAAGTCAAACATCACTTTGCATATGCATAGGAAAGCCCTCCCTCCTTTGGCTGACTTTCGAAATAACTCCTCCACCAAAAAAAATGTATACCCTCCCGGTCTGTGCTTTATTGCCTCTAGCCATATACATATGTCACGAGGAAAAGTTTACTTTTTATACAATATTAATGTTCAAATTAATTGAAATCATAAGTTTATCTGACTTGTCCGAAGTTTGTCATGTGATCACTTTTGACCAGTAAAATGAAAAGTTATCAAATGACACATATATATTACAGGTTTTGCCTCCCAATCCCCAAACACACATTTGTAATGCGTGAGATGCTCTGCAAAACCATGCATATCATAGAATCTGGAAACCTGGCCTTTTAGTATCTATCTGCAGGAATGCAGTCCATCCTCTATTGTCATTCACAACTGGTAATGACCGATCTAGTCGTAATATCTGTTATTGGTAAAAACTTCCCTAATTGACCGATTCGTATCTAACTACTTCCATTACTGGTATGGGAATTCATGGTATCCTCACGATATCAATAATGGAATTGAGTTATCTACCAATGTGTCCTGTAGCATCTACATTTAAACATTACACATAAATGCATGTATTCTAAATCGCTGGCCTATCAATAATTTTAAATGCGAGATAGAAACTACTGGTTGTATCCGTAATTTTCCTGTTTTGTCAAAATCCGGGAAAGTGAGAAAACTGGGATCCTGGGTCAGGGAAGAGGCTGGTACGAAAAGGATGAGCGAGTCCGTCCCATACATGTGATGATGTGTGATCGAAGTAGGAATTAATCAAGCAGAGGACAGGACAGGTGCCGCCATCATACGTGTGAAACAATCTTCATCCGGCGTTGAACGTAAACAACCGTCATTCAAAATCAAAATACCCGTAAGCGGGAGAAGGTGTACTGAAACTATAAATCAGATTTTTGGACTTCAACAGAGAATAACTCGTACATACAATTTAATACCAAGGAAAATGTCCTCGTGCGAATTCCCCATGAAGACTGCAATGCCTTTAATTAATAGATTGAATTTAAGGAGTCCCGTTATGCTTAAGTGGTATTAACAGCGTCTTCTCGCGAAGGAATCCCTATACCCACCTATCCGATTTGCTTGACCACCTTCCTCACTAAAAATTTACTTTAGACTCGGGTCACTTTAGATCTCGATATTGATAAGATTATGGATAGGTTCAGTCGGTCGTGTAATTGTTGACAATCTCAGTGAGAGCTTTATTACAGGGTTACAACAGGCCTTTTGCCATAATATTCCCATCACACAAATAAATACACGATAGTATTAGGCATGCTTAAGTTGGTTCTGATTTTAAATGCTGATAAAAAAACGATTACCGGTATGCAAGTTCAACAGCAACAGTAAGTTGTGTAACATTATGGGCAAACTATAATAGATACATATAGCATATGTAGGTGGCTTCATTACTGATCAAATGTGTGTACTGACTAAGAACTTTTCTTGTAGTACAGATGATCTGGGATTCGAATCCAGACTGTACCGCTATGTTGAAAAGGTTGACTACGTCCTGGTTCCATATCGCCATAAAAATGAAACATTGCCGAATTCGACATAAAACCCCGAATAAACTGAATCCAACCCGTAGTTCAAGTAAAATTTTAAAGAATAAGACATAATGTAAATCATTGGTCTTCGCGAAGTGATTTATACTTAAACATGTATAATAATTATACATGTTAAGAACCCCTCATAACGTTTATTCGAAACTCGCCGACACAGCTAATTATGACCATCATTACATCACGTGTCTGGAGAGGTTCATGACGAGGCATACACACCAGGGAACCATCTACCATTACTAATACATTCACTGACCATACCATGTATATAAACATTCACAAGAATAAACACAGAAGATAAACAGAGCCTGAGAAAGAGCAGTAATCTGATAACCAGAAATATGGAGGGATGCATTCCTCATCGTGCACTGAAGTCCAACATCTGGTCAAGTCATCGTATGTGAAAGAGAAGGGCGTAGATAGTTTAACCTCCGCAATAAGTGTAATTGTTATTTCAGTATCACTCCCATTGTGATAATACTGTCTCCTGTTTTGTCGCTGTGGTACTTGATGACTAAGGCATGGAGTGTAACATTTCTTGCATAAATTTGTGTAGATAGACTAGTCGGTGCATTTAATGTATTTTAGTGCACACCTATATGTGTAATCTGTAGTGCTGTTATGACATTTGATGAAGCGGGAAATGTTTGGGACATGCAAAATTCTACAACTACGTGTGTAAAGTATCCTTTTCAAGCCACACATGAAAGAGAAATGATTCTCTTGTCCACCTCATAATTCCTGCTGTCATGGGGTCAGGTCAAGATTCCATCTTTTTATATTTGGGGATGGAAACGGGCTAATAATATCATAATCTGCAAATCTGGCACTAACATCCTTTCAGTGCACTGGGAAACAAGGAAAAAGTCAAAAAGAACACATAGAGCTTTACCTTACACTGACAGAGTAATGCCATAAATTGGTATTAATACTGTATATCTTCATTTCTCTTCATCCATGTACATTTTAAAGGGGAACAATTCATCTCCTCTCCCCTGACTTTACATGCAAGAGCACATGATATGCACGGTAACTTAAATCCCCTCACTCTACTCTAAGTCTAAGAGAGAGTAGTCAAAACCCTGGACAGTACAAACTTAATAAACCATACTTTAACAATAGCTGGAAGATTGTTTAATACAGAAATCGGTAAATGCTTCTCCAGTTCACATATCAGACTTCAAAAGAACACATTCTATAGATTAGTGCCTACTTAATCAGTTAATGCCTTGAACTTTAACAAGAGTAAAGGATGATAATGATTGTTCCTTTTTTTTCAATCTTGACAATTGTCTTTAAACAACTCACTGCCACAAAAATCTAATTGTCATTCCTTCATAATCTTCAAATCAATGGAGGCTTCACATACACATGTAAATATTTAATAGGAGAAGATCATTATGAAAAAAATGAATATTATGTTAGAAAATTGTTTTAATTATAGTATTGACAATAATTTTCTATCACTTCCACTAGAGTAAGTCAGGCCTAAATGGGCTATTTTGGGTCTGATCATCTCAGATCTCATTACATCTTTATGTAATTCATAATCTGTGTTTACATTCTAAATCAATACTAAGCAAAGTACTTTGTTTGATGATATTTATTTCTCTGATAAGTTTTCTTCCTTATTTCCTTTGAAAATCAGGTCCACTTAATGACAGATCAATACAGATGTAATATTATAACAAAAGTCACTAATCAGTAATCTTAAAAATCAAATTAATAATACCTCTATAAATCCATGGCAGATCCAAAGAATCAAAATCAACAGGGAAGAGAGGTCTTCTGGACAAATCTGAGCAAAGCCTTTCATATTCTATCACTACACTACGTAGTAATGTTAAAAGATACACAATATCCCTTTTCCCAAACTCCCTCTCACCAGACAAAACTAGAACTATCCTAACGGGACAAATACCCCCACAGCACCAAAAGTCAAAGTAGGGCATAGTGACCTGGACCTTTGACCCATGACCTTGGTTCAGGGTCATGACACACCGGCATCTCCAAAGGAACAAATGTACCAAGTATGATAATCATATGATAAAGAATAAAAAAGTTATGCCCTGGACAAAGGTTGATGGACAGACGGACAGACAGACAGACAGGGTGATTCCTATATACCCCCCAAACTTTGTTTGCGGGGGGTATAATAAAAACCCCAAGTTCACTTCCAAATTCATTTCTGTTTACATTGTCAAATACCAGAGGATAAATAATTTTACACATTGTCAGATCCATAAGAGTCAAGGGAATAGAGAAGATAAGATCCCAGAGTTTTTCGCACCTTTTCTGGGTTGGGTCCGGTTTATTGTTTTTTGGGGGGTTTGTGTGTGTGTGTGTGTGTGTGGGGGGGGGGGGGGGGTTGTTCCAAAACTAAGTCACAGTAAGTACAATTGCAAACTTGTATATCAACATATTACACTTCTGACATCTTCGGCATTAAGGATACTGGATTTGCCACTGATATGTTAATAAACCATGTTGATCACAACTATTTACTCACTCATACTCTACTTTCAACTGTTCTCAAACTTACTCACTCATACTCTACTTTCAACTGTTCTCAAACTTAATTTGAAGGTGTTTAGAAGTGAATTTTTGAAGATGAATCTCTTCACAATTTACATATCACCATAGACATATATACACGTGTATATATGTTTCTGATATCACTGAAATCTTACTCTGTCTATTAATTTAATATCAATCTAATCATCACACACCACAGTCGATTTGAATCAGAAATGCAGTATGCGACGCGGGGCCTGACAGTGAAGGAGTCCATGAACGATTTTCTGGTAAAAGGTATAAATTTATCGTGAACATTCAGCCTAACACGCAACTAAAAACAATGATGTCGATTTATCGGCCCATGAATAGTAATTAATTATATACATACAATATTAAAACATACATAGATAACGTTAGATGAGTCAGACATGCAAAAGAAACAAAGATGTAAACAACTTGGCCTGTAACACGACCTTGCTAGTCGGCAAATATGGCGACTACTTTTCAAGCTACCGCTGAACAAAACTTACTTGAATTCTTCGTTCAAGACCTTTTATTTCCATAAAATACACGTACAATGATTGTTAAATACAGGCAGACTATTTCAATGAGATCGACCCATCTCAAAAGTCCATCGCATAAATTAACAGGAAGCGACTCGGATGATGTTTTTTTTGCCGACGAGTCTCGGACTTTTTCATTCACACAGTTGCCGAATGCCGACGTGCTTTTCATTTACATACTTAACCTATATGAATGTTTTTAAATATTTTACATTGTATATACTTACCAGATTTTGATTCCACTATATTCACCTTTTCATTCAACCCGAAACATGTGTAATTTGCAGGTACAGTCCCCGCCAAATTATTGACCCAAATACGCCACACAAGGCCTTCCCTATGCAAATTGTCTAGTGCTATAATTAGCTTCCACCGCTGTTCTCTTATTTGCTTCCCCCCTTGTAAAGATTCACGTATTTAGGACTACTTATCGACATAGATGGATGCATATTTTCAGGGTTATAACAGAATATGGTGAAATTAATAACGGAACAATCGGCTATCTCCATGGTAACTTTATTCATTTAAAACAACAATATGAAATTATTTAAAGAAGGGAAGTAACGACGATTTATTTCCAAAACATAAAAACTGTTCGTAATGACATCATTCTGACAATTTTAGAGTAAAATTTGTTTGTAAGGAACATATACCTCTGCTGAAGCATTTTAATGTGGTAGACTCGTTCGAGGATCCAAGGGGGGGGGGGGGGAGTTGTCGGGGATCTGAACCCACCCCGAGATTCCGCGAAAATTACTTTTCTTGCTATTTTAGGTGATGATGAATTCTCAGAAAGAGGGTCCACTCCATATTTTTATAAAATGTGTGAAATTACTTAATTTTACGTTGAAAATTAACAAGAATGTGTGACTTGAAAGGGATACTATATACATGTAGGTTTTAGCTTACCTGAGCCAAAGGGCAAGTAGTATGTCGTCTGTTGTCCGTCGTCGTAAATTCTTCACATTTTCAACTGCTTCAGAACCACTGGACTGATTTTGATGAAACCTTGTACTCATGTACCCCTACAGGTGGGGGTTTTTTTTTGGGGGGGGGGGGGTTCCCGATCCAGCAACAGGTGGCGCCACCTCAGACAATGTAGATCACAGAGAGTACAGGCCCTCCTTTGACATACTTTTTCAGACCGGCTACTTACAGAGACAGAATGAATGCATGGGAATGATCTAAGGGTGTGTGTGAAAAAGTTTTGTTGTTTTAGGGTGTTACTCTGAGATCAGATCTTTTACGTTTTTTAAAACTTTTCTAAACTTAGTGATTTCAGTGCAGAAATGTGCAATTTTTCCCTTGTAGGTGAGGATGATGTATTTAAAAAAAAAGAATTAAATCATTTAAGTATGGTAAAAGAATGTTGCTGTGGAGGATTTTTGTCAATATTTTAATTTTTGGCTTGTTAATGATATTTTTAGATGGCCAATCGAAAACAAAAAGAGGAGAGGTGAATTTGTTCAGTTCTTGCTGCAAGGATTTTGATGAAACTCGATAGGATTGACGTATTCGTGGTCTCTTGCAAGTGTTGTTGTTTCTCATCTACAAGTTTTTGAGCATTCATTTGCTGTAAATAATTATAGATTTAAGAATTATGACTCTGAATTTGGCGTCTATAAATAGTTGCTTAATGTTGATGATGAATCAAATTTTACGCTTGGTTTCAGCACAAAATGTAGTCACAACACAATAAGCATCAAGGAATACATATATATGCAAATTTTTCAAGCTGTCATTAAATAAGCAAACTCTGTTCAGGTGAGCGATATGGGTCCATCTGGGCATTTGTGTATTGTTTCCGCTTACCAATGATAGCTGGAAATCTAAATGTCTTCCTAATTCTTCATAAGCCTGTATATTATGAGGGAAGTATGAAAATCATACAATATAACTGATTTTGAAGATTATGAATAGACAGCAATAAATAGCTAATAAAATATCTTTAGTAAAATTGAAATTAAAGTTTCTGTTCTCGTCATGTATATGTGCACCGACGAGGAGGTGGGTGGGGTAGGATGGGTTAGTACCCCAACATATTTGTTCGTTAACGCAGCCTTGGACATTGTGTAGAATGTCTGGTAAACGTTTTGATACATCTAGTGGATCAAATAAAAAGTAAGCTTTATGTAACAGACCTAACACATATTCTGTATATTGTATGTTTGTACTGTACTGTGCAGAAGTTTGTTTTTTTTTATTTCACGCCACTTCGAGGGATCTTCTACATGCCACACCTACCGTCATATTAGACCTGGGGTTTCTCTGCCTCGTCTGAAAGGCAGGGCACTGGTGTGTCCACGGCGGGAATCGAACCCGGGACTTCTCTGTCACAAGAAAGCGCCTCACTCAATGAGCTACACCGGTTTATATTTACTGTGGTATTATCATTTCGAGTAAACATCCTCGTTACATGACGTGTTATTATGTTTGGTTGAATGTAAATTACTTCTTTATAAAACAGAGAACGAAATCGGCGAAACGGGTGAAAGAGGTGTACATAGTCAATGAACATAGTCATTGTGTGGATAATGGTGAACTTTGCTTGGAGAGGGCCGGGGCACTGCTCGAGTCAAGAGTTATAATGACATCCCTTCTTACTAACAATAACAAGTTATTACTAAATCTTTGACTTCTTTGGATAATTTTTTTTTGTCTTTGAAACTCACATTACATGTACTTGTTTTTAATTTATACAATTTATGTTATATAGGGATAATACATTCGTAGTTAAGTAAATTTATTACAGGTATATTTCCCCGTTTAATTTAGCATACGAACAAAGAAAAAGAAAATTCAATAAATACCAACTTAGATAAACAAGAAAGAAAAACCTCCGTTTCGCTGTAATGAAAAATAACTCTCACAAACCCGATTTCAAGGTACGAGATAGTGTATTGGGAATGTCTTGCTTGTAGTGTTGATAATAACACAGCGAGACATTTTTGATTAAATAAACGTCCTTTGAGGCACAATTATTTATTACTGGGACGTTTCTTCAGTCCTTACATCTGTTCCATACACTTTTGGAATAGTCAAAGGATTTAAATGTAAGTCAGCCAACTAATGCAACGATCAGATATGGCACAGATAATGGTGCCATTCGAAGACTTTTAAAGATATTGAAAAGTCCCCAAAATATGATATTTGTAATAATTTTTAAACCAAAGGTCAATTTGATACCAAATGATGTTAATTTGAGAAAATGTATGCTAAACTATATCTTAAAGTTGAAAAGGCTAAATTTTCTGTCCAATAAACAAGATGTCAATAGGCCTTTATGAGTCTCCCAAACGGACGGTCATTGCTATATAAGAATTTTAAAATAATATCAATATATGTACTAGGAAGAGCCAATGCTCCACACGTTTGTGAACTTCGTTCTCCTTTTTTGTACTCATTTTTTTCTTACAATGCAAAGAAGTAGAGATTTCAAAGACCCCGGACATCATCACTATATGGTCTTTGGTCCATCTCTGAAGGCTGAGGCTGGCTGAAAGGTTATGAATTTCAAAATATTACGTATGTGTAGAAAGCTTCATGCTTTCTCCAACTATACATCAGTGATATTTTCTTTACAATGCAAAGTACAATGTAAAGGAGATTTTGTAATGCTAGGTAAATTATTCCTATATGGCTATATAGGCCCTGCCCTTAGGGCTTAACCCCAACCTGAAAGTATTAAAGGTCACAATTTGGGAAGAGGGATTCATATTCATGCTCCCTCTGTTCATGCATACAGCTTTACAATGCACTCTAAAATGGACATCATGGGCGACCAAGAATACCCTTGCCTCCTTTATCATTGAAATAGATAACATGTCCTCGAGTAAAACTATTGACACATCTTTTGGTTCTGAGGAACATGTGTGAGAAGTTTGGTCAAGATTTACAACAAAGTGACTGACTTATTGCTCATATATGTATATAAAGTAGAACAAATTTTCAAATATCAAGCACATTATCATTTTGTGGCTATAGTGATCCCACCCCAGAGGCTGAACTCCTGCACCAGTGGTCAAGAATTTCACAAATTTGGTAGAAAGTTTCATGCCCTTGTAACTATATATACAGTTTTCCCCCTAGATGTGTGATAGTAGAGAAGACGATTTCATGAAAGAATGGGCTATTCCTTGCAGCTTTGGTTCCATCCCTATAACAGAAAATGGGGGAAGGGGAAAAAATGAAATTCACAATATATGTTTCTCAATAAGTAAACTGTGATGACAATTGATCTGGCAACTTTTAAGAAGGAGTTTAAAATGTACAAGGGTAAAAAGACAAAGAGTGACTCATGTGACTTAAAAACTTATGTCTCAAATACTTGATTCTAGAGACATAAAAAAGGGAATTACAAGATATTTTTCATTTGTGCTTTTTCTTCAAAGAAGGAATAATTAACAAGATGCTGGAATGTACTCTTTATTAAGATATTGCACATTACCCTCATTGGCAGTCAACTTTCGAGATGATGTTACGGATATGTAATATCATATTAATGAATCATTATTTCAATTTTGTTCATTATAAAATTCAAACTGCACTGTACTCTTTGAAAAGTTTGGTACTATTACATACATTGTATTAAACTTGGAATGTGAATAGTATATAAATATTGCACTATTTTGATGAACATGGATATATACATTGTTATATACTGTACAGATATAATGTATTTACAAGATGAATCCTGTGCCAATTTTCTTTTAATATTGAAATTAAACATTCTTTACATTCACCATATGGAAGTCCCATATTATCAAAATATTCTTAAATATTGATGTACATGTATCATTTTTAAACATACTCTACGAGAGTATAACTTTGAAGATACCAAATTTCAACCAATAGATTAAACAAGACTGACTACTCTGATTAAAAAAGTTTAGCTCTTCAGCCCTTATAACAATGAAGGTCCCCATAATGCCACTTTTTTCAATGAGAATATACAAATCCTCATATAAATCTGTCATAGACTATAAGTTTTACAAAAATCATGGCAAATCAGCCAAAATTGTTACAGCACACTCACACATACCATTGTACTGAATGGCACCTTCTTGATCTTAAAAGTATAGAAATCCATGAAAAGTCTAAATCATCTAGTTTTGAAATGAATAATTATGTCACAGGAGTCCCAAGTTGACCAATCACGGATGGAATCTCAGACATTACCTGATACAGGTGTAATGATTTGTGGTGTTTACAACCATGGACTACAGAGACCTATATAGTGGTCTGCAGGGTGGAAAGAGGTTAATATTAAATATAATATGAGAATGGTGAAAATTCATCTAATGCTGTCCATAATGAGACAAAGCAAAAATGACATATTGAGGGTAGGGGCAGTTATGGGGAAATCAACATAGCACATCAAGGAAACATCATAATTGAATGTCATATCACATTTTACAGCTAAAGTATTGATCAATATACACTATACTTTATGCATCTTTACAGCATGAATACCATCAAGCATAGAATTTCTCAACCTTGGCAGGAATGGCTTGATGTCCATATTTTAGTAGGGATTCGTTATTCTATCCTATCTGACTAATATTTTTCAATAGTCAAAATGGCACTCGATTCTTTTAGCCTTACATGGAAATATCTTCTGTTTAAACCAAACTTAATTTTACTTTATCTGAAATTTTAAAACTATTAGTGTTCATACTAAGTGGATTACACTGTACCACTGGTGATATTAAGTATAGTGTACATGGATTGATAAATTGAATATTGTTTTACGTCACTCCACGATTATTTCACGTATATGGTGACAGCATCTGCCTGATGCATTGCATACAAATTTAGACGTTTGCAACGGACCCATCCAAAGCAGTGAGGGATCTTTTACATGCCATGCCTACCTTGACATAGGACATCGATTTTCACTGTCTCATCCGAAAAACAGAACCCTGGTGTGCCCAGGGCAGGAGTCAAACCTGGGACCTCTCAGTCACAAGAAAAGCGCCTAATCCACTAGGCCACACCAGCTTAAGTATAATGTACAAGATCCCTGTGCTCAAATGATATAGAGAGAAATCTCCCATGAGGAAATGTATTTTATGTACAACAGCAGAAATTTGGACATTATGTATTACATCTGTGATGGTAAGAGCGTAGACAGTTTGATCTTGCCATCCATTGATCCACTGAGACAAACTCTGGTGTCTATATTAGGAGACCAGTCAACTGTGGTGATATTGCACTTATGGCCAAGTATGTCCATCACATGATTCAGTCCTCTGGACTGATCTGCCTTCTGTAACGAGAAAACAATTTTACTGAAAAATTTTAGAGATTACAGCAAGATGAACTGGTGATTCTAGCTTAATCGAAATCACCATCTGAAAATAAATCTCCATTTGAAAGTGCATGAGTAATAATCATGATAAAATTAAAGGACATTCTTTATTTCCTGTATCAATATTTGGATTTTTTCCCTAAAACTTTTCTGTACAAAGTGACAACAAAAGTATGTAAAGTAACAAAAACAGCATATGTATTGCTTTTAAAACAGCTATTCTTGGATGGATTTTGTGTTGACAGGTCAATACATTTTCTATATTTCATTCCATGCTTAGGCAAAATAACATTACATTCCATGCTTTGGCAAAATAAAAGTTACTCTTTAACATACATCTCAGAAGTCTGCAGTCTTGTAATGTTTCATAACTTTGATAATCCTTGAATAATATTCCTCTGTCATGTTTCTGATTACAAAACTGCATGCAACTCATGTAACTCAAGGATAAGTCATATGTATTTCCAAGGAAGGCATCCCTTTATATGGGTATGTCATATGTACATATATGGCTACTCTATCTATACCCTGCGGAGCTGAACATTTTACTACCTCATTCAATTCATTAAGAAAACTTACCTGATAAAGGATGCCTTTGTTTTTGTCACATGTCAGAATATACTGTCCTTCTGAATCAAAAGCAAATAGTTTTCCCCTTGGTATTTCCTTATTCCCTACCAACGAGCCATTCAGGAATGGAAGTGCTGCTCCCTGATGTATGGGAAGCTGAACCATTTCTCCTGGCCGATGTATGCTCCACTGGTTGAACTGATATTGAAATTGAAATCCATTAATGTATTATAAAAACACAGATCTACTAACTACAAATAAAGATGATGCAATTAAATGGCACTTATTATTGATACTTTTTTTCTAATTTTCATTTACAAAAAGATATATGTCTTATTTTATCTTATTAATATTGTAACTTTTTCTTTTTTTAATCCATGAATTCTCAAAGATTTTATATTCATAAATTCAGATCTCACACTGGACCTAAAAAATGTGTCAAAAATTTTTGCAGACTTTATATGAATTTTAGTATGTACTAACAAATTTGCAGGTTTCCAAAATTGGTCTATAGTATGAGCTGCATTTTGCAAAAATTTTGCAGCATTTAAAAATCAGATATTGCAAAATGCAACAAATGCAATAGGCAGTGCAAGTCTTATGATTTTTTCAGCAAAATGATAACAGTCAGTGGTTAGTCGTATCAGCTATCAGCAGGGTCACTGACCTTCTCACAGAGATCAAAGGTGAGAAACTACAGTTTGGTTTAATGCAGTACTTGAGCACTGTCCATATTCGAATACCAAGAGCCATTATAGTTACCTTTCCATCGGCTCCCAAACTATGACAAGTTGTTTCATCACTGGTAAATTGTATGCTGTGTATTTCTCCTGTATGGGCTTCCCACTGGGATATACATTTATGTTGTTGCATATCTATATGCAGAGAAAGTGAAAATACTTTGTTCGTGAAAATGATACAAATTGTTAGGAAATTGAGTATCAGCATTTTCCACAACATTAGTAACCATTAAATTTCTTTTCACTCACTTTTATGTACCTATCTGTTTTTTAAATCTGATAGCTGATTGTGTCTTGTACTGATGTAATGATAGTAATTCATTAAATAACGAAGTTCTAGAATTCATAATTCCACCATCTACATATATATAAATAATTCTCGGTATATATGATAAACTATTTACAGACTGAATTTTCCTTTTAATTCATTCCTATAAATCATAAATTGGATATTGTCTAGCTTTGAATTTCCACACAATGAAAGTTATGAAAATAAAATTTTCATGACATGTTACACATGGAATAATTCTCCTGCGATTATATGTAAAGGAAATACTCCATATGTAACATATCCTAACAAAGGCAAAGCAAAGTATGGCATCCCCTCAAAACAGCACAATTGACATCCTATCATCATGTAATGCTAATTGTTACCTTGAAAATCAGCCTGGTTCATTCTCTTCAAATGCCAAACACTTGTGGATAGTTTGATAATTTTACATTGAGTCTTCTATCATGTTCACAAGGTTCAAAACACAAACATAAGGAAGCATGGCAGTATGGCAGTGATGCTATGTTCTCTAATAACTATGTTTTGGGAGGATGAAATTTAAGTTTATTTAAAGGTAGAAGTAAGTGTTGAATGAATAAAAGGTGAACAGGAGCGAGCTTAATCTAAGTTCTCCTTGTTGCTCAATATTGAATCTTTCTGTATGTACTACATATATAATCTGAAATGATTTCCTGAATAAATATAGTTTAAACCAACAATAGGTAAACATGATCTTCCAAACATATACCAAGTCAACCTCAGGAAATAGTAAGAAAAGGGTACTGAACTGCTACTTGTCTGGGTTAAAAAAATGGTATCTAGACAAGTCTAGTACAATTCAGCTGATTCACACTGAATCCAACACACAACTCAAACTTTAGTTAAGTCACACTTATTTCTGAAATCCCAATCTAAGTGTACTGAAATATTATTTAACATTTAAGGTGAACTCCTGAAAACTCAAACTTTTTTTCTGTCTCTGGAAGTTTGACTAAAAGGGGAAACACAATCTGATTACAACCATATCTTTATTCCGCTTCTCTATTTGTTCCATTGCGTATAAAGATCTGGTGAAACCCCGTAAGGGTTCACGTTCTGGTGACCTTTGATTTTCAACAAATCAGTGGATTGGCTACAAAATCTTAGGGATGGAATTAACATCCACAGCGTCAGTGACCCACAAGGTAGTTTTTGAACGGTGTTTGTTACATATTGCGTCACTATCACGTGCCTAGCAGAGTCACTGATTGGCTATGGGAAATAACGGTTTCGATGATTGAGATGTCATCAGAGGTCACCAGAACGTGAACCCTTATGGGGTTTCACCAGGTCTTTATACGCAATGGAATAAATAGAGAAGTGGAATAAAGATATGGTTTTAATTAACGTAAGGGGAAACAGTACTTTGACCCATTCGGGTACCAAGACTGTATCTACAAGTAACAAAATATATTGCCTTCATATTCACAGTTTTTGTGTATTGCCTACCATAAATTCTGATCTGTCCATCGGCAGCCCCGGTAAGGAGAAGCTGTCCATTGTGGTTGTAGGATAAACAGTTAATAGCTACAGGTCCTGGATCGACTGGCAATTGTTTCTGTAAGATAACAATGATGTAGTGCATTTAGCTAGTCATAGGACAGGATTTTCTTGAAATATTTTCTTAATTAAGAAGATTTCTTTGACCACAATGCTATTGATCGATTGATTGATTATTGCTTTACGTCACTCCACAATTATTTCACGTCTAGGTGACAGCATCTGTCTGATGCATTGCATACAAATTAGACCTTTGCAATGGACCCATCCGAAGCAGTGAGGGATCTTTTACGTGCCACCCCTATCAAAACACGGGACCTTGGTTTTTACTGTCTCATCCGAAAGACAGAACACCGTGTGCCCAGGACGGGAGTCGAACCCAGGACCTCTCGATCATGAGCCAAGCACCTTATCCATTAGACTACACTGGCTTCACCACAATTCTAAAAGATATATATTCTTCTATCAGCTACGTATGGACAAATGAATTAATCAGACCATTCCCATGGCCCTGTTAGTATCTTTATATCTACACATTCATTGAAATTTCCTTAGAACATGACAAAGGAGGGTCAAGTACAATGAAAAAGAACAAAGCAGTAGTACATGTATAAAGTTAAACAGTTCGCTTTCAATGGTTTTGAAAGTTATCAATTGTCACATAAAATTATACTATCACTTTCTTGAAACCAGCTATAAATTAACAATTAGAAGAGTATCAAACAGACAATTCCTTCAATGTGTTATGGTTCACTTTTTTATACATACATTTATATATCTAACTGTTCAGAGCAATGTTCTATCTAGCGCAAACATATTGTACAGTAAATAAAAGAACATGACAATTTTTATGTAAGTATTAATATTACGAATGCATACAGGTGTAAAACATATTTCATAACGTTCTTATATTGATGTCTATTTCTACACATACACAAATGTAAGTATTTTAAGTTTATATTTTATATCTTGTTTTATTCCACTCTTATATCATGGCTAATATTACACACTATACTATTTCAGCAGAAGGATTGGAGTGTCCGAGTGAACACTGCAGAACAGCCTTTTTCTTTTAGTATATCCAAATTATATTACCCATTACTGTACACCAATTAAGTAATTTAATTCTGACTTTTCGTCCTTGAAAATATAAAATGTACAGATTTTCTTTCACAATACCATGTGAAAATCTTCAAATGCAATAAAAATATTCAGAAGAACCTTTTTTCTCATGTATCTTATATTAAAATGTCCAAAAAAAAAGCTGTTGTATCATCAACTCTTAAAGAAGCCATCACAATGGTCCATGTTCTTGGCTCACTGCAGTTGGCTTGTTGGTGTTCTGTCATTCAAATAAGACCGTAAAAATACCTTCAATTTTTCATGTCATTGTAGACAAAAAATGTACAACATCCCTTTCTGCTTCGGTTTACATTGGTCTAAATTTCTGTGCATTGCATCAGACAGATGTTGTCTCTGTACAAGTGCAATAATACAAGAGGCCCAAGTGGGCCTATATCGCTCACCTGAGTACCTAGATTATCAGTCATGCATGAAGGAGAATTCATTTATTTTTGCATTAATGTGACTAAGTCAACACAGATGTTGAAAATATGTCAAATTTTATTTCAGGCTAGAATAAAAAACAACACTTTTTTGCACATCCATTCAGGTGATTTTGATATTAAGCATTTCCTTTGTCTCTGCAAGAAGTCATTCAGGGCAACAAGTTAGTCATTTTCTTTAGGTGGGGCCTTTTGTTGACTGATTTCAAGTCTGGGTCATGAACAACAATTGTTTCAAATATTGTCCAGATCTAACTTAAAATTGCCTAATTTCATATGTTGAGTGTTGAGAAACATCTAAAAACTTATTTAGATGTGTAAAGAAATGAAAAAAAAAATTTTGACCACAGCTGGATTTGAACCGCTACTCTCCATATTTCAATTACCAAGTGGTATATGTACTATTGTGAGAACTGCTTTTTAGACATGGTGGCATTATCTGTTAACCAATTTGGATGAAATTTACCAAATTGATAGAGGACTTTTTGTACTTCATGTATTCCATGTTTCATTAAATTATTTCATGTGGTATAACAGAAGAAGTGAAAAATGTGATTGAATTGTTCCTATACACCCACATTTGGAAGTCTTAAAAAATTCATAGAAAATCCAAAAAATTGAGATATTGACAAAATTCTTTCAAAGTAACAATCCTTACCATAATTATGATCACAATAGTCCATAAGAAATCATCATTATCAATTAACTAGGAAATATGACACTTTTTTCTGCATTGAATCACCAAGTCCAAAGAAATGTCGAAAAAATTCTAAAATTTGATTTTGGAAGGGAACCAAAATGACAATACATCTTCACTCATCCCTCTAGATCATTTCTATGCATTCTGTTTGTCTCTGTATACAGCCCGTATGAAAAAGAATATTGTTAAATGAGGGAACTCTTTTGTGACCTACTCTTGACTATGGTGGCGCCACCTGTAAAGAGGTCTGGACGAAAACAACAGAATTTGAAGAGGATCATAAGTGACTTATTTCTACCAAGATTTATTAAAATCCCTCAAACAGTTTTGTAGAAAAAGTTGAAAATGTGAAAAATGGCCCAAAACACCCCCCCCCCCTTTTTTTTTTTTGGAAGTCTTAAACGTAAAATTCCTAATTTCATATGTTGAGTGTTGAGAAACATCTAAAAACTTATTTTGATGTGTAAAAAAAAAAAAAAAATTTTTTTGACCACAGCTGGATTTGAACCGCTACTCTCCATATTTCAATTACCAAGTGGTATATGTACCATTGTGAGACCTACTTTTAGACATGGTGGCATTATCTGTTAACCAATTTGGATGATCCGCACAAAAAACAAAACCTTTGAAAAGGACTATGAGTACTTGCATCCTCCCCCGTTTTATCACAATCCTTCAAGTTGTTCTGTAGATCAAGTTGAAGATATGAAAAATTGTCCCCCCCCCTTTTCTTGGAAGTCTTAAAAAATTCATAAAAAATTCAAAAATCGAGACATTGAAAAAATTCCTTCGCACCAGCATTCCTTACCATAGAAATGATTAAATGAAACCAAATGAATGCATCAATGTTTACTAAAAGAAAATAATAACTCTTTAATGCATTAAAATAACAAAGTCCAAAATAAAAATGAAAAAACGTCAAAAATTTGATTTCGGAATGGAACCAAAAATATCAACACTTCTTCCCATATGCCTCTAAATCATTCCAATGCAGTCGGTTTGTCGCTGTATGCACCCGATCTGAATAAGAAGTTTGTCAAAGGAGGGTACCCTCTGTGACCTACTTTTGTCTGTGGTGGTGCCACCTGTTCATGGATCCTGACAAAAATGACCACATTTGTCGGGGACCTTGAATATTTGATGCATGCCAAGTTTCACTGAATTCCAGCAAGTGGTTCCGAAGAAAAAGTTCAAACTGTGAAATGTTTACACCAATTATCCCACCCCCCTTTTTCTTGAAAGTCTTAAAAAATTCATAAAAAATCCAAAACATAAAATATTGAAAAATTTTCTTCGCAGTAGTATTTCTTACCATCAAAATGATCAAATTAAACCAAATTAATGCATCAATGTTTACTCAAAGAAAAAAATACCTCTTTTCTGCATTAAAACTACCAAGTACAAAAAAACGTCAAAAATTTGATTTCGGAACGGAACCAAAAATAACAACACTTCTTCACACATCCCTCTAGATCATTCATATGCATTCGGTTTGTCTCTGTATGCCCCCGGTCTGAAGAAGAAGTTTGTCAAAGGAGGGTACCCTCTTTGACCTACTTTTGCCTGTGGTGGCGCCACCTGTTGATGAATCCGGACGAAAAACAACAACACTTGTAGGGGACCAAGAGTACTACATGCTTATCATGTTTCATCAAATTCTGTTCAGTGGTTCTGGAGAAGAAGTCGAAAATGTGAAAAGTTAACGACGGACGACGGACGGACGACGGACGACGGACGACGGACGGTGATTGATCACAATAGCTCACTTGAGCCTTTGGCTCAGGTGAGCTAATGACACACAAGAAAAATTAATCAAGCAAACAAAAACTCAACTCTTAAAAACATCTAATTATACATGTATGTATATTTAATTCATACCCATATTTACGCCCCACATTCAATGATGCTTTCAAGGCTATAACCTCCATGTGTTATTAATCATGAGACTTACTGATAGTGTCATAGTCCGTAATTCCCATAGAGTCAGTTTCCCAACTTTGCCGAGAGTGGTAGGGCTTGAGCCTCCACTATTTGAACCAGAACGAGCACGATTAACAGTAGCTGAACACACAAACGAACCTCCAACTGGATTTGAACACAAACTGATGATTCTGTAACAATATAAATGTATATATATATACCATAAGCAAGTATTGAATAAAAAGAAGAGTTTTCTGAACAATTGTATCTCAGAAGGCAACAATTTGTCTTCGAAGAGCAAATTTTCTAAAGCCTGAACAGAAGGAGAGATGAACAAACGATTGAAGAGACAATTGCTATACCAACCAGATTATCATAGCAAAGGATGTAAAAAGATAACATCAAAATAACAACAAGTAAAACATTCAATATCAAAAACATTTTTCTTCATGGCCATTGGAAGTGTAAAGTAAAATCCATGACTTATGTTACAGTAGTTAATATTAAATTCAGTTTAATAGTTTTCAAGAACAATAAATGTAATTTGTATATGAAATAGAATCATAATGAATGACAAATTTATCCTTTTATCTAAGTCAGACACAGACACATATGTTTTTTGAATATGATACATAACCTTGTATTTGATTAATGAGATTATAACAAAACAAGTTGCTAAAGATTCACTATCAAGAAAATGTCACCTGGGAAAGCTTGAATCTGTTGTTGCCTCATAAAATGATTTCATTTCTTTTACATCAAAAAGACGAATATTTCCTGACCTATTCCCAAGCAGAAGCTAACAAAAGAAAATATTAACAACATGCTTATTATTTAAATTGCAGAGTGTGAACATCAATAGATAATATATTGAATAGTGAGTATATTTTGCAAAGCAAACATTTATTGAAAAGAATTATCTATGGCAATCTCAGATCATTCTAGGCAATTTTCATTAAAATCAATTTCAAAAGTTAAAAACTATTTCTCAAAAGTAGAATACAAAATATAAAAATGGGAGGCAATCACTTTGCTTCAAATTCAGAATACATGAGATATGAATTTAGAATACATGTGCAATGCAACTATGATGACACTTGCCCATCTGTCAGTTTTACTAGCCCAGTCTAATGACAGGAATGCTGATTTGGACATGACTGTAGCAGCAGTTGTGGGTTGGGGACTCCATGACCATACTCTGTAAAAAAGAATGAAGCTTTAGAGCATGACAATGGGTAACATATAGGTAAATTTTACTGTCAACTCCACTTACAGACTAACAGTGGACATGATAATTCAAATAAATTTGGTCATTACAATGTATAGATAGATTCTTATACATACAAGCCCTTTTCCTTTACTAATTCAGGTCACTGTATAAAGATTATTTGTTTAAACAACATATAACACTGTTCATTATTTGTGATATTTAACCCTACATTTAATTATTATTTTTTCATTATCTAAATTATGTGAAGACTTATGCAGTAACCAACAGTATCTTAAGATTTTCATACTTTTCTTATAATCACAATCTCTCTTGCGCAAAATTGTCATTTGAATTTGGAGTACTGAATCAATTTTCTCTCCTCCTTTATGTCAATGACCTGCCTGTAAATTTATTTGAAAGCTTACCAAAATGCCCGGTAATGTGATTTTGAATTTGTACCCAGTAACACCTTGCTTTAAATATATTTCTATTACACAATGCCCAGTTGAATGATTGTATATTTTCTATGAGGCAAAATTTATAGAGAGGAACTTTCATTTACTTGCCTATGTCATCTATGACCACACTTGCCATTAACTGATCAATGCTAGTGATGTAAAGACTAACATTGGATAAATTAATTTTCCCATCTTTACTGACACTGGCTACATAATGATAAATGTTACTGATGACCAATCACTTACTTGATAATGCCATCTATGTCCACACTAGCCACATACTGCCCAGTATTACTGAAGCGGCAATAGGATATAGCTGCTCTGTGCTCACTGTACTCTTCCTACAATTATAAATTATACTAGTACATGTATTATAGACCTTTTTTCCTACTGATCTTCCATTTCATTCCATGCCAGATATACGATAATTTGCCATAAAAATTTATTTCATTTTATTTTGACATCATTATACTACCAGTAGCATTAACATCATAATGAAAATCCTGGCAAAAAGCAGCATGTCTGTCATAAGGCCCTTTACATCATATTAAATTGGAAAAATGTCTATGTCTAAGGACATGGACTCAAAACCAGCTACAAGTACTAAAATCAGTGGACACTAATAACTAAGACATATATTACCTCACTGTTTGCAAGGAGAATAATATATTTAGTAACATTATTAGAAACACGATACATTTAACATTTAATATTTTCAAACTAAAATTCATGATGCTAATTCATTTGAAAAGTAAAAGAATAATGTCAAGATACAATTGGTGCTATAAATGATCACTGCCTTTAAATTATTTAATCTCTAACATTGTGGAATGACCTCTATTACAATAGAAGGTCTGGAGTTTGATTCCCTCTACATATGTTCAGTTCAAAGCCTAAAAACTACTGGTAATTAAACAAGATGTGTTTGTGAAACATGAATGCCCAGTGGCAACAAAGTCCAATTAAAGCAAATTTTTTAAATGTAGGGCAAAGGTCATGGTTAAGTTCACAAGGTCAAAAATTATGACACCAACAGAAAGGTCTTGTCACAAGGAATATACATGTGAAATATGAGAGCCCTACCTCTTATGATTAAAAAGTTATAAAAAATGTTAAAGTTTTTTGCCACAGACAAACTGACAGACAGGCCAAAAACTAGATGCCTCTGAATCTCTGATAAAAGGGGCATAAAAAAGAAAAAATTTCATGCACTGCACCTTAATCCTTGATTTTAGAATTGTAACGCACAATGAGGTAACAGTGACCTCAGGACATTTCGTAGTAGTGTTAAAATTAAAAAAAAAAAAAAAGAGAATAAATAAACTGATGGATGCTCCTCAAAACAAATTATGTGTTATGATGAGTTCCACAGTAGCATTAAATAAAAGATTAGCCTGTTGTTTTTAAGAAAAATTTCTGCAATGACCTTTCGCATGTTTTCATCTTTTGGTGGACAACTTTGAAGTGACCTTGACCTTAGATAAATGACCATGGATTAGATTACCATGGAACAAGAAAGTTCTGTCTATCAAGACATTTTGCAATATTCTATGAAACTTCATCATGTATGACGATGAATCTATAAAACTTATCCCACTTTTATTTCCTTCTGACATGGACCTTTATTTTTGATTGACCACAGACTAAGAGCTAGTGTTATGAACAACATTTGATCAATTTATGAACAAAATCTTATGACTCAGCAAGATACTACAATACTTAATCATGTTTTCAAAACAATTTCAACACCTATAAAGTGTCTTTATAGACCCTGAATTTAATAAGAAGAATAAGAAGATATTATCAACTTTAATATCCTACTGAACTTGATCTGGCAATCTTGACCTTGGAGTAAATATCTTAAGAGATCACAGACTAAACTTTTAGGTCACATGCAAAATTTATGCACAGTTTAATCATAATGCATTGCTAAAATAGGGGGCTATCAGTTTTCAAAGATATTTATAATGCTTATTTACTAGTGAGTAGTGAACTTGATGTTTGAAATAACCCCCTGAGATATCATGGTCAGAATGGCAGAGTCATATACAACATTTGTGACAATATCTTTAAAATCATTGAAAGTTATAGAAGATATGAGCTCAGATACACATACAGAAGGGAAAAGCAGCAACTGTATGCCTTCTGAAAATTTTTGGGGGAGCATAAGTATTGACTATTTAAGTATGGTTGGTCTATTGATCAATTTATGTATGAATATTTTACAGACACTCTGTAAGGGTTTACTACTGTTTTTTAAACTTGATGGAATTTGAGAATTGCATCCTGATCACAAGCCATGAGCTTCACTATCATACTATCTTTGTTCCTCTCTATCATTTAGAAATTCAATAAAAAAATTTACCTGACTCAAGAGAATAAATGGACATGCTTCATAAGGCTCTGCAAAGTAACAATAATCAATAATAGTAATTACATTTAACCAGAATCTTAGTATTCATGATGAACCAGTTTCTTCTCGCTCCAAATTATGTCTACAAGCTTCATTTTTAAATCATTATTATATCATTGAAGATTTACTTTTAATTGGAATAATATTTGAGTATTAGAACGAATTTCAAAATATTTCTTGTCTCAGTGAAATATTAAGAGGATTTTGAAACATTCAAAGTTTAGTTTCAGACTTACTTTTACTTTCTTCTGATTTCTCTGCTCCTGGAAACTCAGATAATTCGACAAGACTGGGCCTCGGCGTTGTTTTATCCTCAGGAGCAGTTTGGGAACGATATAAAGGTGGATTTGCCTTGGAAGAAGATATATCACTCTCACTGTATCGCTGCATTATGAAATAATAAAGTAAAAGTCCCTCCGTATAAAATTGAACAGATAACAATAAAAAGAAATTGAATTTACCGTCAAACCTGATTTCAAATGGAAGATAGAAAAGTGGTCACTTAAGGCAGGTGGTCCCTAAATACAGGTTGATTTGTATAGACAATTAGAAGTAAGAAACCAAGAAAAGTAGTGGTCTAAGACAGGTGGATGCTTAAAATACAGGTGGTCTTTACAGCATGTTTGTCTGTACTTTATTTTTAAACTACATTGTAGAACTCTAGTCTACTGATAAAATTCGAAACAGATGGTTCAATCAAAAGAGTGACAAATGGAAGGACAGACAGAAAAACTGTCACATAGAAAAAGTGATGTCCAAGGTATCACTATACTTCAAGGAGGACACAAAAATTTAAGAAAAATTTAAATTATTTTTTTATTTCAGTTCTTTATATAGTCTTAAGGAATTGAATATGGTAACTTTGGCAACCTAATTTGTTGCCTGCTACTTTTATCCTTTTTCAAAATTGTGTCTTTTTCAAGACAGACAGACGCCAGATAAAGTCATCCCTTTATGTCACATTGCTCTGCAGGCAACACCAAAGGGTGGCATGTGGCCATTACAGAACGTCTGACTTGACATACATTTTACCTTAGTACCGGAATTTTCCAGTAACATTTTTCTTTCTTTGGCATGGCCTTCCGCATTTTTCAGCTTTAAATGCGCAATTTGGTCTTTTGGTGAACTTTCAGCATCGGCATCATTTCCTGCTTGAAATTTTGAAAGATATGATTGGCTAGGTCCACTATATGCTCCTCCTACTTTTATTGGAACATCTGAAGTAGCAGGATTTTGCAAAGAGCCAGTATTCTTTATACTAGATCCAGTTTTGATTTGTCTTTGTTGAATATTCACAGCTGGACCTTTCTGGGGCCGAATGATAGGTTGAGCTTTCAGTGACTGATTTGATTTCTGTTTGGCAGGTACTTCTGTTTTAGACTGGCCTGTACGATTTGATGTCTTTTTCCCAAGCAGGGGTGAACCAGATGAAAATGGAAATTTCCTACCTGTCTTCTGCTGCTTATGAATTTCAATATCATCACTATAAAGAATTGATAATATGTAAATACATTTTTTTGAAATATGTAAATAATATTAATGATGGTTTGTTTCAGAGGCATTACCAATATAGTGCAGTTAGTGTTACCATGACAGCTGCTTTTAAAATGACTAGTGCACAGACCCGAGTTAAAGGAGCCTCATTTGTTTAAGAAGCTAAGGTGCTATACAGCATTCATATTTTTTCTCACCACGTCATTTTGCAAAAGTTCTTACAAAACTTTTTAGAATTTTTCATAACTTTCAACCCTAGAATTTGCTATTAGGGGGAACCTGAAATGGAAATTATTGAGTTAATGATAATATTTTTCAAAATATGTCCCGGTGAGCAAAATACAACAAACCATTTCATATTCTGCCCCCTGTATTTAAAATCAAGAGTTGTCAGAAAGCAACATAGATCACCGATGGGGCATTGTCAGAGAGAAAACTTTTATTTACAATGTTTTCATAACTTAAGGTCTAGTCCGAGGTAAAGGTCAAAAGTTAACCAGATGAAAACTCTGGTAAAAATGAATCTACATATGAAATCTCTATTTCTAATATTTCAAAAGAAAAAGCCCAGATAAAAGTTTTTGAAAAGTAGGTCAAATTCTAATGTCAAGATCACAAGTCATAGTGTCAAATGAAAGCTTTTGACTAAAGGGACCCATGTGTGAAGTTTCAAGGCCCTACCCCTACTGGTTCAAAAGATTAGTCCATGTTAACGTTTTTGACAAGTACGTCAAATTCCAATGCCAAGGTCACAAGGTCAAAGTCATGGTATCAAATGAAAGCTCTTGTCATGAGAAGCCTATGTGCAAAATAAAGCTCTCTAGACATTTCATCCCGGTGTGCAAATATCTTAAAAATCATATCCTATCTAGGTAAAAGTTACGAAAAATCCTTAGAAATTTCGTAAGAACTTTTGTGAAATGGTGTGCAGAACTGTAACCTCTCCTCATACAGTCACATAACCAAAAATCCTGCACAATTTGAATCTGTGATCATTTCAATTCAGATTCCAATGTTTCCTAATCACATGCCGATGTCAGACTGCACAACTGAGAAAATGGTCACTTCCTTATTTCAGTAACTTCTTTCTCGAAATCTATACACATACAATGTACATTATAATCAAACTTTGATACATGTATTTCAAATATGATAGTTGGTATTAGACTGGTCAGTGTTCAATCGTCCAAGGTGAATTTAATCATATCAGGGAAAAATTTTCTGACTTCGAGAAATTCCAAAGATAATGTTCAGCCAAAGATTGAAGTTTGACTGTACATGTATTATTAAAACTGCATTTGTCAGTATTTATCAGTGACAAAGTCTCTTCTGATACGCTTCATAAGAGAATAACACAGAAGTATTTTCAATATTGTCCCAACTGAAATTTAAACTCTTACTCTGCTATATCTGAAAAGTCATAGACTAGTTCCATGGAGTTAGCTCCCCTCTGCACTGGCTCTACATCTGAAGGTAAGGACCTGGATGTACTTTCTGGTTTCTTGTTTGCTGCAATCAACTGAAAAGATAATAAAAGTTCTCTCTAAAAACTAACAACATATTAAAATAAAATCAAGAGATAAAGTTTTCTATCAAGTTCATTGACTATTGTAGAACCTTGTATGGTAGAGTGGGCTAAGGTGCTGTGCAGCAATTCGTTAGTCCCTCACTTGACTTGTAGGGGTTTGATCCCCAACCAGAAAGTTAGGAAGGTCTGTGCTCCTTAAAAATATTGATAGATACTTAGGATTTTTCATATTCTTACTTCACTATTAAAATGGGTATTCTAAACCAATGGTAATTTTTTCTTATAATTCTGAGGGTGGGATAAGCAACAAAAATATGAAGCTATTTTAAGTATTCGTTTCACTTTAAATGATACTATATAGACTACACTAATTCTTTCTTAAAGGCAAAAAACTAACAGCAAGGGTCATCATTTGTAAACATGCATTATATCTACGTCTTATAATCTGAAGCAAAGATAAAAAAGAACTTTGTTCAGTTTAAATAAACAATTGTTGGTTAGTTGATTGGGGTTTTACCTCCCTTTGAGTACCAACGACTTTTCAGTTACCTCTGATATGACTGTTAATCTACAGCATATATCTAGCCTCTTGCAAAAATCATGTCTCGCAAATAAGTCTAAAGATCATCGCTGAAATAATGTCACACCAAAGATAAGTGATTTACAGTATATGACACATGTTACAATTTCCATGAAAACGAATCTCACCTGTTTTTTCAGTAATTCATTCTCTTCTTGAAGATTTTTCATTCTTCGATGTTCTATATCAAAGTTGAGAAGAGATGGAGCTGGTAAACAATATTAAGGAAATAAGCTTCTTCATGAACTCTTTGAAAAATGCAACCGCTTACATTTAAGTTTCGCATGCAAACTAAAATCTTTTTTTTCTGTTTAGTTTTCAATAGGGGTGTTTATCACCAAGAGTGACACAATATGATGTGTATTAAACAGTATTGTAATTCAAGTATGATATATATCATATTTTACTTATTTATAAATAAGCTACAGACGTGATAAGGATTAAGATTAGGATGGCTTTCATGTACTTTTAATATATATGCCGCATGAATTTTAAATCTTTTAACTTAAGTAATATGCAGGACATATAATTAAGTGAGACAGTGGATAAACGAACTCTAAAGAGTTTTCCACATCTGCCATATTGCCAATATAACAAAAAAATTTAAAAAAAATCAAGAAACAAGGTATCTCTAATACAGAAAATCACTTAAAATTACACTGCAGTTATGACTTGTGTACAAATGCACTATATGGCAGGTTTTTCAATACAATATACTCATACATCCATAAATCATTTTCAAGAAAATTTCACAAACATCATGATGGCTCTACCAGCGCATCATGCAGATATGACCTAATATTACACAGTCAATGTAGACAAGGAATAACAATGACATCTGATAAAGTTTTCTTTCCAGAACAGAAAACAAACAAGAAAGTCTTACTTTCAACATGATATTGGTATTATACAGGTTGAAAATGTAATCAGTATATCAAACAGCAAGGAAATTACTCTCTCATGATGAACAGATATGGATCTATAGTGTGCTACATCTTAGATATACACTAAATCAATCCTCATGTCTAGGTCATGAATAACACATTCTACTTTACCAAGATTCAAACTTGTGACCTTTCAATTGATTAACCACTCAGCCATAGTGGTCTTCAGTAATACTTGGTCATGAACATTATATATATATATATATGTCCTTAGGGTAAGGATATGCATTGTCTGTATGATGACACTCAGGAAGTTAAATAAGGAGAGAAAGTAGGTATCCTGCCATGTCTTATTGAAATACATCTGATAGTTACTGTTCTCCTCAGGGTTACGGATAAACGGAAATGCTGAAAAAGAAAATTTACACAATTAGCTAGAACAACGGCCCAAATGGGGCTAATATCGCTCACCTGAATATAATATGCTTAGTGACTGATTATTGTTTTATGTCACTCCATGATTATTTCACATACCGTTACATGGTGATCTGCCTGATACATTGCATAGAAATTTATACCTTTGTAATGGACAGGCCCAAAACACTGAGGAATCTTTTACAAGCATTCATGAGGTTGAGTATAGGTCAACAAGAACAATGGGTACATTACAATAGGAAAAGGAATCCTGTAACATTTCTGTTTTCATAGTTACATACAATGTACCCCGCGTATATGCGTATGCACAGACTCATAGCTATTTCTTCTGTTGGTGTCAGGTAAATTAATAGAAATTTATACATATAATGTTAGAGAAAAATGACTGTAAGATTCTTCTCATAGATTTTTAGTATTCTAAAATTCTGAAAAAGCTGGCCATGACTGAATATCAATGACAGTGTGCAAATTCAACTGCCTGTGTGGGTATTTCAAACAATGGGGGTGGGGGCTGCATCTCAATACACTGAATCATCAACTTTAAACATGTACAGGCCAAATTAAACAAAGGAACAAATTCATAAACTTCAAGAAAATTAAGTAAGGAAATGAAATTTTCAAATTAACGTTGAATTTCATATACATCATTGATTTCCAGCAAACAAATGCTCTACAACATGTTTTACTGAAAACGAAACATAACAAATTCGGATATTCTTCAAGTATACCAGTATAAAAAATTCCTGAAAAATTTTGAGAACTTGATTTTGACGTAAAACTTTCAAATAACTCTTGGAAAAAGAGATTTTCATAAAATACAGCAAATCTGTGCTGCAGTCACACATAAGTTTTGCCACTATAATGGTCATATATTAACTTTTTTCGTAATATTTTTCATGAAATATTTGAGGTAACCTCACTTTTAAAATGAACAAAACACACAATTATACAATTATTATTACAACAAACCGTCAAATACAGTATGACTGGATTGCAAAGTATAACATTAGCCTACATGTAGAATCTTATCCAGAAACATTTCTCTTTAGTTTGAAGATGTTTCCAGAAGTTTGAATTTGGTATCATTAATGTGTGCAAAAAATCAAGTTAAACGCAAAATCAGACTGTGTTCAATGAAGTGTAAAATTGAGGTCAAGGTCACCAAATTTTGTGTCAGTCAGGAAGAACTCATCAATGTCTACAAACTGACCAAGTTTGAAGTTGGTATTGTTAACGGTATGCAAAAGATCAAGCTAAACGCAAAATCAGACCGTGTTCACTGAAGTATGAAATCAAGATCAAGGTCACCAAATTTTGCATCAGTTGGAAAGAACTCATCAACATCTACAAACCAACCATGCTTGACTTAACTATTATTAATGGTATTCAAGAAGCCAAGATAAACTAAAATTGTTGACACCAGACAGACAAACGGACAGAAGGACTTCCCCAATTTATAGATTGGACTTGCTTTGCAATCTGGTCAAAAATATCAATAAGGATTTTAAACTGTTTTGAGTATTGCAGTGAATCATACAAATCCAAAAAACTGACATACCAAACCAATCCTTAAACTCTGTTTGGTTTTGTAGTTCTGGTGTCATCTTTTCAAAGAATTCTTGAACTTTATCAGGTCTGCTGTTTTGGGACGCATTAACTATATAATATTTTAGCAATCCAACTTCTAGTTTTCTCACACTAGCCATGTATCTCTGTTCCAGTCGACAAAACAGTCTGGAGTTGAGGAATCCCCAATGATCACGTACAGCAGACAGATCATATGATGTGATAGATGACTGAAGCTGCTCTAGTATCTTGTCAGCCTATATAAAAAACATAATACAAATATGTTTAAAGTCAAAACTTAGGCCAAACAAAAAAATATGCATGTTTCCTATAAAACGCTGAAAAAATTAGGGTCAGTATATATATATTTTAAAATATTTCAATTTTTACTGAATCAATGTTTGATGTCAACTAGAATACATCTGGACCACTCACAAGTGACAATTATTTATTTTTTGTTCAAACCATTATCCCCTGGATACCAAAAATCACATTTTATGGCAAACATTCAACATTGCTGTGTTAGCGGTAAACGATCGCCACTTCGCCAAATGCTAAAAAAATATGCATTTGGCGAATAAAGTTTGTCCTCCAGTCGCCACACTGGCGAATCAAATAAATCTAGTTATACTGCGGTATTTCTCATACGGGATTTAATATATTGCTTTTCTACACGGCACGCAATTTAAAAATCAAAACTAATCAGAAATACGTAACAAATATATGCGTACTGTACTCTTCTGGGTTTTATCATAATATGATTACGTAATGTGTAAGAGTGTAAAACCTCATTTTTAGAATATGCTTCGCGTTAAAATGACATGTACGTAATATGTAGAGTATGGTCGCCGTGAAACTTAATTTTCCCACGAAGAAACGTGGGCGCGTGGGCAATAAATTTACCTGTAGATGTCCACGCTTTGTCGGCTGAATTTTTATTTGTGATTAGCAATTTAGCCGTTTTTCCGTGGGCAGCGTGGTCGTTTGAGCGTGGACACTATACACTCATCTCGTTTAAATAACAATGCAGCCGACGGACAGTAGTCGGAGTTAGCTTTTAACTTTGATGTAATTTACGCTTTCATTGAAATCATTATTACATGACTAGCATCAAGAATCGCATATAGTAGCGAACGATAATTACAATGTATTTTAGATCGTCTTTAACTTTTAAGGATAAAAGACGTAAACGTACGCTTTTCATGACAAAATTGTTAATTTCAGGGAAGGCAGTGTATTTACCCAGTATTAATTAATTGTTTCCTAGTCCATGCCGGTGTGAATAATTCTTCATTTCAATCTTGCATAAACAAGCCAAAATAAATTACCCTTATGAGGGCCCCTTTCAAGCCACCGAGCGAGTAAGGCAATTTGAAGATTAAATAAATCATTAGTATTGTGATGGCTAAACACATGCCTTTGTCAATCATTCTGAGATTCTTTAGACCCCCGATCAAGTAAAACTCATAAAACAAATCATTTTGTGTAAATGACCCTGAAATGTCAACACATTCAATCCTTTTTGTCCAGCGTATACCGATTAGACAGTGACAATCCAGGATATAGAAGCATGATAACAGTTGCACTGTTTACATATATAAAGATATCACAATTTCTCACAGATTTTCATCACTGGTGAAACTAACTATGAAAACAAAAACTCGTAATTCTTTTTTAAAATATGCAATGAAGTGGTGTTTGAATCAACATGCCATTTTAGACATTTGGTTTGGTATTAAATTTGGGATAGATTTCTGAAATTCCCGCCTATACATGTACAATGAGGTCTTTACTTCACCCCTATTCACTGATAGTTCTACAATCAGTGCGTTTAACTGTCCGCCGGCGGCATCGTGGGAAGTAATAGGAGTGGACAATTTATACTGCCGACGGACTGCCCCACGGCGGCACTGCGTGGGCTGCCCGTCGGCGCTCGTGGATTTTCGTAATTTCACGCCGACTGTACTATAGTAGTGCACATCGTCATTTTTAGAATATGCTCCGTGTTCAAAATGAACATGGCAGGGGCAAAACGGCAAGCACTGTTGCTTTCGTTTATGCCAAATAATATTATAAGACCATCAATAGAAAAAAAACCCCCTAGAATCGAGTATGATCGGGATGATAAACGGAAGATTAAAGGCGAATGGTTCAAACAATTAGAATGGCTAAAACTACAAAAATGATGATGCTTTTTCCAATTTAAAAGTTCTTTATGAAGCAGCATTAGTGTGCCCCAACACCTCTGTTGATTGTGAAAGAGGATTTTCCCAGTATAATCTAATCAAAACAAATCATAGAAACCTTCTGAAGGTTAAACATGTCAAACAATTGGCAATGATATCAATTGAAGATGTCCAAGTCTGTCTCTATACGATTTTAGAGAAACTTTCAAAATCTGGATTTCAAAGAAAGATAGAAGGGCATTTAAGATGATGTTTGATTTGAAGAGCAAGTGTACTGTAATGAAAGTCTCAGTCTGATGGTAAAAACAAAAATGATGGTGTGTAAAGTATTTAATATGGTTAGGAGAGAATGCGTAACAATTTTAGCTGACAGAAAACAAGCAAAAACAGTTCTACTGGGAATGAATATAATATTTTATATAGAATCCTAATTCTTGATTAGAGGCTGCAATGTACTTTGTCTACTTTTCACATTCCCCTTATATTGACATTGTATAATCCTAATGGCTATGAATTGATATTTTCTTACTACAGTCTGCATTAAATACTTAAATGAATTAATTGTGCTTATGCTTTCTTTTGTATATATTATTCCCTTTGTTTCTTAAAATGAAAGTCACATGAAATATCGAAAAATAATTAAAATAAATCAGTGGCTACAAAAAGTTCAATGTGGCTAAAGAAAATTTGGTATAGTTAGCCACATTGGCTAATTAAAATTTGATGTTACCGCTAACACAGCATTGGAATAATTTTGTTTTGAAAGTACAATAAAAAAGGTTGAGGGTCGGGGCCGAAAATTAGAGTCTGTTGGCCTGGGCTACAGGAATATGCATATTTTTTCTTTTGGCCTTAACAAATGTTACTTTTCCTGATGTTGTTTGGCTATGGCACTTTCTACACAGTGTTTGTTCACATTCATATAGACATATACAGTGCTGAATTATATTTGTTTCTTCTGTATTTAAGGGCATTCACGGCCAAACAGGAGATGCTCACTCCTCCCAGAGAAACAAGAGAATTTTGACATTCAGTTTCTCTGATCTGGTAATGAGTAGAATAGGAGGCCTTATATAAAAGTTCTCCACTTTTAGTGATGTGATGCGACCTGTAATTGCTGAAATTTTGAAGTAATGTTACTTTTCATAATAATTTTCCCTCCTCATACACCATCAGCAGTCAAATCCCCGTAAGATTCTTCTATGGGACAAAGCAGACAGAGGAGCTGTCAGTCAACATATACATTCAGCCATGGATAACATTACGAGAAAGACCTACACTACAGCTAATGATATCTGGATTGAGTTCAAGAAGGCTATAACATCAACAGTAGAAAGCAACATACCATCCAAGATCAGCAGGAAGCGTTACTCTAACCCATGGATGACAACAAAGGTCAAACGGTTACTATGGCAACGTCAGAAGGCTTTCCATAAAGCACGCAGCACAAAGAAGCCAAAGGACCAAGCCCGATACAGGCATCTCAAGGCAACAGCCCAACGGGAAATGAGGGTGGCACATGACGATTACAACGACCAGACAGTATGTGGGGACATGCAGAATAACAGCAAGAGGTTTTGGTCATACCTGAAAAGCAAGCGCCATGACACACAGGGAGTAGCACCACTAAAGAAGACAGATGGACTCCTCTACAATGACACAGAGTCTATAGCAGAAATACTCAACGAACAGTTCCACTCTGTCTACACAAGAGAGGACAGGACATCAATGCCAGACAAAGGTACAAGCCCTTACCCAGCGATGCCCTCAATCAAAGTTGGACATACAGGAGTTCTCAAGCTACTTAGGAACATCCATTCTCACAAGGCGGCTGAACCCGATGGAATACAAGCCAAGCTCTTACATGAGTATGCAGACCAGATTGCTCCAGTGATGACCAAGATATTTCAGATCTCGCTTGATTCAGGTACCATACCAGATGATTGGCACACAGCTTCTATCGTACCAGTATTTAAGAAAGGAGACAAGCACCAGGCCTCGAACTACAGACCAGTTTCCCTGACATCAATCTTATGTAAGCTACTGGAGCACATCACTCACAGCCAGGTTATGGACCACTTTGACCAACACTCCATCATTACCAACAATCAGCATGGCTTCAGATCTAAACGTTCCTGTGAGACACAACTAGCCACCACAGTAGACAGTATTGCTTGCTCCTTGGACCAGGGAAGCCAAGTCGACATCATCCTTTTGGATTTCTCCAAAGCCTTCGACAAGGTTCCTCACCAGAGATTACTACATAAGCTAGACTACTATGGAGTTCGAGACAACACCCTGCTTTGGATCAAGGACTTCCTCAACAACAGACAACAGCAAGTCTTACTTGATGGTCATACTTCAACAAGTGCAGATGTGTTATCAGGAGTGCCACAAGGGACCGTACTTGGACCATTACTATTCCTGACCTTCATCAACGACCTCCCAGAAGTTACCCAGTCAGAGGCCCGATTGTTTGCAGATGATGGCCTACTATATCGCAGGATCAACAGCGAAGAGGATAGCGACATGCTGCAGAAGGACCTAACAGCACTTGAGGAATGGGGAAAACGTGGCAGATGTCTTTCCATCCAGAGAAGTGTGTGGTAATTCAAGTAGCCACTAAAAGGAAGACTATACCAGCAAACTACAGTATACACAACCATCAGTTAGAAGTTGTTGACTCCAGCAAGTACTTGGGTGTTACGATTAGCAACGATCTTCAATGGAAAAAGCATATTGATGCCATTACAGCCAAGGCAATCAGGACCCTGGGCTTTTTCCAACGAAACCTCAGAGGATGCAGAACAACAGCACGGGTCAGAGCTTATGAAGCCATTGTACGCCCAACCCTGGAATATGCTGTCTCTATCTGGGACCCACACTCCATCGGACAGATCAACCAGATAGAGAAAGTCCAACGAAGAGCTGCACGTTTTGCCACAAGAAATTACTGGGACACCAGGCAGTGTCACCAACATGGTCAACTCATTAGGATGGGAACCACTACAGATAAGAAGAGTAAGGATCCGCCTTCTACTGTTCTTCAAGATCCAGCACAACCTAGTGGCCATCCCAGCAGAGCAGTATCTCATCCAGACTGACATCAGAACCAGGGGAAAGCACACCATCCGAATACCAACAACAAGGAGGAATGTATACCGGTTCTCTTTCTTCCCACGCACCATCAGGGATTGGAATAAACTACCATCATCAGTAACATCATCCTGTTCTTTGGAGGAGTACCGGACAGCACTCAGCAACTTACCACCAGCTCAGTTTAGTACAGAGTGAGGAATTAAGATTTTATTGTTTAATTGTAACACGCTGATCTTTTCACACAACTAACCGGACCTTCTAACTAGCGCAACGCGAAAAGGGGTCCAGACCCAGAAACCTAATAAACCCGAGCACACACAAAACTTCCTACCATGTACCTCACTCATGCACCATTGTCTCTAACAGGAGTCTTTCAACTAGCGTATTGCAAAAAGGGGCTCCCCTTTCATCCAACATTAAAAACCTTACTATCAATACCCAACATTCTATCAACAGAGTCTTCTAACTAGCGAAACGCGAAAAGGGGCTCATCTTTTCCATCTAAAACCTTACTCCTTTTTTTTTCTTTCTTTCTTTTTTTTTCTTTTTTTGTTTTGTTTTGTTTTGTTTTTTTGACTGCCTTCTGAGGCTTTTATCTTGACTGCCACATGAAGTTTGACACTCATTTATGAGTACACTTCGTAATGGAAGAAGAAGAATTTTGATACCTTGATCGGGGTATTTTACCTCGATCGGAGTATATACCCCCATTTGAACCTATATTCAACCTGGTCAGAGATCTATTATTACAATATTCTATGTCCTGTGAAGCCCAAAACATTTTCGCACACTATTCGAGTGGATGATAAAAATATAAAATCATATGCATATCATAGTTTTAGCATTACAATTTCTGTTTATATCACACAGTACAGACCACAATGGCAGAGGGAAAAAACACAGGGAATCGTATAGACTATAGTAAGGAGGTGGGGAGGGATGGTTACTCCTAACACATAACACTCGTATAGTAAGGAGGTGGGGAGGGATGGTTTAGGAGTAACCATCCTTCCCCACCTCTTTACTATACGATTGCCTGTGGACAAAATCCATTTTGATCATGCAATGAACTTTTATATTATCAGAGGAAATTCTGATTAGTATGGCAAACATTATGAATTATGTATTACCCTCAGAGCTTTGTCTTTGTCGGCCTTTAAGTCATTGTCAAAAGCCCTTAAAGTTGATGTACATCCTCTAAAAAGCAGGTAATCCCTAACAAAATCATCTACTTTCTCCGTAGCAGACGCCATCTTCTTCCTGTGTGTAGATCACATCGAAGATCCTCGAGAAGCTACGAAAGATCTCGTTCGATCATTTCTAGACTTATCCTTAACGGAATTACAACTCAACATGGCTTTCAAGTTGGCGTTAGTGCAGATTGCAGTTTCAGCTACTAAAGCTGACAATCTTGTCAGGGCAGCGAAATTAGTGAAACAAGCAGCTCAGCAAGGTTCTAAAGTAATAGCACTGCCAGAATGTTTCAACTCTCCTTATGGCACGTCGTATTTCCCAGAATACGCAGAGAAAATTCCAGGGAATTCCACTGACCAATTGTCAAAAATTGCCAAAGAAAATAGTATATATTTAATTGGTGGCTCAATCCCTGAAGAATCAGGTGGGAAACTGTATAACACATGCTGTGTATTTAATCCAGAAGGAGATATGGTCGCAAAACACAGAAAAGTACACTTATTTGACATTGATGTGCCAGGGAAAATTCGTTTCCAGGAGTCGGAAACATTGAGTCCTGGGGATACATTCACTACATTTGAAACTCCGTACTGCAAGATAGGCATTGGTATTTGCTATGATATACGCTTTGCAGAACTTGCTCAAATCTATGCAAAACAGGACTGTAAACTGCTTGTTTACCCCGGTGCTTTCAATATGACAACAGGCCCTGCCCATTGGGAATTACTTACCAGAGCGAGAGCACTAGATAATCAGCTTTATGTGGCAACTGTTTCACCAGCCAGGGATGAGAAAGCAACCTATGTGGCTTGGGGACACAGTTCTGTCGTCAGTCCCTGGGGCGAAGTTATTTCTACTACTGAACATGAGGAATCTATTGTATATGCAGATATTAAGCCAGAATATGCTGATGAAGTGCGGACACAGATTCCAACCCGGCATCAGAAAAGACACGATATGTATGAGATAAAATCCTTAAAATGATAACTCTGATGAATATTGAATAGATTTACTGATATACTGAACAAATACATTCAGATTCATTGTATTCAGTCAGATTGATGTAAGCCTGTATTATTGCATGGGTTGTTAGAAACAGGTCATTTAAATCGGAAAATCAATTTACAATGTTAATATGGAGTATGATTTTTTCAATAATTGAATTACTTGTGATGTTATCGTCACAAATTAATCCACATATATAGTGCTTTATATCTTATATTCAAAAGTTAAATGTATTTGACTTAAACGGTTTTGTATTATCTGTTTTGAGATATGTCATAGAAATATCCTGTCGCTATATATTGGTATTATTATGAAGTATGATTTACCTTAATTTTGTTTATATTAGTGTTATCCCAGATGAACCCTTGGTGCCAACATAGACCTCTTGTTAATAATTTGATGGTAAAATTGATGTGCTGTTCTATTATCATTATGAAAATGATAAATAATGTATCATTTTCTAGTGAATGACTGTTTAGATTTTGGGTTTTTTCATGAATTAGAATACACTTGTACACTTCATTACATACACATATCAACAATATAAACACATTTAGACATATGTTACCAAAGAGTCACATTTATGGACATAAAACAAACAGCATATACATTCATACATAAAACACACTTCACCCGTCTTTTTATAAATGCATTCCATTTCCTTACATCAATAATGACCTCCCCCTTTGCATTTGTAGAGTTTACAGATGTGTGTAGCATTAAAATCTTTTGAATTGTTAACTGTTGAACCTTTAGAGTATACAGCTGTGGTATGTTTGATCCAGAGTCTGCTTATCTCGGTGGCATGGTTATCTTGGGGTCAAGAGGTCCCAGGTTGGAGTCCGACTAAGAGATAGCTCGTTAGTGTCTCATCTGTCAGATGAGATCCAGTAATAATAGTTGTCAGAGGACAACAGAGCTTGCCAGTGGAAACCAAAAGTTTTGCGTTTTTTTGTAAGTAGGTCAATTTTCAAGGTCAAGGTCACGAGGTCCAAAGTCTTGGTAACCAATGAAAGGTCTCAACACAAGGAATACACATGTGAAATATTAAAGCCCTGTCTCTTATGGTTATAAAGTTGTGATCAGGTTAACATTTTTGTCTACGGACAATGACATCGACGACGCCAGGGGTATGACATTAGCTCTCTTGACATTTGTCCTGGCAATTTAAAAACCAAAGACCTGTGTCACTGTAGATGTTGTCACGTAAAAGATCCCTTAATTCTGTCGTAAGGTAGAAATTACTTTGCGATTAATCAAACAGATGCTGTCATCATATGTGTGTACATGCAAGTGTAATGATATTGAGGTGAACCTCGTAATCAATGAGGCAAGTGATCAATTTTCGTTTAAATAACATTGATAGAAAATTACCTAGTTTATGTTATGATGTCATACTGTGATTATCCAGAATGGATTGTATTATGATTTTAATTTAATCTGAATGTTTATTATGTGCAGTGGTTTTATAAACATGTAAGTATATATATCCTATTGCTTTTTATTAATTTGTTTTCATTTTAGTGTGTTTATCATACAGAGAGGGAACCGAGATTTTTGTTAATGAAATTTCCAAGGAAATTCATGTTCAGTGTGATTTATAACCTTGTATTACAGACTGAATGATGAAAACATTTTGTTTTTCATATAATATTTTAATTATATATTATATATAAATTATATATTACTGCAATTAACATGATTTATCATTCATGTGTGGTGTCAACAAGTGGTTTACAAGTTCTGCTCAATTTAGGTAAAGGCATGATGTATGAATGTAATGAAATAAAGGATTGGACATAAATTTTGTGGCACTGATTTCATGAATAACCTCTAGCTTTGAGCAACAACTGCTCAAAATGCCATTAACATCCATGCCAGTAATAAGAGTTCAATTACTCGACAGATTCTGATGAGAATTGCAGTGTGACATCAACATTTTACATGTATGTACATGTAATCATATTTGGTCAGTTTCACAAGAATTAGATTGTGGCATTGACCTCAAGTATCATTTAATTATATTCATATAAATTTGAAGAATAGATAAAGGTTCTGACCACATATCACTGCAACATTTTGTTTTGTAGAAATGACCTTGTGATCAAAACATGACCTTTGATCAATGTCATAATACACATTAAAAGGGGGATACATTTTAAGATCCTGTTTCCTTGCAGAATAACCTTGTTATAGGTAGCTATCAGTCTCTTTTTAAAATCTGTATTGTGCCTGAGCTTAAACTGAAGAGTGCTTATTAGTGAGCATGTATGACCTTGACAACGACTTGACCCTTGCTTAATTTCCCTACTATTGAAGGTGCAACCCACATAACTAGAATTATGTGACCTTGAGTAAAGGGCAGGGCATATGTAAGATAGAACTACACAAAATGCCATTCATATACTGCAAAATCGGTAGTCAGAAGATGGTCATATTATGGACATCTTTACATTGTGACATTCACAATGATGTTTAGTAGGGGATAATCTGTATGGATAATCATGATACAGTGTCATTCATGTATATCAAGGATCAGAAATGATTCTGTCTATACAAATTGGCACCGACCTTGAAAATATTACCTTGGTTCTATGTCAAAGTTACAGTATGGCATGGATGCCATTTCTTACCTCTTAAAACAAATAGTACATGTACTACTGATAGAATTATTTAATAATCAAAAACAGATTCATTTCATCATTGATAAAATATAGATCTTCATACATACGTATTTATTAGATTTGGACAGGTCAAAACACATCTACAAAGTAAAGCTATAAATTTGTGTGCCTCAAAATTAAACAAAATATCAGTAATGATTGATGCTCCCTAAACCAATGATAATTGTCTGTAGAATTATAATGAATGCTGGTAAATTCCTTAAATGAAGGCCTTTCCTAATGACTTTGAGTGGGTATTGTCCAGAAGTCCTTGGATGAAGGAACACCTGTCCAAAGAACATTTCTGTGAAATATGATAAAATTCTTATTAACAATCAACGAATATGCTGGAATGAAGGCCTTTCGAAGTGAGTGACGTTAAACTTGCAAAAATGAGGTTTGCTTTTACAACTTTGTCCAAATGTCTCTGCCCCAAGGACTATTTGTGTGAAATATGATACAGTTCTGATGAAGAGTTTAAGAGATAAGAGGCAGAAATAACCTTGAGTGACATTTTTCAAAAGTCCCAGTCCCTGGGAACATTTGCATGAAATCTGATACAAATGTGATATGAGGCCTTTCCAAATATTTAAAAGATATTCCCTGTTTGAAGGAACATTGTGTGAAACATGATACAATTCTGATGAATGGTTTCAGACAAATAAGGCTTTTACAAATGATTTTGAGGTATGTGCTGAATGACCTTGACCTTGCAGAAATGAACTTGAGTGATTTCTTTTTGTCCAAAAGTAACTGTTCAAAGGAATATTTGTGTGAAATATGAAACAATTATGATATGAGGCCTTCCTCAATATTTCAGGAATATATGCTGAGTGACCTTTCAAAATTGACCTTGGTTGACCTATATCCAAAAGTCCTAGTCCCAAGGAGCACTTCTGTGAAATATGATGCATTTCTGATGAATGGGTTAAAAGACACAAGGCTTTTCCCAAAATTTTATGGATAGGTCACAAGTGACCTTCACCTTAACTGAATTTTATCTTAAAGTCCCAGTCCAAAAAAACATTTTGGGATATGTGCCAAATGACCTTGCAAAAGTGACTTTGAGAGACCAATGTCTTCAAGTCCCTGTCTCAAGGAACATTCCTGCAAAATATCAAACTCTAATTAACATTTTAACGGGTATGAATGAGCTCATACAAACCAACGGACATAACAATGACTATATGCTCCGCCCCCTTTTCGAACCTCTAAATTTTGCTATTTAATCAGACATAAGAATTCTTATCATGTTATACGAAATCTAAGGTCTTTTGCATAGGCTGAAATTTCTATGATATGCATCAGTTAAATGCTGCCACTGTATAAGTTAGTAAATTTTCAGTGACATATAAATCTACAATCCAATAAATAATCATTAAATTCAAAATTCCTTTAACATTTATGCAAAACTTGCATGACAACAAAAACAGAACATAAAATTACTGGTACTGTAGATCATATTTATTCCACACGACCATCTCATTTGAATGTATTTGCAAAACATAATTTTCTTCAGCATCTCTACACGTTATAGTGTAATCAAAACAAAAGTAGATAGGACTGCATTTTTGTGTTAAATTACAGGAAAATAATGTTCCCATGAATAAAATGTGATTTGCAGTATTTGTTTTGTCTTTAACAAAAGATAAAAACAGAAAACCTCAATCAATATTAAAATCCATACAAGCATTTTATGGAGTCAAACCCACAGGGACCAAGCATGCTTAGAAAGAAAGTGTATGAGTGTATATACACTAACACATTTTTTTCCTAAGTGCCCTGGGTCCCTGTGGTCAAACCAGTCTTAATTAACCTCAAAAGGAAGGTAAAAAAGTGGACAATTAAGACAAGTGGCCTCTTTCATACAGGATGATTTTGTCTAGACCATTAGCAGTGAGGAACACAAAAAGGTGACTGCTTAATACAGGTAGTCTTTAAAGCAGGCTTGATAGTACATCATATAAACGAGCATGTCACAGAAAAATGAACTTATAAATTAATAAACATTTCAAAATCAGGTGAAAACAAGCTGTGTTTGTGAAACACTAATGCCCCCAGTGGCACCAAAGTTAAAAAAGTTATTTTTAGCAAGATGGTCATTGTCAAGGTCAAAAGGTCATCGACGTTGGTGTCACTTGAAAGGGCTCCATTAGTTGAAATATGAAGTCTCTATCCCTCACGGTTCAAAAGTTATAGCCAAGGTAAAAGTTGACAACATAGACAGACAAACAAACAAATAGACAAGACAAAAACAATATGCCCCAATCTATAAATCCCAGGGCATAAAAAAGTTATCACAAAATTTTACCTAATTGGTATAATACTTTGGGAACACACATCTTGTTAATGTGATACCTGCAACATAACAACATAGTGCTAATTTCTTTATAAGTTGTATTCAGATGAGAATGTACAACTCTCCAAAATGCCTTACTGAATCAAACAAGAAACTGCTAAAGACAGTACGGCTGATTGCAAAGCAAATTCGAAACAAGGCCAAAGTTACAAGGTCAAAACTCGAGGTATTAATTGAAAGAACTCATAATAAAAAATCAATTGTGTGAATTATTAAAGCCCTCCCCCTATTGATTCAATAGATACAGCAAAAATAATTTTTTAAAATTAGGTCAAAGTGAAAGGTCAAAGTCACTAGGTCAAAAGTCATGGCATAATTTGAAAGCTTTGGTCATAAGGAACATATGTGTGAAATAATATGTTTATACTCCTCTTACCTAATGAGATTTTGCTTCAACCAGAAACTTTAACCAAAACGTTGATGGATAGACAGACAGACATCGCCAATCTAGAGACCGGAGTTGTTTTACAATCCGGCCAAAAACTGAATAGGAAATTTGTTAAAAATGTAAATGGGATAAAAAACAAAAACATGTATATATCTATATAAAGAGAAATTTATAGTAACATAAAAATTGACTACAGGTGAAGTTTACACATGCACTGATAAAATGATTAAATTTGAAGGTTTTTCACAATAGTTAAAACTGTATAGGGAAACAAGCTTACATTCAGTGCATGCAACACTCGTCCCCTACCGTCATCAGTGCATTTGGCACTGAATGTCTTTATTGGTTGCAACAACACATAGGAAATTAACACTAGTGAGCCAGTAACCAATACCATCTTATTTTTTGGTAGGTATATTAGATTAGATACAGTATCATAGGAGGGTTTTCCCTTATGCAAAACCCTAGATACTGTAAAGTATTTGATAAAAATACAAAGGATTTATTTGCATGTTTGAAGCAAAATAAAGGAGAAACATACAGACAAGATGGAAAATTGTTAGTTTGAATGGTAGTACAAAGAATATGACATATATGTAGGATATATAAATAAAGGAGAAATATTTGAAATATCGTATGTTAATTGGAACTTTGGGGAATATATATATATGTATATATATATAGTGTTTCCATTGATGGAAATACTAGCACACAGACTGTTACCCAGGTATATACAATATATATATATATATATATATATATATATATATATATGCTAGTATTTCCATCAATGGAAACACTATTCATAAACTATTACTGTGTGAAGTTTCATCAACATTGGTATCATCCTTACTGGAGTTATCATCTGGAACAATCTCTGGTAGTGAATATAAAAAAAAAAACTATGGAGGGTGATAGATCAAGTTGTAAAGAGATTGCATCAGGAAACCCAAACTCTATTTTCATCAATTGACCTAAATAATTTACCTTTTGACGGGAAACACAATCCTACACTAGAAGTGTTCATAAACTAACATTATATGAAGTATCAACTAAATTAGATATTCCTAACTTAAGTTATCATCTGAAAACCCAAAAATCTTTTTTTAGCAAGTGACCTACATATTTGTCCTTTTGACCCTAAATTCAATCCCATACAAGCACTCTACATAAACTATCACTGTGTGAAGTTTCATTAATATTGGTCAATCCTAATTTAAGTTATCTCTGTCCAGACGGACAGACAGACAGACAAAGTCAAACACTGTAGTCTCCTCCAATTTCATTTTTCAACAATGTGACTCCCTATAAAATAGACAGATGTTAGACAAAGTGATATCTTAAAGTGGCTTTTTCCATTGGTTACACAGTAACCCACTTTGCCATAAAACCAATATGATTAAACAATAGCTCTCTAATGGTAGAGAGAACTGGCAGCATAAATTACCCTAAATCAAACACGGCAAATGTGTGTAAATTGATAGTTTTAAACTGATTGTCTGCGATATTCTAGCTGCAATACATCTGTATCCTCACTTGGTGACTTGAATATATCTTTTCAAATTCAGAAGAACAAGTTTTCTGGAGAAAATACTGTATGAACCATGGACTTGCATATACCAATCAATATTTGTTTCTGTACACCTGAAGAGAAAGAAAAGAACAACACATATAGATTGCTTATGACATGGAATTGTACTTGTAAAATTTGTATTGAGTAAATGTAAGGACCCAACCTAATCAAAATGTAAGAATAATTGCATTATAAATATATTCTATCAAATATATGTAGACAGATCCGTCTTTCGTTCATATGAACAATTCTCTCCCTTCTTTGACAATGCAAATAGAATCTACAATTCATTCTCAAGTTCTTTATAGCCTATCCTTCAATAAAAGTGATTGTGCATTGAAGATGCAAGTGATTTGATTCAGTGGATAGCAAGTTAAGATTGTAATTATGAGGTTGTGGGTTAGAATCTTTTTGAAACCATGGTCAGGTTGCTTGTACAATAAAGGTAAAATTAAATTCACCTGATTTATCTTTTGAAGATTTAGAATCTTCCCCAGAAGCTGATTTTGAGTTTTCTTCATCTTTGGAAACAATTCTCTCAACATTGCTAAGGGACTGATCTGGCACATTGGTGACACGCGCTTTTAAACAACCATCAGAAGCAGAGTCCAGGGAAGTAATAGGGTTGCTCCATACTTTCTGTGCACGCAAAACATCAGACCTACTCTTTTGGACTTCTTCAAGAACTTGACCTTGCTGTGTTGTGTCAGTAACATAAGTTGCTTGTGTAGATGATTGGTCATTTGAGCTATTTGCAGTGGTTTGTCTGCCATTTGCTCTATCAGAATCATCTGTATTTGTCATGGATGAATAATTTTGTACAACCACATCTTGAGCATGATTGTTTCTAGAGAATTGTTTAAGAGATGTTTCCTCAGCTCTGTTTTCGCTCACTGATAGGAAATCTTCCTCTAAATTTCTAGAGTCCAAATGCCCATCTTCTCTGATCATGGAAAATATAAAGATAAAACACTCATTCTCACAAGCAATTTGTGCATCTGAGTACATTTGGCTAATTTGTCCAGATTTTAACACAGTTGAACAAGGCATATTTAAGTAAATAATCTTGTAGGGTCTTTAAAAACCTTGTTGAAAGCCTACTTTGACCATTCTTAGTGTGTGCAATTAGGAAAATCATTTTGATACCACTACAGGGTCTGAATAAAATTTTAACAATTTTTCAAATAAATTTGATTGATTTTATTTGCCATGAGGTCATGAAACATGTATTTTGTAACTATTTTAACACAATATCGAATTATCTATTATCACATGCACAATTGCAAGGACTGTTTTAAGCAACCAAGTACTCATGACTTTATAGCAACATATTTCAAACAAGAAACCATCAAGGACGGCATGACCGGATTGCAAATGCTAAATGCAAAATGCTGACAACAGACGGATGGACAGACAGATGGACGGACCGATTTTGCCAATTTAAAGACCAGAATTGCTTTGCATTAACATTAACAATACAAGTATGCAAGTCGTCATGCTAAAGGCAAAAAACAGTGTGTGTTCACTGAAGCGTAAAGTCAAGGTCAAGGTCACTAAATTTTTGAATTGGTGGGATAAACATTCAAGTATCTACAAACATACCAACTCTGACATAAGTACTCTTTAGGGTATGAAAGAAACCAAGCTATCCGCAAATGCTATACGCAAAATGTTGAGGTCGTGCGGACAGACGGACTGACAGACAGTTTTCGCCAATTCATAGACCGGATTTGCTTTGCAATCCAGTCAATAAAATTACAGTCAAACCTTGTTATCTCGAAGTCGGAGGGACCGTAAAAAATACTTCGAGATATCCGTAGTTCGAGATATCCAAATTTCGAGTTTAGGATTACAAATCTTGCAGTTGTTAATGTATGCCGATTCATTTGACATTTGTGATTATTATAGTAGATGTATGAGATATTTATCAATAAATACGCATGAAGATGTGCATATTGTATTGTTCCTAAATAATTAATCTAAATCTTATCATACCTTTTATATTTTATGAATATATAGAGAATATACTCCAAAACTGAAAACGTCATGTTTCCTTTTCATTAACATCGTAATTTAAATCCAAATCTGGATATAACTGTCTTATACTATACCTAAAACCGAGGACGGGCTAACACGTAAGACACACGTCATAATTTGATTTAATTACTATTACTTTGCATAAAATACAAAGACATACACACGGATTGGAAATAGTAATAATTAATGAACAGTGTAAAGAAATTTCTTTCAACGCAGGTATGAAAAAGCACTAATTACAGTTAATGTTAACTATCTAATTTTGTGTCGAGTTTAATAAGCTATCATTTTTGGGGGTATAAATAACAGGGTACGCGCGGACGCGATCGATTATGTAATTACTGCGGCTTTGTACGCGGACACGGTCAATTCATCACTCCATGCGATCGACCTGTCATTTAGGGTAAACGCCGCGGGAAATATTGTCAATAACAAGCCAACTTCGAGATAAACCGGGTAAATAAGAACGTCGGGACTTGAAAATGTATTCGAGATAAGCATGGTATTCAACATATCAGTGTTCGACACATCCAGGGTGAATTTAATCATCATATGAAGGATTTTTTCGGGACCGACGTTTGACTTCGAGATATCCCGGGTATTTGACATATCAGTGTTCGAGATATCGAAGTTTGACTGTATATGAAATGCAGATTATATCAAGTGGCATTATACATATACATTAAACTATTAAATAATTTTTATCTGATCCTAACTTGAGCACTGATTGATTTAAAGATTCTGCTCATTTTCCATAGATAAAAAAATACCTGCTGGACTGCATGGATGAGTAATTGCTGTCTATAGGCATAACACTTGTCTCCTCAGAGTGACCTTGAGTCTGTGGTGTTCTGTCTTGATTTAAGAGTGTACCAGCATCCAAACTAATGTCATCTACAGCTGAAAAAGACATTACAATGAGATGTGTTTGTAAAATACTTTTCCTCTGTCAGCAACTGATACTAGTGTGAAGATAAAGGTGAAAAGCTCATCGATTTGTGCTTCATTTGTAAGAGCCTCAAATAGTTTGCATGTAAAACATAGTCTCATTCACTTTACCAGTCTTAACTTAATCAATAAAAAAACAGTTTAATTTTCCATCAAAATCATCTCTATGACAGCCATTTTGGATGATATAAACACAATTTCTTTTACTATTTGTGCATACAAGCTGCCCGGCAGATCCTTCCTGTAAAGTTACATCAAAATAACTACAGGTACGATGGAACCAGTGTCCCTTTTCCTAGGACCAAGGGTTAAAAAACAGAACAAATTTTGCACATGAACAAATAGACCACATACATGTACCTTACAAAATGAGACTATAGTAGAATTTCTGTGATTAATGTTCTATGAGATGTATTACAAGATCTATGTATATAGACTTATATAAATCAAAAAAGACCACATCTCCTTTTCAGTTCTTAGGGTCAAGGACCAAAACCAAAATTGTACATGCACAACATGACCACATACTCGACAAAGCTAGGGTATAGATGACTTTCTGTTACTAAACATCTACAAGATGAAGTGATAACAAAAACTATTAATATAAACTTAAATATGAAAAGTTATCATGTCCCTTTCACAGGTCCAGGGTTTATTTTATAGGAAGTATCAACTAAATTGGTAATTCCTAACTCAAGTTATCATCTAGAAACCAAAAAACTATTTTTTAAAAAAGTGACGTACATATTTGACCTTTTGACCCCAAACACAATCCCTTGCAAGCACTCTCCATAAACTATCACTGTGTAAAGTTTCAACACTATTGGTCCACTGTAACTAAAGAACATGTAATCATCTGGAAACCAAAATCTATTTTAAAGATACATAATGTCTAATTTTATAAAATCAGAGGTACAATAAAATATATTTCTAACTTATTTTACTTATGAAAAGATAATAAGCTGCAGCGACCTCCAAACCTAATAAGCCTTGGTTATACAGTTATTGCTGCAGCAAGTTAGAAATACGACCCTCAAATTTAGCCTACTTACATTCGTACGAGACTGGAAAATACGCACGTGACCTTAAAATTATTCATTTGCTTACAGAGTAAAACAACAATGGTAAAGATAAGAAAGAAAAAGAAAAGAAATCGGCCTTCTGCACTAAGTGACTCGGAAAAGAAAAAAAAGAAATAATGAGTATGATGTAAAGTAGAATTTGTATCATGTGCAATGCATGCATTATGCAAATGAATATTTCCGAGGTCAATCGAGATGAATAAAACTGATAAGGAAAACGTGGGTTGTGTAGCGTATTTGTACGCGATAGCTGCATTTAATACTGATGGGCAGTCAAAAGATACTGTACTAAACAAATTTACGATGATACTTTAATCACTATAGTAGACGCTACAGGAGACCATATGTATCTTTAAGCAACAGTGACCTAGACAGACAGACCATCCCGCAATAGAACTATTCATAAACAAATATCATTGGAAGTTAGCAACAGTGACCTTCATATTTGATCTTTTAGCCATAAACAAATTCCCATGCAAGCAGACTTCATGAACCATCACTGTGTAAAGTTGCAACAATATTTGTCAATCCTAACTGAAGTAATGATCTGGAAACCAAAAATCTATTTTTAGCATAAGTGACCTGAGTATTTGACATTTTATCCCCAAACACAATCCCATGCAAGCACTTTACATAATCCCTCACTGTATGAAGTTTCATCAATATTTGTCAATCCTACCTCAAGTTATCATCTGAAACCATCCGAACAGACAGACAGATGGACAAAGACAAACACTATAGTCCCCTCCGGTTTCACCAGCAGGGGACTAGAATGAAAAAAAAAAATTGAAAGATTGCTGAAGCAATGGCCATTAAGTATATCCACATTTTGATAGATGAAGGAGTAGCTTACATTACATGCTAGAAAGTTTAGAAGGTTTAATGCTAGAAAGTTTCATGGGATACAAACAAGGGGATATCAAAATGATGTAGACTGGTCTTGACAAGTGGAACAAACCAGAGACTTGATCAAAATCTGGATCTCTATTGATAAAGAGAAGTCACTATCACAGACTGTATAAAGATTATCATTTTCCCACTTTTTTAACCTCAAGTTTGTTCTATATACTGTCACTACATTTACTCCCTGACAAATTCTGTTTTGGAGAACTTACCAGCTGCTGCTATCATGAAAAGATACAGATACTTTTTCAATGTAAGATTACGAGTCACATAGGTTGGTTGTTTGGTTGGTTGATTGGTGTTTTACGTCGCTTTCAACAATATTTCAGTTATATCGCGACATGGAAGCAGGAGGTTACTAACCTCTTAAACATAGTGGCGCAACCGGGGAATCGAACCCGGATCGTTGGCGCCGCAAGACAAGCGCTTAACCACGATACCAAGCCTGCCCCGAGTCACATAGGATATACCGGTAGTTTGAAATAAAATAAAAATACTGTACAATTTTAAACGATAAATTCCATTCAAGCATCTAACAATTTAAAAAAATGTTCAAGCCTTTTTTACAGTACCTGCATCGCTTGCTATACCCAATGGATTCCCACTATCACTTTGTGTGGTGTGTGCAGGAGTTACAGTTCTTGATGGTGCTGCTAATATTTTTTCTGTATGTTGACTTACACTGTCTCTGTTTGTCTCTGAGGGATTTGCTAGTATGTTAGCAGATGTTGTCTGATTGGCATTCACTACTAAAGAAAGAAATCCAGAAAATTCAAGAAACTTCATCTGTTGATCTCATCTTTTGTGACAGGCTCTCTTATCAAAAGAGAATGTAAATAGAATGTAATATGCAACACTGAAATGTAACTTGAGTTTAATTCATCAACTTGGAAAGTTTCAATAAATACACATGTAATTTACTTGGTCTAGGATGGAAATATGTGTTTTGAAATAATAACAAACTTAAGGCTTACAAAACAAAAATGATAAACAAAATTCTTTACTTGATCTTATAAGAAGGATTTATTTGACTTTTTATTTCTTAAGTCATAAAAATTCCTTTTCATAAAGAAAGAAACTTGATGAAATAAATAATAAATTTTTAAACCAATATATTTGGTTGAATAAACTGAATTGTATAAAAATTCAGTAGAAATTAGTTAGTACTTCAAAATTCAGTTTACAACAAGTAATTGTCTCTCTGATTCCTTGTTACCCAACCTCAGTTTTGGAATTTGATATTAAATCTGTTTTAATCCTTACCACATTTCCCCAAGAAAAATATTCTATTCTGCCCTTGGTTATTAATATCATTTTCAAGAAAAGGCATATACAACAGGTTTTTTTTCTTTTTGCAATCATGAGCTTACATCTTTTAAAATAACAAAATTTCCCTTAAACCCAATTTAACTCATAAAAGTAGAAACACAATATTATGTAAAGCTGTTTATTGAACAATACAAACTTTGTAATGGAGATTGAGACAAACTAGTATCAGTCACTGGTAGATGATTTTCCATGGCTTCCTTTAATTTAGAAAAGACTTCATAATCATTGTTTCTCCATGTTTCACTTTCAATGCACAATAGGTTTTGTATGCATAGAGGTTCGGGAATTTCACTATGTTTGAGATCAACAGTCACTGGTAGAAAATTTCTTCCAGGCCCTGTTGGGGTTGAGCTGTTAATGAGCTCCTGAAATGCTGCCATTTGGGAATATTGTCCCCAACAATTTCGTAAAAATCCTTTTGTGAATACTACAATTATCCATTCTGATGACTTTATCGTCCGGAAAAGTTCACTAAAAATATTTCTACCAGGTAGAGCATCTCTGTCATGGTAGTAAGTCTTGTTGTATCCCCATGAAGAAAGCTTTTTGTCAATAGCCTCTGTAATTGTTCTAGCTAGCAATGTATCCTCCGTTTCTGCAATTCTTATCCTTGCATGATTATATATAATTAACGCATGATACTGCTTCCCTCCTCCAAGAGGTACTGGTGTCGTCATAATTCAATGAGTTTTTAAAATGACCAGTTTTTACCCTTACAAGTTACAAATCTTGAAGCCTGTCATCAGCTGATGATAGACCCAGCATCGATGGTATCTTCTTCTTCCCGGGATATCCCTCCTGTGACTTAGGAGCACCCCACAGTAAAATGGGTATAATGTTAAATTTTATTTAGAATATGGTGCCTAGTTTGCTTGTTTTTAAAACCCTTTGCTAACAAAGTCAAAGGTATATATCTTGCCTATACACGTCATATTTGGTTATTTATCTAGGAAAATAGTCATTGATCAATCACATTAATGTTTGTCATAATATCTAATTACAAATCTAACGCCGAATTCATTCATCTTAAACGAGTAGATGAATTGTTGTAATTTTACCACCCTTTCTACTTTCGTTTCTGCGATAGCAAGCAAGAGCATGTAACTCCTTAGCCTGGTACCCGAGGCTTTCCGCTTCGTGCTTTGGCACATCGGAAGGCCTCGGCTACAGTCTAGTTTAATTTCGGAACGTCGATCCCAATTTTATTGAATTTTTGCTTCATCGTGTTAGAGATAAAGAGGAATAATGATAAAAACATTCATTGCATTGGGTAGATACATTATATAACATGACCGTTAAAACGGTGCCATTGTTTATTACCAGAGATTTATATACAATGTGTATATATGTCTCGGATGTATTATATGCATATGTCTCTGTTATTACAAGCCGCAAGTAGATCTAGTGGCCCTATATGAATTCACATAGGGCCACTATTTGCGGCTATGTTATTACATGATCCGACTTTTATTGCGGCGCCTTGTTTATGAAAGGAGTCAAATACATGTATACACATCTCTTTATTTAGGCCTAGCCCGCTATAAAGATTGATTGTGATTACTGTTTTCACAGTTATGGGTCACTCTTCGGATATTTTTATCTATGTGCTGGTCAATATGACATCTGCTTGATGCATTGTATTGAAATCTATACCGTTGCAACTCATCCGATGCAGTGCCGAGGGATTTTGCGTGTCATGTCTACCGTGACTCGGTTTTAACAGTTTTATCCGAAAAACAGGGCACATGTGTATTCAGTTCCAGGATTTCCGAAAAGGGGGAGGTTTTTTTGGTGCCAAATCTGGGGTTTTACTTGTAAATATGTGGTGAAATCCACCACTGGTACCTATAGCGGGAGTCAAACCCTGGAACTCAAGGTCACGAGCTGAGCACCTCATCCAATGTTTCATACCGGCTTTAGTCCGCAAATGAGACGAAGTGCAGTCATATACCATTCCGCTACCCAGAGTTATCGCTCCTTACTCTCGCTCATTTCTTCTGTGTCACATAACAAATTTTCGATTTTAAAAACAATATCCAAAACCTCCAACTGTTACTGCGTAATTTTAGCAGATAATCAATTTTTTTTTTCAACGCTTGTTCTACTTTCGATTCCTGGCCATGTTTACATTAATTTTTCCACCACATGTACTTGTGACCGAGATAATACCCATTTTACACGAAATACTGAGTTTATGAAGTTTATGAAACAACGATTTTGGAAAAATTATAGTAACAATGAATCAAAATGTATCATAATGTAATCAAATATGTAGTTTTAAGTACGAACAATGGATTTTGAAAACTTTCTGAAAATTTTTGAAAATAGGTGTACTGGTAGCTCCTGGAACCCTGAGTAGAAAATGGTTGGTTGGTTGGTTGGTTGATTGGTGTTTTACGTCGCTTTCAACAATATTTCAGTTATATCGCGACATGGAAGCAGGAGGATACCAACCTCTTAAACATAGTGGCGCAACCCGGGAATCGAACCCGGATCGTCGGCGCCGCAAGCCAAGCGCTTAACCACTACACCAAATCCTGCCCCGTAGAAAATGGTCATATATGGCCTACATGTATATGGTGACAGCACCTGCCTGGTGTCTGGCCTAAAAATTTTGACCAGTGCAACGAGTCCGGGCCCTTGAAGCACAGATCCATCAATTATTACTGTTATTCTGCCGTACAGATAAAATTTGACGATCATTGTGCGATGAATCTATATATCTCATGATATAACAAAAGAAATAATCGCAGCAATCTGAATAAAACTCGGGATAGGAGGTACACAAGCGTCCATATTTCATTATAATGCAAATGTCAAGGATTGAGCTATCGGTTATGATTTTTGAGTCCATTTTTCCCGAGAGCTCGGCATTGTCGTAGAAGACAAAGCAGTCAATTTCTGCATGGAAGTGGTTCACTGAATACGCAATGACAGTTTACATATATAGGCTTCCATCTACTCCATGCTGATGACCTTTACAGGGATAGTACACAAGGGCGTAAGAGAAAAGGGGGGGGGGGGCACGTGCCCACACACACACTTTGAAAAGTGGGGGCACAACCATGTTTGTGCCCACCCCACCCCACTTTTAGAGTAATATTTAAAGTTTAAATAAACTTAAATAAGACATTTTATGATTTTAAGCGAAGTAAATCTATTTTCTTTTATATTTTTAATGTCTGATTTCTAATCCGTAACTACAAAATTGCTGATAAGGTTTTATGTGGATGAGTTGTGACCAAGAAGTCCGGGTTCAACACCCGTCGGGGGCATACCGGTGCTCTGTCTTTCAGATGAGACTCTGACTGATAACGTGTCTGACATTCAAATTGCAAGACAATTCGTCAGCAAGAACGAGCACTGTGAAGCTTTCTTTGGAAAGTATTGAAGTGTGAACATTGTAACATGATGAGCAACCACGGACCTTTAATGTGCATACCACCCAGTTAACTTGTGCATAAAAGTGTGAAATAAAAATAACCACACTGTAACATGTTTTGTTGCTGATTAGTAGCCATAGTAGCCACCAAAGCACTAAAGTAAATAATTCGTCTTTTATTTCATCATTCAGAGCAAGGATGTATAGTTTAAGACTTATACTTCCATGTTCAGAGAGTGAAATTGGAATAAATTCAAACTGAAATTGTTTTTGTCCTGTCTGGTGGCTGTTGTAAACCTTCGCCATAACTTTTGAACCGTAAAAGATAGACTTCATATGTGGCATGCATATTCCGCTAATGAAACCCTTTCAATTGACACAGGACAAGGTCAATGACCTTGAGACCTTCACTGTGACCTTTGTGCTAAAAATAGCTTTTTCGGACTTTGTTGCCTGCTGGGGACACCTTTTTTTTTGCTTTTCACTTTTGGAAGGTTGTGCCTCCCCCCATTTTTCACTGCCGAGCTACGCCACTGGTACATATTTATCTGATACATTCGGTCGTTGTGTTAAATCTTTTTATTGTTAGACTATCATAGTTTGGATTCATCTCTGGTTTCCAGAGTCCACAAATGTCTAACCTCGTGCATTGTCGTGAGTGCTATTTGGATA